>JASPKZ010003809.1:547500-1992500 GCA_030220185.1 Diploptera punctata
AAGACATGATAAAATAAGAAATGAATTCCTTTGGAGAGAAATGAATGTCACATCTGTTGTTAAGAGGATTAAAAATAAAACGCTTAAATTGCATGGTCATGTACAAAGAATGGAAAATGAAAGATGGCCAAAATTATGTATACAAATGGTCACCCCCTGGAAGAAATAAACGTGGCAGACCACGCTGGAAATAGAAAACCCACGTCTGAACTATAATGGGTGATAGGAATTTGGAAGAAGGAGATTGGAATATTAGAAATAAATGGAAACTGAAGACGGCAAACCTATAAGTGGGGAAATCGGAAGAAGAACAACAACAACAAAATTGGCAATACACTAATTTCTCATGCCAATTATTTAAATGTGGCAGACCGAACTGAAAACAAAATCACACATGACTGTTATTATTAGGTTATTGAGTAATTCGAGATATATTTATTACTACTCGTTCGTTTTCTTCTCTTTCGTTAATAATACTAAATAAATGGAACCAATTGATGTATCCTATAGGATACATTGCCAATTAAAGGCATAACTTAGGCCTGTATAATTGTATTTCATATTATGTCGAATTTTATTATTTTCTGAATAAATATTAACATTTACGTACAAATTCAATCACCTATCAAAATAGTTCCCCTAAAAATGCTGAGAATACTGGCCCATTATGAAAAGTTGAATGTGTTACGACTACTTCGATGTACAATAAGAATACAAGTAATATACCCTAAATGTGCGCTAACAAAATATTTATCATTAGATAAACACAGTTACGAACATGTAGTCGGTGAATTAAAAATATTCCTTGCAACAAAGAAACAAATAAAGACTGATTCAATCATTATATGTCTGGCAGTTGCAAAATGATGTGCAAATTATACGGTATATAAACTGTTAAAAATATAGGCTTACTTTTATAATGGGCAATTATTAATTTTTAATTAACCTTAAAATGAAATAAGTACTGATATTGTGAAAAATGATTCCTATTGAGTAACATTGCTTGTGTGGCTACTTGCGTTTACATATTGCCAATTATGATTATTCATACCGGTATACTAGTGAATTACAATCAATGGCACTCGGAGACTTTCCAACGCCTTCAAAATATAAAAGAAGGGTGGTTTATGCATCGGATACTTTTTTTTACCTAGCTCTGAAATACTGAGCCTCTTCATTAGTATATATTAGTATTAGTGCATATTAGTGCATACCCGAGACTTTTGAACCTTAATAAATATTGTAACAGTGCTTTCGTTTTAGATCTCCCTCCTCCAATATGCAGGTGATTTCTTTTTCTTTTTTGGATTTTCTTAAACTACTGCATTATAACTTTATATGGATGGCCATTTTAGTCAGTTGTATTTTCGTCTGAGTTTATTGTAATTAATTGGATATATGTTTTTCTTTATATATTTCTAAGTCGGGCTGCTGTCGTGTTTGTAGAGGCATTATGAAAAAGGTTTCTTACGGGGTGGACGTGACAAGGCTCTTGTTCTATATTTTATGCTTAGAGATTTGATGTGATCAGTCAGAGAATCAGTTTTGGATACGTGATGGAGAGATCGGGTGGGGAATGACTTCTTAAGATTTGTGCATGTTCTGATAGAGTTTTTGTATGTTCTGATTAGTATATTTGTATTTGTTTTGTCGATTTTGAGTAATAAGGGTGCTGCATAAGTCAGCGAAGTCCTTATTACTGTGTTGAGTAAGTGTATTCGAGTCATTTTTCTGATGTGTGTTTTTTTTTCTTGTGTTTTGGCGAAAGCCGTGTTTGTGTTATAATATTTTTTATATGTTGAGTGAGGCTTAGTCTATCTATAATTGTTATTCCTAGATATTGGGTTTGTTTGTTGAATGCTATTGGAATGTTATCAATTCTGACTGGGTATCGCAGGAGCATTCTTTTTTGCATGTGTGATAAGCATGTATTGAGTCTTGTCAGTGTTTATTGTGATTTACCATTGTCTAGTCCATTCCATGTAACTGTGTAGTGTATGGTTCATTTCCCACTGGTCATGTCCATTCGCGGGGTCGTCATCCAGAAACAGGTGTCGTCCGCGAACTGGGCAAGGCCAGTACTAGTGTCAGTTGGTTGAGGAATATCGTGAACGAAAAGGGTGAAAAGAGTAGGTCTAATTGTAGATCCTTGCGGGGCACCGGCGTCCATATCAATAGTTTTAATTCTTGTTTTTCTGTTGGTAAAGAAATTTGAGATCCATCTTATCAAATTAATCGGAGAATTGAGTCTTGTGAGTTTAAGTCTAAGTCTGTCATGCCACATGGTGTCAAAAGCTTTTTGGACGTTCATACCGGCTACAATCGAGCTGACACCTTTATTATAATTGGCTTTTTAATGGGTGTAAATACTCTTAGAATCTGATCTGTGATTTCTGTTCCCGGACGGAAACCAGCTTGACATTCGGAGAGGGAGTTAAAATTAGATGATTAAATTTTGCTACTATTATTCTTTCCAGTAATTTGGAAATCCTGTAAGTCAAGCTGAGAGATCTATACGAATTCGCGTCACGACACTAATTTCTCGTGTCAATTATTTAATTGTGGTGGATCGCAGTGAAAATGAAATCAACCATAACTGTTATTATTAGGTATTGTGTAATTCGACACACGATTAAGTTATTTCTATTCGTTTATTTTATCTATCTATCTATCTTCGGGTTTTTACAGCTACTGCCGTCTTCCCATGCCAAACCTCCAAAGCCTACGGTCTTGGGCATCTTCGATGCTTAGCCCTCTAGTTTGCATTACTGTCTTCATGTTTTCCTTCCATGTTAACCTTGGTCTTCCTCTTTTCTTCTTTCTGTTCGGATGTCATTCATATAGTTGCTTCGGCCATCGCTCATCTTCCATTCTTAAAACATGTCCTAACCACTTTAATGCCTTCTCCTCAATTCTTTCAATAATGCTTTCTTCTGCTTCCATTATGTTTCTAATTTCCTTATTTGTGACACGTTCTAATTTAGACTTTCTGACACTTCTTCGTAAATAATCCATTTCTAGAGCTATTAGTGTATTCTTGTAGTACTTATTGATTTTCCATACCTCACTTCCGTACATTGCAACAGATTCCACCAATGTTTTACCAATATATTTTTTTGTGTCTTTCCAAATATGCTTATCCCACCATAAGGAATTTAACAATGATATTATTTTGCTACTCAATTCAATTCTATGTTTTATGTTCTCTTTGCCTATACCTTCGATGTTATCCATAATAATTCCCAAATATTTAGTTTGTTTCACTTGCTTTATTTGGATTCCTTCTTCCAATATTAAATTTTCTCTTTCATTGCTATTTATTGCCAGATACTCTGTTTTTTGTAAATTTACTGTGAGACCCCGTGATTCATATGTGTTTTTCAACCTTTTTATAATGAATTCCATATCAAATTTGTCTTGCGCTAAAACCAGTTGATCATCGGCAAATTGTAATGTCAGCAAAAATCTGTTGCCTATTGGGATCCCCATACCTTTGCAGCTTTGTTTCCATTTCGTTAATATAAATTCTACATAAATATTAAATAAAATTGGTGATAGACTGCACCCTTGTTTCAATCCCTTTGAGGTTTTTATAGGATTAGACATTATATTTCCCATTTTAACACAAGCGGAGTTATCTTTATAGATTTGTTTAATAATTTCTATTAGGTTTCTGTCAATATTGTATTTCTCCAATACTTCCCATAATTTGTTCCTCGGAATTGAGTCATAAGCTTTCTCTAAATCTATCATTGTCAAATGGGTTTCTTCTCCAACTGCAGTCCGTTTTTCAATTAACTGTTGTATTGCAAATATATTGTCAACACATGACCTTCCTGGTCTGAATCCATTTTGATCTTCTCCTAATTTGTCTTTAATATCTTTTTGTAACTTTGTTTTTAATAACTTCGTAAATATTCTATATAATGTGTTTATTCTATTATGTTTTATTAAAAATATTAAATAAATCAATTGTATCCTATTTGCCAATTTAAGGGTTAAAGACTTAATTTATGTTATAACATGGGTATTTGACTTCTCGAAACATACAGTGCGCCACGAATTTCAACCTTGAAGTCCATAACAAAGATCGTCATTGATAAGAAACTACCAATTTACCCAGATGAACGAGAAATCCTTGCTTACCATCTTATTATAGGCATACCTTGTTGTAAAACTCTATGGGGAAAGAAAGCGACTGAAAAATACAATAATTCATGATATAGTATGTGCAAGAAATTATTATTTTGTGTCTGATTTAAATCCGTTAAATATTATGACAATTTTCTGATGTATAATTACACTGGTCTACAAAAATGAACTTTTTTCTTTTATAATAATGAAAATAATATATTCTAGAAGTATTTTGTATACAGAATTCAAATATAATTTCAGTTTTTCCCCTCAGGCAGTAGTTTTGTGTGATATTCATTTGGCCTTTTATAATACTACTCATTCTGACTTGCCTACAAAGTGGTAGTAGTGATTTTCGGGCATACTTTGCATCTTGAATATCTCTCTTCTTGGCCCAACAATAGTCAGCCAGCATATTAGAATTCCATTTGCCTTGGTACTTGTTTTCCACTGTAGAAATTTGATAATGAAAACGCTCTCCGTGCTCATCGCTGATAGCCCTAAAATTTTCCGAGAAGAAGTCTAAGTGAGAGTCCAACAAGTGAATTTTTAAAGATATTTTGCATCCCATAGGTTTATAAGAATGCAAAAGATCAGCCACTAGGTCACGATAGTTTTCTGCTATATGGTTTCCAAGGAAATTGCAACATATATTTTTAAAAGACTGCCAGGCTGCTTTTTCAAGTGGATTTAACAGTCCTTAAATGTTCATCAGCCATTAATCACCGTATTTGTGGTCATATATATATATATATATATATATATATATATATATTTCAGTTTAGCATCACTGACTTCGGGTAATTTCGATATCAAGCACAAAAATCTATCAGAATGTTTATCCATAGCTTCGACGAAATTTTTCATTACTCCTAATTTAATATTAATGAAGGTAAATATATTTTTATCAGGCTTCACTAAAGTGACATGTGACACATTTTTCTAGCCACGGATAAGAGATTCACGTTTAGGCCATGGTTTTCTAAAGTAGTGAGATTGACACATAACAATGTCAGATTATCATGTCTGAATGGACCTGCTTAGTATTTTCTTCTGGTGCTTCAGCATGGTATTATACAGTATATAAATTTCCCTTAAATACAGCTTGAATAAAATCGCTACATATAAGGTAAATTTTCATATGACGGGCCAAAGAGAATGCTAAAATAAGATTTTAAAAAGTAGCTGTCACAAAAAAACACTGTGTCCAATGGAAAAATTCTGACTACATACATTCATTATGAAAAATGCACTAGATTTCTTGTGAAGAAAACCTCGTCGACTAGTGTTATTCAAACATTTTTTCAATTAAGTGGTGTCATTATCATAAGTAAAGCCACGAGTGATTTCCAATTTATCTAGAGGATTAGGAAATCAAGTGTTAAGACTATTTAACGAATCACATTAAGCTGTTTACTCACAAATCATTATTTAAATATAGTTATTTTAAAATATTTATATATTTAATGTAAACGGCGATGTTTGAAAACAAATGAGAAATGCTTGGTTATGTTTTATATGTTCATCACTGCAACTTGATCATATTATTTATTGCCAAATAGGATCGCAATATTGTACGAATTCACCCTAGTGGTGAAATAATTAAACACATCAAACTGTATATTATAACCAAAATTATAGGTTATTAATTTATTTTTTAGGAAACAATCAGTAAAATCTGTATTTAAAAACACAATTATTAAACACACAATTATCACATGTGTAGGTCGAAGGAATCCTCCATGGTATCTTTACCTTGTCGTGGTGGAGTGGCTTGCGTGCTTAAAGGATCCCGAGAGCTATTCCGGCGGTAGCATTGCTGCCGATAGGGTTACCCATGCCAGACTGGTCGAAGGTGATAAGCCAGACGAAAAAAGTACCTTGGTCGAAACAGTGACGATCTTTCACCGTAAAAATACAACCGTAAAGAAATGCGGACATGGGTACCATGGGGTAAAATTTTCCGGAGGTCAAATAGTCCCCCATTCTAATTATTAGAGCTAGGAATTTTAGGTGTTGCACTTTTTTTTGTTACTATAATGTTCAAATTAGCTAGTATTGCAAAGAAAACATTAAATAAATGCCCCTAACTGTGTTTTAGTTGCACCTTTTTGCACCTTTTTTCAATGCTAGCACCTTTTTGCACCTTTTCTTGAATGGAAGCACATTTTGCACATTTTCAAACTGTTTTGTCTCCTTTGGAACATTTTATTACCAAAATAATATATATATATATACATACACTGCTCAAAACAATTAGAGGAACACTATGAAATATGTAAATATTTTTTTCATTGGATAAAGGTACAAACATGAAATTAATAAAGTACATTATTTGTGGTTATTTATTTATTTATTTATTGCTCATGTCAGTAAAAACAAATGAATAACGCTGACAATTAACTTTTCAAATAATTCCGCTATGTAAGCAATTGAATCTTGTGCTTATTTTTCAAAGTTAAACACTCGTTATATAGAGTTAGTATCGTGTATGGCCTCCACGACAATCGATGATAGTTTGGCACCTTCGTGGCATGCTCCCAATAAGATTCTGGATTTCCCCTTGCGGGATATTCTCCCATTCCTCCTTCAGAGCATCTTCAAGTTGCTGCAGAGTTTGTGGAGCTTGATGTCGGTTCCTGACCTTCCTGCCTAGAAGAGCCCACAAGTGTTCAATAGGGTTGAGGTCTGGGCTGACCGCTGGCCACTCCATTACCTCAATTTCATTCCTCCTCAGGAAATCCCTGGTGACAGCCGCAGAATGTGCCCTGGCATTATCCTGCATAAACACAAATCCAGGGCCTACTCCAATGGCAGTAGGTACTACATGCTCTTCCAGAACGTGATCGATATACCGGACAGCATTCAGTCGCTGGGGAACAAGTACAAGGTCCGTACGATTGTTGTACATAACTCCGGCCCACACCATTATGGAACCTCCTCCGAATCTATCAATTTCCTGTACAGCCTCTGCAGAAAATCTTTCTCCTGGCCGTCCCCACACCCTCAATCGACCATCACAACGTGTAAGACGATACCTGGATTCGTCCGAGAAGAGCACAGACTCCCACTGGTTCAGGTTCCAATTACCCTGGTTTTCAGCATACGTACGTCTTGCTGCCTTATGCCCATTTGTTAAGCGTGGTTTTTAACGGGCCTTTTCGGACGAATATTCTCTTTCCTTAATCTGTTTCTTATGGTTTGGTCTGAAACCCGGATTCCGGAAGCCATATGAAAGTCATTCTGCAGGTCTTTTGCAGTTTTTGTACGCTGTCGAAGAGCAGAAAGAACAACGTATCTGTCATCCTGGGGGCTTGTTTTAAATTTACGGCCCTGGCCACGTATTCTGTGCCTGTTGCGCAACCTGGACACCACGGAAGGAGAAACCCCATGCTCTCTAGCCACTTGTCGCAGAGATTCACCTTGTCGTAAAAGATGTAGAGCATGATACACTTCAAACTCATTTAATTGCCTCATTTTGTCAGAGACTTCAATAAACAAGGCAATAATCAACATTCGTCACTATAGCAACATCAGGAAGCTTACCAATTAGAAGTAGCCAGTGCCTTCCAAAATAAAAAAATTTCTATATTTGTTATTTGAGGTAATTTCTCTGTATTTAGGCCATGGATCTTTAAAATTTGTATCCAATGATAAAATTAATAATTCAATTTACATATTGTCGAACTTTCAGCATCACAGCTTTAAAAAACAATTACTTATTCAATTTATTACAAGTGTTTCTCTAATAATTGTTTTGAGCAGTCTATTACATTTATTCAAATACGATATCAAGGGTTGGTAACGATATGTGGTATCAGTCCACATCACATTACTTCCACTTCAGTGCAATCCCGTTAGACTATTCCTTTTCATTTTTGTTTTCAAATGCCCCAGGTTTGTCTTTCGACATTCCTGGTTTCTCTCCTGGCATGGCGTACTTATAACCCACTTCTGAGGTTGGGGCGCCGGGAAGGCGGGGTTACGTTGCCCCGATGGAATGATGAGTGATGATGATGATAATGGCGCGCCAGGAGAGTCCCTAATCCTAAGCTTAACCTAAGATGATGATGATGATTGCGATGGCCATATGATTTCGGGGACCGTTTGGGCCTTAAAGTTTTCCTGACATTTGTCTTACAGGTGAGGAAAACCCCCGATAAAAACCTCACCCAGAAAAACTATCCCGAACGGGGATCGAACCCGGGCCCGCTGCGTGACAAGGCAGCACGCTACCCCGAGACCACAGCGGTGGACCCTTTTAAATTAGTTTGCGCCTCATTGCACCACAGTTATGCGAAAGCTATTGTTCAAGCAAGGAAGGTTGTGTGCGTGAATAAATGTTTCAGTTCAAAATAATATTTGACTAGTCCGGTCTGCTATTTTCCTGAGTTACAGTATGCCGAAACCGAAAGTGAACTCCTATAAACTACGTGATATTGTTAAAAAGTTTAGTTCAGATGGAATTCAGAGTGACGGATCTGTTATCAGGTGCATTCTTTGTGATATTTCAATAACAATTGATGCAAAACATCAATGCATTCGTGTTACGCAGCATATAAATAGTGTAAGTACTAACACAGACTCTTTAATATAAGACAACATGCGTGAATTTTATGTCGTTAGTTACTTGTTGTAAATGGTTTTGGTTATCTTTAATGATTATTTCGATGGGAAATTTGCAACTTTTATTTAAAAAATTGCACCTTTTTTTCACCTTTTTCTGCTAAATTAAAGCACTTTTTTTTGCATATTTTTACCAAAATGTTGCACCTAAAATTCCTAGCTCTATTAATTACCAACCAAAGAGAGATGAACAGACAGGTGAATGGAGAAGATTACATAACAATGAACTACATGGTCTTTATAGGAAGCCAGATATAATAAGAACAGTTAAGTCTCGTAGACTGCGATGTACAGGACATGTAGCACATATGGAGAATCAAAGAGGTACATGGAAGCTTCTTGTAGGAAAATCTGAGGGAAAAGGCCCAGTTGGTAGACCAAGAATGAGGTGGGAGAATAATATTAACTATGATTTGAGGGAAGTAGATTATACAGGGAATGATTGGAAAGCATTAGCTCAGGATAGGGATGTATGGAGAGCTTATGTCCGCGCGGCCATGAACTTACGGGTTTGATAGTGTCAGTGAATAAGAAGTAAATAGGTCGAAGGAATCTGTTCATTATTTACTATATTCAACGTATTTGTTAGAGAGTCAGTCACTGCAAAATAATGTTCTGTCCTGTCCAGGATATTAAAAGGAGGAGCTTTATTTATTTTGGTAAACACAATTCGATAAATATCGAGGTGAAACACGACTGTCATTGGTTGTTAAACAAAATTCATTAAAACGTGATTGGTCATCGACTCCCATTTGGGGCATGAGTTAAATAGTAAATCAAAGTATGAAGACCCAATTTCATATTCTTCTGATTCATTGTGTAAATAACGGGTTTTAGACATCAAATTTTTATCTTAAAATTACAGCGTTGACGACGTAGGCAATGTTAAAAACAATATATTGCCGAAGTAATAAACAGGAAATGCAAATGATTCCTACTGATACACAGAAAAGGTGTTTCAGCCAACACCTTCGCTGAATAATTTAACTCAGAGTGATATATCTTCATTCTGCTCTGAACATTTCTTTCAAACTTCTTTTTGTCAATTATTCAGCATTATTGATTCGCCAACTTGGGAGCAAAAAAAAAAAACGTTAAAAGTAGCGAATAGCCAGTGAAATCTCAACAAAGACAATTTCACATACAATGAAGACTAAAAATAGTTTAAAAATGTTTCCTTTTAAACAATCTAATAATGTATTTCACATTTATTACATTTAGACTAAATTACTTTAATGTACTTTCCTTCTCACAAATTAGCAGTACTGCATATTTCTTGCGTTAACTCTCCAAATTTATATTTAATATTATTTACTCCTTCAAATTACATAAATTATTTTAATCTCCAGACTATGAATTATATTCACTTTTTAGATTGCGATGTGGCACTAGTGGAGATTGAAAGAAGGACATATAAACTCCTTGTAGGAAAACCAGAGAGAAAGGGCAAGTTGGTAAACAAAAAATGAGGTAGGAGAAAAATTAATAATGATTTGAGGGAGGTAAATTAAAAAGGCGATGGTTGGAAAACAGCTCAAAGTTGGATGTAAGGAGAACTAGGCCTATATACGCGTGGCCATGAACCTATATGGGCTCGATAGTGTTAGTGAGTTAGTGAAGCGCGAAAAATAGTTCTAAAGTTTATAGATTATGGGGAAGATAATTACAATTATTTATATAATGAAATATTTCATATATTTTTTATAATCAAAATGTAGCTAGAATTGATTATCTGAAGGATCTATTGAGATTTATGAATATTAATTAAAACATAATTAGTTAATATAAAATTTATTAAATATAATATTAGTAATGGGAATTTAGCGAATGGTTTATCAAAGAACAAAAACAGTTTGTATAAATAAATATACAATGCAAAATAAATTGAGAAAAGAACAGATTTTTTTTTTTTGAAATATTAGAGGAATTTCCTGAGTCGAAGGACAATAACACATCCTGTTATACGACACAGCGGAACTTTTACAACCAGTCATAGGAGCACTGTTGTTGCGTCGCACGGACGTAGATACTAACCAAGTATAACAAATAGCAAATGAAGCATTTATCCAGTTTACTTAGGGTAATAGCTGCTCCACACCCACTGACCTGAAGAGAGTGTATGCGGGATGACACGGCATTGGTTCGTAAATCATCCACAAACGAAGCAGGACAATGGGGGCATTCAGCGGTCAAAGCGCTGCAAAAGCGCTTTAGCGCTTTATCTGCAGCGTACCATTCAGCGGGCAATAAAGCACTCTAGCGGACTTGCAGCGAAGTAAAAGTATGCTGCAGACAGATGAAACCGCTGTATCCATTGTGATTGGCTGGTTCATTCAGTTTAATCATGGTGTCTTTGTCTATAAATAATTAATGTTTGATGTACAAATTTAGTATTACTTACGTCTGGACATTAATATATGAGTTATTCGAAATGGTTAACCCTTTTAGACGAACATAAGTGATATATTAAGTAAAACTAAAGACAGTGATAATTTTAAGATTGTTATCAAAATCAAGAATTTACGATTATAACCTCTTATTTTCAAGTAGATCATTGTGTTATTGACGAGTCAATGTTTTTATTGTGGAAATTATATCCCCAGATCATTCATTCGCTAATACCTGGTTCAAAGCTAATTATAATTTTTATTTTTAATTTCAAGATATATAAAATAAATTATAATCTTATGATGGTTTTCATGGGGTCATTTCTGGAAGTGCTACCGTGGTTGTCGAACCAGTTTACTCTACAGATTCCTTTTTGTATTCATTGTATCATTAATTTAATTTTAATTCTATTCAATTTCATTGATTATTAGACATTATTTTCATTATTATTCAATATGACAGATAATTAATTGTTTAATATGACTATTATTGTAATTTTTTTTTGTATTCATATGTAACATATGTTTTTTTCTGGTGAGTGGAAGAGAAGGCCACATGCCTTAACTCCACCAGGCTAAATAAATCTATTCTAAATTCTAAATCTATTCTAAAACGAACATGTGTACTCTTCTTTAAATGTGTAACACAATAAGAAAATCGTGGGATGGACAAAGAGATCAACTGTTTATCTTATATTTGTAATTTTTTTCTGAATAAAGAGCTTTATGAAGTATCGGCCATAAATTGAATTGAAATATTACAATATTCTAGATTTCTTATCTAAATTTGACCAATGAAGATACAAATATTCTAGTGTGATGTGCATTAATAAAATTAAATTACAGCTAGAGTTAGTTAATGTATTAACAGAAAAATTTGCACTCAACATATGATTTTAATCACAGCTGATCCATTATCTCCAACTTTATATACTATGTCCTATCATTGAGATACTGAGAGTCATTACTTGAACAAGGTATGAATAATTTTCACTTTAATTCCCAATTTATCGTATAATAAAATGTGGTCTTATATCCTTTAATTATTCAAATGCATGCAGCCTCTCTTATGGGGTATTGCTATTCACTGTGTACTACCATTAACCTTGGTGGTAAATGTTTTTCATATATTATAAACAATTCAGTGATATAGCCTACTATTTAGCGTAACATTTAACTCTACTAAGAAAGTGGCATTGCTAATGTTAGAGACTATATTAAATAATGCCGTTAAGTGTGGTGAGTGACAGGTTATCTATAATTTACTGCTGAATTTCATACATGGAGAGAATTTTTTTTTGTTTTACTTTAGCCATAAAGATTATGGCAGTTAATCTTATAAATAATTAATATTTTCAGATGATACAAAAAAATATAATTAATCAATTATTAAGAAAACTGTATTTAAATTATTATAAATTTATATTCTTCTTTATTTTCATTCCTATCCCTTAACAAATTTAAAATAAAGGTGAAGTATGTTTGAGGTTGAAAAAATACAATGATGCCTTCCTTTAGCCAATTGTTTGGTTGTTGTACTTAGGCCATGTCTTGCACTACTTAGGCCCTACATTTATTTTGCACATATGCCTACATTTCCTGTGTTTTCTAATGTAACCCTAATCCTCATAGAATTAAATATAGGCCTAAAAGTATCAAATGTTATGCAAGAATGGCATTCATAAAATGGCTGAACAATTGAATAAAATTTGCCCTACAGAACACCTGGCAATACTTTTAGTGTGGTTATTAAATATATATGTTATGTGATGATGGAGCAAGATATACATCACATAGGGAATTCGCAGGAGTGATGTTTAAATATAATAAAATAATATCAAGTTGTGTCCAACTCAGGTTCAGATCAGATTAAGCCCCTATATTTATAGAGGTCTGTAATTAACAGGGGTGCAGGCTGACTACATATGATTAGCGAAATGGATTAAATGAAAATGGGGAAAGGTGGAATGAAATTGTGGTAAGGGGAAAATGGGAGAAACCTCGAAAGAACCTGCCGTAGCTCCGTTTCCTCCACTATAAAATCCACGTATAGTGACTGAGTATCTAATAAAGTTAAAAAAGCTACTCTTACTAAAACACAATAAGATTAAACTAATAATAAATAATTATAAATAAGTTTCTCGAGACACCAGCGGTGAGAGGCGAGTGTCTAATCGCTTGCGTCACGAAGCCGCCTGGTATTTTAATAATTATGAAATTACAAATTTTCTCGTTATCCATCCATAGTATTCTGCCCGAAGGCAGGTCCTTCACTGCAATCATAGCATTTTCATGCTATGCTTGCAGGTTTACTAGGGAATTGTAGGTGTGGTAGCTTCCCGTTTCTTTCCACACCGGTAAAGGATGATGGTGATAATGATAAGGATGATGATGATGGCCATATGATTTCGGGGACCGTTTGGGCCTTAACGTTTTCCTGACATTTGTCTTACAGGTGTGGAAAAACCCCAATAAAAACCTCACCCAGAAAAACTGACCGACCGGGGATTGAACCCGGGCCCGCTGCGCGACAAGGCAGCACGCTACCTCGAGACCACAGCGGTGGACTTTCTCGTTATAATAATATTTTATTTTAAACGATCTATTGGTCCATTTCATAAATTACATACATTAAAGTAAATTGTAAATTCTGTATATCTCTATTAGTATTATGATTAATTTCAATAGTATCGTGTAGTAATATGAGTAATGAGCCAATGAACAAATTGAAATTTGGCGGTTCCGCAGCATGCATCTGTTCATTCAACGAACTCCTTAAATGTTCGCTGCAAATGGCAGCAATTTTTGTTAAAGCGCTAGAGCGCTTTATTACCCTCTGAATGCGCTGTGTCGGATAGTACTATACTAATTCCAAGCTAAGTTCCAAATGTAATGTAAACAAAGTATTTCTATGACTGAATTTTCATTGGTAGAATAACGGTTTAGCTTTGAGTGTGTAAGGAAATCCATAAACGCCGTAAACACTTGCTTGAAATTCAGTATGACGAGTTCGTAAAAAGTGCCGTGCGTCGTAAGATGCATTATTTGTTTAATAAAATGATCCTCCGTGATTAATAAATTATAGTCTTTTACAAATAGTGCGGATGAATTCTAGTTTTACTGTAGCCTAAACAAACTTGCATAAGACATTACTCTGCCGATTCCTTGTGTTGGGGAGAACTGTGACACTACGTTTACCGCCATACGAGTGAATTGTCTACGGAAGTGTCAACGATAAAACCATGTTCCTATTGAACTGATTAGTATCAGAATTCCAGAATTATTTTATTTATCGTTTTGCAAGTCGGTTTTCTTCCATTCTTTCTATATGACCCTTGCAATATTTTCGTCTATCTATAATACATTCCTATTGTACTGATTAGAGCAATAATTCAAACTTTCAACGAAGACAATTTATGGATCTGTAAAAACCCAGTTACTGTCCCGAGTTCGTGAAAATACGTTAAAATGTTAAACTTTAATATAAACTAGACAGGTTTATGACCTTGTAGGGCAAATACCGACGAATTATACTAATCACCATGATAAGAATCTAGTTCTAAATATTCTATAGAGAGGTTCTTACCCCAATAATGAATGGTGAACCAATTTGTTTAGTTCCTATTAATGCTGGCAAGTCTCTGAAGACCGCCCAAAGATACGGACCCTAGCTTTCATGAAAAGCTATGGAATTCAAACAAACTTCTCACCCGAGCGGCGACATCAAATTACGGAACAATTCGCCATCGAGTAACTTACTGAAATATTCATAATTTATCTCGTGTTGTCTCGATCCTGAGCCTTCATTTGACTAGTTTAATTATTTAAACCAAATTGAAGTAAGATAAAAAAAACTCTATAAAAATAAATTAATTTCCTCATCGGTTTAGAATTTAAACAAAATTTAACTTACAAATTCTATTGGTGTCGAATAAACTAGCAGCTGCGACAGTAGCGATTGTGATCTATGGCTCATTTAATAGAAATAACTTAACATAACAATTTCACTTCTAAGTTTATCAAAAAGTTCGTAGTAGTAAATAATATTAAATCTAACATGGATAATTTCAATTCAAATTAAACAAGGAATTTATTCGGCACTTGCCAGTCGATTGTGTAGCGTGTAAATATTAATTGATGTGCTGCCAAATAAATCAATCATCACTTGATTAAATCGTGATAAAAGTAAAGATAAAGTGATCTCACCACAGGTCATTGGAGACCCTTGGGGTAGTAGGAGGTTAAGGCTTCCACTTTTTCTAGATAATCGTCACTTGATATCAGCCGGGGTGTCAGCCCTGCGTGACTGCCACCTTTACCCCAGAACAAGTGTCTGGTACTCATTTCAGTTAGAGGTCGAGTCAACCCCAGAACCATGGTGCCGCTAGAATGTTAGGGTCAGTTTAAGAATCCTGACCACACCGGGATTCGAACCTAGACCTTCAGATTTGTAGCACATTGCCTTAACCACTATGGTACAGCGTGTCCATCTTATTAAAATTCCCTTTATACTCTCTCTGTATTCCCTTATTATACACATACGGTCCCTTCGAATATCACTAACTAACTCAACTAACTCACTGGCAATAACGTACCCGTAGGTTCATGGTCGCGCGGACATAATCTCTCCATACATCCTTATCCTGAGCTAATGTTTTCCTATCATTTCCTGTATAATCTACTTCCCTCAAATCATAGTTAATGTTATTCTTCACTTAGTTCTCGGTCTAGCAACTGGGCGTTTTCCCTCTGGTTTTCCTACAAGAAGCTTCCATGTACGTCTTTCATTCCCCATTCGTGCCACATGTCCTGCACAACGCAGTCTACGAGACTCAACTGTTCTAATTATATCTGGCTTCTTACAAAGACCGTCTAGTTCCCTGTTAAGTAGTCTTCACCATTAACCTGTCTGTTTATCTCTTTTTGCTCAAAAATTTTTCCTAAGAACTTTATTCTCAAATACTCGTAATCTCCTTTCCTCCTTTAAAGAAATAGTCCACGTTTCGCTTCCATATAATACAACTGGTAGAACAATAGTTTTGTATATTTTCAGTTTAACATTTTTTTTAAAGCAGTTGGGACGTCAAGAGTCCCAGTAATGCATAATAGTGCGCATTTCCAGAATTGAGCCTATGTTTAATTTCTTTGTGCATCTCATTCCTATTTGTGATTATGCCTATTGTTCCAAGTTATTTGAATATTCAGCTACTTCCTCAAAAGTCCCCTCATTTTGTCATTAGCTGTCCATATCACATCAATAATAATCATTCTTCATTAGTTATAAACATATTTCTTGTGTGAGACAGGTGGAGTAAAAGAGCAGATTTAGTGCATATGCAGTAAGCTTTATATTTTATGTAGAATTCTTGTCAACGCGCAGCCATATTTTAAATCTGAATATAATTTGAAGAAATGCGATAATATTGGCAAGTAATTTCCATGCTTCATTAATATTGGTGCTGCATTTGGATACCATGAAAATAAAAAATAATTGTTCGACATTATAATATAATTATAATCAAAGGAAAGCTCTCTTTGCTTTCCCCTGCACTCTAATCCATGTGGGAAATGTTAAACACAACCTGGACTGTCGTGGATTGCCTTCTCGTGTGTAACGAATATTTTCAAAACCTTCTTTTCACACGCTCATATACTGTCATTTTCAACTAAATATACCGGTAGGTGTATCCTTAGATTCATGTCCCATGGACTTTTTAATGTATTTACAACATGTATTTTATCAATCTCGAAAATTAATTGCCTGTATCACTTTGTCCTTGTGGCAATCCTATAATAAGAAAAATGTTATATAGTAAAATGTATAACGAATATTTTCAAATCTTTTCACACGCCCATGTTTTCAACAAAGTAACCATGTTTAAGCAACACTGTGTTTCGCTATGAAATAAAACAGAACTGAATATAAATCGCCAACGGAGCGAACTGGGAAGTCTGGTCTTTTGAGCAACGTAACGCAAGTTTCCGCTTCCTTTGTTGATTATTATACTTTCACAGAGATGACGTCCGCAATCACAGTATTGATTGTGACAGGTATAGATACTGATGCATATTAATAAACATGTATAACAGTAGATGCTCACATACATCCGTAATGAAAAATGTTAAAAGGTTATAGGAAGGCTATCTTTAGTTTGCTAGGCCAACGCATTGTCAGTCAATAAAACAAAATTTCAATTTCAGTTTCCGTAAATATGTAACACTCAAGTGAGAAAAACTCTAATTTCTCGTGTCACTTACTTGAATATATCAGACCACTGTGAAAACAAAATATTACTGTATGCCTATATATTGTAATACGACACAAATTTAAGTAATTTCTACTCTTTCGTTTTTCTATTGTTTTATTGGAAATATTAATAGATATTTAGACGACTAGTTACAAAAGCAGAGGTTTATTAACGAAATGCTTAAGTAGAACACGGCCGAAGGGAGTGTCCTAAGAGCAGGGAGTTACTAAACATGATTTTGTAACGTGTTATCTACAATATTTTATCTACCGTCAGAGTATTTTAGTATATGTTGTATATTTAGTGTATTTATTGAAATGTATATATTGCGAAAACGATTTGTTTAGAGAAAGAGTAATGTGGGCTTTGAAGGAAAAAAAAGAAGATACGATAAATCAACAAACATTGTTGTTATATTCTGCAATTTTGGGTGCTAATTTCATATGTGAATTTAAAGTAAAAATGAGCGGAAAAAGTTATTTTTACGGTTTATCAGGCAAAATTTTAAAATCAGTCCAATATTCAACTATTACTATACTTTCAGAAAAATCAAGGAAAGTTTATATATGTAGTTACAGGAAATCATTATTAAAGTGTATTTTATATTTTCTTGAACCTATATTTTATGTTCTGATAGCGTGTTTTATGTTTTGTTAGAATATAAAGTATATGTTTTGTTGCCTAGTAACTACAAACTGAAGCGTCGCTGATTGTTATAATAGTAGATAAATAAATTAAAACAATGCATCGTATAGGGAACAAAACCAATTTAAGAGTTAACAGTTGAAAGTTTACAAGATTATGGCAGTCCTCACTCTATTAAACAGCAGTGAGAACTGGGTCCTGAGACAGAAAGAAATTGAGAATATCCAATCGACAGAAATGAAATTTTTACGAGCAGTTAAGGGATGTACAAGACGAGATCATATAAGGAATGAAACTATAAGAGAAGAGTTAGGAGTAATACCAATTACACATCAAACCTGTAATTACAAGAAGCGATGGATTGTACACATTCAATGAATGGATAACAGCAGATTTCCGAAGCAGCCTTGGATGTACAAACCACGAGGGAGAAGAGATCCTGGCAGACCAAGAAAGCGATGGAGTATTGAGCCGGAACAGGCCATGAGCCTATACCGTGAAGATGACGATGATGATGATGATGATGATGATGATGATGATGAACTGGGCTATATTGTTAAAATTCTGAAGATTGATGTGAAGAAATGAGAACATTGTTCGATTAATATAAATAAAAATGACAGAGAACATCTCAATGCTGTTTTTTTTATGTATGGGAGTCAATGACCAATCACATTTCAATTATTTTTTATTTACAACCAATCACAGTCGTTTTTCACCTCGATTTTATCAATTTAATTTTATCACTGTAAAATCAAGCTCCTCCTTTTTAACATTGTCAATAGGTCATAGCATTATTTTGCAGTGACTGCATATGGCTACCAGATTGTATATATACTTCACGAATGTAACCTTATCGTGGTTGCAGGAGATAATATAAAAACATTTGTAGCAATTGATTATACCACAATAAAACACTATTTGCACTTTCTTAAACGTATTTTTTTCCCAGGTAATAACGTTCCTGAAAAATATAATTGACATATTTACATCATAGGACATCAGAAATTAAATATACAATTTGATGTTTCATTTTTTCTCCACTGCATTGTTACAATATTGAGACCCTTCGGCAATAAATAATATGATCTGGTTGCAGTGATAAACAAGTGAAACATAATGTATCTCATTTGTTTTCAAACATCGCCGTTTACATTAAATATATAAATATTTAAAATAACTATATTTAAATAATGATTTGTGAGTAAACAGCTTAATTTTATTCGTTAAATAGTCCTAACATATGCCACTCTTGATTTCCAAATTCTCTAGATAAATTGGAAATCACTCGTGACATTACTTGTGATAAAATATTTCATATTTAATTTGTTTTAAATGTTTTAAATATGCGTTCATAAGCAACGACCCCTTGGTAACACAATGGGAAGCCTTAGATTTAGCTCTAGTCAATGTGATTATGGATGTTTGGGGTTTTCAATAATCCCTGAAGTCAATTCCGGATTCGAATTACCGTTTCACCCTATCTGAACGTATCCATTCTTTTTACTAAGTATTTGCTAGTCCTAGAAGACGATCCACGTCTTGTGCTCATTCCGTATCACAATAGTTTCTTTGAGTCCTTGTTTAAATAATGTAAAAGCAATTCTCGTGTTCTTCCTCCTCCCACATACAATGGATGACATTTCAATCAGAAAAGAAAGAAAATAAGTTCATAACAACATTTAGTAGTAGTAGGACTTTATTAGACAAAAAGTAAGATATTTACAATATTATTTGCAAATATGGGTCGCACGGGCAGTAAGCCGTACGTGCTGTTGACAGTCCGTTACAATAAAGTAATAATTGGTACTAGTGTAAAGAAAAATAAACAAAAACAGCAATAACATTACAATTACATAAAGAAAACACAATAAAAATATTACCATTAAATAATAACACAATAGCATTATACACTAAAAACATTAACATTACAATTACATAAAGAAAACACAATAATATTACAATTAAGTAATAACACAATAGCAATAACATTACAATTACATAAAGAAAACACAATAATAATATTACAATTAAATAATAACACAATAGCATTATACACTAAAAACATTAACATTACAATTACATAAAGAAAACACAATAATATTACAATTAAATAATAACACAACAGCATTATACACTAATTAATTTATATATAATTGTTAATAATTAATGGTATTGCATTTTGATAACATATATGTATTCATGAATGAGTGTTGTCCTTATTTTTCGCGTTTTGTCCAGAAATTTACCGAGGTTTATAGTTTAAGCTCACAATATCCAATATATAAAAATGTTTGTTTGTTTGTTTGTTCGTACTTTATGCGCGGCCATACCGTTGATTCGATTGTGATGGGGCTTTTTGCAAAATGTTCAGGAGATTCCTGGGATGAACATATGCTATAAAAGAGTTGTGATACTCAATTCCTACACCCTTAAAAATCACCCTTTGTAGTGGATAACGTGAAAAATGTAGTTCTTTGGACGCTTAAATGGCTTACGCTGCCTAAACCATAACAAATACACAAAATTAATGTACATAGAATTAAATATCTCAAAAAAGTCGCTGACAGCATATGTTTATCTCTTACGGATAACTCACAATAACCATTTTTGCCTTCCATTGATGCCAAGAAGATCGAGACAAGTACGTAGATTCCTGTGCGAACATAATAGCACATAATGAATTTTTTCTTTTAGCTCATTTATGCCAAGAACATCGAGATAAGTAGATTTCCGGGCAACACCGGGTAATCTTAAAATAATTACGATATACATTTATAATTATTTTTCATTTTACTTATTCAAATAATCATAAGAGGTACATTAATTTTCGTCTTTCAGCTCATTTATGTCAAGATAATCGGGATGAGTAGATTCCCGGACTACGCCGGGTAAACATCACGGGGCATCTAAAAATAATTACGATATAAATTTTACCCCTCACTTATTTAACTAAACATAAAACACATTATTTTTCTTATTCCGGCTCATTTATGTCAAGAAGATCGGGATAAGTAGATTCCCGGGCAACGCCGGGTAATCAGCACAAGGTATCTAAAAAATATAAATGTATAATTATTTTTCCTCTAACTTATTCAACTGAATATAAAAGCGCATTAATTGTCATTTATTTAGGCGTAGCAGCGCACGCCGGGTAATATAGCTAGTATTTTATAAAATATACACAGTGTGCAAATATATTAAAATAATAAACATTTCACATATCATTTGACATTTGCTGTCTCCACATATGCCATAATTTGATAACTGTAACAAAATAAATATGCCAATCTATCATACGTGGAGAAAGATAATGTCAAATGTTACGTGAATTTTTCATTAATTTTAATAAATTTGCTCAGTACGTTTTTTTCTATTTTAATAAACCTTATAAGTCTCATGTATCCTAAACATGATTCTTCTTCTACTTCTTCACCCCCTGGTTTAGGCTTTGATTGCCTGTTCCGTCTTCACTAATAGACCTAAGACCATCTCTTCCGAGGGCGTCAGATATATCTTCTTCCTCTCGGAAAAAAAGTAATATAATATTTTCTTTGGTAATCTACTCTATTCTATTCATTCTACAAGTTCTTTCCACTGTTTCTTGTTATTAGAACAATCCTAAACATGTTTGTAACATTAATTTAAAATCAACCATTGCATTATTAATTTATGAGAATCTGTAACTAATATGCAATAATATTTTTGCAGTAGCCTGCTTAGAACTAATAGGCAATATCTAAAGAACTTAACTAATGGTATCTTCAACCGACCGGACACCATTTCATATTAATACTAATACTATAATTCATGCGCAGAACAGCGGGTTACACCAGATGGGATCGGAAAAGGAACACCTATATCTTAAAAGAATTGAAGACTACGCCAATTTTGGAATATATCAAACAGTACCAACTAAATACCAACTAAATTGGAAACACCATCTAGAAAGAATGAGTTCAAATCGGATCCCCAAAGCTGTTTATAATTGAGGGGGTCAGTGGAATAAGGGCCCATCCCAACTGCACTAAGTTTGGAGAAAAATAGCATTTTATTAAATTCTACATTGAGTAAAATATATAGAGCACACATAGATAATATTTGGTACATGTCTTGTACATAAAATAGGCTTTCTGCCTGCAAATGTATAAACCACTACGTTGTTTCATATGTCTAATCAAAGAAAAAGAAAATTGAGAATATAAAACATACAACATAAATAAACAAATTAAATAACACTTTTTAACTTGAATATTGCATTAATCTACGTATTCTACGTTTGCAGCATTTATATTATAATCATCTAATTTAAGGCTACTGTTAAAATATCTGGTGTACAGGTGGTACAAATGTCATGAAAGTCATGATGTCTTCTTTATCATCCTATCATTAGGATATTATGTTATCAACATTACATCTCGTAATACAGGACACTTTCCTTTCCCTTTTTTAAAGGGTTATTACTTCCTCTAAAGCCAAATCACTGAAAATAGATTTTATGTATATTACGTGTCTCTTTCCACAAAACGAAACTGAGATGATTTTCTGATGTCTACCTTATGGTTGTCCAGCGTCACATTTCTCTTTGTGAACATTTAAGTTATCCAAATATTTAAAATCTTCTGCATTTGTCTCAATTACTGTAAATGGTTTTTTGTTCAACTCTTTCTTATGAGGTGAGCCCACTGTTCAGGTGTATAAACCACTTGTGTTTTTCTTTTAATTTTTTCAATCACACCAAAGTCAGCATCACAGGGAAGGAAAGTGTGACCTGGTACAAGAAATTTATGTTCAATTTCTTCAAACCAACCACAATCAATCTTGTACAGCCAAAGTCCCATTATTGTATAATTCTTGTTTTGAACAACACATGAATCACTATATACATTATAAGTTTCTTTTTATTAGCACTTTTTTCAATCAGTGGCACAGCTTTTAATAAGCAACTAGCAATTTCGTCCGCACTTCTTGAAGCAACTGATTCAGGCCGATATATATTCTTTTCCATTGTTGCGTAAAATGTTCTGCTTCATTTTATTCTACTGTTGCACATTTATTTTTCTTTTCTTATATTTTATTACACCATTTCCATTTGCACAAGAATCTGCCGCATCAGCCATTCTGCATTTACTGATATTTTGCCGTCAATGCTAGTCAGTATTCCAGCGGACTACAGAGTAGTGGACAATATACGGTCACTTGTCAGCAGTTGGGATGGGCCTTTATTCCCCGCGCGCGTGAAGAAGTTAGAAATGTTTCTTAGACATGAAGTCTCATTTACCCTCTTTTGAGCAAAGTTAGAATTATGAGCTTCTAAAGATAAACAGAAGATGGCCATAGGATACATAATCTGCAAATAACTAAAAATCAACCATTGGTTGGGATGGGCCCTTATTCCACTGAGCCCCTCAATTATATACCAAGAGGACGAAGATCACTGGGCCGTCCTATGAAACGCTGGAGGGAAAATTTTCTATAGGATCGTAACAGGCCTTGGCCTAATACTTGGAAGGAAGGAAGAAGAAGAAGAAGAAGAAGACTAATACTATACGACGTTAAGAGTCCATGAAGGACCCTAGCCTCTCTTACAATAACATTCCAACCCTCCCTTTCGAAGGCCTTAAGTCTCCATCTCCTAACACTTACTCTTCTTAAGTCATCCTCCACATCATCCAACCCTCGAAGTCTTGGTCTTCCTGTCTTCCTTTTACCACCCTGGTTTGTCATTGAAAAGTTTTCTGACTATAGACTACTCTTATCTTCCATTCTGACTACAAAATTCATATTAATCTAACATATATAAATGAATGTTTGTTTCTTTCTTTCTTTGTTTGTTCGTTCATACTTTATGCGCGGCCATACCGTTGATCCTATTGTGATGGGACTTTTTGCAAAATATTCAGGAGATTCCCGGATCAACACAGGCTATAAGAGAGTTGTGATAGTCAACTCCTACATCCTTAAAAATCGCCCTTTGTAGTGGAAAACGTGAAAATATAGCTCTTTGGACGCTTAAATGGCTTACGCTGCCTAAACCATAACAAATACACAAAATTAATGTACACAGAATTGAATATCTCAAAACGCTCTACAAAAAAGTCCGCGATAGCATATGTTTATCTCTTACGGATAACTCACAATAACCATTTTAGTCTTTCATTGATGCCAAGAAGATCGAGACAAGTACCGGTATGTAGATTCCTGTGCAAGCATAGCAGCACATGGCGGGTATTCTTTTACGGATAACTCACAATAACGAATTTTGTCTTTTAGCTCATTTATGCCAAGAAGATCGAGATAAATGGATTCCCGGGCAACACCGGGTAATCAGCACGGGGAATCTTAAAATAATTACTTTATACATTTATAATTCTTTTTCATTTTACTTATTCAACTAATCATAAGAAGTGCATTATTTTTTGTCTTTCAGCGCATTTATTCCAAGAGGATCGGGATGAACAGATTCCCGGACAACGCCGGGTAAACAGCACGGGGTATCTAATAATAATTACAATATAATTTTTGCCTAATACTTATTTACTAAACATAAAACACATTAATTTTCGTATTTCAGCTCATTTATGTCAAGAAGATCGGGATAAGTAGATTCCCGGGCAACGCCGGGTAATCAGCACGGGGTATCTAAAAAATATAAATTCATAATTATTTTTCCTTTCACTTATTCAACTAAACATAAAAGCACATTAATTTTCATTTGTTTAGGAGTAGCAGCGCACGCCGGGTATTAGCTAGTAAATAATACAATTATTACATTTACTAGTGTACAAAATATAATTTGGTAATTGGAACAAACTAAATTCTTCCAAAATTGGATTAAACAAAAGTAGATTAAATAATATTTCAACCTCTTCTGATTACAAATTATTATGTATAATACAGTATTACACTTTTTATTGCTAGTACATTTTGCTCCTAGAACTTTATATTTAAACTCTCAACGTGGGTATATGTATTTGAATGTATATATCTTATATGGATGAATGTATGTGTATATGTGAGTAAGTGCACTCCATGGCCGGGTTTATTCTAGGATAGAATTTAATTCAATCGTTTAATATTCTTTAGAAGGATGACATATATCTGTGTGACATATTTGAGAGAGACAACATATCAATGCATTTGTACCCCAGTTCCAATGCTGTATTATAAATATATAGAATATTAAATACAATCCCAAAATTACATTTTTATGAGATTTAAATATCTTTTGAAGGATAATATTAACTCTAGGATATTTCCGCTTTTAAAATTTCAGCTTACTCTATGAAGCACAACTGTTCTTATTACATCTGCTTTCCCATAAAGATCATGTAGCTCACTGTTATGAAGTCTTCTCCATTCACATGTCTTTGGTCCAAAAAATTTACCTAAGAATATTATTCTCAAATACTTGTAAACTTTAATCTTTCTTACAGTTAGAGTTCATGTTTTGCATCAATATAATGTAAACTAGAAGAATAACAGTTTTAAAATTTTAGTTCAACGTTTTTTGAGAGATGGCAAATGCCCCTGTAACGTGTAAAATCATGTGTTTCCAGAACTGAGCTTATGTTTATTTTTTTCTGCTCCTCATTTCTATTGTTATTGTTTCTAGGTATTTGAATGTAGCCATTTCTTCAACATTTTCCTCAATTGCCATTAAAATTGTCTATTTCCACTAGGCCTAGAAAATGTATTTCTATGTCTGACCATATATTTATTTTTATTGATATGTACTTCCAGTCCCAATTTATTTGTATTACTCAATAAAATTAGCGTAATGTCTCTTCCTATTTCCTCGTTATCACCTAACAATATTTCTACATCAACACCATATCCCAACAGATTATTATTACAATTGAGTTGTACGCATTCTCTATCCTCTAAATATTTTATGGCGTGATCTAGTATAAAATTGAAGAATAGATTAGATATTGTATCTCCTTGCTTTAACCCATCATGAATACTAAAGTATCATAAAACTGTTTGCCTATCCGCATCTTACTCTTTGTGCCATCTAGACGCATTTCAATAAGTCTAACTTCTTAGGAATTCCAATGTCCAGCAGGATACTATATAACTTCTCCCTCTTAATGAAATAGTATGTATTTTTGAAGCCTACAAAAGTTGATGTACAGTGTCGTTAAATTACCATTTTATTTTCTAAAATCTGTCTTATACTAAAAATCTTAATTATTGTAGATCTATTTCTTCTAAATGCACATGGATAATCACCTATTAGATCATCAATATAGTGAGTGAGTCTGGATATATTTGTTAAAATTTTGTACGAAATTGAAAATAATGAAATCCACCTGTAGTTGTTGCAATCAATTTTATCTTCTTTCTTATAGATTGATAGGATAATTTTTCCCCAGTGTAACCTATATCCCCGCATCTAGACGGTTGTATTTTTACAGGGAAATATCACCACACTTTAGACCAAGGTATTTATTTCGTTCTGGATTAGGCTATCATCTTTGATCTATCCGTCATGAGTGAACCTTTTAGCAGCATAGTTCTACGGGTCATTTAAGCACACAAACCATTCCACCAGACAAGGTAAATATATCATCGGAGGGATTTGATTCAATAATATATTAATAAAATACCTATTAAATACTGTCCATAAAATTATTTTTCACTTTATAAAGTAAAATTTAGTTAGGGTAAACTCGGCTGAATCGGGATGCAAGGAGAATAAGGACACTTTTAAATTTTGTTCTCTCCACTGAAATCTAAGACTCCCAGCGACAGTCGACTAACCTCTGTACTCCATATATCAAAACCAATTGTATATGACAATTTGTTTCTCGTTTGAATATGTGAAGATTTCACAACAAAGAATTGTTGTTCAAGGTAAATGTAATAATAGCTTCGTACATCCATTATTTCCGTTTTTTCTCTTATTAACTAATAGTCCAATTACGAATTATTTTTTGCTAAATTATTAAGTATTTATCCCCAAAGAGATTAGGATAACCCCCGTCCTTATCGAAAATAGTTTAAGTATTGCGAACCTAAGAAAATTGAAACACTATATTTCGGGTGAATAGGGACACTCATTTTCGGCTGAATATGGACAGCGTATTTCACTATTTTTTGTAACTATTGCATTGCAGTTGGGTATTATAAACAAAGTTGGATAGAAGTTGATTTGAATAGAGCTATTAAAGTATTGGAACTTGTATCATCCTGCAGAATTATTTGGGGTATGTCACAAGTCCGTCGCCGTGGCGTAGTCGGTAAAATCCCTACCTTCCACTCCGGCGATCCGGGTTCCATTCCCGGTGGGGTAGGGGATTTTAAATCTCCCCCTTGGGCCTGGGTGTGTGTCCTGTCCTTGTGTCTATATGTGAGAATAAAAGAAAGTTAACAAAAAGGCAAAACGATAAAGGTAAAAGAAGAAAGAAAAATAGAGTAAACGAAAAGAGAAAAAAGCAGTGGGAGTGACGGTCCACTGAAAAAACAGTATAGATATACAATATTTTGTTATTTTTATAAATGGAGATTGTATGTTTAGTATACGTAAAAATATGCACTTACAGTAGTTATTTAAAAAATGAATGATCAAAAATTAAATTATCACAAAATACCAAACTGTATCCTAATGTGCACTTACCTAAAGAAACAAACATTTATAATATGAAACTGTTCCTTCCACGTTTGATATAGCATAACATGTATTGTTAAACATAAATATCCTCAATTCGGTTTTAAACCCACACACTTCGGAACTAGAGATGGTCTTAGTACCTACTAGCCTATAGCGTTCGACTTTCCTGTTAAATAAATTATAGTTTTAAAAAAGTAAAACAACACGCTTTATTAGAAAACCGAACTAAAAAATGAAAAATAATTTTAATTTTCAACACGCTTGGGATAAGTGGTCAACAAAAAAATCATCTCCAACACATAAAGAATAAAACTACAGTTATCAACAAAAACAATTTTACCATCAAAAGCGTGGGGTGCTCTATATCAATTAATATATTTGATAATAAACAGATATTGGTAAAAGTAAAGTCTCTAAGAAGAAAATATAAAAATCATAAAAAGCACCCCACGCTTTTGATGGTAAAATTATTTTCTTTTTGTTGATAACTCTAGTTTTATTCTATATGTGTTGGAGATGATTTATTGTTGACCACTTTAATTTTATCCCAAGCGTGTTGGAAATTAAAATTATTTTTAATTTTTTTAGTTCGGTTTTCTAATAAAGCGTGTTGTTTTAGTTTTTTAAAACTATTATTTTTTTAATTATTTTGCAATACTAGATATAATTGTGAAAAATTGGGGTAAACCGATATTGATCTAGAGATCTTTGATCAGTTGCAAATACCTGGCACGTGCAAGCAAGCTCTATCATGCGTGGAGACAAACAGGGTGACGGAGCGAAGCTAATAGGCGTGCTTGGTAAGGGGTGCGCGCTTTAAACATAATGTGACCGAGTAATACAAATCTATCAGTACCGCCCACATTTACACAGCTGTATTGAGCAGTCACCCTTGTACCACCATTTCGTTGTTATCTCGCGGAAATGAATTCAAGAGACTCATTTCCTTGCTTCCGAAACATGTGATTTCCAACTCATGTAACTATGCAACATACCACACACCCACCATCTTTTAACGTCGAGGATCATTCAAAATTATAACTTGATTTCATTATTGTTCTCAGTATAAAATTGCATCGTTATAAGTGGCGGTTCCTGCGTAAACTAAAAGAGATTCACTAGACCGCTATTAAAATTAGCTTTAAAGTAATGTAATAGGCGCATAAACAATTCGAAATTCTCAACATAAAAACATCACTGGAAAAACTTATATTCAATAAGTCGTCATAAAAACACTCAGAATATCGGACTGTCAGATTGACTGAATTCGCATTCGATAAAGTCCGTCGCCGTGGCGTAGTCGGTAGAGTACCTACCTTCCACTCCGGCGACCCGAGTTCGATTCACGGCGGGGTAGGAGATTTCAAATCTCCACCTTGGGTCTGGATGTGTGTCCTGTCCTTGTGTCTATATGTGAGAATAAAATAAAGTAAACAAAAAAGGTAAAAACAATAAGATAAAACAATAAAGTAAAACAAGAAGCAAAAACAATGTAATCGAAAAGGAGAAAAAAAAAAAAGAAAAATAATGGCAAAACTGCTATAACATCATAAACAATGTATTTAGGTTACTTTCGACGTTACGAACTTCAATTATACTCTCATGTCAAGTCAACTGAACGTTACCAAATCATTGGATGACAGGGCACTCAAATGTCGGTCACCTACATGACATTGAAACAGTACTCCAAAATCTGATACCATCTTATGAACATGTAATTGTACTAGGAGACTTCAATACTAATCTATTAGCCACAAATTCTTACAACACTATACTATTACAGACAATGTTCCAGTCATGCAATATGACAATACTGCCTTCAGAACCAACCCATCATACTAGGTATTCTGACACACTACTAGACTTAATTATAACAAATAATCCTCAAAAAGTTATAACTAGTGGACAGATAGAAGCTCCAGGCATCTCTGCACATGACTTAATATACATTGAATATTCACTCCTTTGCTCTAAACGTAGACCTAGACTTGTAACATACAGAGACTTGAAACATATAAATTATGCGCAATTAATTGATGACGCTGCAAAACTACCTTGGAACAACATATGGACACTTAGGACTGTAGACGAGAAAGTTGAAAATTTTAATGACATGATTTTACAATTGTATGACAAACACGCACCTATCAAGTCTAGACGTATAAACAGACCACCTGCACCCTGGATGTCTGATAATATCCGCTTGCTTATGACAGAGAGAGACGCAGCATTTAGGAAATACAGGAGGAACAAAGAACTGACAGACTTACAGACATACAAACATCTGAGGAATAAAGTCAACCAGACTGTAAGGCATGCAAAACTAAGATATGCCCATACTATTATTACACAATCTATGTCCAACTCAGCTGACATGTGGAAAAATTTAAAATCAATAGGCCTCTGTCAAAATAAACTACAGGTAGAAACAGCTGACCTACCACTAGATGAGTTGAATGACCATTTTACCCGCCTCCCTTCTGACAACACCTCACAACAAAAACAACAGACAATAGATGAACAAATGTCATATTCCCAACCTATCCGAGACAAATTCTTTTTTTCCTATATCTCACCTAATGACGCCAAAAGAGCAGTATTACGTATTAAATCTAAAGCACAAGGAATAGACAATATAACAATAACTCTCCTGCAAAAAATAATAGACATTATTCTCCCAACAATAACCCACATTTTTAATGCCTCTATAATGACCGGGACCTATCCCAGACTCTGGAAAATGGCTCTAGTTCGTCCTACACCGAAATCAAACACTCCCACAACACTCGATGATTATAGACCAATTAGTATTCTTCCCTGTTTATCTAAAGCACTGGAACACATAATACACTCACAGTTAACAGACTACCTCACCACACACGACTTACTTGATGAACATCAGTCTGGTTTTAGAACAGGACATCACACAAGTACTGCACTATTTGACATTGTAGAGGACATAAGAGACTCAATGGACAAAAGCAAACTCACCGCAATAGTCCTACTCGGCTACAGCAAAGCCTTTGACACAGTAGATATAGACTTAATGCTAGCTAGACTAAAGACACTACATCTGTCGGAAAACTGCCTTGATTGGTTTGCATCTTACCTCACTAATCGTCAGCAATCAGTTTCTGTTAATAATCGCATTTCTTCCTGGCGCTTGGTGAGGAAAGGGGTTACCTCAAGGCGGCGTCCTCGCTCCTCTCTCTCTTCTCGATTTATATTAATGACGTGACCAAGAAACTACAAAACTGCAAGCATCATCTTTACGCCGACGACCTACAGATTTACACACACTTTAGGCCTGACGAAATTAATGAATATATTGACAAAGTAAACACTGACCTCAGGCATATATCTTTATGGTCCAGACAATATGGGCTGAAACTAAATGTAAACAAAACGCAAGCAATAATTATCGGACATCCAAGGCTATTACACCTCATAAACAATGGCAATATGCCGGCTGTCATATTAGATAATGAACAAATTCCTTATACCGACGTCGTTAAAAACTTGGGATTTTACTTAGATTCTAATTTAAAATGGCATGAGCAAGTAAAACAAACATCTAAAAGGATCTTCTCCATAATGCATTCCCTAAAGCGAACTTAAACATTTTCTTCCTACAACTCTTAAAAGAATTTTAATCCAAACTTTAGTGATGCCGCATTTTGACTACTGTGACGTTCTACTAACTGACATAAGTGACGGATTGTCGGACAAACTGCAGCGTGTCCATAATATGTGTATCAGATTCATATTTAATGTTCGAAAATACGATCACATTTCTCCATTATTCCACGAATTGTCATGGCTACATCTAAAAGAGAGAAGAAAATCGCACTGTCTAATTCTCCTATTTAAGATCCTACATACCTCGATTCCCAATTATTTATCATCCCATTTCCAGTATCTATCCTCAAACCATAACTTAAACACAAGATCACAACATAGTCTCTAACTTAATATACCGCAACATAGGACATCACATCACTCCATGTCATATACCACCTCCACTCCTCGCAACTGGAATTCCCTACCACAAGAAATAAGGGGCTGCCGGACATTGGCATCTTTTAAAAGAAATCTAAATGTATATTTGCTCTAAACTCGACTTCATTATTATCCAGTGTAAGATATATATATTAATTGGTGTTTCCCGTATAATGTATCATATTTATATTATTATTATTATTATTATTATTATTATTATTACTATTATTATTATTATTATCGTATCATTATTGTTATTACCCTATGAAATGTTGTTTGTACATGACATTTACATTGCTACATTTATTGTATCTTTAACTGTTTATAATTAGTATAGTGTATATCTATATTTGTCGAATATTTATTTGTATTTGTGCTGGTTGAGTGGAAGAGAGGGCCTTATGGCCTTAACTCTGCCAGAATAAATAAAGTATTATTATTATTATTATTATTATTATCACTCCATCTGCAGTACCATTTCTGAATATCTGTTTCAATGATCGATCTAGAAGTTTCTGGATATTAACTCTTTAATTCAAATCGAATGCCTCGTAGAGGTCTTTGAGAATAAGTTATAGTCACAAGGACTCCTGTCTGGTGAATTTGGTACATCTTCGAGTACTTCCCAATTCCACCTTGTAAACAAATTCTACTGAACATTTTTAGGGCGGTATTCCTTACTACTATGTGAGAAACAGAGAATGTATTCACAAAATATTGCTTTTTCGATTCTTTAAATATTACAGATATATACAATAAAGACTGCTCAACAGCGTACTACAAGATTACAACTGGCATCACTAGGAATAGCTGATTGATAACAGTGTTGTCATTACTTAACGAATGTCCTAGTATTATTTTTTATGCTGGATGATTCACAAACGACAGATACATAAAAATAACCTATCTTCCCCTCGCCTCTCTCGTTCCTTCCAAGTTAAAAAAAATGATTTCAGCGAGTTGGTAGAAAGAAATTGCACCTCAGGGCTTCTAAAGCGTGCTTGCGTGTGATTTCCAAGGCAGAAATGCATTGCAGATACAAACTACGTATCAGGGTATTTAAGGAACTTACTAAAAAAAGTCAAGTACATTATCTGTCATTACAACTAACTCACTCACTGGCACTGTAAATTTATGGTAGCGCAGATGTAAGCTCTCCATGCATCCCTATCCTGAGCTCATGTTTTCTAATCATTCCCTGTATAATATACTTTCCTCAAATCATGGTTAATATTATTCTCCTACCTCATTATTGGCCTTCCTACTGGGCGCTTTCCCTCTGATTCAATTTTAAGCAGCATTAATTGTCAATTAGTCCATCTCTTTTGTCTCGGGGTGACGTAATTGTCTCGGACGCAGTGAGCCTCCTTTCAACCCCAAGTTGGGACAAATTTCTTGGGTGAGTTTTTTTTTTTTTTTGAGACTTCTCCTCAACTTAAATCAAATATCCGGATAATTTAAAGCCCAAATAGCCCCGAATACTATTTGGTCATCATAATCAGCATATCATATTCGCCTTATTTAGTATGAATGAATACGAATAAGACTAAATGCTTAACAATATCAAAAGAATGAATTTAATTATTTAGATGTATTATTAATAAACACTAAAAATTTAATAAAAGAAGTAAAGAAACAAGGTGATAATGCAGCACAAATAACAGGATATATGAAAGATTTAATTTGGCGCAACAAACATATGTCAATAGAAAGCAAAATCTGCATATACAAAACCATAGTTCGACCAGTTATCGTATATGGAGCAGAAACTAGGACTGATACAACAAAAACTAAACAAATAATAAGCACACGTGAAATGAAGATCTTAAGAACTATTAAGGGGAAAACATTATTTGATAAGATACACAACACAGAAATTAGGGACAAATGTCATATTCAACAAGACATAACCAAATTTATTACCGATAGACGAAACTATTGGAAAGGTCATATAGAAAGAATGAAAGACAACCGACTCGCAAAAAGAGCTAAAGAAGATAGACCAATGGGCGAGAGAAGAACAAGAGGAAGACCAGCCAGGAGATGGATAGACAGTGGCTGCACATCCAATACGTCTTCCTCCAAGAAGTGATTTTGGAAAAAAACAGGATGAAAATCCCACAAATTATGATTAAGAAGAAGCAGAAGAAGAAGTGAGTGGATAGTGTGTCTTGTCTTAACTGTGCATAGTGAGTTGGAATTGGACTGAATATTAAGGTAGTCACTCACATGGAAGCACCTCCATGCCCTTTTATACTCAAAAGTATGTAGGCCTACGTGATCAGAATTTAAGATCCTCTTCTGACAGGTCGTGTACAGCTTGGGCACTCTAAACTTGCGGATCCATTACGTCATTGTTGTACTTGGGGAAACAAGAAATGAATTGGTACTCCAACTTAAAAATATCGACTGACCTGTTATTAATGAAGAGGCATTTTAAATGTGAATTTATACTTACAAGAGAAGTGTTAACTATTGCATGCCGAATCCTACTTTGAAATTTCTTCCAGAGAAGCGCTGAGAAGTAGAAAAGCCGTGCCCAAAAAAATTATCTGCCGTTTTTAACTCGAAGACACTAAAATCCAACGCCAATCTCTCATTTTGAACTATACAGAATTAATACAACTCCTGTATTGGCAGACTGGATAACCCTGTACCCGACGTCCGTGCCGCATTCCGCATCTCTCTATTCCGCTCTTAACTTATCCAGGCATGTATATCTGTTCCGTACAGTTAGTTTCCAATGCTGGATTCTGGCTTCCATTCCAGTGTCTTACAATTAAAAGCGGCGATAATTTTCTAGTCAGTTATAAGTTTACTTTATACTGTATTGCAATCACTTCAATAAGGGAACTGCAACCAATTGATGCCGAAACATGCTTTAAAATTTCTCCCATAGAGACGTTGTGATTAACCAAGGCCGTGTCCAAAAATGCATAAGTAATGCCACGAGTAATTTCCAAATTCACGACTCACGAAGTGAGGAATGAATTTATCTAGAGAATTTGAAAATCAAGAGTGACATTTGTTAGGACTATTTAACGAATAAAATTAAGCTGTTTGCTCACAAATCATTATTTAAATATAGTTATTTTAAAATATTTATATATTTAATGTAAAAGGCGATGTTTGAAAACAAATGAGAAACGTTTGTTATGTTTCACTTGTTTATCACTGCAACCAGATCATATTTATTATTTAATGCCAAGGGATCGCAATATTGTAAGAATGCACCCTAGTGGAGAAAACATGAACCAGTATTATGGGTTATTAATTAATTTCTTATGTCCTATGATGTAAATATGTCAATTATATCTTTCTGGAACGTAAATTCCTGGGAAATAAAACGTTTAAGAAAGTGCAAAGAGTGGTCTCTTTTATTTTTTTTTGTATAATCAATTACTACCATTGTTTTTTTATTATCTCCCGCAAGTACTTTTTGGTTACATTCGTGCACTATATATACAATATGGTAGCCAAATGCATTCTAGAATTCTTACATTTTATTATATAAATTGTAAAATTCAATTTATTTCTTAACGAGTCAGTCACTGCAAAATAATGGTCTGGCCTATTCAGAATGTTAAAAAGGAGGAGCTTGATTATAAAGTGATAAAATTAAATTGATAAAATCGAGGTGAAAAACGACTGTGATTGGTTGTAAATCAAAATTCATTGAAATGTGATTGGCCATTAACTCCCATTTGGGGCATGAGTAAAATACTCAATTAAAAACATATATCCGTATTACATATTTAGTGTAACTGCTAATAACTAAATACAAAATCTAGAGAGTTATTTTTCCGATGTTCCTCACCAAGTAATGATTACAGCTGAAGTTCTTAAGACCGAATATGACCGTGATGTTTAATGTGCCTATAAAAAGGGGGTGAAATAGATATGTTTTATAATTCTGTCCTTGAAATCGACATAATTATGACAATAGTGCGGAAATCAATATCCTTAAACAATATCCACTAATTAAACATTGCTTGCGCTTGTAATCAAGTTTTAGTGTCGCACTGGTGTAGACAGCCCTTTTGGTAAACAACGATAAACCGTACTGAGTATCGTCCGAAATGTTATCGCGTCTGTGGGAGGGGTCTTTAATCATAGTGCTCTTGACAGTGCACGGATGAAGACAAGTTAATCCTGCGATTGTGTATCTGCCAGGACCAATGTTTCTAAAGTAAAACAGACTCTAGAAACATATCCATTATTAAACAGAACTAACAATTTCAAAACAGAGATTTTGTTATCAACAGTTATGTAATATTCAAGTGAAATGTTCATTTTTTTCTTCCAATTAATTTAAAAGTTAATTTAGTTACATTCATAGACTTTTAAATATCCCTCTCACCTTGGAATATAATAATGAATTGAATATTATTAAACAATTAGCTATTAATAATAACTACGACCCTAAAATTATAGAATATTTAATTAAGAAAGTTCATTACAAAAAAACAATTAACAAAGTTTTTTTTTCCTTTACCCAAATAAAATATAAATAAATATGTCGTAATGTCATACATAGGCCCACTTTCAAATAAAATATCTATACACTTTAAAAAGTTGAACATTAGTGTGGCATTTAAAACTAATAACACTTTACAAAATATAATAAAAAACAATAAAACCAAAATAAAAAAAATAAAAATTATCAGGTGTATATAAATTGAAATGTGGCACATGCGACAATGTCTATATAGGACAAACTGGTAGACCTTTTATCTCTCGGATAAAGGAGCACATGAGAGCATATAACAGAAATTTAGAATATTCAAAATATGCTAACCACCTATTCCAATTTAATCATTGTTTCGATCCAAATTTTGAAATGTTACATGTTTGTGATAAGGGTAAGAAGTTAGATTTTTGGAGGCTGTAGAAATAAATAAATTGAAAAGTAGTAACAAACTGTTAAATTCTCAGCTTGATTTGAATGAATCCCCTTTGTTAAATTTAAATAAATAATGTTGTATTGTTGCTTAGATCAGTTGGAACACAATTCATAATTTGTCTGAAGAAGGTACAGTGTACCGAAACAGCTGTCACTGAATTATATAATAAATATGAAAATCAAATAAAACTACGTTTTATTTTTATTTAATTAATAAATATGGATTTTCATCAAGTAAACACCAACTCAATTGATAATTTAAAAGTATTTAAATTGTATTGTAAGCCTACGTTTTCCCTTTACAGAGATTTAGGCGCTCTCCCCCTACGGAGAAGAATTTCAACCATACTAATTTAGTTACACTTGTTTTCGTATAGATGTCATTTTGAGTGGTTCGTGGTCAGCATTCCGCCTCATACTGACATCTAGGAAACCAAGGTAGTACTAGGACGGGAAAATTCGGTAATTTTGCTTAGAGGCCTTTTCATTCAGGCTTAAGGATTTTTTACGAGCCTGAAAATCTTCAGACTCGGGACCCACGGCTTAAAGTCCCTCCCGGAGGACTTGCTCCTTGGATTTTTCCGTCCTAAAAATCCATCGACCACGGCCGGGTTTGAACCCGCGACCCTCGGGACCAGAGGCAAGGAGCATAACCACTAGTCCACCGCGACATTTAAATTGTAATTCACTGCTCAAAAAAATTAGGGGATATTGTAGAATTACCTATTAAGACTATGTTTTTTGGAATAGTATTAGATGCAATCACTTTCTATTACTCCAAGATAACGTAAACAAGAGTTTGAAGTTGTTACGTAACCTCGGTACCACACCAGAGGGCAGTGTCTGTACTGTTGATGTGAAAGGGTGGTGTGGAGGTGAATGTTTCGTTGCTGTTTTTAAATCCAGTCGAGTTTTCAGTTAGTGAATGACTTGCCTTAGGGACAGTAATGCCTCGACAACGTGATTTACCTGAACCAATGGCTTAGAGGGTCATAGGAAGGATGGAAGCTGGACAGACACAACAAGAGGTGGCACAAGCCATTGGGATGTCTCAAAGCGTGATTTCCAGACTTTGGAATCGTTTTCAAAGAACAGATACTGTTCACAGAAGAGCTGGACAAGTCGACCACGGGCAACAACAGCAAGGGATGACCGTTACCTCATGTTAACAGCCCGTCGGAATAGACAGCAGAATGCAACTCAACTGTGAAATACACTTCAAACAGCAACAGGACGCAGGGTGTCAACTCAAACTGTCCGTAATCGACTGCATGGAAGTGGTCTCTATGCCCGTAGGCCCATGGTGTGTACCAGGTTAACTCCACAACACCGTAGAGATCGCAGAAACTGGGCGGAGGAACATCGTGGGTGGAGGCATGCCGAATGGAGATCAGTTCTTTTTCTGATGAGTCGCGATTCAACGTGGAATGTGATAGTCGGCGTGTGTTCATCTGGAGGGAAAAAGGGACACGAAACAATCCAGCTTTTGTACGTGAAAGATCCCCATATGGTGGCGGTGGATTGATGGTGTGGACAGGAGTCAGTAGTGGTGGACGTACGGACCTCTACGTCATCCAAGGTGGTACTTTGACTGCGGTAAGGTATAGAGATGAGATTCTCCGACCTTTGTCGTGCCTTATGCTGGTGCCATAGGTGATTCTTTTCTTTTTATGGACGATAATGAACGACGCCACAGAGCTGGCTTGGTGGACGATATGCTGGAAGTGGAGGGTATCGAGCGTATGCAATGGCCAGCTTCCTCCACGGACTTAAATCCGATTGAGCATGTGTGGGATGCATTAGACAGACGCATTGCAGGCAGACCAGCACCTCCCACAACTGTTCCAGAGCTGCACATTGCTCTTATGGAAGAGTGGCCACGTATCCCCCAAGAACTCATTGCTAACCTCATTGCATCAATGCCACACATGTGTGAGGCAGTGCTAGCCATTCGAGGGGACCATACACCATACTAAAGAAACATTTTCACCCATGTTAATGTTGCTTTGTTTGTTTGCCATATTCCTAATCACGATCTCTTTGACATCTGGTGTGGTACAGAGGTTACGTAATGACTTCAAACTCTTGTTTACATTCTTTTGGAGTAATAGAAAGTGATTGCATCTAATACTGTTCCTAAAAACATAGTCTTAATAGGTTATTCTACAATATCCCCTAATTTTTTTGAGCAGTGTATAAAAAATATATTTTTTATAATACAAATGTAAGAACGCGAAGATAAATTAATACAATACATGGTTTAATATCAGACACAGATTACTTAATATTATCATCATTATCCATGCAAGTACTAGGCCATGTGGACTGTTACGGTCTCAAAGAGGAATTTACTTAATATTATGTTATTGAAATAAATAAATATAATTTTCATCTTCCAAAAAATTAATATTCAAGCAATTAAGAATAACATGTAAAACTAACTAACCTAATGACACTATCGTAATCCGTACGTTCATGGCCGCGCGGACATATTCTCTCCGTATATCCCTATCCCGAGCTAATATTTTACAATCACCTCTGTATAATCTACTTCCCCCAAAATATTGTTAACGTTATTCTCTCATCCAATTCTTGATCTACCAACTGAGCGTTTTACCTCCGGTTTTCCTACAAGAAGCTTCCATGCCCCTCTTTCATTCCCCATTCTTGTCACATGTCCTGCCCATCGCACACTACGAGACTCGTTATGTGTGACTTCATATAAAGATCATGTAGCTCACTGTTATGAAGTCTCCTCCATTCACCTGTCTGTTCATCTCTGTTTGGTCCAAAAATGTTCCTAAGAATTTTATTCCCAAATACTCGTAACCTTTTGCACTCCCTTAAAAGTACGAGACCATGCTTTATATCCACATAACTGAGACAAAGAAAATATGTATTTATTTAAATCAATTTAATGAAGTGGGAATGACTAGAAAATATTACCTCAGGTTAAAGATCAAAGAGATCTTAGGCCCGCTCACCCATGCACTTACAGTTTCAATATTGTCAATTAATTAATTGAGTAAGGAAAAATAGTAGAAAGCACTGAAGCGCTGCACATTTTACATCTGGTACATTTTTCTTATTGTATGCGACGGCTTTAAACCCTATTGAAAGAGCAATAAATCGAAATTCACAAAAAATATTCTATCAGACATACTTTTTCTTAACTGATGGATTGTATATAATGTATACAGTCGAGACATTTCAGTGAATAAGTTTTTAATTGTACGAAATTTCGTAGTAATTATATCTGTTTTGAAAATGAAGACAAAGTAACAAAAATGTACGCATATATTGAAATATATAAACAATAAAAATAGTTTAAAATATTTGTACTCATAACAAGTGGCTTAGGGTGAAAACATGAGTTGGGTAGACATAAATACTAATCTTGCCTCGCTTTCGTAGCTTCCAAATTCCTCTAATTTCCATGCAACCTACATATTATGAGCCTAATATTAACATTGAATTGTACCTATAAACGTAATCGATTAATTAGTTAACAATTTGTGCAACAACAAAAAATACTAAATTAATATTGTTGAGATATAAATAATTAATATAAATAAATAATTTAACAGAGGATGGGTTTTTTTAGGCTTTAACTTTACCTTCTGCTCGAAAGTTAATGAAGAAAATCAGTGATTTAACATAAAATATACTAGATCGAAATTTGCGCTACCTACATCAAATTCAATAATAGGCCTATCAGGACGGGATGTATGGTATCATGTGTTCGCGCTGGTATGAACCTCTGTGTTCGATAATGACAGTGAGTTAAAGTGTCTCTGTGTATGTATATATATATATATATATATATATTGTGGAAAGCAACGGGAAGCTATAACGCCTACCATTCCCTAGTAAAGCCGCAAAGTATAGCATGAAAATTCTATAATATATTATTTACTTATAATTATATTTTTATATAAAACTTTCCTCATTAGAGGATTGCCTCAAGGACAAAGTGATACAGACAATAATTTTCTAAATTGATGAAATTCATTTTGTAAATACATTTAAAAAATGCAACTTGTAATATATATATATATATATATATATATATATATATATATATATATATATATATGTTATAATTAAATGTTTAACATTGAGCAATGCAAGCTTAATATATAATGATAAGAAAAATAAATGCCTGGACGGGATTCGAACCCGGATCTCTGAGTCTGTACCTCAGCGTGATATCCATTACACTACCAGGTGAATCCAATTCAAACACTTATTTTTCTTATATATGTATTATACTCTCCATTATTACTAGATGTAGCATTCAAGACTGAAAGTGTATAAAACACTGGCTCTTCCAACTCTTTTGTATGGTAGCGAAGTATGGACGTTGAAACAGAAGGATATACAGAGACTTAGATCTGCTGAAATGAGATATCTTCGGAGGACTGCAGGATACACACTACTAGATCACAAAAAAAATGAAGACATCTTAGAAGAATTACACATGGAATCTTTAGAAAACAAAATTTCTGATTATAAGTCAAGATGGATACAACATGTTCATCGAATGGAAGATCACAGAATACCCAAACTAATGTTAAGATATCAACCCGCAGGAAGAAGAAGACCAGGACGTCCACTCAAAAGACTTCTGGATGGTGTTTCTCTTGAGGCCGAAACAGGTCAACAAATGGCCTAAATTCGTGAATGTACTATGATGATGATGATGATGATATTACTAGATGTCGCGAGAACTCAGTCTTCACCGCCATCTAGTAGCTGACTATAACAAGTAAGCAAATTAAAGAGAATATTTTTACCTTATACCAGTGACGCTTTATAGATGTTATAATTAAATGTTTAACATTGAGCAATGCAAGATTAATATATAATGATAAGAAAAATAAATGCCTGGACGGGATTCGAACCCGGATCTCTGAGTCTGTACCTCACAGACTCAGAGATCCGGGTTCGAATCCCGTCCAGGCATTTATTTTTCTTATCAATATATATATATATATATATATATATATATATATATATATTATTTATTTTAATTATGTTAAATTCTACACTGCCTATAAGTTTAAATATTGCATATGATGATATTATCAGCATTTCTACGTATTATGTGTATACAGTATTAAATTATCATACTTATATTAATTCGTTCCAAAAGATCTTCTGTGCTTACGCATCTAGTTCAAGTGCAATATTACTAATTTCTTATTTCGGTGGTTAAATTTTTAAGGATAGTTAATTGGGTGTAGCATAACCTATTGCATCACCTTCATTGTATTCTTAATAGTAATTTCATCATTACGACCTATTTACTTAATAGGCGAAAGTATGATATATTAATATTATTTTCCAATCTCAATCTTAGCCTATCTACTGGGTTTTCCCCTCTGTTTTCCTACATGAAGTTTTCATGCCCCTCTTTTCACGCCGCATTCATGTCACATGTCCTAACCATGGCAGACTACACAACTTTACTGTTCTTATCACACCTAGTTTTCTGTAAAGATGGTGTTGGTCAGTTTTATATAGTGTCTCCATTTACTTATCTGTTCGTCTCTCTTAGGTGTCAAATTTTCTGAAGTAATTTAGACAAATAATTTGAGATAGAAATTTCATTTTTGTTTGAAATAGACATTACACAACAAATAAAATGTCTCACTAGATTATGAATTTCAATACATAATCATAGATATGAATATAATATAGGAATTTGTTATAATTTTTTCTTTAAGAATTACATTTCCCTGTGTTTGAGTGTTGAGGTTATGGTCATAAGTTAAACTCTAGAAAAATAAGTATTCTCTGGAAAACTACATTACAGGCAACGGATATTAATTTTACAGTAAAATTGATAAGTACAAAAGAGACATGAAAAGAAAACATACTCTCATTTAGATGATAATAGTGGAAGAATTAATTATAGGATTTTAAGTGACGGTTCCAGAGTCTTGCTTTGAGAGAACATAGTTGAGTTTTGAATGAAAGCAAAAGCCAAAGTTTAATAAGAGGCAAACAAACAGACTAATTTGATGGCATTAGATTCTATAAGAGAAAGCCCAACAGAATAATACGATGGAAAGTAATGCGCTTTCCACTTTTGTTTCTTTCACCTCAGTGAATCTATCGACCGAGCGGTAGTGACGGGCAGAAGGCTTTAAGCTTCACCGAACCTTAGATTTACGAAACAGCTTTACAGGTTTCAACTAGAAAAAAGCTATATTATGGCATATACTGTGTATATATATATATATATATATATATATATATATATAATTTTTTGACAGTCGTATCTACACGTATATCCTAAATTCCTAAGCCATTCAAAGTCATTCACACAATCTATGCAATGCATCATCATCACCCTTTCATATCGTAGTCCTGAAAAAAAATTGTACAATCTACAAACATTTTCAAACCATCCTTTCCTAGGCTGTTCTAGCGATCTTTTACCATAGTGTTGGTTCCTTAAAACTGTCTTAGGAATCGCGAATCTAGACATTCATTCCAAATGTTGACGCCAAATAAATCATAAATAAATAATTAAAATATAGTTGCCTGTTATGAGTTTGAAGTGGCTTCCAAATGGAAGGAATAGAGAAGGGAGACCTAAGAAGACATGGATAGAGGGAATTACGAATTTGGTGAAGTACAGGAAACTGGAAGGATAGAGATGAATGGAGGAATAGAATCAAAACTTAATACTGGGCAGAGGAAGATGTTGTATACATTTAAAACCTATTGAATAAATAAATCAATTCCTTGCGAGTGTCCAAACGAAAGACAACGTTTAATGATTCGTTTAATTTTAAACTAAACCAAAGTTTAAACTGTTATCCAGTATTAAAATTTAAAAATATTTTTTCAACAATATCATACACTTTTTTCAGTTAATTTCCAAGCTTTTCGTTAGTTCTGTCACTATGAGTTCTAACACTGTGTTTTTCCTTTGACTAGCCTGAATACTCATACAGCCATTTATGAGAATATCTCCCATTTTTCAGTCTAAATATTCAATATTATATTACTGAATTGGCATTTCAAATGTGAATTTGTACTTATAAGTGATTCTCATATAAACTAAACCTATTACTGACTGGAAAATTACCGCATGTAGCACACGACAGGAACTATCTCAACACTAACAGATGGATTGGTTTCCCCACACTCAATTCCTAGAAAACAAATTACTGAAGCTTCGAAATAACCTAATTCGATATTCCAAATCATCTTGGGGAATCTCTTACCACCACCTTCTCACGATTTATAATCATGCCATCCTCCCAGTCATCAGTTATGCGGCGGAGGCCTGGAGCCAATCATTATCCAGAAGAGCTAATATCAAATTAACGCAGATCCAAAGATCTTTCCTAATTTTCGCGACCAAAGCATACAAAACAGTCTCCAACGTAGCTCTGCAAGCAATAGCAGGGACAATGCCAATAGAGCTAGCCCTACATCTGAGCAAAGACATAAAAGCCGCTAGTAGAGGCTTGCCCACTAATGCAGTCCTGCCCAAACTTAAGAAGACTGAAGTATTAACCAGATATGGAGGAATCCATCCGAAAGACAACATCATAACAATAGATTACAGAGGTACAGTTATCCCAGCCAACATACAGATCTTCACAGATGGATCAAAAACGGAAAACCACGTCGGAGCTGGATTAGTCGTAGAAGAAAATTCAAAAGAAATTTACACCGAGTCACGTAGACTGGACAACGAATGCTTTATATTTCAAGCAGAACTTATAGGCATCCAAATGGCAGTGGACTGGATCCAACAACAAAGTAATGTAAACACTTCCTATGCAATACACGTGGACTCGCAAGCAGCACTTCTGGCCATCTCTAACAAAAGAACTACACAACCAATAGCAGTCAACACCAGAAAGAGAAATTATCACTCTGAAGAAGACAACTCAAGTCTCACTAAACTGGGTCAGAGGACATACAGGAATCAGAGGTAACGAACGAGCCGATTATCTAGCAAAAATAGCTGCCAGCTATAAAAATACTGTAACCTGTAACTCCATCCCTATTTCTCGAGCCAAGCAACTTCTGCTAAACTATTACATCAACATATGGAATGCAACATATACCAACTCCAAGGTATCATTTCACACCAAACAGTTCATTCCCTCTATTCACCACCGGCTCTCTATATCCCTATGGCCAAACTTCATCCTTACACAATTCCTAACCAACCACGGACGCTTCCGTACATATCTTCACAGGATCAAAAAGTCACCATCTCCCCTATGTAACTGCCCCGAAAGTCCACCACAGACAGCAATACATCTTCTGACAGAATGTTCACTGTACTCCAGAGACCGGCCTCCTGTTCTAACAACCCAAACTCTACCTCAGATACTACAGCACCACATCAACACCGTCACAGTGACGAACTTCATCACCGACATCTTCCGCTCACTTCAAGAATAAACTCTTGAACAATCAAACTACAGCAAAACAAAATGTAAATGTATGTAAATAACTGTAAATATCCCGTGATATGCCCATGGTAAAACACGGGTTGAAATTATAATGTAATAAAAAAAATTAAAAAAAACACTGATACAAACAACAAGACAACGTTTTCTTTCAGGTCTATACTAGGAGTTGAAATATAGATGAAGAGGTAGCTCTTAGGCTATAAGACAACAAACAACTAACGGTCCCCATACGCCAATACAGTATCGCAAAGTATACAAAGTGATATGTTAAACTATGGAAAATAAATAAAGAAATACATTTGTAATCATGTTTAAAGATGATGTTTTTTTTCAATTATAAAACACGATGTTAACAAATCATCAATTTTTTTCTTTTTTCTTTAACTCAGTTTAACCTCTCATCTTATAGGCAATTTTTATGTGCCACACGGCACCCGAAATTTACAGTACACGACCTGTAGGAGATCGATTTTAAACTGTGGATCGCATACATACTTTTTTAATCACATAAAGACATGCAGCGCCTCCCCATTAAGCGATCAGCTCAACATCAGGACCTCCTCCGAGGCAACACTCCACTGACATACAAATTCACACATATTGAATATGATATTGGTGATTATGATGACCATATTATGTTCGGGGAAAGTTTGGGTTATAAAATTTCCTGAAATTTGTTTAAAAATTGAGAAAAAACATCTAAAAATTCGTTAATATTCTAGAATCTAAATATTTAATAGGCCTACTGATATAATTAGATATTTAAATTTAACATAATTTAATATATTTATCAAATTAACTCTCAATACTTGCAGCACTATTGCACTAAAAGTTTGTCTACTTCTATGTGAAATGGTGCGAAAATCTGAACGTAGCTGTCTTTCTTCCTGCGATGTAATTGGTTGTTGCTACTCAAGCTGATGTTTACATTGAAGTAGCAAGCAACTTCAATAATTTAAAACTTTAACCTTTTTGATCGATAAATGTACGAGCATCTACTGTTTACGAACGCAAAAGCATGATTCAATATAATTTCAATCTTCTTTATATATCAAAATGAGTGCGAGTCTGTTTGACTGTCTGTCCTTTATGGACTCGAAAACTACACCACTGATTTCAATGTTTTTTTTCATCATTTAGAGTATTAATCTGGGACAATTAACGTATATAACATATTACCCTACCTAATACAGGGCCGGAGCGTTAAAAAAAGGGCAATGGCGCATTAAAAAACTAAACTTTTGGACGCTTAAATGGCTTGTGCTGCTCTATTAGACGACTGCAAAATATCGCGGGCTAACTTACAAAAAACATAATAAATAGAATGTAAGTCTAGAAATCATGGTTTGACCTAAAGCGAGTTGCCAAATATTTAAATATGTCTGTAAATTGAGTAAAGAATGAGCTAAACCATAACAAATACACAAAATTAATGTGCACAGAACTGAATATCTCAAAAAAAAAAATCTACAAAATGTCCGCGACAGCATATGACTATCTTTTAGGGATAACTCACAATAACCATTTTTTGTCTTTCAGCTCATACATGTCAAACAGATCAGGATATGTAGATTCCCGGGCAACGCCAGGTAATCAGCAAGGGACATCTAACAATAATTGCAATATATATTTATAACAATTTTTCTTTTTACTTATTCAACTACAGATAAAACACATTTAATTTATTTAGGCGCACAGAATGCATTAGTTAGTTCTGGATAAATTTTCAATTTAAAATTATATTAATATCTCTCGAGGTTTCTAAAATAATACTTTTTCCATCCGAAACATTACTTGAGGTGAGGTTAATAACATAATATTAATTTACAGTACAGAATCTTCTATTATATTCTGTAGTGTTCTGCCCTAGGGCAGGTCATTCACTGTAATCATAGCATTTTCGTGCTATGATTTGCAGTTCTACAGGGAATTGCAGGTGTGGTAGCTTCCCGCACCGTGAGATGATGATGATGATGATGATGACGATGATGATGGCTAGATGATGTTCGGGGGACCTTTTGGGTCTCAAAGCTTCCTGACATTTGTCTCACGGGTGAGGAAAAATCTCGAAAAAAACCTCACCCAGGAAGCTTGCTCCGACCGGGATTCGAAGCCAGGCCCGCTGTGGGACAAGGCAGCACTCTACCTCGAGACCACAGCGGTGAGTTTTTAAATATACTAATATGAAGCATTTATTACATGTAAAACTTCTCACTTATTAACTGGAACTTAAGAAAGCATAAAATCACGATAGAAATATTTACAGAATTAACATCATGATTATTATCATATTCCGAGTCTTCGAATGATTCGTTAAAAAAAACAATTATCATTCCTCCTCCTTTCTATGCAATGCTGACAGTATAATGCAATATCTTAGAAGCCCACGCACTTTCAAGAGAATGACTAAAGTGTATTGACTTTGAAGTGAAGTTTGTATTGAAGTCCTATATATGGAACACACAACATACAAAATTCGCTTTAAGGTCAATGATGCACTGTTGCCATTCTCCTGAGATGTATATACAGAAAAACCAGAAGGAAAGTGTACAATGGATATCCCAGGAATGAGTATAAAATTAACTACGATATAAATTAGGGAAAACGACCAATTGGTAGACCAAGAATGAGGTGGGAGAATGACATTAACTATGATTTGAGGGAGATAGATTATACAGGGGATGATTGGAAAACATTGGCTCAGGATAGGGATGTATGGAGAGCTTATGTCCGCGCGGTCATGAACCTACGGGTTCGATAGTGCCAGTGAGTTACTTAGTTTTGATTTTATAAATCATACAGGGAATATAATTTATTAACATGTCTGAAGAAGGTACAGTGTACCGAAACAGCTGTCACTGAATTATATCTTAATAAATATGAAAATCAAATAAAACTACGGGAATGTTTATAAGATGAGGATAAGAATGCATGGAGAGCTTACCTCCTTGCAGCATTGAACCTTAGGGTCCGATAGTGCCAGTGAGTTAATTATATATATATATATATATATATATATATATATATATATATATGTATATACATACAAACGAATACGTTGTGGCAGGCTGGGGGCCTATTGTTTGTGAATCGTGTTCGGGACGTTATGAGTTCAATTCCCGGGACTGATCATCTGACTGGCTTTTCATCAAGATTAACTAAATCGTCAAGGCAAATATGAGTTGTTGAATTTCAGGACACGATTCACAATGTCATAAAAACTAAATCAGTGTACTTCTGAAAAAAAAATGATTACGCAGCAATATAAAAGCAGACTCTATAGGATAGAATAAAATATTCTTCATAGGATATAAGTGTATTTGATTAATCGTATATCAATAGAAATGAAAATACACACATAGTGCTCTGCCCAAGAGCTTTTCTTTTACTGCAAACTCAGCATTCTCCATTCTTTTCTTAAGTCAGCCTTGCTTTTGTATCCGCATACAAACCATTTATTTTAATATTGTCTATCATCTAAGTCTTTTTCTAACCTTCTTTCCGTTCACCTACCTTCTAGGGCATCCGTCAGCTGGCAGTTTCTTCTTAGCCAGTAGCCAACCAATTTCTTTTCCTCTTCCTTAAGAGTTCCAGCATTGTTCTTTCTTCTCCAACTCTGTCTAGCATATCTTCATTTTTCATTTTGTCCGTCCATTTTATACGCTCCATCCTTCTCCATATCCACATCTCAAAAGCTTCCAGACGCTTTTCATCATTCCAAGTCTCTGCACCATACAATGCTACACTCCACACAAAACACTTCACTAGCCTCTTATGTAATTATTCTGCCAAAGGTCCGCAGAAAATGCGTATCTTCTTGTTAAAAGCATTTTTTGCTATTGCTATCCTCTGCTTTACTTCTTGACAGCAGTTCATGTTGCTACTGATAGTATAACCAAAGTATGTTTACAGTTACTTCTTGTAGGTACAACAGAGAGAAAGTACCAGTATGTAGGCTAAGAATGAGGTGCAAGAATAACATTACACGGAGAATGAATAACAGTTATTAATTCAGAATAGGGATGTATGGACATTTTATGTTCGCGTGGCCATAAACTTCAAGTGAGTGAGTGAGTGAGTGAGAGAGGATAACTGAATGAGAGAGTGGCTCAATTTATTTTAACTGACAGAAAAAACGAAAGATGTAAATGTTAAGCATAAGAAACTTTTTTTTAATTACTCGAGAGTTACTTGATTAAATAGTTTCCACTTTCCCTCCAGTGAACTGCAATGAATTCTCCCAGCACAAACGTAGATAAAAAAAATTGTACAAGAACTATTTCAGAAGTAATCGATTGGAAGCTTTTGATAATACGAAGAGCAGGCAAAAGGCTGACAAGAGGCTCATCTCGAAATGGCAGTATTCACACCTTGCTATTGATGAGAATCATAGCAGACTTTACAAAGCTTGATAAATTGTTGCGCGAAAAAAGGAATTCTAAAAAATTCTGTAGTAGAGCAGATATGATTCTAACATAAGTTCCTGAAAATTAAATTATACAATATTATTCCCCTGTGATAATTTGAATGTTGCTGTTTTTATATTGTAAGGTTCAAGCCATGCTAATGCGATGCTTTGATGAAAAATTGAACATTTTTTTCTTTAGATAATGCTGATTTATAATATATTTGAACTATGATTAATATTTATTTTAGTTTCTCTGTAAGATCCGAAGATTTCATATTACATTAAACTAATATATACCAATACCGAATTTAGGTACTAATTTATTGAATTCAGCTTCCGTGTTTCAAAATATAAACTTTACCTCATGACAGGAAGATTGACGATTTGATCTCAATCAAGGTCGACCTAGTTTTCTGGGAGATGAAAATTTGATACCGAGGATTACTTCGGAGGAAAACTAAAGTCGTTGTCCCATGTCGCAGATATAGCCTATATGTACAGTATATATATATGCGACTTTAAATAAATCTCACATACGAAAAAAAAGAATATATGCTTGATAAAATTCCTCTACATTACAGCAATTAGCATCACAGCAGAACAGACGAAATTAGGTAAAACATACGCAAACTATTCTAATTTACATCGCGGCAATGCATAATGAACATATAATATGCATAACGCCAAACAAAGACAATGTTAATTAGACCAAGCTAATTGGCTCGGGAAGAAGCGTTTTAAATGTTAGTTCTTTTTATTCTTGTTCTCCTACTTCATGGTTCGCATTTCAGTCTGTTCCCATAACGAATTTAAAACATTAATTGGATACCGGTATAAGAATATTAATAAAGGAAAAACTTTTGTCCCAAAAATACTATAAGTTATACTTCGGGGTTTTGAGTATGCGTAATCTGGGGGAACAGGGTTTGATTTTGGAGTGTTCTGTCTCCTAGATTTGTTGCTTTCCAAAGTTAAGGAGTTTCATCTATCCAAGCACCTAGTTTTTTTCTTGTCTCAAGAGACTTGTCATATATCTCCCAGCGTCAATAATACAACACAGCCACGAAGATAGGGGGTAAGATTTTTAGTAGAGATAGCTTAATGGAGCATTGGGTAGTAAGAGCTGAACTTTTCTCCCAAGTCTGCTATTCTCTGCCCGGATTCAAATCCCGCTGCCCGTCACGTGACTAAAGTTTCTTTCCTTAATTTTCTCAATCCTCAAGGAAAATATTGTTTTGAAATTCCATTACCAGAACTCGATTCGATTGAGGGTCTTTCCACTTTTCAGCGGTTGCCCTTTTGCCAGCCGGCTGCTGGCCCTTCACATCCACATGTGTCAATCACAGAGGTAGATGATCAACAGCCAGTGTAGGGGTGACATGTGGTTAGCATGTCGAGTCCCCCAGTCGTTATAGCTGGTTCCTCAACCTGGAGCCGCTACTTATTGTAGCTACCCAATTGCCTCACGATGCTGGATGGGCACCGGTCCCATACTGGCCGAAATACCATGAGAAAATTTCTTCCCCCGTGGAGACTCGAACCAGCGCAAGTCCCGTAGCTCTGCGCCAAGGCTTCCTACCTTAACCGCTCGGCTACGGCTACCAGAACTCTTGAAGTCAAAATCACCATTGCTTAGTACAATTATATCAGTAAACGTCTTCGGAAATTACATGACCATGCAAATAAATGCATACAGTCTAGACGCGATATGATCTTGAACGACGTTAAAGCCCTAAGAAATAGAAATATTAACTGGCAGCAGATTCCCTTATAAAATATATATGTACGAGTACAGGAAGTGCTAAATTAATATCGGTTGATTTAAGAGACTATTACTTGCCTTCAGTCATCTGGTAACTCTCATAAATTAGAAATTCAGTTAATTAATTTATTTGTTGAGATTCTCTGAATAACAATTGGTATGAATCTGTGATTGGCTCCACAGATTTCGGAATAATAACCATAGTGGGAAGGCGTGATCTGCCAATGTGTGGCATTCATCATCGTACGTGAAATAATGTGGAAAATCCTTCCTCTACAGCAGATCTTTCTTATTTTTTTAATTTATTTAAATAGAGAAATCAATCTCCTGCTTTTATAAAATATTCAGGTCATGAAATGATGTATGTCTCATCATCATCATCATCATCAGAAACATATTTAAGTGTAGGTCGTTTGAGCCTCTTCCTATGAGATCTCAAAATTTTGATCTTTCTTTATCTCGAAATCATTTAGGTTTATATTGCAATGCTAATTTAGGAAAGCGATATGGGTCCATTGTTTGGACACGTAACCAATTGCTTTGATAATGCTGAATTTCTTCAACTATATTTTTAATTTTTAAGTTATCGCGTAAATCTGCGTTTCTTTGTTTGTCCATTTTTGTCAAAAAATAAATACTGTGTAAATAAAAATGGAAATCATTCTTATCTCATATTGACATATTTGCTAATGATTCTGCAAAAACGGAAGTCACCTAAATCTCGTAATCACTTAAAAAACGTAACTAATCTATTAACTTTTCTCTCCAGAGTGATTAAATTGACTATTTAACTCATACTCCAAATGGAAGTCAACGATCAATCACGTTTCAATGAATTTTGTTTTACAACCAATGACAGTCGCGTTTCACCTCGATATTTATCGAATCCTGTTTACCTCTTCTAAAATTCTGAACATGTCAGAGCATTATTTTGCAGTGACTGACTCTCCAACAAATACATTGCATATAACAAATAATGAACAAATTCCTTCAAACTACATATTTGATAATTGTGTGTCCAATAATTGTGTTTTTAAATAATGATTTTACGGAGTTGTTTGCTAAAAAAATAATTAATAACCTATATTGTTGGTTATAATATACAGTTTGATGTGTTTCATTTTTTCTCCACTAGGGTGCATTCTTACAATATTGCGATTCTATTTGTCAATAAATAATATGATCTAGTTGCAGTGGATGAACAAATGAAACTTCCAAACATTCCTCATTTGTTTTCAAACATCGCCGTTTACATTAAATGTATAAATATTTTAAAATAACTACATTTAAATAATGATTTGTGAGTAAAAGCTTAATTTTATTCGTTAAATAGTCCTAACAAATGTTATTCTTTATTTCCAAATTCTCTAGGTAATTGAAAATCACTCGTAGCATTGCTTATGAAAAAGAACACTTTCGAAACGATGTGATAAAAACCAAACGAGGAAATAATAAGAAACAGAAGTAAGGAAACGATAATTTAATATCATGAGTTTATGATAAAAAAAACTCAAGCATTGTATTAAAGGAGAATTAGCCTACTTCAAAGCGTGAGACGTATTTTAACAATTTAAATTTCACATCAGAAATAAAGAATAACTTTAAAGAACAAACTTCATTAAAGAAGTTTGAATCTCAACCTTGCATATTGAAAATAATGATGTAACCATTATATTCTATATAAAACATTTTTTCTTGGTTACATAAACCGTTTTATAACTACTTGAGATTTCAATGCAATGTAAAAATTTCTACGTAAAAAGTTTTACATGTAAAAGTAGGCCTATATTTTTTTATTCAAATACTATTAGGCCATGGCCTGGTGGCCGCTAAAAAAATCCTGTATTACAATAACTTAACTAATAACTAAATAAAATTGAAATGAAAGTAATATCTAGTGTTAATTCCGCTAAAAATCTGTTGATCAATCTGGGATGCAGGTTGCACCGCCCTCCCGCCCGCATAAAATATGCACATGCAGTAAGAGCGATAAAAATAAGCAAAATACATCACCAAATCGATTCCAATATGTTTACTTTTTTTTGTAACTTGATATAAAATTTAGCCTAGTGAAATACACTTGCTTATTTAACGCAAGTAATGGAATCAGGCGTGACTTTACGGAAATTCATGACGTTTAGAACTGAAGTGAAAGTAATATCTACTGTTAACCCTAGAGTGCATAAGCTAAAATAACTTCAGTGCATACCTAAATGTTATAGTATCCGTATCAGTTTTAACCCTTAAATTGGCAAAACATACATTTGTTCTGTTAGTTATTTGCTTGTGGCGGACCGCAGTGAAAACGGAATCTTGTATAACTATTATTATTAGGTATGTTGTAAAATTAGACACACATTTAAGTGGTTTCTTTTTGTTCGTTTTCTTCTGATTTATTTAAATTATTGAATTAAACGGAACCAACTGATGTATCCAAAAGGAGACGTTAGGAAGGAGAGGGTAAGGATGGGGCGAAAGCCAAAAGAGACGCGGAGGGCAACGGGAAGAGGCAAAGAGAAGAGAGGAGAGGAGAGAAGGAGAGGAGAGGGAGAGGAGAGGAGAGGGGAGGAGAGAGGAGAGGAGAGGAGAGGAGAGAGGAGAGGAGAGGAGAGGAGAGGAGAGGAGAGGAGAGGAGAGGAGAGGAGAGGAGAGGAGAGGAGAGGAGAGGAGAGGAGAGGAGAGGAGAGGAGAGGAGAGGAGAGGAGAGGAGAGGAGAGGAGAGGAGAGGAGAGGAGAGGGAGAGGAGAGGAGAGGAGAGGGAGGAGAGGAGAGGAGAGGAGAGGAGAGGAGAGGAGAGGAGAGGAGAGGAGAGGAGAGGAGGAGGAGAGGAGAGGAGAGGAGAGGAGAGGAGAGGAGAGGAGAGGAGAGGAGAGGAGAGGAGAGGAGAGGAGAGGAGAGGTAGATTATATTAGTATTAGATTATATTATATTATAGTATATTATATTATATTATATATTTATATTATTATATATATAGATTAGTATTATATTATATTATATTATATTATATATATTATATTATATTATATATTATATTATTATATTATATTATATTATATTATATTATATTATATTATATTATATTATTATGTTATTGTATTGCATTGCATCAAAATTTCTCAACTTCTGAATACAGGCACAATGTTGACAAGGTACTCTTTTCACACTTTATAAACAAATAAAACATTACTGTACATTGAATTTTCTCGATTATTGAGCACTAACACAATGTTCAAATTGTTTATAATAAAGCAAAAGATGTATCTACAAATGCCAATACATTGTGTGATTTATCCTTTGTAAAAGAAGAGAAAATAATAAAAGTAATGTACGAAGTTTAAAAATTGTACTTTTGCAAAACATTAATATCATCCACGTATAGGTTTATGAACTCTTTTGTCATTCACATTATAAATAATTAGCGGAAGCGCTGTGTTTGTGTTAAGCTTTATACACAAATATTTTGATTTTCTATCTTTGAGAGATGGACAAATTGCACACCGTCCTTTATTTTTATTTTCCTGGAAAATATCACTTCTTTTTTTTTGGGTATTTCTATCTCAGAAACCTTCATTATAGTTTGTGTAAGTTCGTGGGGAATATTAGTACAATCGTACTTTTTTGCTGGTGTGGTTGCCTTGATCCAAAATTCAATAAAAATATCGAAGTGGGCACATTAATCTTTCTTCGAAACTGTATAAGAGTGAGTCATCTGACCAATTATGTCCATTCTTCGTTTCGTCTCATTGGAAAAGTGGACGACTTTACGTTTCCCAGTTTCTTAATTGATATTCTTGCCTAGTTGAAAAAAGAAGCACGTTTTTGCCCTTTTTTAGACAATGTGATACAAGTAAAGTTTGTTTGTCGAAGGTAAATTGTGATGAACCCACTTATTTTCTACGAGATGGTTGAAGTGAATGAGGTACTTCAGACTTGTTCTTCCTGAGGATCCCGACAATTGTTATAATGTAGCGAATGATCATTTATTTAGCTAATGGAATAAAAGTGAATCAGTTATCCATTGCAACGTTTCGCCCAGTGTCAGTCAACACTCGAACATGTTTGAAAAGTAGATGTTCATTCCGATCATAATTTCCCATTTAAATTAATAAAAGAGTATACACATAATCGCAATAAATCACATAGCAAATAAAATAGTTTTTAAGTTTTACCAATCAATGTTGATATTTCATCTATATTTGTGTCATTTTACGTAACTTGCATTATTATATTTTTTTTCTGATTTCGTTTTCCCATATGTGTGAAATACACAATAATTTACATCAAATATGATTTACAAGAATATTTCACGCATCTTACACTAAATTAATAGGAGATTTAGCTTTATAAGAAGGCAAACGGATTATGCATATGTCAGGAGTACGACAAAGTTTACTTAGGAGATCAAAAGTACACGTAATGACCTTTTTTCGATTTATCGCGTTCCGCGGAGTTCTTAATCACTCTCAGAATCATTGCTATGTTCAGAAGCTCTCTGCTCATCTTTTACTTGAAAATCCATCTCCATGCTACCTTCAACATAACCACTACTATGCTCACCCACAATATCGTTGACAGTATCACCAGAATTTTCACTTAGAGGATTAAATGTAAATAATCTAGACATGACTAAATCTCTGCTCTCCACAAAGAATCGGAACTATCTTCTTACCTAATAGTGAAATGTTTAAAATGGAAACCCAAACAGAAGGGATAAGCGACAGTGGTACAAGGGACAATTAAGATATAAACAGCTATAATGATAGGATTGAAAATGACATTAAAAAAAGAAAAAAGTTTGAAGCAAGTGTCCAGAAGGAAGTAAGAAGTTTACAAACATAAATGCATACCCGTATTCTATAACACCCAGACATATTTAAACGATGTACAGTATAAAAATGCTCTTTTGTCTACTTGAAGGTCTTGACCATAAATGAAAATAATGGATGGATAGCTCACTGACCCCACAAATTCCCCTTTTTTAATTTAAAAAAGTGTCCGTATGCAGTCTAGGGTTAATTCCGCTAAAAAATCAGTTGATGAATCTGGGATGCAGGTTCCACAGACCTCTCCCCCCACCCTTCCCGCATAAAACATGCACATGCAGTAGGAGAGATAAAAACAAGCAAAGTACATCATCAAACCGATCCCGACACGATTTAGTGATGTATTTTGCTTATTTTTATCACTCTTACTGCATGTGCATGTTTTATGCGGGTGAGAGGGCAGTACTACATGCATCCCAGATTTATCAATTGATTTTTAGCGGAATTAACACTAGACATAACTTTCATTTCAATTTTAAATGTTATTTATCTCCGCAAAGTCACGCCTGGTCCCATTAATTACAACTAAGTGAAGTCAATACAATCAACTACAATGAAAATAATGCAATCAAGCAGTCAAGCATAAAGGTCTAGTGGCCTGATCCGGTGTCATTATATATCCATTTTTAAGTGGTTGACCTTAGTTTCATTTCCAAATTGGACGGAATTGAATTTTAAATTGAGCAGTCTTTCTCCAGTCATTCTTCATCCTGTAGTTTCCACTTGTTTCTGTAATTTTGTACTTTTCCAATAATGGGGGCCAAAGATCGACATGGCCTCAGGAGTTACATAGACGATGTTATGCGTATATGTACACTTAGCGACAAAAAGAGTGAGCCGCTTCAAAATACCCATTGCGCATGCTCGAAAAGCCATAGCTGCGGTTCAAGAGGTAACGCATTGTTAAATGTTTTAAATACGCTGTATTTGGTTTTAATCGTCTTAAATAGTTAAAGAACAGTGAAGGAGACAAGTTTCTAGATATTTACGAGTGTTCGATAAATGCAATATTACTCAAATTGTGACATTTTAAATAAAGTTCAACTCTCGTTCATAGTGCAAAAGTAAAGAAGGCACCTAGTATCCGACGTTCGAGTAGCGTAAATCGTTAAACTATTTACAACAAGACGAAATGTATGTGAAAGCCAGCTTTCGAATTCTCCGACATTTCTTTATTATTCATTTGTATTTTCGTAAAATTCATCCTATAACATTTAATTCCTGCCACGTTATCTACGTCCATTTTACACTATCTTATCTGTAACACTATTTAGCTACCGGTATCAATTTAATTGTGTGTGCAATACTACGTTTTAATAATAATGTTATAAATTTATGTAATAAAATATAATATAGCTTCATATATTTATGAGTTTATTTATTTAATACGTATTAGTATGGAAAACGTTTCACCCTCAAATTAAAATATTTAGTTTATATATGTCAAGTCCAGCATAATAATAGCCCATAGATGATGGATAATACTAATAATAATAATAATTATTATTATTATTATTATTATTAATATTATTATTACTATTATCATTATTATCCGCGTCCTATATAATAATAATAATAATAATAATAATAATAATAATAATAATAATAATAATAATAATGGGATGTATCAAATCATGTGAAGAATGTAATTACCTGGGGATCAAAATTAACTCAAAATGTACCCAAGAAAATGACTTAAAATATAGAATTCAAAAAGGCAGATCGGTAATAATGTAAATGGAGTTTTGTTGGATAAGAACATAAGAATAAATACCAAATTAGAAATTTATAAATCCATAGTTCGAAGCACGCTAACATACGGTGCAGAAACTTGGTAGTTGAATACAAATTTGAGTTCAAAGCTTATGTCTACTGAAATGGATTGTATCAGACGCTCAACTAGACATTCTAAATTGAAACAAAAATCAGAAATACAATCATCACACAACAAATGAAAGTCCAAAATTCAATACTAAATTTTGTGAGATACAGACAACTAGAATGGTATGGCCATATTCGTAGGATGCCAGAGAAAAGATTACCCAGACAAGCCTTGGAATGGATTCCACCTGGAAAAGGAAAGAGAGGTCGACCTAGATTTAAATGGATGGTTGATGTAAGAAGAGGTATGAGGGAGCTAGGTCTGTAAGAATTGGAATGAGAAGATAGAGAAGAATGGAGAAAGAAGATAAAAATTTAAAAAGCTGTGGGCATAGGAAGATGTGTTGTTACACTGTAAACCTGTTTATAAATAAATAAACAAATAAATAATAATGTTAATAATAAAATAGTAATACTTCCAAATAGTTAGTACGTTTTTTCTTTAAGAAAGGACATACAGAATAAAATATTTTAACAAAATATTTTAACAATTAAAAAATTAACCTCGCCGGAAATCGAACCTGTTACCTTTTGCATACGAATCTAGCCACTAAGCACTGAGAGCTAAGCTTCCGCTGCCTTGTTGTGTTTAGAAAGAATGCTCTTCAAAGGAAAAGGGGAAATGTATTGTAGCTCTACTGTGCAAATAGTTTACTCGTGTGAATCGCGCGTTAGAACTTGAAATATTCGAGATCAAGAGTCGGCACATTCTTTTAGTCGCTAAGTGTACATACTGAGTAAAGGCAACTGCACTTACATCTGCGGCACTGTCATTAAATCCTACTACCATGTCCACATCGACGTAAAATCTCCTGGGCAATGTAACCATACGATTGTAGGAGACGGGAGAGGATGGGATGAGTGTCGTAAAACTGAGCTTACTCACCTAAGAGAGCACACAAAAAAAATTCAAGTTCTAGAGTCACAGTCATGGTAGCCCCATCACTGGATTTTGCCGACTGGATAAGAAATCCCTCACAGGGAAATAAAGTGTCCGAGGAAACAACCAGTAAATTCTTCAGAAGTTGACGACACTGTCAAAGATGATGTTTATGCAACTTGGAATGTTATGGGAGTTACTCATAAAGAAGAATACTTTAGACTATGTGCTGAATAAAAGTCATAAATATTGCAATAATAGCAGAGTCAAATTAAAATAACAACGAACCAAAGCCACAATCATATGAACGTAATGAAAAAATGAAGTTACAAACTTAAACATTGTTAATAAATTAATAAGGAAAATAAGAATAGACTACAAATATACTCGTATCAATAATACGTAGGCTAAAATTAAACTGTAATACACAGGATGGAATTCATACCACGATAAATTGTTGTAAGTAAATAATTTGTCTTATGAAAATAAAATTTTGGAACATACTACTTTATTGTAATGACCAGAGAGTATGGTTTTTGTTATAAAAAGTATTTATATATTAATACTAACCAATATGTTCAAACTGATGTTGGGAGGACATTGGTCAACCACAGCCCGCAAAAGGAACAAGTGGAAACAACTAGCGAACAATCTAAAAATGCAGTGAAGTGCACAAGTGAAAGTCTCTATAAACATAATGTTCACGTGAATTAGCTCACCACGTGAACCACTTAACACTTTAAAATTGAGTCCCCCTCTTGTAGGAGGCCCTAGCCCTTCATGGGACATAGTGACTACATTCATTCATTCACTAACCAATACTCGGCGTGCACTGTTACTCCTAAGTAAATTAAATGCGTTTTACGTTTAGTTGAATAAGTAAAAATAAAAATAATTATAATGTTGTTTGGTCAGGATAGAGGTAAATTGGCCGGTTTACGGGATGATTCGATCGTTTTAGAGGTGGATTCATCGATTTAACGGTAACTTTATCGTTTTAGAGGTAGCTTGATCGGTTTACGGGTACTTTCTCGTTTTAGAGGTAGTTTAATCGGTTTACTGGTATTTTGGTCTTTATAGAGGTAGTTTGATTAGCTACTGGTAATTTGTTCATTATAGAGATAATTTAATTAGTTTAGGAGTAGTCTGTTCTGATCGGTTGGACTTTTAGATTATACTTCTGGGTTAGGTTAGGTCACGTATCGGTCAGGTTAGGTCAGGTCAAGTCAGATCACGTTCTGTAGGATTGGTTAGGTTGGGTTCGATTAGGTTAGGTTCGTTTAGGTTGGGTTCGATTAGGTTAGGTTCGTTTAGGTTAGTTTCGGTTAGGATAGGATAGGTTAAGTTAGGTTAGGTTAGGTTAGGTTTAGTTAGGTTAGGTTTAGTTAGGTTAGGTTTTGGTTTAGTTAGGTTCAGTTTGATTCGGTTAGGTCAAGGTTATGTTAGGTTAGGTCAGGGTTAGGATAGTGTGTTGTCCGGGTTAGGTCAGGGTTAGGTCAAGTTTAATCAGGTTTAGTTCAGGGTTAGGTCGGGGTTTGGGTTCGGGTTCGGGTTCAGTTTGGAATCGCGTTTGGGGTCAGATTGAATTCAGTTTGGGTTTCAGTTTTAAGTCCAGTTTTTCTTACAGTTTCGTTTTCGGGTTTTGGTTTCATGTTTTGGATTCGTGTTTTGGTTTCATGTTTGGATTCGGGTTTTCGTTTCGTGTTTGGATTCGGGTTTGGGTTAGGGTTTGGGTTAGGGTTTGGATTCAGGTTAGGTTTAGGGTAGGCACGGATGGGTTAAGCTCGATTGGGTTAGGTTTAGGTTCGGTTTAGTTACGGGTTTGGTTCGGGTTACATTCGTGTTAGGTTCAGTAAACGTTCAGTATTGGATTAGTGTTGTCTCAGCGTAGGCTTAGTTTAGGTTCTATTTAGGTTCGGTTAGGTTCAGGTTAGATTCAAGATAGGTTCAGATTATGTTCAGGCTAAGTTCAGGTTGTGTTCAAGCTACGTTCAAATTAGGTTTTCAGGTTAGTATCAGTTTAAGTACAGGCAAGGTTCAGGCTAGGTTCAGGTTAAGTTCAAGTTAAGTTCAAGTTAGGTTCAAGTTAGGTTCAAGTTAGGTTCAGGTTAGATTAAGGTTAGATTCAGTTTAGGTTCAAGATAGGTTCATGTTAGGTTCAAGTTGGGTTCAGGTTAGTTTCAAACTAGGTTCAAGTAATGTTCAGGTTAGGTTAGATTCTGTTATGTTCGATTAGGTTTAGTTAGGTTCATTTACGTTCGCTTATGTTACATTAGGTTCGGTCAGGTCCGGTCAGTATAGGTCATGCTCGGTTAGGTTACGTCAGGGCCGGTCAGGTACGGTCAGTATAGGTCATGTTCGCTCAGAGTTGGGTCAGTATAGGTAAGAATAGTATAGGTCAGGTCATTTAAGCGTCCAAAAAGCTACTTTTCACGTTCTTCGCTACAAAGTGTGGTTTTTAAAGGTGTAAGAGTTGAGTATCACAAATCTCTTGTAGCCTATGTTCATCCCGGGAATCTCGTGAACATTTTGCATAAAGCCCCATTACAATACGAACAAACGAACACACAAACATTCATTTTTATATAGGCCTATTAGATTTGTATTTCCAAGAACATGTATTTGAACTAATTCTATAAAAAAAGCAAAAGGTTTGGAAAAAATCGAAGAAAGCTACAGAACACACAATGGACGCAGAATATCTGGATAGAAAGATTACATTGGATTCTCAGATGCCAAGTATAGATAAAAGACGAATGACGCGAGTTTATATAAACACATTGCGTGTCTTTTTCTTTTTTCCGTAAAATCAATACAAAAGCAAAATGGGATTTTTAAAAGAAATCTAACTGCCAAAACAAAAGTGTTATCATCAGTTATTACAGAGTAATGTAATAGCTGTCATGTTCTCACATTTTAAATAATATAAAAGGTAAAATAATTTTTACAAATTCCAAATATTTAGAGCATTGTATAGTTGTATTCATTAGAGAAAAAATTGTGACATTATATAATCTATCTAAAAATTATTGGTTTATTTGGAAGACTTTTTCCATACGCTAGGCATTGAATACTGGCTAATACAATTTACACCCGTATCAGTTTGAATCAATTACGGTCGACTAGTGTAGGAATATTGTAACCGTTCAAAGTAGACATTTAGATTTACAATAATTCACATAGAGATGAAAATTGGTACGAATGTTGGGAACACTATTATAAATTAAATGTGAAAAGTCCCCATCGATCCCACAATTGCAAAAAAAATGCAAGATCAAAGTTAGCAAATATGGGTTTAAAACCATATAGGCCTTTCAGAACATGTTCCATCTTCGGCATGCCATTTGGTACTCATTTGCCAAGTTGGTAAAACCATGTAGGTCTTTCAGAACATGTTCCATCTTCGGCAGGCCATTTGGTACTCATTTGCCAAGTTGTAAAAACCATGTAAGGCCTTTCAGAACATGTTCATCTTCGGCAGGCCATTTCGTACGCAATTGCCATGTTGTAAAAACCATGTAGGCTTTTCAGAACATGTTCCATCTTCGGCATGCCATTTGGTACTCATTTGTATTCATTTGAGTACCAAATGAGATGCCGAAGACGGAACGTGTTCTGAAAGGCCTACATGTTTTAACTACTTGACAAAGTTTAATAAACAGGAATTCATTTTAGTTGAGGACCACTGATATGTCAGGTACTTATTTTAATATTTTAAAATTCTTAAGTGTATGTACAAGGGTGCACAATGTCACCGACATTATTTAAAATATACATAGATATTGTATTACAGGAATGGTCAAAGAAATATAAACCAATGGGATTAAGATTAAATGAGAACAAATACATACATAACTTATTATTCGCAGATGATCAAGTGGTAGTCACTTCAAGATGTGAAGATGCAAACTACAGTATATGGGTACGAAACTAGAGGAAGAATACTCAAGACGAGATTTAACAAATAATTATAATAAAACAGAATATATGAGCACACATATTTCTGAGGAATTAGAAATAAATGGAACAAAGTTTAAAACAGTGGAATATTTTAAGTGTTTACTTACTTACTCACTGGCACTATCGAACCCATAGGTTCATGGCCGCGCGGACATAAGCTCTCCATACATCCCTATCCTGAGCCAATGCTTTCCAATCATTCCCTGTACAATCTACTTCCCTCAAATCATAGTTGATGTTGTTCTCCCACCTCATTCTTGGTCTACCAACTGGGCGTTTTCCCTCTGGCTTTCCTACAAGAAGCTTCCATGCACGTCTTTCATTCCCCATACGCGCAACATGTCCTGCCCATCGCAGTCTACGAGACTTAACTGTTCTTATTATATCTGGCTTCCTATAAAGACCATGTAGTTCATTATTATGTAGTCTTCTCCATTCACCTGTCTGTTCATCTCTCTTTGGTCCAAAATTTTTCCTAAGAACTTTATTCTCAAATACTCGTAATCTCCTTTCCTCCCTTAAAGTAAGAGTCCATGTTTCGCACCCATATAATATAACTGGTAGAATAAATAGTTTTATATATTTTCAGCTTAACGCTTTTTGAAAGGAGTTGGGACATCAAAAGTCTCTGCAATGCATAATAGCATGCATTTCCAGAATTGAGCCTATGTTTAATTTCTTTGTGCATCTCATTCCTATTTGTGATTATTGTTCCTAGGTATTTGAATTCAGCCACTTCCTCAAAATTTCCCTCATTTGTCATTAGCTGTCCATTTCCATTATATAATGAATTTCTACGTGTGACCATATATTTAGTTTTACTGATATTTACTTCCAGTCCCAATTTCTTAGTGTTACTCAATAGTGTGTGCGTGTTGGCCTTTAGTATCTCCTCGCTATCAGCCAGTAGTACTACATCATCAGCATAAACTGACAGCTTATTAATACCATTCAGTTGTAAGCCTTCCTCATTCTCTAAAGATTTAATGGCATGCTCTAGTACAAAATTAAATAGTAGATGAGATAGTGCATATCCTTGCTTCAACCAATTCTGGATTTCAAAAGTGTCTGAAAACTGTTTGCCTACACGCACCCTACTCTTTGAGCCATTTAGACACATTCGTATAAGTCTAACTTACTTTTTAGGAATTCCGAACTCCAGCAGGATACTATATAACTTCTACCTCTTATATAGTTGATGTACAGTACCATTATATTCCCACTTCTTCTCTAAAATCTGTCTTATACTAAAAATCTGGGATCAATAATTCAAAGAGATGGATTATATGAATTAGACATCGAAAAAAGAATAATAGAGACAAAGAGACTTATTGGCATATTAAATTATATTTTATGGAGTAAGAATATAATCAAGAGGACTAAATTATTAGTATAAAACACAATTTTGAAGAGTAGGGGGGCTATTTTATTATACGGTGCGGAAATATTGACGTTGAAGCAAAATCACAGAAATAAATTATTAGTTACAGAAATTGACTGTTTAAGAAGATCGGCGAGAATATCAAAATTTGACAAATAAAACATAATACAGTAAGAGAAATTATGAATGTAGAAATGGCATTGTACAAGAGATTGAAGATATCCAACTAAGATGGTATGGACATATAATGAGAATAAGGGGCACAGAAATAAACATAGAGGTATTGATTGTGGAATGCAAGTATTGAAATGGATACCTCCTGGAAAAGGGAAACGTGGTTGACCAAAGCCAACGTGGCTAAAGGGAATTCAAGACAACATGAAGAAGAGAAATATGACAGAAGCAGACACGCAAGACCGGAAAGTGTGGAAGAAAAAAATTGTATATTTTGGTTGAGGATACCTGTGCATATAACAGAAACAATCCTGACATAAATAAACGAATATTATGTAGTCTAATTTGAAGTTATGCCCAGAACGTGTGAAACGAGTTACGCACTCGTATTTATAAACTTAATAGAAGATAATATGGGATTAAATTATCTTGTTATTATTTATTAACATTTTTATAATTTGAGGGATTTTTTAATGCGGATTTATCAAATATGATACAATTTTACTTGTTTACCTGTCATATGCAGAATGCTGCACTCTGACGTATTCTACGTAATCTAATCTAATTTAATCTAAAAACCCATTCATTTGCATCTTTACAATTTATCATAGTTTTACATATCAGATTTTAAAATAGATCTATACATATACATCGGAAAAGAATAAAGTAAACCCTCTGATTATGTCAAGGGTAATATCAGGTCGAAGGATGAGATTAGATGATGATCCTATTATTGAAGGTCTGTGATGTACGAGGATACCGACTGATTAGGTTTGTCACTTATCACAATAACAAATAAAATGGAACGAAATGGATGGTATGAGTATGGAGAAGTGGTGAAATGAAGCTTTTGGCAAGTGAAAACAGGAGAGAGCCTGAGACAAACCAACCCTGGCTCCGATTCGTCCGCTTCGAACTCCAACCAAATGAAAAAATACGAGACGTAAACTCGTGGTCCAGAGGGGACCACTTTGCCACCTTCTCGACACACGGCCAGAAACACGCACATTGGAAAAACTAACACTCCACTTGAAACAAGAAGCAGATTTAATACACTCAGACTCACACTCAAGACACGCTACCTCCTGTGGTGGTCGACACGAGTAAAATCACAGCATACAAGCTAACACGAATCACAGGAGGAAACAATAAAGACATCTTTATGCGATTCACAAACGACACTCTTACTATCAACACTAAGACAAAAACAGCATATGAACATGCCTTATGAGTACTCAAAGACACTAAGACTCCTTTTCACACACACACACGGGTACGGACTCTCACCAATATACAAGATAACACTAAATGACTACCGAAGACAATAACCCCAGCTGAAGAACTTCAAGACCGAAAATACGAAATCCAGACTGTTCGACAGATTTTTTTTTATTTTTCCAAATGCCCCAGTTTGTCTTTCGACATTACTGGTTTCTCTCCTGGCATGGCGTACTTGTAACCCACTTCTGAGGTTGGGGCGCCTGGAAGGCGGGGTTACGTTGCCCCGATGATATGATGGTGATGATGATGATAATGGTGCGCCAGGAGAGTCCCTAATCCTAAGTTTAACCTAAGATGAATATGAATGATGATGATTGCGATGGCCATATGATTTCGGGGACCGTTTGGGCCTTAAAGTTTTCCTGACATTTGTCTTACAGGTGAGGAAAAACCCCGATAAAAACCTCACCCAGAGAAACTGTCCCAACCGAAGATCGAACCCGGGCCCGCTGCGTGACAAGGCAGCACGCTACCCCGAGACCACAGCGGTGGACTGTTCGACAGATATTGAAGACCAGTTTTAGAATGGGGAGATGAGACAGACTCTTTTCCCAGTCTGGATCCTATCCATTCTGAAGACTGACGACTTAAATACAAGACTGGAACAACTAACCAACTTATTCAACGTACGAATCAGGCTTAGGACCTAAAGGAATCACTCAATGCTACAACTGTCAGGGATTCGGACATCTCGCTCAACTCTGCTTTAGGGTTGCACGATGCGTCCGATGCTCTGGTAGACACAAAGTGACTGAGTGCACTCAAACGACACCAAAATGCAAAACTGCAAACAAGAACATGCAGTAAGTTACAGACAGTGCCCACAATTCCAGAAATACCTCAACTCCAGACCATAACTAACACTAAAGACGAAATCACCGACACCGAGGACAACTACAACTACACATAAAAGTAACTCTCCAGCACCCAAACTGAACCCATCCAACTTCCATGCACCTCCCACACACTCTAAACCCTCAAACTTCAATACCGATACCAACCTTATCCAGCAACTTTCAGTAATCCTCACAAAAATTCTCCAGAACCCTCAGTTACTACAGTCAACAGTTACACTATTGACAAACATGTCTAATACCTTGAATAATTAAGTCAAACACCTAAAGACAACCTTTTAAGACTAAAAGCTTAAGCATCCTTCTCGGTACACACACATACATAAACACCAAACAGCTAGGAGAAGATATTTCTCCTACCCAAAACACAACTACAGAACACCTAATACAAGCACTTTAATGAAAGGGTCATCACTCCGCAACATAGTCGGCACCAACTTAAACACATAAATGACACTACCGGAAATCATGCGTGTCTAACCACTTTTCCTACGGAGCCACCTTTATTATTAGTATGCATTTTAATTATCATTAACATTATTATAGTCTATACCCGTACATCCCAACGTGGGGACAAAGGAATTACTTAAACAAGCTAATTTAGTTACACTTATGTCCCTATATTTGTCAGCAGGTGACATGTCATGACAAAATTATATCTAGTAGTCAATTAAGATATTACTTGGATGGGAAATACCGATTAAATAATTAATTAATTTGGACAGAGGCTTCAATTTAGGCTTGTGGCTATTTTATGAATCGGAAAATCCTCAGACTCGGGACCCACTGCTTAAAATCTTTCCCGGTGGACTTGTCCCTTGGATTTTGTCATCCAAAAAATATCTCGACCCCTGCGGGCTTGAAGTCGCGACCCTCGAGACCAGAGGCAAGGAACTTAACCTCTAAACCAACGAGACCGATAAGATAATTACAACTATACTCTTAATATTGTCATGTTGACCAAATTTTCATTTAGTTTCCAATATAACTCCATTAGGTTAAATAAATGAATGAGTTCACCGCTGTGGTCTCGAGGTAGCGGGCTGCCTTGTCACGCAGAGGGCCTGGGTTCGATCCCCAGTCGGAACAAGTTTCCTAGGTGATGGTTTCTTTCGGGTTTTTTCCGCACCTGTATGACAAATGTCAGGAAACTTTAAGACCCAAACGGTCCCTGAACATCATCTGGCCATCGTTATCATCATTAACATATTCATTAAATTTATGATTAAGGCCTCTCTTGGCTCATCATTACCACCTATCATATATCATCGGGTCAGTGTAACTTCGCCTTCCAGGCGCCCCAACCTCAGTGGATTACCAATAAAGTAATTCCAGGATATTATACCAGAATGTCAAAATGACAACGTGGTGGCATTGAACAAAAATAAATAAATACGACATAGGCCTATCGTTGTCCTAATAGGCCTACTATCAGTTTATTTGTTATTTTATTTAACAACGCTCCTAAACAGCTAAGGTCATTAGTATTGCAATCCATATCTGGACGTGAAATGGCCGACAAATTTTGTACAGGGATCTATTTTTCCAGGCTTCATGTTCCCTTACGGTCCGGTAAATTGCGGTTTTAATTCCCTTCCCAAAGAATCCACACTCAGAATTTTTACGCCATGAAATCCATCGATTCCGGCCGGGTTTGAACCCGTGAAAGTAGGTATTAGCGGCGAGTTATTAAAAAATAGGAGATTCACATGGCAAGGTAATGCAGCAAGAATGGATGATAGTACATATCTTTTCAAAATTTTCATGTAAATATAACTATTAGCAAAAGCTGGTTGTAGGTGAGAGGATAATACCCGGCTAGATATTTGGGAACTGAATACCAGACCCAGTATAAAAAAGCTGAAAAAAAGATGGAATTTGAGAATAGACATTAATATATAATATACATAGTGATTATTATAAATAAAGTAATCTTGACAAGCACATAACACTGAGAATTGATAGAACTGGTAGTTTGGAACTTATCAGAAGGTGGAACAAAATATTTATAAAAATGTTACAAGCACTTGTACTTACAGTATGGAAAGAAGAAACAGTTCGTGATGAATGGAAGATATAAATAAAATGTCAACTACATGAAAAATATAAAAAGCTTTGTGAAAACTATAGAGGTATTGCAATGTTAAGCACCTGCTATAAAATATTTTTAAGAATATTATACGCACAATTACTGCCTTATCCTCCTGCATATCCAAAGAAAAGTTTAAGAAGATTGTTTGTGCTTAATGGTTATCTAGGGAATCAAATAAAAAAAGTGTTTGGAAGGTTAACAAAATTGGGGAGGGGGCTTTTATGGAAGTCCTAAATTGAGATTTTGTCAATTTTAATTTTATTTTCACATTTAATGAATTCATAGGGATCAAAATAACAACTTTTCAAGAAACTTAAAAAAATGGTTTTTAGAAGAGGTGACATTTAAGAGGGCTTTATCCAAAGGCATCATATATGATACTTTTGATCTCAATCAAGTTTTTGCCCTTTAATTGATGCTGTTATCTAAAGATTGCAGTTGGAAACGAAAAAGAAAAGAACTTGAAGTTCTGAAGATATTGAATATGATACCGTCATTCACAGTCAGTTGAAGAAGCTATTACCGAAGCGGAAAAAAAAATAGCAAAAGTATCGTATATGATACCTAGGGCTGCAGGAGGTTATATGGAAAAAATATTGGTAATTATCAATTTGGTTTCCGATTCCGATTGAGGGTCTTTCCACTTTTTCAGCGGTTGCCCTTTTACCAGCCGGCTGCTGGCCCTTCACATCCACATGTGTCAATCACAGAGGTAGATGATCAACAGCCAGTATAGGGGTGACATGTGGTTAGCATGTCGAGTCCCCCAGCCGTTATAGCTGGTTCCTCAACCTGGAGAGGCTACTTATTGTAGCTACCCAATTGCCTCACGATGCTGGGTGTGCACCGGTCCCATACTGGCCGAAATACCATGAGAAAATTTCTTCCCCCATGGAGACTCGAACCAGCGCAAGTCCCGTAGCTCTGCGCCAAGGCTTCCTACCTTAACCGCTCGGCTACGGCGCGGGACAATTTGGTTTCCGAGGCGGAAAATCAACAACCGATCAGATATGTGCATTATAACTAGGGCTGGAAAAAAATATCGGTATCAGGGTAGTAACTAATTTCTATACACATTGTTCACAAAATGCGTGTCATTGTCGAGTGTCTCCACTGCGGAGAGTGTGTATGTTCGACTCTCCTCAATAATAGACCTGTTTACGTGACGTGTGGTTGTATCACAATTCCGAAATAAAAATGTTGCAAAGATGAGTTCATTCTTACACAAAGCGGACTGTATTAGAAGTCTGTCCCGAGTAGCGCGTGTCAACGTGCAGTTTGTAAACACAGCGGTCTAAGTACGACGCAGCCTAGCCTGTAACCCATATTTTTTCAGCCCTAATTATAACAGATACTTGAAAAAAACAGCTGAATTTAATATCGAAACTCATCACCTGTTTATATTTTTTACAAATCATATCCATCCATCCATAGTAATTCTGCCCGAAGGCAGGTCCTTCACTGCAATCATAGCATTTTCATGCTAAGCTTGCAGCTTTACTAGGGAATTGTAGGTGTGGTAGCTTCCCGTTGCTTTCCACACCGGTGAAGGATGATAAAGATGATGATGATGATGATGATGATGATGATGGCCATATGATTTCGGGGACCATTTGGGTCTTAAAGTTTTCCTGACATTTATCTTACAGGTGAGGAAAAAACCCGATAAAAACCTCACCCAGAAAAACTGCCCCAACCGGGGATCGAACCCGGGCCCGTTGCGTGATAAGGCAGCACGCTACCTCGAGACCACAGCGGTGGACACAAAGCATATGATAGCATAAATAAATGTCAGCCGTGAAAGAGTTAGGGATTCTAGATAAATATCAGATTAGTGATAGAAACAATAGACAACAGTCAATGTCAAGTTCAGATATAATAAGAACTATCTGATATATGTACAGTTAAGGATAGCTTAAGGCAGGGAGCAAAGGAAAATGTAAAAGGATGCGCAAGCACCCTTACTTTGAGTTCGCACCCCGTCCCGTACCCCCTAAGTTTCAGAACCATTTTTCTTAACAAAATTAACCTTATGGTTCATCTGTACCTTGCACAATATCCAAGTATTAGAAATAATGCTTGTGACATAAGCCATTTCTTTCTCTAACGTTACGAACTTTGCTGATAATATGTCCGCGCGAGTCTTTTGAAGATACGAGAGTGTAATAAATTGCCAAAACATCTATTGTGTTTTCATCTTTCTGCGCCAGGTGAAAACATACTTGCATAATAGAATGGCCCATGATCGCCTTAGTACCTAGCTGTTATAGCCACAGATAAGGACGCTGGATGTGGAGGAAATCATCAATAAATTTTACGATATACAAATCAATCGACGCATAGCTTTGCACTAGGAGAGTTGAGGAAAGCCTTCGTTTTGTTGTATTGTACTTCACTTGGACTATATTTTCGCACCTCATATTTTTAACTTTGCACTCTCTCCACATTTCCAGTTCTCACATCTTAGCAACGTCACTGGCAGGGAGACCCGCTGTCATGTTTACTCTCCAATCTGGCAATGGAAAAGGTTTTAAAGGATGCAGGTATATCAATGAGAAATACTACCTTTTATAAATCAAATGTTGGCCTATGCAGACGATATTGATAATCTATCATAACGAGAACTGAGAAAGATATATAACAAGCCTTCAAAGTTTTGAAGGAAGCGGCCTTATCAATAGGTTTAAGAATTAATTATAGGAAGACAAAATATATATATATGGTAGCAGGCAGTAAATGAAAGACAAAATATAAACCGAATAATATATTGAAATTGAAGAAATTAAATACATAGGATAAGTAATAAATCTCAACCAATCATTTGAGTCAAGGAATTAACCGTTTAATTAGCAAAACACCAAGAAATCGATGGAGTATTGAGCCGGAACACGCCATGGAGCCTATGCCGTGAAGATGATGATGATGATGATGATGATTTCTTTTAATTTCTCGTGCCAGTTATTTAATTGTGGCGGAACGCACTGAAACAAAATCATTCATGACTGTTATTATTAGGTTTATTGTGTAATTCGATACATATTTAAGTTATTACTACTCGTAACTCGTTCGTTTTCTACTGTTTCATTAATATATAACAGAAGCCAACAAAAGTTTACTTCCTTCCTGTAATTGGCATGGAAACAGCTAATCTTTATGTTTTCGGGTGTGCTGATAACGAAAATGTTAATGAAAATGCAAGATTAACTCTCTTTTGAAGTTATGCTAACTTTACGTTATTGCCTATATGAGCTTATGCATATATTTATCTTGTTGTTATCCCTTGGAGGAAAGTCACTGAAGGCGCAACCGCTTTGCCTGGCATTTGTAATTTTCTGCCTGTGATTTCCTAATTAGTGTCCAGCAGTAATCGGCTAACATTGATGCACTTCACTTTCTCAGGTATCTCATGTTTATGTTCGAAATTTTCTGGTGGTAGCATTCCCCGTGCTCGTTACTTATAACACTACAGTTGTCAGAAAAAACGTTAAAGTAGGAATCAAAGAAATGCAACTTTAAGGACAGTCTATCCTAGCAGTGCAGAAGATTTTCCACAAGATCCTTACAGTTTTCTGCCCTTCTATTACCTATAAAGTTTGTTGACACTTGTACAGAGGCATCCCCTCTTTTTTGCGTCTCACTAAGCCGTGGAAATTTCTGGCGCAAATATATAAATGCTACCCCAGTTTTGTCCATGGCTTTACGAAGTTTCTCATTAGGCCCAATTTTACATGAAGAGCAGGGATAATTACGTTCTTGTATTCGATAAGTGCTTCTTGCATAACATTGTGAGGTCTGGTTCAAGTGATTAGTACTTAGGCCAATCTTTCTTTTTATAATGAAGTGATATGGTGCGGCTAGCCCAGAGGCACTGGAATCAACAAAACTTGGTATAGCCCTGTTGTAGCCCAAATAGTATGCATGTGATTTTCAGATCCCTGGAAATCTGCCATTTAAACTTATAGTTCAATCGCAATAACGATTGTTTCATGTTAACATGTGTTTCTTTCGTGTAAGGTGCATACGCAATCGGAATCGATGCTAACACGTTGCCATTATGCAGTAGGATACACTTGAGACTTATTTTGGAGGAGTCGATGTACAACCTCCACTTAACGCTTTTATAGTTATTGTCCATAGCTGCCATTAGTCCCAAAAGAGAGTAATGTAAGTATTGGCTTTAAAAGTTGCTAGTAAAGCTTTTTACTTTATTTTTTGCATTGTAAAACACGTTACGTATAGTAATACGCTCTTCTGCATCGAGACATGGAGGTAATGTCATGACTTTGGCCTTATTTTTCCACGTAGAAGATTGAAATTTTGCAAACAAATCTCGTGCACATCTTTGTGTGTTTCAGTTGATTTTGAGATCTGTGCGTTAACACAGGGGAGTGCAGAGGGCCCGAACTTAGAAACAAGGGATTTTCAGGAAAAAAAATCCAATTTACTTCAATTTTTCCCGCTTCGGGAACATGATAGGGGCATTTGAATGGTACCGTTCAAAGAATTATTTTCTAAAGAGAATGAGGTTCGAAGCATGATCCTAGGATAAACAGTGATGTTGCCGTAGCTGCTTGCCTGAAATTAACCCAAACAAAATCAGAATTTAAAAGGCTTAAATGCACCCCCTTTAACGTGGAAATGAGAGCTAATCCGAGCTTTTCATTGTATTTTCCGTTATCAGTGTGGTCGATATAGTTACGAAACATTTACTTCATTCCAGTTACATTTTCACTGCTGGCCAGTGTAATTGATCTATTATTTATATATATAAACAAACGTCTGTCTTTCTGTCTGTCTGTCTGTCTGTCTGTGTGTCTGTCTGTCTGTCTGTCTGTCTGTCAGTCTGTGAGTCTGTCTGTCTGTCAGTCTGTGAGTCTGTCTGTGTGTCTGTCTGTCTGTCTCTCTGTCTGTCTGTCTGTCTGTCTGTCTGTCTGTCTGTCTGTCTGTCTGTCTGTCTGTCTGTCTGTCTGTCTGTCTGTCTGTCTGTCTGTCTGTCTGTCTGTCTGTCTGTCTGTTTGTCCTTTATGCATTACTACACCATTCAACCGATTGTGATTGGGCTTTTGCAAAATATTCAGGAGTTTCCAGGAAGGTTTTTAGGCAATAAGAATTGTAATACTCATCTTCTTCACCCTTAAAACTCGTCCTTTGCAGTGAAAAACGTGTTTTTCCGAAATTGTTGGATGCTTGAATGGCTTACGCTGCCTAAACCATAACATATACACCAAATTAATGTACACAGAATTGAATATCTCAAAAAATCTACAAAACGTCCGCAACAACAAATTTCTAGCTTTTTAACGGATAACTCATAATTACCATTTTTATCTTTCAGCTCATTTATGCCAAGAAGATCGGGATGATTAGATTCCCGGGCAAGCGTATCAGCGCACGGCGGGTTTTCTTTTACGGTTAACTCTCAATAACCATTTTTGTCTTGCAACTCATTTATGCCGAGAAGATCGGGATAAGTATATCCTCGAGGAACACCGGGTAATCAGCACGGGGTATCAAAAATAATTATGTTATAAATATATAATTATTTTCCTTTTAACTTGATCAACTAAACATAAAAAAGTATTTAGGTGTAGCAGCGCACGCCAGGTATTAGCTAGTACTAAATAAATCGAACCAATTGATGTATCCTATAGGATACATTACAAATTAAGGGATTAATAGGATAATAAAGAATACAAATATATGTTATTTTGGTCTACAATGGCATTTTAAATCCAAATATATAACTCCAGATATATAATGAATTTATACAAACCCCCAATAAACCTTTATTGATGTTAGGTTGCGAAACCTTGACATTGTAACAACTGAATTTAATAAAACTGAAACTTTTCAAAGAAATATATTACCCAATTGAGGATGCAAATGGTTGGAGAATCAGATACAACTCGAAAAGGTACCAGTATTATAAATCACCAGTTACTGTAGCCTCAATAAAACAGATTGAGATGGACTGGACACGTACAAAGAATGGATATAAACGAAATTCCTAAGATGGTGAAGCATTCAGTCAGATGGGAAGAGATCAGCTGGAAGACCAATGCTTAAATGGTTGGATGGAATTGTTGAGGATACGAAGAAGCTTTGCATTCATTTGTAACTGGTGCTAGGTTGCCCATGATATTCAGAGACGGAGATATTTCCTGAGAACAGATGAGGACAAACTTGGTCTATCATCCTGATTATTATTATTATTATTATTATTATTATTATTATTATTAATATTATTATTATTTATTTATTTATTTATATACAGAGTTTTAATGTTTACACATCTTTCTGTGCCTAAAGTTTTATTTTTCTTCTCCACTCGTCTCTCTCCATCCAATCCATGTCCTCCAGGCCCCTTGCTCTCATTCCAGTTCTTATTTCCTGCATCCACGAGTTTCGAGGTCTTCCTCTCCTCCTTCTTCCAGGTGGACACCATTCCAATGTTTTCCTGGGTAATCTTTCTTCTTGCATTCGTCGTACGTGCCCATACCAATTTAATTGCTTATACCGTATATAATCTACTATTGAATAACCAATATTTATTTTTTCTCTTATCACAGTATTTCTTATTTTGTCTAATTTTGAACATCTTGCTGCTCTCCTCAAGAAATCCACTTCCATCGACATAAGTTTTTGTTCTAAGTTTTTGTTGAATTTCCAAACTTCAGCTCCATATCTGACAGTACTTCTCACTATTGAATTATATATTTGCAACTTATTTTTTCTGGTTATATGTCTGTTCCATAAGACTCCATTCAACATTGCTGTTATTGCTCTACCTTTATTTATTCTGTTCTTAATATCACTTTCTTGTTTATCCCCTTTATCTAATTTTATTATTATTATTATTATTATTATTATTATTATTATTATTATTATTATTATTATTATTATTATTATTATTACATTAATACTACACAATATATATTCATTATTATAATGCTGTATCACTATAAACAGCATCGTCAAATGGTTTCAAGTTTGACAATATTTCGTTAAATAATTATTTATCTTGCTATAAACATATAACTTAACTATACGAATTAGAAGGCCTAACCCAGAGAATTCTTGAACCCTCTTTTAATGGATTGCGTTACACGTAGTCCGTATAAAAATTTAAGTTACGGGACTCATATAAATTTTTTCAGATGTCTGAAATTCTCTCACGTTTTAAAAGCTCTCTGCACCTAATATCGATTCCCTGTCTCCCAAACTTGGTTCAAGTTCTCGTTCCAATTCCGAGACTTCATCTCCTCACTCCTCTTTTTTTTCATACAAAAAAGATTATATTGTTGTTTTCATGCCTGTATCCCTTAAGATTAAGAGCAGAGCCAATTAAAGTAAAATATAATTAACTTTTATATGATTCATTATGTGTTCCGTTGAGGTATTATTCAAAATTAAAATGTAAAATTATTTAATATTCACCTGAAAGGTCCGTCTCCTCAACTTAATTACTTATTTACCTGTAGCGTTTTCGGGACTTGTCCCATCATCGGCAGGAGACGGGTCTTTCAGGTGAATGTTCCATAATTTTATATTTTAATTTTGAATAATACCTCAACGGAACACATCATGAATCTTATAAAAGTTCACTATGCAGCCAGTCAGGCTAAAATTAAAAATAAAATATAATTATTAAATTAACTTTAAATTACTAATTAAATTAAAAATATAGAAAATTGAGAATAGATCTGCCGATAAACCGTGTAACATTAAAGGTATTTTTTATTCAAAATTAAGTAGTTACAACGCGTATTTAACCAAAGGATATAGGGCCTACACAGGATATATATACAAATGTGTGTAAATTATTATTTCTTACTTAGTACAGTCATCCTGTACCTTAATAGGTGTCAACAGTTTACATAGACTATTTAACTCATGCCCCAAATGGGAGTCAATGACCAATCACGTTTCAATTATTTCTGTTTTACAACCAATCAGAGTCGTGTTTCACGAAATATTTATCAGTGTTATAATTACCATATATTAAACAAAGCTCCTCCTTTTTAATATTCTGAACAGGTCTGACCGTTATTTTGCAGTGACTGAGCCTATAAGAAATACGGCTACCAGATTGTATATATAGTGCATACATGTCAACATTTGTAGCAATTTATTATACCACCAAAAAAGAAACCACTGTTGACTTTCTTAAATGTATTTTTTCCCAGGTAATAATCCAGAAAAATATAATTGTAATATTTACATCATACGACATCAGAAATGAATTAATATACAGATTGATGTTTCATTTTTTCTCCACTAGAGAGCATTCTTACAATATTGCGTTCCTTTGGCAATAAATAGTATGATCTGGTTGCAGTGATAAACAAAAGAAGCAGTAGAAGCGTACCTATCGTTTCTCATTTGTTTTCAAACATCGCCGTTTGCATTAAATATATAAATATTTTGAAATAACTACAGTTAAATAATGATTTGTGAGTAAACAGCTTAATTTTATTCGTTAAATAGTCCTAACAAATGCCACTCTTGATTTCCAAATTCTCTAGATAAATTCACTCCTCACTTCGTGAGTCGTGAATTTATCAATAATTTCGAAATCACTCGTGGCATTACTTATGATAATTTCTTTCCTTTCTATTTAAGGACATCTACTTGGCCCCCTCTCCCATATCACTTTCCGGTTCTTTAGAAGTTCCTATATAAGTGAATTTCAGGTAAAATTTGACATGAAACACGAAAATTAAAAAATGGTATATAGACTACTGAATAATTCAGGTACCTGCGTCCCAAAATATAATAGAATATGAACAAACTCATACGTAACGAAGAATTTTTATTTTAATTAAAACTTTTACACAATGCAGAAGCGTTATGTGTTATGTCAATTACATTTATTTTGTATAATTAGTGACTAACGTTTATTAAAACATAAAACTCAAAACGTGTATTTTGTAACTTCTCCTATATATTCACAATTGCTTATTCAAATAAAATTGAAAACTTCACAGAGATTATCATTATACATTCACTCTGTAAAACATGATGTAATTCTAGAGTTACGTCAGTTACGTATATAAAACCATACATTTTAGTAAAATTCTTCACATTTTTCTGTTAAAATTTTTAAAACCTATATATATATATATATATATATATATATATATGCGCGTGTGCGTGTGCGTGTGTGTGTGGTGTTTGAAGAGAAAACACAGCACCCTATTATATGAAGGCGAAAGAATTGAATTTTTCTTTTATTTTGCTGCAATTGTTACGCCTGTTACTGAAATGTACCTATATTGTCAACCCTTGTTTTTGTGGTCGTGTTTTAAGTATAGGCTATTTTTACCTAGTTCACCTATTCGGTCTTCCAATACCTGTCTTATTATTATATTATTTTTTACGTTGCCATACCATCAGAATTGACATTGATACATATTATTTTTTGGGCAATAGTGCCTTTTGTCATACTTACAACAATGGCGACCATGATTGAAAGTTCGACTTCCTACATTTCGGGGTTGTCAACCTAAATAACTGTACCGTAATAAAAATAACTACACTGTAATACTACATATTACAAACACACGTGTGGGAAGTAAAACTACTGCCTTCTACGTATACTATATACAATGTATGTACAAAAAATATCCAAAAGATAGTGTTAATATACATTATACGAAACAAATCACTGTATTTTAAATGAACTGAACTTTATGTGCCGCCATTTTATTATTAAATTGTTCTCAAGGCCTCCTGTTGTTTCAACTAATAAACATTGCCCACACTGTTAACGTTTGTCAATTGTTTTAATGAACGCAGATATTTCCAACAAATATGTTATTATTTTACAATTATTTATTACTTTGAAAACACCATCGCGCAAAAATAATGTACAACGCACGTTTGTGAAGTGTTTTACAGAATCTCGGAAATTTAAAACCTCGCTACCGCTCGGTTTTTAAACATTTTCTTCGATTCTGTAAAAACCACTTCCCAACCTCACATCGTAATATACTATTATAGGTTTAGACATAATGTTGTTGCTGCTTTTGTTTGAATACTAACTTTACTTTCCTTTGTTTTCTCAAAGACTTTGTCTAAATACTCATTTCTACTATTTGCATTTTTTTGTTTTTAGTATTTATCTAGACTTCACGATGAATTCAATTACATAAAATCCATAGTGTTAGTCTTCTGAAAAATGTTCTAAACATGGTCTAAAAATTTTTGGACATGGTCTCGAAGAGTTGATAATTTTCTTAATGTTTCGCCAGCGGCAGACATCTTCATGAGGGCGCGTTCTTCGGATGTTTAGTTCTTAGCTATTGTATTAGACATTTCTATCATGATAGCTAGGGAGTAAATATACGGAGATCGTGTATACAGTGCATTTCATATTCTCAGCCATAGACTGCTTAGCTAAGTTAATTGAGATATGTTGAGAACATTAATTCATATTTGTCAGTATACGTGCATTGCTTCTTCCAAATAAAGAAGGATATACAAATGAATACTGAATGTAACTGTAGGGAAAAATCCTAGTAAGTTCAAAGCATTTCATATTCTCAGTCATTAGCCCAGTAAATGTCAACTGACATATGAAGTGAATAATAACAATTAATCTTGTCAGTATATGTGCATTGATGCTTCTAATTATTTAAATGTGATAGGTTGAAGAAATGTTCATGGAAACCAAAAGTTATACTGTAATTAACTAATATCGTAACCTACTTCCAAGACAAAAATATAAAATATTGATAAATTTTAATTACGGGTTACTAACTAGTTCTAAAATACTGTATATGTTTATGATTAAAATTGGTACCTGAATCCGGACGAAACTTCCGAATTGGTGTTATGGTAGCTTATGTCTTTATCTTTCTACTTTTTACAGAACTGACAATGAGTGCATTAACTGCATAAATGAAATAATAAAATAATCTTGAATTTTTATTTTTCCAGAAAAAATAATATAATTATATATGAAAGGTTATATATTGATGTGGAATACCATTCATTACTATTATCATCATTATAGTCTTCATGGATTGGAACAATTTATTCGTTCCGTACCTAGAATAATTTATATCTGCTCTTCCCAACGCTTTGTTGACGTGAATAAGTCTTTAAATGTGTGTCCATAGTGGGAGGCAATTCAGGAAACTGGTCATGATAAAATCGGGAGATAGAGTTTGGTGTTGCAGCTACATATCTATCATCTACATGCAAAATTTAATTACATCACTCCATAAATAAAGGATAAAAAATCTTTACGTTGTGTGTGGACTGTGACGCATCGCGCGCGGCGGAGGGAGAAGCGCCGCCATTTTGAGGTCGTTTCGCTGCGTCACATAATTTTCATTTAGTATAAGTGTTGATTCGGAGAAATTACGATGTTCGTTTGAGTTTCAATCATCAGCTCTCGTCAAGATCTATCGATTTCGTATATAAACATTAGTATGAAATAGTTGTAGTGAATATTTATGGTATTAAAGTACAAAATTAAAATAAATAATGCAATGTCGGTCTATAAATTACTCATTAAAAGCTAAATCAAAATATAAAGATCGTACACGATTGGAAAGAGCTTCTCAAGAGCAATCCAGTGGTACCCATAAAGCAACATATAATAGAGTGAAGAGGTGCCGAGAACTTAAAAGAATAAAGCGTCCGAACGGATCAACGACGGCGTCAGTATATCTGCAGCTGGGGCGGCCGAGCCTATGCAAATTGATGATGTAATCGCCTTTATATCAACGCCGCGCCGGACTGTATAGACATCGATTGTGTGCGATCGCCGATTATGAAAACGCACTGGGCAGCAGCTAGTGCACGTTTTACCCGTTACGTATACGTATTTACGTAAAACACACGGCCGTGTCAATGACAGCCACACCCCGATTTTTAAGTATTAATTTCTTCTCTTACCTTATAGTCTGTATCAGTATGATGGCACTTGAATTCGTCTTGCATGCATTTGTTGTAAATACAAATACAATGGTGATCTGTATTCTCAATTATTTCTAATATATTTTGAATTTTAAATTTCCGAAGAATAACCTCATTCGTATTGTGGTCAATGAGAGTGTATTCTGTCAGAGGTCTACGAAATCTCAACTCTGCTGCTTCAATTCTCAATTGATACCTAAAACTAACTCACTGGCACTATCGAACTCATAGTTTCATGGCAGCGCAGAAAAAAGCTATCCATACATCCCTATCCCGAGATTTTTTCCAATCATCTCCTGTATAATCTATTTCCCTCAAATCATGGTTAATGTTATTCTCGCATCTCATTCTTTGTCTGCCAACTGGGCGTTTTCCGTCTGGTTTTCCTACAAGAAGCTTCCATGCACCTCTTTCATTCTCCATTCGTGCTACATGTCCTGTTTATCGTAGTCTATGAGACTTAACTGTTCTTATTATATCTGGCTTCATATGAAGATCATGTAGCACACTCTTATATAGTCTTCTCCATTTACTGTCTGTTCATCTCTCTTTGGTCTAAAATGTTTTCCTAAGGACTTTATTCTCAAATACCCGTAATTTATTTTCCTCCCTCAAAGTAAATGCACATGTTTCGCATCCATATCTACTTATATTTATTATTTTTGCTATTGAATTATTTTAACCCTTTCATCCCCAGTATACATTAGAATAAACATGATTCTAAACTCAGTTTTTTTTCTTATAATTTAATTGTTTTACAGGAATTTGCGGTTAAAATCAATGTTTTGATGGTACATTTAGTTTTCACAATTATCTTTGTGAATTACATGAGTTCTATTCATGGACATTTAACCCTTGGGGTTAAAAATGCCTTTAAATACGTTCCGTAGATCAACTTTATATGTATAGTAAATATTTTTTGTTGATTCAGAACAAACAAAAATTTGGACATGGTGATATTAATTACGTTAAATAAATGGAAAACATAATATCAGTATCAGCGTTATATATCAAATCTAAAATTTTATATTTCAAAAGTTGAGTAAAGTTTATAAAGGCCTGTACATTATTTAAAATACAAACAAAAAGTGCCTAAACTAAAGCTAAAGTTTCCGAGGAAAAGAGAAAGACAAATGACGGCAATAGAATCAGAACACGAAGGATTATTGGGAATTGCTTGAGGACATATTGTCGGCTTCCCAAGAAATCCTTGTAAATCCAAGACAGATTGTTCGCTTTTCTTCTTCTAGTTTTACATGAACTTAAAGGTATTTCAGGAGAATATGACATTTTAATATTTAAGTAACTTGTGAATATTTTTAAAGTAGGGTAATAAAATGATTTAAAATAATAATGGACGGAAAATTGTATTACTCAAGTAATAACATTTCAGAACCTGTAGCAAATAATAAAGGAGTAAAATATATAATATGTGGATTAGCACCTGTCCTATTTAACATATGTAAAATTAGGTCGTAGCATACTACAATAATATTAACTCCTAGCATACTGATCTATTATGATTTGAATTTAAGAACTTTCAGTCAACAACTGTGCCTCAAACATTCCGAATAGTCACAATTTCCTAGTATATGAATTTCTTCTTCAGAGCTCTCGCACAATAGATATATTCGCATATCATTATAATCGTCGATAATTTTGATAAATTTTCCATTCCTCATTCTAAATCAGGCAAACTATATCTCTTTTATATATTTATATATATATATATATATATATATATATATATATTGGACTTTTGTGAAATAAAATATTTCCTATGCAATGGATGGATGAACGTTTACTTAAAACCATTGAAAAAGGCCATTTCACTGAGCTTCAAGAAAAGGTCACCCCAAATATATTTATATATCAATATTTAATATTGATTTTGGGGTGACCTTTTCTTCAAGCTCAGTGAAATGAAGGCCTTTTTCAATGGTTATGAGTAAACGTTCACCCACTCATTGCACAGGAAATATTTTACATCCATTCATTTCAGAGGAAATATTTTATTTCACAAAAGTCCAAAAAGTTAGCCTATAACCCTAAAGGATTAGGCTATAACTTTTTGGAGTCAGCATGGAAATTTCTAAAAATTAGCGACGATCACGATATGCGAATATGTCCAATGTGCGGGAAATTTGAAGATGAGATACATATATTAGGAAAATATGATGATTTAGAATATTGGAGACGTCAATTATTACCAGAAAGATTTCTAAATTCAAATCGGGAAAGATTGGCATGCTACGAGTTATTGGTAAATCCAGAAAATTGGATAAACTTGGATAAATTTCTGGACAAAACGCGGAAAATAAGAACAACACTCATTCATGAATAAATACATGTTATCAAAATGCAATACCATTAATTCTTAATAATTATACAAAACTAAATAATGTATAATGCTATTGTATTATTATGTAATTGTAATATTATTGTGTTTTCTTTATGTAATTGTTTTATTTTATTTTTTGTTTTTCTTTATACTATTACCAATTATTACTTTATTGTAACGGACTGTCAACAGCACGTATGGCTTACTGCCCGTGCGACCCATATTTGTAAATAATATTGTAAATATCTCACTTTTTGTCTAATAAAGTCCTACTACTAATAATAACTTTTTGGACTGTTTGTTGAAATAAAATATTTCCTGTGCAATGAATGGGTGAGCTTTTAATTAAAACCATTCAAAAAGGGCTTCATTTCACTGAGCTTGAAGAAAACGTCATCGCCAAATCAATATTAAATTTTAATATATAAATATATTTGGGGTAACCTTTTCTTAAAGCTCAGTGAAACGAAGGCATTTTTCAATGGTTTTAAGTAAACGTTCATCTATCCAATGCATAGGAAATATTTTATTTCACAAAAGTCCAAAAAGTTATAACCCTAATATATATATATATATATATATATATATATACATACAGGGAATCCATTTTAAGCGGAAACCTTTTTACAGCGATGCAGCGGCTCTCACTTTGCCCGCTATTGTGTATGCACATGCGGGGGCAGCGTATTCCGTTACTATCGGCAAATGAAGACAGTTAGAAGCTACAAAATACTAATAACTCAACTAATTAAATTATTATAAAAAGTAAGCCTACACATAGAGGCTTATTACTCACCATTTATTTGAGAAATTTCAGCAGTCTGGTCGCGGCAGCACAATGTTGAAAGGTTTCCTCTTAAAATGGATTCCCTGTATGTATGTATGTATATATATATATATATATATGGCGTAGCCATTGATGGGCATTAGCCTCTCCTTTGTAAGCAGTTACTAGACCAAGTTAATTTTAGTTACCTTATTTGTTCATAAATGTCATGGATGGTACGCGGTCAACCCACAGACCCAATGAGACATTTAACAGGCAACTAAGGTATCACAAGGACGTTGATGTCGGTAAATTTGGCTTAGAGGCATCTTTATTCAGGCTTAAGGATCTTTTACGTGCCTCAAAATCTTCAGATTCGGACCCTCTCGGAGGACTTGCTCCTTGGATTTTTCCGTCCTAAAAAATCAATCGACCCCGGCCGGGTTTGAACCCGCGACCCTCGGAACTAGAGCATAACCACTAGTCCACCGTGGCCAACATATATATATATATATATATATATATATTAGTGTGTAAGATTCTTTTTAGATCATATTTATTATGGGATTACATTCAAATCGTACACATTCGTCTTGCTATTCTCTAATTCGACTGACGGATCGTCTGAATCAGACAAGTTGATTAAATAGTGTAACACTCAAAATTTAATTATCCAACGGACAATTTATAATTTACATTGGGATGCGCTGCATCAATCAATGACCTACTTGTTATGCAATATTTTTAAACCTCAATTTTTAACAACCAATTTGCAGATTTTAATTTGAGTGTAATTACATTTCAGTCAATTAATCGATCAGTGTGTCTATAACATTGTTAAATGTCGGCCACACTTATTTGAGATTGAAATTTATGGTGGACTAATAGCATTACGCACTGTCATATATTTAAGCAGAAAATAGTACTATATGCATGGGACATGTAGAAATACTTAAAAGGGACAGTTTAAATTAAGAATAAGAAAGAAATATAATGCAACAGTTGTGATATCACAAAACTTTAAAAAGAAAGGCAATTCCCTCTTATGTGAATAGAATTAACGGTGCGAAAATTAAACACATACCGAACTGAATAGTTCAAAGTAATTTTTTATCATTATTATTTAATTATAAGTTGTAGCATAAATATATTACGACTATCGTCCTAATATGTTATAAATAACATAAATTCAAAAACAAAAAATTAAAAGACCCTAAGTCCATTTTTTCTCTTTAAACTAGAATTGAGATCGTCACATATCTACTCTTCGTCGGAAAGAGCCTAATTCTGATTGGATAATTGTTAAGTTAAACATATAAATCCGACCCACTTCAATGAGGAGAAGGGAAGACCTCCATTTCACTGAGCTTCAAGAAAAGGTCACCCCAAATATATTTATATATTAAAATTTAATATTGATTCGGCGGTGGCATTTTCTTCAAGCTCAGTAAAATGAAGGCCTTTTTCCCTACAATAAGTTTCAAATAATAATAATAATAATAATAATAATAATAATAATAATAATAATAATAATAATAGCAACAATATCAATAACTATAATAGCATTTAACAACAATAATATAAATGAATTAACCATCTCTGAAATAGAAAGACAGGAACATTTCTTGTCATCTGGTCATCCTAGTACTTATCGGAGGCCACTTATGCCAAATGATTGTAGCAACAGTCATCATGATTATTTCATTTATACCGATGAATCTCGTATCTCTGGAATGGAGGACCATAACTATCTAGTTGGATGTGCTTTTGTAGAGTTTGATAATGAAGTTGAGATCTTTCACCAAGGATACAAGCTTGCTTCCAAATGTACGATTTTTCAAGCAGAGTTTTAGCTCTACTGCAAGCTATGGAATGGGTTATAACCACCAACAAGTCTTCCTGTATCTATAGTGACTCCCAGGCAGCACTTTCCGCTATCAATGACATATTCAACCGTCACCCGATTGCAAGCTCCATAACAAAAAAATTAAACCAACATCTTGGACATATTTGCCTAGGCTGGATTAAAGGACATACTGGAACTACAGGAAATGAACGTGCAGATTTTTTTGCCAAATCAGCTGCTAATTCAAATATGGATTACTTTTACTCCTTCTGTCTTCCATCATATATTAAAGAAGTATTAAAAAATGATATCTTACAAAATTGGAATGATGAGTGGTTAAACAGTATTAATGGTGCTTTGACAAGAACATTATTTTTCCCAACTGTTTTTGACCGAATAAAGTGTAAATACGTAGAACCAAATTTTGTATTAACACAATTTATGACTGGATACGGTAAATTTGGATATTATTTGGAACGATTTAAAATAGGTACAGATATCTGTATTTGCAAAAACTCCAGCCAGACCATCTCACATCTGTTATTTGAGTGTCCCGCATTGATTCCAAAAAACATGAATTTATTAAAAAATTAGGTTATTGCAATAATAGATTTCAACTACCTTTGTCAAATATTTTACGTAAGAAGTGTTGCTATAGAAAGCTGCGTGACTTTATCCATCATATTTTTAAGAGACTTTGAGTTAGTTTTTTCTTGGGTTTGTTAATTAATTTATTTATTTGTTCATATTACGTTATTATGTAACGCTAGAAATTAACCATACTCTAAATTATTGTATATAATTAATTGTATTTTAACTAAAACCCTAACATACCGGATGGTGAAATAGGATTCATATTATTGGAGATTCAATAAAAAAATATGAATTAAGCATTCTTAACATTTTTCTCTCATAATATGCTATTGCCAAGCATATATCTTTTGGTAAATCATTTCATTACATTTTCATCTTCTATTTTCTTACAATTCTCTTTGTTTAAACTTTCTTTTCATAATTGATAGTTCATTGGCACCCAGAGCCTTAAGAGAAAATTCCGAACTTTTAACTCCCTGAGAATCCAAAATTAGACATAATTTCCATAGCCATTAATACTGATCACAAGACCAAGTTTATACCAGAATTGAATCATCCTATATAAAAATTCCTAAATCTATAAAACTATATTTTACGGGGGAAGGATGGATGGATGGATGGAGTGAAGAGAAGTATGGAAGCTAGAGATTTGAGGGAAGAAGATGCTTTAGACAGGAACCTCTGGCGACAAATCACTTTGGGTTGAAGGAGAGACACCACATTCCTAAATAAAAAATATATTATTTAAATATCATTACCAAAACCATTACAATTATTATTTTAAAGTAGTTAATCCCTGGAAATAACATAACCGCATACATAAAAATCAAATATTCGTGGCCACTTAGAATACATATTAATTAAATTGAAATCTTAAGATTATAATTGTGATTTGTTATAGTGGTGTGTCCTCTGAAATATTCTAAGATTCTATTAAAATATGATGGACCTACATGTGATTGGAAACCGATATTCTGTGACCATATGTGTGATCACATATCTTTAAGTACATGATACGTAAAATATGTGAGAACATCTTAGAATATAAATCGCTTACACTGCCAGTATAGTACTGTTACAGTTTTGTCAGTTTTAGATCCTTGTTAAATATTTGTGCATTTTGATACTTTTATATTTAGTAGGCCTATACTACAGTGCACAAGCAACAATTTTCTGTAACTTAATGTACGGTTTGTGTAAGATAAGACCTTGCAGTCTTAACTCTGTTGGTTTAAATAAAACCTTAATTTATTCAACGACACAGGTAGTTGCTGAAGCGCAAGGAAAAGGAAAAAGACATATTCTAAAAGGGGGTTAAGATTCTGAAACGATGAAATTAAAACATTAATAAATGAGAAGAAACAAACATGTTTGAAAACACTGATATCATTGATTATATGCAAGATTATAAAAGAAAATCTGTTTTGGTAAATTAAACGATGCACAAACGTAAAAGAGAAAGTTGGGGATAGTTATGTTAGTGAATTAGAAATCAAAATAAAGCTTATAAAATTATGAACTATTTAAATAAAGATAGACACCGTACAACTTAATATAATCCCAGAAACTGAGTAGCTACATTATTTTAAAAATTCATGAAGAAGAAACGGCAATAAATATAAATATGAATAGTTCTGTGGGTTTAAACTTAATAGACGAACTACAAGAATCAATAAAAAAAGAATAAAAATAAGAAATCTCGTGGAACTGGTGGTATTAAATTGAGTTAAATCAATGTGCATATGTGATCAATTTATACAGATATTATTGAATGTTATCAATGTTTGCTGGATATGAGTGGAGGGAGTGAAGCCATCTACCCCATATATGAAAAGGCAATAAATCCCAGAGAAATACGCCTTTCAAATGCTTGTTATAAATAAATCGCATGCCAAAATAATTAACAAAAGATTAACACACATTATTTAAACTTGTTTATCAAAGCTCAACATGGATTCAGGAAATACCGATCCTGTACAAATTTCATTTTTTCTCTGGTACAGATAACAGAAAAGAGAAAATTCAAACTACTTAAACATTATGTATTTATTGATTATGAAAATGCATTTGACTGAGTTAAAAGAAAACTCTTATGGGAAAAATTAAAAAGTTATAGGGACCCCAGAACACTTAAAAGTAGCAATATAATCAGTGTAAAACATATATAATAAAAGAACAAGGACTTCTGTCAATGGAACACTTACAGCTGATATCAACCAGAGTAAGATAAGATTGTCTACTTTCTCCCATACTTCTTCATAATTAGGCTACTCTGGGTGGTATGATTAAAAATTTGTTAATAACACTGGTCGACAAAAATGAACTTTTTCTCTTTCACAAGAATAAAAATATGAGATTTTAGAATTATTTTTCATCCTGAATTTAAATATCATTTCAGTTTTTTTTTCCTATCAGGCAAGAGTTTTCTGTGATCTTCATTTACATTTTTATAATTTTTAATAAAATCCATCTAACTCTAACTCAATCTGACTTACCTAGAAAGTGATGGATAGTGATATTCGTGCTAACAAGCTCACAGTCAACTCAATACTGACACAGTGCAATGCAGATTAACAGAACTGAGCATGTTAAAATACACATGAACATGCACAGCCTTGTCTTTTGGTGGTTCAGCATGACATTACATATAATTTCCTTAAATATATATATATATATATATATATATATATGATGTATGGTGAAAAAATCTAAAGACGTCCAAATAAAACTAAATATATTTAGACAGTTTTGTGAAACTATGCAAAGAACATTAAAACACAACGTACAAAACAAACGTTATTAAAACTCAATAAATGAATTGCATTGGCACTGCTGTTATATGGAATTGAATGCTGGACTGTAACATCAGACCAATTATTACAAATCAAATCATCTTAAATTATATTTCTCTGATTTACGCCAGCTTACAAATTTCTAGACTACAAAATAGCATAGATATTAGAAAATAATTGAATATAGAATCTTGTATATATATATATATATATATATATATATATATATATATACCCAAGTGATTCTGCCCGAAGGCAGGTCCTTCACTGCAATCATAGCATGTTCATGCTAGGCTTCCAGCTTTACTTATTATAGGTGTGGTAGCTTCCCGTTGCCTTCCAGACCGATGAAAGATGATGATGATGATAAGATGAATATGAATGATGATGATTGCGATGGCCATATGATTTTGGGGACCATTTGGGCCTTAATGTTTTCCAGACATTTGCCTTGCGGGTGAGGAAAAACCCCGATAAAAACCTCATCCAGAAAAACTGCCCCGACCGGGAATCGAACCTGGGCCCGCTGCGTGACAAGGCAGTACGCTACCTCGAGACCACAGCGGTGGACATATATATATATATATATATATGTTATATTGCAGATTTTCGCGGATATAAGTATGAATAAGATAGTTTTCTTGGGTTTTCCGCGTCTTGGATTCAAGTTCGGCCTCTGGCCACTGATTCCGACGTTTCGGCATAAACTAAATCTTGGATGGGTATATGTCTTCGGAAACGGACCACAGCGAAAACACTATGTGTTTAATTTTATATAAGACCTAAACCTGTGACTCGAACTTATCATTCCTTGATAATGACATGTAGGATCATGCCGAAACGTCGGAATCAGTGGCAAGAGGCCGAACGTGAATGCAAGCCGCGGAAAACCCAAGAAAACTTTCTAATTCATATATATATATATATATATATATATATATATATATATATAATATACACATATTATTATTATTATCATCATCATCATCGTCCTTTCAAGTATTAGGCCCAGTGGCCCGTTACGGTCTCCCGCCATCTCCGAAAAGGTCGACCCACAGATCTTCTGCCTCGAGGAATGTAGTGAAGAATTTGTTTTGGTATTCTGTGACGATCCATGCGCTGAATATGGGCTAGCCAATTGTTTCTATATTCTTGGAGGTATTCAGATATAGGTACGATGTTTAACTCTCTGGCTATTGTTGAATTTATTATTATTATTATTATTATTATTATTATTATTATTATTATTATTATTATTATCATTATTATTATTCCAGGTCAAGTCGGTAATCGGCAAATTATTTATGCCTGAAATCGGATTGTATATATATTAAAACTTCCTGTCAGGTTTCCATGAAACGAGTGGTTGCAGGTTCGAGATAAGAACACATAAAACTAAGGTGAATCAACATTTATTACACCTAAACTATGCATTTACAAGTAAACAAATAGCTCCTTCACGGCGTAACTATAAAATACGCTCATCTCTATTGATGGTTACCACTCGAAAAACAAAAATAAATCGTGTTTGATGCCCACTGGGAGAGACAATTATGGAGCAAAAGTCAATATGCCACATACAATAATAAAGCAGTTACATAATAATTGCCAAAGCAATGTAGCCACCGAAATATATACAATGAATCAAAACTGTTTAGTTTTAAAAACTACACACTATTATTATTATTATTATTATTATTATTATTATTATTATTATTATTATTATTATTATTATTATTATTATTATATTACTATTATTATTATTATTATTATTATTATTATTATTATTATTACTTACTTACTCACTCACTGGCAATATCGAACCCGTAGGTTCATGGCCGCGCGGACATAAGCTCTCCATACATCCCTATTCTGAGCTAATGCTTCCAATCATTCCCTGTATAATCTACTTCCCTCAAATCATAGTTAATGTTATTCTCCCATCTCATTCTTGGTCTACTAACTGGGCGTTTTCCCTCTGGCTTTTCTACAAGAAGCTTCCATGCACGTCTTTCATTCCCCATACGCGCAACATGTCCTGCCCATCGCAGTATACGAGACTTAACTGTTCTTATTATATCTGGATTCCTATAAAGACCATATAGTTCACTGTTATGTAGTCTTCTCCATTCACCTGTCTGTTCACCTCTCTTTGGTCCAAACATTTTCCTAAGTACTTTATTCTCAAATACTTGTAATCTCCTTTCCTCCCTTAAAGTAAGAGTCCATGTTTCGCACCCATATAATATAACTGGTAGAATAAATATAGTTTTATATATTTTCAGTTTAATGTTTTTTTAAAGGAGTGTTGGACATCAAAAGTCTCTGCAATGCATAATAGCACGCATTTCCAGAATTGAGCCTATGTGTAATTTTCTTGTGCATCTCATTCCTATTTGTGATTATTGTTCCTAGGTATTTGAATTCATCCACTTCCTCAAAATTTCCCTCATTTGTCATTAGCTGTCCACTTCCATTATATAATGCATTTCTATGTGTTACCATAAATTTAGTTCTATTGATATTTACTTCCAGTCCTAATTCCTTAGTGTTACTCAATAGTGTGTGCATGTTCTCCTCGCTATCGGTCAATAGTACTACATCATCAGCATAAACTAACAGCTTATTAATACCATTGAGTTGTAAGCCTTCCTCATTCTCTAAAGATTTAATGGCATGCTCTAGTACAAAATTAAATAGTAGAGGAGATAGTGAATCTCCTTCCTTCAACCCATTCTGGATTTCAAAAGTGTCCGAAAACTGTTTGCCTACACGCACCTACTCTTTGTGCCATTTAGACACATCCGTATAAGTCAAACTTTTTAGGAATTCCGAACTCCAGCAGGATACTATTAACTTCTCCCTCTTAATTGAATCATATGCTTTTTTGAAGTCTACATATAGTTGATGTACAGTGCCATTAGATTCCCTTTTTTTTTTCTTCTAAAATCTGTCTTATACTAAAAATCTGATCTGTTGTAGACCCGTTTCTTCTAAATCAACATTGATGATCTCCTAGAATGTCATCAATATAAGGAGCATTAATATTTGTTAGAATTTTGTAAGAAGTTGAAAGTAATGAGATGCCCCTATAGTTGTTGCAATCAGTTTTATCTCCTTTCTTATAAATTGGTACGATAATTGATTCCTTCCATTCATCTGGAAGAGCTTCTTTTTCCCAAATCATACTAAGCAACCAGCGTATATTGTCCATCAATTTTTCTCCCCCTGATTTTATCAGTTATGCTGGGATCTCATCGGAACTTGATGATTTATACAACTACAATTTATCAATCGCCATTTCAACCTCTAATGCTTTTGGTTCTGCGACTAGCATTTTTGCTGTCTGTAAATTATCCTTCTCAATGTCCTGTTCTGTATGTACATTTAATAGCTAATAATAAAAGTAACTTTTCCGTCTATTTAATATACTCCTGGAATCTGCAATCATATCCCCATTTTCATTCCGAATTATGTTTGTTCTAGCCTGAAACCCTTTCTTCTCTATACTAATTTCCTGATATAATTCTCTAATGTTCCTATGTTTTGCATTCATTTCAAGATCATTAATCTTCTCTCTCAAATATTCCCTCTTTTTACTCTTTAGTAACTTGGTGGTTTTCCGTCTAATACTTCCCAATTGCTCTAAATTTATCTCATTTGGCTCGTGTAACCAGTTCATTTTTGCTAGCTTCCTTTTCTTTATTTCAATGTCGGCACATTCCTCATCAAACCATTTATTGTTTTGCCTCTTTTTTAAACAACCAATGCTTTCTGATGCTGACAATTTAATAGTATCTCTTATAGCTTCCCATTCTTTATTTATATCAGTTTCTTCTTCGTTTGCCACATTGTCATCTGAAGTTTCCAGTACTTCAAATCTATTAACAATTTTAATTTGGTATTCTTGCCGCATTTCATCATTTTTCAAGTTTTTTAATTCAAATTTTACAGAATCATTTTTAGTGTTTTTTCCTCTCATAAGCCATAGCCGTTGTCTGATTTTCACTCTGACCAGATGATGATCCGAATTGCAGTCTGTCCCTCTAACTGATCTAACATCGATGATGCTACTGTGCCAGCGTTTGTCCACTAATACATGATCTATTTGGTTCCGACTTTCGCCATCTGGAGACATCCAGGTGTATTTATGAATATCCTTATGCTGAAATGTTGTGCTCTTAACAATGAGATTCTTTGATGTGGCGAAGGTGACTAATCTAACCTCATTGTCGTTACTATCTTCATGAAGACTGAATTTGCCTATTGTTGGTTTGAATATATCTTCTCGCCCCACTTTTGCATTAAAATCTTCTAAGGCAATTGTCATATGATATCGTGAAAGGCTATCAAACAAGCATTATAATTCTTCATAGAACTCATCCTTGATCTTGTCATCTTTATCTTCTGTGGGAGCATATACATTTACAATTGAAGGGTCCAGGGGAAAAACGATTAATGTCACAAAATCACAAAAACTGAGGTTTCATATTCTTTGTTTGTACTGTTCCCTAGTAACATTTAAAAGGCGAAAACTGTTTAAAGAAGCTATGGGTTACGTTTTATAAGGCTTTGAAAATAATGTGTACAGGGAAATGATATAGTGTTTCAAAACTTAAAATTCATTTATCTCAGTTTGAGTTTAATGTGACATTCATCGTTTTTCCCCTGGACCCTTCAATTATAAAAGCATGTCTTTTACACTTTAGAATTATGTATGATACCCTATCACTAACAAACGTAATATAGCGGATAGGATCCTCCTTCTGACTAAAAAACCCGTGCCAAATGCAGGTCTTTCTGCACCCCCGTAGTATAATGCAAAGCTTCCGGATTCCTGACTACCTTCTCCTGGCCACCCAACTTCTTGTAAAGCGACTATATCCAAGGGCGATTTATCTAATTCCCGCGTTAATATCTCTAGTGTCGCGCTATTGTATAAATTCCTAACATTCCATGTTCCTAGGAACATGTCCCTGTGTTTGAGCCTTTGGCATGGGTTCCCTGAAGTAGTCCCCGCCCGGAGAACCGAATGGGGGACTATTTGACCTCCGGAAAATTTTACCCCTGTTGAACCCATGTCCGCATTTCTTGACGGTTGTATTTTTACGGTGAAAGATCGTCACTCTTTCGACCAAGCTACTTTTTTCGTCCGGCTTATCACCTTCGACAGTCCGGCATGGGTAACCCTATCGGCAGCAATGCTACCGCCGGCATAGCTCTCAGGATCATTTAGGCACGCAAGCCACTCCACCACGACAAGGTAAAGATACCATGGAGGGATTATTATTATTATTATTATTATTATTATTATATTATTATTATTATTATTATTATTAGTAGTAGTAGTAGTAGTAGTAGTAGTAGTAGTAGTAGTAGTAGTGATAGTAGTATTAATATTATTATTATTTTGTATTTGTTATTATTATTATTATTATATATTATTATTATTATTATTACTATTATTATTATTATTATTATTATTATTATTATTATTATCATTATTAATATTATTATATTCGTCGGATAAGAAGTTCACATATAAAATCCCGTCAAAAAATACAATACATGTTTGATGGATGAGTTACAAGACCTGACAGGTTATATCCCAGGCATTATACCCTACGTAAGTATAGCACATAGATGCTTAAAATTCAAACGTTTCATTAGAAATGCCTGATATGGTAGGATTTTGTATTTATGAAAGAGTGATCAATTTGTTTTTAAATACTTTACTCTCCTTAAAAATACGACTAAACTATCCGGATACGCTACCTTTTCATTCTGAATAGCAAGCTTAGTTGAAAAGAGACTAGATTAAATTTAGCTCTACAGTAATGGCTGTTCCTTTCTCCACGGAACACTTTTATTGTAATCTACTTATCTGTACATTACAGCGTTTCAATGCTTATGCATCAATTCCTGTAATTAAAACTACGGAAAAAAGAATTGAAGCTTACAAGCAAGTGAAATTACTATCTAATATAAAAATCTACTTTAATAACTTCGATTGTATTTTCCTGTATAGCTATGTTGCAACTGAAAAGAATTCCTTCAAATAGACTAATGTTTTTACATTGAAAGCAAGCTCAGGAATCAATTTCGAATTCAGTATAGGAATATCACTATTCCTCTTTTCCATCAACCCGTTGCCTGTCGCCACATTTTTATCCTTTTTGTGTTATCACCAGGCATCGCATTTTGGTTTCGGAACGTAGAAGGAATCGAGTATAATCTTCTTGTGCATTTACTACGTCACGTGAATGCATACGTAAGCAGTTTAAAACTGCAAATAGATACACTCAGACGAGCCATAATCATAAGTAATACCACGAGTGATTTCCAAATTATCAATAAATTCACGACTCACGAAGTGAAGAGTGAATTTATCTAGAGAATTTGGAAATCAACAGAGGCATTTATTAGGACTATTTAACGAATAAAATTAAGCTGTTTACTCAAAAATCATTATTTAAATATAGTTATTTTAAAATATTTACATATTTAATGTAAACGGCGATGTTTAAAAACAAATGAGAAACGTTTGTTATGTTTAACTTGTTTATCACAGCAACCAGATCATATTATTTATTGCCAAAGGATCGCAATATTGTAAGAATGCACCCTAGTGGACAAAAAATGAAACACATCAAACTATATATAAATTAATTTCCGATGTCCTATGATGTAAATATGTCAATTATATTTATCTGGAACGTTATTACCTGGGAAATAATACGTTCAATAAAAGTGCAAACAGTGTTTCTTTTCTTTTTTTGTGGTATAATCAATTGCTACAAATGTTTTATATTATATCCCGCAAGCACTGCCTGTTTACATTCGTGCAGTATGTATACAATCTGGTAACCCTATTTCTTGGAGAGTCGGTCACTGCAAAATAATGCTCTGGCCTATTCAGAATGTTAAAAAGTAGGAGCTTTCTTTAATAAGACTATTTAACTCATGCCCCAAATGGGAGTCAATGACCAATCACATTTCAATGATTTTTTAATTACAACCAATCACAGTCGTGTTTCGCCTAGAATTTATCAACTAAAGTTTATCATAGTGATGAAAACACCTTTTTTAACATTCTGAATAGGTCATAGCATTATTTTGCAGTGACTGACTCTCTAATAAATACGGCTACCAGATTGTATATATAGTGCATGAATGTCAACACATAGCGCATGCGGGAGTTAATATAAAAACATTCGTAGCAATTTATTATACCACCAAAAAAAGAAACCACTGTGTGTGTGCACTTTCTTAAATTTATTTTTTCCCAGGTAATAACATTCCAGAAAAATATAATTGTCATAGGACATCACAAATGAATTAATATACAGTTTCATGTGTTTCATTTTTTCTCCACTAGAGTGCATTCTTACAATACTGCGTTCCTTTGGCAATAAATCATATGATCTGGTTGCAGTGATGAACAAAAGAAGCAAATGAAGCGTACCAATCGTTTCTCATTTGTTTTCAAACGTCGCCGTTTACGTTAAATATATAAATATTTTAAAATAACTATATTTAAATAATGATTTGTGAGTAAACAGCTTAATTTTATTCGTTAAATAGTCCTAAAAAATGCCACTCTTCATTTTCAAATTATCTAGATAAATTGGAAATCACTTGCGGCATTGCTTATGATAAACCTATTTGAGAAATCCCAGGTGAAACACGACTGTGATTGGTTGTAAATCTAAATTCATTAAGACGCGATTGGTCATTGACTCCCATTTGGGGCATGAGTTAAATAGTCTTAGTAAATATACATGTTCCATTGCCAATGTTGTTTATGTAAGACTCTTAAAATCTTACAAGGAAATGGTGAATTTTTTTTTTTTTTTTTTTTTAGTTTTCATCTGATTATTTTGAAATTTTTATCACATACATTAGGTGCTTATAGAAACGTTTCTGTAACGTTTGGTGTTTGTAATTACAATAGTTTCAGAATTATATGATTTTTTTGAAACCATTTTTTTAAATATTTTCGAAAAAGTGCTCCTTGCGATGCATTTTTTAATATTTTCTTTATGATTCCACTAAACATATTTGCTATGCAAAAAGTCACAAAGGGAGGATACTGTTAATTTTTCATTTTTTGGCTAGACCAGTGTTGACCTGTGGTTGTGAAGCATGGACATTAAAAAGACAACATGAAAGCAGAATAACGGCTTGTGAAATGAGATTCATGCGCAGAACAGCGGGTTACACCAGATGGGATCGGAAAAGCAACACCAATATCTTAAAAGAATTCAAGTCTACGCCAATTTTGGAATATATTAAACAGTACCAACTAAATTGGAAACACCATCTTGAAAGAATGAGTTCAAATCGGATCCGCAAAGCTGTTTATAATTATATACCAAGAGGACGAAGATCTCTGGACCGTCCTATGAAACGCTGGATGGAATTTTTTTTATAGGATCGTAACAGGCCTTGTCCTAATACTTGGAAGGAAGAAGAAGAAGAAGAAGAATAAGAAAATATTTTTATCACTCTCATTATTTTTTCCTTTTCAATTTAAAAGAACACATGTGTTTTAGACTAGTAACTTCATAGCAAATGTGAATTAGCATATATTGGAGAGTCTAACCACACAACTTCACTTTGGTAGCATAAAAATGGCATCGTAAGGAGCATTTTAAGTTTTGGAAAATGTCAAAAAAATGGAAACGGAAAAAAAACGCATATTAAAGTTTAGGCAGTAATGTAGACCATATGTGCAAGGGTATTTAAACTCTTTTACGTCACGGACTCAATTTTGCTCCAACAATAAAATACCTTATATGAAAATGATCCTAAGGAATCAGTTTTTAAAAAGTAAATAAACAAAAAATGCATTTTTGTGTTTTTTTTTCAACATTTTTACCATTCGGCCCCCTTAAGTTATCTATCAGTGTTATGTAGCGAGCTATATCTTTGGTAGCGTCCTGACGTAAACTTCATGTACACAGTTTGAACCCTAAAACCACCAGGTATATTAATCGATAAATATTCTAACTTCTATCGGAATGAAAATACGCTGCCTAATTGTCACTTTCCTTTTATCGCAGCACCTACAATAATGAAGATATTGAGGTTGTTCTCATTAAAAGATGTTTGAAAAATATTTAGTTATCTTCATCGAATCTACCCAGTAAACATCCGCTGTGGTCTCGAGGTAGAGTACTGCCTTGTCACGCTGAGCTCGGGCCGGGTCAAGTTTCTTGGGTGAAGTTTTTTTTCGGGGTTTTTTCTCACCTGTAAGACAAATTTCAGGTAGCTCTGAGGCTCGAAAGGTCCCCGAACATCATCTGGCCATTCTTATCTTCATCATCATCATCCCCGGTGAGGAAAGCAACAGGAAGATACCACTCCTATAATTTCCTAGTAAAACTGCAAAGCATAGCATGAAAATGCCGTGATTAGAGTGAAGGAACTGTCCTAGAGCAGAACACTATAGATTTTAAATGTCAGATAATGATCTACGACAGCAATTTTTTCGGAATCAAACTAGGCATACAGCATCCAATTAAGAAGTGCAACGTCGACTTCGTTAATCAGCAAAGTCGGATTAATAGGAAAAAACTTTAAAATCGCACTAAAGGCAATTTTCGATTTTTTGTATCACTACCCGGTTAGCCCATATGCTATTTGAAGAAAGCTAGAAAGTTATCATCAAAATATCAACTAAATCCAACAACTAGAAATAATGTCTTACCTGAAACCCGAAATTTAAAAATTGCTCTAGCGATCGCCATGTTTGTTTTCACGAAACACATACAATTTAATTAACAGAAGTAAGATATACTTCGTAAGCCAGCAAAATCGGACCATAAATTATTCATCTTACTAAGGAATTCCAAGTACAGAAATGGATGTTTTAAGAAGATCGGCTGGAAAATCTAGAATGGATAGAAAACGAAATAAAGAAATACAAGTACAAGAGGTGTACAAGAGGAGCCGGACATCATAGACGTTATAGAAAAGAAAAGATTACAGTGGTATGGCCATGTCAAAAGAATGCCAGAGCAAAGATTGCCAAAAATTGTTATGGAATGGATTCCAATGGAAAGGAGGAAGAGAGGAAGACCGAAGAAAACTTGGATAGAAGGGGTACAAGCAGCTATGAATATCAGAGGAATGGAAGAAGATCAATGGATGGACAGAGAGGAATGGCGTTTGGTTTCCGGAAGACGGCGGCAGCTGCCATGATACCGGATGATGATGATGACTGAGGAATTCTCTTAGTTTACGCAGTTCTTGCGTGACGGACGTTTTAATTCAAAAGGACAGCGAAGCAAAATTTTCCCACAAGCTCATTGAAGTAAAAAGTATGTGATCAGGGGTGATTAACAGATCTACAAATAAACAGATACAACAAAAGTAATGGAGATGAATTTAAAAATTCGAAAAGCTTTACAGGAATATGATACATGGAATAATAAAGAAAAATTGAGGAAGACGGAGTGTAAAAGTGCATAAGATAAAAAAGGTATATATAATCTAATATATAAAAATTAATGTTTGTTTGTTCCTATTTTATGCGCTGCCATACCGTTCATCCGATTGTGATGGGGCTTTTTGCAAAATGTACAGGATATTCCCGGGATGAACATAATCTGTAAGAGAGTTAGGATATTCAACTCTTACACCCTTAAAATCACCCATTGTTGTGAAAAAGTGGGGGGAAAAGGTAGCTTTTTGGACGCTTAAATGGCTTGCTGCCTAAACCATAGCAAATGCACAAAATTAATGTACACAGAATTGAATATCTAAAAATACTTACAAAAATGTCCGCGACACCATATGTGTATATTTTACCGGATAACTTAAAATAGGCATTTTTGTCTTTCATTGATGTTAAGAAGATCGTGATAAGTAGATTTCCGGGCAAGCATAACAGTGCACAGCGGGTATTCTTTTACGAATAACTCAAAACTCAAAATAACGAACTTTGTCTTTCAGCTAATTTATCCCAAAAACATTCTTGGGCAACGTCGGGTAATCGGTAGGGGTATATAAAAGAATTACGAAATATTTTTTTCTTTTTTTCTTGTTCAACAAATCATAAAACACAATTTTCGTCTTTCAGCTAATTTATGCCAAAAAGATGGGGATAAGTAGACTCTTGGGCAACGCCGGGTAATCAGCACGTGGTATCTAAAAATAATAACGATATAAATTTATAATTATTTTTCCTTTCACTTATTCAACTAAACGTAAAAGCATATTATCATGTATATAGGGGTAGCAGCGCACGCACGGTATTAGCTACTGTAGTCTAATATATAAAAATGTATGTTTGGTTCGTATTTTATGCGCTGCCATATCGTTCATGCGATTGTGATTGGGCTTTTTGCAAAATGTTCAGGAGTTTCCCGGGATGGTTACAGGCTATAAGAGAGTTCTAATACTCAACTCCTACACTCTTAAAAAGCACCCTTTGTAAAAGTCGCTTTTATGGACGCTTAAATGGCTTACGCTGCTTAATCCATAACAAACACACAAAATTAATGTATGCAGAATTGAATATCTAAAAAAAAAACTCTACAAAAAAGTCCGCGACAGCATATGTTTATCTTTTACGGATAACACACAATAACCATTTTTGTATTTGCCAAGAAGATCGGAATTCCCGGGCAAGCGTAGCAACGCACAATAACGTATTTTGTATTTCGGTTCATTTATGCCAGGAAGATCGAGATAAGTAGATTCCCTGGCAACGCCGGGTAATCAGTAGCGGTATATAAAAATAATTACGATATGTGTTTTTTTCCTTTCACCTGTTCAACTAAACATAAACACATTAATTTTCGTCCTTCAGCTCATTTATGGCAAGAAGATGCGGATAACTAAATTCCCGGGCATTGCCGGTTAATCAGCACGTGATATCTAAAAAGAATTACGACATAAATTAATAATTATTTTCCCTTTCACTTATTCAATTAAACATAAGATCACATTAATTTTCATTTTTTCGGTGTAACAGCGCACGCCGGGTTTTATCTAGGGTTTTATACAATCTGATTTTTTGTTTCACGTGTCGGATATTTTGAATTTAAATACTTTATTTATTGAAACATAATTTTTCTTAGCATTTTGTATTCTTTTATTTATGTCTTCCTGGATATTATTATGTTTATATAGTTCCTTTAAACAGGAGTCTTTAGATTTTTCATCATTGAAGTAATGGCAATTTTATTGTTGAGACTTGCTGATAGTAAGTGTCAATTCTAACAAAACTATCGTAATATTATTCAATTAGGTTGCTATATTCATAAATTACTAACCTAACCCTAAATTGGCGAATGAATAATTTATTTTCCAGTTATTTAAATGTTCCAGACCGCAAAGAAAACAAAATCATATAAAACTCTAACATTATTATACATTATTATGTATTTTGATGTAAATGTAAGTAATTTCTAGCCATTTGTTCTTCTATTGTTTATATATATATATATATATATATATATTTATTATAAAAACGAATGTATCTGTTTGTCTGTCTTTATGCATTACTATACCATTCATCCAATTGTAATGGGGCTTATTGCAAAATGTTACAGAAGTTTCCCGGGAAGGTTTTAGGCTATAAGAGAGTTGAAATATCCAACCCCTTCACCCCTTAAAAATCACCCCTTATAATGAAGAACGTGTTTTTCGGAATTTTTTAGGCGCTGAAATGGCTTACGGTGCCTAGACCATATATATATATATATATATATATAATATATATGGTCTAATATAAAGTAATAAAAAATGAACTTGATAAGCATTGATTAACAGAAATCAATAACCGATCAATATATATATATATATATATATATATATATATATAATAAATATCATACCATATATATATATATATGGTATGATAAGAAAAATAAATGCCTGGACGGGATTCGAACCCGGATCTCTGAGTCTGTACCTCAGCGTGATATCCATTACACTACCAGGCGAATCCAATTCAAACACTTATTTTTCTTATATATGTATTATACTCTCCATTATTACTAGATGTCGCGAGAATATATATATATATATATATATATATATGAAGCAAATTAATGTAGACAGGATTGATTTTCTGAAAAAAAAAGTCTACAAAAAGTCCGCGACAGTATGTCTATCGTTTACGGATAACAATCTCGTAATAACCATTTTTATCTTTCAGCTAATTGATGTCAAGAAGATCGAAATGACTAGATTCCCGGGCAAGCGTAGCAGCGCATGACGGGTATTCTTTTGCCCGTGATATCTAAAAATAATTACGATATAAATTTATAATTATTTTTCTTTTTAATTATTCTACTATACATAAAAACACATTTAATTTATGTAGGCGTAGTAGCGCACGCCGGGTATTAGCTAGTTTATAATAAAATATAGCCTCAATGGTGTAATATAAAGTAATAAAAAATGAACTTGATAAGTATTGATTAACAGAAATCAATAACCAAAGTGCTGCTTCAATTTGTTTTAAAATATTTAGTTTAAATAAAAATAAATTGTTTATTTCGTCCCGAAAAGAAGTTGTTTTTAATTCGATTTTCATTCATTAAATTGTTAGCGGAATAAGGTCTGAACATTCATAAGTTTGAAAAATAATATAAGCGCGTTTTATGAATATATTAATTGATTTTTAACATTTTGTAATTAATATTAGTATGAGAATTAACTACTGATTATAAGAAATATTTTTGTAGGTATATATATATATATATATATATATATATATATATATATATATAATATGTTATTTACTGGTTCTGAAGAAGTTAAGGCCTTTGCTCTGTCAGGTTAAACAAAATAATAATAATAATAATAATAATAAGTATTATTATTATTATTATTCCGATGCATGCTGTATTACGTAGATACTGATATGAAGAAAGACAATTTATCGGCTAGAAAGTTCACTGCCCTCCCCAGAGGTTTGCTTCTCTAGTTTGACATTGGGTTTTAAAAAAGTTAATTTTACAGAAAACGTAACTGTCAAAGCGAGCGAATTTCCGGGAATAAAGAAGCGCCGTGTACAGGCGCGCAGTGAACCGGAATAGTGCAAATCTGGACATCGAATTACAATTCAATTGTACGTTTAGCAATTAGCACAGCAAATACTAATAGTCACACTTCCAAGGTAATCGTCATATTCAGGTAGTCAAATAAAATTATATTTTCAACAATATTTGTACACAGAATTATCTTCACTACTCAGTTTTTTACATTAATTATAGGTACGAATTGCATTCGCCAATTATATTATTGTTTACTACTGCTTCATCAAATATTAGCTCTATAAAATACTGCTTTTCAAATATCGGGAAAAATATAAAAATGAGAATTATCAAGTTTTAATATTATAATTAAATTATTTCACGGAATATACTGTACAAAGAATCACGTACTTAATTTTAAGAATATTTAGATTTAGATTTATTTAGCCTGATGGAGTTAAGGCCATGTGGCCTTCTCTTCCACTCACCAGAACAAACATATGTTACATATGAATACAAAAAAATTACAATAATAGTCATATTAAACAGGACAAACATATGTTACATATGAATACAAAAAAAATACAATAGTCATATTAAACAGGACAAACATATGTTACATATGAATACAAAAAAAAATTACAATAATAGACATTGAACAATTAATTATCTGTCATATTGAATAATAATGAAAATAATGTCTAATAATACAATAAAATTAAATACAATTAAAATTAAATTAATGATACAATGAATAAAAAAGGAATAACAGCTCGAATCTACTATACGTAAAAAGAAAAGAAAAAAATACACAGAAAGTAATAAACTACAATGAAGTAATTTACGTTTTTATACAAGGCATTAGGTAAATATATTAACAAATCCTAAGTCTATTTTTATTAAATAATGCAAAAAACGCATTATTAATTCTTAAAAAGTAATATTAGTGAGTTGTTTCTGTTAGTAATTTTATTTTCAATTTGTTTCTGAAAGATGGTAAAGTTTGGCAGTCTCTGACATAGGGTGGAAGTAAATTCCATGTTCTAGCAAGAGAAACTGTAAAAGATTTCGAATAATAGGTAGTGTGATGAGGAGGGATATATAGGACACTGTGATCAAGGGATCGGGTATCTAAGTTATGTGTATCAGAGAGTTTAGTGAAGCGGTGTGATAAATAATAAGGTAATGATGTGTGTAATATATTATAGAGAAGGCATAGGGAATGGATGGTTCTACGATCTTGTAGACGAAGCCATGACAATTGTTCCAGGGATGGTGTAACGTGATCAAATCTACGTATACCACAAATAAAACGTATGCAAGAATTGTGAACACGTTGAAGTCTTTGGGTAAGAACAGTATTTAGGTCAGTAAACAGAGTATCACAATAATCAAAATGGGGCATTGCAAGTGTTTCTACTAACATTTTTCTTAGAGAAAACGGTAAACAATTTCTTATACGATTTAATGAGTGTATTATTGAGAAGATAGTTTTGCAAATGTTATTTATTTGTTTATTCCAAAGTAAATGTTTATCCATAAACACTCCTAGATTTTTTACTGTCTCACTATAAGGGATCTGAACCCCATTAAGTGACACATGTAATACTGCATTTGTGTTAATTGAGGATAATAGTCTCTGATGGCCCATAATGATTGTTGTGTCTTTCTAGGATTTAATTGAAGTCCATATTTCTCTGTCCACGCCGTTAGCGAGTCAATGTCCTCATTAATTTTGGTTACCGCGTCATTTAAAGAATATTTGTCTGAGTGAAGGTAGATCTGCATGTCGTCCGCAAATAAATGATGTTTGCAATGTTTTAGGGAGTCAGATATGTCGTTTATATAGATTGAAAAAGCAATGGGCCGAGCACCGAGCCCTGTGGAACTCCAGCTTTACGGTAGGTCCAAGAAGAGCGTAATGTAGAATTTCCTACAACATATTGCTGGCGCTCACGAAGGTAGGAGTTGAACCATTGCGTGACACTGTCAGAAAGTGAGAGGTTTTTTAGTTTAAGCAACAATAAGTCCAAGTCTACCGTGTCAAATGCTTTACTAAAGTCAAGTAGTGTAAGAATAGTAAGTTTTCGATTATAATTGTTTAATTAAATTGTATCCTTCAATCTGCTATAACTAAGCATTCTGAAATTGTAAACCCCGTCTTTTCTTTTGTTTCTTTCTTGTAACGTATGTAATTCTCCTCCTTTTCCTTTCTTTTCTTCTTTTATTCTTATTTTATATTAATCAATATTGTTTATTTATTTCGTAACGATATGCTTGTTTTTATCTCATTATTAAATATAGATTTTAACATCTCTGTAATATCAGGATTTGGTATTTTGTATGCATTTGGCTGTGTTTTTATTGTGTATCAGGTGTTTTGTGCAGAAAATCGCTGATTTATTTTTCTTAGTGGTACTATGAGACGGTAACGAAATTAGCATTTGCCTTGATAGCTGAGCAAAACAGAAAAAATCCTCTCGAAACTTTCCAGATTTGTGTCTCAAATGTATTCGCTCGGTAACATACATGGTTTGTTTTATTGAAACAATAAAATTATATCAAAATTCAATGGAACGTGATATTTTAACTCAACTAAATAAAATGCATGAAAATATAAAATTCACTGAAGAAATTGGGAAGAATAATTCGATCAACTATCTAGACCTCACATTAACAAAAAACCATAATAGCAACAGCTTAGACATCAGCATTTACAGAAAACCAACCAGTGATACAATCACCATTCATAATAAATCTAGGCACCCCCACAACAAAAAATCAGCACCTTTACCAGCCTCATCAACAGAATGAGAAAACTACCACTTAACCAAGAAAATTACAATAAAGAACTGAAATACATCAAACTTCTAGCATCCAAAAACTGCTATAATGAAGCAATAATTGACAAACTAATAAAAAAAACAAATAAAAACGGAAGAATTAGTAAACTTAACTGCATTGAATAAAGAAATGGATATATATAATAAAACTAAGTGGTTACCTCTCACATATACTGGTCCCAAAACACAAAAACTGGCTAAAACCATCAAAAAACAAGACAAAAATGTAAGAATCGCCTTCAGAACAACCAAACTAAATAACATAATCACAAACAAAATAGAAGAAATAGACATTTACAAAAATAAAGCAGTTTCTAAACTAAAATGCAGCAGCTGTGATAAGTTTTACATTGGCAGAACAACTGGGAATTTCAACATACGTTATAACGAACATCTCAAAGACTTTACATTTATTGAAGGCAAATCGAGCTTTGCAAAACATGTCATAGATACAGGTCACCAATTCAATACCATCTATAACACTTCATCCGTCATCTATAGAGAAAACAACAAACACAAAATCAACATTCTCGAAGAAATCGAGATACTAAAAGAAACCAAAAACGCTCACCTGCTGAATGAGAACTCTCCCAGCGACGTCAACCCGCTCTACAGAATTCTCACGAACAACCAGTACCGATTCACAAGCTGAAGATGAATCATATGCTTCGAAAGTACTCCACGCCCCACATCCAATGTTGAGGAAGACTGAGATCTCAGGTACTCTATTTTATATTATAAAATTACATAGTGACCTAAACGGTGTTTCGTCATGAATTTTAAAAGTATCGATGTTTTATTACGTCACATCTTATTAGTACTTTATGTTTCTGAAAACCTTCATCACTTCGTACCTTGTTTAACCTCGTAGGTCTATCTAACTTCATTTGTAACCATACTATTACTAGATATTTGGCGTAGTTATCGAGACTTGCCTTCCTTTATAAGTCAACACACACAAAAATCCATGTGCACCTTATTTCTAAAATATAACTAATATTATCTTAGATGTCTTCTTCTTTAGCACTGCAACCCAAATCGGGCCTTGGATTCTCTCACGCGACGCTTCCACTCTTCTGTATTTATAACGTACCTTTTCAAATTCCGGTATACATTATATTTCGTCGATCTCTCTAACTTCATCGAGTTATTTCTTCCTAGATTTGGCCTACATCCAAACTTTTTCCTATTAAGAATTTTAAATGTACACTTTTTCATTTATCCTTAATACATGATCTGTCTGCTGCAATCTTCTTTGTTGGCTATCTTTATTATAGTCGGCTCTTTATACATATATTATATATTTCATTATTAGATCTAATTCCCATAACCCGTTTTCATGTAATGGGCCCAAAATTCCTCCTAACATATTTATTTCAAAAGCGTTTCTTTGTTATTACCCATGCCTCCAAACACATGCTAGTAATATTCTTATGTTTGATCTATTCGATCTTATCTTTGTTTGTCTAAGTATATCCTTAGACATAGACTTAATTTCCAATATATTATTATTGTATTATTATAATAATAATTATTATTATATTATATGTATTATACATTAACTTATTGTTTTGAATACATTATGATATTTGAACAATATTTTAGGTATATTAAGTATCTGAGTTATTACTTGGCCTCATAATTTCTGATTATTTTTAATGAATTTCGGCTTCTGAATGTCTGCCCTTGTAAAGGAGAAAGCAGTCCTTCTAATGTTAATTCTGTATGAACTCGAAAGCACTGCTATCAATGTATTCTAATATTAGATACTAGCTAATATCCGGCGTACGCTGCTACACCTAAATAAATGAAATTTAATGTGCTTTTATGTTTAGTTGAATAAGTAAGAGGAAAAATAATTATACATTTATATGTCTTAGATGCCCCCTACTGATTATCCAGCGTTGCCCGGGAATCGACTTATCCCGATCTTTTTGACATAAATGAGCTAAAATACGAAAATTTATGTATTTTTATGTTTAGTTAAATAAGTATGAGGGGAGATTTATATCGTAATTACTTTAGATATTACGTGCTGTTTACCCGGCGTTGTCGGGGATTCAACTCATCCCCATCTTATTGGAATAAATGAGCTGAAAGACAAAAATTAATATACCTCTTATGATTAGTTGAATAAGTAAAATGAAAAATAATTATAAATGTATATCGTAAATATTTTAAGATCCCCCGTGCTGATTACACGGTGTTGACTGGGAATCTACTTATATCGATCTTCTTGGCATAAATGAGCTAAAAGATAAAATTCGTTACTATGAGCTATCCGTATGTGTTGCTAAGCAAGCACAGAAATCTACGTACGTGTCTCGATCTTCTTGGCATCAATGAAAGACAAAAATGGTTTTTGTGAGTTATCCGTAAGAGATAAACATATGCTTTCTGAGATATTCAATTATGTGTACATTAATTTTGTGTATTTGTTATGGTTTAGGCAGCGTAAGTCCAAAGAGCTACTTTTTTCACGTTTTCCACTCCAAATAGCGATTTTAAGGGTGCAGGAGTTGAGTATCCAAACTCTATCATAGCGTATGTTCATCCCGGGAAACCCCTGAACATTTTGCAAAAAGCCCCATCACAATCGGATCAACGGTATAGCCGCGCATAAAGTACGAACAAACAAACATTAATTTTTATATACTAGCTAATACCCGGCGTGCACTGCTACGCCTAAATAAATGAAAATTAATGTGTTTTTTATGATTATTTAAGTAAGTAGAAGGAAACATAATTATAAATGTATATATTTTAGATACCCCGTGCTCATTACCCGAACTTCTTGACATAAATGAGCTGAAATACGAAAATTGTTGTGTTTTATGTTTCGTTAAATAAGTGAAATTTATATCGTAATAATTAAAGATACCGCGTGCAGTTTTTAAGGGCGTAGGAGTTGAGCTTCACAACTCTCTTATAGCATATGTTCATCCCGGGAATCTCCTGAACATTGAACATTTTGCAAAAAGCCCCATCACAATCGGATCAACGGTATGGCTGCGCATAAAGTACGAACAAACAAACAAACATTCATTTTTATATAGGCCTATTAGATATAGTAATTATTTTAAGATTCCCCGTACTGGTTACCCGGTGTTGCCCGGGAATCTACTTATCTCGATCTTCTTGGCATAAATGAGCTAAAAGACAAAATTCGTTATTGTGAGTTATCCGTAAAAGAATACCCGCCATGTGTTGCTATGCTTGCACAGGAATCTACATACTTGTCTCGATCTTCTTGGCATCAATGAAAGACTAAAATGGTTATTGTGAGCTGTCCATAAGAAATAAACATGCTGTCGCGGACTATTTTGTACAGCTTTTTGAGATATTCAATTTTGTGTACATTAATTTTGTGTATTTGTTATGGTTTATGCAGCCTAAACCATTCAAACGTCCGAAAAGCTACTTTTTTCACGGTGTATCAATTTTAAAATGTTACATGTTTGTGACAAAGGAAAGAAGTTGTAGAGATAAATAAATTGAAAAGTGGGAATACGCTTTTAAATTCCCAATTAGATTTGAATGAATCGCCTCTTTAAAATTTATAATAGAGATTGTTATAAAAAAAATAAATGCATAAAAAATTGTTGCATAGTTACAGTTATTATGTACTATAATAACAAAATCCATTCATTTGTAATCATGTCTGAAGAAGGTACAAAGTATCGAAACAGCTGATACTAATTTATACTTTAATAAGTATGAAAATCACATAAAACTTTAAGTTTTGTTTTTATTTAATTAAATAAATTATGGATTTTCATCAAGTAAACGCCAATTCAATTTATTACATTATTATCTAATAAGAAACCGGGAACTCTAGGTTCCTTATACCAAAATACTCGAACAACATCCCTGAACAATGTGTAAAAATGTATGGGTCGAGGTTTCATTTCTCCCTGCATGTATAGTGAATGCATTGCTGAGAGAAATTAGACAAAATTCAAGCAAATATTTAATTCTTACATACTCTAATGGATGAAAATAAATACTTAAAAGTCAGAAGTTTGAAATACGATGTATTTTTACTTTTCGTACATATAGCGTATTCATATATTTATTTAAAATTAGAATAACCGTACAAAACCCTGTACAAAAATGTATTTGATATCAATGTCTGTAAAATAGTTCTTAAGAAAACAACTTAAAAAATGATAATCTTAAGAATAAAAGTAAAATATTGAGTACTTGTCTTTCAATGTTCTATATAAAGAGAAGAGTGGCAGGGGAGAAGGAGAATCTAAAGAAAAAGAGCAGAAGAAGAAAAATCAAATCACACACTTCGCTCAGCTCGATTTCCAGATGGATAAAGGAAAGCAAAGAGCACGAAAATTACACCAGAAGTGCTTATTGATCAATATATGGGGACCCATTTTCACATTTTTTATATTTACAGTATATCCACAGTTTGATTTTTCTTTTTGTCCTAAAATTGTACTCTCATTTTTCTTTAAATTTTAAACAGTTAATTCTACTTATATTTTCACTCACTAAATATAAAATTATTCTTGAAAATATCCAACAAAATAAATGAGGATAATTTATGAGGGCCTACATTGATTACTTTTTTTTTTCTATTTCTATCGGTTAGTTGTCACTTGCAACGTTTATTTCTATTATTTATAAATCCCGTTTAATTTTTAAGCACTGCGGGACTATACGATTACAGAAAAAGTATCTCCTTTAATAAAACAGGCTGACAATAATTAGAGATAGTTTATATTTAAATTTGTTAATATAAATGTAAATTGAATGTTACATCATTTAAATTTTAAAAAGTTAAAAATTCGCTAACTGTAAAAGTGATAACACAAACAATGGTAAAAAATTATCAGTCATCAGCCGTCTCTTTTATTCGCATTCTCTTTTATTTATTCTCAGAATTGATGCGAACTTGACGACTGAAAATGTAAATAAAAATGCAAAGCAAATGAAATTATAACATAAATTGTTATGGGATATATATAGGCCTAGGCCTATATATAATGGCGAGTACGCCATAGCGAAGATCCTTAAGGCAATGCTCTACAAACCGGGAGGTGGAGTTTTCGAGTCCCGGTGAGGTCAGGATTTTCAAACTGACCCAAACATTCTGGTGGCACCAGCCTCTAACTGAAATGAGTATCAGACGCTTGTTCTGGGGGTAATATTTTAAAAAAATCTAGAATTTTACCCATATTTAAGCTACCCTTTATTCCTTCTTGTTTACATTTTAATTTTCTTATCGCCTTAATCCGTAAAAAAATTGAGATTCCTGTAAACATATTTTCCAACGTTATTTACAAACAAAGGATTTTGTCCAAATGCAATTATTTACGGTATTATGATTACTGAAATTATTATTAGTATTATTATTATATTATTATTATTAAATAACTTCCTGTCACTATCAAACCCGTAGTTTCATGGCCGCGCGGACATAAGTTCTCCATAAATCCCTACACTGAGCTAATGTTTTCCAATCATTCCTTGTAAAATATAGTTCCCTCAAGCCACGGTTAATGTTCTTCTCCCATCTCATTCTTGGCCTACCTACTGAGCGCTTTTGCTTCTACTTTTCCTATAAGGAATTTCCATGCCCCTCTTTCATTCTCGATTCGTGCCATATGTCCTGCCCATCACAGTCTACAAGATTTAACGGTTCTTATTATATCTGGTTTCCTATGAAGATCATGTAGCTTACTGTTAAGTGGTATTCTCTATTCCCCTACCTGTTCTCTCTTTGATACAAAAAAAAATGTCCTAAGAAATTATTATTTCCTTATTATTAGTATTATTACTGTTATTAAATGGTTAAAATCTTTACAAATGGAAGTCATTAATTTGTAAATAGTAGGACGAAGAACGACCTAAAATCTTATGGAAAGATGATATTGTAAATTACATCAAATCAATTAAGATAAAAATAGGTTTAAATATGTCCAGGATAGAAAGTTGTGCAAAGAATTTGAAGATAAATCTAATCCATTCTCAAGTTGAAACCGTAATGCCTTTCAAGATTATTATTATTATGATTATTATTATTATTATTATTATTATTATTATTATTATTATTATTATTATTATTATTATTATTATTATTATTATTATTATTATTATTTATATTACTATTATTACTATACTTACTATGGATGGACTATTATTATTATTATTATTATTATTATTATTATTATTATTATTATTATTATTATTACTATTAGGTCCACCGCTGTGGTCTCGCGGTAGCGTGCTGCCTTGTCACGCAGCGGGCTCGGGTTCTATTCCCGGTCGGGACAGGCTCCTGGGTGAGGTTTCTTTCGGGGTTTTTCCTCGCCTGTAAGACAAATGTCCCCGAAAATCATCCGGCCATCATCATCATTCTTATCATTATTATCATGATCCTTCACCGGTGTGGAAAGCAACGGGAAGCTACCATACCTATGATTCCCTAGTAAATCTGAAAAGCATAGCATGGAAATGCTATGATTGCAGTGAAAGACCTGACCTCGGGCAGAATTACTATGGATGACTGGATTATTATTATTATTATTATTATTATTATTATTATTAGTATTAGTATTATTATATTATTATTATTATTATTATTATTATTATTATTATTATCATCTGTCCGGCTTTGACTGATTTGGTCTTTTCGCATTTTATTATTTTTTTCAATCTTTGGGAATAATTATGGATAACATTGAACGTATAGGCAAAGAGAATATAGAACATAGAATTGAATTGAATAGCAAAATAATATCATCGTCAAATTCCATATGGTGGGATAAGCATATTTGGAAAGACACAAAAAAATATATTGGTAAAACATTGGTGGAATCTGTTGCAATGTATGGAAGTGAGGTATGGACAATCAATAAGTATTACAAGAATAGACTAATAGCTCTAGAAATGGATTATTTACGCAGAAGTGCCAGAAAGTCAAAATTAGAACATGTCACAAATAAGGAAATTAGAAATATAATGGAAGCAGAAGAAAGCATAATTGAAAGAATTGAGGAGAAGGAATTAAAGTGGTTAGGACATGTTTTAAGAATGGAATGGTCAAAGGAACTATATCAATGGCATCCGACCAGAAGGAGGAAGACCGAAGTTAACATGGAAGGAAAACATGACGACATTAATGCAAGCAAGAGGGCTAAGCATTGAAGATGCCCAAGATCATAGGCTTTGGAGATTTGGCACGGGAAGACGGGGCAGCAGCTGTAAACACCCGAAGATAGATAGATTGTTATTATTATTATTGTTATTATTATTACTATTATTATTATTATTATTACTATTACTATTATTATTACTATTACTATTATTATTACTATTACTATTATTATTATTATTATTATTATTATTATTATTATTATTATTATTATTATTATTATTATTATTATATTATTATTATTATATTTAGTATTATTATTATTATTATTATTATTATTATTATTATTATTATTATTATTTTATTATTATTATTATTATTATTATTATTATTGTACTTTTATAAATACAGAAATAATTCTGAAAATTTCTAGAGATTACAAATGTAAAAAATAAATAAGTTAAACTATTTTGATGTAAATTTTACACCACTTTTATTATAATTTATTATTTTAAGAACAAACGGACAATAATTGATTAGTGATTAGTCTACCAACAATTTTACATTTTTTAAATAAATGATCCAACTAAAGAATTTCTTGACTTAGATAATGTTTTTAAAATATAACATTAAATAACTTATTGATTTATAATAATAATAAGTACGTAAATGATAAATTGGAATTAGATTTTTGATTTGAAGATAGCAATATGAGGTTAATAAATAAACTGGAGAAGAAGAAAGTTTGTTTAAACCAACTTATGAGAAGTTGTTAGTTTAATTCACGAAGTTTGCCACCACGCGTCCACCCTATGTAACTGGAATCACGTGGGGCGGTTGCACGGAACATTACTTCTACAAGTCCGCCAAATATAATGTGTGCGCGAGTAAAATTTGAGATAAAGTAGGAAAAAGTGTCATTTCTAAAGTTCCTTTCATACTAGACGTGTACATAGCATTATTTTATCAAAGTTACATATTGTGCATATTTTAAAATTTAAAGGCATAGTTTATTTTTAAAACCCGACATTATACATATGTCTTCATGTACTGAAAGGGATAATATAATTTATTTTAGAAGTTTATATTATTTTTGTACCTTGTGTATCAGGGTTAATTAAAATATGTATTTTTGATAAAAATTTTCTCGAAGTATTTGGAGCTATTGAGTTAATTAATTTATTGTCTCAGAAATATTAATAATGCATCAAAATATCCTCAATACTAGGTACAAAATAATTTATTTTTATGAACAGGTCCCAAAACTACACAATAACCTCTAAAATAATAATTTAAGTCCGCCAAAATAGATAAAAATGTCTTACCTCTCTCTTATTTTGGGGAATTATATATGAATCAAACTCTACTTTTATGAAATCTGAGTACTCATAACTTTAATATCATTGATGGCCAAGAGTTTTAGGTGATATTTGAATTTTAATTTATTTTACATTATTTTTGATGAAACTAGTCGTTTTGAAATCTTTGAAATGCCTATTCGAGTCGTCATTATGTCACGATTATATCTAAATATATAAAAGTGTTTTTATTCGGATCAAAATAAATGTAATTAGAATAATTGAAACTGTAAGATAAAAGCGTACTCGTATTTTTAACATGAGTCAAGAATAACACAGTCTGTTAAATTTTTGTATACTTATAAACAATTAGATAAAAGAAGGAGTCGGCCGCGGTGGACTAGTGGTTATGCTCTTTGCCTCTGGTCTCGAGGGTTGTGGGTTCAAACCCGGCCGGGGTCAATGGATTTTTTTAGGACGGAAAAATCCAAGGAGCAAGTGCTCCGGGAGGGACTTTAAGCCGCGGGTCCCGAGTCTGAAGATTTTCAGGCTCGTAAAAGATCCTTAAGCCTGAATTATAAGGCCTCTAAGCAACATTTACCGAATTTTCCCGTCCTAGTACTACCTTGGTTTCCTAGATGTCAGTATGAGGTGGAACGCTGGCCACCGCCACTCAAATGACATCTATACGAAAACAAGTGTAACTAAATTAGTATGGTTCAAATTCTTCCCTGTAGGGGGAGAGCGCCTAAATCTCTGTTAAGGGAAACATGGACTTACAAAAAATAAAAGAAGCAATTAACTTAATCCTTCATAATTTGAAACTTTCACTTGTGAAAAATAAAGCAGAAGCGTAAATGAAAAAATAGGAACCTATTCAGGAGCCCTATCACGACAAGGATTCTCAGGACAGTTTTATTGTTTTATGTGCCATTCGAGTAGCATCTTCAAATTTTAACAAAATAATCTTGCGTGGGTCCCGAGTCTGAAGATCCTTAAGCCTGAATAAAGAGGCCTCTAAGCAAAATGTACCGACCTCAACGTCTCAGTAATACCTTAGCTCATTGGGTCGGTGTGTTGACCGCATGCCATCCATGACATCTCTGAGCAAATAAGGTAACTGAAAATTAACTTGGTCTGGTAACTCTTTACAAAGGAGAGGCTATGGCTCACCAATGGGCTACGCCATTACAGATAGATAGATATGTATGTGAAAATAATACTTCAATAATATAAAATAATATTGATTTAACAAAAGCAAGAAATCAAGATGGTATAAGCTATTTACAATACCACAGAGGAATATACGAACTATCTAAAGTACTTAATATTTTAAGTAATTTATTATGAATTAATTCTTAAGTTTATATTATACATGACATTTATCTTATGTTAACATTTAATGATGCACTCGAAAATCCGAACAAATGCACAAAATTTTCGAAAAATGGTTAAAAATATGAAAATTGTGTAGTTTATAAATAATGTGGAAATTGTACCTGTAATATTTTTTATGTACAATTTGTTAAATTTATTTAGACATAAGAGATGAAAAAAAATAGATAAATATAAGAAAAAAGTAGCAAACTTTCCAAATCTAAATATAAATATCATGCAAAGAGTTTAATTTAATATAGGGTCTCTTTGTTTTGAAAACAGTAAACTACTCCTAAATAACTAAATATTCGTCATAATAAAAAAAAATATTTCTTAAAATCTAATATTTCAGGACTATTGGAGGTTAATTTTAAAAGTGACATTAGTGAGTATTTGCAACTTTATGTGCACATCAGTTTTCCCAATCACAGGAGAGTAAGTTTAAGAAAACTAAATTATTTAATAAAAATTATAAAAACATGGACATAATTATGCAACAAAAATCCAAACGTCCACTATTCACATTGCATACTCTTTCCAAATTTTATACACGTAATTTAAATATTATTTGGTTCATGCTATATTGAAATAGATTACGTTTCGCGTTCCACACATTGAAAACTACTGTAAGAACAAGTAACAAATACAGTACTAAAGTTGGTAAACTCACCTTGTTCTTGAACTGGAGGCTGCTGCTGCTCCGAATCCATAGTTGAGGAAGCTGCGGTCCCCACGTGGTTTTTGACGGAAGCCACTACGTTGCCCGTTGTGACTATCTTTTTCTTCGTCCTCTTCTTCTGAAGACCTTCTAGAAGATTAGCAGTAGCGGTGCTCGCACTAGACACGGCGGTAACTAAAATTTGCGGCGCTGAGGCAAAGATGGTTATCCGACTACCACGAAAACCACTTGCTTCACCACTACCACTACTACCACGACCACGACGGCCACTTCCTGATGATGTTGATGTTCGAGGGGACGATGGCGGCGCGGCGCATGCTCCATGATTCACGTCTTGACAGCGAAGTGCCGCCGCGGTGTCCTCTATCTCGCCGCTGGCACTGCTCATTACGCTTGTTACTGTCGCGTCCTTGCAGCTGCCCCTACGTAAAGCAATACGCCGTGTCGCAACTAATGCGGTGTATTCATTCGATCCATTTTCTGAAAACACAACATTTAAATTGCCTTTATATCCTGTAACTGAATTCATCTCAATACGGAATATAAAGCTATATATAAAAGGGTGTTTTTTTTTACAAAGAGACTTTAAACAAGTTTAGGGAAAATAATCTTATATACTCGATATAGGATTTAAAGAGAGATCAGGGCTTGCTTGGTTCAGGTTAGGGGCATGGACATTTTTTAAAAATTAGCGACGATCACGATATGCGAATATGTCCAATGTGCGGGAGCTTTGAAGACGAGATACATATATTAGGAAAATGTAACGATTTAGAATACTGGAGGCATCAGTTATTACCGGAAAGATTTCTAAATTCAAATCGTGAAAGACTGGCATGCTACGAGTTACTGGTAAACCCAGAAAATTGGATAAACTTGGGTAGATTTCTGGACAAAACTCGGAAAATAAGAACAACACTTATTCAGGAATAAATAAATATGTTAACACATTGCAATACCATTAATTCTTAATAATTCTACATAACTAAGTTAATGTATAATGTAATTGTATTGATATCTAATTGTAATATTATTGTGTTTCTTCTATATATATATATATATATATATATATTAAACATCAACTTATTGTAACGGACTGTCAACAGCACGTACGGCTTACTGCCCGTGCGATCCATATTTGTAAATAACGTTGTATGTATCTTACTTTTAGTTTAATAAAGTCCTTATGTATTTGTAAAAGGGTGGGCCGAAAAAACTCATTTTTTATTTCGAAGTTGTAATTGCGCGGAAATGTTGCGAATTATATAGACAAAAGAAAAGAAAAAATCAAAATCGGTTGACATCTTCCGGTCGCGCAAAGGCTCTAAAGTTTGACAAAATATGAAAAAACTTCATTTTTGAGATAATTTCTTTAATATTTTAATTAGATGTTTTCGTAATGAAATAGTTTGTAACGTCGCGCATATGCTCCAAAATTTGCCAGAATAATGAACAAGTTATATTTTTACGCATTTTTGGTATTTGATAAATAATTTCCAGGGTATTGATTGTCAGATCCCACAGATAGACATAAACGTGCTTAGCAATGATCAGCAATATCTACTTGATATTAAAAAAAAGAAATAATTGCAAAAATGAAGTTATTTTCATATTTTACCCAACTTCAGGAACTTTGCGTGACCGGAAGATGTCAACCGATTTTGATAATTTTTTCCTTTTTTTTTTAGCTATGTAATTCGCAACTTTTCCGCGCTATTACAACTTCGAAATATAAAAATGAGTATTTTCGGCCCACCCTAATATATAATTACTGTTTCAATCCTTCCTATCAATTCCATACGAAATCACTAATCTTCAAAGATTTTGTTGTCCGTATGCCCAATCAGTACTATATATTGGTAAATACTTCACGTAATTTTATGAAGAAGTTCATGCTAGGAAATAACCCATTAAATAGAAGATCAACATTTCCACATAAATTATTACAAATGAAATGTTAAAAATAGTTATACCCTCTGCATTTATATAATTTCAAATTTGTAAAATGGCAAAATCTCTTAATGCTTTTTTTTTAACATTTTCAAATGGCTAATTCATGAAATTCTAAAATGTATTACATGTTATATGCCTTCATATTAAGGAAATTTTGATACTTTGTACATTAATTTGAATAAATATCATTTACATTCTTTATTAATAAGAATCCAGTTCATCAATGGTTGTTTGTCATCATCATCATCATCTACTAAAACATTTTAATTGAAATATATGATTATTTCATCAAGCTCTCTCGATATTTGTATTACGTTTCCATTAGCCAGTTCCTACCTTTAAAACTTTACAATCACTAACAAATCATCTTTCCAACCATACATTTCTCCTAATTGGCAAATTAAACTGTTACTTAATGTTATATTGAACAAGATGCGTTCATACTAGTACGAAGATTCACACTGGAAGAAATGGGATTCAAACCCGAAATTGCCGAATTAAATTATCGATTGTCTTTTTTAACGTCTTAGATGGATACGAAATTGATTACTACTTTTTTTCTTATTAAAATATATCGTCATACATTAACTGGCCTTATCCTGGCAGTCACAGATGCAATATTGTTAACAAATTGCTGTTTTTTTTTGTCACAAGAACTAATCCTCATCGGAAAAGTCCATTGTCAAAACCCGATGATGGAGAAACATAATAAGAAAGCCTTGAGATGGAAAACAAGTCACCGAGTAAAATTTAATTCGAGCAAGATGGGCAAGGGACTTCAATCTGGTCAACATAAAGGAATATGCCTACGTGCGTGTCTTCAAACCATAAAGTTCATGTCAAAATCCCTCGTTTTACTACAACTTCTCTGAGATTCAGTGGATATAACAGTCCCTCTAGGCGATTCTGTGATAAAAATTCTTCTCCATTTTCTACCCCACTATTCCTTAATCTTTTTGAAATTAGGGTCGGTAAATCTTTTTCTTGTAAAGAAGAGCCCAGTTTACACGCTACTTATTAATTCCATTTCAAATTATTTTGTAGTTCAGTTAACAGCCATCAATGCTGTCAATTAAGATTGCAATTTATATATACATTCCAATTCAAACTCTACCTCCCTTAAAAATAAAATTTTATAAATTCAATGAAAGTCTAAGGATCGCTAATACATTTTATAAACTAACTCTACTAAGGGAACATTTATAAATTCGGCCCTCTCTAATGAACGATTAAGAACCATTTGTAAACTGTCTTAATACTCGATTATATTAAATGGTTTTATTTTCATATTTATTGTTCGTTAATTACTGATATTTAAACAAGTGGAATGGCTGACTGGAAGCAGAGTCCTCTGGAGGAACTTTACTGCTGCCCTATGTTCCACTTAGGAACTACAAGAAATAATAATAATAATTATTATTATTATTACTGATATTTACAGGATATGCCTCCCACTGTGGTTATAGTTTGCAACTCAAAGATGACGCTAATCCCATTATCGAATGCTGGAAGATATGTGTCAGGGAAGTTCAATAAATGTGTGAATTCCAACAAGTGCTTCCTTCACAGGCGTTTTTAAAAGTAATCTCGACACCGACCTTCCTTTTTTTGTTTTAAAATTGAAGGGCGACTGTTAAAAACAATCAGAGTCACATTATGTTAATTTTTCAGTATTAAACAACGTAGTAAATATGTAATATAAATCTTACAAAAAAGGTAAGAATTGATGATTAAAGAAAATGCAAAGTAGTATATTACGATGCAAGGTTGGGAAGTGGTATTTACAAAATCGAGGAAAATGTTTAAAAACCGAGCCGAGCGATAGCGAGGTTTTTAATTTCCGAGATTCTGTAAAACACCTCACAAACCTGCGTTGTGCATTTTTTGCGCGATGGTGTTTTCAAAATAATAAATAATACTAAAAGAATAACATCTTTGCTGGAAATATGTGCGTTCATTATAAACAATTGAGTAACGTTTAACAGTGTGGGCAATGTTTATTAGTTGAAAATACAGGAGGCCGTGAGACCATTATTATTGATAAAATGTTGCAAGTACGTATTTATTGTTTTATATTGTTTCAAATAAAGTTCAGTTCATTTAAAATGCAGTGATTTGTTTCGCATAATGTATATTAACACTACGTTTTGGATATTTTTGTATATACATTGTACGTAGTGTACATACAGGGCATTGGTTTTATTCCCGCACATGGGTGTAAATGTAATATTACAGTATATTTATTTAGGTTGGCAATCCCGAAATGTAGGAAGCAGAACTTTCAATCATGGTCGCCATTGCTGTAAGTACGACAAAACGCACTATAGCGCAAAAACTTATTTTATTACAGATAAACTGAAGGCAACTATTTTTTTACATGTAGGGAAATTACACTACAATACAAAATCTTGTCTTGTAAAATGGACTATGATCGTTTTATGTAGCGTTACCTTCATTTGATTATTCTTGTTTCCTTTATTACGTATTTAATCCTGAAAATTAAAATTCAAAGTTCTAGGAAAATTTCTAGTAACCTTAATACATGTGAAGGTGTAGGCCATGGAGCTTAATAAGCGCTCGCTTGATGTGAAAAGGCAGTCCCCATCTTTTATCCGCATAAAGGTGCATTACCAATTAAACAACCAACTGATATGTGAGTAGCAGTGTCTTACTTTATCAGCCTATCCGACGGGTTGAAAAGGAAGGGCCACCTAGTGAGAATTATTAATAGGCCAGTATCGTTATCTGAGAAGCACTTGTCTGCTTTACCTACGTTTACTGTATATGTTGGAAGTATATACAAACATATGTATACACATCCATTCATTCATTCATTCATTCATTCATTCATTCATTCTACGTACAATTATTTCCCCCAAAACATATCCTCCCCCCACGAAACTTGGGTAATGACCAAAAAAACTGCAAAGTAGAATACAAAGTGCAGAAATGAACTTCCTTAGAAGAACAAAAGGCTGCACAAGATTGGATCGGATAAGGAATGAAGATATAAGAACACAGTTATATATATATATATATATATATATACATTGGATGAGAAAATCAGAGAATATACAGAGAAATGGTTTACACACATGGAAAGAATGAATGTATCAAGATTACCAAGAGCAGCATTCATCTACAGGCCAGAGGTTCAAGGAATGTAGGAAGGCCAGTAAAAAGATGGACAGAATAACTGTGAGGCGGAACAGGCAATTTGCGTAGACCGTGAAGTGAAGAAGAAGAAGAAACATCCTCGATTATCAAATACTAGCATTTATGTTAACTAAAATTTCTTCTAGGAAAATACCACTGTTAACTTTGTTATATAATTGTTCAATTCAGTAATGAAACAGTAAAATAAGCCATTGTAGGAGAATACATTATCCGATATCCGGAACTGGCATATCTGTAGTGACCACACAACAAGAAGACTGACTAATTGAATACAACAGTAGTGTTCGTGAACGCGTATAATGCCACCATTGTACTGTAGCCACGATACACTACGTTGTCTTGTTATTTCAAGATGGGTTTTCATTAGTATTACTCGCATTTTCATGGTTCGAACAAAATTGGTGGAAGAGAAACCGGTAGTCCTACTTACTGAAGTAACTAGTAGGTTAAAGAGAAGAAGTTTTATACATGTGCGTGAAAGGATCGATATTTTTTATCAGAGATTTTTTAGGATTAGATTATTTAAAAAAACTCCATGACGCAACAAAAGCCTAAGAGACCCTTAGTCTACCAGCCGCTTGCTTCTCTCATATACATATCGCTAATTTTTGCAACAACGTCATAACTCAAAAATTGTCGATTTTGAGTTGTTGGTACTATATGAAAGACAAAACTCAGTTCTATATTCAGGAAGAACGACATAAGCTACTGTATACAAAGTGTTGATATAATATTTTGATATTTATGACAAATACAGGCAAAGGTATATGGATTTCAAACCTTTAAATGCTTCTCCTGAAAAACTATGTTTTTTTTTACTTATGACGTTGTTATAGCAAATGAGTGATATATACAGTGAGTTTCACTCGACCTGCAGCCGATAGCGGGAAAAGTGACTGCAAGTATTGAGTCATCAACTCGCGCTGCCCACGCTATATGTATGGGTCATCATCTATCCAATATAGGGGCCACATGTGGTCAGCATATCGGGTTCCTCAGTCATTATTAGAGATTGTTTTTTCAATCTGGATTACTTATTTATTATAGCTACCCAAATGCCTTATGATATTGGGTAGTCAACGGACTCATACTGGCCAATATGTCGTAAATATATGACACAGGACTTGCGGCTTTACCTCCCTTCCGAAGGAAGTCACATTTAGGATTTGTACATCCTTAATACCGGCCGAGTTGGATAATAATCTCGAAAGCAGAGGCGAGCACAGTAATTACTCTCCATTGGGACGGACAAACAGAAACAAAATAATATCTAATGCCACCCACTACAACTTCAATGCTTCGGGTTCCGCGCTTAACAGATACATTGTATTGTTATGGTATGTTTTTAATTTTTACGCACCAATTTTTCAGACCACTTTACGAAGACTATGTATTATTTCAGTATGTACTGAGAGTAGTAGGCCTACAGGATGAGTGTATGTTTATCTATCTATGTAGTTCTATGAGGGATAATGATGAAGAGAAGGGAAACTGTGAAACCTGGTACAGACATGTCTGTCGAAAAGCACCAAGTGGGCCAGCAGGCTTAACGTTCCCATCTGACGGACGAAAAACATCAACGGTACTACATACATTCCTAACATCTGTATTGCGGAGGGATTTGAAATTGTATACAGAAATGTGGTGCACAATCTAGCGATTAAAAACTGTACAGCCCCTAGACTCAAAGTGTTACAATATTAAATTAACGTAATTTAATTGATTTTACAATTAAAATGTTCAACCCCGTCTGGTATCGAACCAGACCCTCTAGTAAGGAAGCAGACATACTACCACCTGAGCCAGTTTATATTGTTTGTTTGCTGCTACAAGACTAATGACAAAACTCCTATAATTGGGAATTTTTACCGATATATGATCTTCAAAAATAAGAATTTTATATTGGCTCACATCTATCTGACACAGCGCCGATAGTTTTCAACTTCCCCACCGAAATAAATCGTGTCCTTAAATTTTCCTGACCGAAAAATTGCTTCACCTTAATCAATATAGGCTTGATCATTACTCCGTGTAAGGTAAATGTATTAATTGGTGTTTCTCGTTTAATTCATCATCAACATATTTTTATTGTTAGTATTATTGTTATTATTATTGTTATTGTTATTATTATTGTTGTTATTATTATGGTTATTATTGTTGTTATTATTGTTGTTATTGTTAGTTATTGTTATTATTATTATTATTATTATTATTATTATTATTATTATTATTATTATTATTAATTTCATAAGAAAAACAAACAATTATAATTGTATGGCCATGTAAAAGAATGGCAAAAGACAGATTCTCAAAATGAATACTAGAATGGGTGCCACTTGATAGAATAGGAAGAGAACGGCCAAAAATAACGTGGATTGATGGTGTTTTGAGCAGCATGAGGGAAAAAAGATTGGACGAAGGAGATTGGAATGACGGAGAGATTTAGAGGAGAATTTCAGTATATTAATTGGGCGCCGGAAGATATTGTGAAACCTGGTAAATAAATAAATAAATAAATAAATAAATTATTATTATTATTATTATTATTATTATTATTATTATTATTATTATTATTAACCTTGGATCCATTATCACTGGACTGCCCATACTAACATATAATACTGAATTGAGATAAAGGTATTGAAGTACCGTAGTTGTTCCGTGAGTTTAATGCCATCGATGTTAATGGCTGCGACCTGAATTAATTTCTGCACTTGTGAATTTTATGATGGACATATTTTTATCTTTGAGCATTTCCTAACGTAAATTATATTCTTAGCTCTTTCCCAGTCGAGGGTTTAAAAACGAAATTCGTGAATTCCGCCTAAATCTATGTAACGAATAAAACACGACAGTACTAGCAAACATACCATCCTACCCATTTTCCCTAAATTCCCAATGCTGTGAATGGATTCCTGGTCCTAGCGTTCAATTGGTGGTACGTTCATCAATACATCACGAATCCAATCGATTAGTTCCTTCAGTTAAAGATGAAGTGTAATACCGTAAAATTAAGTAATCATGTCAAATGAAGACTATTTATCATCATTTACAAAATACGCAATTACAATTTACTTACATTGCCCTAAACCCTTCAACTTATTATTCGTAGTTGTACAAACAATGATAATACAGTAAAACTTGTTTAATCCGGAACGTGAATACTGTAACGCGGAATGTGTCCAATGTGAACAAATGTATTGGTCCCGGCAAAATAATAGTCTATTTTATGTGTAATAATGTTATGTGTATTTATTTTGCATAAAACGGAATCTTCCCAACGCGGAAACGGGAGGATATTTCTACACAATTCATGAAAAAAATTATAAAGCGGAAAGAAAAGAAATAAATTAGTTTCCACTTAATTGAATTCCCATTATGCCGAAAAACAATAAGGAATGATTCCTGCCGCCGGGTGCAGTAGAGATTCTACCTGTTCCTGAAATTTTAATTCGGCCTCACTGCACGCCCGTTGTGGGAAATACAGGACCTGTCTTAGAAATAACCATTGCCCTGTAAAATCTTAAATTAGTTTAAATTCTGGGACCGGTCTTTCATAGGTAGCGTTCAGAATTTACGGAATAAAGATGGCTGAAACGCATGTATCATTCTCATTAAAAGAAAGAGTGAAAGTGATTGAAGATAAATCTCCAAATTTCCGGACCGATGCTCCAAAGTCAAGCTCTAGCTGTTGCTAAATCCCTAGGGACTAACGATTTCAAGGCATATTCAGGTTGGCTGGACAGTTTTAAAAGACAACGCAATGTAGTGTGGAATGGAATTTGCCGGGATCAGAGGATGTGGACGTAAGTATAGTTCGTGATGGATACCGAAACTGCATAATTTAATTTCAGGATACGCGCCTAAAGATTTTTAACACTGACGATAGGGGACTCTTTTTTCGTGCGTTACCGTCGAAGTCGCTTTTCTAAGGCAGTGGAACTACAATTAATCCAAGGTACGTAAAATACATATACCGTACTCTATAATCTAAGATTATTATTAATAAGTTTTATTTTTTATAATGCGGAATTTTGTCTAATGTGGAAAAAAATTTGTCCCATGCGATTCCGCTTTGAGCTAGTTTTACTGTATTAGTTTCAAGGTAACAATTTCAAAAATATAAAATTTTCAGATGATGAAAAATGATATAATTCGCGAGCTTGATTACATTACTATGATTTGTGACATTTGCAATATTCGTAACTACATTTCATAGCACTAAATGGACAAACAAAAATCTATGATAAAAGTGAAATGATCCCACTAGAGGCCTTAGGAGGCCCTTGAGGTAGTAAGATATCAAGACTTCCACTTTTCTAGACTTGCTGTCAGCCGGGTTGTCAGCCCTGCATGATGGCAGCTTTTACCCTGTTAGAGGCTGAGTCGACTCCAGGGTCGTGGTGCTGCCAGAAGGTTTGGTTCAGTTTAAAAATCCTCACCCAACCGGTACTCGAATCCTGGACCTTCCGGATTGTAGCGTATTGCCTTAACCAACTATGCTACGGCGTGTCCCCTCTCTAACTAATATGCGATATGTAATATATATGTAGTTTTTAATCATATCATTGATTATTGCTTCATGCCAGTATAACCTAAATACTGTTTATTAAAGTAAATTTCAGAATACTTACATGAAGTTAATCAGGTTCTTAGAAACCATGTAAGTAATAATAATAATAATAATAATAATAATAATAATAATAATAATATTGGCCGCGGTGGACTAGTGGTTATGCTCTTTGCGTCTGGTACCGAGAGTCGCGGGCTCAAATCCCGCCGGAATCGATGGACTTTTTTAGGATGGAAAAATCCAAGGAGCAAGTCCTCCGCGAGGGATTTTAAGCCGTGGGTCCCGAGTCTGAAGATTTTCAGGCTCGTAAAAATCCTTAAGATTGAATAAAAAGGGCCCCTAAGCAAAATTTATCGAATTTTCCCATCCTAGTACTACTTTGGTTTCCAAGTTGTCGCTAAGAGGCGGAACGCTGACCCCGGGCCACTCAATAAACAAGTTCTTACAAGAATAACAATATTAAGTCATAATAATAATAATAATAATAATAATAATAATAATAATAATGTATACTTAAAACAACTGAATTCATAATGTACCCCTATTATAAATACAGACACTGTTTCTTTTTTGTTCAGAAAAACAAAAACTATTGGTCCTACAAGAACTCTTAGTGGAAAACCGGATGGATGGAGAAACCAAAAAATACCTCGTTTAAGATAGATCGATAGGGTAGAGAGCTACTTGGCAAAAATGGGTATGGAGAGATGGAGAACAAAGGCAGAGGGTAGGAGAGAGTGAGAGGATCATTTGTAAGGCGATCAACGCGCTCCAAGAGCTGTTACGCCACAGGTAGAAGAAGAAGAATCAGATTATTACTAAAAAAATTGAATAATATACTTATAATTAACACAACCCAATTTAAGATTACATACTGAGATTTAAAAAAATCGAGAAAGCTTTAAAGTCAACAGTTTCATGTCCCAAAGATGAGGATGGTACGTTAAAGAACCCTCGAATATGGAAGCAAAATCCTTGACATTATTACCAAGCGTAGCAAAATGCTAATTAAAAATAATTTTAACAACTACAAATAAGACTAACATAACTATGTCCATAGATGTTTTTCCAGGAAACAATTTTCAAACGAATAAGTCTGTTTAAAAAGGTTTGTACTCAAATACAGACTTACTAACACTTTTAATAATTCAATTATGAGTAATGGCTAACTGTTCAGTCTCTGGTAAGTTAAGATATCGTGTCAACTAAAGTACATATTTCCGTCCATTGGTTCCTTATTTCAAAAGATCAGTTAACATTATTCAAAAACACTTATAAGCTGACCAGAATATTAAAAAAAAAATTGTTCACATAACCAATTTAGGATCAGTTTCACCAACAGAGGTGACTGTATTACGCCAGTTTTCCTCATATATAATACATAGCTTAAATTGGCGTAATACAGTTACCTCTGATGGTGAAACCGACCCTTAGAGGAGATACCGTTGAATCCTGCGGTAACAGTTAACTATCATCATCATCCAGGGATTAAGCCTGTTGGCTCGTTCCGGTTTCATGAAAACTAGAATTGATAAAATTGTTCAGACATCTTCTGTGTGGGCGTCCAACATTTCTCCTTCCGTGCGGTTATAATTTAGCAATAATTTTGGAAATATTTCTTCTAGCATTCTATCAATATGCTATTTCCAGACGTTCCTATATTTAATTATTCTGTCTGTAAGTTTTAAAACATTTAGTTTTTTATATATATTCATTTCTTTTCATGAAATTCATACTTCAAAGGATACTTCGTCGAGAAAACTGAGGGAGCAGAAAGTGTTCAGCTCTAGCAATGAATCATCCAGCGCTGTGTTACAGTACCCAACTTCATTACAAGGAGCATTGTTCACAGATGAGGTCTGTCCCTTGAAAGTCCCAGTTTCGTTGCGTCTAAAATGACTAACAATTGGTTTTATATCTCAAAATAACAAGTTTATTATCCTCTATCTGGTCTATTATCTTATAATTCTAACCGCAAAGTTTAAAATTACTCTGATTAATATTTTATTACGTTTTTACAACATAAGTTTAGATTCAAGAAAAATAAAGTGTTTGTCCTGGTGAATTAGGCCTATCGGTTAGACCTACTATGCTCACTTCTTATTCCGATTTTAATAAGTTCAAACCCGACCGGAATCAATGTATTTTAAGAGCATAAAAACCTGAATATTTCTTTCTTCAGAAGTGAAGTAAAACCGTAAAAGAAGCTCAAGGCCGAAAAAAGTGTTCTGAGAAACTTTTTTCGGCTCTTCACTCCCACATTTCAATAGTTTATGACCTGAGTCGTTGAATAAAAATATTATCTAATCACTACCAACAAATAATATTACTTCTGGAAATCATCTCTTCTATATTTTTAATTGAAAACATGTTTTTTATTCATTAATTCGCAAAAAATACAAAAAAATAATGATTGTTGATGTTAAATGTTAACATATTACACCTGATAGTACTTTATATCACTTTGTGAGTACCACAAAAACATCGTGCACCAGAGAGGATTACGTGAATTGAAATTTCATTGTCGTTGTTGGAAATCGAATAATCCAGCTTGAAACATGTACTTCATACCATCTGGTGATTGAATAATACGCAGTATTTTTAAATAATATTAAATTAACCTAAGTCCCACATTTATAGTACCGGTATCCCTACGATATTAATCTTCAATTAGACAATTATCTAATTATTTCCATTATCTAAATCCAAAGTACTACGTAAATGACTGAAAAAAGAGATACGGTAATCCAATTTGTAAAAAAGGTAAAATGATACTATACTGTAATCTACTAATAATTTTTCAAAATGTAAGAAGAAAATTACTAAATCGATAGATTTTCCGTAGCAAAATTATATCATCATCAACAACAATCACGGATTCCGGTCTCATAGATTCTCATTCAAAAGTTGGATACATCTCTTCTTCGGTCTACCAACATTCCTGCGTCCTTTTGGTTTGTATTTAAGTATAATTTTGGGAATGCGATCATCTTCCATTCTTTGAACATGTTCTTTCCATTTTTTATAAATTATATAAATTATTTATTTGGAATAAAATGTTGGCCTATGAGTTGGTTGAAAAATTTACATTTAACGGGGGTGAATCTTTCCGGTAAGTTTCAAGAAACGTAACTTTTTTTTTGCATAAAAAAAAGGCAACCGTTTGTAGTATGGTTCTGCTAGTTTCTACATTTTTGCAGCAAGACCAATAAACACGTGGTAACTGACTTTGAGGTATGTAAATTCTTGTTATAACACATAGACACATTTTCCTTCCCAATTTTCACAGGCTTAGGTTTGAACACTGTAGGTAGCTCACTAGTTGAAACGTTTCTTCTGAGCTTTTGGCAGAACTGGTAAATGTTTCCTTCGGTCAGCATATTATATTGATTTCTTTAATAATAAGATGTCGGAACGTTTAATACTTTCAGCACCTTGATTTTGAAACTTTTCACTAATAGCTACATTGTTTGATCTCTCGTACTTATAGATGTTTGCTTTTCATTTTACAATGTTAATCGCAATGTTTCAAGTTCAACTTTTCCATCACTTAAAGGCGGGATGATTACGTGGAAAATGTTTACACTCAATCACACACATTGAGACGTTCGTCGACAATGCACACCAACACATGTTTGCAACAAAACCTAATGTTGCTCCTTTTTAAACACGTTCACGTTAAAAAGTTATAATTCTCAATAATTAAACACTTATTTCTTCTTTTGTCTTCAACAAATCTGTAGATTTTTACGTATATGTTGCTGTAGAAAAGTTAGTGATATTGAAAAAGTCCTATGAGCATTACGATATCAGTGGTGTCAACTAAAATTTATAATGTTGGTTCAGGGAAGTGTGTTTACACACCATGTAAATGACAGAGTAAATGCTGTGATAAGAGCCATAAGCGACATTAAGTCAATAAACAGACTCTCACTAGAAACAGCCCTACAAATTTTTTGAACTTAAAGTTGATCCCGTTGCAACATATCGATCAGAGAATATATGGGTCCATTTAAAGAAAACGAACCTAGAAAAATTAGAGAAACTAAAGGCCACATACCTAAAAAGGGTGCTCTGTCTCTCCAGAGACACGCCCTTACGGCTTGTATATGAACTCTCCAGAGAACAATTATCCATAGAAGAGCTGAGGCTAAAATTCCTACTACCAGTGACACCAGCTTACCAGGACCTCTGCAATAACTCCACGAGAAGAAACGCAAAATATGGGAAGAATTCTATATTATTGACGCCATGACAAACCGTGAATGGACTCAGGGAGGATATGAATTGCGCCACACAGTGACCAGACTCGCTGTGCATGGATTTCACCACAAGCTGTGCAGCAACCACAGATTCTACGAGCCCGGCCAGACTGCGTGTCTGCAAGATGTGACGAACAGTGCGAGAAATATCATGTGTTAGTAGGATGAGATCAGAATCGTTGTTGAAACTCTACAGTAACTAAGAACAATCTTCTTTGCACGTTGTGCGCATTTCTTATTTTATTATAATGTAAGTTCAAAAATATCATAATTATTCCATATTGTTAATTTAAATGTTAATTTTATCTTAAGCATGCATTACCATATCAATGGTACTGTTACTTTTTGTAACCCTTTCAGTTTACCGGGCTTAAAAGTTTTTTTTTTCGAAATACCGCAATTGGCTCCTCAAAATCCAAGGCAAACTGGCCGAGATTTAATCTTCCTGATTAGTCTTTCTACCGCAAACGTACCGTACCCGGCATTTAAGGATAGCGCTTAGGATTTTAAATGTTTCTTAGAATTGATTTTGGAGGTTCTTAATATACCTACTGAGAAAAAAAATTGTATTGTAAAATTATATGAAGTTTTAATTTTAATCAAATCATAATTTATTCATAAGTAATGCCACGAGTGATTTCCAATTTATCTATAGAATTTGGAAATCAAGAGTGGCATTTGTTAGGACTATTTAACGAATAAAATTAAGCTGTTTGCTTACAAATCATTATTTAAATATAGTTATTTTAAAATATTTATATATTTAATGTAAACGACGATGTTTGAAAACAAATGAGAAACGATCGGTACGTTTCATTTGCCTCTTTTGTACGTCACTGCAACCAGATCATATTATGTATTGCCAAATGAACGCAATATTGTAAGAATGCACTCTAGTGGAGAAAAAATGAAACACATCAAACTGTATATTAATTCATTACTGATGCCCTATGATGTAAATATGACATTTATATTTTTCTGGGAAAAAAATAAATTTAAGAAAGTGCAAACAGTGGTTTCTTTTTTTGGTGGTATAATCAATTGCTACAAATGTTTTTATTATAACTCCCGCATGCGGTATTTGTTGACATTCATGCACTATATACAATCTGGTAGCCGTATTTCTTAGCGAGTTAGTCACTGCAAAATAATGCTATGACCTATTCACAATGTTAAAAAGGAGGTGCTTTCTTTAATATGATAAACTTTAGTTAGTAAATTCTAGGCGAAACACGACTGTGATTGGTTGTAAATAAAAAATCATTGTATCATGATTGGTCATTGACTCCCATTTGGGGCATGAGTTAAATAGTCAGTTAAAATAACTTGTATGAGCTGATTTCAAGACGGAATTTAAGGAATCTTGCAATGTCTTACAGATAGCCTTAAACACGATATTCAATCTAAATTTCTTTGAATTTTGATCAGTCTCTGCGATGCATATACGTACGAAGTATTCCTTATCAGATCTATGAATAAGAGTAAGAATAAACATCATTGAAACTAAATTTTTATACACATAATTGACACCCGAATGGACAGGTGCTCGTACTCTGGTGCACAACTTAAAACATAAAAAAATACACATTATAAAGTCGTAGTAATGATATAAGGGAAAGAGAAAATACAAATTTTAGAACAAGTTTCAAAATAGAAAATGCTCTCTGACACACAAAAAAGAATTAACACAAAGGAGAATACATTTCAAAACGATATAGGATAGATCAATATCAAACTGAGAAAGAAATTATATAACCAACTATCAAATACATTGGTACTATGAAACACATTGGGCATGGTCGCGTGGACATAAGCTAACTTGGGCTAATGTTTTCCAATCATCCCCTATACAGGGTGAATTTTAATTACACCGACAAACTGCAAGTGCTAATTCCTGACTGGGAAAGGAGGAAAATAATGCCTTATAAATAAGTGTCCATAAATGCATCGTTGCCACGGTAGATAGCTCTGACGAATGGTATTATTCTCTCGGCCCTGTTGCATGGCCTGCTAGATCACCGGACTCAAACCCCCTGGATTTTTACCTCTGAAGGCATCTAAAAAGCATTGTGTATGCTGAACCAGTTCCTGATGTGCATACCCTTCAACAGAGTGTCCACGTAGCTGTGACGCTATTCGGAGAGAGGCCGGAACATACGAAAAAGTGAGGCAATCCATGATACGACGTGTGAGCGCGTGCATTGCACCCCATGGAGGCCACTTTGAACATCTGTTGTGACGTGTATGATATTATACTACGTACTTGTGCCGGGATGATTTGTTGTCGTTGCATTCACATAGTTTATTTACGGACACGTGTTTATAGGGCATTTTTCCCTTCATTTCTAGTCAGGAATCAGTCCCAGAAGTTTGTCGGTGTAATTAACGTTCACCCTGTATAATTTATCTCTCTCAAATCATGGTTAATGTTGTTCTCCAACCTCATTCTTGGACTACCTGCTGGGTGCTTTCTCAATGGTTTTCCTAAAAGGAGTTTGCAAACCCCTCTTTCATTTCCCATTCGTGCCCATTTTACTCCCTTAAAGTAAGAGTCCATGTTTCGAATGGAATTATATACCGGTAAGTTATAATATAAAACAAAATTGACTACTACCGTACTTAAACTTTGAAGCAATTAAACAATTACTTTAACTATTTTCTTAAATATGTGATTAGTTTATTTAGCTCAGAATTTGATCTAATTAATGCATTATATAATGGTTAAATACATTCTCAACCTGAAGAAAAGCGCGCCACTTAGGGTTCCCCAGCACATTTCAGATCCAACACCAGCACAAGTATGTTGAAGCTAGTGGTCATCTCGATAGATAACATAATGTAGGAGATACATTTCTGTAATTTTGAGACCACTGACAAAATATGGAATATGGACACGAGTGCATGAGTCCGAACCAAAGTGGTAATCAAATGAATGACGTCACATAATATTTCCGCATCCGAATAAAGTTCCATAGCACATCTTGATGATAATGATTTATTACGCCAGAGATATAATGTGCCATCCTGCCTCAACGAACCATTATCACATTTTACTTCAGCATCACTTGCTTCCGGATTTGCCATGGAATGTCCACGTTTATTTTGGATTGATCCACTTTCCATGATACTGCATGTAGCTATGTAGTGTAAACGTCCCGCGCCTTAGCCGAGTTATTGAGACAAGATGCCTTGGAGCAGAAGTACGCTACTTGCGCTGTTTCAAGTCTCCATAGGGAAGAAACTTTCTCATGGAATTTCGGACTTTATGGGACCGGTGCCCACCCAGCATCGTGAGGAATTTGGGTATATAGAGTAAGTAGCGACTCCAGATATAAAGGCTGGAGGATTCAACATACTGATCACATATCTCCCCTACACTGGTCTACCTCTGTGATTAAGACATGTGGATATGAGACGCACCCGGCTGGTAGGCCAAGGGATTTCTACCCTGTCACTCCGTGAAGTTTTGTACTATTTTATTGCGCAGTGGCGTTGGAAAATTCTGGAATATCCTCCATACTCCGTCAACAAGAATCTCCTATAAATTTGTATTCTTTATACAATTTAAAAACCCTCTCTAGGGCATTATGTTTTATGATATGCATCGATCTCCAAGCATTAAGGTACACCATCATGAAGATCAATATAGATAACATTCCTAACGACATCCTGCTGGTTAAATTTAGTAGAAGATCCAGAACAACACCAGTGACTATATTCAAGGAGTGTAATAGAATTATCTCATGGACTCAATAACTTCCTTTACCAAGCCAATTACTTAATCAAATTATAGGTTATTATTAGTGTTATTATTATTGTTACTGTTATTATTACAATTACAATTTTTATTTCTTTCCATTGTCAACTTTATAGTGTGTAGCCTGCCTATTTCAATGATGTATCATTAATCATGTAGATAATTTATAATTGTCATTATATGTATAATTTAACCCTGATGAAGTGGAAGAGAAGACCTTACGGTCTTAACTCCATCAGGTAAAATAAATAAATAAAATAAAATAATACACTTCACATAATCTTGTTGCTTTTGCCTTCGTATTCTACGAGAACAACTTATAATGATCCACCGCTGTGGTCTAGGAGTAACGTCGTTGCCTCTTACGCAGCGGGCCCGAGATCGATATCTAATCATGACAAGTCTCCTGGGCGAGGTTTTTTAAGTTTTTTCCTCTTCCATAAGATAAATGTCAGGAAAGATTATGGCCCAAATGGTTCCCAACATCTTATGACCATGATAATCATCATACATGTCATATTCGCCATGTTTAGTATGAATGACTGAGAGAATGGTGTGTCTTCGGTTAAATGTTAGTGTTGTTTCTGATGAGGCTTTGATCTGATAATTCATCCAGGAAGCGCTTTATGAGCTTGTGTGATTAAAAACGTATGTATGCAATACATAGTTACAAATCTTCTCCCCGCATGTCGTATCCCTATGAGGCCCGTGTAAAACGGGGCATGTAAAAGTACCTACAAAGGAGGCATTAAATTGAGGTAAAGAGAGAGACACAGACAACAACAAATAATACTTACTTACTCACTGGCACTATCGAACCCGTAGGTTCATGGCCGTGCGGACATAAGCTCTCCATACATCCCTATCCTGAGCTAATGTTTTCCAATCATTCCCTGTATAATCTACTTCCCTCAAATCATAGTTTATCTTATTCTCCTACCTCATTCTTGGTCTACGAACTGGGCGTTTTCCCTCTGGCTATCCTACAAGAAGCTTCCATGCAAGTCTTTCATTCCCCATACGTGTAATATGTCCTGCCCAGCAGTTTACGAGGCTTAACTGTTCTTATTATATCTGACTTCCTATAAAGACTGTGTAGTTCATTGTTATGTAGTCTTCTCCATTCACCTGTTTGTTCATCTCTCTTTGGTCCAAACATTTTACTTTATTCTCAAATACTTGTAATCTCCTTTCCTCCCTTGAAGCAAGAGTCCATGTTTCGCATCCATATAATATAACTGGTAGAATAATAGGTTTTATATATTTTCAGTTTAACGTTTTTTGAAAGGAGTTGGGACATCAAGAGTCTCTGCAATGCATAATAGCACGCATTTCCAGAATTGAGCCTATGTTTAATTTCTTTGTGCATCTCATTCCTATTTACGATTATTGTTCCTAGGTGTTTTAATTCAGCCACTTCCTCAAAAATTCCATCATTTGTCATTAGCTGTCCATTTCCATTATATAATGTATTTCTACGTGTGACCATATATTTAGTTTTATTGATATTTAATTCCAGTCCTAATTTCTTAGTGTTACTCAATAGTGTGTGCGTGTTGTCCTTTAGTATCTCCTCGCTATCGGCCAGTAGTACTACATCATCAGCATAAACTAACAGCTTATTAATACCATTGAGTTGTAAGCCTTCCTCATTCTCTAAAGATTTAATGGCATGCTCAAGTACAAAATTAAATAGTCAAAAACAAATAATAATATAATATTATTATTATTATTATTATTATTATTATTATTATTATTATTATTATTATTATTTTATTATTATTATTATTATTATTATTATTATTATTATTATTATTATATTATTATTATTATTATTATTATTATTATTATTATTATTATTATTATTATTATTATTATTATTATTATTATTATTATTATTATTACTTATTATTATTATTATTATTATTATTATTATTATTATTATTATTATTATTATTATTATTATTATTATTTATATTATTATTATTAATTATTCTTATTATTCTTTTATTATTATTATTATTATTATTCTTATTATTATTATTATTATTATTATTATTATTTATTATTAGTATTTTATTATTATTATTATTATTATTATTATTATTATTATTATTATTATATGATTATTATCTATCTTCTTTCTTATTACTTCTTCTTCATTATTCTTCTTCTTCTTCTTCTTCTTCTTCTTCTTCTTCTTCTTCATTCTTCTTCTTCTTTCTTCTTCTTCCTTATTATTCTTATTATTATTATTATTATTATATTATTATTATTATTATTTTAGTTTAGTGGAAAGCAACGGGAAGCTACCACACCTACAATTCCCTAGTAAAGCTGCAAGCATAGCACAAATATGCTATGATTGCAGTGAAGGACCTGCCATCGGGCAGAATTACTGTGGATGTGGATTATTAATATTATTATTATAAAATGTATAATAACAATAATAATATCTTCTTCTAGTCTGTATTTTCTTATCTTTAGAATACATCTTAAAACAATTGCCAGAATGGCAGTCGAAGACACAGCTACACTAGAGACCTTTGGGAAATATTTTAGTTCTTTTTTTTTTGCCCTCCTCCGTCGTTACATAAATTACTGAGAGATTAGATGCTTAATTCTCCATTTAGTTAAAAACCCAACATAAGATTTAAATGACAATACTATTCACGTTATTATAGTCTACTATTTACCTTTTTGTTGTATTTCATGAAGAAAGCGTTTCTTTATTTTTTATTAGTATCATAACCTTGAGAAATAAATGTTCTAGAAAAATAGCGTGTTCTTAGGTCATTAGTGAGGTTCCAGTACATTACACCCTTCTTCGTCGAATGCAATTCAATCACCTGGTTCTTACATTCTGTCCTTGTACATGTATCGGGTATTTCAAATTTCCGTGTCGTTACGTCAAACATTTCAATGACGTAATTCTAACGTTTAACTTCTCACAGCACATCCCATCAAATAAATCTCTCGCAGTGATCCAAATACAATTTGTAAACATTGCATTAAAATGAATTAGATTTAATACTTTACTTACTTACTTGCACATGTTGATCGTAACATTTCCAACTGAAAAAAAAATTCATATGCAAATTTTGGTATGCTCGATTTCAAGCTTCATATATGTTTTCTTTGTTCAACGAATTTCCTAACCAATCTCATCGTTGCTTTACAATATTTTTTTAATAAAAAAGTAATGAATATGAGATAATATGGGAGAGGGAAGTAAAGCCACGAGTCATCGATTACCATACACGTTTTCTCTGCTATACCTAATTTTACTCAGGACATAAAGGAATGCCGCTAAGCTATGGGTGTTGTATGTATTTATTCTGATGAGTAAATTTAATATTGTAATACCGGTATTGTATATTTACTATCAACATGTTTATAGATAGATAGATAGATAGATAGATAGATCATCGGTTGATTAATGTCTTTGACATCATTCGATTCCTAATAGCCAGTTTTGTCGGTCCATCCAATCTCCTGGTTGTAGATATTTCTCCTTCATATATAAACATATTCCCTGACTCCAGGAGGTTTTAGGTCTTCCTCTGCTTCGTCTTCCCTCAGGTTTCCATTCCATAACAGATTTTGGTAGTCGATCCTCTTCCATTCGCTGGACATATCCGTACCATCTTAATTGCTGAGTTTTAATATAATATAAAATAGTGTCTTCAATCTTCATTTTCTCCCTTATAACTGAGTTCCTAAATTCCTAAACATATATATATATATATATATTACATGTTTTCAATACTAATTTTACATAACTTTTACGATTCTAATGGTATATATATATATATATGATATGAAAAGAAAAATGAATGCTTGAGTCGGGACTTGAACTCGACTCAAGCATTCATTTTTCTTTTCATATCATATTTGCCTTCATTGCCAAATGTCAAAAATATATTTATAATATCTATATATACAGGCGTTACTGCTATAAAGTAAATATTATCTTTAATAATTTGCTTAACTGTTATTTTAGCCGCTAGATGGCAGTCGGAAGATCTTTCCGCTACCTCTTGTGTGAATTGAGAATACTACATGTATAAGAAAATTGTATGTTTGTCTTGGAATTCTTGGGTAGCTCAGTTGGTTAGAGCGCTAAAGGTACAGACTTTAGAGACTCGAGTTCAAGTCCCGACTCAAGCATTCATTTTTCTTTTCATATCATATTTGCCTTCATTGCCAAATGTCAAAAAAAAAATATATATATATATAATTACATGTTTTCAATACTAATTTTACATAACTTTTACGATTCTAATGGTATAATATTTAAATATAATAATAATAATAATAATAATAATAATAATTCATTTGGGATATTGCATAATACAGTGTTTATCCTTCGCCCCAAAGTGATTTGTCGCCAGAGGTTCCTGTCTAAAGCATCTTCTTCCGTCAAATCTCTAGCCTCCATACTTCTCTTCACTCAATTTATCCATCGTTCTCTAGGCCTGCCTCTTCCACTTCTTTCATTAGTTTTCAATTAAGGATCTTCTTTGGCATTCTTTCGTCTTCCATTATTATGAGGTGTCCATACCATTTCGAACGTTTTTCTTCTATTTTTTCTAAGATTTTTTTTTCAACTTGCATAATTTCCCTTATTGTGCTGTTTCTGACCTACTCACTAATAATAATAATAATAATAATAATAATAATAATAATAATAATAATAATAAATTATGTGTTTAAACTGGCAGATTTACGAAAGAGAGAAGAACAGACTAGTGAATGGAGAAGACTACAAAAACAGAGATTTGCATGGCCTTTATGGGAAGCCAGATGTAATAAGAACAGTTAAGACTCGTAGATTGCGATGAGCAAAACATGTGGCACGAATGGGGAATAAAAGAGGTGCATGGAAGTTTCTCGTAGAAAAACCAGAGAAAAAACGCCCAGTTGGTAGATCAAGAATGAGGTGGGAGAATAACATTAACCATGAATTGAGGGAAGCAGGTTATACAAGGCAGATTTGAAGCCATAATGTCCTTCTCTTCCACTGAACCAGCGAAAAATAGTAAATACAAAAAATATTGACAAAATACCATAATATATAACTTACAATTATACTAGCATAATATTTTTTATGAATAACTATTATATTTTTGTTTTCAATAATTGTCTATACATTATAGCTATATACTTATTTTTTCCATTATTTTACCTAGCATTAAAATCAATTTTACTCACATTATCTTTTATTATTTGCATTATTATAATTATATTATCAAATGCTCTGTATACCAAGTATTGAAGGCGCTTAAGTGTACAAATAAGAGCTCTGTGGGAGAGAGAGTAAGCAAAATCAATTGCCGATATTGTTTGCATTATAAATGAGTGATATAAAATTACTGATTGGATTAAAGTTTCAGAAGACTAATATTGCCTTCGGAGAATGTTCAGGAATTTGTTCAGGAATTTAGATTCTAAGCTTTAACGCTAGCATACGAATGATCTACAGTACGAGCAAACCAGAGAACTTATTGAACAGTACGCAGTATAAAATTTCATTTGTGGGGGAGAAAGAACATTTTATTACTTTATATATTCCACAATTATATATATATATATACAGGATGAGTCAGGAGGAAAGGTACATGCTTTGAAGGGTGATAGTAATGGTGATTCTGAACTAAAAAAAAACTTCTAATATGTATATGACCTTTTCTTAACAGTTTCAGGACAATTTAATGAAAACAACGAGAAACCGGAAAAGTGCAGGTGACAGTCCATCAAGATACTGTTATCTTAAGTTTTGTATAATTGTATACGTTTCGTCACAAAAGATATTCAAACACTCAACCGTTAACTTCAATGCATTTTGCTGCTCTTGTAGACAGCTGTTGTTTTGCTATCTGAGCTCATTGGAACATTACTTTACTTGAACACAAAGCATGCGTGATAAGTTCCTGTTTTCTGTCCACTCTGTGCTTGTAGACTTCGCTGATAAGCCAACCCCACAAACAGTAATTAATGTGGTAAGATCGGGTGACGTCGATGGCCAAGCAATGATTCCACCGTGACCGATCCAATACCCAGGATACGTTTTGTTGAGGTGCCGTTACACTGGCCGTACGGAATGTGCAGGAGCTCAATCATGCCAAAAATACATACGAGCTCATGTTGTCAAAGTGATATCCTTCAAGTATTCTGGTAAAACATTTTCAAGGAATCGGTCGCGGTGGAATCATTACTTGGCCACCGAGTTCACCCGATCTTATCCCATTAGATTACTGTTTGTGGGGTTGGCTTAACAGCGAAGTCTACAAGCATAGAATGGACAGAAAACAGGAACTTATCACCCATACTTTGTGCTCAAGTAAAGGAATGTTCGAATGAACTCGCATCAGCAACACAACAGCTGTCTACAAGAGCAGCAACATGCATTGATGTTGACGGTGGAGTGTTTGAACATCATTTGTGAGGAAACAAACACAATTAAACAAAACTTAAGATAACAGTATCTTGACTTACTGTAATCTGCAGTTTTGCGGTTCCTCGTTACATTCATTAAATTACCCTGACACGGTTAAGAAAAGCCCAATATGTATATTAGAAGTTTTTTGTTCAGAGTCATCAGTACTATCACCCTTCAAAGCATGTACCTTTCCTCCTTACTCACCCTGTATATATATATATATATATATATATATTATGTATGCATAGCAAAATAATCAAGTAATTGCAGGAATGTGGAACGAAAGAGAGGCATGGAAGCTCATTGTAGGAAAACTAGAGGGAAAACGCCTAGTTGGTAGACCAAGAATAAGACGGGAGAATAATATTAACCATGATTTGAGGGGAGTAGATTGCATAGGGAATGATTGGAAAATATCTCAGGATAAGGATGTGTGGAGAGCTTATGTCCGTGCGACCATGAACTACGGTTCGATAGTACCAGTGAATTTAGTTAGTTAAGTAAAAATAAACACATTTGGTAACTTTCTTCAGATATTTTATTCAGTTCGATTTATTTTTACACTAGAGACATAAAAGTTTCTCAAAAAAAGTAAGTTACATTTTTTCTGGTATTAATCTGTTAGTACAAAAGCAGCAAGGAGTTGGTTCACATTTTAGGATCTGAGACTTTAATTCAAAAGACCCGGCTGCATTCTTCGGTACCGACCAAACTGAGTGAATTTTTGTGGTTCACGTCACCAAATGCTCATTGAAATTTCATTATCATTAAAATATCAATTTCATAACCCCTTAAATCAGTGATCATTTATATCAACCAATACCAAAATTACAAACAAAAATCCACATCCCACAGTTTACAACCACAGATTCTAGATGCAATGTGATCCTAAAAGATAAAAATAAAAATACACAGCAAAGCCAAATTAATATAAAATTTTAGTAAAAATAATATACTAATGTCTCTGTAGGTCTACAAGTTCTGAATGATCGTTACAGAATATCTTAAAAATATTTATATGTCACACTACTAATTTATATCATTCTATGATCTACGTGTCTCTTTCACAGACACTATCACACAAGAACAAACATACTGTGGTATTTTCAGTGCTTACAATCCTATAGAGGTAACCATGGATCTGGAATCCGATTGTCACTGACCACACTTCTGGTTGTTTCTCCTTTGAATGATTCACCGTAGCTTAAATGTTATACGTAAATCAGCTTTACTCAACACGAATAATTAACACAGTAATGAATAAACTAGAAATTCAAAAACACTGTATATTATACACAATAATTTACTCGTTTTATATTATATATAGACAACGTTGCGGTCTTATAATTGGGACCAGCAATCCTCTGAGATGAATCCCAAATTTGGGACATGACATTGAAGACAAAGATTTTCATAACCAACCGCAACCAGTTTCTTTCAGATTTTTGACAGTGATATCAGCAAGCTGCATGCTTGCGCTCACTCAGTTACTTCTGTGGATCATTCAATTATTGATATATAATTTTAATCTAGATTAATTCCGAGAAACAAGACACGTATAACTCTTATAACACCAATAACAATATGTTTCTGATCAATAATTTACATTTAAATAGCGATTTTTTAACATGAAAATGTTTCTTTGCTACAAAATACAATTAATTTATTCTACTATTACATTATTTCCTATAGTACCAAAATTATAAAATTATATTATTTAATGTATTTTTTAAAATGTAAAGTTTAATATTTCTTTAATTTTTACAACTACTCAAATATATTTGTACAAACCCGTATTGGACAAAATATTTATTCTCAAGAATAAAGTAAATTTAGATGTATTCTTCTGGTAACCAATATATCAACATAATCAATGCACTGCTTAAGTATGTACAGAAAAAGCTAAAGAGAAAAAATGCCTCATCCGGGATTTGAACCCAAGATCTCGATCTGGTGCTCTAATCCACAGGAACTACTCAAAAAAAATCCAGGAGCAGACACTAAATTTTAACTCTTTTAAATCCCCGTATACCCATAGAAGTTTATTTCAGTTCAAAACACAACAGCATTGTTTTTACTAAGATATTATCATGTCCACAAAATTCTGCTACCATAGAAGTAAAAAAAAGCACATAACTTAAAAGCTATGTTCTTACACTTCTCCAATTTTGTTAATGTTTCGTTTGTAGATCTGAACTATAACGATGACATTACAGGATAAATCCTAATATATGATTCCTCCGCGCTTACCAGCTGAATGGAATTGCAAGCTACATAAATGGAGCACTTCCTGGACTTCTAGAAGATGTATCTTTATGAAACAAACATGTGATGTGGTACCAGAACAATGGATGTCTTGCTCATACGTTATGTTCTGGAACGAAAATATCCTGATAGATGGTTTCCTCACGGAGGGACTATTCATTGGCCTGCATGATCTGCCGTTATTTACCCATTGGAGTTTTTATTTTCTCTGGGAAGCTATTAAAGATATTGTGTATCGAGATATTCCGACAACTCCAGAGAATGTGCATGACCGTATTGTGCATGCTTTTAATTCAATTGGTAACCATGGAGAAATCAAACTCCTCATTCATTCGATGATTGGACATGTGTGTCACTGAATATGGTCACCAGTTTGAGCACTTAATGTGAATGTTCTATTGTTCATAATTCATATAGGTAGCAGGCCTACAGTAATATCGTAATAGTTTCCATTAATACGATTATATTTAATACTATCTAATACCCGACGTGCGCTGCTACACCTAAATAAATGATAATGCGTTTTTGCAGTTAGTTGAATAAGTAAAAGGAAAAATAAATATAAACTTATATCGTTATTATTTTCAGATACCCCGTTGCTGATTACCCGGCGTTGCCCGGGGATCTACTTATCCCGATCTTCTTTACATCAATGAAAATCAAAAAATGGTTATTGTGAGTTACCCTTAAAAGATAAATACGATATACGTATATGCTTTCGCGGACTTTTCAGTAGAGTTTTTTGAGATATTAAATTACGTGTACAATATTTTTTTTGTATTTGTTATGGTTTAGGAAGAGTAAGCCATTTAAGGGCAAAAAAAAGGGGAATTTTTAACTTTTTCATTACAAAGAGTGTTTCTTAAGGGTGTAGGAGTTGAGTATCTCAACTTTCTTATAGCCTATGTTCATCCCGGGAATCTCCTGAACATTTTGCAAAAAAAACCTATCACAATCGAATCAATGGCATGGCCGCGCATGAAGTACCAACAAACAAACATTCATTTTTTTATATTACATAATGCCACAATATAATATATTTTTGAACAGGTCTTGGAGTGCTTAATTAACACATCGAAGAAAAAATACATTGTGTCATTGAAGAAAACAAAGGTAGCACTCGTATCTTGTTACTAAAATGACGTTAGTAACTTCACTAACTATGAGTATTATTTCCCTCTCGTAGTTGGACAACTTTCGTATAAAACATTTTTTTTTTCGTTTTGAATTTACGTACAAAGATATTTTGGGTGATCAAGATAAATGGGAACCCTATATATATAATATGAATTAATTAATATTTTATTTAAATTATTAATTCGAAGGTAATACTTCATATATTAAAAAATTAAGTCTACCGTACAGCTAATCATATTTTCTCGTGAAAAATTCATTGTAGGCAACTTATATCCCAATGTATGTATTTTTGAACGTGGGATTCGATAAACTGAACTTTTCTTTGTGTAATACTTTTACATTATATGCTTAGTTCGGAAATATACTTTTTATGACGGACTCTGACAATATCCGTAATATAGCTTGTGGTAAACTTTCACATTTCTCTCATCCTACAGTCAGAATGTCAGTAAAAGAACCCTGACATTACAGTATATTACAAAGAAACTGAACTATTCCAGACTGCATCAAAACAGAATTATCATAAAGCAGAATCATAAACTTCGTATTTTATACTGTTACAGACTTCATTTAACATGTTCTTAACGTTAAGGGAAGGGGTATCTATATTTCCTTTAGATGTATTTCGGACTAAAACCAACAGTTTGCGTTATAATACACGTGAGGGATCAGATAATAATATTATATGGAGACGATTTCAGCAACAACACATCGAAATTGACTCTTAAATGATTCAATACAAGTAAGGATTTTACAATCCTACAAAGAGCACATATTTATGTGAATATAACAAAATCCATTCTCTGACTGCAGGAAAGATATGAAAATTACATTTCATAACAGTATACTATATACTAAATAGTAGATGTATGGATAAAGATATTAATGAAGAAACTGTTTCACTTCGTTACTAAGCCTTAAAGATTTAATAGTATATAATGTGCGCAATTTAAATATAATATTTAAAGCATTAAATAAAGCAGTAAATAAAATGTGTCTCCATATAAATGAATCAAAAACAAAATATGTGATCTGTAATGAAAATAAATATGAAAGAAAGGAACAGCAAATATAGCCTACATAGAGAATTTTAAATTCGAAAAAGGTTGAAAGTTTTGTATATCTTGGGACCCAAATTAACATTACTAATGAGACTAAATAGGAAATAAGTAAGAGAATTAAAAATACCAGTAAATGTTACTATGGAATGATAACATATTTTAGATAGAAAAATCGCACATTTAACACAAAAATCAGATTTTACAAGACATTAATCAAGCCAGTGCTAACGTACGTTAGTGACACTTGGGTCTTGTCTCAAAATACCATTGCTTAGGTCGAATTTTTTTAAAAGAAAATTCTGAAAAGAACATGGGCCCTTTAAGAAAAGAGGATAATGGCGAATACGATATAATGAGAAATTACATCTCTTACATAAATCACCAGACATTGTTGCAGATATTATAGCTAGATTGAGATGGGCAGGACATATCCAGAGAATGGATAATAGTGAGACGTTAAAAAAATAATGATGTACCATCCAGATGGAAGAAGAGATATTAGACAATCTAAAGCTAGGTGGATGGTTGAAGTTTTGGAAGATGTCCAGAGACTTAAAATTCAAAACTGGTGGACAGACGCCAGCGATAGAGAGGTCTGAAGGAGAGTTCTTAGGGAGGCCTGACTCGACCCAGGTTGTTACGCCAAATATGATGATGAATGTATGCCATTAGTTCAGAATTTCATGGGTTCGATTTCGTTCAAGGTCAATGGATTTTTGTGTAACGTAAAAACCATTAATCCAGTGCTGCAGATATATGTAGAGCTTTGAAAAATCCACTGGAATGAAAAGTGTATCCCTGGAAAATTTCCAAGTGTATTATTAAATCACCCCCAATCTGTCATGATTAGTATGTCAGCAGAAGAAAGCAACGTTAAATCGAAATATATACACTTTTCACAGGTTCGATCTAGATCGACGTCAATTTACTTATTTATTTATTTATTTATTTATTTTAATTTTTTAATGTATTTACAAAATGTATTTCATAAACTCAAAAATGAATTGTCTGTATCACTTTGTCCTTGAGGCAATCCTCTAATGAGGAAAGTTGTATATAAAAAATAAACCATTAAACCAGAGTAGAAAATATGTCCGAAGCTTTTAAAAAACCCCGGATATGAAAGTTCATCCTTGGAATTTCTCCATGATGTCATGATTAGTACTTAGCAAAAGAAGACAATGTTAAAACTAAATAGATACACTTTCTTAAATCAACATATTATGATAAAAATGCCCAATTCCGGAGGAGTATGGTAATTTAAACCCATACTTTAGGTTGAGGTATCTCTCTTTTCTCTCGAATTATGCTATGTTCGCCCTGGCATAGTCTTGACAACAGATTCGGAGAACTTTTCCTTTTATGTACAGCCTAAGATATGGAATTTGACCGGATGTCAAAAGCTAAGTTCTTCTTTATATTAGTTTCATGGAGCAGTGCACAAGAAGACAGATCTGGCATGTAGTGATTAATTTCCCCGCCGAGCGGTTTAAGGCGTCATGTCTTGGTGCAGAGCTACGGGACTTGCGCTGATTGACTTCCCATTGGGTAATAATTTTCTAATGGATCTTTGGCCAGTATGGGGCCCTATATCCACAGCATTCTGAGGAATTTGGGTACGTACAATAAGTAGCAATTCCAACTTGATAAAACTAGTTATAACGGTTAGTAGAACCGACATGCTGACCGCATGTCACTCTATACTGACTGCATGATTGTTCATTTCACAATGTAGGCTAGATGTGAGGCTACAAGCCACCTGGTAGTTCAACAGCTTTCTAGACCTGTCGTACTATGGAGTTTTTCTATATATTCTCTTTCGTGCTTTTGCTTATCGCTTGATCGGAACTTTGAAAAATTGAAGAACCAGGAGATCGGATAAGATATGTGTCTGAGGCTGTATCTGTCTAATGCGTGGATTAGAATTCCTGTACCCTGTCCACAGGCGGTCCCCAGGAATTGATATGTAAGTCATACGGAAAACGGAAGTAAATACTATAAAAAAGGAGGAAGGAAGAAGGAATAAATTATAGAAATGACTACCAAGCAATTCCTCGTCAGTGATTACTGGGGTTTCATAGACCAACGACTTCAAGTGGCCCCAGAAAAAAAAAATCCAGAGAAGTGAGATTCGGCGAACGCGGTGGCCATAAGACAGGATCTTCACTTCTAATCCACCGATTAAGGAATGTATTATCAAGAGGCTGACGGACCTCAACATCGAAGAGAGAAGTTCCAGCCACATCCTCTCGAGAACAACAAACGCCGGGCAGTTGTTTGTTGTCGTGCTAGGTAGCTAGTGCCACCAGACATCGTTATCATGAACTTGTTTCTCTTGAAGATGAAGGTTGCTCACACAAACTATTAATTTCTGACCATTTGGTTCCTTGCTATGAAATGTCCGTTTTTTTTAATAAACCATGAACTATTCATTTCCGAACTTAAGTTCCTTATATCAAAACGTTTAGTTTGGTGTCTTCTAGCATATATCAAATCACTACCAAAATATTGAACACGCTGTATATATAATATACATTTATTTATTTATTTATTTATTTAATAGTTAATACCCGGCGTGCGCTGCTACGGCTAAACTAATGAAAATTAATATGATTTTATGTTTAGTTGAATAAGTGTAGGGAAAAATAATTATAAATTTATACTTTTTAGATACCCCGTGCTGATTACTTGGCGTTGCACGGGAATCTACTTATCCCGATCTTCTTGACATAAATTAGCTGAAATGCGAAAATCAATGTGTTTTATGTTTAGTTAAATAAGTAATAGGAAAAATGTATATCGTAATTATTTTTAGATACTCCGTGCTGTTTACCCGGCGTTGTCCGGGAATCTACTCATTCCGATCTTCTTGGCATAAATGAGCTGAAAGACAAAAATTAATGTACTTCTTATGATTAGTTAAATATGTAAAATGAAAAATAATTATATATATATATATATATATATATATAGTAATTATTTTAAGATTCCCCGTGCTGATTACTCGGTGTTGCCCGGGAATCTACTTATCTCGAACTTCTTGTCATAAATGAGCTAAAATACAAAAATCGTTATTGAGAGTTATACGTAAAATAATACCCGCCATATGTTGCTATGCTTGAAGAGGAATCTACGTACTTGTCTCGATCTTCTTGGTCTCAATGAAAGACAAAAATGGTTATTGTGAGTTATCCGTAAGAGATAAACATATGCTGTCGCGGACTTTTTTGTAGAGCTTTTTGAGATATTCATTTCTGTGTACATTAATTTTATGTATTTGTTATAGTTTAGGCAGCATAGGCCATTTAAACTACTTTTTTCACGTTTTCCACTACAAAGGGCGATTTTAAGGCTGTAGGAGTTGAGTTTCACAACTCTCTTATAGCCTATGTTCATCCCGGGATTCTCCTGAACATTTTGCAAAAAGCCCCATCACAATCGGATCAACGGTATGGCCGCGCATAAAGTACGAACAAACAAACATTCATTTTTATATATTAGACAACATGTGTGCATGTTTGCCTAAAACAATTAACGGTGAGCATATTAACTCGGGTTTAAACTTTATACGATAACTTGGACTATAAAATCGATACTATGTATACTGTAGCGGTAGCTTTAGGACAAATCGAATTTCTTTCTTTCACTTCACAGCAGTTTACGCAAAAAATTACCCAATCTTTTTTATCTCTTTCACAATTGTTCACTATACAAGCACATATCATTATTCTGTTTTCAGTCTATAAAATATATATATATATATATATATATATATATAGTTGACTTATTCACACACGCAGAAGCTACATTTTACAACATATTCTTTATTTTATATGCTAGAGTCGGAACTATCTGGAGCCTAAGTCCTCATATTTCTCATATGGTAACCTCGATAGGCCGATCCTTCTAGTAAGGGATGCACATACGCATTTAGAAGCTTCTAGCAGACTTTTCCAACTCAAGAGTTGAAACTCACGAATCACCTTATTTCCTTATAAGGGGAGACTTCATTCCCGGCGTCCCCCACGAAATTTAAAATCGATCCAACAATACGCGAGAATACAAATAAAATCCGTCTGAGGAGTTGAGGGAAGATGTTGACTATATATATATTATATATATATATATATATATATATATATATATCTTCCGATTGCCTACAAATTCCCGAATACTCTTTGCCGAACATCCATTTTCCCGAAGAACAGTTTTCCTGAAAACGTATTTCCCGAATCCGCATTCCCACATACATTTTCCCGAATTTAAATAATTCTGTCTTTCCGAAATACTTTTCCCGAATTAAAAATGAATTGAATACTGATTTATTTAAATAAATTTAATTCCAATTAATATTATTTTGAGTATGTGGGCACTGTTTGGCCCTTTCGGCACTTCCAGACTATTTGGTGATCCAAAAGTTATTGCCCTCGCTGAGCATTCTCTCATTCGTATATAGTTATTTTGGTGCCAGTCCCATTCCTAATCTTCAAATACACGTAACCATCCAACAAGACCTTCTCTTCTGCCCTCCTCGTGTTGATTTTATAATGTTGCATATATCAGTCATCATATATTGTACTTATTAATTCTCGTAATAGTTTAGAAACATACGAATTTAAAATTACTTCCTGTAAATTTACTTATCAAATGAGTTTCTCCTGGCAACAGGTAGTCATTGCCAATGTTTGTTTATTGGTTAAGCGTCTTATAAATAACTTTCGGGAAATTAATTCGGGAAAGTTAGTAACAACTGAAATTCGGGAAAGTTGTTTCAGGAACTTGGAGTTAGGATCTTGGATTCGGAAAAATGGCATTCAGGAAAAGGCACTATCGGGAAAATACCTAATCGGAATTACTGATTCGGGAAAATGGATGGGAACGATATATTGCCTCCCTTGACAGCACAGTAGTAGTTCATGTTCACAGTTCACGGTCAGTAGGCTATAGCAATCAGATACCATGTAAGACAGCACATCAAAGCACAGTCTACCAACACCAACCAACTTCTACACTTCATGAGAGGAAATTAATTTTATTATAGGACTAGAGAATGTTGTAAATTGTTTAATCCGTAACAGGATCCATTAAAAGTGCAACGTGGGTGAAAAAATTCGTGATATTGAGACGAACATGCATCGGATGGAGGACAGATTGAAATGGCTGGAATCTAAATTAGACTATCTCGAAAACCAGAGTCGCCGTAATAATATTGTGATATATGGAGTGCATGAAGAAGACATGGGAGAGCTGGGAGGAAACTGAACATATAGTTAAAAGAGTAGTGGCGCAAATCGGGATTGATTTCGTGGACAGTGACATTGAAAGAGCGCACAGAGTAGGTCGTTGGAATAGTGGAAAGAGACCGATTGTATGCAAATTATCACACTACAAAATAAAATGTTGGATCCTTAGAGACAGTAAATATCTTAAAGGGACCGGTATCAATATTGCCGAAGACTTTAGTGAGAAGGTGTGCCGCGAAAGGGACTTTCTTAAGCGACACATGCTCGAGGCGAGAAGGCAGGGCAATCCTGCAATTTAATAAATTGATTATAAATGGACTAATCTGGAGCAGGGACAAACTACAAATATGGACAACTCTGAAAATGAATTTGAAGAGGTCATTGCCAACACGGTCCCCAAAACCTACAGGGGACGCCTTCAACAGCAGTTTGTCTTCCTACAGCAGACGAGGGAGAAAATTCTACACGAGAGAAAGAGAGAGGGAGCACTACGATACTAACTCCGAGGAATCCAGTAAACATACAGCACAAAACGACCGAACGCAAAAAGCATACCCCACCTCTAAGAGGTGAACGACCGGCGAACACAAGAACTCCAACAAGAAAATCACTAAGACTTCTGAATTTACCCGCAGAAAAGGAACTATTTTGAGGGCGAAGTTCGAAAAATACAGGTAAGACTAATAACAAGGGAACACAATAGGGTTTGTTGACAGTCGGTTCATGGAATATCGAAGGGTTAAAACAAAAACTTTCAATGGACAGATGTGTAGAGTTTATTCAGACTTTTGATATATTAGCTCTAGGAGAAACATGGTTCAAACCTAATGAATGCATAAATCTATGTAATATGAAAGGTTATTTTAAGGGTAATGAAAATAGAGGAACGAGAGGTAGATATCCAGGCGGTGTTGCCATTTTATATAAAGCTAACTTAGACCCATATATTAAAAAGGTAAATATTGCTTTAAAAAGAGGCAATTTGTATATATTACCATACAGGAAGAGCAGAAATGTGTCTGTTGTCTATTTACCGCCAACCACTAAATTCCAGGTATGCCAATCCAAATTTTTTCGTTGAATTGTCTGACTCGTTGGCAGAAATAAAAGATAGGTTTCCGGAAGCGGGAATAATAATTTTAGGGGACTTTAACTGTAGGATTGGGGAGGAAAATATCACTATAAAATCGGATGATAATGAAACACGAGGTGAGGGTAGGAGAAGCAAAGATAATATTTTTAATTCAGAAGGAAACCAATTGTTAGCTTTTTGCGATGCATTTGAACTTGAAATTCTGAATGGGAAATATGGGGAAGATAAAAATGGAGAACTGACATTTATTAATAAAAATGGAGGTAGCGAATTCGATTATTCAATATGCACACAAGACATGATTCCAGTCCTAAGTAATTTCTGTATAGTTTCCAGAATCGAATCACACCACTTCCCAAACAAACTTATTTTAAATATGAAAGGTATTAGTGAAACAGTTAATGATGAGGTGGCAACAATATTGCGGCCAATTACAGGTTTCAGGTGGATCGAGGATCGGAGAGAAGAATTTATCAGGAGTTTGGAAACGCTAATACAGAATCTGCAATTAAATGATCTTAGCGGGGAGGAAATTATTAAAACTTTGACAGAATGTTTTCAAAAAGCAGGGGAAAAATTCAAGGTTAAATACGCAATGAACCAGAAGGACAAAGGGTGGTACAATAATGCATGTAGAAAGAAGAAGAAGTTTGTCGAAAGTAGTCTTTTAAAGTTTAGAAAAGAAAGCACAGATGAAAGCAGAAAAATTATGCGCAAGAGAGAAAGGAATATAAAGAATATATTGGCAGAAACAAAACTAGCATGGCAAAATAAGAAATCCGAAGAAATGAGAGTCGCGACTGAAATTGGGAACATGGCGGACATATGGAAAGCGATAAGGGAACTCAAAGTAAAGTCCATAAATCGGACAAGAATAACGCCCGGGGAATGGAGAAGTTACTTTGATAGGGTGCTGGGAAATGAGAGGTTAAGATATAATCAAGGAAATATAGTTGAGATCCCTGACCCAATTCATATTCAATTACTGGATCAGGATATTTCGAAAACTGAAGTGGTTTCTTCCATTAAATGTTTAAAGAATGGTAAAGCACCTGGAATTGATGGAATACCAGGGGAATTCTTGAAAAATATTATATCATCCAATAAATTATTAGATATTTTGAAAACTGCGTTCAACAAACTTTTTAATGGAGGAGATTATCCGGAAGCCTGGGCGACAGGTGTCATCCAACCGCTATACAAAGGGAAAGGTGGGGCACAGATACCAGAAAGTTACAGGGGAATCTGTCTCTTGTCAGTGTTCGGAAAAATATATTGTAAAGTACTTTACGAACGAATAAGACAATGGGCTAAAGAGAACAATAGGCTCTCAAAATATCAGGCAGGTTTTAGAGAAGGGTACTCCACGGTGGACAACGTATTTGTTCTGAGAACATTAATTGATGACAATCTGAAAATGAAGGGGGGGGGTAAATTATTTTGTGCATTCATTGATTTTAAGATGGCATTTGATACTGTGGACCGAAGCGCACTTTGGGAAAAATTAAATCGGAAAGGATTGTCTCATAAAATGATACATGCTTTAATGTCAATTTATAAATATGTTAAATTTTGTATAAAAGTAGACCAAGGGCACATTACAGAGAGCAGTGAAGTCAATCGAGGAGTGAGACAAGGTTGCATTTTATCTCCAATGCTATTTAATCTATTCGTTGATGATATTGTAGACGTAATGTTAGAAGGAGAAATTGAGGCTCCGGAGATAAGAAATGTTAAAGTCCCAGTCCTGTTGTACGCAGATGATTTAATTATCTGTTCCAAGACAATCAAGGGATTGCAAAGAGGTCTTGACCTACTGGAAATATACTGCAGGAACTGGGGATTGACTGTAAATGTTAGTAAGACAAAAACAATGACCTTTAAAAATGGGACGATTTATGGTAGAGCAGAGGAATGGAAATACAGAGATCAAGTACTTCAAAACGTGAAACATTTTGAATATCTTGGTACGACGTTGAAAATGAACGAGAAGTGGAAAAAACATATTGATATAGCATTATTTAAAGGGAGGGGACAACTTAACAGTGTACTCGGTATTCTGGGTCGAGTGCCTGATATTCCAGTCAGCACATTAGAAAAAATGTATGGAGCGATGGTCAGGCCAGTAATGCACTATGGTAGTGAGATTTTGGGTTTCCAAAGAACGGAAGTACTAAATAAGGTACATACGCATTTTCTAAAATATATTACAGGACTTAGTAAGGTCGTTTCTAACTGTGGAATTTTATATGAATTCGGGTCATTCCAGGACGACATTAACTGTAAAATTCGTGTACTCAAATACTGGTTGCGAGTAATCCACGGTGAACAAACAATGCTTAGAGCAATTTGTTACGACCACCAAATTAAAAACATAGATGTTAAATTTTGGGCAGACGAGGTTAGGAGAGAACTCCAAAAGATTGGGATGGGCTGGATATGGGGAAAAGGGACTGAAAATCGCAAGAACGTGTGGAGAAAAATAAGGAGGAGGTACTTAGATATAAACCAACAAGATACTTTCGCCGAATGTACAGGAAAACGCTCACTGTGTTTACAAAGAGACCTAAAACACGTCTGGGGAAAAGAATCGTATATACTCAACCTAGGATTTAAGGAGAGATCAGGGCTTGCTTGGTTTAGCCTAGGGGCATGGAAATTTCTAAAAATTAGCGACGACACGATATGCGAATATGTCCAATGTGCGGGAACTTTGAAGATGAGATACATATATTAGGAAAATGTAATGATTTAGAATATTGGAGACGTCAGTTATTACCGGAAAGATTTCTAAATTCAAATCGGGAAAGATTGGCATGCTACGAGTTATTGGTAAATCCAGAAAATTGGATAAACCTTGATAAATTTCTGGACAAAACGCGGAAAATAAGGACAACACTCATTCATGAATAAATATGTTATCAAAATGCAATACCATTAATTATTAACAATTATATATAAATTAGTTAGTGTATAATGCTATTGTGTTATTAATTAATTGTAATATTATTCTGTTTTCTTTATGTAATTGTAATGTTAATGTTTTTTTTAGTGTATAATGCTATTGTGTTATTATTTAATTGTAATATTATTGTGTTTTCTTTATGTAATTGTAATGTTAATGTTTTTTAGTGTATAATGCTATTGTGTTGTTATTATTTAATTGTAATATTATTATTGTGTTTTCTTTATGTAATTGTAATGTTATTGCTTTTTTTGTTGTTTATTTTTCTTTACACTAGTACCAATTATTACTTTATTGTAACGGACTGTCAACAGCACGTACGGCTTACTGCCCGTGCGACCCATATTTGTAAATAATATTGTAAATATCTTACTTTTTGTCTAATAAAGTCCTACTACTACTTCTACTACTTTTAAACAATTTTGTTATTGTTAAAGATAAATCTTTATATTTTGCTATTATGTTTACATTATAAAGATATTAAGCCAAAATATATTAAATACTTTCATAAATATTATTTTCGTTAAAGATATTTCTGACAGGAATGACTATTTTAATTCTTAGTTTGTAAAAGTACCAAATGAAAATTAGTTTAAGAAAATATACGAAGCACTAATGAATATTTTTCTTTAAACTACTATTGCCCTCGTTCCATTTGGTCAGTTCGTATTATTATTATTATTATTATTATTATTATTATTATTATTATTATTATTATTATTGTTATTAATGTTATTATTATTGTTATTAATATTATTATTATTGTTATTAATGTTATTATTATTGTTATTATTGTTATTATTATTGTTATTATTGTTGTTATTATTGTTATTATTATTATTGTTATCATTATTGTTATTATTATTGTTGTTATTGTTGTTATTATTATTATTATTATTATTATTATTATTATTATTATTATTATTATTATTATTATCAAAACTGACAAAGATTTAGCCCTATAAATCCCGTTCCGAGACTCACAAAAAAATTGCCAGACCATCTTCTCAGTGGTCTCCCAACTATTCTTCCGTAGTCTGTAATTCAGTCCACTTATAGGAAATATCTCAAATGACATTCGACATTTTATGTGTCTCCTCCACTGTTCTCTGTATTGTGAGATATATTGTACCATATTGTTAACTTATAGGCCTTGTCTTATTGTTTCATTAAGGACGGGATCTCGTCTGGTAATCCTGACCAATGATCTGAGGAATCTCAACTGTTGTATTTCCAATCTCATTTTATCTTTCTTTCCGAGGGTCCAGGTTTCTGATCCAAACATCACTGCAGGTCTAGCTGTCATTTTATTGAATCGCATTTGGATGTCTCTTGTCAAATTTTTTCTATACTTTCTCCTGAATATACCATCAATTTTATTATATTTGGAAATTTTATTAACAAGATCTTCCATATTATTATGCTATATCATATTTCTCAAAAAATTGAAGGTTCAGCGTTCTGATCAACAATCACTATTTCAACCCGCGTTAATTCCTTCCCTTGCTTGCCCATTTATTTAGTTTTGTGAACTGATACTGTCATATCACATTTAGTGCATATTTTTAAAATATCATGAGTTCCTCGCTGTAGTTCTTTTTCAGAATCTTGTAGAATTACTTGGTCATCAACATATAGCAGTGTTGAAATCTTAATTCTCGCATTGAGAGATATTCCAATTGATTGTATTTCTTTCCATTATTGAATTATCTTATTAATATATATATAATAATAATAAGGAAGAACCCCCACAACCTTGATGTATCCTCTTGAAATTGGTATTCTACTTCAATTTTTAAAATAATTTATCTTAATATAATTATATAATTATATTGGTATATAAACATTTAATAATTTCTATTAGTTTTATAGGAATTCCATAAAAATCTTCATATTATTATTATTATTATTATTATTATTATTATTATTATTATTATCATTATTATTATTATTATCATTATTATTATCATTATCATTATTATTATTACTATTGCTATCATTATTATTATCATTATCATTATTATCATTATCATCATTATCATCATTATTATCATTATTATCATTATTATCATTATTACCATTATTATCATTATTATCATTATTATTATTATTATTATTATTATTATTATTATTATTATTATTATTATTATTATTATTATTATTATTATTATTATTATTGCCGATAATTTAGTAAACCAGCTTGTTCGGAGTAGATTATTATGAACTATTCTGATTGGTTTATACCTACAATATAATTAGAACTAATGACAAGGAGAATAGATGTAAAGAAGCAAGATTATGTTAGTCCTACATCAAACATGAGATTAAGCACGTTGCTCAATTCCCGGTAATTACCTATTGAGCAAAGCAACTTCACTATGCATATCAAGTTAGTGTTCTCAATAACACCGTGGCACTAACATGACGTCACACTTAACAATAGATTGAATCCTTTAGGTTTAGACGGATCGATTGAGTTAATATCTGCCTATATGGACATCAAAGTAACCAGCTAACATTGAATTATAATATATGCTCCTTAAGTTCAAAATATAATTTCTGATTCATAAAATGGTTGATCTATTTCGTAAGTTATTCCCGAACTTTTACATATTCTTATAATTATTACATACAAAATAAATTATGTCCACCGCTGTAGTTTAGTTTATAACATCACTGCCATAGACGCAGCAGACCAGGATTCGATCCCCGGTACCAAGAAGTTTTCTGAGTGATGGTTTTCGGTTTTTTTTCTCATTTGTAGGACTTACTTACTCACTGGCACTATCGAACCCGTAGGTTCATGGCCTCGCGCCATAAGCTCTCCATACATCCATATCCTGAGCTTATGAATTTCCAATCATTCCTTGTATAACCTACTTCCTTCAAATCATAGTTAATCTTATTCTCCCACCTCATTCTTGGTTTACCAACTGAGTGTTTTCCCTCTGGGTTTCCTACAAATTTGTAGGACAAATTGTAGAAATATTTAAGGCCCAAATAGTCTCCAAACACCATCTGGTCATCATAATCATGCATAACATATTCGCCTTATTTAGCATGAATGTATGAGTCAATGGTGTCTTGTCTTAAACATTCATGTTGTTATGACGTGACCCTAGCACTTGAGCTGATCACTCATCCAGTGAGGCCATCCATGTCCTTGTGTGGTCAAAAAAGTATATATCTGATCTAGAGTTTAAAATCCTCTCCCGACTGGTCATGGCCTTGAAAACTCAGATGGCGTTGGGACATGTAAAGTTACGTACAAAATTTGAAGTTGAATTAACGAAATATATATATATATATCCATCCATCCATAGTAATTCTGCCCGAGGACAAGTCTTTCATTGCAATCATAGCAGTTTCATGCTATCTTTGCAGCTTTACTAGGAAATGATACGTGTGGTAGCTTCCCGTTTCTTTCCACAGCAGAGAAGGATGATAATGATAAGGATGATTATGATGGTCGGATGATTTTCGGGGACCGTTGGGTCATAAGCTTCCTGATATGTGGAATGAGGAAAAACCCCGAAAAAACCTCACCCAGGAGCCTGTCCCGACCGGGAATCGAACCCGAGCCCGCTGCGTGACAAGGCAGCACGCTACCTCGAGATCATTCATCATCATCATCGCCATAGCCATGGATTACATCAGGTTCAGATTCATCTGATCCTCTTCTTTCAACAATATTATCTCCCAATTTACATTCTTGAGATCTAATTTATACAGTTGTAGCCGAGCGGTTTAAGGTACGATTCTTTGGTGCAGAACTATGGGAATTGAGCTGGTACAAACCGCCATGGGAGAAGACATTTTCTCATAAAATTTCCCCAGCATGGGACCCATGCCCAGACAACATCGTAAGGAATTCGGGTGGCTAGAATAAATAGCGATTCCAGGTTGAGAAAACCATCTACAACGGCTGGGGATGTGACATACTGTCCACTGTCAACCCAAAACAAGAGGTGATTAATATATGTGGATGTGAGGTCAGCACCCGTCTGACAGCCAAGAGAGAGTTTCAAGTAATAATTCATAAAAAAAATTGAAAAGTATATATCAACATGTTTTATCCATTGTTATGCACGGAATACATTTTTAATCCATAATAACGCAGAAATATGTTCTATGTCAATAAAGGTCCACCGCTGTTGTCTCGAGGTAGCGTGCTGCCTTGTCACACAGCGGTCCCGGGTTCGATCCCCGGTCGGGGCAGTTTTTCTGGGTGAGGTTTTTTTTGGAGTTTTTCCTCACCTGTAAGACAAATGTCAGGAAAACTTTAAGGCCCAAACAGTCCCCGAAATCATATGGTCATCATTATCCTTCACCGGTGTGGAAAGCAACCACACCTACAATTCCCTAGTAAAGCTGCAAGCATGGCATGAAAATGATGTGATTGCAGTGAAGGACCTGCCTTTGGGCAGAATTACTATGGCTGGTTGGATGTTAATAAAATGTAACTTTTTTCTCAAGTATTTTCTACATTCGCTTCTGAGGTTAATAAATTTATTGATAGGATCGTAACAGAAAATTAATTTTCTAAATACTACTTCGTTTATAAAACATACCTTTTCAACTTTATTCTATTAAATACTAACATGGAATTCACTATGTCTTCCAGAACGTATGCACATTCTTAATAAGCTAGTTATTTACCAGTGTGGGTGTACTTTCAAAACAAAACACATGAATAAGCGTCCAATTGCAGACGCAGTGAATTCTAGTTTATTGTTGTTCTTATTGTTGTTATCAACCTTACACCTCAATCTTCGTGACTCTTTTCATAACATCGATGCATCAGATTCGCTTATGCAGTTATTATTTCACTTCCATTAATAAATATATGTTTCCTCTCACACACGAAGTCCCACGCCGTAGCTTAATGGTTTGAGTCAAGATGCCTTAATAGACAGCACTTGTTCGAGTCCCCATGAGAGAAGAAATGTTCTCATGGAATTTCTGCCACCATGAGACTGTTTCCCGTCCAGAACCGTGATGAATTTGGGCAGCTACAATATTTAGCGGCTGCAGTCGAGAAAACCAGTCATAACGGCTGGACTATTCGACATGCTGACCACATATCACCCTTATATATTGGATAGATGATTGGCCTCCTCTGTGACTGATGTATTTGAATGTGAGATCAGCAGCTGGCTGGTAGGCCAAGGATTTTCTAGGCCTGTCGCGCCATTTAGTTTTTTTTTAACTTACAAACTTTTGAATTTGTTGCGCTGATTGTTTGTTTGACAGTTGTGCATAATCTATGACATACGGGTCCGACGCTTTCACGTTGCGAACGCAATGAGTCCGTGATAACTGCAAGATTTTCAAATTGTTTTTCTAGAAATTTCTTTCCTTCTTCTACATTAATATAATGTACGGTTAAAAACTATAATATAGTTACCTTGTAGGTCCGTCTCCTCAACTTAAATTCTTTTAAAACTCTGTAGGCCTTTCGGGACTAGTCCCATCATCAGCAGAATGCATTGGGTCCGTTCTTGTTGACCCTTGTTGAAGCACTGACTTGGTTGTGAGAATTTTGTACAGAGGATTGTGTGGATTAGGTGTGTATTAATTGAGAATCAGGTTGTTGTTGATTTCTCTTAGGATTGCGATTTCCTCCAGTATATTTATTCTCGTTGGAATGTTTTCTCTATGTACTATTGTGAGGGTGTTATCGATGTTATGCATATGGTGTCCAGCTTGAATTACATGTTTTGCATAACTTGATTTTCCTCCATTGAAATAGAATCCAATGACAACAACAAGAAATGGATAACTCTCACGTACACTGGTAAAGAAACATTAAAATTGGCCAACACACTAAAAAAGCTCGATAAGAATATTAATATATCCTACAGAACTGACAACAAATTAAACAATTTAATAAACAACAACATCGAAGAAATAGATGAATTCGACAATAAAGGCATCTACAAATTAACATGTACATACTGCAATAAATTCTACATTGGGAAAACTAACAGAAGCTTCAACATTAGATTCAAGGAACATTTCAGAGATTTCATTTACAATGGAGGAAAATCAAGTTATGCAAAACATGTAATTCAAGCTGGACACCATATGCATAACATCGATAACACCCTCACAATAGTACATAGAGAAAACATTCCAACGAGAATAAATATACTGGAGGAAATCGCAATCCTAAGAGAAATCAACAACAACCTGATTCTCAATTAATACACACCTAATCCACACAATCCTCTGTACAAAATTCTCACAACCAAGTCAGTGCTTCAACATGGGTCAACAAGAACGGACCCAATGCATTCTGCTGATGATGGGACTAGTCCCAAAAGGCCTACAGAGTTTTAAAAGAACTTAAGTTGAGGAGACGGACCTACAAGGTAACTATATTATAGTTTTTAACCGTACATTATATTACTGTGAACTAATACGTCAACGGAAAATCACCATGAATTTTACTAGTATCACTTCTTCTACATAATTTTGTAACCCTTCCTGAACAGTTATTTGGTTGGTTTTACAGCTCACATTATAGAATTCTGCACCAGTTTTATCTCCTTTTCCGATTTTCCATACAACCGTGCCATCCATTTTACTACGCCGCCAATCGCATCGTACCCATTCCATAGTACGATTCACAGAAGTTCCATTTTATATAAAACTCAAAATATTCAAGCAAGCAGTGTCACATTGCTAAATACATAGCCCTATTTCTATTTAAATTATCTGCTGCTCCAACTGAAAACTTTTATCATCTCAGGTTTTGGAACAAGTATCTATAGTTCAGAAAACACTTTTCTTAAGCAAACATCTATAGCACACTTGTCATGTGTCAAGTAACCGAACTCTAGAACAAAGCATTTCTTCTGAACTTCTCTGTCACCTTCCATCTAAACTAGGCAACAGCAATTAATATTGAGATATGCATATTATTCCAATGAACTGGGTCTCATTTTCTTTTTTGTGGGTATAATTTTCTGAGAAATCAACAAATATGGCTGCTCCATTTACTGCAACCTATTCCCGATATATTTAAATGCTTCCGCTGACTGCCTTTTAGCTCAAATTGGTACAGAAAAGGGCCAGTAATTATTGTATGGGACAGCTGAGCCGAACAGTCTACCAGATTTCCTAAAACATATTTATGTTATTCCTCAGCGGAGTACAGCAAGCAACTGACTGCGCCTTGCGTATTAGCAATATAAATGTCAGTCACGGGACACTAGCGGGAAACATATTTACTTTACAAGAAAATGTCATCAATATGTTTTTAGTTGTTTACCGAAAAAGAAAGAAGAAATCCAAGAAGAAATTTTAATCCAACAATTATTATGTTGTGTACAGTAATGTTCATACGTTTTCCGTTACTGACTGACCATAACTTACAGTTAACGATTTTAGGACACATTTAACGTATGTAGAACATTCGAAAGCAATTAATATTATTAGATTTACGACTAAGGGGCACCAAAGTATGGTTTAACAAAATAGTTTGTGAAATAAAACGAATTAATACGACCAAATCATTAAACAACAAACTGGTAAAATGCTGCATGTTTTTACAGGTTTGGAATGTTGCATGTTTTTACAGGTTTAGATCAAAGTAATACACATTTGAAACAGTATCTTATAGAATCTGAAGATATATAGGCCTATTACAAAATTATTCATGTGTCAATTTAAAAATTGTCACATCGGTATGACATTATCATGGAATCGCTCTATATTAAAACACTCAGTTTCTTTATAAGTAAATAGAGCCTCATGACTTTTTCGTCAGTAAACTTAGGATAGCATTTCAAACTGCCTCTCGAATTTCATCTGATAAACTTTCACAATTGGAATCACTCATTTTTCCAAGAAACATATGTGTTATATATTCATCACCTTGTATACTATTTTTGACTATCAAAGCGTCCCAAATCATCTCGTATCTAGTATGCATATCGATTCTAATTATTTAAATACATGGTAACCTGTTTTCAACACAATTATTTTATAAAACAGAACTTTTTGTTATGGTCATGGATAAAATTACATACGTATTCCACTTGTGAGCATGATCTTCATTGTGTTCGTAAAAAGGATTACATTCACACAATAAAGATACAGTTCACTCACGCAATAAATATACATTTCTCCCACGAGTACTATAAATGGCTATTAAAATTATTGCTTAGTGATTAGCTAGTGTATGTCAGGAGAAGATCTGAAAAAATCTTGCGGAGAGTAAGTGACTGCTAGTGTCATGTTAGCCAAAATGATAAAATTAATTTCCGTTATCACATATTAGTTTTTTTTTACTGAGTCCTTGAACGATTTAATATTCCGTAATAAATTTATTTCGTTAAGTGAGAAAATGGGCAAGGTAGTGGATACCATATTAGTTTACTATTTATTATACACTCTGGCGCCCATAAGGATAAGTTGGCTATTCCGTTTGTACAATGACTAATGCATATTTTAAAATTTAAATATGGCGATTTTATGTTATTTTTACTTCAATTTTTCATTCTATTGTAAGATATTCCTCAATTTTTTTGAGGAAACTTATAATATATGTCAGATAATAATTCTACTTCAATAGTTCGTGCGTTTTTCGTTTTTTTTCTTTTATTTCAATTTATGTACGCATACACTTGCAAAAAAATGTCTGAATGTTATTACATTACAGTGTTTTCTCTATAATATTTAATTTTTCTGTTGTTTTGCTCCTCTATTGTTAAGTATACTAAATTGTCCACTTTTGGCAACGTTTGTTAAATAAATACAATAGTCATTATTAAAGTACAAACCCCAGTACTACAGAACATTCTCATTTGCCTGCGTAGAGTGATGGCATCTGATCGTAGCTATGATATAAATGCATTATATGTTTTTTTTATTATATACAACTTTCCTCATTAGAGGATTGCCTCAAGGACAAAGTGATACAGACAATTAATTTTTGGAATTTATTAAATACATTTTGTAAATACATTACAAAAATTCAAATTGTAGGCCTAATTGAAGTATACTTACTATAAAATAGAAATTTTGTAAAAATGGTTACTTAAAATTGAAATTGATCCTATAATTGCAGCGATGGCAATTTTAGAAAGAAACACCCTGTCCAAATCTAAGGAATTCCAAAATTTGACTAAGAATCCTGGTTAGTACCTCTTGCCCCGATCATCAATCATGTGACAGTTATACTATCTAATTGGTATTTATCTTTGTAATAGTCAAATTGTTGGCTCATATATGGCTTTCTTTTCAGAATCAACTTTCTCAGGTTGGCCATTATGAGTCTCAAAACGGATTGTGGGATCTAATATCATACCAATTTTAGAAGATGGTCTAAATGCAATAATATCTATTCGTTTGATACTCCCATTAGTGGCCACACCATGAACTTCCTCATAAACTGTGTATCCAAAATCTTGCAAGACTTCTGCCATCATATTTCGAATAGTGTGTTGCTGAATGTTCCTCAGTGATTCTCCAAACGGACAGGCCCCAAGGACGTGTGCAAGGTTTTCGTGCTCTCTGCGACAACGTCTACAGAGGGTATCGTCCCTAGACCTGCACGGCAAAGAACGCACCGCCGATACATTGGCTTGCATTTTAATCGCTTCTCTCCATTCGGAACAAGACAATCCCTGATGATCACGGATCCATTGATTTGCCGGTGTATATTCATTGTAGAGAACAACGCCTTTTCCTTTATGAGGAAGTTGACTCCAGAGAACTGCTTCTTTGTTTCTTAGTTCTTTCCTGAGTTTCCTTGCATCTGGTAGGGGACTTCGAGTTTTAATATTAATGTCACTAGATTCAATGTTAAGGTCTCTCACAAAGCAATGTAAGATTATTTTTCTAGAATTGTTAATAAATTCCTAATATCGTATTCTACTAATTTTATATATTTCAATTATTCAAAAAAGTATTTTACATGAAATACTGTGTGATAATCATTATAGAATCACAGTATTATTCTCTAAAATCCAAGAGAAATCTTAAATAATAATTTAACTAGGCCTATGCCAAATACGATGCGCTGAATTCATAAATTTCAACAATCTACTAGCAGCATGGCCACAGTAATGCTATCGAAGGGATGTTAAATATGACTTTTTTAGTAAAATCTGTATCTATTTCCCGAAGAGAAGGTCCATTTTTTTATTAAAATATTATCAAATAAAGTGGGTAACTGAAGATAGATTCCGTAAAAAGTTCTTAGATGGATTACATCTGGCTGGAGGAGAAGAGGAAGACCAAAAACAACGTGGATGTATTTTAAACAACAGGAAGGACAAGGGATTGAAGGATGGCGTAGAAATGACTGGCAGAACACTCCAGACCCTTCGGTCGGTTTGTGCGGGTCCTCTAACTCGCGATAGGCGCCTCGCCCACGTGATTCAAACGTCACTACGTAACAATATATTATACAATTGCCTTGACGTCACAGAAATGTTGAATTAATTCTAGTTTATATTTAATATGTTCTGCTCAATATAACATTTTAGTTAAAACACATGAAATTATCCTTCCTTCTTTCGACTTCTTTGGAATAATTTGCGGAATTTCGCAATGATCACTCAAATCTCCCTCCATATTTGATATGAGATTCTAAATGTCTGCCCTGAAGTAAGCATCCTAATAGTATACCAGATGTCTTATTTATACAATCTATTAATTTAATTAGAGGTAAGATATTCGACATAGTATGAAATAAAATATAGTACGACACACGGATCAAATACTTTTACGTATTCGTTGTAAAATTATGCCCTTATCTATTTCATTTGTAAAACTTTGTATTTTATCCTTGTAGCGTAATATACTAGTGTAATAACTTACTTTAGGATGTTCCAACTTATTATAATATTTATAATAATAAAATTTAATACAGTTTAGCTAAAATTAAACATGCGTTCTCACTTAATAATGTGGTCTTGCTCTTAAATGTAAATAAAGTAACTTATTCTGTACAGAATTTGCTTATTATTAAGATATATGTAACTATTATCAACTGGAGTCAATATTCTTGTTATTTATTCGAGTGAATCTAAAGAAACAATCTACTTTGTTATTTGATATCCCATTTGTTTATGTGAGGAAATTAATAGTTTTCACTTAACGTGTATCAGAACCGAGAGGAAATTAAAAGATACCGATACAATGCATATCAGAGCTTCCAAGGAAAGAAATGTATTTTACCTCAGTATTTTTTAAGTAAAATGTAAACAGAACTCGTTTCTAAACAAAATCAAAGTTGTCTGTGTTTCCAAATGATAAGAAGTTATGTTTTCGAAATGTGGTTCAATGTATCCAACAAAATTTTAATAAGATAATGGTTGTTCCTTGTGCTTCATGTTCTAAAGCTAACCATCTCCATCTTTTAATATTCCATTAGATTGTAAAATACAATAAGAGCTCCTTATTCGCGGGAGATACGTTCCGTAAATATGACGCGAATACAGAAACAGTGAATATGGAATGATAATTTCTATAGGTAATTAGGAGAAACGTTCCAGGGTTCCAAAATAAAATAAATATTGTCAAAATAAAATCAAATTAATGAGAGATTTTGAACAATTTATTTTCATTATTTTTGTCAGGCTTAGGCAAGGGCTTAAATAACTTAGTTTTTTTTCTGTTTTGCCGCTTTTAAAAATATTTAAATTCAGATTGATATTCAGTTGTGAATTCAGCGATAGAATTCCTTACTTTGTCTTCGGATTTCTTGATGAATCGTACAGTTACAGCTTTATATGGATGTAAACGACTCGCCAACGCGTACACGGTCAACCATTTATATTTTTACTTTAAGCGGCAACACTGCTTTTCTTTTCCCCCTTTTGGAACTATTTTTTCTTTCCTTTTACTCAACATTATAAATTGGGAACAAAGTTGAACAGAAACGTGTTATTCAATCATAATTATTGGAACGATGACAAGTTGAAACAATAAAACACCGATCGTGGTGAGGGCGGGATTTATCAACGGGCATAGTTGCATGTGAAATACGGCGGCGGCGGATTTTAACAACGAATTTTAGGCTTAGCGACAATAAGGTTTGTTTTACATTGATATTTATTTGTCCATATAGTTTGAATCACTCTTTGTAAAAGCCGCCTTGGCACGTGCCTGCAGTAAAAAATGTTGCTGATGCGTTAATGAAGGATACCTAATCCTTCTAATATACAGACTGGATCCACGAATAAAGACATTTTTAGCCGCGAATACAGGAACTGTGTTGTAATTTTTTAACCCGCAGATAATGAAAAAGCTAATAAGGGAACCATGACTAATGAGATTTTACTGTACATAAATAATCAAAAAGTCGACTATCTCTAAATGGGCAACTGCATAAGTTTTGTTTTTTTTTAATACGCATAAGTGACTCAGAACGTAAATTAAATAAAATTGTTCTGGTTATCGAGGAGACGCAAACAGACGATTTGAGATAGGGCCTCATAAACAAACATAATGGAGAAAATAAATAGTTTCGTTTTTATACCGTCATATTCCGCTTTATTAAATATATATATATATTTTTTTATATCGGCTAAAATTATTTCATTCGACGAATGTAAAAATACATTTTCAACCAATCTTCAGATCCGAATGAAAGAAAAAACAATGGAAAGCACTATCCACACTACACCAGAGACACCTCGAAAGGAAGCTGCAGCATATTTTCTAACAAACACAGGGCATGATTGTCTTGCAGATCATCTTGATCGAACTGGAATTTACAGAAGTACCCATTGCCCACTATTCTCCACGAACACTAACTTGGACAGAAACCACTACAGTGTCAGGCACTTCACTCTGCTATACTGAAGGATAGATACCGGGAAACAAGAACCAGACTTTCTGTTTTGCTATGAAGTTTTACTGATTTAATTTGCTGTTATCAGTTATTTCTTTACTCATAATTATGGACAATGACTTCTGTCAAGTCCCCTACATTTGTATAAATAAATTATTCCATTCGAAAAACATGATGAGAAAGTTCGCTTCTTAGGTTCTTTGCTAAGCAGCAAAAAATCTCTATAGGGTTTCTTATAGGTCTTATTGCGCACTTGAATAGCACTTATACAAGAAAAGCTACAATGTTGATCCATCTTGCATCAGATGTCTACAGGGAGATGAGTCTGTAATTGATCTATTAAGCGAGTGCAAAATAGCTCATCAAAGGGATCTTGTCTTATTGCGCACTTGAATAACACTTATACAAGATGAGCTACAATGTTGATCCATCTTGCATCAGATGTCTACAGGGAGATGAGTCTGTAATTGATCTATTAAGCGAGTGCAAAATAGCTCATCAAAGGGATCTTGTCTTATTGCGCACTTGAATAACACTTATACAAGATGAGCTACAATGTTGATCCATCTTGCATCAGATGTCTACAGGGAGATGAGTCTGTAATTGATCTATTAAGCGAGTGCAAAATAGCTCATCAAAGGGATCTTGTTTTTGATAAACATTTTCCGAAAATGGAGGAAATTTCAGTTGTTCCTATTAGCAACCTCGTCCAGTTCATTACGAATATTGCATTGGTTGACTGATAGGACTTAATGATGGGAGGTGTAATAGATATTTTAGATCACAATGATAGGGCATTTTTCTTGTCCTCCCACTTTAAACAAATGCATCTAATGAAGAATAGACACATGATGAGTTTGTATCTATAGTATACAATGTAAAATTCTTTAAGTTGAGGAGACGGTAAATATTTCATAATTTTATATTTTAATGTTATACAATGTAATTGAGAAAAGCCTAAAGGTAACACCAATTCTTTATTAAAAGTGTGTGTGTGTGTGTGTGTGTGTGTGTGTGTGTGTGTGTGTGTGTGTGCGTGCGTGCGTGCGTGCGCTGAAAAATATAATATAAATTTACTAAATATTACAAAAATCCTCGTGCCCAAGTTTGAAGGAATACGAATTTTCTACTTGCCGTTATTAATTTGAAAAGACAAGGAAATAGTTAAAAGAAAAAAGTATGAGATCCAAAAAGAGAGGATACATCTGCAAAACGAATTTGAAAGGCCATTCTAATAATTGTTACAAAAAACCGTTATTAAATGTGGAAGGCAGATAGTGAAGCTATTCTTTACGCATTTTATTTGCACAATGCGTGCAAATGCGAATATCTTGCAGACAGAATAAAACCTAAATTCGGATAAGAATTATAATCCTTTACATTAACAATGCGGCTTTCTTTATTTTTATATATATATATATATATATATATATATATATATATATATTCAACGTGCTTAGAACAAAAAAAATGTGCTCATAAATATCTTTGTCATGTCCACCGCTGTGGTCTCGGGGTAGCGTGCTACCTTGCCACGCAGCGTGCCCGGGTTCGATCCCCGGTCGGGAGAGTTTTTCTGGGTGAGATTTTCATTGGGGTTTTTCCTCACCTGTAAGACAAATGTCAGGAAAAGTTTAAGGCCCAAATGGTCCCCGAAATCATATGGCCATCGCAATCATCATCATTCATATTCATCTTAGATTAAGCTTAGGATTAGGGACTCTCCTGGCGCACCCCCATCATATCATCGGGGCAACGTAACCCCGCCTTCCAGGCGCCCCAACCTCAGAAATGGGTTATAAGTACGCCATACCAGGAGAGAACACCAGAAATGTCGAAAGACAACCTGGGGCATTTGCAAAAAAAAATATGTTTGCCATTTGATTACAATTAATTTTCAGATTATATATATATATATATATATATATATATATATATATAATAAAAAATATGTGTTCATAAATATTTATGAGCACATTTTTTTTTTATTCTAAGCACGTTAAAAAAATAAAATTAGAATTTGTATATTCCCATTGAAATGTCTGTCTGTCAGGCATAAAAAGTATCCGAGTTTCAGTCGTTAAAGTTGTTTATATTTTATACCAATAATCCAGTACTCAAATTAATTGTAGGTATAGGATGAAGTGGGGTGGCTTCAGCCGTTTATTAAGGATTGAGTGAAACCGAAACAGACCCTATTTAGAGCTAATCAACTGTATTTTGAAAAGTTATATGTAAGTAGTTACTTTTTAATATGTCGCCAATTTTGCGGATTCTGTCAAAGTTGTAAATTTGTAAATATGGATAATAGTTTTAGTAGTTGGATTTCATCCAATCCCTAAGGTATGAAACGATCCCACACCATTACATACTCATATTTATCTTTAACACTAGATTACGAGTACCAAATTGAACATCTATAACGACAGATAATTATTCGGAGACACAACACTAAGACGTAACACACCATTCACTCACACATTCATACTAAACATGGCGAATATGATCATGATGATTATGATGACCAGATTATATTCAGCAACCTTTAACAGCAGTTGACAATAAATTCATTTAGTCTTTAAGATACAGAGTTTTCTAACTAAACTATTTCTCTGTTTTTTTTTCTATCACCAGGATATAAATTTGTTTCAGTTTAATATCATCCGTCAAATTAAAGATTTTTCGTTAAGTCCTATTAATTTTCGTCGATTTTGAGTATCCAAAGCTATTGCTCTTATTAATACGGAATAAAATAAAAACCATAAGCCTTTTTTACTTATATTTTTTTACAAATTATAGGTATGTGCGTATTAATTACTAAGATAATTTATGATTATAATAGCAGCCAATGGTCATTAAGATTAATATAAGTTTTTACTCTTTATGCTTTGCATATTGATTTAATGATTTTGTTCTCTTTGTGCACAGTTCGATATGGTAGCGTTCACATGTTTTGTTACACAATGTGCACTTACTAAGACGATGTAATGATTTCTATTTTCTCCCTTTTTAATTTGACCTAAAAATATATCATTCACACTACATTTATCTGTTAATAACTTTATTTTATAAATAAAACTAAGTAAATATTAAAAGGGAAATATGCGCAATGCTAAAAAGAATTAGCCTATCTAAAATTAAACATTAATGACATCCAAAATACTAAAAATGTTAAATTTACGTACCTCACAGAAACTAGGAATAATAAAACAAAGTCTAATATCACAATCCTGCACAAATATAATTAATTATCTTGCAGAATTTCATATTGCAGTATTTGCTTAATACAATTATTTTCTGTAGCACTGCTTTCATAAAATAGTGTAGGGTATCTCCAAATACCAATTTCTTTTTCAAGTTGTTTCAAGTTGTCTCTTGTATTGTTATAGAATGGCCGACAACATTAGAATATCGCATACAGTAATATTCACAAAAGGGACACAATTTTCACCAAAATATGAAAAAAAATGCAAATTTAATTAATAGTTTTACACATAAACAAGCGAAGGCTTTGGATAGAAATGATAAAGATATAAATAATAAATGTGCAAGATGTTCGGAAATTCCCAATACAAACTTCTAGGTCTTGTATAGGGGACTAAGTAGATAACGTTTTGAATAGCAACCTTTGTATAAAATATATATATATTCGTGCTCTGTACAACATGTTCGCATTAAGAGTTTGAATCGATAGTAATTCAATGATTTATGACTCTTTTAATTACATTTACACAATTCAACATTCACTGATTCCGCGACAATATCCAATGTCAAGGAAAAAATAAATAAACTTCACTTTTTCATTTTACCCATAAGAATAACTTTATACGTAAAGTAATCAAACTTCTCTACTGTACTTAACATTGTGGTTAGTGCATTACAAGAAAGGTTTGATATAGCGAACGATCACCAAGCTGGTTGCACACATTGTATTTGCGAATCATATTTTCATACACTCGCTCCACCATAACTGATGCCTGTAGAATCTCTTGTGCAGCGGCCATAACTCGAGCAAGTTGATCTTGTACACTGTGCATGGGGTTCTGATAGACCAGAGACTTAATGTAGCTCCAAAGAGAAAAGTCTAGTGAAGTTAAATCCGGCGATCATGGAGTCATGCAATCAGACTGCCTCGACTTATCCATCTCTGACACAATCATCTTAATTGATGATCATGAAAGGCCTGCAAAATTGGATCGAGCGCCATTGTGTTGAAACTAGAGGAACGACTGATGTCCAATGTCACATCTTCCAATGATGCATACAATACTTATTCCAGAAGATACGACAAGTACCACTTGTTAGACGGGATGAAAGAATGTAAGACCCAATCAAATGACTGTTCACAAAACCTGCCCATACATTAATGCCAAAATGCTGTTGGAATCTATGGACCTCCAGGTTTTCATCATCCCAAACATGGTTGTTTCTAGAGTTTAAACCCTACGTTTAACGGCGAAGAGTATCTGTTGTTGAAACTGGAGCTAGTCCACACAACAGTGCAGGAACCAGATACAGAAATTATCATGCAGTTGGAAAATAGGCGGGATTAATTGCACGTAGCCTCTGGGGATGGTAAGAACTTAGTCGCTGCTTATGGATAACCTTCCAGACGATGGCGTGATGTAGACACATTACACGTGTAGTCCTTCGAGTACTCGTTGACGGAGTCTTTTCAACGCCTTCTGGAGCACCACAGTCAGTTCTGTTAACGTTGGAGGGGCTTCTTTCCCGTTGAATAAATTTGGCGGACGGAGTATGCGATAGAGTCACACAATGTGGATAATGCCCTTGATAAAGCTGACGAATAGCTCTCCCATTAGCTGCACCTTCGCCGTACACTAACATCATGTCGATGCATTCAACCACTGTACACAAATAAATGAGGCTTAGGTTCGATTGTGTACTGTAAGAGGAAGGATAATTATCACGTTATCGTCTTGCTGATATTGACATAACTTATGCACTATTAACCTAGTCAACTTGACTGCATACAGTACAGTTAAACTTAATACACCTTTTCACAATATCATTATAATATTATAATATGATCCATTATTGGAACTGTGTTAAAATAACAGTATTGGAAAATGTTAAATAACATCGATTACTGCTTATAAAAGTGGTGGTGTAAAATATTCAAACTTCTAAATGAAGCCGGCCGTTGGCGTTGGTAGTGACACCTACCTGGCAGCTTACGAAACGAGAATTATATATTTGTATATGTGGAAAGAATTGTTAATGTTTGTGCCATGTCTAGAATGGTGTAGTGGTCTGCACACTCGTGCGGAGAACGAGAGGTCCACGGTTCGATTCCTGGTTCAGACATTAATTTTTCTTTTCACAATATCATTATAATATTATTATATGATCCATTATTGGAACTGTGTTAAAATAACAGTATTGGAAAATGTTAAATTAATATACCTAGTAGAAGCTGTAGATAAAATATTTATTTTTAACTTGTAATTGCAGAACGTTAATGGCACGATTCCAAACAAGGGTTCCCACTCAAAACGTTATCTATCCAGTTCCCTCTACAAATCCCTAGAAGTTTGTAATGAGAATTTCCGAACACCTGATATTGTCATACTCGTATTTCAATAAAAACTGACTAAAAAGCAATTTTAGTACGTTGCAAAAGGTACTTTAACTGTTATGACAAAACAATTGCTTTTATTTTGTCAACTGGCAGTAGAGATTAAATCATCGTCATTTGTTACTCTCTTACAAAGTAATATCGCAAATACCCGACTATACATACATAATTTAGCGATTATACAGTTATTAATTTATGTTAGCCCATATTTTGATAAATTTATTTTATCCCTGATGTATCTTCAAAAAGTTATAACAACTTCAACATTAAATATATATTCCGAACACATTTTTTGGAAGGGTATTTTTGTATCGGTTGTTCAATATGTACATGCTAATATTCATGTTTTATAAATAACAAAATTCCACATATAGTAATTGTATACCTGGTAACAACTGCGAGTGCTTATAAATACGTTTTTAAACTTATAAAACTTCTCTTTCAACTGTTGTAAATGTAAATAACGTACCTAAATCCCCTCAATCAGAAAAGAGATTAAATCTGTTTTATAAGAATTTAATGACATGTTTTTAACATAAAAATCAAAATATGTTCTCAGAAGAAGGAATTGAATGATAACACCCTTCATCCATCAACTTTACCTTAATTGCAGTGTTCAATTCTCTGTTAAGAATTGTAGTATTAAATGAACTTCTCTATCTTCTGCATTCAATTATAATGTTATGGTATGTTACATCCCGCTACCGTGACTGTTTGTTTATATGCATGTCAGGTGCTATGTAAGCAGAATTCATGTTGACATGTGACGTAATGCACGTAAACAAAGTATTCTCATGTGACGTGCATTGGTTCTCCGGGGAGTTAGAAATCTCTATTGCAAACTGACATAGTGTTATAACGCACTGCACTTAATCGTTTAATATTTATATATTATGAATCGATAGGAATTGCTTATGAATATGTAAAATATTATAGTATTTTTATTTATTCGCTTTTGCTATTTTTATTGTTACACATTTGGCCTTATTTAACATCAGTCAGTTAGAAAATTTCTGTTCCACATAAAACAATTTTACTAAAACTTTTCGTTGCAAAGTTTTATAACCGTAAATTAACTATACTGAAGATGTCCTAACTAAAAAGTGGAAATTAATCCAAAAATGATTTACTAGCTTTAATAATAAATAGTCCGTCGCGGAGGAATTGCGTAAACCAAGAGAATTCCATGCAAGTCGAATGTATGGTACCATTTTGCTAGTATATACTTACTTACTTACTTACTTACTCACTGGCACTATCGAACCCGTAGGTTCATGGCCGCGCGGACATAAGCTCTCCATACATCCCTATCCTGAGCTAATGCTTTCCAATCATTCCCTGTATAATATACTTCCCTCAAATTATAGTTAATGTTGTTCTCCCACCTCATTCTTGGTCTACCAACTGGGCGTTTTCCCTCTGGCTTTCCTACAAGAAGCTTCCATGCACGTCTTTCATTCCCCATACGTGCAACATGTCCTGCCCATCGCAGTCTAGTATATGGAATATATATTTATTTATTTTGTTAAATTGGAGAAACTCCATGATTAAAAGTGATTATGTAAACCTACGAAACGCTTGATGCGAATGGCTGTTTACCTCCTTCGCTGACGATACGAGTTCCTGCCCTACGGTCATTAGCCCCGGCTAAGCGAAAATGTTTACTATAATTGACGTGTAACATAGTAATGAGTCAGTAATATGATAGTGAAATCATTTATTCTTGGTACGCAGCTTTGTTAGCTATTTGTACAATAAATTTCGACACCTCCAATATTATTAGGATAATTAATTTCTGATGTCAACTTATTTAAAAGTATCGGACTGCTGAGAAAACAAATCATGCAAAACAAACCAAATAGGCATACAGAGAAAACGAAGAATATAATTATTTGATCAAAATGTCCTGAAACTGTTGTAGATTTTGAGCAAACGCTTAAATTAATGCAAGCGATACAATAACAAATTAAATGTTGACATAAACGCTACATGTAAAATCCGAAATAAGCGTGTGTTAGTATGACTATTTAACTCATGCCACAAATGCTAGTAAATGACCAATCACGTTTCAATGAATGTTGTTTTACAACCAATGACAGTCGTGTTTCACCTCGCTCTTTATCGATTTCTCTTTATCACCTCCTGCTTTTGTGATAAAGAAAGCTCCTTCTTTTTAATGTTCTGAACAGGTCAAAGCATTATTTTTCTCCAACAAATACATTGAATATAGCAAATAATGAAAAGATGCCTTGATTTTACTGAGTTGTTTACTAAAAAAATAAATGAATAACCCGTAATGTTGATTATGATATGTGTATAATTTGGTGTGTTTCATTATTTCTCCACTTGGGTGCACTCTTACAATATTGCGATCTTATTTGGCAATAAATAATACGATCAAGCAGCAGTGAATGAACATAACCTCACATTTCTGATTTGTTTTCAAACATCGCCGTTTACATTAAATGTATACATATTTTAAAATAACTATAGTTAAACGATGATTTGTGAGTAAACAGCTTAATTTTATTCGTTAAATAGTCCAAATAAATGCCACTCTTGATTTCCAAATTCTCTAGATAAATTGGAAATCACTCGTGGCATTACTCATGATAAAGAAGTGCAACGAAATGTCTGTCTTTTCAGGAAACAGAGGAATGATAATGTAATAGTAACTATTCCACGAAAGCATAATCCTTGGTTATTCATGGCATAGACGCTAACTTTCCCGTAAAAGAAATGATGTCAGCCATTAACTAACCAACTAACTCTCTGACACTATCTAACCCGTAGGTTCAGACCACGCGGACATAAGCTCCGCATACATCCCTACCCTGAGCTAATGTATTCAAATAATCTCAAACATAATTTACTTCACTCATTTCGTGGTTAATTTCATTCTCCTATCACATTCTTGGCCTACCAACTGGGCGCTTTCCTCAGGTTTTCTTACAAAAAGAAGGTGCATCCCCATTCGTGTCACTTACCCTGCCCATAGCAGTCAACGAGACTTAACTCTTCTTATTATATCTGATTCCTATAGAGATCATGAAAATTACTGTTATTTATACTTCTTCATTCGCCTGTCTGTTCATTTCTCTTTGGACCAAAAATTTCCCTAAGAACTTTATTCTCAAGTACTCGTAATATTTTCTTATTCCTTAAAACAAGAATCAAGTTTCGCACCACATAACGCTGTCAGCCATTACAAAATAAAATCCTAACGTTGCCCAAAACATGCTGGATACTAGTCAACATATGATTAAATACTTTGTAAAAATATCACGACAGAAGCTGCACCTATGATTTATAGAACTATAATGAGGACGCAAAAATTCACGTCTATATCCAAATTTTCAAAATTGAGTTTTTCCAAGGCTATAGTCTTGCTATTTTTGCCAAAAATGTAAAACATTTTCGAAATTTCAAGAACTGTATAAATACAATGTAGGTGTGTCCGGGATTTCTAACTATACATTGGCTACAGCCGCTGTAATGTGAAAGACCATTTTCATGGGATTACGCTGTCATAGATGTTCGATGATTGGACACTTTGCAGCTGAATGTCAGTATTACACTGTCCTCAATGCTCTGATGAAGATAAAAAATAGGACTGTAAAAACACTAAAGTGGAAGGTATGATAGGTAAAACCTACAACAGTCGCATGACCACCAAAATAATTTCTAATTGATTTAAAACAAAATTTGCATACACCTTTGCTTTGGACACAAGAGTTACTACTACATTCAGTTTTTTTTTTTAAATAAGACTCCTACTTTAGATGATTTGAAAATTATTTTTGTTCAGGAAGAGAAGATAAAGTGTTTGTTTTTTTAATTAGAATCTTTTACTCTCATCATCCGGACACACCAATAAGGTCAGCAATAAATGATATAAACAGCAGTGTGAAAATGTTCAAGCTAATTCAACATTATACTGTTATAAATGTTAAATAACATCGATTACTGCTTACAAAAGCGGTGGTGTAAAATTCTCAAACATAGATACTTCTAAATGAAGCCGACCGTTGGCGTTGGTAGTGACACCTACCTGGCAGCGGATGAAACGAAAATTATATATCTGTATATGAGAAAAGAATTGTTAATGTTTGTGTCATGTCTAGAATGGTGTAGTGCACACTCCTACGGAGAAGGAGAGGTCCACGGTTCGATTCCTGGTTCAGACATTAATTTTTCTTTTCACAATATCATTATAATATCAATATTAAGTTATACATCGGATTGGGTAGTGGTTAGTACAAAGTTTGGTAATATAAACTTACGTCCCTGCAGTATATACTTAGATGTTGATATTTTTAGAGGAATTAAACCCAATTGGTACAACTAGGACACGACATACACACACAGTCCCAAGGTTGAGATTTTTTTTTAAAAATCCCTTACCCCGCCGGGAATCGAACCCGGGTCGCCGGAGTGGAAGGTAGGGACTCTACCGACTAGGTCACAGCGACGGACTAGATGTTGATATTCATATCTATAATGCACTTTTAGCATTTGATAAATTACATACTGAGAACAATGCCTTTTTTTATTGGTTGGTGATATAAATATGAAAAACAGTGCTTACTATAGACTTGCAAATGAAAAAGAAGGATAAAGTTGGTATTATTTTAATTCATGACGCTCTTTAACATATCAGATCATTTAGCGTCATATCTAGGATAAAGTTGGTATTATTTTAATTCATGACGCTCTTTAACATATCAGATCATTTAGCGTCAAATCTAGGCTTGAAATACCCTGCAAAAGTTTGCTCACGAACGACTCTTTTCAGGATTGAGGTTATTTTACGTTCCGTTAATCTACGACACAGAACAACGGCTTTAATTCCTTTCTGAAAATCCACGGGCCCGGCCGAGTTTAAACCCGCGAACATGTTTGAACCAGAGGCGAGCATGTTAATCAGTAAACTAGGAAATAGTGTGCCATGAAGTTAAATAATATATAATTTTATCATAAGTAATGCCACCAGTGATTTCCAAATTATCGATAAATTCACGACTCACGAAGTGAGGAGTGAATTTATCTAGAGAAATTGGAAATCAAGAGTGGCATTTGTTAGGACAATTTAACGAATAAAATTAAGTTGTTTACTCACAAATCATTATTTAAATATTGTTACTTTAAAATATGTATATATTCAATGTAAACGGCGATGTTTGAAAACAAATGAGAAACGTTATGTTTCACTTCTTTATCACTGCAACCAGATCATATTGTTTACTGCTTAAGGATCGCAATATTGTAAGAATGCACCCAGCGGAGGAAAAATGAAACATTAAACTATATATTAATTTATGATGTTCTATGATGTAAATATGTCAATTATATGTTTCTGGAACGTTAGTACCTGAGAAAAAATACGTTTAAGAAAGTGCAAACAGTGTTTTTTTTTTGTGGTATAATCGATTACTACAAATGTTTTTATACTATCTCCCGCTATAAGGTTACATCCGTGCACTATATATACAATCTGGTAGTCACATGAAGTCATTGTAAAATAATGCTATGACCTATTCAGAATGTTAAAAATGAGGAGCTTGATTTTACAGTGATAAAATTAAACTGATAAAATCGAGGTGAAAACGACTGTGATTGGTTTTAAATAGTAGTAGTAGTAGTAGTAGTAGTAGTAGTAGTAGTAGTAGTAGTAGTAGTAGTAGTAGTAGTAGTAGTAGTAGTAGTAGTAGTAGTAGTAGTAGTAGGACTTTATTAGACAAAAAGTAAGATATTTACAATATTATTTACAAATATGGGTCGCACGGGCAGTAAGCCGTACGCGCTGTTGACAGTCCGTTACAATAAAGTAATAATTTGTACTAGTGTAAAGAAAAATAAACAACAAAAAAAGCAATAACATTACAATTACATAAAGAAAACACAATAATATTTCAATTAAATAATAACACAATAGCATTATACACTAAAAAAACATTAACATTACAATTACATAAAGAAAACACAATAATATTACAATTAAATAATAACACAATAGCATTATACACTAATGTATATATAATTGTTAAGAATTAATGGTATTGCATTTTGATAACATATATTTATTCATGAATTGAAATATGATTGGTCATTGACTCCCATTTCGGGCATGAGTTAAATAGTCTATACGTATAAGTTCAATCTGTATTTTTAATAACCAATTTAGGAAGAAACGTACCTGTCGAAGAAGGAACTATAATGCAGATAAGGAGGAATCCGATTGTACCTTCCTTCATTGAAATGCAATGATACTATCAAATTAGCATTTCCCTTGTGGCGCGACATGGAAACTTAGTATATGCAGTTTAATATACATTATGCATTTGTAGTAAAGTTGTTCTAAAGAGAGAAATCGCCTATTTGAACTCCCAACAGAATGAACTTCTAATCGATCGATACAGTTGAAATTGGATAACTTGGATAAAATACGATTACCATAAAAATTGATCGAAAAGTTAACTTTTAGTCTTATTTTTGTATGCTGTAGTTTATACAGTTTGGCCGCGGTGGAGTACTGGTTATACTCCTTGCCTCTCGTCCCGAGGGTTGCAGGTTCAGACCCCGCCGGTCGATAGATTTTTTATGATGGAAAAATCCAAAGGAGCAAGTTCTGCGGGAGGAATTTTAAGTCGTGGGTCCCGAGCCTGAAGATTGTCAGGCTCGTAAAAGATCCCTAAGCCTGAATAAAAATACCTTTCTGCAAAATTTACCGACTTCAACATCCTAGTAATACCTTAATTGCATGCTAGATGTCGGTATGTTGACCTATGCCATTTATTGACATCTATGGGCAAATAACGTAACTAAATTAATTTGGTCTAGTAACACCTAACAAAGGAGAGGCTATGGTTCAACACTGAGTTACGCCATTATAGATGGACAGATAGATAGATAGATATATAGAATAGATACAGAATATCATGGTATTAATTTACTTTAACTTTCTTCATGCATAATGTGTATGTATTAATTGGAGGCTCCTGTTGTGTTGTATTATATTATTATTATTACCATTTCACTTTATTTTGAAGAAAATACTACCATAGTGTAGGGAAAAATTCCTAATAAAAATATTTTATTATGTTTAATCTAATAAACATGTCGTGTGTACACGAATTACACATTCATTTTAATGTATTTTTAAATTATTATAATTTGTATATATTACATATCATTTTATTGCAAATGTGTACTTGGTTGTTTGAAAGAGATGAGATTGTATGATTTTAAGTCTGCCAGAATAAATAGAACATTATGGTCATTCTAATGCCACTGTGCCACTTTGAATATTCGATCGGAGAACAAGTAACTGCTAGCGTCACGTTGACCAATGTGATAACACATGTTCCCGCTAGAGACAATTTCCTAATTCTTTACTCACATATAAGGGGATTATTTCCTAGGTGTACGCCGACATTAGTGGGCATGTTAGGGAAAGAAAATGAGTAAGTTAGTATTAGTTGGGCAAATTAGTGTCAGTTTGGGGAAGTTAGAGTGAGAAGATGGGAGAGTTAGTAGACCAGATTAATTCAGCGTTCACTTGTTTATCAGCGGGTTTTTGTGATAAGTTGGCTACACTGTCTGAGCAATGATTAGTACACATTTTACATTACAAATATGCTAATTTTGGGTTACTGTAAGCTCAAATTCTCACTTCATTTTTAGGTATTTCACATATTTATTGGGAAAAAAAATTACATATATTTTTTACATACTGCAACAATAAATTATGTTCTTCCGTTTTTTTTATTGTAATTTTTGTTGGTGCCATGGTGGCACAGAATCCCAATCATTATTATTATTATTATTATTATTATTATTATTATTATTATTATTATTATTATTATTACTTTAAAAGAAATGAGAATATAATGGTACCGTACATCAACTATATGTAGACTTCAATAAAGCGTATGATTCAATTAAGAGGGAGAAGTTATATAGTACCCTGCTGGAGTTCGGAATTCCTAAATAGTTAGTTAGACTTATACGAATGTGTCTAAATTGCACAAAGAGTAGGGTGCGTGTAGGCATACAGTTTTCGGACACTTTTGAAATCCAGAATGGGTTGAAGCAAGGAGATGCACTATCTCCTCTACTATTTAATTTTGTACTAGAGCATGCCATCAAATCTTTAGAGAATGAGGAAGGCTTACAACTCAATGGTATTAATAAGCTGTTAGTTTATGCTGATGATGTAGTATTATTGGCCGATAGCGAGGCGATACTAAAGGACAACACGCACACACTATTGAGTAACACTAAGAAATTAGGACTGGAAGTAAATATCAACAGAACTAAATATATGGTGACACATAGAAATTCATTATATAATGAAAATGGACAGCTAATGACAAATGAGGGAAATTTTGAGGAAGTGGTTGAATTCAAATACCTAAGAACAATGATCACAAATAGGAATGAGATGCACAAAAAAATTAAACATAGGCTCAATTCTGCAAATGCGTGCTATTATGCATTGCAGTGACTCTTGATGCCCCAACTCCTTTCAAAAAATGTTAAACTGAAAATATATAAAACTATTATTGTACCAGTTATACTATATGGGTGCGAAATATGGACTCTTACTTCAAGGGAGGAAAGGAGATTACAAGTATTTGAGAATAAAGTACTTAGGAACATTTTTGGACCAAAGAGAGATGAACAGACTGGTGAATGGAGAAGACTACATAACAATGAACTACATGGTCTTTATAGGAAGCCAGATATAATTAGAACAGTTAAGTCTCGTAGACTGCAATGGGCAGGACATGTTGCACGTATGGGGAATGAAAGACTAGCATGGAAGCTTCTTGTAGGAAAGCCAGAGGGAAACGCCCAATTGGTAGACCAAGAATGAGGTGGGAGAATAATATTAGCTATGATTTGAGGGAAGTAGATTATACAGGGAATGATTGGAAAGCATTAACTCAGGATAGGGATGTATGGAGAGCTTATGTCCGCGCGGCCATGAACCTACGGGTTTGATAGTGCCAGTAAGTAAGTAAGTATTACTTTATTATTATTATTACCCTAACAGAGTGTGTGGATATACAATTTATCCCAGAAATATCTATTATGGGTACTCATTGGAGAGGAATAGTGGACACGTTATTTTTAAGTCGATACTAATAATATTGCCGTGCATTTAGCCTCTCAAAGGAAGCATTGGGTAGGAAGAAGTTCAGAAAAACGATTAGATAAAAGAGACGGATCGTGTAGGCCATGAAGTTGGATATCGGCTTCAGGTAAACCAATTTTATCTACATTCTAATGCGCTATAAATCTAGCGTTTCTACTAAAAGCAGCTATAACATTAAAATATGTATGCAACCTTGCCCTACCTCACAGTATTCTTCATAGGTCTCATAAAAAGTACATCTCTGTATAAGGCCACCAAAATGAATGTGTTCTCTGTTGATGGTGCTAGTATTTCTCATATAACTATACATATATTCAGAAAGTTATTCTGACATCGGGAAGAAAGGAGGTCAGATTACTACATCAGCACAAGCTAAGAAATATTTTTAGCTCTCAAAACGAACGACGGGCAATCAAGTTTTTCTAAATATGTTAGCATAAAGTGTGTGAATTCAAATTTGTCATCTTTGATTCAAACATTAACATATTTACGAATGGCATTTTGATAAGGATTATTATTTTATTGACTTTGAGAGGAGTAAGTATTTTCAGGAACTTGATATTGTTAATAAGGAAGATTAAATTGGATATCATGTGTAGTTCTTGCAAAACTGCAATAGATGATCCATCAACTTGTTGAAGTTCTGGTACAACATCCTATAACCATTAAAACTTATTGTCACAATGATTTATCATTTTTAACCATCTTGTGTCTAATTTGAATTCAGATAAACATAACACGCCTGTGATTTCCTATAGTTTCTAGTATATTTATGCAATATCCACCCATGGTAATTCTGCCCGAGGGCAGGTCTTTCACTGCAATCATAGCATTTTCATGCTATGCGTTGCAGCTTTACTAGAGAATTATAGGTGTGGGTGGTAGCTTCCCGTTGCTTTCCACACCGGTGAAGGATGGTGATGATGAGGATGATGGCCGAATTATTTTCCGGAACCGTTGGGCCCTAAGCTTCCTGAAATTTGTCTTTCAGGTGAGGAAAAACCCCGAACAAAACCTCGCCCAGGAAGCTTGACCCGACCGGGGATCAAACCCGGGCCCGTCGCGTGACAAGGCAGCACGCTACCTCGAGACCACAGCGGTGGTGCAATATATATAATATTATATAAATGTGCAATAATGATATAATGTACATTATTTATTTAAGCATATATATATATAGGATATGGATGGTGTAAATAGACTTTTACATTATTTGAGGGAAAAAAAATATGAGGCAAATATGAGTTTTTTTAATGAATATACATCAACCGTTTTCCCGCTAGGGTATGCCATAGTCCTATGTACTATAACTACATTTTACACATGATTTCCATGTTTAACTCTTTGTTTAATCAATTCCGCTAGGTTGTCTTTATAGCAATTCTGGTATTCTCCCCTGGCATTCGCGGAATTATAACCCACTTATTAATTTTGGGCGCCTCGAAGGCGGAGTTACGTTACCCCGATGATATCATAGATGAGGAATGATAATGAATTACCAGGAGAGTCCTTAAACCTAAACATAGCCTAAATCCAAACCATGAGTGGCTATAGGAATAATTCATTTTAAGAAAAAAATCCAATGGTCTGACTGGGAATTGAGCCTGCGACCCCATGAAGTGTAGTCAGAAGTTCTGACCTCTAATCCGTCATGTTTATCTTGGAGTCTTTCTTTAAATATATCACCCTTGACTTCAACCGAAAGGTATAATTTGCACATCAGTTACGTTTTGTCAGTGTTGGCAGCCTTTTTGTAAAGGCCTAGTAATTTAAAAAATCCAGGAGCTTGCGAGATGACCAACACAGCTGCGGCAACATGAACAACTAAACTGTTGATAATCTCACAATATTGATTGTATTTGCACAAAAACAGACTGGTCATCGACATACGACGCCGTTATTGACCGACCTAAAACATAAGTCACAAGGTATGTGTCCAATCAAACCCATAAGATTCATCTTACTTGCGCTCCTTATTGAAAACGGTCGTTATACAAGCATTTTAGTGTGTAAAATATTGTTAATTTTGGCTTCGTCTTTCATCCTTCACACATTATAAACAACCTGTGCAGCAGCGTGCATTACTATGAAGCAGTCAATTTGAGGAAACATTAGCACATAGGCTACTATTTTTTGACATAAAATAACCCAAGGGAAGAATTGCATGCATCATCATATTGATGACCAGTTTCCAAACGTTACTACCTGCAAAAAATTTGGTTTTGTAGTATTTACATCTTCTGACTCAGAATCTGATTTTCCACCAGTTCCAAAAATATCTGATAAGTCTAAAAAATGTCGCTTCCAGCTAAGGTGTAACACTATGATTATGAGAAACAAAAGAAGGAGTGTAATTTCCAAGAGTGTCTTAAAACAGAGAGCTGCAAGTGGGAAGAAAACTGTCTACAGAATTTGTTTTATCACATTATCTTATAATTTCTATAATAGCCTATATATAAAATACAGTAATAATTGTTCACCTCGGTAAATAATTACGGAACCTAATTAAAATGAAGAAAAAAATTAAAACATATTAAAAAGTCTAGAGATATGCTTTGAAATTTTCAATGAACATGTGTACTATAATACATGGAGAAATGAACGTATTTGTTCAATCAGGTAAGTTATTTTTGTAAAGTATTTGTAGTTATAGATTGCATACATGTTTATTATATTTTATTAAGTACTAGCTAATATCCGGCGTGGGCTGCTACTCCTAAATAAACGTTGATGTGTTTTTTACCACCAGCCTTGAGTTGCTATGTTTGCCCGGGAATCAGCTTATCCCGATCTTCTTGGAATCATAGAAGACAAAATGGTCATTGTGAGTTATCCGTAAAAGATAAACATATGCTGTCGCGGACTTTTTTGTAGAGTTTTTTGAGTTATTCAATTCTGTGTACATTAATTTGGTGTATTTGTTATGGTTTAGGCAGCGTAAGCCATTTAAGCGTCCAAAATAGGGACTTTATTTCACGTGTTTCCCTAAAAGGGTAATTTTAGGGATGAAGGGGTTGAGTATTACAACTCCCTTATAGCCTATGTTCATCCCGGGAATCTCCTGAACATTTTGCAAAAACCCCATCAAAATCGGATCAACGGTATGGCCGCACATAGAATACGAACAAACAAACAAACAAACATTCATTTTTATATATTAGATTTATATGAATCGATACTTCTAAAATTTATAATTGCCTACCGTTGAGTTTTATAGGTAAAAAGTTAAAATAATAAAATGCGGACCTTAGATATCAGTCGCCCTTTACTAATTAAAATGTCAGAGTAGTCAGCCAAATCACTTTGTATGACTTTCAGAAACATGTTCCATCATCAACATTTAAAATGGCTAAAGTGATTTGACTGACAATGTGATTAAACTGAAATTTTAATTAGTTGAGAATGACTGAGATCTCAGGTACGCATTTTAATATTTAAAAGTATTTATATGGTTCAATGTGACTAAATTCTGCCCACCTGAATACAGCTTGGATTATATAAATAATACAGCTATTGTGCATTTCCCCTGTATGGAATAAATGAATTGAAATATAATATATGGCGTTCAGTAGTATTATGATATTCCTGGTTTCGACACCCATCAATCATCCACACATGACTCATACTGTCATTTTATTTGAGGTAGGCCCAGGGCCTCGAGGAGGTGCTATAATCCTCATTTTTGTCCTATCCTCCCTAAGCTTACACACACAGATTCGGAGTGCTGAGAAAGTACATGAGTGTGCCTCCTCATTAGATCACCACAACCACATATTTTAAACCTTGTGATTTGCTAGATCAGATTATCATTACCTTATTATCATGAGATGAAGTGATATGAAATGAATGAATGAAGATGAAATGACATGATAGGGAAGGGAAGAGAAGTGGAGATAGTAGATGGTATGATATTCGGGATACGAGAGAACCCCGAAAAAAATAACCGAAAAATCCCGGTGTGGCCCACCACCAATATCCCACCGGTACGTCTATAATTCGAACATAATAATCCCAGTCGGTGCAGCACGCGTCCACCGAGACGCACATTAATTTATGCTAAAATTGGTGTTACCATTACAAACTGTTCACTACAAATTTCTTGAACCTACCCATAGCCAATTGGAATTTGATTTAATGCATTCCAGAATAGAAACAATGTCAAAAATGTATCTGTTTACTTGCCACATGAATGTATGACGATTCCTAGGACAGAGTTGGAGTACGATGAATACCAAAGAAAGATCTCGAGTTTGTCGACTCGACAGTATTAGCAACATTATGTGATAATAAATAGCAACATTGACGATCCGAACATCAAAATTAATTAGTGGCAGATTAAACCGGTAAAGTAGATCCATTTATAATGACTATTTAACTCATGTCGCAAATGGTAGTCAATGACCAATCACGTTTCAATGAATTCTGTTTTACACCGACAGTCGTGTTTCACCTCGCTCTTTATCGATTTCTCTTTATCAGTTCCTGCTTTTGTGATAAAGAAAGCTCCTCTTTTTTTTAATATTCTGAACAGGTTAGACCATTATTTTTCTCAAACAAATACATTGAATATAGCAAATAATGAATAGATTCAGTGATCTTACTGAGTTGTTTATTCAAAATATAAATGATTAACCTACAACGTTGATTATAATAGTTTGATGTGTTTCATTATTTCTCCACTAGAGTGCATTCTTACAATATTGCGATCCTATTTGGCAATAAATAATATGATCGAGTTGCAGTGAATATACATAACCTCACATTTCTAATTTGTTTTCAAACATCGCCGTTTACATTAACTATATAAATATTTTAAAACACCGGTAACTATATTCAAATAATTACTTTTTAATAAAGAGCTTAATTTTATTCGATAAATAGTCCTAACAAATACCACTCTTGATTTCCAAATTCTCTAGATAAATTGGAAACCACTCGTGGCATTACTTATGAAAATTAACACAAATTACAAATCAAAATATTAATATTTTTTCTAAGAAAACTTTGACAGTTATAAGCAATAAGATGAAAAAATTCTCATACCACGGCATATTGAGAAAATAAACATTTCGCCATTAAAGCTAAAGCAATACAATAAATTTACAAATTTGGTAATATTCTTAATGACTTTCAAGATTTCTTTTACAATTTATTAGCCTAAGTGATTCGCCTACTGGAAATGACGAAATGGTGTCTGATATTAATAATTACAAAGATGATTTTCTTTCAAATTAATGATATTCATCCATCCATAGTAATTCTGCCCGAGGCCAGGTCTTTCACTGCAATCATAGCATTTTCATGCTATGCTTTGTAGCTTTACTAGGGAATTACAGGTGTGCTAGCTTCCCGTTACTTTCCACACCGGTGAAGGATGATGATGATGGCCGGATGATTTTCGGGGACCGTTGAGTTCTAAACTACCTGACATTTGTCTTACAGGTGAGAAAACAATTCGAAAAAACCTCACCCAGGAGCCTGTCCCGACCGGAAATCGAACTCGGGCCCGCTGCGTGACAAGGCAGCACGCTACCTCGAGACCACAGTGGTGGACTATGGTAAAGGATAATAGTAGCTATAAAATTTTCCATTTAATTGTCCCTCCCTATAGTTTTCGTATATTACGTATTTAAAAGGTATAATTTTAACTTGTGAAATTCGAAATTTCCACTTTTATATATTTTTGTAAGAATCCAAAAGCTTTTTAAGTATCAAATAGGTAGGCCATAACAGCACGTTTGATACCTTATAGTGGATTTGGTGTTTCCTGATATTAAATGAGTTTGAGATGAATTGAATAAAGTATAGTTGTTTACCAGTTTATACAGTTTCAAAATATATTCTTTTCATGCATTGACATAATTCCAAAAGTGGATATCAGATTATTTCTAAAAAATACTCTAAATACGTGCTAATTTTCTTCTTCTTAACTTCACGGGCTAGGCAAATTGCCTGTTCCGCCTCACAGTTGTTCTGTCCATCTTTTCACTGGCCTTCCTACATTCCTTGAACCTCTTGGCTTGTAGTTAAATGCTGCTTTTGGTTACATTCATTCTTTCTACATGTCTAAACCATTTTTCTCACTATTCTTTGATTTTATCATTCAATGGGTATACATTTAGCTCTGTTCTTATATATTCATTCTTTATCCGATTCATTCTTGTGCAGCCTTTTGTTCTTCTAAGGAAGGTCATTTCTATACTTCGTATTCTACTTTGTAATTTTTGGTCATTACCCAAGTTTCACTCCCATAAAGTAATGCAGGAACTGTCAACGCTTTATAAAACTTCAATCTAGTATCTCTTCTTGTTTTGTTCGTTAATGTTCTATGTATAGTTCCATACATCAATTGAAATCTTGACAGTTTCATATTTACGTCTCTTTCAGTTTTTGTGTTTATAATAAAATTACAACCCAAGTAATGAAAATTTGTTATTTGTTCCAGAGGTTTGTTGTCTATTATGATTTTTGATCTTATATGTTCACTTCCCCAAAAGCCATTATTTTTGTTCTTTCTTTTGATATTTTAAAATTATATTCTTGGCATAACTGATTTAATTGATGTAAGGAGACTGCAAATTATTTTCATTTTCTTGAATAATAACTACATCGTCAGTATACATTAAAACATTTAATATTTTAAAACGGTCCATTCTTATACATCATCATCGTCAACATCAAGGTAGGCCCTCTGGCCCATTCCGACTTCAAAAGATTGATCTTTCCATCTAGCAAATTGTCTTCCTTGAATTCTAGATCATGTGGGTCTACATTAACATTAATGTTCCAATTGTGTATGATGCCATTAATATATAAAATTAAGAAGGGTAGGTGATATTCTACCTCTTCTCTTACACCTCTATTTATTAAAATTGGTTTTGTCTTTGATGTGCCCATATTTATTATAATTTGAGATTTTACATATAGTTAAACTTTTTATCACATTAATTAATTTTGCGGGGTAGCCATGTATTTCCATAATTTTCCATAACTTATCTCTATCCACACGATCGAATGCCTTCTCAAAATCAATAAAAGCAACATGCGTCAGTAGGTTATGCTCTCTCCTTTTTTCAAATATTTGCTGTAATACGAATAAATTATCTGTTGTTGATCGTCCCGTTCTAAAGCCACTTTGTTCTTCTTCTAGTGTTGCTTCTGCTATTATTTTAAGTACGTGTTAATTATTTTAATTATAAATGTATTAAAAATATTTTAAATATAAACTTTTGTAAATTAAATGATAAAAAATAAAGGACTAATTTGTATTCCTGAATTTGATGTGACAGATCCAAAGTTTAATTTCTTGAATATATAAACTAGGGATTCTTCAGATAGCCACATCTGGAATGTGTGAGTGTGCTTGCGTGCGTGCATGCATGCGTACGTGTGTGTGTAGGTAAACAAAGCATTATAAAATTCGAAACTCACAAAACATAGGTATTATCTTAAAATTGCATATATTTATATGAAAGAATCGTGGAAGATAACTACTAAAGCTACTCCGAAATAGTATATATATATATATATATATATTATTTATTTATTTAAGTAAAATAGCTCGTTATGAAAAAGCGAATAGTTATGTTTACTATTTTCGAAACTTGGTTATAACAATACATGAATAGAAGTACATAGACCAAGCGTCGTTAAAACTGTGAAGTAAATATCATGTTCAATCACTCATATTTAAATAAATTCTATTAAATTCTAGTTCTATTCAATGTAAACTAAAGCAAAAACAAAACAATATGTATTGTTTTTTCGGGAATAAAGCGTACACATCAGTGGCGGAGGGACCAGCTAACACTTTCAAAAGTTAGAATTAAACTCTTTGATATTTAATAAAAACTAAACATAATACCGGAACGAGATACCACAGTGCATTGATAGTAGTCTAAATGTTGTAAACAATATTATCTTTATAATATATATTGTATGCGTTGCGTATATGCTGTAGCATTCCAATATCATACAATGTGTTTTAACTTTTTAAATCCCCACACTGTTAGCTGGATCCCCGAGGCTTACATGGAACGAAACCTTGAGAATTAGATGTGCAGGCGCATTCAAGCTGATTGGTAGAACATCGTGCTGCATTTCAAGCCGAGTAGCAGGCTGTCCAATGCTACTCTGTACCTGCCCTGATAGCACTCCAGAAAGGGCTAACAGCGAGATTTCAGTTGCTCGGAGTAAGTCCTGTGTAAATGTAGTGCTTCTGAGCGTATCAAATACAATAATTAAACCACTAAATAAATATTATCGTGGGATAGGAATGTGCTTGAGTAATTGTAAAGTCATCCCTTTTCCTGCCGATGCTTTGTTGAAAAGAAAAAAAAAATTATAAACAACTCCTAATTTAAATAGCATTATAAGTCAAACAAAAACAAAAGTGCGTCGTTTAATGAAGGGCATGGAGGTTGGTATGAACTTGACATATGGCAGCAGGAAGTCATGTTTCTTTTACTATTAGTACTGCCTTCTATTTTCAACGGAGAAAAATGTTTGGACAAGGAATGAGGTTTCTGATGTGAATAGTTTTCAAGCGCTGAAAAAGTTATGAACTATCTGAAGCCCATGTGAAATAGCGTTAAGTAAGTTTGGGAACACTGGAATTGAAGAGCCCCGAAGCCGGGCTATCAAAATTAATACGGATATGCATAACAAAAAAGTTAAAGCAAACAAGTACATTGCAATCTGCCTAATAGACGCTGTGTGTTTCTTAGTCGAACAAGAGCTGCCATTTTAGGGACCATGTAGAAAACTCCGAACCTAACAAAAGAGGTAGGATCTAATTATATTGAATTGTTTCTCTATAGATGAGAAATTAAGAAACGATTTGGAAATTTCTGCTGTGTTCGTTGGCACATCACATGATGTTCAAAACGACTAATATGTTCTATATCCGTTATTTTATTCTATAAATAAAACAAGAGATCTCACCACTTAGTTATCTTTAATGGAAGACGAGTCTATCGACATATAGAGCTCACTTATAACATCTAGATACCAGCTAGAAGTGGAGACGAATATCTGTGTTTTAAAATAATGCATTTATGTATTTAATTAACTATTAATATGGCAATTACCCCTTTCGATTTCCTAAGCTCTATACCATCCGTAGTAATTCTGCCCGAAGGCAGGGCTTTCACTGCAATCATAGCATTTTCATGCTATGCTTTGCAGCTTTACTAGGGAATTTTAGATGTGGTAGCTTCCCGTTGCTTTCCACACCGATGAAGGATGATGATGATAAGACGAATATGAATAATGATGATTGCGATGGTCATATGATTTCGGGGACCGTTTGGGCTTTTTGAAGTTTTCCTGACATTTGTCTTACAGGTGAGGAAAAACCCCGATAAAAACCTCACCCAGAAAAACTGTCCCGAGCGGGGATCGAACCCGGGCCCGCTGCGTGACAAAGCAGTACGCTACCTCGAGACCACAGCGGTGGACGCTCTATACCTATAGTAGTTTATTATATTTGATACTCCTAAGATTGCATGTCATTCTTTTTTAGAAGTTCGTTTACTTATTAGAAATAATATAATAAACACAATATCAATATTACTGTAATTAAAACGTCGGCTAACATTTGTCAAAATTCCACGCTCCGCCATTGGTACACATCAGGCTAATTAATGGTTTTAGTTTCAGAGAAGATACTATGATATACTCCCGCCTCAATTTACATTTTACTTCAGGCATATAACATTTCTTATATTACTGTATGAAATATGGATCATTAAAATTATTTCATAAAATCGTTTAAATGATATATGAAATATTTCAATAGTTGAATCATCAAGATTACGAATATCGTTTCAGTATTAGATTGTTACAGGATTATCTCGCGTAGAAAAAATGCTACTTGATATTAAAGTGAATGGTGAATAATAAATTCCTAAAACTCTGTTTGTACACGGAGTTACTAATAGAAGTAAAAAATGATATAAAAATTCTAAACTTAAAATGTTTATGAAAACTTCAAATTGCTCGAAGCAGTCACTTTCATATAATTACTGTTGAGAAATATACTCAAATAAATCATGTAGATTGTCGGTGAAAAGCTTACAAAAGATTAAAAAAATTACTAATAATGAGATATGAAGTTATCAACATTAGTAGGAAGACTTTATCCAGCTCATAAAATGGAATCCATGTTGCCCTTTATCATTTCAGTACTTTTATTCATTACCAGCTAATGCCCGGCGTGCGCTGCTACGCCTAAATAAATGAAAATGAATGTGTTTTTATGTTTAGTTACATAAGTAAAAGGAAAAATAATTATAAATTTATATTTTTAGATACCCCGTGCTGATTACCCGGCGTTGCCCGAGAATCTACTTATCCCGATCTTGTTGACATAAATGAGCTGAAATACGAAAATGAATGTGTTTTATGTTTAGTTAAATAAATAAAAGGAAAAATTTATATCGTAATTATTTTTAGATATCCCGTGCTGTTTACCCGGCGTTGTCCAGGAATCTACTTATCCCGATCTTCTTGGCATAAATGAGCTGAAAGACGAAAATTAATGTACTTCTTATGATTAGTTGAATAAGTAAAATGAAAAATAATTGTAATTGTGTATCGTAATTATTTTAAGATTCCCGGGCTGATTATCCGGTGTTGCCCCGGAATCTACTTATCTCGATCCTCTTGGCATAAATGAGCTAAAAGACAAAATACGATATTGTGAGTTATCGGTAAAAGAATACCCGCCATGTGCTGCTATGCTTGCACAGGAATCTACGAACTTGTCTCGATCTTCTTGGCATCAATGAAAGACAAAAATGGCTATTGTGAGTTATCCGTAAGAGATAAACATATGCTGTCGCCGACTTTTTTTGTAGAGCTTCTTGAGATATTAAATTCCGTGTACATTAATTTTGTTTATTTGTTACGGTTTAGGCACCGTAAGCCGTTTAAGCGTCAAAATAGGGACTTTATTTCACGTTTCCATTACAAAGGGCGAATTTTAAGGTGTAGGAGTTGAGTATGACAACTCTCTTATAGCCTATGTTCATCCCAGGAATCTCCTGAACATTTTGCAAAAAGCCCCATCACAATCGGATCAATGGTATGGCCGCGCATAAAGTACAAACAAACATTTTTATACGTCACCATACACAACAACGAGTAGCGGAAGCTCAACCTGCCGAAGATGGAAGATAACTTCCGAAAGCGCTCCAGTTAATTTTGTATACAATATTTTAACAAAGTTGAGGACGACGGCACCTACCAACAGGTACATTTTAATTTTTAACTTTCATCATATGACTTCACCTCAACGGAATTTGATATGAATTTTACTAGTATTGAACATTTTTATGTATTAGATAAAAGGAGACTCTGTGGTACTCTGAGGATAAAATTTCAATAGACTTGTTAGTGGTACAGAATAATGACGTTTGGTTTTCAATATGTGCGTGCATGATCATAGAGACACTTTTTAATGCCCTCCTCCATGCTGGCTAACCTATTAAGGCATAAAACGTCTTGTATTATTTTTAAAAAATCTAGGTTAAGGACAATGATTCTTACGTCTTTGTTGGAAAATCAGCTTGTAAGAGAGAATTAAAAGATGAGACAATAAAAAAATAATGCGGTCTATAGTAGAAATTCGTTGACAATCAGAGGTTTCATGTCGTTAGAATTTTTTTTTAATTCAATTTTTACGTATTTGCTACAAATTTGGCTTAAAGTAGCTTGGCGCTTATATAAAAAATGCGGAATATCAATTGTGGCCTCTGTAAAATTATACGTTATTATTAGTTATTACTCATTTCATTCATCGGGAATGTTTCTGTCGTGATAGAGCTTTCCTGGAATAAAGATGTTCTCTTCTTACAGTTCTTCCGACCTAACCAGTCTCCATCTTTAAGACCCTTATTACGCATATTCCTTTTATTAAAGGCACTTAGTAGTGAGTGTCCGCTGTTCGTTTTTTTTTTCCTTATTTTAAAATAAATTAATGTTTATCTAAAACTATAATACATAACAAAACAAAAATTTCACCACATATTAAACAGGTCCTGCTGAGTTGATTGATAATCAAATTAAGTAATTAGTAGTATTTTCTATTACTTAGCAATCATTATAACATTGATGTGAATATTTTCCGTAACTTTGATTTTAGAGATTTTACGTACTTTTCTCAAAACCTATCGTAGATAGAAGTGTAATTTTTTCAGAGGATAATTATCTCACAATTCTATATAAGGGATATTAAGAATTAAATTGACTCTTTAACTCATAGACCGATAATTTTGCCTCTTCCTGTTGATAATCTTGCCTCTTCTTGTATATAATTTTGCCTCTTCTTGTTCGTAATGAGATATATCTCCGAAAATTAACTTCTTTGACAAGGATATCGATTCAACAATGTACGATCGATACGGTACAGCTATAAATGCTAAAAGAAAACAACTTCAAAAATTACCAAAAAACATTCTGCTGCTCTAAAAACTGTATTAAATGTTGTAAAATGAATCTGCATTGTTGTTAATAGTTATTTCTCACACAATCATCTGTTATTGATTTTTCCCAATCCCAAAGAGATTAACAGTAAAGATATGCTATTTATAACTATACAGCTGGCTTAGAAATCGCCCGGAAGTAAGATTGGAATACATAACCTCACATTTGGTAAATATTAAACATTATAATTATTTTTAGATTCTGATGTTGAATTATTCTCTAAATAGTCACTCAAAATTCTATGCGAGGTTGAGTTTTTCATTAGACAAAATCACTCGCGACTTCGTCGCTCGTGATTTTTTTAGGAAAACACAACCTCTTGTTAGATTACTGCTGATAAATTTTAATATAATTAGGAAAGAAATTAAGTACATTTTTTTCAAAAAATTATACACTTTTAATAAATTTTAGAAACTTAATGAAGGCTTTTCTTCCAATACTTTTAAACCTCAAACATAAAATTATTCGTAAATAGCGTGAATAAAAAAATTAGAAACAGTTTCTGGGAAAATGATACCAGAATAACATAGAATGCAAAAATTCAGTAATTTTCACTTCAATTTTGTAATGATTGTCATTTAATAGAAAATACTACGAATTATTTAATTTAGGTATCAATCAACTAAGTAGAATCTATTTAACAAGCGGTGAATTTTTTGTTTAGTTATCTATTATAGTTTTAGAGAAATTTTAATTTATTTTAAAGTAAGAAAAAACTTACCAAACAGCAGACTGTCACTACCAAGTCTCCTGAAGTCGTTCTTTTCCAATGCATGCAGTTATCTTTCTTTTTCCTGGTGATTTCCAAATCATTATTACCATTAATATTATTATTATTATTATTATTATTATTATTATTAATACCATTATTATTATTAATACCGTTATTATTATTATTATTATTATTAATAATACCATTATTATTATTATTAATAATACCATTATTATTATTATTATTATTATTATTATTATTATTATTAATACCATTATTATTATTATTAACTTGACTGTTCGGCAAAAAATAAAATCGCAAAAATAGTGTAAAAGGTGTAGATCTTTCAACTACAATTAATGACAATGATTTGGACAATTAATGATAAATTTACTTAGACTGAAGGGACACACCTTTCTGTGCAGAGTCTTGACGCTGCGGGAGCCTGACAGCTCTTTGCTGGAACTGTGAAGGGAAGCAATCCCCAGTATGACCGCAGATACGACCCATGTTTTCGGCTGTTGGGAGACATACTACTGTCCCCATTTCAACACTACGGTTGCAGCGATTTCACTACTGACAGCTTACCCGCTTTTACTTGTAGAACTCAGCAGTGCAGCACAGGTTTCCGATCTCCAGAAAGACAATTAAGTCCATACACAGAAGAGCACTGTAAAATGAAAATGCAATAGTTATCAATTACAGTATGTAGCATCGATACTTAAGAACATATAAATCTTGATAAGTTAAGGCGTAAATGTACACGTAAGTAATTGCACATTATTCTTTATTTATTTATTTAATTTGACGGATTAAGGTCATAACAAAAAATGTATGAAACTGTAGCTAGAAGTAAATATCAATAAAACTAAATGTATATGGTTACACATAAAAATACGTTGTATAATTAAAATGGACAGGTAACAAAAGAGAGAAATTTTGAAGAAGTGGCTGGATTCAAAAACTAAGGATACAGAAATAACGTGCAGATATAAATTAAACTTAGGAACGCCAAAAAAATGAGATGAGAGAATCACATTAATCATGATTTGAGGGAGATGAATTATACACGAAATGATTGAAAAATACATGCTAAAATAGAATAGATTTATTTAGCCATGTGGCCTTCTCTTTCACTCACCAGGACAAACTAAGTTACATTTAAATACAAAAAATTACAATAATAGTACATACTAATCAATTAATTATCTGTCAAACTGAACAATAATGAAAATAATGTATAAAAATACAATAAAATTAAATAGAATTAAAATTAAACTAATGAAAGAATGTATACACAAAGGAATAACAGTTCGAATCTACTACACAAAAAAGTAATAAACTATAATGAATTAATTTATCGCTTATATATACAAGGCATTAGATAAATATATTGACAAATCTTAATAGACTTACTATTTTTAGGTATGTATGGAAAGCATATGTCTTCGCGACCATGAACCTCCTGCTTCGATAGTGTCAGTGAGTTAGTTAATTAGATATTGGCTCATTGGACAAAACGCGGAAAATAAGAACAACACTCATTCATGAATAAATATATTTTATCAAAATGCAATAACATTAATTCTTAATAATTATATATAAATTAATTAATGTATAATGCTATTGTGTTATTATTTAATTGTAATATTACTGTGTTTTCTTTATGTAATTGTAATGTTATTGTTTTTTAGTGTATAATGCTATTGTGTTATAATTTAATTGTAATATTATGGCGTTTTCTTTATGTAATTGTAATGTTATAGCTTTTTTGTTTGTTATTTTTCTTCACACTAGTAGCAATTATTACTTTATTGTAACGGACTGTCAACAGCATGTACGACTTACTGCCCGTGCGACCCATATTTGTAAATAATATTGTAAATATCTTACTTCTTGTCTAATAAAGTCCTACTACTACTAGTTAATTAGAGAAAAGTTCATAATAACGTAAAACGAAATATAAAATATGCATATAAATTAAACTGAAATTAAAATGCAACAAACCAATATTACTAGAAAAATGAAAAGAACAAAAAGCATCAATTAATATTCTGTGACACCAATTACACTAGGAAGAGATTTAAATTAATTTTAAAAGACGCTAATGTCAGACAGTCCCTGACAGTCTTCCAAAAAAGTAAAATGCAATGTTTTTTTATAAAAAGTGCTAAGAAGCTTATTATACTTTAGAATTAAAATGCAATATAACGATCATTACTTCACATCTCAATATATGTTTGCAGAAAGAACAAGTCTAATTCTTTGTTCAAAATTTGAAACCACTGAATTTCAAGCACTTTGTCGATGAGTATTACAAATGTATCCTTGGTTAGTTTAACTATTAGTGAAATAAACATCTTATTTATAGAATATTTTATTACGAAGTTCTTATGAAACTTCACATAACTTTTACATTTTTTTACAATATTTATGTCCTTGCCATAAATTACTTTCTTTTAAATGTATTAATATTCTGATTTTTACATGTAGCCGTACAATAATATTCAAAACAAATAAGCTGGTGAGAAATTCTAATATCAGAAACAGAATATTGGGCATGTTTGAATCTTCGACAATTATTTTATTTTTAAATGTTTAATTCCTTTCCCTTTAGTTTTTGTTTCTGAGAGCACAATCATATCTGCATTTATTTCTGTAATCTCATCTATTACTTCTCGTTCTTTAGTATTCAAGCCTTGAACATTTCATATGCCAATAGAAAAAGGTCCGTTTTCGTAGCTTAAGACTGTTATATTTAAATCCATCCCGCTGACATACTTTACTGAAGCATGTAGCGGTAAACTTTTTTCCAGGGCCAGCTTGCCAGCCTCAAAAATATTACAAAGCAAACTGAAATCAAAATTTATAAGAGCATAATACAGAATATTTTATCATATGGAAGTGAAACTTGGTCTTTGAAGGAATTACAAAAGAATAAAATTAGAACAGTTGAATTTGATTATCTTAGAAGAAGCCTTCAAAAAAACAAGACAGGATAAAATAAGAAATTAATTCCTTTGGACAGAAATTAGTGTCACCACATCTGTTGTTAAGAGGATTGAAAATCAAACTCTTAAATGGTATTGCCATGTACATAGAATGGAAGATGAAAGATGGCCAAAAAAATATATACCAATGGTCACCCCCTGGAAGAAATAAAGGTGCAGACCAATATGGAAATGGAAAACGTATGTCAGAACTATAATGGAATAATGGAAATAAATGGAAACTGAAGACAGAAAACCTATAAGTGGAGGAAAGCCGAAGAAGAAGAAATATTTAATTTTTTACTTTCCACTTATACTGATAGTAAAATAATAACATATTTTATCTTATCATGTTTGTTTTCAAATGTGTAATATCGACAATTTTAACATAACGATCGAAAGTCGCACAATTATTTTTACCACTGTACAACATAGATAAATAAATATAAACGCTAAGATATATTTAAGTCTGTTTAAAACATAAGACATTCAACAGAGATCCCATATAAACTTGATTAAGTTCCCATACAAGTAAGACTCGCAAAAATGCAGAATTTCAGAGACAGAGAAACCTAGTTGCTCAATGTAAAAATCTGACACCTTAATGAAGGAGTCGAAAGACTTTGAAATCTAAAACAAGCACAGTAGAAGAATTCAGTGACAGATGTCGCTCGGTAGTGTGGATTACTATGACAGTATAGTCTTCAAAGGGAATAAGTGATATAACGAAAGATGAATAACACGTTAATCGAGTAATTCCCCATAATGTTGAAAGATTTTCATATATTGTATTAATATTATAAGACTGATGGAGACATGTTCTTGCATACCTACCTACAAAGTAGGCTATCCTGGAACAAAAAGTTTAGAGGATGAGATGTCCCTTACAAAAAGAAGAAAGCAAAGAGAAAACTAACATTAATATACTTATTTACTCACTGGCACTATCGAATCCGTAGGTTCATGGCCGCGCGGATATAAGCTCTCCATACATCCATATCCTGAGCTAATGCTTTCCATTCATTCCCTGTATAATCTACTTCCTTCAAATCATAGTTAATGTTATTCTCCCACCTCATCCTTGGTCTACCAACTGGCGTTTTCCTTCAGGTTTTCCTACAAGAAGCTTCCATACACGTTTTTCATTCCCCATACGTGCCACATGTCCTGCCCACCGCAGTCTACGAGACTTAACTGTTATTATATCTGGCTTCCTATAAAGACCATGTAGTTCATTGTTATGTAGTCTTCTCCATTCACCTGTCTGATTATCTCTCTTTAGTCCAAAAAATTTCCTAAGTACTTTATTCTCAAATACCCGAAATTTCCTTTCCTCCCTTAAAGTAAGAATCCATGTTTCGCATCCATATAATATAACTGGTAGAATAATAGTTTTATATATTTTCAGTTTAACGTTTTTTGAAAGGAGTTGGGACATCTAACTAATATTAATACGTTCTTTAAAGTTAATAACCATGTGATATCAATACAGATTTGAGTTCCGGGATTTGAACCCAGGACCTCTAACTGGATACGTTAGTGTGATAGTAGGTATGCTATCCAGGCATCCTAAAACAAACATGTATTATTCCTTTTTTATATACATTCTATATCATGAGAGTTAGTGGGAACTCGGTCTCACTGACCTCTCGTGGCTACAATAACAAGTAAGCAAATTAAAGAGAATTTTTACTTTATAGCAGTGACGCTTCTTTGAGACGTTTATTTTCCTTTTCATGTCACATTAGGCCTTCACTGCTAAATGTCAAAAATTTAATTATAACATCGATATATATATATATATATACTAGCTAATTCCCGGCGTGGCAGAAATAAATGAAATATTAAAGGTTGATTAAATTGTATGGTACACGCTGAGACGAACCAAACATGGCGGTTGTTAGTTTTAATTTCGGATTTCAGGCAAACCTCTACTTCTAATTGTCGGATTTTGCTTACTTTTAGATAATACCTACCTCGGTTTATTTTAATAGGATATACCGAGTTTCGTGGAACAATTTTTTAACATTATCTTTAAATTATTTATTATTTTTATAGGTTTTTTATTTCCCTTATTATTTAGTGAACATATTTAAGTAGTCACAAAATAAAAGAATGTTAAAAGAGGAATTAAACCTCTAATTGTGAAACATCAAAAGTTGTGGCTGCTAGCACGATTTTTAAATTTTTACTTCAGGTGAACTCCTACACCTAATGGTTTTAGATGGTCCAGTTGTGAATCTAAACCATCCATGGATCCACTCAAACAAGCACAAAAATTGTCATCAAAATCAGTCAAATCGTTTAGGCAGCTTCGGAATTCAGGTAAATCTCCACGTCGTCATTTTTGGATAATACCTACCTCGGTTTATTTTAATAGAATATACTGAGTTTCGTTGTGAAACATCGAAAAATGTGACCGCTAAAGCGATTTTTAAATTTTCACTTCAGGTGAACTTCTACACATAATAGTTTTAAAGGCTCCAATGGTGAATCGAAAACCATCGAGGGATCCAATTAGACCTAAGTACACAAAAAATCTCATCAAAATCTGTCCAGTCGTTTAGGAGGAGTAGTGTGACAAACACGTGTATAGAATAATTATATATATATATATATATTTATTTATTTATTCTCTTTAATTTGCTTACTTGTTATAGTCAGCTACTAGATGGCAGTGAAGACCGAGTTCTCGCGACATCTAGTAATAATGGAGAATATAATACATATATAAGAAAAATAAGTGTTTGAAGTGGATTGGCCTGGTGGTGTAATGGATATCACGCTGAGGTACAGACTCAGAGTTCCGGGTTCGAATCCCGTCCAGGCATTTATTTTTCTTATATCATACCATATGTACATAATCTAAATTAATTAAAACGGAGATATTTATGTGGTTATGGATGTGTTGCAACTTAGGAATTTTGGATAAGGAACCTAGTTAAAAGAAACATACTGAAATTAATCTATCGGTTGTTGGAGTCGTTTAGATGTAAGTCCCATAATCAACATTGTATTAATTATATGTATAGAATGGAATGGGGTAGCTTTAAACTTTATTTAGGGATTGCAGGAAACTCAACTGATAAAATTTAGCCAACCGTATTTTGAAAATGTAAATTTTGAAAGTATAGCTCGTTATTTGCTAAAATAATCTCTAAAGGTAAAATTATGTAAACATAGTTGGTTATTTCTTGTTAATCGTCGAGTTTAATCGAATCCCTAATTATAGTCCGAAGCATCTGAAATTATTCAGTAGTCCTAAACCTATTTTAATGGTAGGGCGTGAGTTTAAAAAAATAAACTTAGATTATGTTTTGTCTGTAACACATTGGATCTACTTCTTCAAAATTTCCCTCATTTTTCATTAACTTTCCATTTCTATTGTATTTCTATAAGTGAACATATATCTAGTTTTATTAATGTTTACTTCCTGTCCCAATTCCTTAGTGTTATTTATATTATATAACACATTTTCCTTAGTAGGTCCATATATCCTTCTAAGTAACTTTTCTTTCAAAATCAGTCAGTTGAGATTTGTCATATTCAGTGAGAACCCACCCAGGTTTTACTCCTCTAAGTTAACACCGGTTTAATTAGTGTTTCATACAATCTGGTTTTTGTTTCATGTGTCTGATATTTTGAATTTAAATACTTTATTTACTGAAAAATAACATTTCTTATCATTTTGTATTCTTTTATTTATTTCTTCCTGGATGTTATTATGCTTATTTACTCCATGAGTCCATAAATGAATCGGTTATGAAGTAATGTCAATTTTACTGTTTGGCACTCGCTGAGAGTGTCAATTCTAACAAAAGCTGTCTTATTCAATCCAGGGGATCTGGGGTATATGATCACAAACTTAATCTTAAATTAGCGAAACAATAATTTCTTCTGCCAGTTATTTAAATATTCCGGACCGCAAAAGTTATTATTGTACTAAACAACAGTATTGTTATGTTGTAAATTATTATTGCATAAACAACTATTTTCAGCTTTTCTAAATATGCATCTAGGGAGCTTTACTTACTTTATTTTATTTTATACTTTATATTCCATGTTTTATTAGTATTACCTAGTATTACTGTAGATCATATCACCATTGCCTTTTGTTTAGTCTATATTTTAATAATATTTTAAAATTGTAATAAGTATATAATTTTTGTATAATTTTACTATTCGCTGGTTGAGTGGAAGAGAAGGCCTCAGAGCCTTAACTCTGCCAGCTAAAATAAAGCACTATTATTATTATTATTTTATTATTATTATTATTATTATTATTATTATTATTATTATTATTATTATTATTATTATTATTATTATTATTATTATTATTATTATCCGGCAGAAGTCCTGCCCGAACGTTCAATTCTCGTGTCATGGCCTAACGATAAAAATATGTTACTTTTTTACCGTAACATTTACTAATTAAGACATAATTATATATTATTAAATAAGTTCGCAAGAAAACGTATGTTGTGATTCAAGAATCGTGCATGATGACGTCACATTGTTGTCGCGCGGAATATGTCCAACTCTTATCCCGACCTTCTTCGAATAAATGAGCTGAAAGACAAAAATGGCCATTATGAGTATACTGTAAAAGAATACATCACGCCCAAACGTTTGCTTACCTGTTATTAGCGGACTCAGAAAACGTTTTCTCGATATTCGAAATATCTATAAACAATGTACTAAGTAACATTTAACATTGAGATGACATTTCAATCTCTTCGTTTCGTTATCGCGTGATAGACTACTTGTTTCCATAAAATTCACTAATTCAGATGAAATTATATATTATTTAATAAGTTTGTCATCTGTTATGGCTTAAGAAGTGTGCGTGATGACGTCACATTGTTGTCGCCCGGAATACGTCGATAATGCAGATGACTGTATATCTGGCATAAAAATCCTATAACCCGATCGTAGCGCCACCTACAGAGTCCAATTGTGAATCTAAACCAACCAAGTACGCATTCAAACACACAAAAAAGTCATCCAAATCGGTCCAATCGTTTAGGCAGTTTTTAATTTCGGATTTCAAGTAAATCTCCACTTCTAATTGTCGGATTTCGCTCATTTTTCGACAATGCCTACTGCGGTTTATTTGAATAGTAAATACTGAGTTCCGTAGTGAAACATCGAAAAATATGACCGCTAAAGCGACTTTTCAAATTTTACTTCAGGTGAACTCCTACACCTAATGGATTTAGAGGGTACAATTGTGAACGTAAACCATCGAGGCACCCAATCAGATATACACAAAACAAATTGTCAAAATCGATCCAGTCGTTTGGAAGGAGTAGAGTGACAAACACACATACAGAAGAATTATATATTATATATATACCCGGCGTGCGCTGCTACTGTAAATGGATTAAATGCGTTTTCATGTTTGGTTAAATAAGTAAAAAAACAATTATAATTTTTTATCGTAATTATCAGTTTAGCGATTGTTTAGTTGGCTTGGAGGTAAATTGGCTGGTTTACGGGTAATTCGATCGTTTTAGAGGTAAATTCGTCAGTTTAAGGGTAATTTTATCGTTTTAGAGGTAGCTTAGTGGATTTACGGGTAGTTTCTCGTTTTAGAGATAGTTAATCGTTTACTGGTAGTTTTGGTCTTTATAGAGGTAGTCTGATTAGTTACTGGTAATCTGGTTGTTATAGAGGTAATTTCTTTGGTTTAGGGGTAGTTTGGTCGGATCGGTTGGACTTTTTAGATTATGTTTCTGGGTTAGGTATCGTTTAGTTCAGATATCGGTCAGGTCAGGTCAGGTTCGATTAGGTTAGGTTAAGTTGGGTTCGGTTAGGTTAGGTTAAGTTAGGTTAGGATAGGATAGGTTAGTTAGGTGATTAGGTTTAGTTAGGTTCGGTGTGGTTCGGTACGGTTTGGTTAGGTCAGGATTACGTCCGGATTAAGATAGTGTTATGTCCGGGTTAGGTCAGGATTAGGTCAGGTTTAGGTCAGATTGAGTTCGGGTTCGGGTTCAGTTTGAGTTCGTGTTCGAGTTCAGTTTGGGTTCAGGTTTGGGGTTTTTCTTTCAGTTTTGGTTTCGGGTTTTGGTTTTTTGTTTTGGATTAGGGTTTTGGTTTCGGATTTGGATTCAGGTTAGGTTCAAGTTAGGTTAGGTTAGGTTAGGTTAGGCACGGTAGAGTTAAGCTCAGTTGGGTTAGGTTAAGGTTTTGGTTAGATTCGTGTTAGGTTCAGTTTAGGGTCAGTGTAGGTTCAGTGTATATTCAGTGTATGTTCAGTGTAGGTTCAGTTAATTTAGGTTCGGTTTCGGTTTCATTAGGTTAGGTTAGGTTCAATGTAGTTTGAAGTTAGGTTCAGGTTACGTTAAGGTTATATTCATGTTAGGTTCATGTTAGGTTCATGTAACGTTCAGGTTATTTCAGGTTAGGTTTAGGATAGGTTCAGGCTAGGTCCATGTTAGGTTCCGATTAGATTCAGGTTAGGTTCAAATTAGATTCAAGTTAGGTTAAGGTTAGGTTCAAGTTAGGTTCAGAATATGTTCAAGTTAGGTTCAGACTAGGTTCAAGTTAGGTTCAAATTAGGTTTGAACTAGGTTCAGGTTAGGTTCACGTTAGGCTTAGGTTAGGTTAGGTTCAGGTTAGGTTCATGTTAGGTCCAGACTAGGTTAAGTTAGGTTCTGTTTAGGTTCAGGCTAGATTCTGATTAAGTTCTGGTTAGGTTCAGGCCAGTTTTAAGTTAAGTTCATGTTAGGTTAGGTTATGTTCAGAAAAGGTTCGTTTTAGGTTCAGGTTAGGTTCAAGCTGTTCAGGTTCGGTTCATGTTAGGTTCAGGCTAGGTTCAAGTTAAATTCATGTTAGGATCAGGCTATGTTCAGGCTATGTTCAAGTAATGTTCAGATAATATTCAGGTTAGGTTCAGGTTAGCTTCAGGTTATTTTCAAGTTATGTTCAGGTTAGGTTCGTGTCCAGTTTCAGTTATGTTCGGTTAGGTTTGGTTGTGTTAGGTTAGGTTCGGTTAGGTTAGGTTACGTTATATCATGTTAGGTTACGTTAGGTTCGGTCAGGTCCGGTTACGTTATATCATGTTAGGTTACGTTAGGTTCGGTCAGGTCCGGTCAGTATAGGTCATGTTCGGTAAGGTTGGGTCAGTATAGTTCAGTATAGTACAGATAAGGTCATTCAAGCGTCCAAAAAGCTACTTTTTCACGTCTTTTACTACAATGGGTGATTTTTAAAAGTGTAGGATTTGAGTATCATAAATCTCTTATACCGTATGTTCATCCCATGATTCTTCTGAACATTTTGCAAAAAGCCCCATCGAAGTCAGATGAACGGTATGGCAGCGCATAAAGTACCAACAAACAAACATTCATTTTTATACATACTTTTACAAAAATCTTAATCGATCCTACTTTACTAGACGCCAAAAATGGCCATGATATATATATATATATATATATATATATATATATGGATCAACAGAAACAATATATACACTGTTATTTGCAGATGACCATATAATAATTGCGCAAGAATATGAAGACATGGAGTTATGTTCAGAAAATGATTGGACTAATCCGATAATTGGAAATTGAAAATAAATTTATAAAAAGAAAACACTACATATAGGATGTGGAGTATAAACCGGAGATTTAATATTAGAACATCAGAAGGGATATGTTAGAGGGTGTGAATAATTTGAGTATTTGGCGGTAAAATTAGATAAAGAGGATAGACAAATCAGTGTCATTAAGAACAGAATAAATGAAAGTAGAGTAATAACAGTAATGATAAATCATGTCCTATGGACAAGACATATAACCAGGAAAAATAAGTTACATATACAATTCAATAGCCAGAAGTACTGTCACGTATTGAGCTGAAGTATGGAAATTCAACAAAAACCTAGAACAAAAACTTAGGTCAATGGAAACGAATTTGTTGAGGAGAGCAGCAAGATATTCAAAATTGGGAAAAATAAGAAATAAAGTTATTTTAGAAAAAATGCATATTAACAACGGTACATTATATAAGATATCCATCCATAGTAATTCTGCCCGATGACAGGTCCTTCACTGCAATCATAGCATTTTCATGCTATGCTTGCAGCTTTACTAGGGAATTGTAGGTGTGGTAGCTTCCCGTTGCTTTCCACAATATAAGATATAAGCAGATAAATAGTATGGGCATGTACGATAAACGCAAGAATAAAGCTTTACCAGAAAAACATTGGAATGGTGTCCACGTGGAAGAAGAAAGAAAGGTAGATCTCGAAAATCATGAAACTCATAAACTGGCACTATCGAACCCGTAGGTTCATGGCCGCACGAACATAAGCTCTCCATACATCCCTATCCTGAGCTATTCCCTGTATAATCTACTTCCCTCAAATCATAGTTAATGTTTTTCTCCTATCTCATTCTTGGTCTACCAACTGGCGTTTTCCCTCTGGTTTTCTTACAAGAAGCTTCCATGCACGTCCTTCATTCCCCGTTCGTGCCACATGTCCTGCCCATCGCAGTCTACGAGACTTAACTGTTCTTATTATATCTGGCTTCCTACAAAGACCATGTAGTTCACTGTTATGTAGTCTTCTCCATTCACCTGTCTGTTCATCTCTCTTTGGTCCAAAAATTGTCCTAAGAACTTAATTCTCAAATACTCATAATCTACTTTCCTCCCTTAAAGTAAGAGTCCATGTTTCGCATCCATATAATATAACTGGTAGAATAATCTTAATATATAAAAATTACGTGTCACGTTGTTTGTCCGCGATGGAATCCTAAACTACTGAACCGATTTTAATAAAATGTTGCACACTGTGTGCTGTTTGATCCAACTTGAGACCTACGGTTGTTTATAACTAAATTTATAGTCGCATTATTTTTATTGCAAATTATTTGTTTATTATTTAACAAAGAGTTATAATTATCTGTGAGTTCCATATGATTCTAACAGATGACGGAGTAAGGTAATTGGTTCATTATTTAACCAGGTGGCTGTGCTTTTTGTTGCAACCGCGAATTTCAATTGAATTACAAATATTGATTATTTCATAATTTAAGTGTGTTTGTGTTTATTTTACTTTCAATATATTGATAATATTATTAATTTCGTGTGTAATATTAGTTTTAAGTAATCTGGCTGAAAGACAGCAACTTAATTTAAATTTAACTGGACCGAGAAGGTACATTGAACGATATGGCGAATCAGTTCTAGAGACCATGAATGATAAGATATCAAGTGAATTTCCGCAAATTGGTATAGGCCTATGTGACATAAATCTTACATTTAAGAAGAATGTCAATTTAAAAACATATGAAGGTCCTAAGGAACTGAATAACAGAATTGTAGGTAAGTCTGTTAGTTATAATAATATGCCTAATATTACAGAAACAATCTCCATGCCTCAATTAAATGAAAAACAAGATGTCTATAATACAGAGTGGACCGCTCGAATGGACCTAATTTCAATTGCTTGTTACTGGCAAACGGTTGAAGATAGAAACTTAAAACAACGTTCATATTACAGAAAAACTCACCAAGTTTTGATATCCAGATCACCACATCTCTATATGAGCCCCAGCAGTCACTGTGACGATATCAAAGCGATGAACAATTTCTTGCCAAGTACGTTGGAGTATGTGATCTGGAATGTTCTCAATAGCCTCTATGATGCGCTCACGAAGATCACGAAGGTCTTTGACTGAGGTGGTGTAAACTTTATCTTTGACATAGCCCCAGAGAAAGAAATCCAGTGGTGTTAAATCGGGAGATCTCGGGGGCCACGCGATTGGTCCTCCCCTACCAATCCAACGGCCAGGGAAAATGTTGTCCAAAGTCGTACGAACTTCATTGGACCAGTGGGGAGGAGCACCATCTTGCTGGAAAACGATGTTAGGCTGCAGTTGTTCAATTTGTGGAAAGAAGAACTGCTCCAGCATGTCAAGATATGTGGTACCACGAACAGTTTTCTCGGCGAAGAAAAACGGTCCAATGACCTTATTATGTGACAAACTGCACCAAACATTCATCTTCGGACTATCACGAACATGCTCTTGAATAGCGTGAGGATTCTCCGATCCCCAGATCCGCACATTATGCCGGTTTACCTTGCCTGACAAATGGAAAGTGGCTTCGTCCGAGAAGAAAATCTTGGTCATGAAGTCAGGATCAGCGCCGAGACGGTCCAGCATCGTATTGGCGAATTCCACTCGTTTCGGCATGTCATTCGGCTCCAGACGTTGCACTAACTGCACTTTATATGCGTGCAGTTTGAGGCGTTTGTGGACAATCCGTTGTAATGTCGATTTTGGTATTTGAAGTTCCCGCGAAGCTCTTCTTAATGACTTCCGGGGGCTTCGCTCAAATGCGGCTTGAACATTTGCTACCATTTCATCGGATGCTCTGCGACCACCACCATGCTTCTTCAACACAGATCCTGTAGCTAATAATGTATCACGCCACTTCTTTATGCTTCTAGCAGTTGGAGCATCACGGTTAAACACACGCCGGAACTCCCTTTGAACTCTAATGATTGATTTAAACTCCGCATACCACAAAACAGCTTGCGCTTTCATCTGCGGAGTCGCCATTTTCACAAACAATTAAATCTAAGAACGAGAAACGTATCTTTGTGCCATCTACCGACAGGATTCGAAACTTGGTGAGTTTTTCTGTACTATGAACGTTGTTTTAAGTTTCTATCTTCAACCGTTTGCCAGTAACAAGCAATTGAAATTAGGTCCAGCTTGCGCTTTCATCTGCGGAGTCGCCATTTTCACAAACAATTAAATCTAAGAACGAGAAACGTATCTTTGTGCCATCTACCGACAGGATTCGAAACTTGGTGAGTTTTTCTGTACTATGAACGTTGTTTTAAGTTTCTATCTTCAACCGTTTGCCAGTAACAAGCAATTGAAATTAGGTCCATTCGAGCGGTCCACCCTGTATATCACAAGATGATATTACTATACAGAGACTTCTTGATGATGATGAGAATCCAAACTGCCAACAAGTTCGTAGAAAAAAACGAAAGTTTAATTAAATCAGCAAGCCTCCTCAAAATATTCCATTAATAAATGTATATAATCCTTATGATAGACTTATGAATGATACTGAGAATGCAGACAACATAAATTCATCTCAATCAACAAAACCATTTCCACATAACCCACCACCCATATTTATACCGGGTGTAGTTAACGTACCAGAACTAAAAAATTGTGTAAAACAAAACCTTTCTGATTTAGATTTCTCACTTAGTTTACTACAACATAATTTAACGTATACTTTAGCCACAGCAACGCGTGACCGGGACTTATATATAGGCCTATATAAACAAAGTCGGATTAGTTACACTATTTATAACTCAAGAACGGCTGGACCGATATTTATGATCTTTGATTTGTTGGATTTGTTTCCGCCCCGAATAGCAGATAACTATTAAAACATCGGAAAAATTAACGTAAAAATATTTAAAGGCGATACGACGTTCGCCGGGCCAGCTAGTAGTTTTATATATTTTCAATTTAACGTTTTTTGAAAGGAGTTGGGACGTCAAGAGTCCCTGTAATGCATAATAGCACGCATTTCCAGAATATTCAGCTTATGCTTAATTTCTTTATGCATCTCATTCCTATTTGTGATTTTTTTCCTAGGTATTTGAATTCAGCCACTTCCTCAAAATTTCCCTCATTTGTCATTAGCTGTCCATTTCCTTTATATAATGTATTTCTATATTTAGTTGTATTGATATTTACTTCCAGTCCCAATTTCTTAGTGTTACTCAATAAGGTGTGCATGTTGGCCTTTAGTAGGCCTATATATCTTCGCTATCGCCCAATACTCATGGATGCAAAAAATAATAACTAGAATGAGAACAAGAGAACTGGAAGATATGAAGTGGATGGATGGGGATGAATGCAGAAGTAAAATAAAACTTGAGGCACAGAAAAATATGTAAACAATGAAAATCTGTATAAAAATATATACTAGGCCTATTACTACCATTTTTTTCGCGTCACATTATAAACCCGCCTGGGGTCGTTGGATCATCATTATCATATTCGCCACGTTTAGTATGAGTGTATGTGCATGTGTGTAAATGGCGTGTTTCGTTTTAATGCTGTGTTGCTTCGGAGGAAGCCCTGACATTAGGCAGATCACTCATTCGGAGAGGCTCTCCTTGTGTGATTAAAAATATGTATGTGATCCACAGTTAAAATCACTCTCCCGACAGGTCATGCCACTGTAAGGCCAGATGGCATGTTACACGTAAATGTACCTATAAGGCGAGCGGTTAAGATCAAACTGCCTTAATGGAATATGTAATTCTCCATAAGCCGTAATCATACTCTGGACGCAGAATTCTCCTCAACATCTTTAATTCAAAAAAATTTTAATATGTTCTATTTTCTTTGTATTACCGATATTTCCGAACCATATATTTGTATTATTCCTATTTTTGAACACAAAATATATAAAACCTAATGTAAATAATATAAGCTGCCGTATTTATACAGTTTATAGCCTACAGCTCGCCAAATGTAACGAGAAAGGTCAAACATATTTGTTTTGTATTTTACATTTTATTTATTTTTTTAATACAAGATGTTTGTATGCGTGGCGTCTAAGAACAATATAAACAAAATTAATGTAATTGTATTAGCATAAACTGGACAAAGGAAATGTATTCACATTACCTTAAACATTAGAAAGAAGTGAAATAATTTTATAGATTATGGGAAAACCTGGGTAAAAGAGTGTATCGAAAAAAAATCGAATTTCAAAACGCGTGTAATCTAAGAAGTGGGATACTGGCCTCAAATGAATGCAGAAAAAAATGTCCAAATGCTATAATTTTCGACTTTGTTAAAATGTAAAATACTTATATTAGGGATTTTATCGTAAAACTCTCTGTAACTGGATACTCTGCAATTAGATTTTGTACAAATTGATTTTCAGTAGGCGTAGAATTGTATGAGTGAAAGAAAGTTGGGACGGTCCTTGACATTGGTGGGGTTTAATGCGAATGAATATTTATGGACAGTTTTCGAGAAATTTCCTGGTGTTGTAACGACCTTATGCATATAGGGGTCACTAATTTAAACGTAAAATTAATGCCAGGAAACTTAAGGAAAAATAGTCCCCGTAACTGGCCATCATATCCATTCAATTTTGTTTAATAAGAATGTATGAATGAATGATGTGTCTTGACTTAAATGTTTATGTTGTCTTGGAGGTAGCCGTGGCATTAAGATGAACACTTATCCAAGGAGGCCCTCTGTGCCCTAGTGTTGCCAAAAAAAAAGTATATACATGTAATCCAGAGTTTACAATCCTCTCCCGAACAGTCGTGTCTCTATAAGGCACTTGTGGCGCGGAACAGGTAAAATTTCTACGATGGAAGATTAAACTAATGAGGGTGAAAGGAATATACTTTGACAGACGGAAGGATCAAGCTTTGACAGTACACCGTGTTCACAGAACTACGTCTAATGAAATACCAATACATAAGTTGTTCTTTATTTCTCGTAACAAAAAACTTGAATTGAGTAAGCTTTATAGTCCTTGCGCTTCGGTGAAAACATTTTTTAAAACATCCAAATTTTTAAACATTGTTCCTTAAACAGAAATGAAACGTTTAATAGGTGGCGGTATTATACATTTTAAAAATGTTTTTAAGGTAGTTTTCAATACATCCTACTGAGTAATTAGAAACAATAGTATATTACGATGGGAGGTTGGGAAATGGTTTTTACAGAATCGGGGAAAATGTTTAAAAACCGAGCGTTAGCAAGGTTGTTAATTTCCGAGATTCTGTAAAACACTTCACAAACATGCGTTGTGTATTACTTTTTGCGCGATGCCGTTTTCAAAATAATAAATAATAGTAAAATAATAGCATCTTTGTTGTAAATATTTGGTTTCGTTATAAACAATTGACTAACGTTAACAGTGTGGGCAATGTTTATTAGTTGAAACTACAGGAGGCCGTAAGACCAATATTAGTGATAAAATTGCGGCAAGTACGTATTTATTGTTTTATATTGTTTTAAATAAAGTTCAGTTCATTTAAAATTCAGTGATTTGTTTCGTATAATTTACATTAACACTAACTTTTGGATATTTTTTTAATATACATTGTATGTGGCATACATAGAGGGCAGTTGTTTTACTTCCCACACCCGGTTTTGTAATATGTAATATTACATTATAGTTATTTAGGTTGGCAACCCCGAAATGTAGGAAGTTGAACTCTCAATCATGGTCGCCATTGGTAAGTACGACAAAACGTACTATTGCGCAAAAAATATATTATACTTTTTTATTGAGTTATTTGTGATGTGGTCACAAAATATTTTTAGCAGTTTATATTACTTACACCATTTATAATGGTAAAGTTGTAATACATAAGTTCTTTATGCATAGTTGACAAAGTATTTTTTAATTAAAATTGCACTTGTAAATAATTGCAATTATAGTTACTTCGTAGTAATTGTAATTTAATTCTTGGTTTTTTAATTTCGATTTCACTTAATACTACTTTATTATTATTGTTATTACTATTACTATTATTATTGTTATCATCATTATTATTATATCATTAAAAGAACGCATCCTCTAAGAGTCAGGTCTAGTTTCGTGACTGTTGGCTTACGTAGTTGTGAGTTTTTCTCTGACATCCGACAGGAAAATAATGCAATTTTAATTAATTCCCGTTTCAGTGTAAGACTAGTTATTCATCGTAACAGAGCATTCTGGATGCAAAATTCCGCGTAACAGAGAGCATTCTGGGTGCAAAACAAAGATGGAATTAAAACTAGTGGTGAAAACACACAGCGGACGCCACCAGCAACATGTCAACATGACATCGCATTACAAGTTAAACTAGAAACAGCAAAGCTTGTAATTGAGGAGTAAAACTTTGGTCAGCAAGTATTCAGAGGCAAGAAAAAATATAAGTGGATGAAAACCTGTAACTTTGTGCTATAACTATTACTTTCTTTTCTGTGTTTTATATTTTGTAGTTTTATAATTTTAAGGCCAATGATATTTATATCAATGTATCTATATTAAATTGAATAATATGGTATCTTTAACTTGTCTTGGTTGAGTGGCTTACTTAAATACCTCCCGAGAGCTAATTCCGGTGGTAGCATTGCTGCCGAAAGGGTTTCCATGCCAGACAGGTCGAAGGCAATAAGCCAGATAAAAAATTACATTGGTCGAAAAAGTCGCGATCATTCGCCATAAAAATACAACCGTCAAGAAAGGCAGATAAGGGTTACATTGGGAAGCGAAGGGATGTATGGAGAGCTTATGTCCGCGTGATCATGAACAATGGTTTCGATAGTACCAGTGAGTTAGTTAATTGCATGACTACAATATTTCTCTGAAGAGCCACAACTACCGTAGACCGGGCCTACTTTAGCATGGTTTTGGAATCTTTTTTGAGATCACTTTTATTATGTCTATGAATATAATTAAACATATAAAAAGAATGGAAGACAACCGACTTGCAAAATAGAGCTAAAGAAGATATACCAACGGACGAGAGAAGAACAAGAGGAAGACCAGTCAAGAGGTGGACAAGTAGTGAATGCACATCCAATACGTCTTCCTCCGAGGAGTGATTTTCGAAATAAACAGGATGAAAATCCTACAAATTATGAGTAAGAAGAAGATATATCTAATCATATCAAATGATCCTTAAACTATAGCCCTGCAATATAATGATTTTCATATTTCGACATCTAAATTGAAAAATAAGTCCTTATTTTGCCGCCAAAATAGCTAATCACTTTGGCATGTCATTTATTTTCATTTTAGATCAAAGCTGATCCCCTTGAGGGGATACTTTGACACCGTACCTTTTTTTTTTAAAAATATTACATAAAAAAGAACCAGTTTTCTTCTACTTCTTCTTCTACTTCTCCTTTATCTTTACAGTCCTGAATGGGACTTCGCCTCCTTCAAAGGTTTCTGCCATTCCTCTCTATTTTGGGCAACTTTTCCTTGTTCTTAAATCTTACTCTTACTGCATCCTCTTCAATCCTATCCTTCCACCGTAGTTTTGGTCTCCAGCCTGGTAGAGGAAGAGAAGATTCCATGATCCTAAATAAAACTCATTTTTCCGCCATCCAGTTCTTTTCCTTGAAAAAAATCTACAAATAAGTGTTATGAAATATTTTAATTTTGTTTAAAAGTGGAATGGTAGCAATACGGGTAATTAAGTACCTTTATTTTCGTCTTTAAATGTTTCACATTCTCAACTTAGGTTACTTGACTCTTCATTCCATACACTGCAGACCCATAATTTGAACGACACGAGAGAAATCCAATCCTTTCTTCTGTAGTAAAAAAGTTGAATTCACAAATTAAATAAAAGTCTTCTGCGCTATTTTTTTGTGTTGATGACGAATCTTGAATGTTTCACTGGGTTACTATATCTCTGCTCTTGCAGATGAGTGTTAATTTCATTACCGTCCGAAGTAATTTGAGATCCTAGTTTCACGTCCAGTTTCATCCTTCTTCTGTGACGCATTCTTTATTAATTAAATCCTCTTTTTTTCAGATAATTCGAAAAGCGGAAATCTATGAGCTTGCCAGAGCTGTCAGTGACTGAAGAAAATGTTCGGAGAGCATCTTGACTATCGAAGGGATAAATTCCAATTCTTCTAAACGCATTTTGAAGATTGCTTCCAACTTTAAAGGAGAGAGCTTCCACCAACAGCCTTCAAAAGCATTGGAAATTTTTGTATCCTTCCTTAGTGATTTGGTTCCATTTTTCCAATATTTGTCGCAGTAGCAGATTAAATTACATGGGACAAAAAGGACGACATATGCATGGAAAAGTAGTGAAATAAAGTTTATGTTGAGGAAAAACAGAATATCCGACAGAAAAAAAGTTCTGCCCGGCTCCAATTTTTCCACCACAAACTATACATTGGAGTGACTGAGACGGGAACTCGGAACCCAGAGATGGTGGGCGAGTGACTACCCACTTGTCCGACGGATCCGCTTAATAATAATAATAATAATATTAATAATAATAATAATAATAATAATAATAATAATAATAATAATAATAATAATAATAATAATAAACGACCTGTTGAAAGAGTATGGGTCATACACATACTTTTTTTGGTCACACTAGGATATGAGTGATCAGGGCGTTGTCCGAGACAATACAACATTTAAGACGAAACACACCATTCATTCAAACATCCATACTAAATATGGCGAATATGATGTTGACTGTCATAGAATGATAATGCTCGGTCACCGTTTGCGCCTTAAAGTTCCCTGACATGATTTTTTATTTGTGAGGAAAAAATCCGAAAAAAAAACTTGTCCCGACCGGTATCAAACCCGAACCGCTGTGTACCAGGCAGCGACACTAATCCGAGACTACAGCGGTGAACACATCTAATATAATTTAATATAAGAATCCTAATTTATTCATATTTTATAAATAGTATTTCGTCTTAACTCCATGTATGATTCTACTATAAGGGGATTTATTAATCCTTCCTACCATTCTTCACCAACTGAAAAGAAAAGTCTGAAACTTGAATTTAAAAAAGACTGCCTTATTAAAGCATATATCAGTTTTAAACCTCCGTACGAGTTGGCTTAGATGGTAGTGTTTGAAAATCATATTCAGAAGATGCTGGATTCAAAGCACCTGTGTCGACTAACCTGACAGATTTTTTCCTGGTTTTCCTCAATCACAAAGGCAAATGCTGGATTTTATTTAATTGTCAGGATCTAATTCATCATCATTAATTATTCGTGGTCAGTTAATTAAGGTCCACCGCTGTGGTCTCGAGGTAGCGTGCTGCCTTGTCACGCAGCGGGTCCGGGTTCGATCCCCGGTCGGGGCAGTTTTTCTGGGTGAGGTTTTTATCGGGGTTTTTCCTCACCTGTAAGACAAATGTCAGGAAAACTTTAAGGCCCTAACGGTCCCCGAAATCATATGGCCATCATCAACATCATCATCCTTATCATTATCATCATCATCCTTCACCGGTGTGGAAAGCAACGGGAAGCTACCACACCTACAATTCAATTCCCTAGTAAAGCTGCAAGCATAGCATGAAAATGCTATGGTTGCAGTGAAGGACCTGCCTTCGGGCAGAATTACTATGGATGGTTAATTAAAATCAGTTAATTTCTTTAGAATAATTCATGACAAACGTAGCAACATAAAAAATAAAAGTAAAAGTACTCGATGCATCTACAAATACTGTAAGCGATATGATCTTAAATTTCAAAGCGTCTTGAAATAAGAATAAGATAAAAGCATATATAAATAAGATAGTGACGTGCTTTGTTTAGTGCAAGGGTTTTCAAACTTTCTCCTGTTGGGGGCCCTCAACCCTCAAAATCTGAACGCTTCTCCTCTGTCAACAATACATGTATCCCGAAAAGAAGAAAAACCATCTCTGCGATAAAGTATGTTTAATATATTAATAATAATTAATGAAAATATGTGTCATTAGTACTGGTAATCCATAACTTTTTAGTATTATTAACCAGTGTCAATCCAGTGTGATAAGATATTCATGTTAATAAGGTTAATTTAGCATAATGAATGTTAGTGCAGTGTATTTTATTATCATTAGTATTATATTTATATAATATATGTATATTATATTATTAATGTAATAATAATAATAATAATAATAATAATAATAATAATAATAATAATAGACTTATTTCAACTGGCAGAGTTAAGACCATAAAGCCTATTTTTCGCTCGATCAGCAAACTAAAACATACAAAAGTGTATTTATATACTTTATCTCAAATTAATACTAAACGCTATTAACATAAACACTTAGAAATAAACACATAACTGTAATTTTAAATACTCTGTTAGTTTAAAAAATGTACATAGGATATGTAATTGATTAAATAACTCATGATATGAAAAATAGCAGCTTTAAAAATGATGTTTTTAAAGGGATGGATTACTGCTCGGCAGCTCCTGATTTCCACTGGTAATGAATTCCAATAACGGAAACAGAGAAAGAGAATGTGAAAGAAGGATCTGTTCTATGATACGGTATGTTTAATATTTAATTGATCTAGTGTTGACGTTATGATTGGAGAATAAAAGGTGAAAGCGAGCTGACAGACATCTGGGACTAGAGGTGTGAATAATTAGGAATAGAAGAGTAAGAGAATGCATTGTTCTATCACTCAGCGCAAGCAAATACAGCCATTCAAGAGATGGCCAAATATGGTCTACTTTTGTACATTATAAACATACATGATTCAGATATTATGAACACGTTGTAGTTAGTTTGGCAGTCAGTAATGTATTTGAGGTGGTGAAGAGAATGAAATGTAGCGAAAACTTTTTTTGGACACTTGCTTTACTTGATTACTCCAGATTATATCATAAGTAACGCCACGAGTGATTTCCAAATTGTCGATAAATTCACGAGTCACGAAGTGGCGTGTGAATTTATCTAGAGAATTTGGAAATCAAAAGTGACATTTGTTAGGACTATTTAACTCACAAATAACTATTTAAATATAGTTATTTTAAAATAGTTATAGGCTATATTTAATGTAAACGGTGATGTTTGAAAACAAATGAGAAATGTTTGGTTATTCTTCTTTTGTTCATCCACTGCTTCTAGATCATATTATTTATTACCAAATAGGATCGCAATATTGTAAGAATGCACTCTATTGGAGAAAAAATAAAACACATCAAACTATGTATAACCAACGTAGTAAGTTATTAATTAATTTCTGAAGTCCTACTGTATGATATAAATATGTCAATTATATTTTTCTGGATCGTAAATATCTGAGAACTAATACGTTTAAAGAAAGTGCAAACAGTGGTTTCTTCTTATTGCGGTATAATTAATTGCTATATATTTTTTCTATTATATTTCGCAAGCGGTATCAGGTTACAATTGTTCACTATATATACAATCTGAAAGCCACATTCATTCTAGGACTCTTCTTCTTCATTCCACGGGCTAAGCAAAAATTGCCTATTCCGCCTCACAGTTGTTCTGTCCATCTTTTCACTGGCCTTCCTACATTCCTTGAACCTCTTGGCTTATAGTTGAATGTTGCTCTCGGTAATCTTGTTACATTCATTCTTTCTACATGTGTAAACCATTTCTCTCTATATTCTCTGATTTTCTCATTCAATGGATATATATTTAACTCTGTTCTTAATCTTCATTCTTTATCCGATCCAATCTTGTACAGCCTTTTGTTCTTCTAAGAAAGTTCATTTCTGCGCTTTGTATTCTACTTTGTAATGTTTTGGTCATTACCCAAGTTTCGCTCCCATAAAGTAATGCAGGAACTGCCAATATTTTATAAAACTTCAATCTAGTATCTCTTCTTGTTTTATTCTTTAATGTTTTATCAATCTAGGATTCTTACACCTTAATATATACAACGTATTTCTTGGAGAGTCAGTCAATGCAAAATAATGCTATGACATGTTCAGAAATAAAAAGGACGAGTTTTCTTTCATATGATAGACTTAAGTTGATAATATCGGGGTGAAACCCGTATGTGATTGGTTGTAAAATTAAATTCAGTGAAAAGTGATTTGTCATTGTCGCCCATTTGGGAGTTAAATAGTCCAAATAATATCCTATATTTTTATTACGAGGTTTTATTGAATTGAGATACCACCCAATACAATGACAGACAAGTCATTATAATGTTGTGAGTATAAAGTAGAAATTTATGTCAAATTCTTATAGAGAGTGATTTTTGTACTTTTAGTCGAAGACCAAATTTATTTACTAAATTCAAAATATCAGTCAGGTCATTGTTAATTCTGCCAGTGGATTCCATTATGTCACTTGGTTTATAATGTAAGTTGACTGCATGTTAAATTATAGATAAGTCTATTTGTAATAAAGTATAGACCTTATACTACACGATTTTAGGACATTTTTTTCAAGGGTCGTGCGCCATACTGTTTGAAAACAGCTGGATTAATGGGAATGCGAAAAAGCAGCAATTTCGAGCATCTAAACAAGAACACTTGAACGAATGTATGGAAGGATAAACACGCTGAGACAGATGCCTGTTAATAGAATTTCGAATGACCGTAAGGTGCTACTACATCTGTTCTTTTCACGTCAGGTTTTCACTGATTACACTAAAACGGAACTGTACTAGCAACAAGAAAAAACAAATGGCGATTCAGGCTACTTTATAGACTATTAACTCCCACAAATCTCCTTAACGCCTAAATTTTAATTCAACTTATCATACTGCCTCTTATTGGAGGTATGCATAAGACTTGTATTTTTTTCTATAAAATTCAAAATATAAAGCACAAATACAAGAAAGAAATAATATACTCAAAACGTTTTAAACAAACTTATTGAATACAATGATTTCACAAAATTTGGTAACTTTTTTTTTGTACAATGATGACAAATCCATTTCTAAGAGAAGTAGATAAATAAATTAAAAAGGTGGTATAGCTCCATGATACTCTATTAATAAGCCGTTTAGTCCACTTAAGTTAGGTTAAATTTTGACTTAAACTATTCATTGTGGGATTGTATATTTATTTGCTGTTCTTAATGAACTTCCATGGACTGATGACAACCCAATTCAAAACGGACAGTTGGTCTTCTGCGATTTCAAAATCATCAGTCTTAAAGACTATTTATTACAACAGGCCTCAACGATCCAGCAGTAGCTAAACAGGATACTACCTCCAAACTTTCCAACCGTTTTAGTGCAGCAGTACGATGCGATGTGGATTACGTAGAAAGCAATCCACGTTGACGTCTCGAATCGTGGGCAAGGGTTTCTGTCTCCGGGCATTCGTGTCTGCTCTAGGTTCCGTCATGGATTACCGGAAATAGTCGTATAGCAAGTACTTCAGCATTAATTTTAAGTCAATCATCCACTCATTTGTTAACAATCGTTTTAATTTATCGCCCACTAATTATGTTTTGGAATATACCGTACAATTCGAATTCTCTTCCAATTTTTACCCCTAAACACAATCTCTAAATATTCTGTCATAGTATCGTTCTCACGAACTGCCTAATGAAATTAACGACTACCGGACAGTATAGTCCTTCAAAAAATAAGTTAATGATGGTTTTAACGTAATGTTAATACTACCTAGCTTCTCTAATTTGTATTATTGTTTTATTCAATTTTGTATATATTCTATCTTCTTCATGTGTATATGTCTTTTCCTTTAAAGTTATTTAATATATCGACTAATTATTATTATTATTATTATTATTATTATTATTATTTTTTTATTATTATTATTTTTATGATTATTATTATTATTATTATTATTATTATTATTTTTATTATTATTATTATTATTTTTATGATTATTATTATTATTATTATTATTATTATTATTATTATTATTATTATTATTATTATTATTATTATTATTGTCATTATTGTAATTACTGTCATCGGTCACTATACCTAATTTGTAAAAATTTAATTATGTACACACATTAGCATATATTGTAAACTTTTAATTCTTACAGATTGAGTGGAAGTTAAGATCTCATAGCCTTAACTCTGCCAATGTAAATAAATCTTTAATATTAATATTATGGTATATTTACCTTGTCGTGGTGGAGTGGCTTGCGTGCTTAAATGATCCTGAGAGCTATGCCGGCGGTAGCATTGCTGCCGATAGGGTTACCCATGCCGGACTGGTCGAAGGTGATAAGCCAGACGAAAAAAGTACCTTCGGCGAAAGAGTGACGATCTTTCACCATAAAAATACAACCGTAAAGAAATGCGGACATGGGTTCATCTGGGGTAAAATTTTCCGGAGGTCAAATAGTCCCCCATTCGGTTCTCCGGTCGGGGACTACTTCAGGGAACCCATGCCAAAGGCTCAAACACAGGGACATGTTCCTAGGAACATGGAATGTTAGAACTTTATACAATAGCGGGGCACTAGAGACATTAACGCGGGAATTGGATAAATCGCCCTTGGATATAGTCGCTTTACAGGAAGTTAGGTGGCCAGGAGAAGGTAGTCAGGAATCAGGAAACTTTGCATTATACTATGGGGGTGCAGAAAGACCTGCATTTGGAACGGGTTTTTTAGTCAGAAGGAGGATCCTATCCGCTATCCGAGATATTAAATTTGTTAGTGATAGGATATCATACATAATTCTAAAGGCTAAACGACATGATTTTATAATTGTAAATGTACATGCCCCCACAGAAGATAAAGATGACAAGATCAAGGATGAGTTCTATGAAGAATTAGAATGCTTATTTGATAGCCTTTCACGATATCATATGAAAATTGTCTTAGGAGATTTTAATGCAAAAGTGGGGCGGGAAGATATATTCAAACCAACAATAGGCAAATTCAGTCTTCATGAAGATAGTAACGACAACGGGGTTAGATTAGTCACATTTGCCACATCGAAGAATCTCATTGTTAAGAGCACAACATTTCAGCATAAGGATATTCATAAATACACCTGGACGTCCCCAGATGGAGAAACTCGGAACCAGATAGATCATGTATTAGTGGATAAACGCTGGCACAGTAGCATCATTGATGTTAGATCAGTTAGAGGGACAGACTGCAATTCGGATCATCATCTGGTCAGAGTGAAAATCAGACAACGGCTATCGCTTATGAGAGGAACGAACGCTAAAGATGATTCTGTAAAATATGAATTAAAAAACTTGAAAAATGATGAAATGTGGCAAGAATACCAAATCAAAATTGCTAATAGATTTGAAGTACTGGAATCTTCAGATGACAATGTGGCAAACGAAGAAGAAACTGATATAAATAAAGAGTGGGAGGCTATAAGAGATACTATTAAATTGTCAGCATCAGAAAGCATTGGTTGTTTAAAAAAGAGGCAAAACAAGAAATGGTTAATCAATTGAGTTGGTGTTTACTCGATGAAAATCCATATTTATTAATTAAATAAAAATAAAACGTAGTTTTATTTGATTTTCATATTTATTATATAATTCAGTGACAGCTGTTTCGGTACACTGTACCTTCTTCAGACATGTTAACAAATTATGAATTGTGTTCCAACTGATCTAAGCAACAATACAACAATATTTATTTAATTTTTTTAATTTAACAAAGGGGATTCATTCAAATCAAGTTGAGAATTTAACAGCTTTTACTACTTTTAAACTTATTAATTTCTACAGCCTCCAAAAGATCTAACTTCTTACCCTTATCACAAATATGTAAAATTTCATGCCATGGTTCGACGAAGATTGTTACGTAATGAGGCAAAGGACACAACTCCTCCATGCTGCTAGGGAACACGGAGGTGATGCACTGACAGAGTACGCCGTAGAGCGTGGGAAATACAAATGCCTACTGAAGGAAAAGAAATTAACATACGACCTCCTTGTAGAACAGGAACTAATTGCTGAGGCGGAAATGAAACCTTACAAAATCCTAAGGTCCTCGAAGAAGAACAGATCGAGCCCCCTCGTAAACATGGAGCGATGGGAATTGCACTTCAGCAACCTCCTGGGAGAAAGGAACAAAATGTCCAACTCCTTCTCACTACATGCGGAACGCAATCAAACCTCGACCCCCATCACAACAGAAGAAGTCACTCAACTAATCATGAACGGAAAGAACAACAAAGCGGCCGGCCCAGATGGAATATTTGCTGAACACCTGAAAGACACAGTCCGAGACCTGGCGGAACCGCTAGCGTGCCTTTTCAGAGAATGTTTCAAGAATAATTCAATCCCAAAACAGTGGAGGAGCACACTGATAACTGTGCTTTACAAAGGCAAAGGACGAAAGGACGATCAAAATTCATATAGGGGAATAGCCCTGGAAAACGTCATGTTTAAACTTTTCAGCACTCTTCTACTGAGGCGAATTGAACCAAGATTACGTGCTATCATACCAATGAATCAATATGGCTTCACCCCGGGCAGATCAACGCTACACGCTGTACATGAATTATAAAAGAAATAACAACTACCTTGGCGCAACCCACCACCCCTCTGTACGCAATCTTCATAGATTACGCTAAAGCCTTCGATAGCATCAACAGGAATATACTCATTCAAAAGCTAGAAAGCGTACTAGGTAGGACCAGTAATGAACTACAAATAATCGCGTCTGTGCTAACCGCAAACTCTGTGGCTATACACGACGGCATAACTACGTCGAAAAATATCATCCAGACAAGAGGGCTACTACAAGGAGACCCGCTGAGCCCGATACTCTTTAACGTCATGACGGCGGACATCGGTCAGGTGATAGACACAAGGAACGTCAAACTCCTTATGTACGCAGATGACATGGCTATCCTCTCCAGGAGTCTAGAAGACCTACAAACAGCCATGGAGATCAGGAAATGGGCACTAGAAAATTCAATGGTAATAAATAGCTCAAAGACCAAAGCTATGAAATTTAGGAGAGGAGGAAGACTATCCAAGAGAGATCACCTCATATGCGACGGGTCAACTCTAGAATTCGTCAGCAGCTTCAAATACCTAGGAATAACATTACAGACCACCGGAACAGTATTCTCGATGCATATACAAGTGCGTGCTACAGCTGCCACAAAAGCCATTTATGACATTCCAAAGTTACGAAACCTATCCCTACCAACGGCAATAGCATTATTCAATATCAAAGTTATGCCGGTTGCCACTTATGGAATCCAGCTAATATGGACATATCTCACAGCCAAAAATTTCATGAAACTTGAAAGCATAAAGCGAGATTCCTAAAACGGCTCTTTCAATTTCAAAATTCACAAGACATAGCTATGCCTACATAATAGCAAAGGAGTCTTACTTCATAGAAGATATCCGAAAACACTTCGATCTACCAGAAACGCAGGCATACAAAACAGCAATCGAGGAGAGACAGAGAAAAGCCAGAGAGATTCCGAACGAAATCACGGAAACGGAAGCATTAAACACAGACGAATGGAAAGGACCAAATTTTCGACTTCGCCACTTATACACACGCTTCGCCGCTCACGGCTTCCATGGCAAAATATGTCATAAACAAAGTTACCATGAACCCGAGGAGACCTGCATCTGTAAACTCTGTAGCAAACCGTGCCCAATGTATCACTTAGTGCAGTGCGAAAACAGAACCAAAACAATTCACGAATTAATAGCAAAATGGTAAAACCATGTATATAATATTAGTGTACACATTGTGTTTAATAAATATATTTAAAAAAAATTCAAAATTTGGATCGAAACAATGATTAAATTGGAATAGGTGGTTAGCATAGTTTGAATGTTCTAAATTCATGTTATGTGCTCTCATGTGTTCCTTTATCCGAGATATAAAAGGTCTACCAGTTTGTCCTATATAGACATTGTCACATGTGCCACACTTCAATTTATATACACCTGATAATTTTTCTTTTTTTGTTTTGGTTTTATTGTTTTTTATTATATTTTGTAGAGTTTTATTAGTTTTAAATGCCACATTAATGTTCAACTTTTTGAAGTGTTTAGATATTTTATTTGAAAGTGGGCCTATGTATGACATTACGACATATTTCTTATTGTTTTCTTTGGGTACAGGAAAAACTTTGTTAATTGCTTTTTTGTAATTAATCTTCTTAATTAAACATTCTATAATTTCAGGGTCGTATCCATTATTAACAGCCAATTGTTTAATAATATTCAATTCATTATTATATTCCAAGGATGAAAGAGGGATATTTAAAAGTCTATGAATGTAACTATTAAAGGCTGTCATCTTATGAGTATATGGGTGAAGAGAAGAACTATGGATAGTGGTATCACTACTATGGATAGTGGTATCACATGTGACAATGTCTATATAGGACAAACTGGTAGACCTTTTATATCTCGGATAAAGGAACACATGAGAGCATATAACAGAAATTTAGAAAATTCAAACTATGCTAACCACCTATTCCAATTTAATCATTGTTTCGATCCAAATTTTGAAATTTTACATATTTGTGATAAGGGTAAGAAGTTAGATCTTTTTGAGGCTGTAGAAATTAATAAGTTTAAAAGTAGTAAAAGCTGTTAAATTCTCAACTTGATTTGAATGAATCCCCTTTGTTAAATTTAAAAATTTAAATAAATATTGTTGTATTGTTGCTTAGATCAGTTGGAACACAATTCATATTTGTTAACATGTCTGAAGAAGGTACAGTGTACCGAAACAGCTGTCACTGAATTATATAATAAATATGAAAATCAAATAAAACTACGTTTTATTTTTATTTAATTAACAAGAAATGGTTTGATGAGGAATGTGCCGACATTGTAAACAAAAGAAAGCTAGCAAAAATGAAATGGTTACACGAGCCAAATGAGGTAAATTTAGAGCAATTAGGTAGTGTTAGACGTGAAACCACCAAGTTATTAAAGAGTAAAAAGAGGGAATATTTGAGAGAGAAGATTAATGATCTTGAAATGAATGCAAAAAATAGGAACATTAGAGAATTATATCAGGGAATTAGTATAGAGAAGAAGGGGTTTCAGGCTAGAACAAACGTAATTCAGAATGAAAAAGGGGATATGATTGCAGATTCTAGGAGTATATTAATTAGATGGAAAGGTTGCTTTAATCAGCTATTAAATGTACATACAGAACAGGACATTGAGGAGGATAAGTTACAGACAGCAGAAATGCTAGTCGCAGAGCCAAGTGCATTAGAGGTTGAAATGGCGATTGAAAAATTGAAGATGTGTAAAGCATCAGGTTCAGATGAGATCCCAGCAGAACTGATAAAATCAGGGGGAGAAAAATTGATGGACAAGATACGCTGGTTGCTTAGTAAGATTTCGGAAAAAGAAGCTCTTCCAGATGAATGGAAGGAATCAATTATCATACCAATTTATAAGAAAGGAGATAAAACTGATTGCAACAACTACAGGGGCATCTCATTACTTTCAACTTCGTACAAATTCTAACAAATATATTAGTAAGCAGACTTACTCCCTATATTGATGACATTCTAGGAGATCAGCAATGTGCATTTAGAAGAAACAGGTCTACAACACATCAGATTTTCAGTATAAGACGATTTTAGAAAAGAAATGGGAATATAATAGTACTGTACATCAACTATATGTAGACTTCAAAAAAGCATATGATTCAATTAAGAGGGAGAAGTTATATAGTATCCTGCTGGAGTTCGGAATTCCTAAAAAGTTAGTTAGACTTATACGAATGTGTCTAAATGGCTCAAAGAGTAGGGTGCGTGTAGGCAAACAGTTTTCAGACACTTTTGAAATCCAGAATGAGTTGAAGCAACGAGATGCACTATCTCCTCTACTATTTAATTTTGTACTAGAGCATGCAATTAAATCTTTAGAGAATGAGGAAGGCTTGCAACTCAATGGTATTAATAAGCTGTTAGTTTATGCTGATGATGTAGTACTACTGGCCGATAGCGAGGAGATACTAAAGGCCAACACGCACACACTATTGAGTAACACTAAGAAATTAGGACTGGAGGTAAATGTCAGTAAAACTAAATGTATGGTCACACGTAGAAATTCAGTATATAATGGAAATGGACAGCTAATGATAAATGAGGGAAATTTTGAGGAAGTGGCTGAATTCAAATACCTAGGAACAATAATCACAAATAGGAATGAGATGCACAAAGAAATTAAACATAGGCTCAATTCTGGAAATGCATGCTATATGCATTGCAGAGACTTTTGATGCCCCAACTCCTTTCAAAAAACGTTAAGCTGAAAATATATAAAACTATTATTCTACCAGTTATATTATATGGGTGCGAAACATGGACTCTTACTTTAAGGGAGGAAAGGAGATTACGAGTATTTGAGAATAAAGTTCTTAGGAAAATTTTTGGACCAAAGAGAGATGAACAGACAGGTGAATGGAGAAGACTACATAACAATGAACTACATGGTCTTTATAGGAAGCCAGATATAATAAGAACAGTTAAGTCTCGTAGACTGCGATGGGTAGGACATGTTGCGCGTATGGGGAATGAAAGACGTGCATGGAAGCTTCTTGTAGGAAAGCCAGAGGGAAAACGCTCATTGGTAGGCCAAGAATGAGGTGGGAGAACAACATTAACTATGATTTGAGGGAAGCAGATTATACAGGGAATGATTGGAAGCATTGGCTCAGGATAGAGATGTATGGAGAGCTTACCCGCGCGGCCATGAACCTTCGGGTTCGATAGTGCCAGTGAGTAAGTAAGTGAGTATTATCATTATTATTATTAGTTTTCATCATCTCTATCATCATTATTATTATTTTATTTTATTTATTCTGATGGAGTTAAGGCGATGTGGCCTTCCATTCCACTCACTAGGACAAACATATGTCACATTAAAATAGATAAATATTTGGGACGGCCAAGGAAACGATGGACTTGAAACCGGAACAAGTCGTATTGACCTAATCCTGAAAAGGAAGGGGAAGAAGAAGAAGAAGAAGAAGAAGAAAAGATCACAATAATATTATATACTAAATGATATTTGACAAAACTAAATAATAATAAAAGTAAGATCTTTGATAATTAAAACTGATAATGAAGTATTTACAGAAGAACAGCCCTATCTACTATACATGAAAAATACAAAATAAACAATAACATATAATAAATTAATCTATCGATTATATAAGATCCTATTAACCTAAAATATTGATAAATCTTAATAATACTATTTTACAAAATAAAAGAAGATAATTATAATTGTTAAAATATACCAGTGAGATGATACCGTTAATTATTAAAAATTCTTAAACTTTTATTTTAATGTGTTATACAGCTTGGGAGTCTCTGACATATGGTGGAACAGAATTACATGTTCTGGCAAGTTTAATTGTAAATTATTTTCAGTAATCATATAATGAGGGTAGATATAAAGGACAATGTGCTGATGGGATTGGGTACGTAATTTAAGTGTAATCAGAGTATCTAACGAAACGGTGAGATAAATAGACGATGACGAATGTGTATTTTATAGATAAGAGATAAGAATGGCGTTCTATAATATCGTAGACGAAGACATCACAATTGTTCCAGGGACGGTGTAAGGGCAGGGTTGTCAAACAGTGCTCACTATATGTGACAACGGTACGTCGCGTTGCGTCGGTAAGAAACTGCTGCTCAGTTGTGTTGCTTCCTTACTAGTGCACATGCATGCGGTCGTGTTAGGAGAAACAACCAGCGATAGCTTCGACTTCAACTAAATCGAAAAAAAAACGAGATCTTTCAACAGTGAATGGGATTTTTTTTCGAAAGGTCTTACATACAGTAAAAGCTCATTCGTGGGGGATATCTTCCGTAAATATGCTGCGAATACAGAAACCGTGTACATGGAATGTTTAATTGGGTATGGGTATGCAGGGGATACGTTCTAAGGTTCCAATTTTTTTTTTTTCAAAATAAAATCAATTAATGAGAGATTTTTGAACAATTTCTATTAATTATTATTGCCAGGCTTAGGCAAGGACTCAAAGAAGTTAGTATTTGTGTTCCTGTTTTCCCGCTTTTAAAAGCCTCTCAATTTAAATTGATATTCAGTTGTGAATTCAGTGATAGAATTCCCTATTAGTCTTCGGATTTCTTGATGAATCGTACAGTTAATTCATTAACATTGAAACAGCTTGATATGGATGCAAACGACACGCCAACACATAAATGGTCAACCATTTATATTTTTACTTTAAGCGGCACACTACTTATTTTCCGCTTCGGAACTAATTGTATTTCCTTTTACTCGACCTTATAAATTGACAACAAAGCAGAAGAGATACGTGTTATTCAATCAAAATTGTTGAAACGAATGACAAGTTAAAACAATAAAACACCGATCGTGGCGAGGGCAACATTTATAACGGACATAGCGGCACGTAAAATACGGCGGCGGTGGCTTTTAATAACGAACTTTAGGCTTAGTGACAATAAGGTTTGTTTTTCTTTGATATTTATTTGTCCATTTGGTTTGAATCGCCTGGCACGTGCCTGCAGCAGAAAAGTTGCCGATGCATTAATAAAGGTTACCTTCCTTCTAATATACCGACTCGATCCGCGAATAAACAAATGTTTAGCCGCGAATACACGAACTGTATCGTAATTTTTTAACCCGCGAATAATGAAAACGCGAATAAGGAGTTTTACTGTATTTATTTTCCCATTCATTATTGAATATCGGTTTTGTAGATTCGGTTAAAGTTTACATAATACACCTGCATGCACGTGCTCTCGCAACGAGGAAATACTTATGAGTAGCAGTGTCTTACATCATCACCTTGTCCGAATTTAGGTTTAAATAGGAGACGGGGCATCTTGTAACACCTAGTGAGCACTATTTAACAAACCTGGTGTAACGTGATGAAAAATTCGAATTCCACAAATAAAATATACGAAAGAATTTCGAACGTGGCGAAGTCATTGGGCCCTCCATGGTATCTTTACCTTGTCGTGGTGGAGTGGCTTGCGTGCTTAAATGATCCCGAGAACTATGCCGGCGGTAGCATTGCTGCCGATAGGGTTACCCATGCCGGACTGGTCGAAGGTGATAAGCCAGACGAAAAAAGTACCTTCGGCGAAAGAGTGACGATCTTTCACCATAAAAATACAACCGTCAAGAAATGCGGACATGGGTTCATCTGGGGTAAAATTTTCCGGAGGTCAAATAGTCCCCCATTCGGTTCTCCGGTCGGGGACTACTTCAGGGAACCCATGCCAAAGGCTCAAACACAGGGACATGTTCTTAGGAACATGGAATGTTAGAACTTTATACAATAGCGGGGCACTAGAGATATTAACGCGGGAATTGGATAAATCGCCCTTGGATATAGTCGCTTTACAGGAAGTTAGGTGGCCAGGAGAAGGTAGTCAGGAATCAGGAAGCTTTGCATTATAATACGGGGGTGCAGAAAGACCTGAATTTGGAACGGGTTTTTTAGTCAAAAGGAGGATCCTGTCCGCTATCCGAGATATTAAGTTTGTTAGTGATAGGATATCATACATAATTCTAAAGGGTAAACGACATGATTTTATAATTGTAAATGTACATGCTCCCACAGAAGATAAAGATGATAAGATCAAGGATGAGTTCTATGAAGAATTAGATAGCCTTTCACGATGTCATATGAAAATTGTCTTAGGAGATTTTAATGCAAAAGTGGGGCGGGAAGATATATTCAAACCAACAATAGGCAAATTCAGTCTTCATGAAGATAGTAACGACAACGGGGTTAGATTAGTCACCTTCGCCACATCAAAGAATCTCATTGTTAAGAGCACAACATTTCAGCATAAGGATATTCATATATACACTCGGAAGTCTCCAGATGGAGAAACTCGGAACCAGATAGAGCATGTATTAGTGGACAAATGCTGGCACAGTAGCATCATCGATGTTACATCAGTTAGAGGGACGACTGCAATTCGGATCATCATCTGGTCAGAGTGAAAATCAGACAACGGCTATCGCTTATGAGAGGAACAAACACTAAAGATGATTCTGAAAAATTGAATTTAAAAACTTGAAAAATGATTAAATGCGGCAAGAATACCAAATCAAAATTGCTAATAGATTTGAAGTACTGGAATCTTCAGATGACAATGTGGTAAACGAAGAAGAAACTGATATAAATGAAGAATGGGAGGCTATAAGAGATACCATTAAATTGTCAGCATCAGAAAGCATTGGTTGTTTAAAAAAGAGGAAAAACAATAAATGGTTTGATGAGGAATGTGCCGACATTGTAAAGAAAAGAAAGGTAGTAAAAATGAAATTGTTACACGAGCCAAATGAGGTAAATTTAGAGCAATTGGGTATTATAGACGGGAAACCACCAGACTATTAAAGAATAAGAAGGGAGAATATATGAGAGAGAATATTAATGATCTTGAGATGAATGCCATCGGCCGCGGTGGACTAGTGGTTATGCTCCTTGCCTCTGGTCCCGAGGGTCGCGGGTTCAAACCCGGCCGCGGTCGATGGATTTCTTAGGATGGAAAAATCCAAGGAGCAAGTCCTCCGGGAGGGACTTTAAGCCGTGGGTCCCGAGTCTGAAGATTTTCAGGCTCGTGAAAGATCCTTAAGCCTGAATGAAAAGGCCTCTAAGCAAAATTTACCTAATTTTTCCGTCCTAGTACTACCATGGTTTCCTAGATGTCAGTATGAGCGGAACGCTGACCACGGACCATTCAAATGACATCTATACGAAAACAAGTGTAACTAAATTAGTATGGTTCAAATTCAGCCCTGTAGGGGTAGACCACCTAAATCTCTGTTAAGGGAAACACGGGCTTATAAGATAAGAAGAAATTAATGCCAAAAATAGGAACATTAGAGAATTATATCAGTGAACTAGAATAGAGAAGAAGGGGTTTCAGGCTTGAATAAACATAATTCGGAATAAAATTGGGGAAATGATTGCAGATTCCAGGAGTATATTAAATAGATGGAAAAGTTACTTTAATCAGCTATTAAATGTGCATACAGAACAGGAAATTGAAGAGCATAATTTACAGTCAGCAGAAATGCTAGTCGCAGAACCAAGTGCATTAGAAGTTGAAATGGCGATTGGAAAATTGAAGATGTATAAAGCATCAGGTTCAGATGAGATCCCAGCAGAACTGATAAAATCAGGGGGAGAAAAATTGATGGACAAGATACGCCGGTTGCTTTGTATGATTTGGGGAAAAGAAGCTCTTCCAGATGATTGGAAAGAATCGATTATCGTACCAATTTATAAGAAAGGAGATAAAACTGATTGCAACAACTACAGGGCCTCTCATTACTTTCAACTTCATACAAACCTTCTACTAGTGATGAGAGCTTTTGGTTGTTTTGTGTCTTCTACACAGGTGAGATTTACGTCATGGTTCAACTAAATTACATTGAAAACGTGTGTGGTTTGCTCATTTTGATTGCGATGCTAGCAAATAAGACAGAGGTTCCGACAATTATACCGGCGAGAGAGTCTCCACAACAATATTATTATAATATAAAAATGTATTACAAGTGTACGAGATATCTACCACTAACAGTTTCCTTAGAGCAAATGGTACATAATTTCCTATGCATTTTAATGAATTTATTATTATTATTATTATTATTATTATTATTATTATTATTATTATTATTATTATTATTATTATTATTATTATTATTATTATTATTGACCAGCCTCATGGGCTAGTGGTCAGCGTTTCTGACTACTGTTCATGAGGTCCCGGGTTCCATTCCCGGTCAAACCATAGGCATTTTTCCTTAAAGGGAATCATTCCTCTGGTTGCCCATGATCTGGAATTTAGGTTAAGTTTAGGTTAAGAACTCTCCTGGCGCGCCATTATCATTTATCACTCATCATATCATCAGGGTAACGTAACTCCGCCTTCTAGGCGCCCCAACTTCAGAAGTGGGTTACAATTAAACCAGGAGAGAACATCAAAAATGTCGAAATAACAGCCTGTGGCATTCAATAAAATATATTATTATTATATTATATTTTAATGGCTTCTCGTTGCAGACGGGTAAAATAGTGTGTGCAGTTAGATAATACATGTGTTGTTGTATTGTACTGTGTAGCAGAACACTCTCTACTTGAAGGCCACACAGTACAATACTACAACACAGATATATTATCTAACTGCACACACTATTTTACCCGTCTGCAACAAGAAGCCATTGAAATATTCAAACATCGAAATAGTTACAATAGAAAAGAAGAATCATTAAAAGTCAACAAAGCATGGATACCAGTCTTAACAAAAGCCAGATGTAAACCCCTACGAGAACAATCTACTAGAACATCAGACAGCAACCTCATTGGTGTAATGGAAGACCCTAATGCTAACCAACCAGAAGGCAGATACAATTTACGAAGTAACGGACCGCGCAGAGAACACGTCGCGGATACATGTATAAATAGAGCAGGTAGTCGACGCCAGTTATTCGTTATCATTTACTATTATACCGGTATCTAATCATCTCTAAATCACACCGGGGCAAATGCTTAAGCAGGAACCCGGGGTTCTCCTTTCTAGGACTTCCTGGAGAACCAAAAGGAATCGCTCACCGCTTGTCATTAATTTGGCTAGCCGCAGGGCCTTTCCACCAAGACTACCTTAGACGTGGGCCAGTCTCAAGACAATCCTTGAGGATGCCGGACGCAGTCTCTGGCGAAACGTTGGGGAACTACAAGCCTCAAGACCACGGCCAACAGCCCGGAAATCTTCTGCAAGATCATCATTATATTATTATTATTATTATTATTATTATTATTATTATTATTATTATTATTATTATTATTATTATTATTATAACGAGCGCAGAGAGGAATCTCAATAATAATTAAGAAGAAATTCAAGGAATTTATAACTAGTTGGGAGACCATAAATGAAAATATGATTAAAATGAACATAAATATTTTTTGGAAAAAAGTTACAATTCTAGGAGGGTATGGCATAAGCCAAGATGAATCGCCTACGAAGAAAGATGAGTTCTATGGAAACTTGAATAACGTAATAAGCGAAATTGGGAACTCAAGAGAAATTATTATGATGGGAGATTTTAATGGTAGAACTGGCACCCGGATTGGAAGTGAAGTGGTCGATCCTTTTGGAGAGGAGAAAATTAATGATAACGGCGAAAGACATGGAAATGTGTCAGCAGTACTCGTTAAAAATTACAAACTGATTTTATCAACACAAAGACATTCATTCATAAATACACAAGATATCAAGATACTTTACAGCGAAAATCAATAATAGATTATATAATTGTTGGACAAAATACGGATTTGAAAATACAAGATGTTAGAGTGTATAGAGGCTCAAACTGTGGCAGTAATCATTATTTGGTAAATGGAGAAATATGTTTTCCATATTTTAATAAGAGTAACGATACGAAAGTTAAATTGGAGACATCGGAAATTACGCACACACATCTATATAATACTCAGTTGTTACAGGACGATAGTATTTTATACCTTTACCGCAAGAGGCTGGACGAAAAGTTAATTGAAAATACATTTGAAACTCCTGAAAAACAATATCAGTATATTGTCGAAAATATACATTTGGCTGCTAGGGAAGCTTTGGGAGAAGAGGAAATGGAGAATAAGAAAACTTATTTTTTGGAACAAGCAGATTATGAATGATGTAAATGATAAAAAAAGTAAATATCTTAAATGGTTAAGTACAAAAAATTTGACGGACAAAATGGAGTATAAAAAAGCACAAGCAAAGGTAAGAAAGAAGGTGACAGAAGGAAAGAATAAATATTGGGAAAGAACCTGTCAAAGAATTCAGACTTATATTGGAGGAAAAAGATGTTCAGAGGCATGGAGAACTTTGAAAAATTTAAGAAAGCCAGGACACAATAAAATCAATATTCAGGGAATTTCTAAATGAATGGAAATTATATTTTAGCAGGCTATTGACGGAAGATCGTTTGAAATTTTTAAGTGGAATTGCAGAGGAAACTGATGATCAAAACAGAACGAGTATACATTTAGATATTGAGACAGTAGAGATAGCAATTGGAAGTTTAAAAAATGGAACGGCTTGTGGGGAAGGAGTACAGCCAAAATTAATTAAATATGGCACAAGGAAATTATTTGAATTGTTAAGGAGCCTTTTTGAGAGATGCCTAAACGGAGAAGATGTACCAGTAAAATGGAAAATTGGGTTGATATCAGTCATTCATAAGAAAGGAAGAAAGGATGAGTGCAATAATTATAGAGGAATCACCGTAATGAATGTTTTTAGCCGTATATATGGAAAAATAATCAAATATTATTTGGAAGAAATTTATAAACATAAGGTGAATGAGGTACAAGCAGGCTTTAGGTCTGAGAGATCTACAATTGATCACATATTTGTGGTAAAACAATTGATTGAAAAGACGAATAATAACAACCAACAAGTTCATTTCACATTTGTGGATTTAGAAAAGGCATGTGACAATGTACCTTTACAAATTTGTGGGAAGCATTAGAAGATATGGCCATAAATGATACAATTATTAATGCAATAAAAAATTTATATAAAAATGCATTATATAAAATTAAAATTGGAAAATATGTATCAGAGGGAATTAAAGTAACAAAAGGCCTTCGTCAAGGTTGTAGCATATCACCAACATTATTTAAGATATTTATACATAAAGCACTGTCAAACTAGAGCAAAAAATGTTTAGGAATGGGAGTACCAATTGGAGATGGATCAACAGATACAATATATACACTGTTATTTGCGGATGACCAGATAATAATTGCTCAAGAATATGAAGACATGGAGTTTATGTTCAGAAAATTATTGGACGAATACGATAACTGGGGTTTGAAAATAAATTTAGAAAAAACATTTTATATGGGATGTGGAGCCGAAATTGAAAATTTGATATTAGAAGATGAAAAGGGGTATATTAGAGGATGTGAAGAATTTGAGTATCTGGGAGTAAAATTAGGTAAAGAGGATAAACAAGAAAGTGATATTAAGAACAGAATAAATAAAGGTAGAGCAATAACAGCAATGATGAATGGAGTCTTATGGAACAGACATATAACCAGGAAAAATAAGTTACAAATATCTAATTCAATAGTGAGAAGTACTGTCACATATGGAGCTGAAGTTTGGAAATTCAATAAAAACTTAGAACAAAAACTTATGTCGATGGAAATGGATTTCTTGAGGAGAGCAGCAAGATGTTCAAAATTAGACAAAATAAGAAATACTGTGATAAGAGAAAAAATGAATATTGGTTATTCAATAGTAGATTATATACGGTATAAGCAATTAAATTGGTATGGGCACGTACGACGAATGCAAGAAGAAAGATTACCCAGGAAAACATTGGAATGGTGTCCACCTGGAAGAAGGAGGAGAGGAAGACCTCGAAACTCGTGGATGCAGGAAATAAGAACTGGAATGAGAGCAAGGAGACTGGAGGACATGGATTGGATGGAGAGAGACGAGTGGAGAAGAAAAATAAAACTTTAGGCAAAGAAAGATATGTAAACATTAAAATTCTGTATATAAATAAAATTATTATTATTATTATTATTATTATTATTATTATTATTATTATTATTATTATTATTATTATTATTATTATTATTATTATTATTATTATTATTATTATTATTATTATTATTATTATTATTATTATTATTATTATTATTATTATTATTATTATTATTATTATTATTGATAGTCCACCGCTATGGTCTCGAGGTAGTGTGCTGTCTTGTCACGCAGCGGCCCTGGGTTCGATCCCCGGTCAGGACAGTTTTTCTGGGTGAGGTTTTTATCGGGGTTTTTCCTCACGTGTAAGACAAATATCAGGAAAACTTTAAGGCCCAAACGGTCCTCGAAATCATATGGCCATCATCCTTATCATTATCATCATCATCAATCATCGGTGTGGAAAGCAACGGGAAGCTACCACACCCACCTACAATTCCCTAGTAAAGCTGCAAAGCATAGCATAAAAATGCTATGATTGCAGTGAAAGCCCTGCCCTCTGACAGAATTACTATGGATGGATTATTATTGATAGCCAGGATTCTTAATATTATGGACTTATTTTTGACCCAATATTTTCAAGATTCTAGTTTAATTATTTAAAATGTTCATAACTGGTATTTAAAGATTTAATTTATTAATACGTATTATAAATTTCCACATTAACGGATGATTACATAATTAACAAATGTAAAAATGTAATCATGTTTTCACATCGGGGTTCATAGTATTCGCAACCGTAAGTATTTTCACGATCATCAGCAAGGACAGGAATTCATGCCTCTTCATATACTTTCCCATTGCATGTAGTTAATATTACTGATTAATTATATTCACGAACTAATCCCGAAGAACTAAAAGTACAGTGGATTACACTGAAACACACAAACACACATAATCACGAAACTACCACAAATACAAGATTGCGGTGAGGCTATTACAACAATACCATTCAGAATGGCCAACATTAGCAACGAAAACTCCAAGCTTTAATGTTCGCGTCTGTGTCAATTGTAAGAATCAAACAATGAGAGATTAATGATTCAGCATTTGAACAATGATGTTCGATGAGAGACCAAGTTGTATCAGCCGTATTCAAGTCTATATGACAAACAAACTAATAAAGTGCTACTTTTCAAAGGAAATATATGGGAAACCATATCCCATGAAATGAATTCTAAAGCCTGGCTGTTGTTTCATCAATGGCAGCTATTTTAAATAAGCTCATCATTTGTTATGAACTGTGATTGGTTTTCTGTTTTCCATATCACCAAGTTTATACGTAATAGTATGTCTATTTTTAAGTTTAATTTGAATTTTGAATGGGCATTAACATATCTTTTTTACTAATGAGACATAGCGTGTCTAGATAGCGTTATGTGGATCGATGAAATTTAATTCATATATTCATAAAAAATTATGCAGACTATTTAACTCATGCCCCAAATGGGAGTCAATGACCAATCACGTTACAATGATTTTTTATTTACAACCAATCACAGTCGTGTTTCGCCTAGAATTTACCAACTAAAGTTTATTATAATAAAGAAAGAACCTCCTATTTAACATTCTGAATAGCTCATAGCATTATTTTGCAGTGACTGACTCACTAAGAAATACGGCTACCAGAGTGTATATATAGTGCATGAATGTCAACACGTAGAGTATGCGGGAGTTAATATAGAAACATTTGTAGCAATTGATTATACCACCAAAAAAAGAAACCACTGTTTGCACTTTCTTAAATGTATTTTTTCCCAGAAAAATATAATTGTCATATTTACATCATAGGACATCAGAAATGATTTAATATACAGTTTGATGTGTTTCATTTTTTCTCCACTAGAGTGCATTCTTACAATATTGCGTTCCTTTGGCAATAAATAATATGATCTGGTTGCAATGACGAACAAAAAAAGCAAATGAAGCGTACCAATCGTTTCTCATTTGTTTTCAAACTTCGCCGTTCACATTAAATATATAAATATTTTAAAATAACTATAGTTAAATAATGATTTGTGAGTAAACAGCTTAATTTTATTCGTTAAATAGTCCTAACAAATGCCACTCTTGATTTCCAAATTCTCTAAATAAATTCACTCCTCACTTCGTGAGTCGTGGATTTATCGATAATTTGGAAATCACTCGTGGTATTACTTATGATAATACTAGGGTAGTCGGTCCTGGTGGAGTAGAATTTACCTTACATTTCCGAGGTTCGCTGGTTCATGGAATTTTATGAGCGTAAAATTACTGAATATGGGAAGTAAAACCATTGGGACAGGTAAATTGATGACTGGTAAAGCCTGAAGTAAGTAACCTTCAACCAAAATTAATTAATATCAATTAATTAATTATCTGAGCTGTTAAATAAAATACTTATTCGTTCGTTCACCACTACTACTACTACTCTATGTGTAAAAATGCATTGCTCAGCTCATAAATATAATAAAAGTAATAATAATAATAATACATAATAATAATAATAATAATAATAATAATAATAATGGTTTATTTTACTTGATGCAGATACAACCGTAAGTTCTTTTCTTCCATACCAACAGGAGTAAATATTATAAGCTACAGATAATTTGAATTATCTACAGCTTGATTATTAATATAAATGTACGCAAGATACATATGACAGGGAAAGAACAAGAAATAACTTAATACTAGTAATAATAATAACAATACTAATAATAATAATAATAATAATAATAATAATAATAATAATAATAATAATAATAATAATAATAATAATAATAATAATAATAATAATGCTGATAACCTATAACTTGATTAAATTATTGGCTTTATTATGAAAGTGCAAAATAAAAAATAATACAAATGTATATATAGAATTTTATTATATATTGTCTAAAGCAATATTCAGTGAGCATTTTTATGTTTTAATCCGGCAGTCCTTGAAATAATGGGGAGATAATTCCAGAGATAAGGGTAGTCGAAACAAGGAAGGATGAGGAGTAGTGAGATGCTCGATGTAGAATGTTAGAATTAAATTCTTTTTACATCGTGTGTTTAAGTTATGATGGGAAGATAGCGAATGGAAGCGAATAGAAAGGTAGTGAGGTTTTGCAGTGGACAAAGTGCGGTAGGACTATAAGAAACAGCGGGAATATATCCTTAAGCTTGTCGTTCAATTGGAGCCAAGACAACATTTTTAATGCTGAACTTATGTGATCTGATTTGTGGATGTTGTATATAAAATAACGTGCATATGTATTAATGAACTCGTTGCAATATTTGTGCTGTTTTGATGCTTCATGTCACAATAACCGAAAGCGGCATAATAAAAGCTGAGACAAACTTTTTTTTTAATTAAGAATGAAGACATTTTTAAACGAAATGAAAGTTTGGATATATTTTTTAATCATACATAAACAGGAGATTTAAACCGCTAAATACCGCAATCTACCATAAAATGTCAAGTTAAAAATGACCAAGGAATCTTATGGTAAAAAAACCCAGAAGTAATTTACAACATATCTGTAATCAGTTAATGTTCTCGGAGTGAATTTTTATCCACGATATATTAGAGTAATTAATAGCTTAAAATCGATAAAAATATTCTTTTATTACTTCTGAGAAGAAAGCAATCAGTAAGCTCAAAGTCAAAATTAAGGCCATTTTTAACACTTGCAAGTTTTCAACACGTGAAAAAAGTAACATTTTGTAACGGTGATAATGCATATTTCCAAAAATAGGGCTATTGCATTTTATCGATAGCATTTTAGTATTAGTCTACAAAGGCCGGAATAGGATAGAAAAGTATCGCTAGTATAACTTAACAGCGGAAAAAAACATATAACCAGACGTAGAACGTGTAGCCTAGTCCGCAAAATATGAAAAGCGGAGCACGACACGCGAAATGAATAATTTACACTTTTACTTCGAACTAACTAACTAACTCACTGGCACTATCGAACCCGTAGGTTCATGGCCGCTCGGACATAAGTTCTCCATATATTCCTATCCTGAGCTAATGGTTTCCAATCATTCCCTGTATAATCTACTTCTCTCAAATCATAGTTAATATTATTCTCTCACCTCATTCTTGGTCTACCAACTGGGAGTTTTCCCTCTGGTGATCCTACAAGAAGCTTCCATACACGTCTTTCATTCCCCATTCGTGTCACATGTCCTGCCCATCGCAGTCTACGAGACTTAACTGTTCTCATTATATCTGGCTTCCTATAAAGATCATGTAGTTCATTGTTATGTAGTCTTCTCCATTCACCTGTCTGTTCATCTCTCTTTGGTCCAAAAATTTTCCTAAGAGCTTTATTCTCAAATACTCGTAATCTCCTTTCCTCCCTTAAAGTAAGAGTCCATGTTTTGCATCCATATAATGTAACTGGTAGAATAATAGTTGTATATATTTTCAGTTTAACGTTTTTTGAAAGGAATTGGGACGTCAAGAGTCTATGTAATGCATAATAACACGCATTTCCAGAATTGAGCCTATGTTTAATTTCTTTGTGCATCTCATTCCTGTTTGTGATTATTATTCTAGGTATTTGAATTCAGCCACTTCCTCAAAATTTCTCTCATTTGTCAATAGCTGTCCATTTCCATTATATAGGCCTAATGTACTTCTATGTGTGACCATATATTTAATTTTATTGATGTTTACTTCCAGTCCCAATTTCTTAGTGTAACTCAGTACTGTGTGCGTGTTGGCCTTTAGTATCTCCTCGCTATCGCCCAATAGTACTACACCATCAGCATAAGCTAACAGGTTATTAATACCATTGAGTTTAGGCCTTCTTCATAACACTTTTACTTCATAAAACTTAATCGCATTGTATATAATCTGCCTATCTTGATTTTGCAGTACTTTTCTCTTCATTCGCGACACGATAATTGTACCAAACGTCACCGAAAACGCTGCTAAACTAAGTCTATTGTAGAAAAAAAATAAAATACTTGTGAAGTAGACTTGATGTCAAGGTCATAGTTCCGAAACACCCCGATCCTATTCCGAGCTTTGTAGACTGATAGGCCCTATATCTAGTCCATAGATTTCTGCAAACTTAAAAATAAAAAATCTGTGGTTCGACTGCTCCAAACAACCACGCCCGACTGAAATAGTTTCCATCACCGATTACCAGATAACAGTAAAATAACGATGAATGTTATTAGTAGTGAAGTTATAAGTTTATCTTGCAGTTATGAAAATGTTATTTTTATAATATGCATAATTAGGTATATTCAACAATAACAAAGAGTTCATAACTCGCATTTTTGGAACTCATCTTATGTTACAAAAGGATTACGACGAGGAATAATTATATTTATTATTTCAGAAGTATTTTTCTTGCTTTCATTTTTTTGAGCCTTCTTTCATAGAAGTCTTTCTCCTAAAATGTTCCTATAATATAGGTGTAATTATTATAATATCTATAAAGCTTCCGGTTGGCTTCAAATTATGGCTGTTTCTCAAAATGCTCATTCACTCAAAAAAATAGCTTTACATTTTGTTGTATGAGTAGAAAAGCTATTTTTCACTGCGTGGAAAAATAAACTTGTTTAAAGCTGGTTTGTTTCATAGATTGAACATCCCAAGGATGAACTTCTTACATCTGAAAATGTTGTCGAAAATATAGGCCTACTTTTAATACCCCACAATCTTCAACCTGCTACACGTATCTATGAAATAATTGCTTTAACTTCTCAAAACTAAACCGCGTCTCCAATTATTTTCTAAAAAATCCACCGATCATTGCTGGGATCAAATCCTTGAATAACTTGTTCCAAGGTGAAAGCTACCCCAAATACATGGAAGCCAATATTTTACTCGAGTTGAAAATGACATTTTTACGTGTTTAGTATAAAAAATAAATCTAGCATATACAAATTTGTACTTTATTCGTATGTTACGTTACTTGATATAAAGTTCATATGTAAAGTCGTATGTATGATTGAAAATGTCGATAAGTCATAGGCTTATTTTGTACTTAACATGGAGCTCAATATAAGTGTCGGCTTTGTACGATATCATAAACCTGAACCGAACAGAGTACTTAGAGAGAAGAGACCAGATGTAGTTGCTGTTTCGCTCTAATGAACGTTTGGACACGAGAGTAATACAGGTTGACACTTGTGGTGACATTTTGTGACAGAGTGGCAGTTACATACCTGAATAAGCCTCTACTCACCGGAACATTAATGAATTTATCTCTAAAACTAACTACAAATGACACACTAACAGTCATCAAAGCACGTAAGTACCTTTATAGAATCTCCAGCCAAGACTAACAAGCTTGCCACTTTTCTATTTTTTTTTCTCCTCCGCCATGGAAAATCGGTAACATGCCAACTCTCGATAACTCGTGTGCATATTATTCTGTTTGTATATTTCCTCTGCAAGGATGACTTTTATGAAAAGAAAAAGGAAACATAAAAAAGGCAGAAAAATAGAACCAGTATATATTATGGGTTCACCCGATAGACATCAAGTGATGTGAAAAGTCCGAAAAAGTGATAAAGGCGACGCCCACTGTGTACAGTGTTATTCATACATCTCCCAGGTTTTTAAACATTGAAGTGCAAAATCTATGGTAGAAGACAGTACACTCACTTATAACACATGCCCGGTAAATGGATGTAGAATCTTTCCAAGCTTGGTTTATATATTACAGATAGTATACATCTGTATGTATGTATTGTATGTATATTACATCTGGGATGCGGCAGGCGTCGATCTTGTATTCCAGTTCTTGCCACACATGTCTCAATATCATATCAATATCAAGGAATGCATTTGTGATCCTTCCTCGGAATTTTGCTAAACCGCGGGACATACGTATATTTCTTTAAAGAAAACTCGCATGGGGTTTAAAAAAATTGCATGTAGTTAAGCCAGGTACCCGTAGAATCCGTCGAAGTATAGTAGTATTTGCAGTAGCAGTCCCAGATGTCGTAGAGAAAATATGGCGAAATTGCCATTGTACAGTTACAACAGATTCACATTTGGCGAGTTTTATAACACAAATGCTCTCTCTTGCCATAAAAAGGTAGCCATTTTTACTGTTTATATTGATTACTGTCATCTATCGATTACATCATTTCCCGTATTATGAATAAAAACTTGGAAAGATACTTTATTCGTTGATATAAGTGGTTTCACGTGTCTACTATAGATATTGCAGTATTATATTCAAGATGTTCTAATTAAAAAGCGACGAAACAGTTAAATGGTTTGCTTTAGTTATTATTATTATTATTATTATTATTATTATTATTATTATTATTATTATTATTATTATTATTATTATTATTATTATTATTATTATTATTATTATTATTATTATTATTATTATTATTATTATTATTATTATTATTATTATTAGCTGAAATGAGATCCTTCGGAGGACTGCAGGATACACACTCCTAGATCACAAAAAAATGAAGACATCTTAGAAGAATTACACATGGAACCTTTAGAAAACAAAATTTCTGATTATAAGTCAAGATGGATGCAACATGTTCATTGAATGGAAGATCACAGAATACCCAAACAAATGTTAAGATATCAACCTGCAGGAAGAAGAAGACCAGGACGTCCACTCAAAAGACTTTTGGATGGTGTTTCTCTTGAGGCCGAAACAGGTCAACAAATGGCCTAAATTCGTGAATGTATTATGATGATGATTATGATGATGATGATTATTATTATATCATTATTATTATCATCATCATCATCATCATCATCATCATCATCATCATCATCATTATTATTATTATTATTATTTATTATTATTATTATTATTATTATTATTATTATTATTATTATTATTATTATTATTATTATTATTATTATTATTATTATTATTATTATTATTATTAAAAGTTAGTAAATATTGTAGCATGTATATATAATTATATACCTAGAGGACGAAGATCACTGGGCCGTCCTATGAAACGCTGGAGGGAAAATTTTCTATAGGATCGTAACAGGCCTTGGCCTAATACTTGGAAGGAAGAAGAAGAAGTAGTGTTTATATCTATTGTTTAGTTGAGGTTTAAACCCCATAAAGGACAACATGAGGAAGTATATCAACATCATCATCATCATAGTACATTCACGAATTTAGGCCATTTGTTGACCTGTTTCGGCCTCAAGAGAAACACCATCCAGAAGTCTTTTGAGTGGACGTCCTGGTCTTCTTCTTCCTGCAGGTTGATATCTTAACATTAGTTTGGGTATTCTGTGATCTTCCATTCGATGAACATGTAGTATCCATCTTGACTTATAATCAGAAATTTTGTTTTCTAAAGATTCCATGTGTAATTCTTCTAAGATGTCTTCATTTTTTTTGTGATCTAGTAGTGTGTATCCTGCATCCTCCGAAGATATCTCATTTCAGCAGATCTAAGTCTCTGTATATCCTTCTGTTTCAACGTCCATTCTTCGCTACCATACAAAAGAGTTGGAAGAGCCAGTGTTTTATACAAGGAAGTATATCAAGATAAACAAAACAAATATGCGCCCACTCTCTTTACACATAACTGATTGACATGTTTGACTTAATGGCCCTTCACAACTAACACAATATATATTTTTTTTTATTTCGTTTGAATGAGGACACAACGCACGTTTTCTATTACATTTCTCGATTGTTCTATCCTTCATCGTCACGGGTTTCTTCAGAATCCTAGAAGCAATCATTCTGAGTTCTTTTGAAAATCCTTATTTACAGGTATTTCGTTCGGGTATGGCTCTATAAATTGTCGGTCAGGTATTCAGGAATTCAAAGCGAGAAATAGGCTTGTAATCCTAACAGTTGACACCAATTATGTTCAGAATAGCGTATGTATGTTAAGTACAATTATTAAAATTAGATTGGAGGAACTAATACAAAATAAAATATCAGAAGAACCAACAGCTTTCACAGCAGATAAATCGTGCCTTGATAATATATTTGTAACTAGGCAGATTACAGAATAAATGTTGACTGAAGGAAAAGAAGTTCATATGGCATTTATAGACCTGGAAATGTCATATGACTCTGTAACCATCAACAAGCTTTGGGTGGCAATGGAGAAGTTTGGAATATCTAAATCTCTTGTACATTTTATAAAAAGATTTTCAGGCTCGTAAAAGATCCTTACGCCTGAATGAAAAGGTTCTAAGCAAAATTTACCGAATTTTCCCGTCCTAGTACTACCTTGGTTTCCTAGATGCCAGTACGAGGCGGAACGCTGACCACGGACCACACAAAATGACATCTATACGAAAACAAGTGTAACTAAATTAGTATGGTTCAAATTCTTCCCTGTAGGGGGGGAGCGCCTAAATCTCTGTAAAAGGAAAACATGGGCTTACAATACAACAATGATTGTAAAGCAAGTATTAAGGTTGGAAATAGAGTATCCTCAGAATTTGATATAACAAAAGGATTAAGACAAGGTTGCGGGATGTCACCAACTTTGTTCAAGATATATTTAGAAGATCTATTAATGAAATGGAATAAGTCATGTAGGGGAATGGGAATCAACATTAATGGTCATTTACTGCACAATTTATTATTCGCTGATGACCAGATTATAATAGGACAAATAAAGAAGATGTAGAATATATGATTAGAAAGTTGATCGATGCATTTGAGGTAGGTGGACTGAAGATAAATTATATTAAAACAGAATATATGGTAATCGGAGCAAATTCAGAAGACCTACAAATAAATAGTATGATAATTAAACATGTTGAAGAATTTAAATATCTTGGATCTATAACAGATAAATCTGGTACTTGTGAAAAATATATTATTAACAGAGTAAATTGTGCAAGGAAGGCAATTAGATCCCTGAATGGTCTTTTATGGAATAGAAATTTGACCAGAAAAACAAAAAAAAAAGATTATACAGATAATAATAGAAAGTATACTTACATATGGATCAGAAAGCTGGACAATAAATGAAAGGATGCAGAAAAGAATATTGGCGACAGAAATGGATGGATTACGGAGAAGTATGAAAATATCCAGGCTACAACATATTCGAAATACATATATCAGACAAGAAATGGATGCACAAGAAACTGTTATCGAAAGGATAACAAAGAGAGCTCTACAGTGGTATGGACATGTACAACGGATGTCGGAAGACCAGTGGCCTAAAAAGGTGTTGGATTGGATGGTACCAGGTAGACGGAAGAGGGGGAGAAGTAGAAGAGCATGGTATGAGGGAATATATGATGAAATGAGGAAGAGGGGTATGGAAGATGGACAATGGGAAGATAGGAATCTCTGGAAAGCAGGAATGTAAGGCAAACTGCTGTAAAATGGAAAGCCTGTATTAAGTATTAAGTAAGTAATAGCGTATAAGACAGCCAGGGGTCATCACGTGTTCACCTGCTTATGATCCATGTCATACATTTTTGGTCAAGGGATTAACTCCCCTTTTCGTACTACTATAAAATATACAATTTCTGGCTTGCCTGCCTCCAGATTTACATTTCGAATGGTGCATACTAGACACCAATAAGGCCAGCTTTTCCTTTTAGGTACATGCGAAATTATATTATACTCAGTGGTGTCTATTTTACGTTTCTTGTTTTATTGGAATTCTTTTGGAATGCATTTTTTGTTTGTTTTTTATGTAACTGTCCGTCGTACTATTTCTGTAGGTGCTAATAACAGATATCGCTAATCTTATTACCGACTTTGTGTTTCTATAGCTTAATTTCTTCTCCAGTCAAATTTATTTCATACACACACACACATATATATGTGTATATATTTCTCGGTTTACCAGCCATTGTAAACCCACACACACACACACACACACACACACACACATATATATATATATATATATATATATATATATATATATATATCAGTTTTGTTTGTTTTTAAAACTGATAAAATCATAATTTTCAACAATATTTCTCGGTTTACCAGCCATTGTAAACCCTGAATCTGCAGCGATCACGGAAACCTACTAGCATCTCATCTGCACAAGCATAAGAACATATATTACGGACTTCTGAAAATTCTCAACTATTCTCTGAAATATGTGTGATATTACCGCATATGGATCGCTTTCCTTCCTTATTCCTTGGCTTGCGATATTATCAAAATGCAAACAATAAAGTAATATGTAAAATTGCCTAATAGAAAGAATGGTACAGAAAATGTCCCTTCTGGTACAATCAGTTACGAACATGGATTCAAAACTTTGATGGTTTGATTTTAAAATCGCTGTGTAATATAGGAACACAAAAAAATGTCCTAAATTCTGTTGAATCCATACGATTTTCATAAAAAAAATTTGATCGACTGGAACCAATTTTTGCATTCATGTGTGTAACAACTTGAGTGATCATGTGGTCAGTAAATAGACATTCCCATGCCTGTAATGGACTACATTTATAACCTAAAATGCTTTCATCTCCTTCTAATGTAGGAACTTTCATTATCATATTATGTGCTGATGTTCTCGTATTTCTATTGGATTCGGTAACAACTGGAGTTGTGGGGTTGTAAAGAAATACATCCAATATTTGATTCTTGCACTGAGAAGGTTACAGTACTTACAGGTTACAGACAATGGCTAAGGGTTAATGTTGAACAAAGGAAAAGCTACACAAAAGGAAATTGAAAAGAAATGGACTTCAAAAGAATGCCAGGGTTGTCCAGTTTTCCTGATATAAAAGATCCCATAACTCAGGTTAAGGGATATATATATATATATATATATATATATATATGATGATTCAAAACGTTGTGCACAAATTTAAGGAGCTTTTAGAGTGCCCGAAATACAACAACTTTCATAAGAATTATTGCCTGTAGTCAACCTGTCGTAATGTGCTCTATTTCGCTCACTTACTTTTTTCTTGTAGGCGTTTAAATTAACTTCAGAATTTCTGGCACCTTACTAACATTATCTCCTATTAAATTCACGTCATCCATTTGGACAAAGCCTGATTAAGGCCGTTTATAGCATAGCCAAGATTACGATCAACAATATTTTTGGACTCTTCATAAATATATACAGTAGTGTAAAGAATCCATCGCCTTTCTGAAAAGTAAGCTTAGATCCGCTTTGTAGTTCCTGACTTTCACAGGTTTGTACTGACCCAGGATTATTTCCCAGTACTAATGAAAAGTTGTTGTATTTCGACCCCTCTATATGCTCCTGAAAGTTGGATTTACTGAAATGGTACAATCTTCTAGACTTCTAGATATGTAATTGAATAATATAAATTACACATTTCCTCTCCAAACTCACCCGGTTAAACCTCGCTCTCAACCCTTTTAATGTAAATAACTTTCAGTATGTGTTGAGTTTTCATAGAAGAAAGTATATTTGCACATCATAATAAAATGTTTCACTCCAAAGTTATTAGTATTTATAATAATAATAATAATAATAATAATAATAATAATAATAATAATAATAATAGCTTTATTTTACCTGGCAGAGTTAAGGCCTTAAGGCCTTGTCTACCACTCCAGAAATGTATCTTGATAAATTGTTTACAACCATTTTTTTCTCAAAACTTTGTCTAGTATTATATTTCAATTAAAATTCAAAATCTACAAATATCTATAAAATATTACTGTTACAATTATAATCATTATTAATAATATTACAATTATAATAATTTGCATAATAGTAATCAGTAAAATGTTATTATTATTATTATTATTATTATTATTATTATTATTATTATTGTTACTATTGCCTATATTATCATCATTATCGTAATTATTATCTAATATATACAAATGAATATTTGTTTGATCGTACTCTATGCGCAGCCATACCGTTGATCCGATTATGACGTGGCTTTCTGCAAAATGTTCAGGAGATCCCCGGAAAGAACATAGGCTATAAGAGAGTTGCAATACTCAACCCCTTCACCCCTAAAAATCACCCTTTGTGAAATAAAGTCCCTATTTGACTCTTAAATGGCTTATGCTGCCTAAACCATAACAAATACACCAAATTAATGTACACAGAATTGAATATCTCAAAAAACTCTACAAAAAAAGTCCGCGACAACATACTTTTATCTTTTACGGGATAACTCACATAACCACTTTTGTCTTTCATTAATGTCAAGAAGATCGGGATAAGTAGATTCCCGGGCAAGCGTAGCAGCGCACGGAGGGCATTCTTTTATATTGAATTTTGTGTTTTTCAGCTCATTTATGCCAAGTACATCGGGATACGTAGATTCCCGGGTAACGCCGAGTAATTAGCACGTTGTATCTAAAAATAATTACGATATGGCTTTACTTATAGCGAATGCTTGAATATTAAATTTTGAAAGATGAAATATTATTTACTATTTGGATTGTATGAAAGGTAATTTGGAAATAGAATTAATTAGTTTATTGTTGTTTTAGTTGCAATAACGAAGAGAGCAAATTTATAATTATTTTTCCTTTTACTTATTCAACTAAACCTAAAAATACATCATTTATTTAGGTGTAGCAGCGCACGCTGGATATTAGCTAGTTAATAATAATAATAAATATAATAATAATAATAATAATAATAATAATAATAATAATAATAATAATAATAATAATAATAATAATAATAAAGGAAGATCTCTAAATAGTAATTCTAATCAGTTATACAATACACAGCGACCATAAACAGTTTAGTATTGTTCTTAAAAGCAAATAGAACCATATCTATATCTAAAATAACAATAACATGCAACTAACGTATTTATTAAGTAGTTTATAGGAGAATATGCTGCAGCGATTCATTATTCTACAGTGTTTCGTATTCGCTGACAAACATAAATAAAATATTTTGTATTACAATTTTGAAAAGTAAGGCAATTGATTACCTAAAAGAATTCAGCAATACACAATAATCTTAACTATTACTAAAAAATAATTTCGTTAAAATCTAATTCACAACGCAAAGATTATTTTTAGAAGTAATGATAGAATTTCAAATAACTTAGGAGTACATGATAATATACTGTATATTAGAACAACTTAGAAGTACATGATAATATACTGTATATTAGACGGTACCGTGACACAAGTAGTTGGACACTCGTCCGTTCACCTCTAGGTGACTAGTTTGCGTCTCAGTCACTTCCATATATTTTAGAAAAAAACTGTCAGTCGTAATCTGGGTTTAGCTATAAACGGCCTTAACCAGGCTTTGTCCTAATGGATGGCGTGAATTTAATAGAAGATAGTGTTATTAAGGTGTTAGAAATTCTTAAGTTAATTTAAATGCCTACAAGAAAAAAACATGTGATCGAAATACAGAACATTACGATAGACAATAATTCTTATGAAAGTATGAATAAATTCAAATATCTAGAATTACTGTTAACTGATCAGAGGTCGGCCATGCAAGAACTGCCGTAAACGAAGGCGTATTCCTCAACAAGTTGAATTTATGATCCGATTTTGCTGGTTTACGAAATATCAGTGCCTTTCGCTATCGAGTTGCCCCGTTGCGCAACGGCCGGCAGTGGCTGGCATTGATAGCCGAGCTCCGGGCATTGCGGCCGATATGAATTTCCTTCGTAAGAACTCGAGTCTCATAGTGGTTAAGTTTCAGCGTGTTCTTACTTTAAAGTGCTTCGTGTGAAATGTTATTTCCGTATTAGTGCTAAACCTGTTATTGTGCTTGGTATTAAATGTGATTTCTGCATTAGTGCTGTGCTAAAGGTTACATAATGCCTCGACATACTTGCACATTATGTATGATTCGTATGTGTGTACAAATTTTTCCAGGAAGTTGTAATGCGATTTGTAATTGAATATTCACCTGTGTGTGCCCCACACAGAGATACTGTGCGAAAACGTTTTACTAAATTTAGAGAAACGGGTATATTCTTGATAAGAAGCAAAGAGTAAATAAATGTTTGCTTGCTGAGGAGAAACTAGACGAAGAGGTAGAAAGTTTAAAACATTAGAGAAAATTTCATTGTACATTGTATATTTGTATTAAATTGAGTACTGTGTCACTATCGCCGGCGGCCGAGCAGCGGAGTTTTTTGCTTTCGATTTGCCAGCATCTGAGCCATCATCAGCCGCCAACGCCGGCTGTCGTGGAACGGGCGACTCGACAACGAAAGGCACTGAATATTTATTTTATGGACGCTTAAATTGGAGAAACTCGATTTCTGAAGCCAGTTATTTAAATGTGTCGAACTTCAGTGAATAAACCATGATAACCGTAAGTCATTATTGCATATACACTAGTGTCTAAAATTAAAGTAACAAACTGAAATTTCATCCTTGTGGGTTTATTTTGCCTAAAAATAGTATAAACAAGTGATACGAAAGTATAAACAACCAGAAAAATAAAGAAAGTAAACAACTGCAACATTCGTGCATACCAGTAAAACAAAATGTCCCTTTTTTCTAAATTAGTGAATATCAAACACATCCAGATAACAGGTTAGTGTGTTCAGTATTGGGTGTGACCACCTCTGGCAGAAATGCAGGCTTCACAAAGGCGTGGCATGCTGCGAATAATTTTATCAATCTCATTTTGAGGCAATAACGCCCATTCTTCCTGCAGATCAACTAGCAAGGCCTGGTCAGTGGTTGGTGGATATTCACGTGAAGCAACTCGTCTCCCTAGTGCATCCCATACATGCTCTATGGATTCAAATCGGGAGAGCGAGCAGGCCAATCCATGCGTGCAATATCTTCAGTTTCCAGGAACTCATCAACCACCTGTGCTCTATGAGGACGAGCATTAGCATCCATCAGTAAGAAGTCTGAGCCCAGAGCACCGCGAAACAACCGCACATAAGGTGCCAAGGTCTCGTCACGATACCTGACAACAGTTAAACCTTGTCGATGTACCCGTACAATTTCATGAAGAAGCCTAATAAATAATTACTAATATTTTTTGAAACAATAAATTTATTAATATCTTAGCTTCAAATTCTTCGAGAATATTTTTATCAAATATACATATATTTTAATTAACCCTGATACACAAGGTACAAAAATAACATAAACTTTTAGTCAACAGAATTCCTGCCCACACCATTATTGAGCCACCTCCAAATTAGTCTCTTTCCACAATGTTTGAGTCTCGAAATCGCGTTCCAGGTTCTCTCCAGATGCGAATTCGTCGAGAATCATTTTCAAGACTAAATCTGGACTCGTCTGTAAAGAGAACATTGGCCCACTGTTCGATCGTCCAGTTGGCATGTTGATGACTCCACTCTAGACGGTCTCTTCCCCGAATACGCGTCAGGAGTACACACACAGCAGGTCTCCGACAATAAAGGCCTCTCTGCCGAAGCCGTCTGTACACTGTTTGCCTCGATACAACTGTTCCAGTGGATGCTGTGAGGTCAGATGCCAGTTGTCGTGCAGTACTACGGCGGTACCGTCTTGCCCTTAGAGCCAAATAACGTTCCTCTCTTTCCGATGTCACTCTTGGTCGTCCTTGCCCTGGCTTCGGAATACATTTTCGGACTCTAAAAACAATTGCAACATCCGAGAAACAACAGAACGATTCACATCAAGTCATCTGGCCACATCAGCTTGACTCTGTCCCGCTTCCATTCTTCCTACGGCCCTCCAACGAAGAGAATCTTCCAGGCGGCTTCTCTGTGCGATACTCTACCTGCAGTAAATGTTTACACAGCAAACATTGATGTTGGACTAAGCAATAAACACTATAGTGCAATGCCCTGTTTGATAGGTGCACTGACGTCATCGTTTGCATGGTTTTAAAATGGCCGGAATTCCATCGGCAGTTCAGGACTGTACTGTCATATGTTTACGTTTTATATGAATATATAATGAATTAGACAAAGGAAGGAGAAATGGCAGTTTGTTGCTTTAATTTTGGACACTAGTGTAGTTCAATAATAATTGGGGCCCGCCGTTGCGTAGTTGGTTAATGCAATATCCTCCAACCCGGAAGGTCGGAAGTTCAAGTCCCAGTTGTATAATTTGATACAAATCTTAATAACATTTCATTGTTTAATTATTCTTGTTTTATAAAAATAAAAAATTAATTAAACCAATGTATCTTATAAGATATTGCCAATTTAAATGTTAATTAAATTGTATGGTATATAATTAAATTTCAATAAAGCAAAAATGACGGCTGCTAGAGCTACTTTTTTAATTCTGAGTTTAGGTAAATCACTATTTCCAATGGTCAGATTTCACTGATTTTTTTAAATTCCTTCCCCGTTTTATTTCAATATTATATTCTGAGTTTCGTTGCAAAATTGTGACCGCTAGGAAGTTTTTTTTTTTAAGTTTCTTTTAGGTGAACTGTTTCTAATAGTCTGATTATTCTAGTTAACGAACACGATTTTACTTCTTTAATTGATTGCTTTTGTCCAAGTTTGGTTACGGAAAACAAAATTGCGGCCGATAGAGCGTTAACACACACTCACGCATATATATGTATGCGATCCTATCTAGTTGTCACCGAATATACAGGGTGGACCGCTCGAATGGACCTAATTTCAATTGCTTGTTACTGGCAAACGGTTGAAGATAGAAACTTAAAACAACGTTCATATTACAGAAAAACTCACCAAGTTTTGATATCCAGATCACCACATCTCTATATGAGCCCCAGCAGTCACTGTGACGATATCAAAGCGATGAACAATTTCTTGCCAAGTACGTTGGAGTATGTCTTCTGGAATGTTCTCAATAGCCTCTATGATGCGCTCACGAAGATCACGAAGGTCTTTGACTGGGGTGGTGTAAACTTTATCTTTGACATAGCCCCAGAGAAAGAAATCCAGTGGTCTTAAATCGGGAGATCTCGGGGGCCACGCGATTGGTCCTCCCCTACCAATCCAACGGCCAGGGAAATGTTGTCCAAAGTCGTACGAACTTCATTGGACCAGTGGGGAGGAGCACCATCTTGCTAGAAAACGATGTTAGGCTGCAGTTGTTCAATTTGTGGAAAGAAGAACTGCTCCAGCATGTCAAGATATGTGGTACCACGAACAGTTTTCTCGGCGAAGAAAAACGGTCCAATGACCTTATTATGTGACAAACTGCACCAACATTCATCTTCGGACTATCACGAACATGCTCTTGAATAGCGTGAGGATTCTCCGATCCCCAGATCCGCACATTATGCCGGTTTACCTTGCCTGACAAATGGAAAGTGGCTTCGTCCGAGAAGAAAATCTTGGTCATGAAGTCAGGATCAGCGCCGAGACGGTCCAGCATCGTATTGGCGAATTCCACTCGTTTCGGCATGTCATTCGGCTCCAGACGTTGCACTAACTGCACTTTATATGCGTGCAGTTTGAGGCGTTTGTGGACAATCCGTTGTAATGTCGATTTTGGTATTTGAAGTTCCCGCGAAGCTCTTCTTAATGACTTCCGGGGGCTTCGCTCAAATGCGGCTTGAACATTTGCTACCATTTCATCGGATGCTCTGCGACCACCACCATGCTTCTTCAACACAGATCCTGTAGCTAATAATGTATCACGCCACTTCTTTATGCTTCTAGCAGTTGGAGCATCACGGTTAAACACACGCCGGAACTCCCTTTGAACTCTAATGATTGATTTAAACTCCGCATACCACAAAACAGCTTGCGCTTTCATCTGCGGAGTCGCCATTTTCACAAACAATTAAATCTAAGAACGAGAAACGTATCTTTGTGCCCTCTACCGACAGGATTCGAAACTTGGTGAGTTTTTCTGTACTACGAACGTTGTTTTAAGTTTCTATCTTCAACCGTTTGCCAGTAACAAGCAATTGAAATTAGGTCCATTCGAGCGGTCCACCCTGTATATATATATATATATATATATATATATATATATATAATTTTCGGTAACTACTAGATAGGATCAATGGCTTTATTCCTTCGGAATTCGCTAAAATCGTATAATTAAGAAACGGAATACCTACAATTAAAACACAAGGTTCCTGTTACTATTCAATTAATTTTCCGTTTTCTTGACTCTCCTCTAAGAATATAAAGATCATAATTTATAAAATGATTATATTGTCTTTAGTATTCTATGATGTGAAAGATGGTCGAATGCATTATAAGAAGAAAAAGTGATTCAGAAACTACATAAACTGAATGAATTCGTCAGCAGTTCGAATTTATGGTCCGATTTTACAGGTTATGGAAATTATTTATTTTCTGTTAATTGAATTGTATGTATTCAATTATGTTGCAAAAAAAACTGTCGACCATTAAGAGCGATTTTTAATTAATGTTTTCGGATAAACCCTTACTTCGAATGGTCGAGATTCGTGATTTTTATTGCATATCTTTATCCTTGTATTGCAATGGCATATAACGAGCTCTGTTGCGAAAATATGGCATTGCTGCCACGAGCAAGTTTTATATTTTCGCATTTATCCCCCTAATAACAAATTATAATAATATTTTTACAACGGAGGCCTCCCTAAAATATTTCTTATTCAAGCATTGGCCATAAATCATAGATAATCCGAAATACATTAAATATTATCAAATTATAACTACCTACTAAAAAAATAGAAGATAATAAAATTAATGCTAATCTTTCTTCAACTGAATCTCTACTCCTAATGGTCCTATTTTGTCGTTTAATTAACTCGATCTTACTTATTTTAATTGATTACTATACGGTGAATTTGGCTCCTAAAACATTGTGGCCGACAGAGAGTTAACAGACTATCTATATTTTGTCATGGTCATTTTCAGTATCTACTAAGCAGGATCGATGGGAAGATTTATCAATAATTTTGAGAACTCAGTTAATGAGAAAAATCTCAATACCTACATTCCTTCAGAGTAAAAGCTAAAAGTATTCTAAAATACTCGTAGAATAAAAAAGATTAATATTCAAACCCATGAGGGATCGATGCCTTCTCACCTAACACACTGCTACCTTCACGCTTCGAAAAAACGCGAGCTTCAAAAGGTCCAATACCACTTGCTGCAAACTATAAAAATAATTAAGTCCAAAAATTTTAAATCAAAAAAATAACTAAGTCCAAAATTTAAATCGAAAAACAAATTACAAGTCCAAATCAATCCATCGGGAGCGAAGGACTCTATTAGCTGGCCAAACCCACATTTAAACGCGCTGGGACCAATCCAGCGCTCTGATTGGTCCATTGGATAATTCATTTAAAACGCTAAAAATGCCCAAAACACCATTACAATTAATAATAATATTATTCAAAGCACATAATCAATACATACTATTAAATTATAAACCTTACATCATTAATAACATATATAATAACAACGAAATTAAACTCGGTCGCCCATGCTCTAGATTCCGTGCTTGGATTGGCTAAACACAGGAATCTCTACTAGATCACAGTCTAATTAGACTATACAATAAATTAATTAACTAAATTAACACCAATTATTACAGCAGGAGCCGTTAAATTACAAAATCGGAGTACAACTAATGCTGCATACGCCCAATGCCATGGACACTTACAATGAATATATTTCATACTGCTATATTTAACTAGAGCAGTTTTATAATATATTATGACGGTCCACCGCTGTGGTCTCGAGGTAGCGTGCTGCCTTGTCACGCAGCGGGTCCGGGTTCGATCCCCGGTCGGGGCAGTTTTTCTGGTTGAGGTTTTTATCGGGGTTTTTCCTCACCTGTGAGACAAATGTCAGGAAAACTTTAAGGCCCAAACGGTCCCCGAAATCATATGGCCATCATCATTATTATCATCATCATCATCATCACCATCCTTCACCGGGTGGAAAGCAACGGGAAGCTACCATACCTACAATTCCCTAGTAAAACTGCAAGCATAGCATGAAAATGCAGTGAAATACCTGCCTTCGGGCAGAATTACTATGGATGGATATTATGACGGGGCAAATGTCAATAAGGCAGGGACCCGGCTGGTGATTGTCAAAATTATCACCAGCGAAGGGAAAAGTTGTAGCCGCGTGTGAACTTCGCGAGTCACAGCCGCATTCAACACCTCCCACACACACACACGAGGGATCGAAATAATGAATATAGGAGACTTCATATAGCTAATTATTATCGTTGTCCTAATCCTGTGAGGATTTTAAGTCTAGAAGATTGAGATGCGGAGATCATGTAGCTCAACAGAAGAGAGTATAAGTGCTTTCAATTTTTTTTTTGAAAACCCTTAGGAGAAAATATCATTAGGAAGACTTACTTAACAGATGGGAGGATAATATTTGAATGGATCTTATGAAACTGGATATTGGTGAAATGGACAGGATTCAGTTGGTTAAGAATAAGAAATAGTAAATGCACCACTGAACATATGGATTCCAAACCTCTATCTAGCCTAGTTATCGATAAAAATTAATTCAGTTTTTTTACTTGAAAATAATGAATTACAGTTCAATTAAATAACTTGTACGATATTTCTGAGTCAAAAGTCTCAATTATCCAGAATTTTTAAACTTAATGTGATATTGAGATTGTGTTGAACTGTATAATTGTTAGAAGAGCATCTGTAACAACGAGCAAATTGTTGGGAAATAAAAGAAAAAAGTAACATGACTTATTGGCAATATAGCATTGTACATAATGCTAGGCCATAACCCAACTTTCATTTGATGTTCTCAGTGAAATTCAAATCCAATATCCAATTCTGCATTGACTTGTTGAACTTTCAAATCGCTTGACTGATGTTCAATTAATAAAGTACAATTTTTAGATATAGTGAAAAGATTAGTTCATGTCATTTGACGAGTCAGAATTCACATCTTACCTCACAATTTAATGATTGTAATAAACCTCATAATGTTATTACCTAAAAATATCAATAAAATTAGTTGATGTGTTTAAATGAATATCTATTTTTTCTGTATTCAAAAATAATCCCTTATAATAGAAGCAAGAAGTATGTTTATACAGCTGTTTTTTTTTAACTTGAATAATGGTAACTACTAGGTTTTAATTTCAAACTACTGGTTAAATTTAACAAAAGTTAGACTACTACCATAAAATTGTATACAGTGTTCTATAGGGCATGTGGTGCTTGCAACTTTACATATCATATATTTCTCATCCGCACAACTATTTGGGGGTTGTAGCCGAGATCTCTTGTTCCCTAAGGCAACTGAAACCACGTGTTTTTTTTACCGCTGTACCCGGTGGGAAACGCATTCCATTCTACAAATCGTCACAGTAACCACATTAGCTCAGAACTAGTTTGACAGTTGAAGCTGGTATGGTTTAAATGCTACCACGAGTATCTCTCTCTGTTTTTTCACTACATGACCTTGAACGGTAAAGTAATACTAAATGTCCTATAAATATATTACGCTATTCAAAACAGTAACCTATCTACTTCCTTACAATTACACATTAAAATACAAAAATTAATACAAATAACCAATTTTGTTTAACAAAGGCACTTCAAAAATTGATTTTCTCCCTTAGATTATCTCAATATTCAAATAAAATATGAAACTATTTTATTCAAATAATGATTGGGCTTCTATTTAAGTGAAATTTTCAAAGAAGGTTCTTGCAAATTTTAAAATATAGAAAATCAGTTAAGTTCGACAATCCACTTAAAAATCCATCGCTGAAATTCAACCCGTGTTAATTCAACCCGTTGATAGTCGCAATCCGGAGATCCCTGGCTCAAACCCGATACAGATCAATATAGCTCAGTTTTTCTTCTACGATATCATTGAGGCAAATTGTGTTTGGAATTTTATTGCCAAGACCCGTGTAATCATAATCGCCATTTTAAATTATTAAAATATTAAATGAATAATCTACAGCTACAAAAAATATATGAAAAACATTCGCAGCCAGATGGATCGACCAAATATTCTAGTCTCAACATAACTTTAGATGTTTAAACGTCAACATATTATTGTTAGTGTTATTATTATAATAGTTATCATTATTATTACATTATTATCATTATCATTATTATTATTACATTATTATTATTATTATTCCTACGGTCTCTTCCAATTGTTATTACTTCTTCGATAAAATTCGTGTAGTAAAGTGTCTTCTAGATCGACTATAGGCCTATTGATTTCAGGTACGTATTTCTTCCCTTAGATCAGTTTCTTCAATGACGGCCATGGTCCATTCTACCAAACTAAATGCTAGGTCGAAGGATGAAGCCCCTATTAGTAGAGGATTGTCATATATAAGGAAGCCAGTTGAACAGGCCTGTCCTCCGGCAGATGAAATTATATAGAATGAAATAGATGACATGAATATGGAGAAATTATTGGAATTAAGTTTTTGGTAGAGGAATCCGAGATAAAGACGGAGAAACCCCTTTCCTAACTTGATAAAACAGGCCAATAGGTGTTTTATCGAGTATTTTGTTTGAACATTTGTAATTATATAGGTAGCTCTAAACGAAGCTAACTATTGTGTAATTTGAATGTATATGTACAAAATATAAAGATCGATAAATTTTGCAATATTAAAGACTATTATTAAACACGCTTTGAAACATCCACGACGTGTGAAAGTGAGAGTATATTTATTCGAACCCAGCCATGTGGCAAGGTCGGTCGTCACCCGGTAGTTGTAACTCTCCGCGTTGACCTCCTCACCTACTCTGCGCTTCTGTTACTTTGACGCTACCTCCTGATTACCTGGTGACGTAATACCTCAAACCTCATCTTTCGTTTTACCGTGTACACGTGATCTGTCAGTGTGGGAGGGTGTGATATATTTGCACCTCTCCTAAAATAATACATCTTCATCATCTCCAAACCCTCGCAGCTTGTCAATACCAGTCTACGTCACAGGTTCATTCCTATTTCGATATTCTGCTTTCAGGATTATATTCTAAAATATTAAAAATAACACAGTTTTTGCCGAACAGTGGATATGATATTTAGAGCATAATTATCAAACATTTAGAATTCCTGATTCGAAATGTCATCAAACAAATAGGGCTGGCAATTTCTACACAGTTTAATCGAATAAAAAAGTCTTCAATTTTTCAATGGCATTTTATTGATTAAATAGTTAAAACAAAAGTTGTACCTGTGATGGCAGTCGTCCTCGACAATTTTTTTTTAAATAATCAGCTGGGCCTTTCGCGTACCCAACAGAATTGCTTTGAAAATGGAACTAGTTCTGAAATGCTTAGCTGGTTTATTTTAATTTGTTGAGGACGACTGCCATCACACATACAACTTGTATTGTTTTAAATATTTTACAATAACCTCAATGGTGTTAATATTTTTAAAGTTATTGATGACTTGTTTTCCGATTCATATAAAATGTTCCAGTATTCTTGTAATTTAAAAAACAATCGGTTTATTAGCATCACAATTCAAATCTGGTGATGAAGAACCAGCAAATTTTACACAGAGGCCACTTATTTCAGGATTGAGATTTTTTACGTGTTGTAAATACGAGTATATGGCACGGGTCTCAGGAGAGGACTTTATTTCCCTTCCGAAGAATATGTATGCTGTGAAAAACCCATCGGCCGTGGTCGGGTTTGAACCCGCGAATCCCTGAACCAGAAGCGAACACAATAAACTCAAATTCACCGGGACCAACTCTTTTCTTTTTGAGTCACAAGCTTATTTATGTGTATGATTATAAAATGTCAAACACTACTGTAACTGCATTATTATTATTATTATTATTATTATTATTATTATTATTATTATTATTATTATTAGCATTATTATTATTATTATTAGCATTATTATTATTATTATTAGCATTTATTATTATTAGCATTATTACTATTAGCATTATTATTATTATTATTATTATTATTATTATTAGCATTATTATCAGCATTATTATTATTAGCATTATTATTAGTATTATTATTATTATTTATTAGTATTATTAATATTGTTTATTTTATTTAGCAGGTTTCACAATGTTTCACATCTTCTTGCTCCCAATTAATCTACTGTCATTCTCTTCCACATCTTTCTTTCATTCCAAACTCCATCGTCCAATCCTTTTTCCTCATCCTGCTCAAAACACCACCGATCCACGTTCCTTTTGCCCGTTCTCTTCTTATTCTACAGGGGAACCCAATCTAGTATTCTTCATGAGAATCTGTCTTCTGTCGTTATTTTACATGACCATACAATTTTAATTGTTTGTTTTTTTTTTGAAATCCACAATTGAAGTTAGAACATTCATATTTGTAACACGAATTTCCCTCCAGATTGCTTTAGTTTCAAAATATTAACTAAATATTTCATTAAATATAAATCATTTAGATATAGGTCCATAATTTGAGATAAAGATGTAATATATAAACATACCGAGTTTGGACTTTAATTACTCAGAAATTTATTTGCAATCCAATGATCATATTAATGTATCAATTTTAATAATTATATAAAAGTTGATTTCTTTTTTTTATATAATGACCAAGACAACTCCTTTTGTTAAATTTCGGTTATTCCAGTACAGACGGCGCCAGAAAGTCTAGAAGACGTACGGTATAACAAGGGTAAACATGAATCACAGGTACCTGAATACAATAGGAATCTATAGATACCAAACTCTTTGTTAATAGAAATGTATCAGAACGTCTATTTGAAAACAGATTAAAATGTCAAGTCAGAATGTTTATGAATGACGAGTATAACAAAACGTATACAATTTGGACATATATATATATATATATATATATATATCAGTTAAAAGATAACTACGAACAACACATTAAAATTAATTGAAACTAACGGTTTTTAAATAAGCTGTTAGGCCCTTAATAGAAAACCCAAAGGCCTCCAACTATGAACAACTTGGCAACATTGTCGATAAATAGCGCGATATAGACACAACTATTATTAGTTACATCACTAACAGAAACAAAGGAAAGTCACACCCTTTATATATATATATATATATATGTGTGTGTGTGTGTGTGTGTGTGTGTGTGTGTGTGTGTGTGTGTGTGTGTGTGTGTGTGTGTGTGTGTGTGTGTGTCTGTGTGTCTGTGTGTCTGTGTGTCTGTGTGTCTGTGTGTCTGTGTGTCTGTGTGTCTGTGTGTCTGTGTGTCTGTGTGTCTGTGTGTCTGTGTGTCTGTGTGTCTGTGTGTCTGTGTGTCTGTGTGTCTGTGTGTCTGTGTGTCTGTGTGTCTGTGTGTCTGTGTGTCTGTGTGTCTGTGTGTCTGTGTGTCGCTGTGTCTGTGTGTGTCTGTGTGTGTGTGTGTGCGTGCGTGCGTGCGTGCGTGCGTGCGTGCGTGCGTGCGTGCGTGCGTGCGTGCGTGCGTGTGTGTGTGTGTGTGTGTGTGTGTGTGTGTGTGTGTGTGTGTGTGTGTGTGTGTGTGTGTGTGTGTGTGTGTGTGTGTGTAACCCCTTCTCCTGTAGCGATCTGAACGATTGAAGGAATACTGAGGTTTTCATGATAAATCAAATTGAGACGCGTACAGAAGAGAAGCCTTCTAGATACCGAAGGGAGAACATCGATTAAGTTATATTGAGGATACTAATCCATATTTTTTATATTACAATATTAATAATAATAAGTCTTCGGTATTCCGTAGAGAAGCCAGATCGCTATCCACATCATATCATCAAGTGTTTTTCATTGTATTGAATAGATGTATAGTGAATACTATATTAAATAAATCGAGTGATTTATAAACTACAATTATTGAAAATACTATTGCTGCCCGTACAAAGTTCCTTCGTTATTCCCTATGATAAGTGATCCTCGTCGCTCAACGAACCAACAACCTGACTAGACCGCGAGCATAAAATTCCCACATTACGGGAATTCCTTGTAATAAATCCTGTGACAAATCCTATGTTAAATCCATCACCATCTTCACCATTTATTAACCCCTAATTAAAAACACTTGTTCCATATTTTAAGTACACTGTATCATATTTTATCTATTCTAGAAAATTCAGTTGAACGCCTTCAAAAATCAACTTCTGCAGTATTGGAAAAGGAGGAGGAAGAGGAGATGCATCTCGTAAAAAATCCCAGGCTCAGCTGGCCCGGCTATCAGTACCTTGAAATGAGCAGTTTCCCTGGGTAACAATGGACGCGCAGAGAGTCTCGTAAGCTGTGATGAAAACAATCTTTCTACGGGAAGAAGACAACGAAATAAAATCCCTAGACCTCCAGATTGGTGGTTGACACATCCATGTTCGTTTAAAAAATGTACAATGCTAGAAGCTTAAAATGAAATGCCGGTTTTTATTATTATTATTAGTATTATTATTATTAGTATTATTATTATTAGTATTATTATTATTATTATTATTATTATTTTTATTATTATTATTATTTTTATTATTTTTATTATTATTATTATTGTTATTATTAATACTTTTGCAATTCACACTGGGTTAAAAGCAAGGAGATGCACTATATCTTCCACTATTCAATTTTGTACTTAGAGCATGCTATGAAATCTAAGAGGATTAATATATTAATAATGGCATTAATAAGCTGTTAGTAAAAATGGTGATGATGTATTATTAGGCGATAACGAGGAGATACTAAGGGCCAACATGCACATTCTATTGAGTTACACAAGGAAATGGGGCTGGAAGTAAACATGTATGAAACTAAATATATGGTCACACACAGAAATTCACTGTATTTTGGAAATGGACAATTAATGACAAATGAGGGAAATTTTAAAGAAGTGACTGAATTCAAATGCCTACAAATAATTCAAGTACCTAGGAATAATAATTACAAGCAGAAATGAGGTGCAGAAAAATATTAAACAAGGCTCAATTCTGAAAATACATGTTCTTACGCAGTACAGGGCTTTTATCATTCCAACTTCTCTAAAAAAAAGTTAAACTGAAAATATATAAAACTGTTATTCTCATAGTTATGGAGGCGAAACATTGACCTAAACGACGTTGGAAGGACGACGTGCACCTGCAGCATATAGCGCACCGGAGTGCGGAAAGGGCCAACAGGTCCATATCTTGATGATGATGATGCTGATGATGATGAACATGGACTCTTACTTTAAGGGAGGAGAAAATATTAATAAGTATTTAAGAATAAAGTTTTTATAAAAAATTGAGACTAACTTAGGGGACGAAGAGATAGGTAAATGGAGAAGACTACATAACAGTGAGCTACATGATTAAACTTTTAACTTTATATGAGGAGAGGTAAGAAACATTTTAATTTCACCATAGTTACATGATCTTTATGGGAAACCAGATATAATAACACAGTTATGTCTCGTAGACTGCGAGAGCAAGACAATGTGGCAAGAATGGGGTATGAAAGATGGGCATGGAAACTGCTTGTAGGAATACCAAAGGGAAAGCGCCCAGTAGGTGGGCCAAAATTAGGTGGGAGAATAACATTAATAATGATTTGAGGGAGGTAAATTAAACGAGGGATGAGTGGAAAACGTTGACACAGGATAGGAATTTTTTGAGATGTTATCTCCGCGCGACCATGAACTTACAGGTTCCAGAGTACCAATGAGTTATTATTATTATTATTATTATTATTATTATTATTATTTATTATTATTATTATTATTATTATTATTATTATTATTATTATTATTAGTGCCGTAGCGTAGTGGTTAAGGCAGTGCGCTACGAACCGGAAGGTCGAGGGTTCAAGTCCCAGTGGGGTCAGGATTTTTAAACTGACCCAAACCTTCTGGTGGCTCCATGGCCCTGGGGTCGACTCAGCCTCTAGCTGAAATGAGTACCAGATGCTTGTTCTGGGGTAAAGGCGGCAGTCACGCAGGGATGACAACCCGGCTGACATCAAGTGCCGATTGTCTAGAAAAAAGTGGGAGCCTTAACATCCTACTACCCCAAGGGCCTCCCGAGGCCTGTAGTGGGAACACTTTTCTTTACTTTACTATTATTATTATTAGTAGTAGTAGTAGTAGTAGTAGTAGTAGTAGCAGTAGTAGTAGTAGTTGTAATAATATCAGCAGCAGTAGCAGTAGCAGCAGCAGTACAGCAGCAGCAGCAGCAGTAGTAGTAGTAGTAGTAGTAGTAGTAGTAGTAATTCAACATCATCATCATCTATATGCAGTGCCGTTTTGTCAGTGAAACCATTCTTCCCTTCTACCTGTTTCACTTCTTTATATATAAGCATCCTCAGTGCCTAATTATAGTTTTAAGACCAACCAGATTATTCCATTAGACGTTTTTGTCTTATTTTTTGTGGGATAGTTATCTTGAATATTTTCGGCTCTGGTTATATTATTGAAATAAGATATTTCATTCCCAGGTAATAATTTTAATTATGTTTTCATATTTAAAAGTATCGTTAATTTTATGGATTAATCCATGTGAACAGAGAACAAATTTTCCATTTTTTCTTATATCAAACATAATTCTGCGTGATGCATCTTGCTCCAAAAAAAAATAATAAATGAAACAGACAAGTGAATTTGCTATCAGTAAATCAATTTGTAATTAAACGTGTAAATGAAAGTAAAATGAAATAATTCGGGAACTAAACATCGAATCTGAAAGTTCTAATCAAATAAGTATGTCTCAGAGTCTAAATTACCTATAAAGTAATCGGAAGTTTCCTAAGAAAAATACCATCAACTTGAACATAGCCTATAATGTTTATGTACTTTTTTCTGAACCTGTTCCTATAAGACTCAAAATGTCCACCGTTGTTTTGGTTTTTCTCTGCTAACAAAAACAAACATAAAACCAAATAGATTTACTTAAATATGCTGGCAGTCTTAAACTATTGTCAGATATACTGACTGTATAATTTTTCAGTGATTAATTGTAAATAAATAATAGTTTAAAAAAACTAAAACAACACGCTTTATTAGAAAACCAAACTAAAAAATAAAAAAGTAAATAACAGTTTAAAAAAACTAAAACAACTAAAAAAACTAAGAAATGAAAAATAATTTTAATTTCCAACGCGCTTGGGATAAAATTAAAGTGGTCAACAAAATAATCATCTCCAACATATCTAGAATAAAACTAGAGTTATCAACCGAAAAAAAATAATTTTACCATCAAATACATACCTGATATAGAGCACCCCACGCTTTTGATGGTAAATAATTTTTTTGTAGATAACTCTTGTTTTATTCTAAATGTATAGGAGATAATTTATTTGTTGGCCACTTTAATTTTATCCCAAGCCTGTTGGAAATTAAAATAATTTTCATTTTTTAGTTCGGTTTTCTAATAAAGCGTGTTGTTTTAGATTTTAAACTATTATTTATTTTTTTAATTTTAGTTCAATTGTCATAAACCGGAATCCCATGAAAATTTAATTGCTTAATACTCTTCTAAAAAAATTCTCCGGGCCGGATTTGAACCAGTGACCTATGGATTACTGAAATTATATACCACTACAGTCCGCCGCTCTACCAACTGATCTCTTACAACGATTGATTAAAAAGTCGATAAGTCCGCAAACTACTATACCAGTTTTTTTTTGTTTTTTTTTTATTTTCTGATGATTCTGGCCAGGATTTTAGAAAACAATTATGAAATTATTGTATTGCCATGTGTCCTTTACAAGTATACAAAGTTTCAAGTCGATCCAATATTTTTAAGTGGGTGAAAATCGTGTTCAAAGATTCCTTTACATAGATACAGGTCCGTTACATAGATAGATACAGGTCAAGCTAATATAAAGCGTGTAAAAATAGTTGGGATTGTCAACAATAATACTGTAAATAAATATAAATATTTTATATTTACAAGGGTTGAATGAAAATAAATGCCTCCACATTCATAACTCGTCAGACACTGGTATGCCGTAGGTACTGGACTGTTCAGTAGACGCTCCTCTCTAGTTCCACTGGCTATTTAGCAATGCGTTGTTACAATATGAAGAACGGAATCCTGCGCAGACGGTCGGTCAATGCAATTTAAGCAACGTTGCAGTAGAAGTGTGACCCAAAAAAAAAATCATCAGAGGATGCAAGCCGTTTAGAGTGATTGTAATGTGAGAGTTATTCGTCACGTCGTGGGGCAGTAAGTTTAAAGACGGTGAGGCAGGAACATCTGACTTTCGTGACAAAGAAAGAGTCGGACGTTCTGTGACAGCATCCACTAAGTTAAACATGCAAAAAGTTGACAGACTGATTCACGACGATCGTCATATCACTCAGAAAGAAATTGCATGCACGATAGGCATTTTTAAAAGAACTTGTAGGTTACATAATAGATTTGCTTCTTTACCGAAAGAACTTCAGTAAACTGAAGCTCACCACCGCATGGTATTCCATACATACGGGGTGAATCATAAATATGGCTATAGGTTTGATAGCGTTGTGTGATCAAAATATTACCATTACAGGAAATATGAAATTATCATTGGAAAGGCAATTATTCAAATTACAACAATGGAATAAAACAAAACAATGTAGAACTTACGTCATTAGTCAAAATGGCGTTGAATATGCAACAGCGAATTACAATTGCTGCATGGGCAATAACATATGCTCATGGTCGTGAGGCCGCAAGACGTGAGTTTAACGTAGCATTGCAGCCGTCGACTGTGGGGAAGTGGAGAAAACGACTGCTGGAAACGGTAAGGATGCAGAAAATCAAACCTTCTGGAAGGCCTCGCATTAGCACGGATGCAGAAACAACGAAGAGAATTGTGGAGGCATTCGACGCTAGCCCACAAAAATCAACCCGCCAAGCTGCACGTGAGCAGTGATTTGTTTTGTTTTGTTCTATTGTTATAATTTGAAGGATTCCCTTTCCAATTATATCATATTTCCTTTAATAATAATTTTATTTTAGTCAAAAAATGCGATCAAACGTGTAGCCATATTTCTGAATCACTCTGTATTTAAAACATTAAATTTTGTACCTGTGATGGCAGTCGTCCTCAACAAATTAAATTAGTTTAAAATAATCAGCTAGGCCTTTCGGAACTAGTTCAATTTTCAAAGCATGGAACTAGTTTCGAAAGGCCTAGCTGATTATTTTAAACTAATTTAATTTGTTAAAGACGACTGCTAACACAGGTACAAATTTTAATGTTTTAAATATTTAACTACTATAACCTCAACGGTGTAAATAATGTTTTTTTAAGTATCCTCCATACAGTCCAGATTTGACGCCGTCTGACTTCCATCTGTTCCCAATAATGAAAGAAGGTAGTCGGGGACATCGTTATGCACTCGATAACGAATTTCAGAGAACTGTGAGAGGCTTGTTGAGGAAACAAAGTGACGGCTTCAGAAAACTAATTCATAGTTGGCAGAAGTGTATACAATTATCTAGTGAGTAAGTGGAAATGTGAATATAGATAATTAGAGAGCACATTCTAAGGATTATTTCTGTGTTTTATTTATTAAGATATCCCATCGAAACCAAAGTTACGAAGGTGGAAGCAGTTATTTTCATTGACAGACGTGGAAAAAAGCGACTTCAGGCTTACTTAGACTAATAAATTCATAAAATAATATATTAAGGATGAAGGGCATGGTATAAGAATGTATGGAGACACAGTGGGTAGGGAAATTGAAACGGAAAACTCGCACCTGCATTAGAGGTAAGAATGACTCAATTACTAGGACTAACTAAAGAAACCAATCACAGCTGCCAGTTTACCCTGTGATCAACATTGAGCTAGCACTATCTTGTGGTAGAAAGTCCTTAGCATTTAGGGGGTTCCGTGAACTTATTTATTATCGTGCGTAATATCAAAATTGTCATAAGTAATACCACGAGTAATTTCCAATTTATCTAGAGAATTTGGAAATCAAGAGTGGCATTTGTTAGTACTATTCAACGAATAAAATGAAGCTGTTTACTCACAAATCACTATTTAAATATAGTTATTTTAAAATGTGTATATATTTAATGTAAACGGCGATGTTTGAAAACAAATGAGAAATCATTATTCTTTTGTTCATCCATTGCAACTAGATCATATTATTTATTGTCAAATAGGATCGCAATATTGTAAGAATGCACCCTAGTGGAGAAAAAATGAAACACATCAAACTGTATATTATAACCAGCATTATAGGTATTAATGATTCTTTAGGAAACAACTCAGTAAAATCATTATTTAAAAACACAATTACTGAACACACAATTAGCAAATGTGTAATTCGAAGGAATCTGTTCATCATTTGCTATATTCAACGTATTTGTGGAGTCAGTCACTGCAAAATAATGCTCTGACCTGTTCAGAATTTTAACAAGGAGGAGCTTTCTTCAATATGTAAACAGAAGTAGATAAATATCGAGGTGAAACACGACTGTGATTGGTTGTAAAACAAAATTCTTGAAACGTGATTGGTCATTGACTCCCATTTGGGGCATGAGTTAAATAGTCACTAAAATGAAATTTGCCAGTAATGTTCCTATCATTTTGTAATATAGCATTTCATTTCATTTATATTTTCAAAAGTCTTCTAATGATAGTTACGAAATGTAAGGTAATTTTAACGAGTTACGGTATGATAAAGCTAAGAGGAAATACATCCACTGCATGCTACTACAAAACTATTCGCGTATACAACCACAATGCTGATTCCAAGTTCCATGAATCCTAAAATTAAAACAATCAATGCATTAAGCGGCACTCTATAACCGACAGTTGAAATAAACATAACATTGCTTGAAATTCTATTGTTAGTAAATGCACTGTACGTCTCTGAGCCACTGATGCAGTTCACTTTAATTAACTGTTTTGTATCTTATACAAATTATACGTAGAAAGATTTCGAATCTGCAAGTTTAAGATGCGATTCAATTAAGAGAGAGAAATTGTATACTATTCTTCTAAAATTCGGAACTTCTCAACATTTGTAAGATGTAATCGAATTTGTCTAAATGACACCAGAAATAGGGGTCAGATAGGTAAGGAGTTTTCAGATACTTTTAAAGTTCACAATGGATTAAAATAAGGATATGCACTATCTCCTCTGCTAGTCAATTTTGTAGCAATTCATATAATATAGGCGAAAATTTTTCTCTTCAAATATAATTTATCCTTCTATGAGAAGTGTTAAATTAATAATAAATCGTCAATAGAAGCCCTACTGGCTATAAAGTAGTGTTAAATTCCCAATAAATGTCTTCTTAACTAAGAAGCCGCCATTTGCAAAGATAGAAGCTATGGTTTCAAGCATTTGGCGCGAGGGAATTACAACGTACATAAGAGAAAAATTTGCGTCTAGATCGTAACTCGCCTCGGTAGCTCAGTTGGTAGAGCACTTGGCCCGGAAAGCCAAGGGTCCCGGGTTCGAGTCCCGGTCTAGGCGAAAATTTTTCTCTTCAAATATAATTTATCCTTCTATGAGAAGTGTTAAATTAATAATAAATCGTCAATAGAAGCCCTACTGGCTATAAAGTAGTGTTAAATTCCCAATAAATGTCTTCTTAACTAAGAAGCCGCCATTTGCAAAGATAGAAGCTATGGTTTCAAGCATTTGGCGCGAGGGAATTACAACGTACATAAGAGAAAATTTGCGTCTAGATCGTAACTCGCCTCGGTAGCTCAGTTGGTAGAGCACTTGGCCCGGAAAGCCAAGGGTCCCGGGTTCGAGTCCCGGTCTAGGCGAAAATTTTTCTCTTCAAATATAATTTATCCTTCTATGAGAAGTGTTAAATTAATAATAAATCGTCAATAGAAGCCCTACTGGCTATAAAGTAGTGTTAAATTCCCAATAAATGTCTTCTTAACTAAGAAGCCGCCATTTGCAAAGATAGAAGCTATGGTTTCAAGCATTTGGCGCGAGGGAATTACAACGTACATAAGAGAAAAATTTGCGTCTAGATCGTAACTCGCCTCGGTAGCTCAGTTGGTAGAGCACTTGGCCCGGAAAGCCAAGGGTCCCGGGTTCGAGTCCCGGTCTAGGCGAAAATTTTTCTCTTCAAATATAATGTAATATAATGTTTAGAGGACATATAGGCCGTACAACTCAATAGCATCAATAAGCTATTGATGTATGCTAATGATTTAGTATCGATAGGTGTTAGTAATAAATTATCAAAAGTCAACACACATTCTATTAGGAAACACTAAGAACCTAGACCTGAAGTCAATATCAATAAAGTTAAATATGGTCACACGTAGATATACATTATTAAGGGCACCCGGTACTAATTCCTTTGCAATTTAGTTTAAAAATATACAACATACAAATATCATTTTTTCAGCTTATTCTTAAGTTATGTGCATAAAATTATGTCACTAATTAAATAAGTTTCCCTGATCACAATGGTACTCTGGTAAACTTTTGGACATATTTCTTCATGAGTAATTTAAAATACAAATAAATGAAAATAAAAAACCAACTTCTTAAAAGTATTGTCTTGGTACAGTTTTCTCAAAAATACTTACCCAACTGTTTTCAAAATTTAGAATGTTACTTTTCCATAGTTAATTTGGCAATGAAAAGGTTTGTTTGTGTACCGATATGGATTGTGATTTATTTAAAAAAATTCAAAACCAAAAACATATTTTGTTAAAAATTTTGCATAATTTATTTTTAATTTCAAACACTATCAATAGCACAAAGATAAATTTACTTCATTATTATAGAGCTCTTTAAACTGCATATCCATGCCAAAAATTATTCTCATATCTTTCATAGTTTCGGAAAAAAGTGTACCAAATTATGAAAATATTCAAGTTACGAGAAAATGCAAAAAACTAAAATGTGCACAATGACAGAACACAGAGACGCCATTTTTAAAAATCAATTTTATGGGTTTAAATGTACAAAATCGACAAAATAATATTAGACATCCTGGATTTTTTTAAGCAAAAAGAAAAATATATATATTTTAACCCAAATAAGTACTGGGGACTCTTAAATGTGGTGGAATTCAAATACCTGGGAACAATAATATAATTACAAAAGGAAAGAGAAGATTTTTTTAACGTCAAACTCTTTAATTAAATAAGCCATTGCTTTTGTCTTAATATCATTTACGAACAATCTCCAATTCATACAGTATATTTACAGTCGGTTAAGGATTTTTTTTGCCGTTCTTGATTATATCATGAAAAAAATAAATCATCGGCATATAATAGAACAGGGATTTTAATAATTCTTAACTCAGGCGCCTCAACGTCTTTTTCTAACACGAACCCGAACAGATTAAATAGCATTCGCGGCAAAATGCAACCTTTTAAACTCCGCGATTGGTTGTACCGTTCTCTGTAATTCAAACCCTGATCTACTATTACACATAATTTAACGTATTTATAAATTGATATTGAAGCTTGTATAATTTTGTATGACAAACCTTTTCGAATCAAATTTTCCCAAAATGCACTTTGGTGCACGGTATTGAATGACATTTTAAATATCCTTCCATAGTAATTCTGCCCCGAAGGCAGGTCCTTCACTGCAATCATAGCATTTTCATGCTATGCTTGCAGCTTTACTAGGGAATTGTAGGTGTGGTAGCTTCCCGTTGCTTTCCACACCGGTGAAGGATGATGGTCATATGATTTCGGGGACCGTTTGGGCCTTAAAGTTTTCCTGACATTTGTCTTACAAGTGAGGCAAACCCCGATAAAAACCTCACCCAGAAAAACTGCCCCGACCGGGATCGAACCCGGGCCCGCTGCGTGACAAGGCAGTACGCTACCTCTAGACCACAGCGGTGGATATATATATATATATATATATATATATGTAATTATTGTTACGTATCAAAAGGATGGATAAGAATATGAGTTCAAGAAAGTTTTTTTTTTACTCACGAGAACTTAGACATCCAAAGAAAAATAGTATTGTGAAGTTTCGTAATGTTCTGATATTACTAGTGGTCTGCTTGAAAAAAAATGTCTCTACTGCATTAGATTAATGCAGAATGATGCAATTTATTTAACTTTCATTAATGTTTCAGGTCATTAATTCAGTAGCGGTTTCTCCTATAGCAGAAAAAGCATGATGCACCTCCAGGAAAAATTCAGAAATCACAGTACTTAAAAATGTAAAATGTTACTTTCTAATTGTGTCCACAGCTGTGGTCTCTAGGTAGCGAGCTGCCTTGTCACGCAATGGACCCGGGATCGATTCCCGGTCGGGACAGGCTCCTGGGTGAGGTTTTTTTCGGGGTTTTTCCTCACCTGTAAGACAAATGTCAGGAAGCTTAGGGCCCAACGGTCCCGAAAATCATCCGACCATCATAATCATTATCATTATCATAATAATCCTTCACCGGTGTGGAAAGCAACGGGAAGCTAGCACAGCTATAATTCCCTAGTAAAGCTGCAAAGCATAGCATGAAAATGCTGTGAAAGACAATTACTATGGATGGATATTAAGTTTAGATTAAGGCCGCTCCTGGCGCATCATTCCCATCATCACTTTTCAAAGAATCAGGGCAGCGTAAACAGACTCCCCCAACCTCAGAAGTGAATTAGAATTACGCCATGGCAAGGGAAAATACCAGAAATGTCCTAATAACAACCTAGTGGGGTGATTAAAAACACTTCCTAATTGTCACATCAAATTTTAATTTTAAATTTCTCGCGCATCCGTATTCATTTTCATAACGAACAGAATACTTGTTAGCACATCTGAACCCTAGACTTGGGCAATTGCAGGTGTTGAGATGAAAAGGGAATTGGATCTGCCTCTATCAATAACACTGAATCCCGTAAGCAGGAGCGGAGTAAGTTTACACTTTGATCCGAAGAAAACGGAAGGAAACGCTTGCGCGGTAAGCTTCGTCCCTATAGTGGAATTATGTTTACAGCACTGTGAGTTTTGTACCGTTTCAGAATGGCCAACGTAAATTTGCGAAGTATATTGTTATAATCATTTATAGTGTTTGTTGACTACTGCTTCGAGTTAAATATAAAATTACAAAGTTTAATATTTACGTGGCGATTTTCATTATTTAGGATGTAATAATAGTTAATGCATTAAAGATAGGTAACAGTATTTAATCTTGAAGTGCCTAGTTCTTAGTGACCAACCTATATTAATAAGTGCAAAATAAAAATTAATTTGCGGCAATGAAGCAAAGGAGTGGACTTCGTGTGGCCTGCAACATTCTGTTTAAGGTTAGTGTATTTTTTTCTTAAGAAAATCACAACTCTTATAGTTGAAAAATTATTAAGATATATTTTTTCCTAGTTAATGCTACTCTCATCTTATTCTGATCAATGTCTGTAATATAAATAGGATATAAATAGGGTGGTTTCCAGCTTTTAGAAAGGAGAGGTAACTGGAAAAAATGGTTTACCATCTTTTCTAAGTCCTACAGAATAGCAGTATGCAAAAGTTTATAAAACGTTTATGATTTGTCGCTAGATGAAATAACATAGCTGCGAAATCGGTATGACCTATTTCCGCAATAAACTCCCAAACATGTATTAGAAATAGACGTAACAAACTTCCCCTTCCCCCTTCCTACCTAACAAACCAATTACATGCATATTATTTACTGAAGTGTACACTAGTATGATGTACCATCAACTTTTCCAATCGGAATCTAACAAAATTGAGTGAACATCCATTTCTTAAAATATATTTTCGAATGTTAGTCATTCCGATGTCATAGATGCCTCCATCATTTAGCGGAAATTTCTTTAAGAGTTCGCTCATACGCACAACAATTCTGCATAACTTGGAAGACATAATTGCGTACGTAGATAAATATTTAACAATTGTAAAAAAATTGTATAATTATCGTTGCAAAACGTTTAAAATATCAAGATAAGTAAAGACGGAAGAAGTACGTAGAACAACAGTATTACAAGAATGTAGTATTGAAAATCAAGTGGAAGGTAATCTAAAGTTGAGCCGATATCGGTGTATAAGAAAAATGTTTATGCACAGGCACGCGAAGTCATGTTATGAGGTGATCGAACTCCAGTAGCAAAAAGAGGATAGGAAAGTCTGGGATATGGTAATATGATGGAGAAATGATCTTCAAAAACGAAGTGAACAAGTGGAAAACATACCAATATTTGAGTCTCCCTGAATTATATTATGAACATAAAGTTCGCCACTGATTATAATGCCAAAACATGCTATCCGTAAATTGACAGATTACTCTTACGATGCGCATTTTAAGCCGCTATTTTTTTCGCAGAAAATTTTGACTATAATATTAGTATATTTGTAATTAACTAAAAGTAAGACTTCATTAAGTAATCTTTAATCCAGATTTGACACAATAGTAAACTACTGTATTGACATGTCAGCTGTTGGATTCACAAAAAACTCCATGAAGATTCAGTAACACTGGTTAACATGATTTTTGTCTCATGAGTACCAATAGTTATACTTAATGCAGTTTTTTATCGTATTTTCAAATCTGTATTCGGAATTTCTCCATCACCAACAGTTTTTTATTTCAATTTCAATTAATGGATTTAAATAATTATTTTTAATAAATGTTTTTTCGTCCATTTCTCCATTGTAAAATAAAACCAAATGAGCTAACTCGGGAGATTTCAGCTATGGAAAAGAGATATCAAGGCAAATGGAATCCTAATATGCTGGCCGATTATTGTTGGACCATCAAGAGGGATGCTCCACAGGCGAAATATAGCAGAAAACCGTCATTTCTTACTTTCTAGGTGATTCGGAATGTTCGAATATTGTGTAGTTACGAATGTAGAAAATATTAGAAATTATAAATGTCTGTCTTTCGGAAACCTTGCGTGATGGAGAAAAACCGATATCATATTCGAATTCAGGAGAAAAATGCTATCAGAATCACATATTTCTCTTTCTGAGACAAAAAAAAAGTTTATTTTTTGTTGCTCATTGTAATCAGTGGCGTGTATTTAACCCAGCTACTAACAGCACTGCTGTGGTAATTTGCATATTCATAATTTTGTATTAAAATAAAATAATATATTTGCCAAATTCCATTCAAATCAATAACGCGTGAACATTAAAATTCAAATTTTCATCCGTGCCAGCAGACATCTATTGCATTCGGCTTATCCTCATAGAGGAACACAGTGTTTCTTCTGTATTATTCCTACTAACTCCAACTACTACGATACAGATGAATTTTAGAATGTGTATACAATGTATATGATGTGTGCCTGATAACCAACACTAGACGAAGCTTGTGTCTAAAATCATCAAATTCTTGTTGATTACCAGCTAGCTGTATCTGGCTTACGTCACAACTCGAAGGATTGTAAAAGTTAATCGATAACCATGTGTCGAATCAAGTTTCGACTTATCGATCCATGAAGCATTCCACTGACGAAGAAATGTTACTGGCTGAAGCAAGACGAGAAACGTGATTGACTGATTTGGAAGGCACCATTTCCTCAACAATACAATTTTTCTAAATATGTTTTAATCATATTTAATTTTTGCTAGTCATATTTTTTTTACAAAACACAAAGAAAAATATGCAAAATAAAATTATGAGGTAAATGATATACTGATAAATGTGATTTGCCAAATTATTGAAATTGAATGTGAGCGACTGTGTGTAGTTATAATACAAGAGACCATTTTCGTGCAAACCTTTCAACGAGAAAAATTATCTCGTACAACAAGGAATTGTACTATATTAGATATCAGCTTTGAGAGTCTCGTCTGCTTCACATTTTAAGTAACATTGCATATGTTTCTTACAGTAATATTATTGAAATATGCATGCATGAGTATGAATTATAAAATGTTCCGTACTTACTATTTGGTAGATTTATAGAAACACATTACTATAATAATTGCTCATACTATTTATAAACTGAATAATTTGGAATAGAAGTTGTTATAAACTATAAGACACATACTAACTAAATCACTGGTATTATCGAACCTGTATGTTCAAGGCCGCGCAAACATAAGCTCTCCATACATCCCTATCCTTAGCTAATGTTTTCCAATTGGCATGAATTCCCTGAAGTAATCCCCGCCCGAAGAAACCAATTGGAAGATATTTTTTGTAATTTACTGCTAGGTGAAAAAGCACTTAATATTATATTTCCCTTAATAAGTAAAAACAATCAGACGAGCCAAAGCAATTATCATTGCGAGTTGTTAATGAGTATGCCTGAAGATTTTAAGGTTTGATAAAAATCTTGTTTGAAGATACTCTTCCGTCTTTCTTCTAATCTTAGCTTCCTTGACTACAAAGTAATGGGTCTGAGATTCGAATCCCGGCCACGGGCATGAGATTTTATATCGAAAAAGAAATGTTTACATTTCATCGGTGTCTGGAAATATGTCTACTTGTATAACAGTAAATAGTGTTGCCTGTTCTGGGATCGTGAATAATTGCCTGTAAATGAGCATGAGATTGGCTGCATGACAAGATGAGATGATGAAGGATTATCATAAGTAATGCCACGAGTGATTTCCAATTTATCTAGAGAATTTGGAAATCAAGAGTGGCATTTGTTAGGACTATTTAACGAATAAAATTAAGCTGTTTACTCACAAATCATTATTTAACTATAGTTATTTTAAAATATTTATATAGGCCTATTTAATGTAAACGGCGATGTTTGAAAACAAATGAGAAACGATAGGTACGCTTCATCTGCTTCTTTTGTTTATCACTGCAACCAGATCATACTATTTATTGCCAAAGGAACGCAATATTGTACGAATGCTCTCTAGTGGAGAAAAAATGAAACACATCAAACTGTAGGCATATATTAATTCATTTCTTATGTCGTATGATGTAAATATGACAATTATATTTTTCTGGATTATTACCTGGGAAAAAATACATTTAAGAAAGTGCAAACAGTGGTTTCTTTTTTTTTTTTTTTTTTTGGTATAATAAATTGCTACAAATGTTTTTATATTAACTCCTGCAAGCGCTATGTGTTGACATCTATGCACTATATATACAATCTGGTAGCCTTATTTCTTATAGGCTCAGTCACTGCAAAATAATGGTCAGACCTGTTCAGAATATTAAAAAGGAGGAGCTTTCTTTAATATGGTAAATATAACACTGATAAATATTTCGTGAAACACGACTCTGATTGGTTGTAAAACAGAAATCATTGTGAAACGTGATTGGTCATTGACTCCCATTTGGGGCATGAGTTAAATAGTCCACGTTAAGTTGTTGTGTACTTACAACTTATTGTTTTATTTTATTGTCCTATATTCGAAAGACAACGATTCTGGTTAAACTTACTTTTAAATGATGATAAGGCTTCTGCCTCAATATGTGAAGTGATTTTTAAGAACTAAAATTATTATAAACATTTTATCAACTTCATAACAAACATTCATAACAATATGTAGTATTTTCTAAGACACTTATAGACGATTTATGTAATTCATAACTATCATTCGATACCATAAGATAATATTTCTGTTTTACAATGTATAGTATAATATTGTTATAGTAAGCTACAACCCTAACATGCCTTTGTGGCGAATTAGGGTTTCAAAATATTTCGAGATTCAATAATAATAATAATAATAATAATAATAATAATAATAAATAGAAAGAAATAAAACGAGAAAATAAAGAAAATAGTAACATATAAAACTGAAAAGGAAATTTTAAAAATCAATATATAAACAACGGAAAACACGTCAAAATGAGAGTTTCGTGTTGCTTGTTCTGGGATCGTGAATAATTGCCTGTAAATGAGCATGAGATTGGCTGCATGACAAGATGAGATGATGAAGGATTATCCACGTTAAGTTGTCGTGTGCTTACAACCTACAATCTAAAATTTAACTACTTAGCCGCTCTCACAATATTTTATCAAACAAGTCGATACTGATAATTTTCCTACTCTTATAAGTTATAACAAAAATTAAGAAGAAAATATAAAAAATTAATAATCAATTGCATTTTGATATCAAAATGCCTGCTCGAACATTTTTGGTTATGTAGATAAAACTCGTCACTATTAAATAGGATAAGAGATTTTACAGAATTTCCCAAATTTCGTTTGGTCAAATGTATATACCCTTGTTAAAATTATCTACACAGAATATTTTAGTAGCGTATAGAAAATCACTGGCCCGAAATGCCTGTTTTGGGCGGTTTTCAATTATTTTAGTTTGAACAACCACTTCAGTTTTATAACAGTTTCCTGTCGCGAATATTTTATTACTGGGGGCACATCAAGCCATTAGTATAATATTTCGAAACTCCAATGGCTGACTATCTTGTTATACAACAGACTTATTCTTCATAATACTATTTTTCCATTACTACTTCTCGCTTACTTGTTTGATGCTAAAGTCTATATTGAACCCGGCATGTTCAATTATTTGCCTCCATTTCTCTCTAATATTTGTCCATATTTCTCAGCTTCTTATTCCGAACATTTTGTTGCAACCTATTTCTCTGCCTTCCCATTACTTCTACTCATATTACCGTTCAGAAACCATGAGCACTGTGGCGTGTGACATGTAAAAATGTGCCTATAGGGTGAGAGGTTAAAACGAGTTAATGGAATGTAACGTCAAGTAATTAGAATCAGAGATATAATTTTTTACTGCAAGTTACTTTTTACCCCCTCTTCACAACGGTCTTCCCTTGAGTTGTTAAAGAGCGTCGTTAAATAAAATAGTAATTATTTGTCCACTCCAGGGAGTAGGCGCCCCTGCCCTTTTGTGAGCTCCAGGTCCCACTCGCCCAGTGGGTAGTACCTGGGTAGGGCCCCGTCCACAGGGTTACGTGGGGAGAAGAGAAGTCCCCCAAGCCGTAGTGAAGGCAACTTCTCTAGGAGACGAACACTCCGAAATTCCAGTTCCCTGCCCTCCAGGAAGAGGGGTTTGGCTAGAGGCTGGTAACCTCTACTAGTAAAAAATAACTTACTCATAAACTTCAGCAGAAGAAAAGCCGGATGAATGAATGAAGATAGATATCCAAAACAAATAACAAAATACAAACCTAAAGGCACCCGAGATGTGGGCAGACCTAGAAAGAGATGGGCTGAAGTCGGAACGGGTCAACAGAGCTAATCCATGAATGAAGATGATGATGATGATTTGTCACAGCAATCATCTCAGTTTATCAATAATAATTTCACTCATTCCTGGGAAACCATAAGTCCAAAACTGGCACTTTTTTCAGTGAACTTCCTCCCTTTTAGACTTACCTTAAACAAAAAATCCTTATAGCTAAAATAATGAAGAATTGACTTATCTTGTGTCCCGCGCCGTAGCCGAGCGGTTAAGGTAGGAAGCCTTGGCGCAGAGCTACGGGACTTGCGCTGGTTCGAGTCTCCATGGGGGAAGAAATTTTCTCATGGTATTTCGGCCAGTATGGGACCGGTGCCCACCCAGCATCGTGAGGCAATTGGGTAGCTACAATAAGTAGCGGCTCCAGGTTGAGGAACCAGCTATAACGGCTGGGGGACTCGACATGCTAACCACATGTCACCCCTACACTGGCTGTTGATCATCTACCTCTGTGATTGACACATGTGGATGTGAAGGGCCAGCAGCCGGCTGGTAAAAGGGCAACCGCTGAAAAGTGGAAAGACCCTCAATCGGATCGGACTTATCTTGTTATTACCAAATGAAGCGGCATGAAGAACGGTGCCCAGTATTTTTTTTAATTGGAAAAAATTGACTTACCTGATTTTTTCCAGATATGAGTGATTTATCTCTATCTCTCTCTCTCTCTCTCTCTCTCTCTCTCTCTCTCTCTCTCTCTCTCTTATATATATATATTATTATATATATATATATATATATATATATATATATGTATATATACGAGAGCGGATCGGAAAGTAACGCACAATAATTTTTTTCTGCCTTGGTATTGCAGCTAGAATGTTGAAATTTCACAGAGATATAGTTTGAAGTTTTCACTACAGATGGTATTTTTTCTCAGGTGCACCTCTTGCGAGAGAAGCTTGAACTATGCAACAAAGATGGCGCGCATGCTACAGTCGTCCACCTGTGAGGGAAACAGAGAAGTGTTGTTCGATTTTTGTGGGCCAAAGGGCATAAACTCAGTGAAATTCACAGGGACATGCGTGGCGTGTATGGGGATGATTGTATGGACCGTAGCAATGTCTCCAGGTGGTGCACATTCTTCCAAGAGGGACGCGTGATCCTTAGTGATTCGCCACGTGATTCCTGGCCGGCAAACGCTTTGAGACATGTGGAAGTGAAATCAGCAGTGCGCAGATGGCTACACTCCAACCAAACGGACTTCTACGAACAGGGCATATTGAAACTGGTAACACGATGGGAAAAATGTGTTGAGAAAGTGTGGTGACTATGTCGAAAAGTAGGTAAAAGATGTAAGTTCATTTGTGATTTTTTTCCTTTTTTTTTACTATTAAACTTTTTTAAAAAAAAGTATTGTGCGTTACTTTCCGATCCGCCCTGTATATATATATATATATATATATATATATATATATATTATTGCAAAAAAAACACCGACAACGGAGATGAGTGAGATATGTTGATCATTTTTAATAAGGTGCCAATGTCCAGAAATTATGAGTTATCATACTATGACTAGTTAATTATGTCTCAAGATCAGTGTTAGTTCGAAGGATTTGAAAACTTATTACTTGACAACACCTCACAAGTACGGAACCTGTGATAGTGACTTCATAACGGAATGTGGCTGCAACACGACGGAGCTCCAACTCACTTCGATGCAAATGTGAGGAGACATTCGGATACCACGTTTCCAGGTCGAGGGGGACTAGTATCATGGCCTCCGAGATCACCTGATCTTAACCCTCTCAACTACTTTTTGTGTGGCGACGTCTGTTTATCAGACTCCACTAGAGTCACGTATGGATTAGCCCGAATCCACGTTCAAATGAGGCCAGGCGTATTTGAACATGTGCGCCAATAACTACACCGCTGATGTACGCTCTGCAATGAGTTGGAAGGTGGATATTTTGAAAACTTGATGTGACTGTGACAGTATTGTCAAGTATTGGGTCTTGAAATCCATTTAACGGAACTCTTGAGAAGTTAGCTACTTATAGTGTGAAAACGCATAATTTCCGGACATTAGTGTCTTATTAAAAATGATGAACATGTCTCAATATACCACCTCACCTCCGTTGACGGTGTTTTTTTTCAACACCCTGTATAAATGTACGTCTGTGAGTCTGCGAGTCTGTCTATCCTTTACGGACTCAAAAAACTACTTGACCGATTTGAATGGGTGTTTACCATCATTTAGAGATTTTTTGGACAATTAACATATGTAACATATTACCGTACTTACTATAGGGTGGAGCTAAAAAGAAAGTGCATCGGTGCACTAAAAAAAGTAGATTTTCTATATTTAAAGGTTTACGTTGCCTAAACCGTAACAAATATACCAGGTTAATGTGCACAGAATTCAATATCTCAAAAAATTGTACAAAAAGACCGGGACAGCATATGTCTATCTTGTACAAATAACTCACAATAACCATTTTCGTCTTTCAGCTCATTGATCGGGATAAGTATATTCCCGGGAAACGCCAGGTAATCAGCACGGGATATAAAAATAATTACAATCTAAATGTATAATTACTTTTCTCTTTACGTATTCAACTGAACATAAAAACACGTTTTAATTTATATAGGCGTAGCAGAGCACGCCGGGTATTAGCTAGTTTAAAATATAGAGGCCTATAAATGTCCATCCAGGTTTATGACGATACGTTTTACAGTGTGAGGTTGGCAATGCCAATGTAAAGTTATATTTTGGAATACAAACAGCCGACGTCATGTTACAAAGGATATAATTTTTCATCAATCGTCCCTCATTTGTTACAACTGCTTGTTTAACAGAGAACACTAAGTGATCCTCATTCAACTGTTCAACAGAGACCACATTCAGAGGGAGTATAACTAGAACCCAGCCATTTAAATGCTACAGTGAAAACATATTGAAATGCATACATCTAGGTACTGAATCCTATTGATGTAGTTGCATTCCAATGTATTAATATTAAACTCGTCAACTAAGCCATGTATATTCATGCGTGGTAAAGGAGTGCTTTAATGTTTAAAACTACAAATTGTAAACATAATTTTAAATACGTAAAATATAATATACTTCTAATTAGCGATGCTCTAAATTGTTATTGCTTGGTGTATGAGATTTCTGGTAAAATAGCCTAATGTGATTAGAAACTAATATAATTAGTGGAAACTAAATAATTATAAAGTCAATATATATTGCATGATGTATGATCAACAAAGTGTAAATAGTGGACAGTAGTCTATGACTAATTTAAAAACACATTAATTTAATAAAGCTTACAATTAACCTCAAATATCACCGGTTTACTATAAAATGTAAGCCTGTTTAAACTGTAAGTAAATTATAAGCGGATAAACTGTAAGTAGGAATTCATTGCGATACATACAATCAGCATTATTATAGACTGCGATCTGTAATTTTTTTAGCAAATTCCGAAAGAATTAAGCGATTGTGGTTTTCTCATCAAAATATTTTTTTTAATTTATTTACAGATCTGCATCGATTCTACCTACTAGAGAACGAAAATGATCATAACATTGCGTGTGCGTGTGTGTGTGTGCGCGTGTGCGCGTGCGTGTGTGCGCGTGCGTGCGTTTGCGTGTGCGTTTGTGTGTGTGAACGCTCTAGGGGCCACAATTTTTGTTTTATCGAAACCAAACTTGGCATATAACAATACATTTAAAAAGTACGGTCAAGATCGTTAAAACAGCACAATGGAACCATTAGGAATCACGTGAAACGAAAATTTAAAATGGCTTTAACCGTCACAATTTTCAATTTTTCACAACGAAACTCTGTATATGCTATTAAAATAAAACGAACAATGTGTTCTCAAAAAATCAGCGAAATCAGGTCATTATAAATGGGGTTATCCCTGAAACCCGAAATTGAAAAATCGCTGTAGCAGCCTCCATTTTTGCTTCGTAAGCAATATATATGTGTACCATACTTTAATTAACCCTTAAATTGGCAATGTATCCTTAAATGTATATTGGTTTAATTTATTTAACATTTTTAATAAAGTCGTGGAAAAATGAATCCGTAGAAATTATTTAAATGTGTGTCGATTTGTACACAGGGACTCCTTTAAAAAACGTTAAACTGAAAATATATAAAACTGTCATTCTCCCAATTATAGTAAGTTATATGGATGTGAAACATGGACGCTCTCTTTAAAGGAGGAAAGAAAATTACGAGTATTTGAGAATAAAGTTATTAGAAAAATCTTTGGCCAAAAAGAGATGAGCAGACAGGTAAATGGAGAAAAGTACATAATACTGAGCTACATTGTATGTATAGGAAGCCAAATATAATAAGAACAGTTAAGTCTCGTAGACTGCGATGGGCAGGACATGTGTCACAAATGGGGACTGAAAGACGTGAAAGGAAGCTTCTTGTAGGAAAACCAAAAGAAAAACGCCCAAGAATGAGGTGGGAGAATGACATTATTTATGATTTGAAGGAAATAGATTATACAGGGGAATGATTGGGAAACATTAGCTCAGATAGGTTTGTATGGAGAGCTTATGTCCGCGCGGCCATGAACCTACGGGTACAATAGAGCCAGTGAGTTAGTTAGTTGTAGTTAGTGTTAATTTGTACAACAATATGCATTACATAACAATGTACGTTTATACATGATTTGTTTATGTTGGCACCAGAAATATTCCGTAAACCAACAAAATCGGTCCGCAACATCGACTTGCTGTGGAATTCATTTCGTTTTTGCAGTTCCTATATGTCGACTTTTTAATTAGGAGTTTTTTTTTAGAAAATGTAATATTATCCCACTACAGGCCTTAGGATGCCCTCGTGTTAGTATGAGGATATGGCTCTCACCTATCTAGGCAATCGGCACGAGACGTCAGCCGGATTGTCAACCCTGCGTGACGGCTCCTTAACCCCTTACTCATTTCCGTATAGAATGAGACGAACCCAATACCATGGTGCCGGCGTAAGGTTTATTTATTTAGCCTGGTTGAGTTAATACCATGTGACCTTCTCTTCCACTCACCAAGACAAGCATATTATGTTACGTACATTAGAATATAGCAATCGCAATTAACTCTAAAATTAAATACTGAATGAAAAGTTGATCAGTAAGGTAATATCTGTAAGATTAAGATCGATAACATAATAATTAAGACTAAAACGAATAATTAAATTGTTTGGTTGACTGTCCCTATCTAATGTACATAAAAAAACAAAGAAAAATAATTATATATAATAAACTAATTTGTACTTACTTACTCACTGGCACTATCGAACCCGTAGGTTCATGGCCGCGCGGACATAAGCTCTCCATACATCCCTATCCTGAGCTAATGCTTTCCAATCATTCTCTGTATAATCTACTTCCCTCAAATCATTGTTAATGTTGTTCTCCCACCTCATTCTTGGTCTACCAACTGGGCGTTTTCCTTCTGGCTTTCCTAGAAGAAGTTTCCATGCACGTCTTTCATTCCCCATACGCGCAACATGTCCTGCCCATCGCAGTCTACGAGACTTAACTGTTCTTATTATATCTGGCTTCCTATAAAGACCATGTAGTTCATTGTTATGTAGTCTTCTCCATTCACCTGTCTCTTCATCTCTCTTTGGTCCAAAAATTTTCCTAAGTACTTTATTCTCAAATACTCGTAATCTCCTTTCCTCCCTTAAAATAAGAGTCCATGTTTCGCACCCATATAATATAACTGGTAGAATAATAGTTTTATATATTTTCAGCTTAACGTTTTTTGAAAGGAGTTGGGACATCAAAAGTCTCTGCAATGCATAATAGCATGCATTTCCAGAATTGAGTCTATGTTTAATTTCTTTGTGCATCTCATTCCTATTTGTGATTATTGTTCCTGGGTATTTTAATTCAGCCACTTCCTCAAAATTTCCCTCATTTGTCATTAGCTGTCCATTTCCATTATATACTGAATTTCTACGTGTGACCATATATTTAGTTTTACTGATATTTACTTCCAGTCCTAATTTCTTAGTGTTACTCAATAGTGTGTGCGTGTTGGCCTTTAGTATCTCCTCGCTATTGGCCAGTAGTACTACGCATCATCAGCATAAACTAACAGCTTATTAATACCATTCAGTTGTAAGCCTTCCTCATTCTCTAAAGATTTAATGGCATACTCTTGTACAAAATTAAATAGTAGAGGAGATAGTGCATCTCCTTGCTTCAACCCATTCTGGATTTCAAAAGTGTCTGAAAACTGTTTGCCTACACGCACCCTACTCTTTGAGCAATTTAAACACTTGTAGATTATACAAATTTTGAAACAAACTGAAAATATGTGTTAATTTTAATACAATTTTCATCAAATAAATTAAATTATTATTAATTGTTAAAAGAAGTGAAACGTATACGTTAGTTTGTTAATAAATAATACTTCAGTTTCTTTTTAAATTATATTATAGTTTGACAGTCTCTAAGGTCAATTTAAAAAATGCCTAACCATATCGGGTCTTGAATCCGCTAGCTTTCAGCTTGTATCGTTTTACCTTAACCAACTACCCTACTGCGTGACCCTAAGAGTTTTGTACAAAAATGTATTCATTCATTAGATATATTCTGTAATGCTCATATAATTTGCCTGGTTTTCTCACTGTACTTATTAAAAAAACAGACTATACCATCTCCAGTTTTAATGCAAATTAAATTTAAAAATATTGAATTCAGACAACAGTTTTGCCCCAGTTACCAGAAAAATTACATTACTTTTGAGTCATTGCTTGCAAAATCTTTATCAGTACCCCATAGTGTTTGCACAACTCATAAAATATATTTTTTTAGAAACATTTATATTACCTGGATGGTTAGGTTTAGATTGGGGTAGGGTAAGTTAGGTTAATTTAGTTAAGTTTGATTAGGTTAGCCATAAATGAGTTAGAACACTTTATTTCTGTATTCCCTGTAGGCTAAGGCGAACAGTTCATAAGGAGAGAAAGACGAGAAAAGTTAGTTACTGGCCAAGGCCAATCGTTCTCGTCAACCACAGAAAAACTTTTCCCAATACTTGCTAACTACTAGGAAGGGAAGTGAAGGTTATACGCTGAAAAGCAATGTGGCACATGAAATGTACCCTAGATCATTATCTAATTCATAATACGCGATATTCAAAAAAATTCTGGCGCAAATACCTACACATAATGAAAATATATAAATATTTGCTAATAATACTACGTAATAGAAGGCGGCTTCCTGGCGCAAGTGGTTAGATGGTCGCCTATCACCGCTGGTGTCTCGAGATCGAGTCTCGTGGTGGATGAAATAGAGCGTGGGCAGGTTTCTCTCGTCACAATTTAATTCCACCATTTTTCCATATTAATTTTATTCATTTCGTTCATTCTTCCATGTAACGGTACATCAGGCGTACCTTCACTGACCTCTATAAGATATAGGGAATTCGTCTCATCTCATCCCTCTACCGGACCCAGAGTTGGACACAAGCTGAGGATAATATTACTATTATTTTATTATTATTATTTTATCATTATTATTTTAATTATTACTATATTATTATATTATTATTACATTATTATTACTATTACTTTATTATTATTATTATTATTATTATTATTATTATTATTATTATTATTATTATTATTATTATTATTATTATTATTATTATTATTATTATTATTATTATTATTATTATTATTATTATTATATTATTATTATTATTATATTATTATTATTTAAGAGAATTTATATTCAGCCGCGTATTACGTACCGGTAAATTATCGAAAAAAAATAAAAATGGTTGTTTACTTTCAATTCCTGTGAAAATCAGGCTAAGAGTAACTATTATTACGAAAAATTCAAGAATAACCTTTTTTTTTTAGAAAACTATGCACTTCCGACCCAAAGTTTATAGGTTCATAAAACAATCTGATTAAATTTAGCACAAGCACGGCACTTATATTACTTCCATTCTGTACAAACTAAACTATCGCTACAAAGTGATAGATTAAATTATTAATTTGCAAGCTTACGACGAAACTCCGAAATAATCTTTCTTGGAACGAGTTTGAGATTTATGGTTTTTAATTTGACATAGCTGTCTGTCTTCGAAGATATTTTAGGTAAGATGCTGAGAAACATTTAAATGTTATATTGAACTAATTTTTTTTAAAAGTTAAGTCTCCGAAATGCTCTAAAATGAAATGTTATTATAGTGATCAATAAAGATTCGGCATATCCATAAAATTCTAATATTTAAAAATATATAAAAATGTAATACTGATTTATTTTTTGTAATCAAACCTGTTTTTTTTTCTTTTTTTTATCCTCCAACCCTTTTATGACATACACCAACATGGAACTTACATGGGTATTGTATGTAGGCAGGGAGCAGCAACTCTGAACCACACATTAGACAGATACTCTGCGACGATTAGTATATGTAAGTACCACTATCGAATACTATCATCAGGGCACCTCAAGACATGGAACATACACCAAGACTCAAGGCGGAGATTTGAAAATCTTCATCCCGGGAAATCGAATTCGGGTCAACAGAGTGGCATTTATTGACTCGAAGGTTTGAATAATCGGTATAGAAAGGGAACTGAAGAGCATAGAGATGGGTTGGGTATGGGAGAGGAACACGGGGAAAAATATAAATGTTTGGAGGAAAATTGAGAAGAGACTAATTTATATAGACAGGTAGCGGGTAGAGGCCGAGTGTAGCCAGAAAAATGTCATTTACGCTGCAGTCAGAACTTAAATTATCTTGGGGGAGAGAAGTTCATTAACACTTTGAGTGGGGATGATAGAAGTATTATTGCATGTCCCATAATTTAACAAGAGAAGACTGCATAAAACTATGCCATCTGTGCAATGAGCGGGAAATTGACAATATACTATAGCACTTTGTAGAGAGACAGATTAACTTAGATTACAGTTTTTGCCGGAGAGATTTCTTAGGTCGGATCATGGGAGAGTGGCATGATGGGATCTCCTAGGAAGGGTCGAGCGCGAAATGAAAACATGACATTTTTTGGAAACTGTGGGTTGCCAAAACTCGGGATCAGTGATAAAATATGCATTATTAATAATGACAACTTCAATGTGGGATTTGTTTCTGATCTTCAATTGTATTGCATATTCCATCCATAGTAATTCTGCCCGAAGGCAGGTCCTTCACTGCAATCATAGCATTTTCATGCTATGCTTGCAGCTTTCCACACCGGTGAAGGATGATGATGATGATGGCCATATGATTTCGGTGACCGTTTGGGCCTTAAAGTTTTCCTGACATTTGTCTTACAGGTGAGGAAAAACCCCGATAAAAACCTCACCCAGAAAAACTGCCCCGACCGGGGATCGAACCCGGGCCCGCTGCGTGACAAGGCAGCACGCTACCTCGAGACCACAGCGGTGGACCGTATTGCATATTAAGTTGTCTTAATTGAATAACCTTATCATGCATTGTATTTGTGATGTGGTGTGATGTGGGTGTGTGCGAATGGATGAGTTCATTTTAAACTTGTTTTGTAGCTAAATTGTTATTGTAAATTGGACGAAATATTGAGCTACAATGGGATAGGCCTAGCCTATGTAAAAATAAGTTTATGGATGAGAGAGAGAGGATAAGAGAAAATTTATTTTGTTTTATTTGTACATATGGTTTAGTATGTATGAGCGTAGATGTGTGCGGTTGTGTATGTACACCCTTAGACAAAAAATGAGTCATATCTTGAACGCACATTTCTTCTAAGTCCTACTCGGCACAGCGCTGGGTTCAAACTAGGAAACTAGTCATAATTGTGCAGTCCCTGAGGTACTGTGTTATGTTGCATGAACTAAAGACACTCCTACGTGACCTGTTAGGTCAGCGGTAAAGCATGCAATCACTGTTTCTCTTAATGAAGGTCGTAGGTTCGCGTCCTCAGTTATGTAGTTTTTTTTCGTGATATTTGTATTAAAATGTTTCATGAATTATACATTTTATTTTGACACTTGAATTAAATCAATGTTAATGTCGTTATTGTAACAATTATATTTACCACATTCAGGGTTTGTTCCAGGTAATTTCAATGTATTGCATTCAATAGACTGTGATGCGCAGACGTCTGCGCAAAAGCAACAGCCTCTAATAAGTTTGTTTATAATAAATCACATCGAGCTTTACCATGGCTCAGCGCACACACAAGGACATAGGCACAAGGTAATCTCAATGCCCCGCAGATTGAGGGCGGTAATAGATGCTGAGGGTTCATACACCCGATATTGATTTTGTTTTTGTTAAAGTTTTCATTTTATATGATATTATTTTCATTCCTCATTTATTCATTAGAAGAAGGTTTTAATTCATGTTTTTGTGTGTTTTGTATGTGCATTAAAGCCATAAAACTCAAATACTATAAAATTAAATATGAAACTATATTACAGGCGAAATGCTATTCTAACATTCAGTTTACAAAAAAATAGAACGGGAATCGAACTCGTTAAGTTACGAACGCAGATGATGTCTGTTAAACCTCTTCACCACGGAAACACACTAAGCCAAGCTCTATCTTTCATGTTGCTTGAGTGTGCACTGCGTTAACTAGCAAACACCCAGTACAATTACTGAAAATGTGTTGATGTGAATACGGCTTCTGCGAGCGCTCACGAAGTTCTCCGATCGGTTGATAGAATCTGCGGATGACTCATTTTTTTGTCTAAGGGTGTACTATAGACCTAGATATAGACATATATTAATTTATACCAAGTCGCCTAAAATGAGAGGCACATAGATAGATACATGGTTGGAAAAGAATGTTTTATACTTTTTATTTTTATGTATGAGTGCAGATGTGTAAATACTGTGTACGTATATTTGTTTATGTATGCATACACTATTCTTTAATAACGGAATAGAAATATGTATATACGACCATACAGGCTCATGTGCAAGGTCATTGCACACGTATGCTTTTTTTTTTCTTTCGAAAAATGTCAATAATGTCTACTACTACTACCATCTGTCTATAGTGGCCTAACAGACCAATGTTGGGCCTTAGCCTCTCCTTTGTTAGGAGTTACTAGACCAAATCAATTTAGTTACGCTCATTTACCTATAGATGTCATGAATGATATGCGGTCACCATACCGATCAATGAGACATCTAGTAGGCAGCTAGGGTATTACTAGGATGAACAAGGTCGGTAAATGTTGCACAAAGGCCTTTTATTCAGGCTTGCGATTGTTTTACGAGCCTGAAATTCTTCAGACTCGGGACCCACAGCTTAAAGTCCCTCCCAGAGAACTTGCTTCTTGGATTTTTTTCATCCTAAAAAATCCATCTACCCCGACTGGGTTTGAACTAGGCGACCCTCGGGACCTGAAGCAAGGAACATAACCACCAATCCATCGCGACCGACGCTACTACTATATCAAATACTATTACACTCAAAAACATAACAAATGTAAGGTTACTAAACGCTTCCTTGGACAATGATATATATATATATATATATATATATATATATATATATATATATATATATATATATATATATATATATATATATATATATAAAGTTCTAATAATATGTTGATATTATATAGACGCGAGTTTCTATGTCCGTGTTCGTTTTACCACTCTAATCCCTACTTATTTCTATCCAATGTATCTTCCAAATTCAGTCCTCTGATTCTCCTCTCACTCAGCATATTGTCCTTCCACTTAGATCTTGACCTTCCTCTCTTTGCTCTGACAGCATATTGCCAATTATTCGGTTATCTATCAACCTTCATATCAACACATATCTCAAGTATCATAATGTTTTTTTTATATTAATTTGATGATTGTGTCCTTACAGCAAAGGATATCATCTATAAGAGCTGGACTTTACAATGCAATAATGGAGTTCAAAATGTCTATTAAACTAGTAAGATTAGTTAAGGCCTGCATGGATGACAGCCAATTTTAAATAAAACTCCAATCTGATCTATCGGAATATTTTAAAGTAACCAATGGTCTAAGCCAAGGTGACTCACTAGCCTGTCGTTTAATTTTTTTTCGCCAAATGCCCCAGGTTTGTCTTTCTACATTCCTGGTTTCTCTCCTGGCATGGCGTACTTGTAACCCACTTCTGAGGTTGGGGCGCCTGGAAGGCGGGGTTACTTTGCCCCGATGATATGATGGGTGATGATGATGATGATTATGATGATGATAATGGTGCGCCAGGAGAGTCCCTAATCCTAAGCTTAATCTGAGATGAATATGAATGATGATGATTGCGATATCCATATGATTTCGGGGACCGTTTGGGCCTTAAAGTTTTCCTGGCATTTGTCTTACAGGTGAGGAAAAACCCCAATAAAAACCTCACCCAGAAAAACTGTCCCGATCGGGGATCGAACCCGGGGCCGCTGCGTGACAAGGCAGCACGCTACCCCGAGACCACAGCGGTGGACCTTTTAATTAATATTGTTTTCGAGAAATTTATGAGATGCCGATATACAAACTAGAATTACAGTACTCTATAAACCAGTTTAAATATTAGCTTATGCCAATAACAGATACATTATTGTTAGATCAGAATAAGATATCGAAAGAACATTTATGGCACTAGAAATAGCAGATAAAAAAATTGGGTTGAAAATAAATGAATAAAATATATGATTATTGGTAATAAAAACAAAAAAAGAGGTATAACACAAATAATCCATATAAATGTAATAATCAATATGAATTTCAGAGAGTTTCTAGTTATGTATATATTGGCGCCATAATAAATGATACAAACAACATCAGCAACATCAGTGAAGAAATTCGAAGGAGAATTCAAAATGCCAAAAAATGCCTTAATGTAAGGCAGTGAAACATGGACCTTGTCCAAGACCGATATGTAAAGACTGACTTTATTTGAAAATATATTAAGAAAATATAATGTCCCAATATGCACAACATCCACCGCTGTGGTGTCAAGGTAGCGAGCTGCCTTGTCATGCAGCGGGCACGGGTTCGATTCCCGGTAGGGACAGGCTCCTGGGTGAGGTTTTCTTCGGGGTTTTTCCTCACCTGTAAGACAAATGTCAGGAAGCTTAGGGCCCAATGGTCCCCGAAAATCATCCGGCCATCATCATCATCATCCTTATCATCATCTTCCTTCACCGGTGTGGAAAGCAACGGGAAGCTACCACATCTACAATTCCCTAGTAAAGCTGCAAAGCATAGTATGAAAATGCTATGATTGCAGTGAAAGATCTGTGGATGGATATGCACAACAGAGTTCTATCAGTTATAGTATAAGTTTCCTGATATGCTTACATCAAATAAAGTTTCAAAATTGTGATGGGCAGGGCACGTACAAAGAATAAGTGAATATTATATACCGATGAAAATTATGAAAGGTAAATTTGAAGGAAAAAGGAATGTGGGACGACCGAGACTGCGTTGGATGGATGGAATTTTGGAGGATCTGAGGAAGCTGAGAATCTCTAGCTAGTTACCTGGAAGAGTGTTCTGAGGGAAGTCGTGTCTCGAATCAGGCTGTAATGATTCTGCTGCTTATGAAGATTGTGTCCTCTGCATACATCCTATTTTCTTATTTCCTGTCATGAAATTTTGTTCATTTTCGATAATCACGAACTTCTCAAATAGTAAATATTCCTGCGCCATTATTATCTTTATCATTGATTCTTTAATGCTCACGTTTAACTCCTAAAGGAGGTAAATTTTTACCATTTTCCTACCAATCCTCTTTTAATCACTTTAGATACATTTTTTATCCCAGACAACTGAATTTAGGCAACCAATTATCTTTCTTCCCCGTTATATTATAAAAATAATTTCTGTGTCAGTTACATTACTTAAAGCATTCCAATATATTTCTTCCGATCTTGTGGAATTAATTTAATTTCTTCACTTATCTCTGTAACATGTTTTTGTATTGCAGTTAATTGGCAAGACATTTTAATCATTCTCTTATATTTTGTATTTTCATTATCAAATTTCAAGTCAATGATTCTACGTTTATAATTATAATAATAATAATAATAATAATAATAATAATAATTATTATTATTATTATTATTATTATTATTATTATTATTATTATTATTATTATTATTATATGCCGTCTATACATGAAAAATTGAATGAAGGAATAGAAAAGGCAGACCAAGATCAAACTGGAAGAACAACATTCAAAATTCAATGAGAAAATTTGGTGTAACAGATGAAGACACAGAGGACAGAGAACGGTGGATAACTATAATTAAGGGATATTTTTTAATGATTGTTGCAAACTGATAGTCTATAAGTCAGTAGTCATTTATATTTATTTACTTATTTTTAATTCATGTTAATCGCTGAGATTGGTTGGAGAAAATCCTTAATGATGAGGAAAATTCTCAAAATGATTATTATTATTATTATTATTATTATTATTATTATTATTATTATTATTATTAGTATTATCATTATTATTATATCATTATTATTGTTTTTATCATCATTATTATTATTATTATTATCATTTTTATTATCATTATCCACCGCTGTGGTCTCGAGGTAGCGTGCTGCCTTGTCACGCAGCGGGCCCGGGTTCGATCCCCGGTCGGGGCAGTTTTTCTGGATGATGCTTTTATCGGGGTTTTTCCTCACCTGTAAGACAAATGTCAGGAAAACTTTAACGCCCAAACGATCCCCAAAATCATATAGCCATCATCATTATCATCCTTCACCGGTGTGGAAGGCAACGGGAAGCTACCACACCTACAACTCTCTAGTAAAACTGCAAGCATAGCATGAAAATGCTATGATTGCAGTGAAAGACCTGCCTTCGGGCAGAATTACTATGGATGGATGATTATCATTATCATTATTATTATTATTATTATTATATTTATTATTATCATTATTATCATTATCATTATCATTATCATTATCATTATTATCATTATCATTATTATCATTATCATTATCATTATCATTATCATTATCATTATCATTATCATTATCATTATCATTATCATTATCATTATCATTATCATTATCATTATCATTATCATTATCATTATCATTATCATTATCATTATCATTATCATTATCATTATTATTATTATTATTATTATTATTATTATATTATTATTATTATTATTATTATTATTATTATTATTATTATTATTATTATTATTATTATTATTATTATTATTATTATTATTATTGAGCCCTTGAAACAAAGAAATAATTTAACAAAATCATATAAGTACCTCATTTTTAATGTAACATTTCTAGAATGAAAATAATGTGCCATTACTTAACGTATGCTATATAATCTTCACTACACAGTATAACGAATTAGAAAATTAAATACAAAGTCCTCTTTCTTGAAGAGAAACGGAAGCCACGAGACTGCCAGCAAACCGCTACCAAATAAATTTACGATCCACTTACTGGGAGCAGAGATAAAGAATTCATGAATTTGATAGCTGTGGCTTTACACTTAAACCAAGATTCTGTAAAGAAAAAGTGTAGGTTAATCGATAAACCTTGGTCCACTTTATATAGAATGAGACTGTAATAACTCATGTTGGTGAGAATCTCTCACAAGATATAAACCATTGAAGGCTACTGGCTTTATCATTCACTCACTAGTCTGGTTGCTTTGTGACGACATTCCACAAGAAGGGTTATCATCCCGCAGATCAAGTGTCTTCAAGATAATCAATTCTCTCTCTCAGAATAGCATCTGCCTTTATCAGTTTCAAAACTCTAGAATTTCATAAGAAGCGTATACCGTTACATAAATAAAGTCTTACGTACATTTCTTGCAGTATTCTTATATATATTCTTTTTCTAATAAACGTTAACCTCAAGAATTTATGAGACAGCTAATACCGGTGGGAAAGAATAAAGCTGTGGATACCATTAATTATTTTAAAGGAAACGGATTGCTATCTGTAAAATTAAAGTCACCTCCTAAGACGATACAAACAATATTAAATATCACCATCATTCTGATCTCGTGTTTCTAATTATATTCGCATTTTATTTTGTATTGTGTCGTGCAGAGCACAGACAGATATTATGATAAAACATTCAAATCATAAAGAGAAAAAACTAATTAAAACTATAATAATGAAGCATAATCTCCTTTTAAAGTTTGATGAATATCCATGTTGATATTTGTCTGATAAATAATGCACATAGGAGACTAAAAATACTTAGTAGTTTTATATTTTGTTAATATAGGCCTATATGTCACGTGAAATAAGAGAACCCAGATATGATTACCGCTATGGGAGAAATGTCATCAACGAGATATTTCTTCTAAAGCAAATTGTGTTCATTCAATGAAGGCCTTACGCTGAGTGAATATCTTTGTATATTGAGTTTCTGTACGCCACCAGGATGTCTTGTGACGTTTCTGGCATTCTCCCTTAGCATTGGCGGATTTGTAACCATTTATGAGGTTGGGGCACCTAGAAGACGGAATGACATTTCCCCGATGAAATGATGGGTGTTAAATGATAATTAGGGAGAGGAATTTGTTCCACGATGCCGATGACTTACTTGTACTGTTATTGACTGTACTGTAGCGATCGGGAGGAGTGGAATGGGGTGTATAACTGTCTGCATATCTATCGGGCGACTTTCCAGTAATACAGTAAAACCTGTCTTAGTAGGAATCTTTATAAGAAGGAAACCTGTTGAGACGGAACAAAAATCTCTCGAACGGGAGATTTTATATGTAAAATCGTCCTGTATAAGCCGGAAACCTTCATAACGCGGAAACGGAATGATTTTTAAAGTACCAATAGTTATTTTTTACCTCAGTAAGACGGAAAATTATTTTTTAGCACGTTGTAATTACAGTATTAATGACCACACGTGAATATTCTGCATATGGCGCTTCCGCATTATATCGCTTTACCTTATTGTGTTGCCACTGTTTTGCGGGGATACCCTTGTCTGCTTACGTAACCTACGAGGGAGTTGGGAAACTCTTCAATCCGGTTGAAGTTTTCCTGTAGTTCAGCTCCCTCTCGCTTTTGTGTAATAAAGTTGTTTTATATTGCTGTGCAAACTGTGCTGTGTTACATACACTATTTTGTCTATATTTCAGTTCAATACGTTATGTCTTTAAAGATACCGTAGTATTCTAAATAATTTGCTTGTAATTTGGGGATCCTTTATAAGAAGAAAAACTGCTAAGACGGAAATATATTTAAGGAACCGTCATGTTCCTTCATAGACAGGTTTTACTCCATAAACATTAGGAAAAAATATAAGGTACAATAAAAAACATTTAGGTTATGCACTGCTTAAAAGGTAATGAAATGTTTTAAGACAAATATTGCCCTATCGCATGCACATTTGTTTTCGTTGTTGGTGGCATTTCACTGGACACGCAATATCAACTACCTACGTACTCTACAATAACTCCACTACTTTACTAAAATAAACGTTGTTTACTGTGTATTCTATATGACAGAGATCTCTTCTTATCAGGTATCGGTATGCAGCCATGTGATACACCCCATCCCACTTCCTCGTGCGCATTCTCGTATAATCTATACCAATACAAGTAAGCCTCCGACATTGTGGAACAGATTCCGCTCTCTGATGATAACGAAGAACAATAAGAGTTATTATACATAAACTTAACCATACAATTTGCAACTACAGGCCCCTTTGAAGAAAAAATCCTGTGGTGGTGACCGGGAATCGAACCCAGGACCCATGAACCATAATCAAAGACTCTGACCACAAAACCATGAGACTGGTCGATATGTATGTAATATATAAAATTGAATGTTTGTTTGTTTGTTTGTTTGTTTGTTTGTTCGTATTCTATGCGCGGCCATACTGTTTATCCGATTTTTATGGTTTTTTTTTGCAAAATGTTCAGGAGATTCCCGAAATGAACATAGGATATAAGGGAGTTGTAATACTCAACCCCTTCACCCCTAAAAATCATCCTTCGTAGCGAAAAACTTGAAATAAAGTCCCTATTTTAGACGCTTAAATGGCTTACACTGCCTAAACCATAACAAAGACACCACATTATTGTACACAGAATAGAATATCTCAAAAAAAAACTCTACAAAAAAGTCCGCGACAGCATATGTTTTATCTTTTACGGATAACTCACAATAATCATTTTTGTCTTTCATTGATGCCAAGAAGATCGGGATAAGCTGATTCCCGGGCAAGCATAGCAGCTCAAGTAAAAACACATTAACATTTATTTAGGAGTAGCAGCGCACGCCGGGTATTAGCTAGTATATAATAATAAAAAAGTTAGAATAATGTAAGTAGAAGAAATGCAAACATAGTACCGGTAATAAACATACGAACATCACCAAAGTAAAGAAATGTGTTAAAAACATGAATTGTTGTAACATTACAAAATATTACATACCTTTAACTATTTTTACACGCTTTTTATTAGCTTGACCTGTATCTATCTATGTAACTGAATCTTTTAACGCGATTTTCACCCACTTAAGATCATTGGATCGACTTGAAACTTTGCATACTTGTAAAAGACCGTAACAATATAATAATTTCATATTTTGTTTCTAAAATCATGGCGAGAATCATCAGAAAATCAAAAGAAAGTGTCTTTGTATCTATGTAACGGAATTTTTAACACGATTTTCACCCACTTAGAAACATTGAATCGACTAGAAACTTTGTGTACGTGTAAAGGACCCGTGACAATACAATAATTTCATATTTTGTTTCTAGAATCCTGGCCAGAATCATCAGAAAATAAAAAAAATGAAAACTGGTATAATAGGTTGCGGACTTGTCGACTTTTTAGTCAATCTTTGTAAGAGCTCAGTCGGTAGAGCGGTACACTCTAGTGGTATATAATTTCTGTAATCCATAGGTCGCTGGTTCAAAACCGGCTGGGAGGGTTTTTTTAGAAGAGTATTACTTTCAGATCATACTACAACAGAATCGAATTTAAAGATATTTACATGTTTTATCTTATTCTATAAAATATTAAATCTAAAAAATAAATAATAGTTTTAAAAACTAAAAAAAACACGCTTTATTAGAAAACCGAACTAAAAAAATGAAAAATAATTTGAATTTCCAACATGCTTGGGATAAATAATTTTACCATCAAAAGCGTGGGGTGCTTTTTATGATTTTTACATTTTTTTCTTAGAGACTTTACTTTTACCAATATCTGTTTATTATCAAATATATTAATTGATAAAGAGCACCCCACGCTTTTGATGGTAAAATTATTGATCCGAAGCATGTTGGAAATTAAAATTATTTTTCATTTTCTCAGTTAGGTTTTCTAATAAAGCGTGTTGTTTTAGTGTTTTAAAACTATTATTCTATCTATCTATCTTCGGGTTTTTACAGCTGCTGCCGTCTTCCCGTGCCACACCTCCAAAGCCTACGGTCTTGGGCATCTTCGATGCTTAGCCCTCTAGCTTGCATTACTGTCTTCATGTTTTCCTTCCATGTTAACCTTGGTCTTCCTCTTTTCTTCTTTCTGTTCGGATGCCATTCATATAGTTGCTTCGGCCATCGCTCATCTTCCATTCTTAAAACATGTCCTAACCACTTTAATTCCTTCTCCTCAATTCTTTCAATTATGCTTTCTTCTGCTTCCATTATGTTTCTAATTTCCTTATTTGTGACATGTTCTAATTTAGACTTTCTGGCACTTCTTCGTAAATAATCCATTTCTAGAGCTATTAGTCTATTCTTGTAGTACTTATTGATTGTCCATACCTCACTTCCGTACATTGCAACAGATTCCACCAATGTTTTACCAATATATTTTTTTGTGTCTTTCCAAATATTATTTATTACGTTAATTTTTCCGTATGGTTTTGTTGATTGAGATGAATTTATGTTGTCTGCATTCTCAGTAACATCCATAAGTGTATCATAAGGATTATATACATTTATTGATGGAATATTTTGAGGAGGCTTGCTGATTTCATTATACTTTCGTTTTTTCTACGAACTTGTTGCCAGTTTGGATTCTCATCATCATCAAGAAGTCTCTGTATAGTAATATCATCTTGTGATATATTATAGTCATCTTGTTTTTCATTTAATTGAGGCATGGAGATTTTTTCTGTAATATTAGGCATATTATTATAACTAACAGACTTACAGTTCTGTTATTCCGTTCCTTAGGACCTTCATACGTTTTTAAATTGGCATGCTTCTTAAATGTAAGATTTATGTCACATAGGCCTATACCAATTTGCGGAAATTCACTTGATATTTTATCATTCAATGTCTCTAGAACTGATTCGCCATATTGTTCAATGTCCCTTCTCGGTCCAGTTAAATTTAAATTAAGTTGCTGTCTTTCAGCCAGATTACTTAAAACTAATACTTACACACGAAATTAATATTATTATCAATATATTGAAAATAAAATAAACACTGAACACACTTAAATTATGAAATAATCAATATTTGTAATTCAATTGAAATTCGCGGTTGCAACAAAAAGCACAGCCACCTGGTTAAATAATAAACCAATTACCTTACTCCGTCATCTGTTAGAATCATATGGAACTCACAGATAATTATAACTCTTTGTTAAATAATAAACAAATAATTTGCAATAAAAATAATGCGACTATAAATTTAGTTATAAACAACCGTAGGTCTCAAGTTGGATCAAACAGCACACAGTGTGCAAAATTTTATTAAAATCGGTTCAGTAGTTTAGGATTCCATCGCGGACAAACAACGTGACACGTAATTTTCATATATTAAGATAATTATGCACAGTTATCATTCTCTCAATTCTATGTATTATTTGTTCTAATATTTAAGAAATCGATTCTTCTCTTAATTAAATTCGGACTCTGAGGTGAAAGGCAAATTATGTAATCTCGTTGATATAGTCGTAATTTGGAATAAGTAACTAATTCACTGGCATTATCGAACCCCTATCCTGAGCTCATGCTTTCCAGTCCTTCCCCGTATAATCCACTTTCCTCAAATCATGGTTAATGTTATTCTCCCACCTCATTCTTGGTCTACCTACAAGGAGTTTACATTCTCTCTTGCATTCCCCATTCGTACCACATGTTTCGCCCATCGCAGCCTACGAGACTTAACTGTTCTCATTACATAATTTCGAATAATTAAGTATTAAAGAGGAACTGAAATAAATTGCTTACTAACTTAGCTTGTTCAAAATGTAATTTATACCGATTAAGATCAGTATTATGACTAAGAGTTGAATACCAATGAAGAGTAAACTTGAAAGTATTATAAAGTAAATATCATGTGGATTAAAGTTAAGTTTAAAAACATCTTAAGAAAAGGAGATAAAATCTTACGAAGTCCTTATACTTTAATATTCAGTACCTACATACAGCACATAAAAGATTCAGGTGTTTCCTAAATCCGTATCATTGATTTAAAAGCAAGAAGTTGTACAGGTATATCCAAACTTAAACTATGAAAAGAGCACAAAATGTTTACACATAATGTAATATATGAAGTTTCACGAAGTGAAAGAAAAAATGTAGTGATAGGAAAGGAAGAGAATAAGAGGAAAAGGGGTGTTGGTTATGAAAAATGATAAATGAAACATCGATATATGAAATATGATATTCATAAAAAAGCTAAATCCTTGTCATTACAACTTCTAGAGACAAGCTGATTGTAGTGGGTGATTTAATAAGTTACCCCAGATGCGAATACAGAAGTCGCATAGTGTAACTTAATTTCAATTTCGGAAACCAATTAGGCTATTTCTCATTTGAAATAGCTACTAAGTTGTTCTTATGAGGCTGAAAGTATTCCGTTCCAGACTCTACACTCAGAGAAAACATTCTATGTTATATCCAGAAATTGAACCGGAGTCCTGAGATGACATCATTATTATTGTTATGCTCGATTTCAGTATCCCATTTAGCTCTCCAAGATATATGAATAGATCAAAGATGACGAATATAATCTCCCAAGAGACCTATGCCATACTTATAAGTTCAATCTATAAACTTAAAGCTGCTGTCTGTTGCAGAATCAAATTATTTGTATTTAATGGGTGGACCTAAAGAGATAAATATGACGTAGCTCTTGGGTGTATTGACCTCTAATATGAAAATTCTATGTAAAAAAAAAGAAATAAAGATAAACTATCAGATTAGAATCAGAAATAATGATTTTATAATAGTATCCTAATTAATAATGGCTTAGATTATATCATGAAATTAACTTTGACAACCCCTTAAATAAAATATTGATGTGAAAATCCTACGAATTCTGTAATTTGCCGACTTGTGCAGTTTACTGTGTAGCATATAATGACATTTGAAAGATTATAATTCAAAAAAAAATCTTGATTTGTGTTTTAAACGTTTAATATGGCAGAATAGTGTAATGCATTTACATATTTTCTATATAGGCCTAATATATTATTATTTTATTTGAGCTAATAAGTTGCAAATGTGTAATAATAGATAAACAAAGGAAAATTCTATACATTAATAGAGTAAAAAAATGATATTGGAGAAGAAACATTTTAAAAAGTCATGTATAAAATTAATTTGTTAACCCTTAAATTAGCCAAATGCAATTTGCCATAGGCCTATAAGTTTATTTAAATGTGTCGGAGATCGCAATGAAAACAGGTAATGAATATCCATCCATAGTAATTCTGCCCGAGGGCAGGTCTTTCACTGCAATCATAGCATGTTCATGCTATGCTTTTCAGCTTTACTAGGGAATTGTAGGTGTGGTAGCTTCCCGTTGCTTTCCACACCGGTGAAGGATGATGATGATGATGATAATGATAGGGATGATGATGATGGCCATATGATTTCGGGGACCGTTTGGGCCTTAAAGTTTTCCTGACATTTGTCTTACAGGTGAGGAAAAACCCCGATAAAAACCTCATCCAGAAAAACTGTCCTGACCGGGGATCGAAGCCGGGCCCTATGCGTGACAAGGTAGTACGCTACCTCGAGACCACAGTGATGGACGTAATGAATATATTACCCTTTAATTTGGCACAAGTTTATATGTTATATACAAATTCGTTTTCTATTTTCATTAAGAGTATTAAATCATGTATCTCAGTATACATTGATAATTTAAAGGTCAAAATGAAGCGATACCTATATATAGACTTCTAAAATTTAAATTTATTTTCCTTAATTGTATTTTACTTTTCTTTCATTTATAATCCTATTTAATTACAAAATGAATTGCATTTAAGTTATATTACAAATGAAGATAAGACAGTAGGAGAACAAAGTCCATTCAGTTACATTCAATTTACAAGTGAAAGAGAAGTAAAATCAAATTAAAGAAAATAAATTTAAATTTTAGAAGTTGCATATACAGTATGCATTACTAATTTAAAAGGTTAAAATAAAGCGATACCTATATGCTGACTTCTCAAATTTAAATGTATTAGTTAAGTCTCGTAGACTGCGATGGGCAGGACATGTGGCACAAATGGGGAATTAGAGAGGTGCATGGAAGCTTCTTGTAGAAAAACCAGAAGAATAAATAATAGTTTTAAAAAACTAAAACTGCACGCTTTATTAGAAAACCAAACTCAAAAATGAAAAATAATTTTAATTTCCAACACGCTTGGGATAAATTTAAAGTGGTCAACAAAAAAATCATCTCCAACACATATAGAATAAAACTAGAATTGTCAACAAAAAGAAAATTTTACCATCAAAAGCGTGGGGTGCTCTATATCAATAAATATATTTGATATTGGTAAAATTAAAGTCTCTAAGAAGAAAACGTAAAAATCATAAAAAGCACCCCACGCTTTTGATGGTAAAATTATTTTCTTTTTGTTGATAATTCTAGTTTTATTCTATATGTGTTGGAGATGATTTTTTTGTTGACCACTTTAAATTTATCCCAAGCGTGTTGGAAATTAAAATTATTTTTCATTTTTGAGTTTGATTTTCTAATAAAGCGTGCAGTTTTAGTTTTTTAAAACTATTATTTATTTTTTATTTTTTAGTTTTAATATTTTACAGAATAAGATAAAAATGTAAATATCTTTAAATTCCATACTAATGTAGTATGAGCTAAAAGTATTACTCTTCTAAAAAAATCCTCCCCAGCCGGATTCGAACCAGCGACCTATAGATTACTGAAATTATATACCAGTAGTTCACTGCTCTACCAACTGAGCTCTTACAACAATTGACTAAAAAGTCGACAAGTCCGTAACCTATTATACCAGTTTTAATTTTTTTTTTTCTGATGATTCTGGCCAGGAATTTAGAAATAAAATATGAAATTATTGTAGTGTCACGGGTCCTTTACAAGTATACAAAGTTTCAATGTCTCTAAGTGGGTGAAAATCGTGTTCAAAGATTCCGTTACATAAATACAAAGGCACTTTTTTTTTTATTTTCTGATGATTCTGGCCAGGATTTTAGAAAATGAATATGAAATTATTGTATTGTCGCGGGTCCTTAACAAGTATACAAAGTTTCAAGTCGATCCAATGTTTCTAAGTGGGTGAAAATCGTGTTCAAAGATTCCGTTACATAGATACAAAGACACTTTTTTTGATTTTCTGATGATTCTGGCCATGATTTTAGAAACAAAATATGAAATTATTGTATTGTCACGGGTCATTTACATGTATACAAAATTTCAAGTCGATCCAATTATTTTAAGTGGGTGAAAAACGCGTTGAAAGATTCAGTTACATAGATAGATAGATAGATACAGGTCAAGCTAACATAAAGCGTGTAAAAACGCCCTGTTGATAGACCAAAAATGAGATAGGAGAATAATATTAACTATGATTTGAGGGAAGTATATTATATAGGGGATTACTGGAAAACATTAACTCATGATAGAGATGTGTGGAGAGCTTATGTCCGCGCAGCCGTGAACCTATAGGTTCGATAGAGCCAGTGAGTTAGTTAGTTTCCTTAATTTGATTTCACTTCTCTTTCATTTGTAAGCCCATTTAATTTCAAAATAAATTGCATTTAAGTTATATTACACATGTAGATACTGAAGTAGAGAACAAACTCGATTCAGTTACATTCAATTATTAAATAGGCTTACAAATGAAAAATATTAAAAATAAAATTATGAAAAATAAACTTATATTTTACAAGTCCACATATAGGTATCGCTTTAATTTAAAGGTTAAAATATAGCGATACCTATATGTAAACTTCTAAAATTTTAATTTATTTTCTTTATTAATTAAATAAAAATAAAACGTAGTTTCATTTGATTTTCATATTTATTATATAATTCAGTGACAGCTGTTTCGGTACACTGTACCTTCTTCAGACATGTTAACAAATTATAATAATTTGTTAACATATCTGAAGAAGGTACAGTGTACCGAAACAGCTGTCACTGAATTGTATAATAAATATGAAAATCAAATAAAACTACGTTTTATTTGTATTTAATTAATAAATATGGATTTTCATCAAGTAAACACCAACTCAATTGATTATTATTTTCTTTAATTTGATTTTACTTCTTTTTCATTTGTAGGTCCATTTAATTTCAAAATGAATTGCATTATGTTATATTACACAATAATATAAGAAAGTAAGAGAACACATTCGATCCAGTTACATTCAGTTATTAAATAGGCTTATAAATGAAGGAAAAATAAAATGAAATTAAGGAAGATAAATGTAAATTCTAGAAGTCTACATATAGGTATCTGCTTTATTTAAAACTTTAAATTAGTAACGTATACTGTAAATTTAATTTTAGAAGTCTGCATATACAGTATACATTGCTAAAGCGATAATTATATGTAGACTCTAAAATTTAAATTTATTTTCCTTAACTTGATTTTACTTCTCTTTCATTTGTAAGTATTTGTGCTAATTGAATGTAACTGAACCGAGTTTGTTCTCCTACTTCGGTATCTGCTTGTGTAATATAACTTAAATGCAATTCATTATGAAACGAGTATGAAAAATAAAGTATAATCCCATCTGACCGTTCCCACTCACGCGGTAGGGGTAAGTTTGTAACTTGTTGAGGGCTGCAAATGCAATTCGAATCGAACAGCTAAACACGTGCTCCCCGGCTGTAATACACACAACAGAAACCGCCAGAAAGAAATACAAGATAAGAGGGAAGCCGTACAATATGTGAGGAGTATGTCTGGGTGATAATAGAACTAATATATCCCCCCTCAAAACTATGCGACCGTCATAAGAACATTTTCTTATTTTTTACGTCAGTGACAAAGAACTGGGAATAAAAAAATGACATGTGGAATGAACATCAATACTACATGGCAGGGTGTTTCAGGGATTACTAAGTGACAACACATATTTTTACTTGTCATGTAAACATGAAAGTTTCTACGATAATCACCCTGTCCCTTACCTGAAGTAGTCGTGAACCTGGGCGACCGTTCCCCGCGCGTGGTTTCCAGGGTCTCAAAGCTCGCTTTGTTAGTTCGTAGGTTTCCCGGCAGAATCAGCGCCGGTTCCATGACTGAGCTGCGCGCCAGCCACTCGGCTAAACAGCTGTTTAAAACGATCGAAACTAAAGCAACAAAAATTAATATAATTTAATGGAAACGTCTAATTTTAAGTAGCGAGTGAAGTGGTCCCTGGCTGAAATAAGAAACTTACATCCGGAATGACCCGTATTGAAATTCTGACGGCAGTCAATGGGATAAAATGCTTTAATGGTTTCCTTAATAACAGATTATATTTATTCTACAATTCATTAAATTTGTGTATAATGTAACCTATATACCCAACTAGAAAAGTAAGATCTGGGACAAATGTTGTTCAGATTGCAAATTAGGTGACAATAAAAACAATGATCCTGCATAATGTTCCTCTACCTATTGATTGTAATTATAATACAGATATATCCCGTAGAGTGAAAGAGGGGCATGGAAGCTTCTTGTAGGAAAATCAGAAGGAAAACGCCAATTGGTAGACCAAGAATGAGGTGGGAGAATAACCATGATTTCAGGGAAGTATATTATACAGGGAATGATTGGAAAGCTTTAACTCAGGATAGATATGTATGGAGAGCTTATGTCCGCGCGGCCATGTGCCAGTGGGTTAGGGTTATGTACCACAGAAAGAAAATTTAACAGGTATCTTTCACTAGAAGATGAGTAATTTTATTTTTAAAAAATTGTTTATTCGCAATATTACATGCTAGACACACTTTCAACAAGCCACATTTTGAATCATATCGTAGCCTATGAGATGACTTTTGGTCCCGAGAATAGAGGGGTTCCAACCCGGCCGGGGTAGATGGATTTTTAGGATGGAACAATCCAAGGAAATTTAAGCCGTGTGTTTTAAGATTTTCGGGCTCGTAAAAAATAACCTCAAATCTAAATCAGTGCTTCTGAGTAAAATGTAATCGTCCTTTCTCCATCCAAGTAATACATTGTTGCCTATTAGATATCTCGATGAAGCGATGTGCTTCACTGACATTTGTAGCGAAATAAGCATAACTAATATTAGCTTGTCAATAAACCCCCGCTATGGAGCACCCATGTCCTTATATAGGGACTTATGCAAGTATACTATATCATATGAGAGAGTTATTAGAGGACTACGGCAAATTTTGCCATTTTTAGGTAAAGAAAATTTAATTGTATACTACTGCACCGCGAGCAGCACCGTTGCGCAACTGGTTAGACACGCTCTTCCTCCACTTCCAGGTCCCGAGTTCGCACTCTAATCATTCCATCTGGAGTTCGTAGTGAACGAATCGGAGCCAGAGTATTTGTCTCCCATTATTTATTCATTTTACAATGAACCCTATCTGTATACATTTGGGGCCTATTCAATCCAGCGGTGGATGTCTACTTATCCAAACTATCTATCTAGCTCACAGATCATAAGCAGAACAAAACAGTTTTGTTAGTACTAAATATAGGTTTTAGTTCTCAACTATGAATCAGTAAATCTATCTAATTAAATTTATCCTAAAATTTCACGTGTGAGTTTTTTTTAAATACCAATTAATTGATCTAAAGTGTTTGTGTCAATTACTCATTAAAACTACTCTCCAATACACTCTCCACTCCAAGCGCGACAGTCCTAGAAGGCCCTTAGCTTACCAACCGGCTGCTGGCCTCACATCCACGTGTGTTAATCACAGAGGTAGACGATCATATAGCCAATGTAGGGGTGACATGTGGTCAGCATGTCGAGTCTCCCAGCCGTTATAGCTGGTCTTCTCAACCTGGAGTCACTACTTATTGTAGCTACCCAAATGCCTCGCGATACTGAGTGGGCACCGGTCCCATACTAGCCAAAATTTCGTGAGAAAATGTCTTCCCCCATTGAGACTCGAACCAGCGCAAGTCCCGTAGCTCTGCGCCCAGGCTTCTTACTTTAACCACTCGGATACGCCGGGTATCCCCAATGTACACTAATGTTTAATTATCTGGGCTATAATTGTCAAGATAAAGCAATTAGTATATTAATGCAACAGATTGAATAAATGTTGCAGTCGAAATAAAGGATATTCAATTTATAATTCAGTTTCGAACAAGCTTCTGTAGAAATGCTAGTTAAAATAAAGTAATTAAATTGGAAGTTCTTAACTAGAAGTGGATTTCTTTTACTCATAGCCTCTAGGGACAGCAGAGGAGCACTCAAAATCCGCTTTCAAACGAGGAAAGAATTGAGAAACTTGAAGGACGCTCTACTCCGTAAAGCAAATTGAAGAGGCTTGTGAGAAGTGAATGGGAAAAGAATTAACGACTTTTTATATTCGAATGGTATAATAATATTAACACCTTAACATAAATTAAAATTACATAGTTTTGGCGGCCTCAGTGCAGCACGTCCGCTTCTGAACTCCCATGATTCAGAGTCTCCAGCCCAACGGAGGTTTTCGTATGAGGAAAATTGTCTTTGCTGTGGGTCGTCATATTTCAATTCCTTCTGGATTTTTTCATGTTGAGACTTGAAAGTAGTTTTGAAGTTCCTTAGAAGAAAAGGATGGTAAATGCAAAAATATCTCAATTTTTAAGAATTTTAGGGTTAATAAATTCTATCTTCAAGCCACAGTTAGTCCAAAAGCACTCAAGATTAAAAGTGTATAAAACACTGGTCTTCCAACTCTTTTTTGTATGGTAGCGAAGTATGGACGTTGAAACAGAAGGATATACAGAGACTTAGATCTGCTGAAATGAAATACCTTCGGAGGACTGCAGGATACACACTACTAGATCACAAAAAAATGAAGACACCTTAGAAGAATTACACATGGAACCTTTAGAAAACAAAATTTCTGATTATAAGTCAAGATGGATGCAACATGTTCATCGAATGGAAGATCACAGAATACTTACTTACTTACTTACTTACTCACTGGCACTATCGAACCCGTAGGTTCATGGCCGCACGGACATAAGCTCTCAATACATCCCTATCCTGAGCTAATGCTTTCCAATCATTCCCTGTATAATCTACTTCCCTCAAATCATAGTTAATGTTGTTCTCCCACCTCATTCTTGGTCTACCAACTGGGCGTTTTCCTTCTGGCTTTCCTACAAGAAGTTTCCATGCACGTCTTTCATTCCCCATACGCGCAACATGTCCTGCCCATCGCAGTCTACGGGAGGAAGATCACAGAATACCCAAACAAATGTTAAGATATCAACCTGCAGGAAGAAGAAGACCAGGACGTCCACTCAAAAAGACTTTCGGATGGTGTTTCTCTTGAGGCCGAAACAGGTCAACAAATGGCCTAAATTCGTGAATGTACTATGATGATGATGAAAATTGTCTCTGGATATTCATGTGTTTGTCCTATACATGTTATAATGGGATTCATTCGCATATGAATACCTGGGAGTAATTAACCAAAATGGGAAGACGAAAGAAGAAATTTTAAACTCAGTTAAGAAATTTGATATTTATTTTCTACTTAGCGAAATATTATTTGAAAAGAAAGAAATCTCCCAGGAAACAAATATGCACTTATATGAAAAAATAATAATTGAACCAACTTTATTAAATGAAGGAGAAAGATGGACAGTGAGAAGTCAATAAATATGAAACCTGACTACCGTGGAGATAAAATGTCATAGAAGGATTATAGGGAAATCAAATATGGATAGAATAAGGAATTAAAAGGCCAGGTAAAGATTGAAGTAGATATCTATTGAAGAAAAATTATAAAGAAGAGAAGTGAGATTGTTTGAACATGTAATCAAAATGGAAAAAAAAACCTAAGCAGCAAATAATGGATACAAGTATAGAAGATAAAAGAGAAAGGGAAAGGAAGATGAAAGGGTACAAGCTGGTTGGTATCCAGGATACAACAATAAGATATGGAAAAAGTAGAGTGGAGCAAATGGATTTAAGCAATCTTACAGCTGTTACACCCAAAATTTAACACTACCGGAAGAAATGGGCTCAAGCCTTGGATCCCGAGTTTCACTCTCCTCAAGAGAGGAACTGAAGAATTGATCCACCACTGGAATACAAGTTACTCCAGTTACAAGACAATTCGTTGCATCTTTGTATCTTGTATCATCCTTCAAAATGGAATCATCAACAGCTAAAAATAAAAACCTAACTGATAAGTTTAATTATAGGCCTAGTCCATCAACCCTTTGGACTCAACCCACTCGTTAGACATTTTAAATAATTAGTATATCGGTATTTTATCCACATGAGTTCAAATTAATGTCTAATATATTGGTTAAGTTGCGTTAAGATACATTAAATTAAGAAATCAAAGCAGAGCACTAAAATATAGTTTTACTTATATTATCAAACCACTATTATAATAAATCATATTTATTCGGGAGGTCCTGAGTTTAATCCCCGTTGCGACCAACCTGACTGGAGATTTGCCTGTTTTCCTAAGTCTCACTGAGGGATATAAGGACATATCACCGCCACCGCCGCCACTACCCCACTACTACTACTACTAGAACACAAATAGCTATAAACAACTATCCAAGAGATAAAAGACCAAATCTAGGCCGAAAAGACCAGATGTATCAAGATCTCACACGGGACCACTTGGAAGAAGAGGACGACAGGAATTTATGGAGGACCTTTGTAAATGAGGAAAAAACCAAGCTAGGTTTGAAATAGCCAAAAACTGATTGATCGATTGATTGGTTGAATGATTGATAATAATTTCTTAATAGTTGGGGTTTAATCCCATCGCTAATAAAGGTCCGAAGTCATTCCACAGAATTGCCTGAAGAAGGCGCTACCAAACATTCGGCGTACTCGGCATGCAACCGACACGACACCAGGCAGGAAGTGACGTTTGTCGAGATTCGTTGAACGACTTTGCGGACAAAACAAATCAAAATATCAACATAATATTTCGCTTAAATAAATAACAGAATAAACGAAAATTGAAACAAAATATTTTACTCGCTCTTTAATATAGATTTTGGAAATATTGTCCCTCCTCACCTACACAATTCTGACATCGATTAATAAATTCCATGAACACTACTTTCTGGAGCATTTATTGTGAAATTCCGCTGATATCTCGAGTAACTGCGGTCTTTAATTGAATCAGTCATTTCGAAAAGGGATCATTACAGCTGATCAAATTTTACAGGAGAGAAAGAAAAACTGATTCAACTTGTTCAGGATAAAGCATTGAATCTGAAATTGCTACTGAATAAAGTCAGGAAGTGGTAAAGGAATAGTGTAGTTGATCCATTCTCACACGGAAACGATGGAAGTAGGTATGTAAACATGGAATAATGAAATAAGTGAATTTCACAAAAATTGGAGATTATCCCTTTTCGAAATGACTGATTCAATTGGTCTGGAATGTGTGGATTATTACGATATCTTCTGAAATTTAAATATTTAATTTGTCCAAAATTTGTGGATTAATACGATATCTTCTGAAATTTAAATATTTAATTTGTCCAAAATGTGTGGATTATTCCGATAAATATTTTTGTTTCAATAAATAGAAAGCACACTCAAATTCGGGAAACATCACGGCCAAATCCGTTATTAAACTTATAAGTTCCCGGATTTGTATGTGTGAATTTATTTATGGGAGATACTGAAACAAAAAGTTTATTGTAATTATCCACATGCTCTGGATGACGAATTAAAGACTGGAATTACATTAAATGTACATACAGAATAGGATATTGAAGAGGATAATTTACAGACAGCAGAAATGCTAGTCACAGAACCAAGTGCATTAGAGGTTGAAATGGCGATAGAATAAATAATAGTTTTAAAAAACTAAAACAACACGCTTTATTAGAAAACCGAACTAAAAAATGAAAAATATTTTTAATTTCCAACACGCTTGGAATAAAATTAAAGTGGTCAACAAAAAAATCATCTCCAACATATCTAGAATAAAACTAGAGTTATCTACAAAAAAAATAATTTTACCATCAAAAGCGTGGGGTTCTCTATACCAATTAATATATTTGATAATAAACAGATATTGCTAAAAGTAAAGTCTCTAAGAAGAAAACGTAAAAAGCATAAAAAGCACTTTTGATGGTAAAATTATATTTTTTGTTGATAACTCTAGTGTTATTCTAGATGTGTTGGAGATGTTTTTTTTTTTTGACCACTTTAATTTTATCCCAAGCGTGTTGAAAATTAAGATTATTTTTCATTTTTTAGTTCGGTTTTCTAATAAAGCGTGTTGTCTTAATTTTTTAAACTATTATTTATTTTTTATTTTTTAGTTTGATTTTCTAAAAAAGTGTGTGTTTTAGTTTTTTAAACTATTATTTTTTTATTATTTTTAGTTTAACTGATTGTCATAAACCGGAATCCCATGAAAATTTAATTGCTTACGATATGTTTAGTGTCTAGGCACCAATATAATTATATATTTTTAAAAATTATTATTATCTAACATTATTTTTTATTATATACAACATTCCTCATTAGAGGATTTCCTCAAGCACAAAGTGATACAGACAATTAATTTTCGGAATTGATGAAATACATTTTGTAAGTACATTTTAAAAAATTCAAATTGTAGGCCTAATTGAAGTATACATACTGTAAAGTATAAATTTTGTAAATATGGTATCTTAAAATTGATATTGATCCTCTAATGGCATCGATGGCAATTTTAGAAAACGACCTGTCCAAATCTAAGGAATTCCAAAATTTGGCTGAGAATCCTGGTATAGTACCTCTTGCCCCGATCATCAATCCTGTGACAGTTATACTATCTAATTGGTATTTATCTTTGTAATATTAAATTGTTGGCTCATATATGGCTTTCTTTTCAGAGTCAACTTCCTCAGGTTGGCCACTATGAGTCTTAAAACGAATTGTGGGATTTATTATCATACCAATTTTAGAAGATGGTCTATTTTGAATATTTTAATATAGATAAATAGTTACAGTTAATCGTATTCTTCTCATATTTTTTGGATAAATTACAATGTGGTAAGTTTACAAAATTGTCATTAATATTTTACAGAATAACATAAAAATGTAAATATCTTTAAATTCGATACTATTGTAATTTGAGCTAAAAGTAATACTCTTCTAAAAAAATCCTCCGGGCCGGATTTGAACCAGCGACCTATGGATTTCTGAAATTATATACCACTACAGTCCACCGCTCTACCAACTGAGCTACCAGAGGATATAATATTAATTTCTTACAACGATGGACTAAAAAGCCGATAAGTCCGCAACCTATTATACCGGTCTTTATTTTTTTGATGTCCTGATGATCCTAGCCAGGATCGTAGAAAAAAAATATGAAATTATTGTATTGTCATTGGTCCTTTACAAGTATACAAAGTTTCAAGTCGATCCAATGTTTTTAAGTGGGTGAAAATCGTGTTGAAAGATTCCGTTATATAGATAGACAGATACAGGTCAAGCTAATATAAAGCGTGTAAAAATTGAAGATGTATAAAGCATCAGGTTCAAATGAGATCCCACCATAACTGATAAAATCAGGTGGAGAAAAATTGATGGACAAGATACGCCGGTTGCTTAGTATGATTTGGGAAAAATAAGCTCTTCCAGATCAAAGGTAAGAATCAAGTATCGTGCCAATTTATAAAAAAGGAGACAAAACTCATTGCAACAACTACAGGGACATCTCATTACTTCATTACTTTCAACTTCTACAAAATTCTAACAAATAAATATTAGTAAGCAGACTTACTCCTTATATTGATGACATTCTAGGAGATCATCAATGTGGTTTTAGAAGAAATAGGTCTACAACAGATCAGATTTTTAGTATAAGAAGATTTTAGAAAATAAATGGAAATATAATGGTGCTGTACATCAATTATACGTAGACCTCAAAAAGGCATTAGATTAAATTAAGAGGGAGAAGTTATATAGTATCCTGCTGGAGTTCGGAATTCCTAAAAAGTTAGTTAGACTTACTTATACGAATGTGATTAAAAATGGCACAAAGAGAGTGTGTGAGGCAAATAGTTTTCAGGTACTTTTGAAATCCACAATGGGTTGAAGCAAGGATATGCACTATCTCCTCTACTATTTAATTTTGTACTAGAGCATGCCATCATATCTTTAGAGAATAAAGAAGGCCTACAACTCAATAGTATTAATAAGCTGTCAGTTTATGCTGATGATGTAGTACTATTGGTTATAGCGAAGAGATACTAAATGCTCACACACACATACTCGTACTATTGAGTAACACTAAGAAATTGGGACTGGAAGTAAATATCAATTAAACTAAACATATGGTCACACATAGAAATACATTATACATAATGGAAATGGACAGCTAATGATAAATGAGGGAAATTTTGAAAAAGTGGCTGAATTCAAATATCTAGAAACAATAATCACAAATATGATTGAGATGCACAAAGAAATTAAACATAGGCTCAATTCTGAAAATGCGTGCGATTATGCATTACAGAGTCTCTTGACGTCACAACTCCTTTCAAAAAACGTTAAACTGAAAATATATAAAACTGTTATTCTACCAGTTATATTATATGGATGCGAAACATGGACTTTTACTTTAAGGAGAAGGGAGGAAAAGAGATTACGGGTACTTGAGAATAAAGTTCTTAGGAAAAATTTTGGACCATAGAGATATGAACAGACAGGTAAATGGAGAAGACTACATACACTCTTTATAGGAAGCCAGATATAATAAGAACAGTTAAATCTCGTAGTCTGCGATGGGCAGGACATGTGGCATGAATGGGAATGAAAGACGTGCATGGAAGCTTCTTATAGGAAAACCGGAGGGAAAACGCCCAGTTGGTAGACCTAGAATGAGGTGGGAGAATAACATTAACTATGATTTGAGAGAAGTAGATTATACAGGAAATTATTGAAAAACATTAGCTCTGGATAGGAATGTATGGAGAGATTATGTCCGCGTGGGCATGAACCTACGGGTTCGATAGTTTCCAGTGAGTTAATTATTACACGAAAAATCCGCTGAATAATATAAGGAGTACTCCATAAAGTGTTCCTAAAACTTATTAATCTGTGTCAAAAACATAGATCAGGAGGGACGACATTTCCAACATTTACCTTAAAAATTTTGTAAAATATTATGTTTCTATTTCAATTCACTTTATTTATTTAACTGATATATTGTGTTTATTCCTATTTTGATTCCTTCAACGAGTATCAAAGAGACTCGGTGACGGTCTCAAGCCGAGTGCACTGAATGTTTGTAAACTCCATTTTAATTTTTATACACTGGTTTATGAATGACGAATGTAAAAATAATAAATGTTAACTCGCAACCCGCCGTGCTGGCTCAGGTGGTAACATGTCTGTTTCCTGACTAGCAAACGCGGGTTTGATACCGGCGGAGTTGGAAATTTTAATTATAAAACTAATGTAATTGTAAAATTGTCAATCTCGAGGCCAAGGGGTGAAGTATGTACCATTTTTAATCGCTAGATTGCGCAACATATTCGTCCATTAAATTGCATATCCCGCGCAGAGTACATATGTGGAGAATGTACGTGGCATTGTTGAAGGTGATTCGTCTGTCGGCTCCTTTGGTGCTTTAGGATATAAGTAGGCTATGTGCCGACACCGGGTTTCATCTTATTCCTTCTCTTCAACACCATAACTCAACAACGCAATTTACACTATACAGACATACAGTATAAATATATACTCATCCTGTACTCTTCTCTGTACACAATACAAGAATATATATATATATATATATATATATATATATATATATATATATACATAAGGTGGTCTGCCAAAGTGGTGCGTAAATTGAAAATAGACCACATTAACACCTTCTATCCGCCTAGCGTGGAACCCGAACCAAGAAAAAAATGCAATGGATGTCAATAGATCACACTGTTAGCTCGCACATATCCTCTTTGAAACCCTTGGTTCCCTATTTCAAATTGTTTTCAAATAAATGTATTCACTGTAATTAATTAATATTGTGTATTTCATCTTACTTGGCCGTATAGTTTAATTTCTATCGTAATTATGCTCTATCTCGGTAGTAAGTAAACATTAATAATAAGGAGGACAGGTAATTTCATTGGTTTATAATCAAGGACCGGAATATGAAGCCGTATAATATATATGGCTATTCAGAAAGAAGGAACAGACTTCAAACATTTATTTCTTCCAAACTACAAAAAAATAGAAATACGATTCCAACATTCCTGGAAAGAGTGAAGTTTGAAGTTCTGATCACGGCCGCATTGGCGCTGTTGCTTGTCATGTTGATTGTTTGTATTAAAATGGCTGAATATCCCTGTATATTACAACTTCTTATAGAGTGAGCAACAGGACGTTAGATTGGAAGAGGTGGAGCAGAAGATCAACTTCATTACCGGTGGCCTACCAGGTCGCCCGATCTTACCCCATGTGATTTTTATCTGTGGAGTTACGTAAAAGACCGTGTTTTTATCCCCCCCCTATGCCTAACACTCTTGAAAATCTGCGACAACGAATTATTGAAGCTGTGAATTCGATAACTAGAGATCAGCTGATTCGTGTGTGGCAAGAAATGAGCCACTGTTTTGACATTTGTCGTGTAACACATGGTGCTCATATCGAATGCGTAAAATGGTGAAATTTGAACTTTTCTCGGAAAAACTGCACTTAAACTAGCGTGAAATATTTTCAAAGTCCTTAGAACAACAGTGCACATGCGCCAGAGTTTATAGATCAGCAATAACCCTCAATCGAACCACTTATCGATTATCATCCTCGATTACTATCCGTCGCTATGAAATTTAAATTACCCATATTTGCAATAAATCCCCAAATCTATGTTAAAAAATATATTAATAATATTAAAATTGCCAAACGTTTATTAAAAACGGGTGTACACTTACTTATCACTCCCTAATGCAGATCCAACCAGCGATAACCCAAAAGAGCGATAGAAAAATCAGACTATGCAATGTACTCTGTGGAGAAAATATCAGTTAGCATCACAATATTGTCTAACAGTGTCATAATATTGTGATTTTCAAATTTAAATAAATACTTCAAAATTGTCTAATAATGTTACAAAAATCGTTTGAAAAGTTTTAGAATATTAAATAATGTTAGTAAATACAGAAAAAGAGCTATAGTTTACAACAACATAATTGAAAAATCAAACGCTAGTAGAAGTGCAGTTGAGTCCTTTTCTCTTTCCAGGAACGCTGGAATTGTGTTTATATTTTTTGTAGTTTGGAAGAAATAATTGTTCGAAGTCTGTTCCTTCTTTCTGAATAGCCCTGTATATTGCAACTTCTTATAGGATGAGCAAAGCTTTAGTGACATTCCTCCCCTGGCTACATTTCATCCTTCTTTGCCAGCGCCAGGCACTTGAATAACAAAATTTCTACGTAACTAGGTGTACAGAAAATACATAGAAAATTTAATATTTCCTATAAAATAATAAAACTTAAGATTTACTAAAAATGTGTCTGTATACTACTTATATAAATAAATCCATATTAAGATAGTACTACCACTTGTTCAATCTTCAGCACTGTGACTTCACTGAAAGTAAATTACTTCGCCCGATGACAATAGAGCGTGCGGTAATGTTTTATTGATACAACTGTACTCTTCGTCTGATGTTTACGTACTGAGCGTAGATACATAAAGTGCATGTTCGATATCTGCTGTTAAATCTCGTTATTTAATGGGAAAATTGCTGTGCTATTGCATAATGTTTAGCGAATATATGTACTGACTTGGTTGTTTACTGTGCATATCTTTCGCTTAAAAAACTAGTCTAGAATTAAAATGCGAAATATTGTAAATTTCTTCTAGTTGGCGTACGTATCGCTATTTTTTATATTTACTTGTTTAATGTTCGCATGTGTCTTCATAATTTGTATTATTTAAATAATGTTTTTATTGGCTTTAAAATCGTATTTAATTTCAATATTTATATTACATTGGAAATATAAAGTTTTTCTAGATATGCCGTTACAAATATGTCATTTGTTTACATGCGTTATAAATTAACTTTTATCTATACAGTCGACAACAAGATGGGCTCCTAACAACACAATATAAAACATTGTGAGCTTCTAAACTTATCAAAACAGTCATAATATATTCTTTAGCAGCATATGCTCCGTACAGTCATTCACTACAACGCTTAGAGTCGCTGTCCGAAGGACAGAAACTTCGGTCTCCTAATTTATTAACTTATTATCAGGGCTCGGATTCTATACCAAAACAAATGCTACAGAGTAGGTATTACGCGGAGTTGTGAGAAAGGTGGGGAGTATACGTATTGTATGTGGTTCTTCGCAGTATCGTCCGATTACTATACAACTGTGTAATACGTTAAGGGAGTAACATTCATTTCAGTTCTGATACACACACGTATTACATGTATTGGTGGACTTATAAAGTGTGCAAAGTTTGTTTATGTTTGTTCTCTTTCTTTGCAACAGCGACAATACTGCATAGTGCATTAGTTAATTTATTGTACAATTGTAATTGTTTGTATATTATACAAATGTACATCTAACTATACCAGGTCCTGTCTTGACGTGTCCGTCGCCGTGGCGTAGTCGATAGAGTCCCTACCTTCCACTCTGGCGACCCGGGTTCGATTCCTGGCAGAGTAGGGTCCACCTTGGGTCTGTGTGTGTGTGTGTGTGTGTGTGTGTGTGTGTGCGTGTGCGTGTGCGTGTGCGTGTGCGTGTGCGTGTGCGTGTGCGTGTGCGTGTGCGTGTGCGTGTGCGTGTGCGTGTGCGTGCGTGCGCGTGCGTGCGTGCGCGCGTGTGCGTGCGTGTGCGTGTGCGTGTGCGTGTGCGTGTGCGTGTGCGTGTGCGTGTGCGTGTGTGTGTGTGTGTGTCCTGTCCTTGTGTCTATGTAAGAATTAAAGAAAGTTAACAAAAATGTAAAACAAACAAAGAAAAAGGTAAAACAATAAGGAAAACCAGTATAAACGAAAAAAAAAAGACGTGTTCAAATTGCCCCCGTCCCTCGTCCATGCAAGTATACTTGACTAATATTTTTATCATTTCTAAATAGCCTATATTATCCCATATTTAATTTACATGGTTTCTACAGTTAGGTTGTCCTGTACTCGAAGCGTAAGAAAATTGACGCGTTTGTACTTCTACTCAATAAATAAAATTTGTATGAGTTATATAATGGAAATGGACAGCTAATGACAAATGAGAGAAATTTTGAGGAAGTGGCTGAATTCAAATACCTAGGAACAATAATCACAAATAGGAATGAGATGCACAAAGAAATTAAACATAGGCTCAATTCTGAAAATGCATGCTATTATGCATTGCAGAGACTTTTGATGTCCTAACTCCTTTCAAAAAACGTTAAGCTGAAAATATATAAAACTATTATTCTACCAGTTATATTATATGGGTGCGAAACATGGACTCTTACTTTAAGGGAGGAAAGGAGATTACGAGTATTTGAGAATAAAGTTTAGGAAAATTTTTGGACCAAAGAGAGATGAACAGACAGGTGAATGGAGAAGACTACATAACAATGAACTACATGGTCTTTATAGGAAGCCAGATATAATAAGAACAGTTAAGTCTCGTAGACTGCGATGGGCAGGACATGTTGCGCGTATGGGGAATGAAAGACGTGCATGGAAACTTCTTGTAGGAAAGCCAGAAGGAAAACACTCAATTGGTAGACCAAGAATGGGGTGAGAGAACAACATTAACAATGATTTGAGGGAAGTAGATTATACAGGGAATGATTGGAAAGCATTAGCTCAGGATAGGGATGTATGAAGAGCTTATGTCCGCGCGGCCATGAACCTACGGGTTCGATAGTGCCAGTGAGTAAGTAAGTATGAGTTTTACTAAGCAAATCCTAAATCTGGCCAATGTTGTTTTATTCCGAATCAATCTAATATGTATGCCCAATATGATATAATATACAGAGAAGCCTATAACTTTCTCTACATCCCTCGGCGGCAAGCAGGATCGGCGTTAGCGCTTGTCGTTCCAGGAGAACGAAGTAATTTACAGTCGCACGCTATAGACTTCATCTTCCTATCTCTGTCTTCTTTCTCAGTCTTTAAGATTATGAGTACTATAACTGTAATAGCCGATTCTAGCGCACCCCATTCACCGATAAATAATGAGAAGCGCCTCTAGCTGTCGAGTGGCGTAGACAATGTCGTAGACTGATACATACATATAATGTGAAATTCTGAACCACAAGAAATCAGCGGCTGCGGGACGTTACATACATTTAAAATAAATCTAAATTTATATTCGCTTAGATGTTTGCTTAAACAAAGGCATAGATTTCAATTAAGATGGAGAATATGTTCAGTATCCTACTAGAATCCGGAATTCTAAAAATTTCGCTACGCAAAAACTGGGAAAAATCAAGAGAATTCCTCAGAAAGTCAAATGTATGGTCCGATCTTGCTAGTTTATAGAATATTTATTTTTGTTAATTAAACTATTATATATAACCAGTTACGTTATGAGAAAGCAAACATGGCTGCCGCTAGAGTGATTTTAAATTATGGCTTTCAGATAAACCCCTATTGTTCGAATTCTGATTTTTTTTAGAATAACTATATCGTATCCCGGGTAGTGTGTGGCATGTAAAAGTACGAACAAGGAGAGAGGTTAAAATGAAATATAGAAAGAAAGAAACTTTCTCGTATTTTGCCAATGTCAAATACCGTCCTTCGTTTGAAAACAAAACGCGGTTTCTGTTTTTTTTAGCTCAACCCCCACTACTACTGGTTTTACTGGATAAAGAACTCTACCTTACTTTTCATAATTAATTGCTACATGACGAGATTTGTTCCGAAAAAAAATAAAATAGCTGCCGCTAGAGTGTTAATAATTTAATAAACTATGACATATATATATATATATATATATATATATATATATATATATATATAGCCTCATTTTTCTTTTCGGCGAGTCTGCGGACTCGCCGAAAAGAAAAATGAGGCTATTCCAGCTGATCGGTGTAACATTGGTTACGTCACGGGTTATAGAACGATCCCGACGAGACGTGCTGTACGAACTGAACTGCATGTAGCTAAACCTAGGAGGATGGAACGCTACGACCGACTAGCGTCTGCTGGATTCAACAAGATCGATTTGATGTAACTATACCGTCCCACCCGACAAGAAAAAGATCACCGAGGCTGCAGCGTTCATGCCGAATGATGAATAAGATCAACGATCTGATCTACCGAATTCAACCTCAACCTAGAAGGAAGATGATGATGATGGTTTGTTCATTTGAATATACTGGCGACATATAGAGAAGCTGCAAGGGACGATCATCCTGAAGAGGAAACAATTTAACGGCTATGAGGCAATAGGTGTTGGATTCGGGTCGTGTACAGCTTGCAAAGACCTCTCCAGACCAGCTTTCTGGAGGAATTAGTTTCCAGATATATTCTAGAAGAATCTATCTCTCAGACTTTCTATTCGAGAGGGATCCAAACTGGCTGCCAGATAGTTCTGACCATCGCATATAAAATTAGACGTGAGTCGGTCGACCAGCCAGTTGTATTCGAGTTACGAACGAGTAAAAGTGACGTAAGTGCGAAGACAAGAATACGTGTTGAATAAACCTATCAGCGAGTGTGAATAAAAGATTCTCGTAGCAAAAAAAAAAAATATGTGTGTGTGTGCGTGTGTGCGTGCGTGCGTGTGTGTGTGTGTATAGAGAAGAAGTGAAAAAGCAATGAATAAAAATACACATATTTTGTATAAATATTTGTAAAGTTATACTAGAGAAATTCCTTCTATATCCTACGTTACCTCCATCCGTGACAATATGGTTATTAAATAGATATGGACATCTAAAGCGGTCCCTACACGATCAATATTTACGTCATATATTGCACAATAATTGACATTGTACAATAATATTGAGCGTCTGTAGATCACATTGAAAGATTGCACAATATATTGAGTCAATCAAAAACAGTTTGATTTTCATTGTGCAATCTAGTAAATACTGCGTCGTCTGTTGGCAATAATGCGCAAATAGTAGTTCAGTTCTGTGTTAACAGTGTTGGAATAAACATGTTGACTGCACAAGTATCACCCGCGAACTAATTTATTGAGCAATAATATTGCACCGTGTGGGTTGGCCAAGTAATACTATTGTACAAAATATTGTGCAATATATTGACGTAAATATTGATCGTGTAGGGGCCGCTTAAGAAATGGGAAGTGATGGATTTCAAGTATGTAGGAAGGATAATAACAAATAGAAATGAGGCGCAGAAAGAAATGCAACTTATGCTAAATTCTGGAAACTCGTGATATTATGTCCTAAGGGACTTGTCATTTCAAATACTCTCAAAAATATGTAATTAAACATATGTAAAACGCCTATTCTTCCAGCTATATAGATAAATATAACTTAAAAAGAGAAAAAAAATTAAGAGTAACTTATTTGAGAATGAAGTGCTTAGGAAATGTTTTAACAAAATAGAGAGGAACAGACAGATGAATGTTGAAAACTACATCATAATGAGCTCTATGATATTTGTGGTAAACCAGATCTAGCCTATTAAGAACAGTTCGGCAGGACATGTGGCACGAATGGGGAATAAGAGAAGCACGGAAATTTCTTGTAGGAAAACCAGAAGAAAAGCGTCCACTAGGTTGATCAAAAGTGATGTGGGAGAATAACATTAATCAGGATTTGAGAGAGATGAATTATTATACAGAGAATGATTGTAAAATGTTAACTTAGGATATCGATGTACGGAGAGCTTATGTCCGTGCGGTCATGAATCTCAGGTTCGATAGTGCCAGTAAGTTAGTATCATTAGCAAATGTATAGTCTGTATATTTATGCTGATCAATGTGGCAGAGAAGGCCTTATAGCCCTCAAAATCTTGATGGAAACAATGCATTATTATTTAACATAAGACATGTTCCGTCATTATTTCTGCCATTTAACCAAATAACTCATAATTTTAATAACTTTTCGTATTCTATAAACATGATATCCATTTACCAATGCACTGTTCGGAAATCCCTGCTTCAAGCTCTTCGAAATCCTGAACATTTAAGTATGAAGAAGTTTCGTTCTATTGCAGTGCTATTGCCGAATCTCACTTTCATTCCAATGTGAATACATAAAGTTGTTGGCTTAACTCAAACATAAACCGAGCAGGTACTGGTTGTCAAAGTCTTAGTATCTTTCGCGTATTATATAAGATACAAGGGATATTGAAAGAATTCAAAATGCAATACATCATTACATTATACTACATAAGGGTTGCAGAAAGGTCGCGCGTGACCTTCACTGCATGTTGTACACTGTTACTCGCTGCCTGTTTAGGCGATGTATTTTGAGTGTAAACATACAGTGGTAGATACCGTCACTTCATTTTAATATTACTAGGTAAACATACATGGATTAATTAATTTCTTGCATTGACGTAAAAATAATATTATAGTGTGATGTCCGAATTATAATCATATCCATCCATAGTAATTCTGCCCGAAGGCAGGTCCTTCACTCCAATCATAGCATTTTTCATGATATGCTTGCAGCTTTACTAGGGAATTAGGTGTGGTAGCTTCCCGTTGCTTTCCACACCGGTGAAGGATGATGATGATGGCCATATGATTTCGGGGACCGTTTGGGCCTTAACGTTTTCTTGACATTTGTCTTACAGGTGAGGAAAAACCTCACCCAGAAAAACTGCCCCGACGGGGATCGAACCCGGGCGCGCTGCGTGACAAGGCAGCACGCTACCTCGAGACCACAGCGGTGGACTTATAATCATATAACAAAGCAAATTAATTCATCTCTAAAATATTTGTCATAATAACAAAGTAATGATTCCTATAAGTAAATAGTTTTATTTTTACTTTCTGTGTACTTTTTAATCTATGCGCTATAATCACTTGTCGATATTTGACATTTCTTGCGTTCTACAATATCATCAATTTTGGGCCCTATGTTGAGCAACTTTAACATATGATCACTGTAAATGTTTGATGGTGAGACTAGTCCCGGAAGGCCTTTAGTTAATCATATATTTAAAAGCTGAGGAGGCAGGCCTACAAGGAGCATAATGTTATATTATAACATTCCAACGGAGTTTTACCAAATATTGTATTAATATTAACTCGCCGTAGACCTAAAGGCTTATCCACTCTTAAAGTGATCCTCATCAAAACAAAATCATCTTACCTGCTTGCTTTTCATTGACTATGTACACCGACATACGATGCAGAAGCAATAAGTATGCGAACAATTAGTTCCCTTCATTCAATTAAAAATATGTCCTCTGAATATACTTATTGTTCTTCGTGAATTTAATAATGTTCAAAACATTGAAAATATTCTAAAATATACCTAAACAATAATTACAATTTAAAATAGTTTATTACATATGGATAATACTAATGAGTCATGCTTCAGTCGATTCTGATGCAACAGAATGGCTGAATGTGTCCAGTCTCCTGTTGCTGTGTCGCCATCTAAATTTTTAATACATAAATCTGACAAATCTTCGACTAGTGGTAAAAAATATTTTATTATTTTAAAGGTATTTCACAAGTTCGGTGAAAAATCTCACCAACTTTCTTGTAATCTACCCCATTCAACGTGCCCCCTGTAAATGTAACAATAATTGTAGTGCGAATGGCGGAAGGGTACAATTTGCGTTTTAAATGTTGAGATCACTCTAAGAGCGGATAAGATATACTCATCTTGATAACCTACGCCACTGACTGTTTATTGTTTACGTTCAACACGTCGAACACTACCATCTGCCTCTAATCAAGGTAAGTCACAGAACGGGAAGCAGGAGCGCGTCGGTGCTTCCCGCGCTACAGTTCTGCAGGTATCTACTACAAATATGGTGAAAACTTTCAAAAATTGCTATGAAGTTACTTATAAATATAAAATCTTAGAAGAGCATTCCTCATAGGCTGCTTACTAATCGTTTAAGGTCTCATCACTTAAATTTTTTGTCGAGTGGTTTCCCATATCAAAATAACATTTGGGTCTCTTCGGCTTTCTATAATGATTATTATTTACCTAATAAATCTGAAGTCGCAATGTATGATGTAAATGATAAGGGAAACTAAATATAGACCATATGGTCACACGTATAAATACATAATTAAGGGGAAATGGGCAATTAATAACTACATTTTCAAGAAGTGGCGGCTTTCAAATACCTAAGAAAGATAAAAGGAATGATGTGCAGAAAATTAAATATAGGCTCTACTCTGGAAATTCACGATATTATGGATTTAAAGGAACTCTGTTCATTCTAAATACTCTAAAAATATTAATCAAAATACACAAAACAGTAATCCTTCACTTTAAGGTGGGATAACAGTATAGTATGAATATTTGAGAATAAAGGACATTTTTTTACCAAAGACAAATGAATAGACAAGTAAATTGAAGAAACTACAGAACAGTGGATTTTGTTATCTTTATGAGAAACCAGATATAATAAAAACAGTTACTGCGAGTCTCATACACTGCGATGTTCAGGGCATGTGACACGACTGAGAAATAAAATAGATGTATGGAAACTGCTTGTAGAAAAACCAGAGACCGGTAGATAGTCCAAGAATGACCGAGAAATTAACACTAACCATGATTTGAGATAGAGCCTGTTAGTTAATAATACTTATACCTAAGGCTTAGCTTACTCGAACTTTTTAACAGAAATACATACCTTTTTATTTAATAGATGTTACGAATTTAAACACTGACTTCAGGAACAAATCACGATGGCGTAACACATTTATAAGAATATATCACCGGAACAAACAAATTGCAAGTACACGATACTTGTCACTGATCTCGGTTGAGCTCATAGAAACTTGCAAAGCAACTCAGAATTGCCAACTTAACGGATGTGAAGGTGCTGCTGAAGCCTTACTAATTCAAGGAGACTGGTAGAGTGATAAAATTTATATAGATAACTTAATAAGATATTTTATATTTTTAATATTTTATTCCTCTATAAATTTCCACAGCACAATCGTTCATGGCATTTTTTGCATATCTCGGCATGTTACTACAAGTAGTTTTGGCAGCACTGTATCCTATATCATATAATGAATGTTTCCGTACAATTTTCAAAACTCAAATATAGACTATCACTACAATCATCCAAATTATGTCATATACTATTTTAAAAATTATATTTAATTTCGAAGCTGTTATTTCTATAGAATTTGGCTAATTTTCGGAATACCGCAAATTTCTGAAATTAGTCATTATGTGATCGCTGGGGCCCCTACTTTCCACTCCAGCGACCGGGTTCGATTCTCAGGGAGTAGATTTAAAACCTTCGCCTTGTAATGCGCTATACTCCTAAATAGTAGCTTAGGTGAAGGGCTGCTACTAGTCATAGATCTGGAGAGCTCGTTTGTATGTACCTATTTAATGTGTGGTTCAGTGCTCCTTGCTTACTGTCTATAAGCAATCTTGCCAGGCCATTGATTTAAGTCCTACAAAGGAGAGGATGGTAATAATAACAGGGATGTGATATGTATTAATACTCAATAAAACTTATTTTCATTGGCATTCAATATTCTGTAAATTACATGATGAAAACTGTCCAAAATCTTGATACTCCACCATAATTTATGAAAACAATGTCTAAATGTACTATCATTTACATTTATCAAAGTAGTCTTGAATTCAACACAACTGATGACAGTTCTGACTGAAATTAAGAAATCATAATAGAACAAATATGGAATGGAACTTCAGGAGATCGTAATATTAGAATTATGGAATAGGACTTTCACGAGAAATTACATAAAAATGAAACAACTTTAAGCCTTTGGAGCACACTGACATGAGATTTCTCTCAAATGTGTGTTCCAAAATAGATTTACACTGCAAAAAATAAATTATGTTATTGATATAATTAGAGGTTGCAATAATCAACCAAAAATTGGAATAAAAATTTATTTTTTAAACAAAATTTAAAATCAGATGATCATGGATATACATGATAATGCTTACCTGTTCTGGTATGTAATAATTGACATAGTTGCTTCAAACATCTACCCTGTCCAAATAAGTTTTTTTTTTAATGGATCAATAGCAATGGGAATCTCAAGTTCCTGTACAACATACTATGTGAATTCCTCGCTTACAGGATTCGTTGCACAGCAAATGGTTTTCAGATTTTATATATCAATATCAAATTAATTATATGGGGAGCGTATATTTTAGGTTTCATAGATTTGTTGATAAAGTCACTATAAATTGTATTTTTAATTAGGAAATAAATTTATTCTACAATTATTTTCCCCAATTTTTTCTGATTTCACATTCTTATGTTGTCTTCCAATTTCATTTTTAATATCAAATAAATGTAAGTTTCTTCTTTTTTTAAAGTTTGATGTAAATTTTTATTTTTCTACTTTAAGAGTTTTGAAAACAATTTGTCCCTTCAATAGATTAGTAGCCAATCACAATTTAAGGTCAAGTTCATATGTTAACCAGGTAGACTAGCTTAAAACAGCATTTCCTCTTCGATCACGAAGAAAAGAAAATATACTGGTAATAAAACCCTGCAATTTTAAACTGTCATATCAAAATTTTAAGTCCATACCAGCCAAAAAGGCTAATACACAATTAGCAAAATATATTTGAGATTAAAACTTAAAGGTCAATATTCAGAAACAAATCTTTACGCAAAGAGTGACTCTTTCCCCCTCTCTATGATGTAGAGAGTATTCATGGTTTTATGAATACTCTCTACGTCATAGAGAGGTGGAAAGAGTCGCTCTTTGCGTAAAGATTGGTTTCTTTTATGAATATTCTCAACATCACAGAGAGGGGGAAAGAGTCCTTCTTTGCATAAAGATTGGTTTCTGAAACTGCCTAAAAGGATCTACTGAAAAATATGAAAATTAAATTAAGAAGAAAATGAATTTAAAGAATAGCTCTACAGACTTCAAATAATATGATTTAGTTAAGTGAATATTTTGGTTGGCAACATTCCTGTTATTTACCCGCCTGGGAAGATGCATGCATTAACTATGAGGTACTTTTCATAAGGAATTAAAAACAATATTAGCAACAAATTTAGTTTATTAGTAATCTGTGAAATCTTTCAAACTGAATCTTCAAACATTCATTTTGTTGTATTACAGTAATAATTACATGTGTGCAAATTACGTTCCACCAAATGTATGTAAGGCATGATCACTGTGAGCATAACATCCTAGTAGAACTCAACACAACTATCTGGTACCAAACATTAAAAAACCACATTATAACAAGAAAATATTCTAAAAACAGTTTATGCTCACTTACATTTTATTTTTATTCTTTTTTTATTATTTTTTTTTATTTTTTTAAATCTTGTCTTTCATGATTTCTTATTTAATATCATTCCAAAATTTTTTTTAACCTTTATTGATATTTAATAAATCATCACAAAGTCATAAATGAACACTGACCACTGATAACAAGGTGAAATAAAAAAAATTAGCACAATAAAACAAAAACTGAATTTTCTTGATAGTTAATAAAATCTGCCATTTTAACAATTTTTTACATACTACATATGTTTCTGCAAGAGCTTACAGAATAATATCCAGAATGAAATACTGCTATTGGATGCTGTTTTTCCTCTAGATAATACTCTGATCAAAGATCGGTATAAAAAGGCACCGAAAGCTCCATGCATTGCAGGCATATCTCGACTACCAAATTTGCATTACTTGTTCAGGTACATTACTCATAGCTTTTGTGTTATGGCTAGAAACAATTTTTATTTAACCTGAGAATCTTGGGGAAGTCAGCCTTGATTTGGTGGAAATTACATTTGTAGAGCCAAATGAAGAAATAATAATAATAATGTTCATTGTAGTTATCACAGATTAATCAAGAAAGTAGTTAAGTGGAAATTGTTTCCACTTTGAGGTAGATACTAAAGATGAGTTACAGTCATTTAATTAAAATAAAATTATGCTTCCAGAACTCAGATGGCACCTGTAAGTGGCAATATGGAACTGTGATTAAAGCAAGCATGCTGTATTACTGTTGTTGATGAAAAAGATTTCCTCACATAGAAAGGAAAGAGTTCTGAGGCAGGTTATTAGAGCAAATGCTCTAAATGTAATGATGAGAAATACCAGAATACAAAATCTGTCTATTACAATAGAGCCCACTAAATAAATGAGTGTTGTTTATGACCTAAACAATCAACACACAGTTAAAAATCTGTGAAAAGGGCTTCATTAATCTTGTGCCAATACTTTTTAAAAACATTGATAATTAATTTTCTTGGTTGATTGTATCAGGAAGCAATATTACTTTAACTAAATTAGATATATTTCCACATAATTTTCAATGTTAATACAATAAGTTCTTTGTTTACTTAGTTACTGGACATTATATTTCTCATCTGCAGATATATTGTTAAAAAAAACTGACAGTTTATTGATTGTTCAGGTCATAAAGAAGCAACGTAACATTTTATAGAGGGTCATTATCACACATGATGAAGAAACTTGCATAGGATCCAGGAAGCTCATGCTGTCAAAATTAATATTTGTGTAAGCTATGGTAAAATAAAACAAATATTTTACACTCGATTGAGTACATACTGTTAACAGGCTTTACATTCAACTCAACTTTTACTTGCCCATAGCCATATTTCATTTTCTTCTATCCATTAAGCCATTGGGGAGGTATGGATGTGATACCATCTTACCATGATTAACCCAAAAGCTATACTATGAGATATGGCTGTAATGAACGTAACATTTCAAATTCCTCTATTGCACCCTTGCTAATACCAATTCCACTGATTACAACCACAACTTAACCTGAGAAACACATCATCACAAGGTCTAACCCTTTACTATGAACTCTTCCATTATAAACACTAACACCCATCATCTTCAAAATTCAAACAGTACTTTTCTCAATTTTACTATATAATAAAAAGAATGAAAGTTTCAGATTAAGAATGAAATTAACAATATGAGATAAATGAGCAACTCATTTAAATACACAAGTAAAATTTGTATCACAACAGAACAAACTGAAATATATACAAGTGTCAGATACAAGTATAGTACATGATACCCATTATCAGTAATATTACCAAATTAAAAGTTTAACTTCTTAAATGGAGAACAAGTGTACTTTGAAAAATATCTCCTAATGGAATAACCAACAAGAGATAAGGCCAAACTATCAAAAAATGTTGTGCTATTCCACAGCATGATGCAGAGCGAGATGGTGCTTTTGTGAGGACTCATAAGATCCTTCACATGTTTCTGGGACTCGTTAAACGGCCTTGTGCCCTAGACTTTTCAATGGTCAACTACATTTGTTCTATATATATATATACATTATGGTGGTCCTTATTTTCGACTTTTCTTATTTCATTCTGAACACCCTCTATTTTTTCCCCCTTGGTTGTAAGAAGTAATTTAAAGTCCATTTTGTTGAAATTTAAGATGAGGAACCCATGCCACATTGAGTTAGAACGGGTGTTTAAAAAAAGAGACATTGGAGAGAAAATATTGATAAAAATAATAATGGTTTATGATGTTAACAATGAATTTCATTCAAACAGCTGTATTTGAAGATATTTATTTATTGATTTTTTTTTTGTTTATGACAACAGAAAATTATTCTTGCTGTAAGTATTTTTTTCAACATTTATAAATTTAGGTCCAACACGGCACAGGTTAATGTTAATTCAATTTAATGAAATTTGACAGACTCTCAAATTGGATCGAAAGGAAAAGAATAAAGGGTGTATATTGAAATCAGATATTTTAATTCCCCCTTCTAAATAAGGACCACCCTAATATATATACTAGGATGGTCCTTATTTAGAGGGGTGGAATTAAAATGTCGTCTGATTTCAAGCACATTCTCTAATTTTGTTTTTCCTTTTGGCCCAATTTGATAGTATATCAAATTTCAATACAATAAATCAAACATTAACCAAGTCACACTGGACCTAAATTTATAAATATTCAAAAAAATTACAACATGAGTATTTTTCCTATCTTAAACAGGAGAAATAAATCAATAAATATCTTTAAATACAGCTGTTTTAATTAAATTAATTGTTAACATCATATATCATTACCATTTTTATCAATATTTTCTTTTCAATGTCTCCTTTTTTTTTACACACCTGTTCTACCTCAATGCAGCAATGGTTCCTCATCTTAAATTTCAACAAAATGGCCTATAAATTACTTTCTACAACCAAAGGGAAAAAAAATATAGAGGGTATGCAGAATGAAATACAAAAAATTGAAAATAAGGACCACCCTAATAAATATATATATATATATATATATATAATTTGACATTTGGCAATGAAGGCAAATATGATATATATATATATATATGTATACATACGAGTATATACACTAATTTTCAGTCTAACTTGCCTGAAAATGATGTTTCTTATAGCTTAACCTGGGGAATTCTGGATACAATTATCAAATTATGCCAAATATTATGTAACAATTATAATATTAACTATAGAGTAATGTAGTGCATGCCTCACAATTTGCCAATGAATTTGTCCTGTTAAATCTCAAAAAGAAATTTTCAAGCCTTTATTTCTTTTAGAATATTATAAAAAGATTGTGTAGTGCCTTCTATACTAAATCATACTATTCTTAATTTAAGCTCTGTAATGCTGCAGACATTAAAAAATTGGGAAGAAAAACCAATGTGAAATAAACGAATAAGCATTTGAAAAATGTTACATGAAGATTTCATTATTAACATCTAAATATTGTTATGTTTATTTGAATTTATGACCGTACATTAGTTCATATTTGATAGCTTTATAGCCATAGGTAACCAAACTTTTAATTATAAATAATAAATCAATTCTTATAAAAATGTGTTTGGTGTGATATAAAACTCCTGTTTCAACATACTGTGACACCTAGCAATACTTTCAAGTGAAAAGGAATTATTATCAGTTAGTTATTTTGACTTTTTTTTTTAATATTCTGCAGACTATAGTTTTGTCGCATTTATGCAACATTATCGATTCATTCTATCGATAAGTTAGAATGCATCGACAATGTCGCATAAATGCAACGAAACTATAGTCTGCAGAATATCAGAAAATATAAGGTGAATCAAAATAACTAACTCATAACAATTAAAAGAAACCTCAACATGTTATTTCCTACAAATATTAAATATGGAAAGGAAATACTTCATAAGTGAGAACCTCACAACTCTAATATTCTAGACATATAACCCATTAAGCAATCCTATTAATATTCTAGATAAACAAACCATTGGTCAATATTATTAAGTCCTATAATTTATAAGAATTAAAAATATACAAATAAGTACTAGTTTCCAAAGACAATACCTGCAAATTATGAGATGAGGTGTCAATTTCTGATTCTTAATATAATAATTACCAATATTCTAAGTTTTAATCAACGTACTCAATGATTTGAACTATATAGGAAATATCACTATGAAGTATATTAAAAAATTTAAAATAAATTCTTTATTACCTCACCTCATATCCTGTCTTTGATTAGAACAATTTCGAAACCTTATCGGTTTCATCTTCAGAGAACATCGGTCGTGGAATTACTGAAGATGAAACCGATAAGATTTCGAAACTGGTCTAATTAGAAGACAAGATATGAGGTGAGGTATAAATAATTAATCTTAAATTTTAAAATACTCATGATTTTTAGAACAAAATTCTAAACACTAATGTTTTTATTGTTCACAACTCTTATAATTAAAAATTTAGAAAATATCCAAGTGAGAAGTATCTAAACAGGTTACTGTTTAAATTGTAAATGGGATAAATAGGAAAACCGTTAACTATTTTAACTGTTACTGTTGAATTAAGAATATAAACTTGAATTAAAAATGGATATTACTAATATTGAATCCATTAAGTACATAGTTTCTTCTCAATGTGCTATTGAACGAATTGCATTTACAAATAAAATTATTTCTTTGATAAGAATTAAAACTAGAAAACTGGTGTGCAAACAGTGTAAGTTAAATTAATTATACTGATGACATTCTATGTGACATCATGCCAAAAAGCAGACAACTTAATAATGGCTACTCTTGACTTAAAAAGTAGACAAAAAATAAAATGGGATAATAAAAATAATTAGTATTATTCGAGAGATAAAAAATACACTTATCTACACTGTAAATTAATGATCATCTGTATTAAGCCTATCTTTTTATATCTGAAAGCTGGAGCATGGTCATTTCAAATTCCTGGTGAACTAATAGTCAACACATTTATGTCTGAATCTGAGGTTTATATCTGGCTGGTATCAATAGGTTTTTACAGATGTAAAAGTCTTTAATATTGGTTCCTTCAGAAGTGAAGTAGAGCCATGGTTCCCATGTAACAGATTTATGGCATGTAAAAGAACAAAAGTCTAAAATAAGAACCCTCTGGGTAAAATTTGTTAGATCTTTCATGCCAAGATTTTAAATTGCAAAACTAATTATTTGAGTTGTTAAAGAGCATCATTAAGTAAAAATATTTCATAAAAACAACTAAACTGAGTTGGAAATAAAAATCAAATGGAGAATTTGTCAGTTTACTTTAAATTTAGTGTTAACCCTTTTATCCAGGTATTTACATGTCACTGATATAGCACTGTAGTAGTATTTAAATTGTTTGCTAGCTAAGAGATAATAAAGAGTTTTAATGTGAGGTCAGCTGCTAAATGTTTATGTATGTAGAAATGAAAGAGAATCCTTCAAGATTGTGTGGACAAAATGGTACATCAAAATCCTAAGAAATTGCTCTGAAATGAAGATCCTTACAGGAGCATGTATGTTGCATGTATCTCCAATACTGTCGGAAAGATAGAGCTCTGCATGTGAGTGTGGAATCATGCTTCCTGCTAAAAGTTGAAGTTCAAATGGCAATCTGCCACTGCAATTTTGAAGGCACTCATAATTATTTTAACTTCAGTTATACAGTGAATCCCAACAGCTTTTAAAACCTAGTTATTTGAAATTCCAATGTAATTGATCATATGAGACTTAAAAATACTGAATGAATTTCCAATTTTTTCTATATAAGTATAAGCCAGTACACATACTTCCAAGCTAATTAATAATTGCAAGTTTGATAGTGGGCACTATATACTTTACTAAGATTCAATCTCATGCCTGAATATTTTATTTATTCTAGTTTATTTGGTATTATTTCAATTTTACCTGAACTGCTCATCTCTCACATTGTTAAAGACTTTTTTTTTTTCATTTCCAAATAAACTTTCACAGAATATCATGATACATGTTAATTGCATTACATGCCAAATATATTAAGCTATTCCAATGGCCAATAAGGAAAATGAAATTGATAACTTTTAGAAATATATGTCTTCTCAAAATCCTAATATACATGGATCTTATTTTACCCAAACAATGACTTGATTTTACATGGTATTACTTGACCCATTGATACATGAAAGTAAGATTAGACACCAAATATCTTTAACAATCAGTATAATATTTCATAACTAGACGTTCCTACTTTGATACAAACTACCATAAAGCGAATTCTGAGTACTACAGCCACATAAATTGGACAAGATGAAGATCCATGTTTTAGGACCTAAGAATCGTGATCAAATCATCATCCTAAATTCAAACCAGGATGCATGTATCAATTATATTTCCTTTATCTTAAGCAATAAGTAATAAGTACTGCTTCAAGGAATGTACAGTGTAAAATTAAAGAGCTTGATACACTTTCCAATACTTCTGAAAGTTCTAAATTTTTTTCATATTTTAATAATGATATACTGTACTATAATTTACAGTTGGCCTTAGTGGTCTAGTGGTTATGTTCCTTACCTCCAGTTCCAAAGGTCACGAGTTGAAACCAGCTGGGGTCAATGGATTTTCAGGATGGAAAAATCCAAGGGACCCAAGTCTCAAGATTTTTGGGCTCGTAAAAGAACCTCAAATCTAAATTAGTGTCTCTGAGCAAAATTTAACCAACCTACCCCATCCAGGTAATATCTTAATCGCTATTAGATGCCTCATTGAGATGATGTGCTAACCACATGTCACTCACTGACAACTGTAGGGAAATAAGCATAACTACATTACCTTGGTCAAGAACTCTTGCTAGGGAAGCATCTATGTCTCCATGAGAGACGTATGGGTCATACATATTTATATTTATGTGTGGCATGCCGTAGCATAGTTGATTAAGGCAATAAGTTATAACCTGGAAGGTTGCAGATTCGAGTTCTGATGGGATCTGGAGTTTTAAATTGGACTAAACCTTACAGCAGCACCATGCCCCTGAGTTCAACTTAACCTCTAATTAAAATGAGTACAAGAAACGCTTAGAGGGTAAAGGCGGCCATCACACAGGACTGACATCTCATGCCAATTGTCTTTATACTACAAGGGCTTCCTACGGCCTATAGTGGGAGCACTATAACATTTACTGTATTTATTTTTGAAATGGTAGCCATTCACTTGCTTCAAATATTTAAAATGTTTGTCATGGAGTTGAATAATTCTGGAATTTGCATTCTTAAATCAATTCTTAAAAAATACAGAACATTAAAATTAATAATCTAAGTAAGGTTTACATGTTTATAAAAACATGAAGTGTTTGAAAATGCTAACAGAAACATTACAGTAAAAATCAAATCTAAATATTCAGTATTTTTGGCTGCTAAATATGTATAAATTTTATATACTTACCAAACAGTTTTAGAATTACAGTAATTTATAAAACACAAATACAAATATTCACAGAATTTTAATTTTCAGTACATTAGTTTTTACAAAAAAATATAATGGCCTTTATTTTGTTATGTTCAAGATATATATTTAAATTATGTGATTAAGTTATTTTCACGAAAGCTCTAAAATTTTATCACAACTTACACATTCCTTATTACCACATAAATATATAATACTAAAATCTGAAACAAGCAAATGTTACTTAGCTCAATCAAAACTTGAAAGTAATTTCAATAAAGTGAATAATTATTATTTTTTATATAATAAAGAATATAATGATAAGTAATCAATTGATTTGGTGTTTCTTGTTTAGTGATTAAATAAAATAAATAATCAATTGAGTTGGAAGTGTACTGAAACAGCTGTCACTGAATTATATAATAAATATGAAAATCAAATAAAACTACGTTTTATTTTTATTTAATAAATAAATAAAACTGTAATTTTTATATGATTTTCATATTTATTTTAATACAAATTATTCATAGTATTCGTCTGAAGAAGGTACAAAGTACTGAAACAGCTGTAATGAATTAGTATTAAAATAAATATGAAAATTGTATAAAACTTTAACAGTTTTATTTTATTTAATCACTAAACATAATGATAACAATAACATTTGAACTGAGTTACTTTTTCTTAGTGAAGACAATTTTGTTTTTCAATGTAAGCAATTTACATTGGCAGTAACCTTATTCTTATATCATGTCTAACTAACTCACTGGCACTACTATCAAACCCATAGGTTCATGGCCACACGGACATAAGCTCTCCATACATACCTATCCTGAGATAATGTTTTCTAATCATTCCCTGTATAATCTACTTCCCACAAATCATAGTTAATGTTATTCTCCCACCTCATTCTTGGTCTACCAACTGGGTGTTTTCCCTCTGGTTTTCGTACAAGAAGCTTCCATGCACCTCTTTCATTCCTGCCATCATATATCATGTTTCCTGTAATTTTAATTGATTATATTTATGACCTAATTGCATTGAATATATCAGTAACCAAAATTAATTTTACAAGTTTTTGAAGAAAACTGTATTTAAAAAAATAATAATTGTTCTTAATCTTCTGGTTATGAGACTAGACCTGAGTCTTTAATATGTCCTTAATAAAATGTATATGGTGACACACAGAAAAAAGTTAATGAAGAAATGGATCAAAGAAGATTATTCTAGAAACCAAAATATATTAAGAAAAAATATTTACTATTTTATGTTTTTTACATCACAGATTCCTATTATAACAATAATATAGCAATATCAGGAAGTAAGCTACTACATTTGGAAATATTGTTATGTATTTTTTTCATTTCATATCCAAGGATTCTTTAACATTCCACACATCTGTGACATGGGACCAACAGCTTGGATTAAACTTCATATCCAGAGGCATATATGAAACACCTAGACTATTAAGCCAGCTTTAACCCATTTTTAAATTAAATTAACACATACTTGATGATTAGAAGATATAAATATAATGAAAAATATTTCTTAAAATGCTGTAGTTTTAACTGGTGTTAGGACACAAGCATTCCACTGCAGAATGTTTGGTGTAGTTTTCTCGTAATGAAAAATGTTCTTTGTTGTTTGCACTGGGGCTTTCTGCACTGTTATTGTTACTTATTTTACAGGTATAATTGCTCCCAGGGAACGTCACATGGAGGCAAGTAACATTGTATGGGAGGCTAAAGGAAAAAAGACAATAATCAAACCTTGCCATTTGATCAACAAATAAATAAATGTTTATTAAAATAAGAAAATATACATAAATATATTATTCAGTTTGTTACCAAAGATATAATTCCAAGGATTGATTGAGCCATAGCTTTTTTTAAATTTTATTAAAACTTAATGACCATTGCATTGATAATACATATGAATAGCTTATGTTCAATGTTAACATGGTCAGTAGAGAAAACAGATTTTTAATCTAATAATTAAAACCACTTTAGTGGTACTCATTCCAAATTTTTAAATAACGTGAAGAAATTGAAGAGAACATTAACATTACTGAAAAACATCCAGATTTCGAATAAGTATAAAAGTGAAACAATTTCATCAGTGAAACAAATTTTACCACAAGTTCAACAAACAACATTAATTTTTGTTTTCAGTAACTTAGAAAGGTTGACTAATTGTACTGATTAAGTGCATTTTTTGTACTTCAAATTCTATTTTACCTGAATAATATACATCCAATGGGCACATTACTTTCATTCAGAGAAGGACAGCATTTTGAAAAACTTTCCAAATTTATAAGTAAAACACAAAATATTCACACAATGAAATTAACTTATCACATTAAATTTCTTAATTAATTTACAATAAAAAATCATCATAGTAATCACATAATAGTCAAAGTTGATTATAAAACCCATAAATAGATACAGCTACACTTAACCAGAAAGAATTACATTTCTTACTCCAAAAACTTCTATATTTTTCAACTTTTAATACAATTACACCATGCAATTCACTTTAGTTAAGGGTTAATCCCCTATCCAAATTTAGTAAATATGCTTAGCAACACACAAATATTTTTTTAAGAAATTAACTCTTATTAAGGAATATTGACATAAAAATCTGCAGACAACTAATATGGCTTACTAGAAACTAATTCCATAGATTTAGTATCTATTTCTTCATTGTTATTTCATTTTATCAGGGGCATAGTATGTAACATTTCATGAATATGTTAAAACTGATTTTTAAATTTTTTGATATATTACTAGTAAAATATTGGTTATAACACTTATAACCTTAAATTCAAGGAATCCCATAAAGGATATATATGCAAGGTCCACATATTATCAACAGAAAGTAATAAAAGATGGAGAGGATCAAACATGTTCCAGATAACTATAATCTCATCAAAATCCATATTTATTTTAAAAGAGCCAAAATGAACATGAACAGGTAAAAAAAATCTTATTCCATCACAGTTAGAGATTAAACTTGGACCAGTATTATCAACAGATATGCAGGTCATATATTCAACAACAAAAAAAATACTCTATGGCATGAAAAACTTATCAGACCCTTCCTGTAATCACCAGTCAGCACAGGAGTAATATTTGGTTAGCATGTCCGCCAGCTATTATAGGTTTTCTCAACCTTGAAATTCCACTTATCATGGCTGCCCAAACTCTCTAAGATGCTGGGTGGACACAGATACCATACTCTGGCTGAAATTCCTTCCTTTATGAAGACTTAAACCAGTGTACATCCCATAGCCCTGCACCAGTTCAGTACACCTTACATGCTCTGCCAAAGTGCAGGACATAATATTATATATAGTATTTTAAAATCCATATATACTATGGTAATATTGGAAAGTAGTAGTCTATTGCCCATGAACTTAGGTTATCTCAATTCTTCTTTTAATATTAAGGCTGGTACAATTAAAAACTAGGTTTCTTTTGTTTGCTGAATCTAAAAATTTTATTGTGAAGCTAATCATTACACTAGGGGGAGAGCTCCTACATATGAAAATTTCACAAGAGGCTTTTTCTTAAATATCCAAGGTTTTTTTTTTACTATTACACATTTCTGTGACATAGGGATTGACAACTTTTAACTTTTTTTTAAATATAATAGGAAGTAACATTAAGAGGTTTGTTTAATAATTAAAACATTTTGTCTGTTCATTCTTACCTCTTAGAGTTGTTTTTGTCGAACATATGTTTCAGAGCTTCTTAGCCCCATCGTCAGCGATTATAGACTGAAGATAAGAAATACAGGAAATTCACATATCATCCTTGGGCACATAGCAAATTTCAGAAGATTTTTGGAAAATTTAATATTAATTTAGTACCAAAGAATTATTATAGTTTAAATAAACTAATAAAAACTAATAAAAATGAAAAGATTGACAATGGTAAAAAATCAGGAATATATCAAATAAAATGTAAAGACTGTGATAAGATATACGTACATAGGGAAAACAAAAATAAATTTAACCATTAGAACTAAAGAACACATAAGAAATGTAAAAAAAAGGGGGGAAGTAGAAAAATCTGCACGGCTGCTCACGTTTGGTCAGAAAAACACAAAATAGATGTAAACACAAAATTATTAAAACAGTTAGAAAACAAAAATGAACTCACCACATGGGAAAAAATCTATATACAGAAGTACAAGGAAAGAATTATGAACATTGAAATTCCCGCAGTAAGAACCTCTAGTAAATTCATTGGACCAGAGGCAAAGAGAGCAGGAATCAAGAATCAGGGCTGACAATATGAGAAAACTCAGTCTGTCGATGATGGGGCTAAGAAGCTCTGAAACATATGTTCGACAAAAACAACTCTAAGAGGTAAGAATGAACAGACAAAATATTTTAATTATTAACTTTTAACCTATCTAAAGCAAGCCATCTCATTAAATTTTCCTCACCTGAAAAATTAATTTATCTTGTCAGGATCAGAAATACAGGGTAAACATGCTTACCCCAAGACTACTATGATGAATCACAGTTGTTTAAAAATAGTTTATTTTCAAATTTGTTGATATTTTTTAATATGTTCAATAACCTTTGAATATCATAAATTAATTATGGGATATAACATTATGAAATTTTCAAGTTCAGAACTAATAAACAGTGAGTCATGAAATCTCACCTCATACTCCATGATCTTCAGGCTCTGATGGCGTTTCTGAAGGCATCCCTCCTATCTTCAGCTATCTTTACGACTCATAAAGATCGCTGAAGATAGGAGAGATGCCTCCAGAAAACTGCAGTCCTGTGCATGAAGATCACAGAGTATGAGGTGAGATTCGTTATTAGCCTTTGATATGCTTGCCCTTGTATCTGAAGGTAAGAGATGAATTTGTTAGTTTTAAATCCTTTTATTGAAATAAAAAACTATGAATCATGAGATATCAATATTGGAATTTTAATATGATGTTCTTGCACATTCACTGCCAGTATTATTATTATTATTATTATTATTAATTATATTATTATGACCTGGATTTTTAAATTTAAGATGCAACATAGTATCCTGAACAGCAAGTTTTTTTTTTCTTCAACCAACTGAAAATAACTTTTAAACTTAATAGGAAGTAATAATATGAGGTTTCAATAATTGAATATTAAAAATATCACTACACCTCATATTTTGTCTTTTTTTCAGATCGGTTTTGGAATAATTATTCCATCATCATTATTTTCAAAATTGTTGTTCTGTCGTGATAATGCACTACTTCTTCCTCTATCTGTTGGTAGACCGATGAACCTCGAAATCAAACCACATTCCCAAGAATTAAAAAATGTATTAATTTCTCCTTATTTTTTCAGTGGTAGATTTCTTCCCAAACCATAAGCTCTTTAGGGTTTTCTATTTGTTTTAATAATTGAGCTTTTTTTTTTAATTCAGAGTGGAGGAACATCTTAAGAATGTTAAAAATGGGGAAGTAGAAAATTCGGCAGTAATCAGTCACGCTTGGCCAGAAAACTTCAAATTGAAAGAAAGGCAAAATTAATAATAAACAAATAGAAAAACCTAAAGAGCTCACGGTTTGGGGGGAAAAAATCTACAATTTCAAAAAAAAAAAAAAAGAGAGAAATTAATGAATTTTGAAAATCCTGGGGAATGTGATTTGATTTGAAGGTTCATCAGTCTACCAACAAAAGGAAGAAAATGCAGTGCATCAACAATGGCCGTGAAAATATTTTATATTTATATTTTTAAATATTATTCCAAAACCGGTCTAAAAAAAACAAAAAATATGAGGTGGTGAGGTGATTTATTAATATTTAATTGAAAATAACTTGTTGGCAGGTTTATAAATATAACTTAAAAAATGTTCATGAATGTTTTCTGTAGAATCTAACAATATTATCTAGATATTATACACACATTTTATTTTTGTATCAGAAACAAATTATGTTCCATTAACACAAATATACTAATCTATGTTGCAATCTTAGCTTTTAGTGCATAAAAATATGGGTCCTAATGTATTATTATTATTTTTATTATTATATTATTTAATAACAACTATGTAACTGTAATTTAATATCACCTCTTTACCATTTTATAAGGAATGTAAGCCATTTCCTGCATACAGAAGGAAAAATCTATGAATTAATTTAAATTAAAAATTACTCATGGAGTGCATAACCTAAGATGTACAGAAAATCTGATTTTACATACATAAAGTCCAAGTTTATTCTGTACATAATAGATTTCTTCTATATAACACTTCTGTTACAGCAATTTGTTTTATGGGCTTGTTTTATTTAAGGATAAACAGAACTTTCATAGCCTTAAATTTAGAGTCAGCTTATACATGCTTTTGGAAACTTGTATGAAATATTTTGTGCAAAATTATTAGAGCTAAAATCTCTAGTTTTCTAGTGAATGTCCTTCTCTAATATAGAAATATAATATTTGAAGAGAAAAATGTATGCCTAAACTGGAATTTGAAGTTAGGAGTAAATTTTTCTTTTCAAATATAATTTGTCCTTCAATGAAATGTGATAAATTTAAAATAAAAACATCGAAAATAGAAATATAATTTTAGCCTGCACAGCAAGTCAACCCTTTCATGGTACCTTCATATTGATTTGGAACACCAACCAAAGTAACACGACACAATATCATAAAGTGGGATTGCACAATGCCTACCCATGCTCAGATACAAAACTTCTAATATTTGGTTACTTACCAACATTTCACAAGTTTGTTAAGATATATATACTTAATCAACCCTTCCCAGCAAGTGATCCACAACTCCATTTCCTTTCTTCCTCCATTAACCACATCAAGAATGAGCAAAATCTAATGATTCACCATCTCACTTAGAACTTCAACACTGACTTCCTTCATAAATATTTAATTCACATAAATAATGGAGAACTGGAAAAGGTTCACAGATGAAAACATGCAACACTTCAAACACTTACAATCCCAGTTGATATTATAAGATTGTACATATGTACACTTAACATATTATCAGATTCTTTCCAAAAAATGTAAATAGTATAAGTGAGTAAATGGGTAGACAATGTGCATATATCTACAGTTTTTTTTATTTGACTGAAAGATCACAAACATAACCCTAACTTTTTCATTATATCCAAAATCATTACAATTTTATACCACAACTGTGAATAATATGATTTCATAGTCCCATCTAGATATAAACTGTATCAGCAATACTGCCATAAGTCTATATGACACTTCTTTTTGGTTGGAAAAGCACTGTAAATAACATTTTAACAGCACAATAGTCAATACAATCTACAGCAGCATCCAGAGCTTCAATCTTAATTTTTACAGCTTCAATTTTCCTACATAATGTGCATAAACAGTGACTAAAGTTTGGTTCACTTTGAAATGCTCAAGGGATACAATTATCTTGAATTTTTACTTTCCAATATAAAAACATAGTAGCTAATATTACTTCAGATTGCATCCTAGCTCAAATGTTAGTGATGCACAACTCTAAATTCATCAATCTAATCAGCATCATCATTCATTTTTCCATTTGCACAAAAAATTAATTTTCTCTATATAAATTTCTTAGGGATAGCATTGTGTCATTATATCTTTATATACCAATGTTTCTGAACTATTTCTGGCACCATCTTCCGGGCTAGAGATGGAGCAAATGGAAACATGGGCACATTGAGATACAACGTGGAGTAATACCCAAGAAACTTAAGTCATAAAAAAGGACTACCATTAAATCCTTTGATCAAGAATTAATTTTCTCATTTTTAAATTTATTCTTGTTAGAATAATAAAATCATAATCTAAGTAAATGTTAAATTTTATGTTTAAAATTAGTAATGTAATCAAAGTTTAAAATGAAATAATTTCTTTCAGGTAAAATAAATTTTTAACAAATTAAATATATCGGACTACAAGTGAAATACAGTGCAATTAATCATCCATTGTTCTTGAGTACACAATATATTAAAATCTTGTTTAAGATATTATTCTACATTTTATCACTATAATAATAAAAAAAAGTTTTCAGTGTGATGCGTTGTACAAACGTCCTAAAATTTGTCATTAGGGTTCCACTGATTTTATTAACACTTAGCCTATTAAATAACATTACAATGAACTCGCTGACATAAGAAATTTTATAATTAGTAATTTATAATAATTAAATGAATCGTGATTTTTTCTTACCTCATAAATCTATGTTTTTTTTAAACACAGCACTGCAGTATCGGCGACACTTTGTCGTCATCGTCAGCTGTTTTCACGACTGTCAATTTTTTTCTCCTTTTTTGCCGGTAATTATCCAGATTCATTCAAAATAACACCAGATGGCAGTTTGAAGAGGAATTCCTTCAAAAGAACACCAGATGGCAGTCTGGATAATTACCGGCAAAAAAGGAGAAAAAAATTGACAGTCGTGAAAACAGCTGACAATGACGACAAAGTGTCGCCGATACTGCAGTGCTGTGTTTAAAAAAACATAGATGTATGAGGTAAGAAAAAATCACGATTCATTTAATTATTATTAATTGAACCTCATAATGTTAAAAATTCCCAAATTTAATATATAAATTAGTAATTTACTTAAAATTTCCAGAACAAATAAAATGGCCTTACTGTATTGAAAATACAATGGGTTAGTGGTAGCAGTTGATTGGGAGTCTAGTGCTAAATTTTATTTTGGTGTTAAAGTGATATATAATGTTTAATAAATTGTTGATGTTGAGTTATTGTAAGTATAATAAATATATAAGTAACTATGTTCTTTCATTTGAACAGTTTTCAGATTCCAGTTCATATTAACCAAACTTTCAGATTACTGGGGTTTAGATTAATAAGAATATACTGTATATGTTTTTTTTTATGGCAGTGTGAATTCACATGTTTATCCCAAAATAACATTATGGTATTACCTGAATTTGCAGACTTCGTTGTTTGTTACATGAATATTTGTTACCTTCGCATTTTGCAAATAATGGATTGTTTCATGAATGGGGATAAGATTTTTATTAAATGTTTACATGAATATGATTTGCTCATCAAATTATGAAGAAATATGTTCAGCAAGAATTGGCAACATTGGCCATAAAATCTGAAAAACAGAGAGCCTTGCTCTATTCACATTCCAAAGAAGACACAAGTACATGAATTGCATATAATGGAAGAACCAGGTACAATTATGAATGAGTTAGAGAAAATATTTTTAATATCTCATCTCATAAAGTTGCATGTTTTTATAATACCGGTTTCAAAAGTATAATATTCAGTTATCCTGATCGACATTACATCAAGTCGACAAGAAATTACTGAAGATGAAAGTAAAATTATACTTTTGAAACCAATATTGTTAAAACACATAACTTTATGAGGTGAGATATTAAAAACATTTTTTCCAACTCATTCATTAATGTAAATACCTCATAGGTTTACCTCCCACTTTTATTTTGATTAAAAACCAGGTACAAGTTTAAGTTTTCGAGACACAGCATGACAATAAGATGTCGCTCCTCAGTCAGGCATATTAGTAAAAGGATTTGGAATTTAAATATTTCAAAAGGAGTAATGTAATTCTCCTAAACCTCACTAGGCAAAAATGACAAGCTAGGGTCTTAAGAAACTTGAATAAATTCACACATAGAGCAGATATCCAAAAAATATGGTACAGAGATGATAAAGATTTGCTATTGGGACTCCTAGAAACATTCAGAATGACAAAGTTTTTGCAAATGTGCCAAAAAAAAGTAAGATATTACACCTGAGAGATTATTCTGTAAAAAATCACATTTCTCAGATGAAGGAAAAACTAAATTATGTTTCACTGAAAAAGAAGTCAAGCTCAATGCAGTCATCTTATCTTAAATGCTTTCAGAAATATTTATATAAAATATTATTATGCCAAATTATTGTTTTAGCAAAACTAATAGCGGAATGTCCACAATAATTTTTTATGCTGATTTTATAAAACCCAATTCATGGTCCAGATCTTATTCCTACAGAGTCAACTTAAAAAAAAAAAAAAGGACAGTTTATGACAGAACAAGAATTTTAAATATTGAACATTTAAAAACAAGAGACCAGCTTCATTAAAGACAAGATATTCTCTGCTACAGGAAAAAAAGAAAATATGCCTATGAATGTTTTCTGACAAATGGTCCTCACATTAGAGCATCATTTTTAGTTTTGATCACTTTCCTCTTTTCAACATAAAGGCAGCCATCTATAATAATCAACACCATGTAAACATATAACTTTATAAACAGTCCTATATAAATATTATAGAAGAGTTATATTTTAATAATATATTTTATATTAATATACTTGATTTAACAGAGTAATGAAAATCTCTTCTCAATATTTCCTTCTAAACTAAGAAGAAAATTCAAGTTTCCCCCCCTCCTCCTTCCCCATCATTATAGCATTATGCATTTCTAATTTATGTTTGAAGTGTAACAGAATAATTGGAATTGTTCTCATATAATAAGTATAAGATTAACTTTATAATATCTCATTATAAATGCCAATTCTTTTGGATAAATAATAAATAAAACATGCTTTAGAAAACAAACAATAAGATTCTTTTTGATAATTCTAATATTAGCTCTTACCTAACATTTATAAACAATAAAAAATGCAATTAAATTCAGAAAACGTAAAGACATTTGTTCCATTTTTAAATTAAGAGTTATGCATCACTCATTTTGATAAGTAAATAAATTAAAGTAATTTGGTTTCAAAGTTCACCTAAAAATCCAACTACACACTCTAACTGGAAATCCAATATTCATTTCATGTTGAACATGAGAATCAAGCACCAGAACTATTCAGCCTTTGAATCAATCAATTTCTGATGACATCACATAGATTCCAAGTCAATAGATCTGTATTAACTGATATAAAGAGCATGAATTTATTTTAAACATTTTCTTGCAATGTTAGGCACCAAGATAGACACAAACATACAGCACAGGCATCCCTAAAAGTGATGTTGCCAGATAGACAGTGCCAAGTGCAACTCCATGACAGAAAGTGCCAAGTGAAAAACTTCATCAAGCGGAGTAAAATGGAGACAATGACCATTTGCACTTACCAACTTTATTTTCATAAATCACTTACTATGATTCATTCGGTGATATTAAATTATTTAAAAATAATATAAGATAATATAATAGAAATCCATGCTAATACCCACATTTAAAGTAACATACAAGAACAGCAAAAAAAATAACATTTTATTGATTTACAAAGAAATTACTGATATATCATAAACCAATAGACTATATTGAAGCCAGATTACTATAATAGATAACTTGATTTAAATTTCATGACAATATACACAATGAAAAAAAAAAGTTTCTCTATAGAAATTAAAATTCAAAGTTTGTTGACGTATGGCATTATCAAAATACATGAATATCAGACCGTATGATAATAGATTTATTTATTTAGTGATAATATGCACGTTGTTATCCAAATGTAAAATAGTTACTACAGAACTGCATTAATTGTAAAAATCTGAGAAATATTAAAGAGCAGTGTAAATTTAAGATAAAATATCTTAACGGTTATACTGTAAAAGGCATTTTATCACATGTTAACAAAAATAAAATCCAACATTTCATTTAAAATTCAAGGAAGCTTATGGATTAAACTAGGAAATTATTTCTGAGAGCCAAATCAGTTCATTTGATAGAAAATGACAATATTAACAACTTACATAACCAAAGCAATTATCTATTGCATTACTGTAAGTGGCTTTGCAAAATGTAATTAAAAATTGTTTAATAGAAATATAAATTTTTGTTCTATCCTACATTTTATTGCTATAGAAAATTATATCAAATTGGTTTCGAAATGAAAAAAGTTTGTATTATCCACTTAAACTAAGAAGAGTATATAAAAATTCACCTTATTATATTGTTTATTTTTTATCATTTCACTCACCTCATACTTCATAATTTATAGCATTTATAGCCTTATTATATCTATATTTAAATTAGAGGCTCGATAAGGAAAAGAATCCTACAAAATGTCCCAATTTTCAGAAATATTTTAGCTAAAAAATCAGAAAATATCTGTAAAATAAATAAAAATCTTATATTTCGTTTAACATGTTCCAGTTCTGGACAAATTTATTTTTGAAAAAAAAAATCTTTAAAAAAATCCATACTATCAACATTATTCAATAAAATATTATTATTCTTGCCAACAGACTGTAGCCAATCAAGTATAAAAAAATGATATTGTAAAAATCAGTTGTGTGCATTTTTTTATTTCTTGTGTGTTACTTTAATTAGTCTTTCAGAGTTCTCACATAAAATTTTTCAATGTTCAGGAGTCTCAACTCAAATTATTCAATCAATATGTATATCACAAAACAATATTCATTGAAGTATTTTTATTTCAAGTAAATGAAAAACATATATTGTACATTATTCTTATTTTCACAAACATTATAAGCCCTTGTCTATTTGCTATTGCACATTATAAAATGACTGTAACTTGTTATATGTATGTGTGTGTATATATATAAATACATTTAAAAAATATGAAGAAAGAAAAACATGCTTATGAAACTAAGCAATAATCTAAATTTACCCGTATGTATACAGTTTTGGAAATGTTTGTCGAAGACACTTTCCAATTTGAAAACTGTTAGTGACAAAAACTATTACAGTCATACTTGGCAGCAATGGCAACATTCCAACCTTTTCTTTATTTATATTTAACTTTCTATCCTACATCAAACTTTTCATAACTTATTAAATTAATATACATAAACCATATCCAATATTTAATTAATATAACAAATAAACTTTTTATAACAAATCAGATAATTTTTTTTTAATTCATCACATACTTATGCTAAATGCAGTTTGAACTGTTTACATTCCCTATCATTTTCATAAATGAGATGCCATATATTTTTTACGATAAGATGAACCATTTTATTGAAAGAATTGCAGAAATTTATATGAATTGTTTTTTTATTGTATTAATTTGCAATTTCATAAAATGAGTAATATAATACGATAATTTGGCTTACCAAAAATTATCTTTATACTGACAAAAGATTTAAATATGACTTGTGTCAACACACACACAAACAATTTCATATTTTAATTGAATTTTTATTCCATTTAATGTTTATTAATTTAAATTATGGCAGTTTTACAATAAAAACCTCTACCTTATGATCTAAAACAGATAATTGTGAATTAAAATATTTATCAGAAAAACATATCAATAATGCAACAGCTTACTAATTAAATCAATAATATTACACTGAAATAATGTAGTTTGTATGTATATAGATAATGCTCTGGAGTTAACAACAAAGTTATTCTCCTTCTTGCTTCCCAATACTTGAATGTCACATCTTGATAATTTTGATAATTAACTGGAATAATGTATATCACAGGTTCTAATAATAAACCTATTACAAAATTTAACAGATCTAACAAAACAATATTGATTAATGAATTTAGTTAATGGAATATCAGAGTACCTGCATGCCAAAAATTTCAAATTGAAATGTTTCAACTATACAATTAGTAGCCTGTCAATTGGATGATTTAAAAATGAACTTAAATATTCTAAGTTTACCACTAGTAGACGAATGAAGTAGTTATTGAGGTAATGGTGATAACATTATAATTAAAAGACTATATAAAAAAATAATTGCATCAATACTTAAATGAACAACAAATAAATACTGTATTTCTATCTATTCTTAAGATGAAGAGCACTATTAAAGAATTAAAACAAGTGTACGTAATTATGAAACTATATTAGGAAGTAACATTATAAGGTTTTCTTAATAAATAAGTTTGGTCTGTATACATCTTATCAACAATTTTTGAGGTAAGATGAGTGTCTTGAAATTTATATACATTTCTAATTTCAAGACTCACAATCTTTTAACAAAATAGGTACCAAATATTTTTTTTTGTATTGACATTACATAAATGTTTACTGTACCTTTTTTTATAAATATCTTTAAGAGTAAAAGTAATAACAAGTAACATTTTGATGTTATATTTAGTTAATATGTTCCAGCACTGCTTATGAAACTATTTTTTGAAAAGAAAAATTAATGCCTGAACCAGGAATCGAATCCTGGCCCTCCGACTCTGTATGTTGGTGTGCAGTCATCACACCATTCGAGACATGATACAAACATTAACATTTCTTTCCACACATGCAATTCTCTTATGTCAGAAGCTATTAACAATGGCATGAGACAATTTTTATTCAAAGTATTTTTAACGAGAATTGTCATTATTTTTAAGCAGTAAAGCTTAATATTTTGATGTTAAATTTAGTTTAAGATGTTCCAGTCCTGGACAATTTTTTTCTCCCCCCCCCCCGTTCTGACATTAATTTTTCTTTAAAAAAAACAACTAACATGTCTGAACTACCATTCCAAGTCACAGATTTTATTCCTGGCTATACCATAGAAATTTTTGAGTATAGGATCCAGGCCAGAATCCAACTAGACTTGTGAAGACAAATGAGTACTTACTTGAAAAGAGAAGTAGTGAAATCTAATTTTAAAACTCTAAGTTTGCACCATGCTAATAATGTGATTGTTTTACTGTTAAGTGAGAGCAATCTTCAGAGCTGTCGTACTGCAAGATTAATTTTACATTTTATGAGCACATTTATAAAACAGTATACATTAAAATAATGCATACTGGAAGGATACCAAGACAAACATTGGAATTTAAATTAGAAGATAAGAGATCAAAAGGTCGATCGAGATTTACATAGGAAGAACAGTTAAAAAAAATTGAGAAAAGAGGAGTTGAATGGATGAAAGTCATGGAATGATCGAGATAGATGGATTTTGTCCAAAACACAACCACCAGAAACAGGGACACAAGACTAGATGAAGAGGAAAAATTAATTATATTTGAAGAGAAAAGTAACAATTGTTAAATTTCAAATGAAACATCAAAAATTAATTATATTCAACCTGAAATTCATTAAAAAAATAACAATTTTGTTGAATTAAATTTTTCCAACTGATTGAAGTGCTTATCATCTTCCTATAAAAAAATAGGTGTCAGAACAAGATCGATCTTAGAAAAATAACTCTGTATTTTGTAATTTTTAGTTAATGCCTATTAAGTAATATGTTTGTGACTTTAACGTGTGTTCATTTGATTTCATAGATGAGCATCAAAGTGGGTAAAATAAATCAAAATTTGAATTTAAATTAAAAAAGTAAATGGCATTGCAAAAAAAAGGATTATTTATTAATCACATCAACATTACTGTTTAGAATATCTTAAAATATACACCATTTTTTTAAAAAATCCGACTTTTAAAAAAGCAACTATTTTCAATCATCGAATTGATATGATTCATCTTTATCATCATCATCATCCTGCCAGGTATTAGTCCTAGAAGAACTGTTACGGCCTGAGAAAGCGGTTTTCGTGCCATCTTTTCATAGGTCGACCAAGTGACCATTTTCCATTTGGACAGTAGTTCATTATTGCCTTGGGGATCCTGGATCTAACCATTCTTGAGACATGTTCCTTCCAGTTTAGCTGATACCTGGAGATGTAGTCCAGCATTGGTGACACATTAAGTTCTTGAAGGATTTCTACATTTTTTTTTCGATCCCATTTGGTGTAGCCAGCTGTTCGGCGCATAAATTTCATCTCACAAGCTGTTAGTCTGCTTTCATCTCTCGTCCTTATAGTCCACGCTTCACTCCCATAACATAGGACTGGTCGAGCCATTATTTGATAAAGACGAGTACGAGTTGATTTTTGCACTAATGAAGGTTTTAAAACTCTATTAATGATTCCCATTGATTTGTTGAATTTCACAATTTTCTCTGATAAATCCAAATTTTCAACAAAAGAGAGTTTATATCCTAAATAAGTAAACTCATTAACTCTCTCTAAAATGTTGTTATTTAAACAAATTTTGCTTGGTATTGGGGATTTTCCACAAAAAGCCATTATTTTAGTTGTATTGGTAGATATTTCCATTGAATATTTCTGGGCTATCAAATTTAAATTATGTACTGACCATTGTAAATCATCTTCAGATGTTACTAGTAAAACAAGAGCATCTGCAAACATTATTATATCTTATTTTAAATTTCTATTCATAGCGATACTTCCATGTTTTGTTTCTCTAAAGTCTTTTACAATGGCATTCATATATATGTTAAAAAGTAGAGGGGAGAGGCCACAACCTTGTCTGACTCCTGAGTTTAATTCTTTCCACCGAGTTATTTTTTCTTTTATTTTTATTGCAATGAGAGTTGACTTATAAATGTTATAAATATTATATATGATCTGCTTTGGGATCTGATCTTTCATCGAAATTTCAAATAACAGACTTCTGTTCACTTTATCAAAGGCTTTTTTAAAGTGTGTTTCTATTTTAAATTCACGATGTTTCTCAATCAAAATTTGCATTGATATGATTAAAAAAAATATATATATATATATATGATTAATGAGGAATTTGTCTACAATGTTGTAATCATGTTTTTTTTGTGGAGGAAATGAATACAAAATATGCTAAATAACTAGTTATAGGTATTTATAGCCATAGTTATAAAAAGGAATTTACAAAAAAAAAAGTAATTTTTTATTGTAGATAATTAACTTATTGAATCCAGAGGTTTATGGCAATGCATACATAACTCTCCATACACCCTGAGCTAATTTTTCCATTTTTTTATAACATCAAAATAATGTTTCCAGTCACCCCCTGTATAATTCACCTCTCTCAAACCCACCTCATTCTTGGCTTACCTTTTATTGTAGATACCAGATTTAATTATTTCTGAGAAATATGTAAGTCAAAGAAAATATTAATTAATGAATATATGACTCATATATTATTCAATAAAATTATTTACTTTATATGTGTTTAATTTTAATATATTAATTTAGATATTTACTTCCAAAGTTTTTCTGATAAATATTTTTTCCCCATGAAAAAATGAGTATGAACTTAAAATTACTCTTTATACTAAAAATATATACTGTACCCCAAAAGAATATCAATGTGCAAGTGGTCATGTCAAACATTTTTTAAAGCTTATTACATGAAGCAACTAATTCATGCTATTCAATGCTTCATTTCAGTGTGTTAGATAACAACTTCTTTTTAACCCCCCCACCCTCTTAAAATTGATGTGATAAATCACTTTGCAATTTTGTTTTTTTTTAACAAGGCTCAAACCTGGAAATATATAGCATTCCCTAATACCAATTACTCATAACTTAGCACTTTATATGCTATATGTTACACCATACAACTCACCACAGCTTACTAACAAAAAGCTTCATGTAACAAGACATAGGTACTGCACCCTTTTGTCTTAATTGAATATGCATTTCCAAAGTATTCCATATGTCGACAAAATGTTTTTACAAAAATTTTGACGAATATTTGAATTACAGGATATATGAACAATTTTAATATTTTATCTGAAATATTAAATACACTGAATATATAACCAATATTGAATGACAGAATCCACATATATGGAATTTTGATATAAAGTTCATATTCAACACTGTGCAAGATACATTAAAAAATAACAAACCAATTAAAACGTGTTACGAACTATAACATTATTATGCAAGTTTATATATTCCACAGCAATGAATGAACTACTTTTTTTTTTGCTTGTCACTGCACCTTTACCATTGAAGTCAAAATCTGCTTTGGCACTCAACCAACTAAAGCAAAATTTCCTTCAGGGTCCTTGAAAGTAGCATGACAAAAATAGAGAATTAATAACTAGTAACAACATACACAAAATCATCCCTGAGAAATCCAAAAAGTCATATAGTATATCTAAACAATTTTGTTGCTCTGCATTTCCTTAGAAATGTTTCAAGACAGGACTAATTTTATTTCTTTAATAATTATTTCTATTCCGAATTTTAAGTCCTGAATAAAATATTTTAATTTCAATAAAATAAAAAACCATAAAATATGTAATGCATAAAATTATTTTCTAAGAAATCAGTAATATTCATATGACTGAAGAAATGAAATGTAAAAAATAGTTTAAAAAAAAGAGGAAATTTGAAATAAATATACATGGGGAGTATATAAGAACACAAAATTTATCTATGCAAGATAATCTAGCATATCTTTATTACCTTAAAACTACAGAAGCTGTGGCTTTAATTTCTTAAGGAAGATCAAACATTCCTGAGAGTAAGATTTATACATTAAAATCTACCTGATAATATTATATACACAATGTGACGTACACAAGTATGAATGGAAATTAGGTATTCAATTATTAAACAGAAAAACTTCAAATATTAGTGCACCAAACATTTTTTTATTTCAAGAAAACGTAAAACAATTCAATATTATATTGTTTATTTTATTTATAATGTCTTTAAATGAATTTGTCTCAATATGAGACTAAAAAATACCCGTTTTGTGCCATGGGAACAATTTGTCAAGAATCTGAAAAACTGTTTCCATCAGAGAGAATTCTGTAAATTTGTAAGGAAGATCTTATATGAAAATAACAATTATAACAGTTTTACATGAAACTATCTACAAACAAAACTAATATGTTCCAATAAAGTTCCATGAGGTATTAAATGGCATATGCCAGAAACAATTCACAACAAAAACAATAAAATGTGCTCAATTATTAATAAAATGTGCCATATTATCCATGAGAATTTCCTGATAGCAATATAATTGCATTTTCCCTGAAAAGAAATACCATGTATACAGATGGCAGTGTTGATGTTTTTTATATAAAAGGAGATTGTCACAATTAATAATAAAATATATAAACCTGAGTGAATGAATTTTGAGGTATGGTAGCAGCATTGAAAGTAATATAATTTATGAAAGGAGCACAAACACACTGTGGACTCATATAATCTTGCATTATTACATGGTGTGGGATATTTTATCAGGTATTTTCTTGGCGTCACAACACAAAACACAAGGATCTTCCAACTGTTCACTTTCAAATGTTGGTTTTAATTTCAATTCATTCAATTTCCAGTAATTTTTATACTAGCATCTTATTCTATACTACAAAATTACAATGATAAAATCTGAATATAACATCCAATATGATTCAACAATAATTTTACCTTTTTTACAATAAAGACCAAAATTTATGTTGAGCAACAAAATATTTCAACATTTATTTCAAGTGAACAGTGAACGCTGCAAACAATTAACTGCCAAACAATGATGACACATATTTTGTGGCCAGCAAATTCATAGATCCAAAACACCCAAGAACAACCCGAGTAGAAATTCACAAAAAAGTCATTCAACAGCAAAAGCTTTGCTTTATGTCATATGTGGCCTGAGATATTAATCCACAGAATGCCCATTTCATTTCATCGATGCATACATGGTGTTATTTGTTAACACATGCCAGATCTAAATACCAGTGTCTTGGTACAAAACACCACCTCACTAATGGACTGTGCATCACATAACTGAAGATCTGATCAATAAAAATTTTAAACATGACAAAAACATGAAATACACTGAAATATTCACATTTTAAACATTGTAATTTTTTTTACATTTTTGCCACCAAGACATAAAAGGAATTTCACTCATCCACTTGATGTTTTTATTAACTTGCACAAAATAATAACTCCACCTTCAATATATGTAATTCACATTCCATTATAAATATAACAATTAAATTTTTTGTAAACATACACGGTTTTTTTGTCGTTTTCTACATTTATGCACAGCATCAATTAATATGATTATACAACACAATATGACCCTTAACATAAAATAAAAAAAAGTACATTATTACATCTGAAACTAAATATACCGGTATAAAAAAAATCACTTTCAAATACATAGACAATTATGACTGGGTTCACTCCCATGGGCACATGTAGCATGTTCTTCATTTTGAGAGAAAAAAGAATAATAGCTTGATTTGCAAAACTGATTAAATTTGGAAAACACACACACTCGTACACTTACACACACATTCAAAACAACGTTAATTATCGTGACAGCATACAACATTGGTGGACGGGACGGGCATGCAAGTCCCCCACAATCACAGGACCGACACATTTTCAAGTGCCACGCCACGAATCGAGGTGCAACACCTTTTGAACAAGTTTGAGCGACTTAAAAATCTCCCTTGGGGAAGAGAAAAATGTATGTACACAGATAAACGCTCATATCTCGAGCATACTGTACATGCGACCCGCCGTGCGGTGGCGGTCGCTCACAATAATATCTGTAGTGTGAATACCCTAGCTAACTTCCTAGTGGCTCGCCACAGCTGAACACTGGGTATCAAAACGTGAGGACTGAGTTAAGTGTGCAAACTACAGTTAGTTTGTAAAGTCGGACTCCATATGGAGGACTAATATTTTACAACTTTTTTCTTGGTGTCTGCTCATTTTCAATTACTTTTCTATTGTAATTGAGCAGTTGATACCGACATGCGCTAGTTAGCTGCAATGCAGACCTCCAATTTCATTTGGTAAAACTACAACACCTTATGTTACACTTTTTTTTTACTCGCCATTTATGAAGACATTTGCAAAAGCATTACCCTTGCACAATACAGCATCTACATTTTGATAGCAATGCCGGCTTAGAAAAGCAACAAGAGACTGCACCACTAAAGTCCGATTACAAAGAAACCAGCAGTTTGCAGGCTACCAGCAAACTAAACATATACACATGTACTCACTCATAATACACACAAATCATGCACACAAACTTTTGTAACTACTATTTTGCTTAATTTGTACAGCAATATCTTGTACTTGATCACAGATATTTGGATATCTGTAGTTTATATTTCCTGTAACTGCAGTAAATAATCTGACAACTTTCCTTCACACTGTTATAGACACTGGGGGTGAAATGGGAAGTAAGCAACACATGGACATGCTGAGAGCTAATGAAACCTGAGTGCTTTGTGATGCACAATACTTGCACTTAAAATCTGTGGCAGAGAGCTTTGTCAATCAAAACTTTTAAACTATATCATCATATCCAAAACCAAATTTCTACCTCAACAACTACAAAATATATAAATATCAAATATTTGTCAATTTGTTTAAAATAGTGCTTAGCAATGACCTGTAAAACAAACACAAGATATCTAATGAAACTAGTTCCACAAACACTTGAACTTTGGACCCAATTAAAATGGGCACCAAATGTTGCCCTGAGGTGAATGGCAAATGCAAAAGCCATCAAATAAATCCCCTGAAGAGAAAAAAAACCTATGTGTGTAAGCATGAGGTTATCATCTGTAAAACTACAATAATCCTGTACTGAGGTAGCACGGTATCATAAAAAACTTATTACTATTGTATTTAATGTTTATATGCTTGCATGTATATAATTATGTGTGAATATATGTATGTATATATATATATTTATTTATCTGGTTATATTAATTATATATGGATGATTCTGGATTTTCCTGAGTGGATTAAAATTGAAAAGAATAATCCAAAGAAGTTAAAAATCACCATTCGTTCTATGAATGCAACATAGTCCTCATCTCATTCTTAAATTTGTTTTATAGTTGTAATTTATATTTAATGTATGTACTTACTGTCATGTTTATGAAGATCGATCAGAAACCTATTTGATTATTCTTTTCAATTATATAAAGAATAAATATGTAAAGAAATCAAGGATAATATGAAAGAACATACAATATAAAAATTAGAGGACACGCGATATTTCAAACCTTATCAATTTTTATTAACTGAAGCAAAGAAAATAATCTTTGTTATAGTGCAGCTAATAGAAATCTATTGCAGCTTGAAATATGTTTCATTTCTCTGCTCTGTAATAATGTATGTTCATCCAAAGCTAAATGAATGGCCCCCATCTTTCATATTTTCCTAGATCTGGCTACTTCATTCCTTGCATTAAATATGTACATATAACTGTAGGATAAAAACTATGTATCTATAGCATCTTGGAGATTCAACAACTATCAAGTATAACAGCTAATTTATTACCCAGCAAAAAGCAGTGTTGCATTTGTGCCTTCCAAGTAAATCCTGGGTAACTGGCACACCTTAAAACTTAACATGTATGTCTGTGGCAAAGGCTTGGCTTTGACAAGCTCAGTTCTGTTTAACTCAGTATGAAGCACAGAGACAATAGTCCAAATTTATTCAAATGTGAGGTAGTAAGTAGCCTTGCACTATTGAATCTGGCTATACTGAGACCTGAGGCAAAAAGCAAATGAGGTAAAAAAAAAATGCGGAGTATGGAACAAGTGCTTGTGGAGTTTACACTTCATTAAAACACACATTATTTCAGAATTAACAATTACAAACAAATATAAAGGAAGCAGTGAGTTAGGAACCTGACTTACTACATGAATTGAAGTACCAGTACCAAAAATAGAGTTTTTTTTAATCTCACATTTAGAGACGAAAAAAAAAACTCTTAAATAATACCATTGTAATACTACTGTAAAATAAAAATTTAATATCATCCCAAAATTCAATGCAATATCCAATTTACATCAAAGATGTAGAGTGAATTTAAATAGTTAATTTTGTACTCTCAGGCAACTTTTTTTATTTTTTATCGTATTATTTTTCTTATGCGAGTTGAATATCTGTTATTCTAAATCCTAATGGAAATATTAGGTACTATAATGTGCAAAAATGTTTTTTTCCCTGAAACAAATTCCTGAGATTGTTAAGTAAAACTGAAGCACGGAAAGATAATACAACTAATGACATAAAAAAAAGAAAAACAATGCAAACCAAGACATGAAAACCAGCCAATTATTAATGTCAAAAGCCTTATTTCTGTTTAATTTTTATTAAATGAAGTTTTTAACTTCCATAACAGTTATTGCCTATTAGGCCCTTACATTAAAAATATAATATATTTATATATACAAAAAATAACTCAATTCAATTAAAACAAGACACAAGGCTCCAAATTATGGCTGGCTAGCAAGTAATGGAATGCTTTAAACAACTTCTAATAGGTAAAAATACTGCATTCAAATGGTTTCTTCTGCTAAGTCACATTCATAAAATTATATTGATAAAACTCTCCCTATTGCCAACTGAATTATAAGCCTCCAAGCATTGCACATTGTGTCCTCTAAAAGATCCAAACTATAGCATAATAAATGTTGAAAGTTACCCTACTATATGATGCAAAAATGACTTAATTTGTATGACAAATCTCGTGAACCATGTTTTACCCGTTTAGTAGTCAAGCACAAAGTGCATCAAATTATGAATATATATATATATCATCTAATTACACCGAAGAGGGAATAAAATAATTTTTATGGGTAAAATCGTTAGTAAATAAATTAACTGATCATGGGGTGCTTAATACAACCTTGGCCTTAAGAGCTACTTTGTTATTTAAACTAATAACCAATTACCCAAAAAAATAAAAAAGAAGCACCAAATTAAAAACAAACATAACCTCTAAAAGATGCTGTCAAATATTTCAAACAAAGAACAAAGCAAAAATACTAAACAAGTGTGGAAGTACCCATACACCAAATTCCATCCCCCACATGCGTTAAAACAATACACCAAATGCACAATGCCACATCAAGTTGGTTCTGATCAACAGAAGCTCCAACATAATGTAAAAACAATAACAAGACCTCTCTGAGCAGCCTTCACACCAAGTTGAACATAGTGCATCATAAATTACATAAAAATAAATTGCAAATAAACAGCATATTAAAAATGTATGTGCACTTCCAAAAAATAATGAAAGCTTGAAATATTTGTACTCTATTAAATTGTATTTTTAATCCAATTTAAATTATTTATGCTGTTTTATTCAAACATAAACATTTATCTGTGAGAGATTGTGTATGTGAACATCAGTAATATATAATTTACATAATTAGTAAAACAAATATGCTGTTTATTCCCAATCATTTTACATGCTCTTTTCTAGCTCAAGTTTTCCTTCTCATCTAAAAACATTTAAGTGAGATAATATTTTCAGATGGCAATGTCATTATAAAGTCAATCTACCATAGAAGATCTTATCCCACATTATTAAAAAAATCTTAATATACAAGAACATAAAAAACACAGCACTCACCATATAGCACACATTTTCACTCAAACATACCGACTACAACTGCAATTGTGCATAATGCAGTGTCAACCTAATTAAACACAAAGTGTCTAACCATGGTTACCACTGTCCTATTGTACACTATCAAAGTGGACAACATTCTTTGTTAATGTATCTTCATAGCACACTTTGCATCTTACAATATTTTAATAACGATAACAAAACTTTACAGCAAGCAACAAAACTCATTGGGAAATAAAAACAATATTTAAAATTTCAAGAAGTCAAATCTAACTTCAAATACGCTTACTCAAACAATAAAAAAAAGTTTGCTATAATCCTAAATTTCGTGACATTGTACACCGTTCGACTACCTGAGATTGCATAGGGAAACCTATCGTAAATTATGCGAACGTGACTGTGAACTAAGCAATGGCATTTTCCTCCGTCAGGAAAAATGGATATATCGGTAAAAAGTATCTCCTAGAAAATGCAGTATTTCAAAATGGCTGTATAAAACAAGAGTTTAGCATACTCGTGATGCTGGTCCTGAGTTCAGTTTATAACGTGTCATGTAATGTTATCGCCTCAGATCTGAATCAACTAACACTGCCCAGTTAAAGACAACGACCAATAAATACTGGAATCTAAAATGTGTACAAACAATGTAACTACAACTGTATTTACTGACAAATATCTATATACTCGGGGAAATACATTGACTAGGAGCAGATAGCATTATGAATATAAATATTATAGATAATTTATAATATTATAAATAATATAGAAAACTACTTCAGCACAACAGAATGTGAAGGAGGGAGAGAAAAGAAACCAAGGTAATAATAATAATGCAGCAGTAACAGTAAGAAGAAATTTAACAGTAGCGTCTGATGCATCCAATTTCAAAATGAAGGATGCAAGGATGTCCTCAAACGATCAGCTCTCATATTTAAACTTTCAAAATTTCTTTATAAAATAAAATACTTTACAGACTGTGTATAGCTGTGATTTGGCACTAGGATGTCGTAAACAATTGTCCCTGATTTCCCCTACAGCATTGGGGCGAGATAAACAAAATATGGTCATTTGCTACTGATTCCTGAGATGTAAAAAGATGTGATCTGTTGCACTTTTAATGACTAGTTTTCTAACAGGAGAGTAACGGTTTTGATGTTGACAATATTCACTTCAAATAAAAGCATATATAACAAAATAGTGTGTACAGCTCTCGTTGAGTTATTCAGCATACTGTAAATGCCTCAAAATGGGTGACATTTTGGTGCTTACTTCCACCACAAGCAAATTATACATTTACACTTGATCAAAAAACACACCGAGAGTGGGACATTTAGAGTATGAATCAATAACTGTTTGCCAAACACACAATCTTACAACTGGTGATAATTACTGGCCCTCGAAATACAATAAACATTAATATACAATTTCTCTTCGAATTCGAAAAACATCAAAATTAACTGCCAAAAATGTGCAACAACAAACAATGTATTAAATAGTAATTAACTCGTTAAAATTTTACATAATTTCTAAAGTCTAAAGTCACCATATATATGAGCGACATGTCAATCACCAGTTGTATTTTGAACAATTTGTGTTTGTAGCTTTTCAGTGAGGCACCATCATAAGATAAAATACTGCCCTTGGGGCACGACGAGAAGAAGTGGATAAAAGTGTGAAGTACATAGAGCCCTTGTCTTGCCTGTACAAGTTAAAGGTCTTCAAATTCATTATGTACAACCCATATCCCACATTGAAATCTTGCCTAAACCTCAGAGATAAGAGAGCTACAAGTGTTTGTTCTTACACAGACATCCAGAAAAAAAAGTGCTTCAAGAAAAAAAAAAACAAAAAACAAAAACAAAAAATTATCATTATAAAGAAAATAAAGATATACAATTACTTGTTAATAGGACACTCATCTTGCTTTTGCCCTTTAACAATGTCATATATATTTTATATATATTTCTATATATATATATCAGTAATAATTATCTATTTATATTTATGTATAAGATCCTTTGAGGTATTTCTGTTACTATCCTGATTGATTTTTGTTTCTCTGTGAAGAACTTGTTTATGAGGCTTGGCTTCAATTTGTTTACTGGTTGTTGTGGTTATGGACCTGAGCTTGTTGTTGAAATGCCTTGAGGCTGTACTCGGTCTTGTGCTCGCGAGCAATATGCCGCCGCACTGTGTTGTTGCGTGTGAAGGTACGGCTACAGAAAGGACACGGTACACGTATCCCTTGATGGCGCTGACGAATGTGAGCACGTAGGTTGGTTTCATACCCGTAAAGCCGCTCGCAGAACGGACATTTCAATTTCTTACCTGTGGATCATTCAATCAATTATTTCACACAAATGAAGAAACAGAAGAAAAGCAAAATTATACACTCCAGTTATATACTATACATCTGTACTATAATTTATACAATACAAATAAAAAATAGAAACATTTGATAGAAAAATTATTATATAATAATTGTGTTACAGCATGCCAAATGACACAATTACATAAACCATAGTATGGGAAAGGGGCACGCCGTAGCGTAGTGGTTAAGGTACTGAGCTACAAGCCGGAGGGTCGAGGGTTCAAGTCCCGTTGGGGTCAGGATTTTTAAACTGACCCAAACCCTCTGGCGGCACTATGGCCCTGGGGTCGACTCAGCCTCTAATGGAAATGAGTACCAGACACCTGTTCTGGGGGTAAAGGCGGCCGTCACGCAGGGCTGACAACCCGGCTGACATCAAGTGCCGATTGTCTAGAAAAAGTGGGAGCCTTAACCTCCCACTACCCCAAGGGCCTCCTGAGGCCTGTTGTGGGATCACTTTACTTTACTATAGTATGGGAAATACTGCAACAATATAATTATTTTTAATGTTTTTATTATTAATTTAATACTTCTCATTGAATTGACATTGAAAGCCAAATGTCCTGGGTTGAAACCTCGGTCTAGGCATATATTTTTTTCTTCAAATACAATATTTCTGTTTAAATGTTTATTTTATAAACACAATGCTATGTGGATAATTAAGTATATTATATGATTAAAATCTAAAATATATATATATATATACTAATAGTATTATTTATAAGTATAATTTAATCATTTGTCATTATAAATTAGAAAGATTATGTATTTTGATAATTTTAACATAAATAAGATACTGTATTCTAATAAATTAATAATATTTAACATGAACAAATGTTTAATAGCAATATCAATACACAACAATTTCAATGATGGGATATTTAAAAGTAGATGATAAGCTAAGCCACCATTCATCATGATTTAAAAATAGCTACTGTAAAAGAAGAAATAGAAAAATACAGCACTCGATATCTAAGGCGACTAGAAGTTCATCCCAATCATCTTCCAATCAATCTTCTAGAAAACAGCAAAGAAATAAGAAGACTAAAAAGAAATAAGATATTAGAACTTCTTTTTATTTTACATAAAATGTTGTCTAATGGAGTGCTGTCAATGGACAGTATTCTCCTTACAAGTTATGTATTTTAACAAATTTACTTATTGTCTTTTCAAGATAGATTGTAAATTAGCAATAAAGCTAAAAAAATTTAAAAAGAGAAACAAATGAACACACACAAAAAAACATGTGAGTTGAATCTCCATTTTTACTTTCTCTTACCTGAGAATCTGATATGATAAGCAATAAATAATTTCCTCTTTGATAAAATAAATAATTTAATTTATAATATAAAAAGTTCTAAGAACAATTCCTACTTTTAATAAATTACAATAGGAAATAACATTATGAGGTTCTTAATAAATAAGGTGAACCTGAAATTATCTTGCCTCATAAATTTTTGTGTTCTATTTGAACATGTTTCGATATGCCATGCACACTATCATCAGTTTGTGCAGCCGGATTCACCTTATTTATTAGTATCTACTATCACTGTTCAAGCTCCAAAAATGAAGTATAATGTTCCAATATTTTTGTAAACATGTTAATTTTGGATAGAAAAGAAAAATTAATTTAGATTCGCTCAAATGTAAAAAAAAGTTTGTTTTTTTATTTCCTACCTATTATGAGTAAATATCAACCCCACACTAAAACTGACCAAAACTTCGTCCCATAAAAAAGTTATATTGTTTATTTCTTAAGAAAACTCTTCTCGCCTTACCTTAGATTTGATCTCAGACTATCATTTCAAATTCACAGCAAAATCCTAATATTTTGATTAACAGTTAAGAAAATTGTGTTTAAATTTCTTAGAAAACTATGGAAGCTATATATAAAACATATTAAACAATTGCTTAATTTTTCAATAAACAGTTTTTTACACTGCATGTGAAAACGGAAATTATTTTTGCAGCAATTAAATATATTTCTTCTTTTCATTCTTCAGTACTAAAAATACTTTTCTAAATAAATTTTCTTTTATTTTTTTCCAAATAGTCCATCATTTATTATCCAGTATCATATTAGATGTCTTTCTTGGAAATCTAACTTAATTTCCCTTATTGTTTATTTTTTATTTCACGTGACACAGCATTGAGAATGTCACAAATGATGTGACGAAACCCTGGGTTTGCGAGGAGTTATGAAGTATGAGGTGAGTGAAATAAAAAATAAACAATATTAAAAAACCTCATAGTGTTATTTCCTATCTACATAACTTAATTAATTTCCCTTCTTTCCATAGATGAAGGCTACAATCCTCTTGTATTTATTTACGCCTTATACCCATGTCTTATTTGAGACACCTCTTTCCATCATCACTGGTCAAATTAGTTTAACTCTATATTTTCCTTTTAAACATGGCCACATCATAATAGTTCTTTCACTAAATGGATTATAGAATTAAAAAAAAACCCATATATGTGTTAATTCTTTCCATTACATACTGAAACGTCAATTTCAAATTTCAAAGTATATTCCTCTACCACAACTAGAATGTCAGTGAATGAGGAATGAGCAAACAGATACAAATACAGAATATACATTTTTACATGCCTAAATTAAATAAATTCTAAAATGTTATTATTAATCCAAATATATATTTAAGAGTATATCTTATAACAAGTAAAATATATATTTGAAGAGAAAAATATACGCTCAGACTGGTTTGAACCTAGGACCTTTGGCTTTCTATGCCAATGTTCTACCAACTGAGCTACCTAAGCACTCCAATCTAAACATAAATTTTTTTCTTATACATTGTTAATTCCCGAGCGTCAAATACTATGAATTGTTGTCCGATCATGCACATTGTGGCTTCTTATTTAAGGAGACATTTATTGGGAATTTAAACGCTATAAAGCCATGTTTTTGTTCATTAATTTAATACTTCACTGAAATAATAAGTAAAATATAATCAATAAATTACAATTGGACTTAACATTATGAGGTTCTTCTAAATAAATAAGTGGAGTCTATTTCAAATCATGTTCTTTTTGAACATGTTTCAATATATTTTTTTGTCTCTTCAGATATAACTTATCCTTCAGTAATAAATATTAAATTTATAATAAAAACATGTTTCAATGTGCTTGCACATCATCCTCAGCTTGACTAGACTGTTGAATTCTACAATGTCTGCTCTGGGATCGAATCCCATTCCATCTTTTCGTTGAACGAAGAGACTTGTAAATCAAATCTTCCCCCCCCCCCCCGAGAATTTCAAAATTCATGATTCTATCTCTCATTTAATAAATAAAACTATCACAATTTTATATGATTTTCATAAATACATATTTTATTAAACGTTCATAACAGCCGTTTCAATACAGTGTATCTTCATCAGACAAATGTTATTGCTCAATTGACCATTAGAACGAAGGAACACATTAGAAATATAAAAAATGGAGAAGTAGAAAAATCTGCAGTAGCTGCTCATGTTTGATCAGGAAAATAAAAAATCAATATGAACACGAAATAATTAAAACAGAAAATACAATAAAACTAATCATTTGAGAGAAGATCTACATATCCAGAAGAACAGAGATAGAATCAGGAATTTTGAAATTCCCAGGGAAAAGGATTGATTTGATTTGCAAGTTCTTCAGCAAACCAAAAGAGAGAGTGGGATTCGTCATCCAGTGCCGACAACACAGAATTCAACAGTCTGGACAAGCCGATGATAATATGCAAGCATATTGAAAGAAGCTGTATTGGCTTTATAATGTAATGTAAAATTCCCAAATAAATATCTTCTTAACAAGCCGCCATTTGCAACATAGAAGCAAAAGTTTCATAGCATTTGGTGCACGGGAATTGGCAGTGTATACTACTACAATCATTAAGTTCTCAGACTTTACGCCTGGAGGGTAGGCATCCACAAGAATCTGGATGTCTCACAAGATGCCGATAACTCGGCATACACTTAAACAGAACCACATCCTCCCTCAAAATAGTCACCGTTGGCCATTATGCACATTTGCCAACATTGGTATAGCTGCTGGAAGCACTGCTGAAAGATGTTGGCAGGAAGGTCCCGAATGACTTCTCTTGTGGCAGTCATGACCTCTTTGGAAGAATGAAATATACGCCCATGTAGGATTGCTTTCATGCATGGAAAGAGAAAAAAAATTGCATGGCGCAAGATCAGGTGAGTACAATGTGCGGGAGCGTTGTCGTGTAGCAACAGCCAATTCTTTGTATGCCAAAGCTGAGGTCACTTACGGCGAATTGAATCGTGTAAATGGCCAAGGATCTCTTTATAGCGGGTTTTGTTTGCAGTTACACCTTCTGATATGAATTTCATGTGAACAATTCCATTTGAATCAAAAAACAGTTCAAGCATCACCTTGCTTTTTTACCTGTCTTGTCGCGGTTTTTTCTATCGTGGTGATAATGGCATTTTCCAGATGGCAGATTGTCGTTTCAGTTGTGGATCATAAAGGAAATACCATGTTTCATCTCCAGTTTTTATCCGGTTGAGAAACTCGGATCATCATCAGCACTACTGATGATGTTACCACAAATCGTCATGCGATCATCACGTTGGTCTTGTGACAGGATTCGTGGCACATTGTGATGGGTAACACGAGACATGTTCAGGTCATGAGACAGAATTTTGTAGCAAGTACTATGGCTGACTCCTACCGCTGCTGCCAGATCGTCTACTGATTGGGAGCGGTTAACACGCATCAATGTTACTACTTCTTCCATCTTTAGTTTGAATTATTTGTGGCCGACCAGCATGCACATCATCTTCCAAACTGTGTCTTACTTGCAAAAAAACGTCAGTGCCACCTAAACACAATACTGTGACTCAATGCGTACTCACCGTATACTTGCTGCATCATTTGAAACGTTTCGGCAGCGGTCTTGCCTAATTTCTGACAGAACTTGATGTTGCTCTAACTGTGACATCTTGAGTTCCGACATGCACATTCAAATCACCGTCACAACAAAGACCATAGTTCTGCTTGCAGTCCATGCTCTCAACTGTCTCTTGCTGGGACGAGAGACTAACTGACAAGATACCATACCACAGCACCACCTATGCACTATAGTGCATCACAGCACCATTATGCACTCAGTCTCAAAACTTAATGACTGTACCATGTATAAGAGAAAAATTTGCATTTAGAATGGAACTCACCCAGATAGCTCAGTCAATAGAGTATTGGCCCAGAAAGCCAAAGATCCTTGGTTCTAGTCCCAGTCTGAACGTATAATTTTTCTCTTCAAATATATTGAAAAATATGTTGAAAAGAACACAATGATTTACTAGGTAAGATGAAACAGACTCACCTTATTTATTACGTAAAATATAAGCTTTATTCATTATATTATTTTTAGTCTGGACATCTTACCTCAATATTAATGTTGATTTTCGTTCTTGAACATGTTTCAACACAATTCTTTTGAAATACATCGTCCAGCTTGGTCCCCAACTGGTTTATTTATGTGCATAATGTTGGCACCACCTGGATTGTCGATGTCAGCTCCATCTTGTGGTTGGCCAAAGAACCTCCAAACAGGGCCCAGCTCCATCGGTATTGCAAAATTCATAACTCTGTTTCTGTCGTTCTCTGAATATATAATTTTCCCCAAGATAGTCCGGCTCTTGGGGATGGTCTAACTGTTTTAATAAGGTAGGGTCTGAATTTAATATTATGTTTTTCAGACCAAACATGAGCAGCAACTGCAGATTTTTCAATTTCTCCATTTTTAATATTTCTTATGTGTTCTTTGGTTCTAATTTTTAGGTATCTTTTTGTTTTTCCTATATATATCTTTTCACAACCCATGCATTCAATTTGATATATTCCTGACTTTTTATTTTTTTCATTTTTGTTGGTTTTTATTAGTTTATTTAAACTGTAGTTATTTTTTGGTGCTAATTTAATATTAAATTTCTCAAATATCTTTTGAAATGTATTATGTACCCAAGGATGATATGTGAATTTCCTATATTTTTTCATAGGTGGTTCTTCTTTTTCAAGATTACTTCTGTTTATCATTTTTTGTTTTTTATACTCTTGAAAAAGAAGAACCACCTATGAAAAAATATAGGAAATTCACATAGCACCCTTGGGTACATAATACATTTCAAAAGATATTTGAGAAATTTAATATTAAATTAGCACCAAAAAATAACTACAGTTTAAATAAACTAATAAAAACCAACAAAAATGAAAAAACTGATAAAAATAAAAAGTCAGGAATATATCAAATTGAATGCATGGGTTGTGAAAAGATATATATAGGAAAAACAAAAAGATACCTAAAAATTAGAACCAAAGAACACATAAGAAATATTAAAAATGGAGAAATTGAAAAATCTGCAGTTGCTGCTCATGTTTGGTCTGAAAAACATAATATTAAATTCAGACACTAAATTATTAAAACAGTTAGAAAATACAAAAGAGCTGACTATTTGGGAAAAAATTTATATTCAGAAGAACAGAAACAGAGTTATGAATTTTGATATACCGATGGAGCGTGACCTTGTTTGGAGGTTCTTTGGCCAACCACAGGATGGAGCTGACATCGACATCCTGGTTGTGTAATATAAATAAAACCTGTCTGGGAAAGCTAACGATAAAACAGAATTGTTTTGAAACATGTTCAAGAACAAATCAACATTAATATTGAGGTAAGATGTCCAGACTAAAAATAATATAATTAAAATAACCTCAAAATATAACTTCCTAAAATTAAACATTAAGCTTTATTCATATTTGAAGAGAAAAATTATATGCACAGACTGGGGCTTGAACCCAGGACATTTTGCACTCTAGGCAAGTGAGCTACCTGAGCAAGTTCCTATCTAAATGCAAATTTTCCTCTTATATACACTATTAATTCCCATGCACCAAATGCTATGAAACATTTGCTTCTATCTTGCAAATGGCAGCTTCTTTATTAAGAAGACATTTATAAGAATTAAATAAATCGTGATTATTTCTTACCTCATACTTCTATGTTCCTTTAAACAAAGCACTACAGTATCGGCGACTCCTTGTCACCATCATCAGCTGTTTCACGATTGTCAATTTTTTTCTTTTGTTGATAATTATCTAAACTGCCATCTTTTTAAGGAATTATTTTCTAACTGCCATCTGGTGTTCTTTTTAATGGATCATTTTCAAAACTGCCATCTGTTGTATTTTTGAAGAACTTTGTAATCAAGCTCGGTTTGTCTGGAATTTCGAAGTTCATGGTTCTAGTATGTTTTTTTTAATATATATATTTTCCCAAACTGTTAAATCTAAAGGTTTAGATAGATGTTTCAAAAGTTTTGCTTCTTTTTCAATCCTATGATGCTCTAATAAACTATGTGCTGCTATAAAAAAAAAATTGACAATCGTGAAAACAGCTGACGATGGTGAAAAGAAGTCGCCGATACTGCAGTGCTGTGTTTAAAGGAACATAGAAGAATGAGGTAAGAAATAATCACGATTTATTTAATTCTTATGAATTGAACCTCATAATGTTAAAAATTCCCAAATTTAATATATATAAGAAGACATTTATTTGGGAATTTTACATTACATTATAAAGCCAGTACGGCTTCTTTCTATGTTTTTATTATTCATTTCATACATCTCAATAATGTATAAATCATATTTAAAGACAAAAATTATACGCTCAGATTGGGGCTTGAACCCAGGACCTTTCACACTCTAGGCAAATGCTCACTGCAGCATTGGATTGGTTGTGCTACAGAAGCAATAATGCTCTTTCTTGTTGGCCACCAAGGTCTCCCAACCTCATGCAATGTGACTTTTTCCTTTGGGGACAGAATGTTCATCCCTCTACTTCATTACGATTTAAATGAAATGGAAGAATGTATCAGAAGAGCTGTGACATGTTTTGATGCAGATACGTTACAACAGATTTGGAATTAACTTAATTACTATCATCTAGCTTAAGTCCATCCGAGTCCTTTTGTATGGGAGTGAATCTTGGATTACCACTACCAAACAAGAAAGTAAAATCCAAGCAGCCGAGATGAAATTTTTAAGAAGAGTAAAAGGCTGCACTAGAATTGACCAGATAAGAAACGAGGATAACTGTTACGCCTACACTAGGGCCTAACTGCCATAATAATAAAATACTATAAAAAACCGATAAAGGATATACATATATATTTGTTTTTATTATATCAGAAATTAGGAAATAAATAACCGCATTGAAATACAATTTAGTCTTTTTTCAAAGGACCTTTTAAATATAAAAAAAGCGAGTAAAAATCTATAATGTTTTATATCCTGGATCAAAACCATGTCACAAGATTCCAGGATGTAAAGTCATATCAACATTATTTAGTCAGGAAGATCAGAGATGACCACATTAGATAGGGGTGAATTGAGTTGCAAGAAGTGAAAGTGGAACAGAGTTTTCCATTTTGACATAGATGAAGGTTTTGGACTAGATCATGTGAAAGTTATAAGTGAAAACCGATGAAAAAACCCCACATGTATTGAAGGAAAAAACTAACTTTCCACCCAAGTTTACCCCGATTAGAAACTTAAAATTTATCATATAAATATTCGCGATTTTTCTAACGAATTCAGAATGGTGTGGGGGGACCGAAGGGTTCGGTTCCCCCTGCGGACGAGAGCAGCTCTACATGGTAATATGAATCTTTTATCTTTTTTATCATTCTTTTAAATGGTCATTTTACATTCATAAATTTAATTAAAGGACCAAATGGTCCAAAGAACTTAGAATAATGACCAAAGTTGATTCTTTTAAATGATTGTTTTCTCTCTCTGAATTTTATCAGTTTTAGTATTTTTGACGCTTTTCAATATGGCGATTTTAGCTGATTTTAATAAGTTTTTTTTATATGTTTTGGTTTTAATATTTCTCTATGTTTGGTTTTATTCTAATAAATAATGTTATTTTATGGTTTACTGTGTTTTTTAACTCCAAAGCCAAGGCCAACTGCTCGGGCCAAAGACCACTTAAACTATAGAGATCTTTTACGCTACGTTACGGCGGGGCTCAACTGTCCACGCGTAACAATATCCGTGAAGAACTGCAGATCTACTCCATAAAAGAAAAGATATTTAACAACAAGAAACAGTGGAAAGAACATGTAGAAAGAATGGAAGAAAGTAGATTACCAAATAAAATCTTCCATTATTTTCCAAGAGGAAGAAGAGATGTCGGACGTCCTCGGAAGAGATGGTCTTAGATCTATTAGTGAAGACGGAACAGGCAACTCTTGCCTAAACCAGGAAGTGAAGAAGAAGAAGAAGACTATCATCTAGCTGTGTTTTGTAGGTATCACAATTGAACATTTGTGAGTTCAAAAACTAAACTTCAAGACTTCTACAAAACAGTGCAAAATGCATCCAGATACCACAAACAGTTATTGTTTTATAGAACATTAAATTATTTACTTCTTTTGTAGTATCGGTACCCCTGTATAACATTTGCAGGTATTTGAACAATAAATCTTTAAAAAATAGTGGAAAAGCAAATTTCAAAATTAAAAGAAAGGATGTAAATTATTTGAACAGATTTGTATGTTTTTTTTATCATCAACATCAAGACTTAGGCCATCTGACCTGTTCCGACTTCAAGAGATTTGGTCTCCCCATCTAGCAAATGGTCTTCCTTGACTTCTGTATCCTGTGGGTCTGTAGTTTAATATAATTTTAGGAGGTGTATCATCTGGCATTCTAAGTAGATGCTCGTACCAATTTTATCTTTGTTTGTCAATTTTAAACCATCAATTTAAAAATATTTAATTGATCTCTTATTCTGTACTTCTTTTCTGCTCCATAAGAGTGTAACCCGCTGTTGGCCTTAAAAATCTCATCTATGCTGCCCTCTATATTCCTCCTATCTGTATGAGTCGAAGTCCAATTTTCACTGCCATACATAATAGTAGGAACGCCCATGACTTTATAAAATTTCAGTTGAGTATCTTGAGTTGTTTTATTCTTTAGAGTTCTTCTTATTGTTCCACACATTCTTTGAAATTTCTGTACGTTTATATTTATATCTTCTTTTTGGCAGTATAATACATTAAAACCCAGATAATTGTAGGGTTTCACTTGTTCGATGATATTATTATTTATGACAATTTTACATCTAAGATAATCTATTCCTCGAAATGCCATTTTGTTTTTGTACATGAAATATTTAAATTATATTCCTTGCCTACTTTTTCTAATTGGTTTGCAGCTCTCTGGAGATTATCTTCTGATGAACTAAAAATAGCCTGGTCATCTGCAAATAAAATCATATTTAAAACTGTCATTAAATTTTTAATTTTCAATTAAGACATCTTACCATCTTTTAGTCCACCGCTGTGGTCTCGAGGTTGCGTGCTGCCTTGTCACGCAGCGGGCCCGGGTTCGATCCCCGGTCGGGACAGTTTTTCTGGGTGAGGTTTTTATAGGGGTTTTTCCTCACCTGTAAGACAAATGTCAGGAAAACTTTAAGGCCCAAACGGTCCCCGAAATCATATGGCCACCATCATCATCATCATCCTTCACCGGTGTGGAAAGCAACAGGAAGCTACCACATCTACAATTCCCTAGTAAAGCTGCAAAGCATGGAAATGCTATGATTGCAGTGAAAGACCTACCCTCGGGTAGAATTACTATGGATGGACCATCTTTTAATAGCATGATCAACATATACACTACACAAAACCGGAGATAGCGGGCATCCCCATCTTACACCTTGGTTAACTTCTTCAGAGATATTACTCTTCGTTATTCTTTTGTCAATGCTGATGGTTGTTTTGGAGTACAGACTTCTAATTAATTTTATAATGTGATTTGCATATCCACTCGTTTTCATAATGATCCATAATTTCTTTCGACTTACCTTATCGAAAGCTTTCTCATAATCAACAAATAATATAAATGTTGGTAAGTTATATTCTCTCCTTTTTTTTCAACAAGTTGCTGCATTATGAATTTGCCATCGGAGCAGGAACGCCCTTTCCTAAAACCATATTGTTCATTCTCTAAAATATGTTCATTAATTGGATTTATTCTACAGGTGATAATTTTTGCTCAGATGGCTGATATCCCTAAACTATTACAATCCTATTTCCTCTTTTAAAAACTGGGTACAATATCCCTCTTCCCCATCCCATTGGTACTTTGCATGTATTCCAGCATATATGTAGTTTTTTTTTCCCCCAAGCGCAACAGGTCTAGAAGGCCCTTGGTCTACCAGTCGGCTGCTGGCCTCACATCCACATGTGTTAATCACAGAGGTAGACAATCATCGAGCCAATATAGGGGTGACATATGGTCAGCATGTCGGGTCCCACAGCCGCTATAACTGGTCTTCTCAACCTGGAGTCGCTACAATCCAGCCGTTATAGCTGGTCTTCTCAACCTGGAGTCACTACTTATTGTAGCTACCCAAATGCCTCACGATGCTGGGCGGGCACCGGTCCCATACTGGCCAAAATTCCATGAGAAAATTTCTTCCCCCATGGGGACTTGAACCAGCGCAAGTCCCCTAGCTCTGCACCAGGGCTTCTTGCCTTAACCACTTGGCTATGGCATGGGATATATATGTAGTATGTCTAGAAATCTTGATTTTATTCCCAGGGGGGGGGCGTATTTGATCATCTCTATGTTAATTCCATCACTTCCTGGAGCTTTTCTATTTTTAAAAAAGTGAAGTGCTTCTTCAAATTCATGAAATTCTATTGGGTCCATGTTTGCATATTCTTGAACCTCCGCAATTGTTTTATCTGAGCTTCTCCACAAATCTTTGTATGTAAGTCATTATTTTTCTGTTATATTATTAAGTTGTACTGCATCTTTTTTTTGGATTTATTTACATGTTTTAATATTTTGTATGCTACATTTTGTGTGCTGTGTACATCGTGTTCTACGTTGCTTACATATTATTATATTGTTTTCAAATCCCTTGTAACTGGCAATGAAGCCATTAGCATTACTGTTTTCCAATATTTCAGAGCTATAGTTTTCAACATGAAGTGCATTTAATTATTAGAATACAATTTTAAATAATGCAACTGCACTGTTCAGAATTAATATCTTATTGTAAAATATAAAAGTTTTCCGGTAATGAGCAGTAATTAGACTTTTCTTACAACAATGGTAGTGTAATAATATTGCATAAATATTCTAAAAGTATATCATACTGAAATATAAGCATGCTATATACAGTAATTACCTTTGACCTACTTCCAGTACACCTGTCAATATTGAAAGGATTGCACAACTATGGTTTCTCCAAGGACAAAAATAATAATGCAATATACTAGTCATTCTGATACTATGAATATCATTTGACGAAAGTTCATACATATATATATATATATATATATGATACAGAATGTGCATTAAGTTGAAAGTATACAGAATTTTTTTATTCAATGCCCCAGGTTGTCATTTTAACATTTCTAGTGTTCTCTCCTGGCATTGGCTTAAATGTGACCCACTCCTGAAGTTATGGCGCCAAGAAGGCGCAGTTATGTTACCCCGATGATATGATGGGTGATAAAAGATAATGAAGTGCCAGGAGAGTTCTTAACCTAAACTTAACCTAAATTCCAGACCATGAGCAACCACAGGAATTATTCCTTTTAAAGAAATATTCATATGGTTTGACCGGGAATCGAACCAGGTATCTCATGAACAGTAGTCAGAAACGCTGACCACTAGCCCATGAGGCTGATCAGCATTCAGAAATTTAGAATGTTTCCTTTTGATGACATCTTGGAATAAACAGTAGTAGTAGTAGTAATAGTAGTAGTAGTAGTAGTAGTAGTAGTGGCGGCGGCCGCAGCAGCGGCAGCAGCAGTAGTAGTAGTAGTAGTAGTAGTAAGCTCTTGTATCTCTGAATGAGACTTGGGCATTCTCCCCCTTTAGGGGAGAAATTCAACCATACTAATTTAGTTACACTTGTTTTCGGATAGATATCACTGAATGGCCCGGGGTCAGTGTTCTGCCTCATAGCGACATCTAGGAAACCAAGGTAGTACTTGGATGGGAATATTTGGCAAATTTTGCTTAGAGGCCTTTTTATTCAGGCTTCAGGATCTTTTACGAGCCTGAATATCTTCAGGCTCAGAACCCACAACTTAAAGTCTCTCCCGAAGGACTTATCCCTTGGGTTTTTCCATCCTAAAAAAATCCATCAACCATAGCAAGATTTGAACCTGTATTCCTCGGAACTAGAAGCAAGGGACATAAACACTAGCCCACCATGGCCAACTGATAGGGATGGATTAACTGATCATAAATTGGTTACCTAGAAATCCAACTTGAGTTGAGGTTCCTGTATAGTTCACTAATTTCCAAGAACAGGAAGTAATAGTTCCCTAAAGTTTAACAAATGAATAAAATATTTTCATTAATATTTAATCATATAGTTTTCTATATAAAAATTCATATTTGCTTTAAATTAAATGTCTGAAAACTAGTAAATAAATTTCAATTGAATGCATTATTTTGTTGAGAATGGATTGAAAAATAAATTTTGGTCATCAACTAAAGCAGTTTTTTAAGGGTATATATCCAAATTTTCCATTATTTTAATTGAATAAATTGTTCTTCGAGCAGACTTCCCCATTTGATGTAAAAGATTAATTTCTCCAACCTCCTATGTGAAGAAGAATGGTAGAAGAAAAATACTAATTTCTCTAACAGGTTCTATATTACTTTTTTAGGAATGTCTATAAACACAAAAATTGAAAGGGACAGAAATGTGAAACTGTCAAGATTTCAAATGATATGTGGAACTATACATACAACATTAAAGAACAAAACAAGAAGAGATAATAGATTGAAATTTTATAAAACATTGGCATTTCCTGCATTACTTTATGGGAGTGAAACTTGGGTAATGACCAAAAAATTACAAAGTAGAATACAAAGCATAGAAATTAACTAAGAACAAAAGGCTGCACAAGAATGGATCGGTTAAAGAATAAATATATAAGAACAGAGTTAAATATATAGGCTATCCATTAAATGATAAAATCAAAGAATATAGAGAAAAATGGTTTAGACATGTAGAAAGAATGAACATAACAAGATTAACAAAAGCAGCATTTAACTACAAGCCAAGAGGTTCAAGGAATGTAGGAAGGCCAGTGAAAAGATCGACATAACAACTGTGAGGCGAACAGGCATTTTGCCTAACCCGTGAAGTGAAGAAGAAGAAGAAAGTATTATTTAATTAGGCAAACTTTTATCACTCACCTCATATTCTTCTTCTATTTAAACTAGTTTCAGAACTTTCTACTTCAGTTCCATCTTCAGTAATTTTGTGACCGTTCTTCTGTCGTCAAGATGACAGAGGTGAATAATAAAAGTTTACTTAAATAGGCATGCTATAGCGTAATGGTTAAGGCATTGCACTACAAGCCGGGAGGTCGAGGGTTCGAATCCCGATGGGGTCAGGATTTTCAAACTGACCCAAACCTTCTGGCAGCACAATGGCCCTGGGGTCGACTCAGCCTCTAATGGAAATGAATACCAGAGGCTTGTTCTGGGGTAAAGGTGCCGTCATGCAGGGCTGATAACCCAGCTGACATCAAGTGCCGATTGTCCAGAAAAAGTGGGAGCCTTAACCTTCCACTGTCCCGCCTCCTGAGGCCTGTAGTGGGATTACTTTACTTTACCACAGAGTACCAGAGAAGAAAGTGGACAAGTTTTGCATACATGCCATAAGCGGCGCTAGTGTAGAACAACTAACAACATCTAAATTTTTTCGATTTTTTTCTGGTACTAATATGAAATTCAGCACTGCCTGGTGGTAAAATTATGAATTATAATTATATAATGCCATCTGGTGAATAATCATGAAATTGAACTTTTATAGGAATAAATAACATATTAATTAATCTTAAATTATGGAACTATTTATTCCCAGCCTCTCAGACCTAAAGATTTTCTTTAATTTTAACAGAAGAACGGAAATAAATAAAACATGTTAATTTATTTTTGTTTATTAAAATTTAAAAACATGCATTATGAGCTCTTTTAATAAATATGTACAACTGACCTACCCCCCTTATTCTCACATACATATTTTATACAATATTTATTAAAGAACCTTAGCCATGTCGTACATCTGAAGTCCATTATAAAGTCACATTTTTAAAATGTTTATTAGAAATGGCTGTACCTAACATAACAAATCTTAGAATTTTATCACTTCTAGTAGGTTTATCTTTGAAAATAGATTCACATTAAAAACGTAAACAAGCTTGAATTTACTAACAAATTAGAGTAAAATAAAATCTAAGTAATGATTTTAACTTTTGATAATATATAATTTTTACAGTACTTAGAATGAAAGGATAGCAGTTAAAATTTTCTTCTTCTTCTTCCTTCCAAGTATTAGGCCAAGGCCTGTTACGATCCTATAGAAAATTTTCCCTCCAGCGTTTCATAGGACGGCCCAGTGATCTTCGTCCTCTTGGTATATAATTATAAACAGCTTTGGGGATCCGATTTGAACTCATTCTTTCAAGATGGTGTTTCCAATTTAGTTGGTACTGTTTAATATATTCCAAAATTGGCGTAGTCTTCAATTCTTTTAAGATATCGGTGTTCCTTTTCCGATCCCATCTGGTGTAACCCGCTGTTCTGCGCATGTGTTTTGCACTCTTTTAACTTTACTATCTAATCTCTCTTGGTTAACTCTTGTTTTTTCGACCCCGACGCTATTAGGGCATCCGAGGGCTAGGGAGTCTTTCCTTTCTTCCATTTCTTCTTTCCTTTATTTTCTTTTTCTTCTCCAGAAAAGCCTGACCAGAGGCTATAAGACGGCAGCCCCATCACTGGTCTTGCCTTCCTTTGGCCAGCAACCAATCGAAGGGACTATTATTATGCTTTCAAGTCTTATACGAGAATTTCCCAGTTAAAATTTTAATTTTACAAAATGGCTAATTTCCCATAATCCCGAGTGAACACGCCGTGCATGACACCATGTGCCTTGCATTTGTTTTATTTTAGTTACATATTCTGTTATTACGAAACAGCGCTACCATTGTAGTTTGCTCATTGTAGTTCATCGTAAAGGACCAAAATTTTTTAGATGTCACTGTACTCAGTTTTCCCTCTATTCGAAGTTTCTCTATGTACTTTACTTTAGGTTCTATATTTTTGATGTTTTTATTTGAATTAACATTTTCCAATCCTGGATAGAATCTAATTTTACGTAAAACTAGAGGTCCAAGGTTCAAATTCCAGTTCAAACATTCATTTTTCTTTCGTAAATTAGATTCTATATTATTCAGTTTTCCTGATAGCTTGTGAACCATCTACCGTAAATCCAGAAAAGTGTTATAACATCTATTTAATAGATGATTTCTTAAAGTACATTTTACCAAGAGTTCATTCAAAACACTTCTTGGCTCTATTCCGCAAAAGTACGGTATAATATGTTACAAGAGTTATTTGTAACTATCAGTGATTATTAGAATTGTGTTCCACAAAGGTTTCTAGTACATTTATATATTATTTTAAAATACAATAGGAAGTAACATTAAGAATTAAGACATTTTGTCAGTACATTCTTACCTCTTATGGTTATTTTTGTTGAACATATGTTTCAAGGCTTCTGAGCCCCATCGTCAGCGATTACAGACTGAATTTTCTCAAGTTGTCGGCCCTGATTCTTGATTCCTGCTCTCTCTGCCTCTGGTACAATGAATTTACTAATGAGGTTCCTTTCTCTGGGAATTTCAAAATTCATAATTCTTTCCTTGTTCTTCTGTATGTAGATTTTTTCCCGTATGGTAAGTTCATTTTTGTTTTCTGTTTTAATAATTTTGTGTTTTTCTGACCAAACGTGAGCAGCCATGCAGATTTTTCTACTCCCCCCCTCTTTTTTTACATTTTTTGTGTTCTTTAGTTCTAATGGTTAAATTTTCCTATGTATATCTTATCACAGTCTGCACATTTTATTTGATATATTCCTGATTTTTTACAATCGTCAATCTTTTCATTTTTATTAGTTTATTTAAACTATAATCATTCATTGGTACTAAATTAGTATTAATTTGTCTTACAGGTGAGGAAAAACCCAGAAAAAACCTCACCTAGGAGCCTGTCCCAACCGGGAATCGAACCCTCCATAGTAAATTTAATTGTTTTATTATGAATATTTAAAAGTTTAACGGCATCTTCTAATTGTTTTTTGTTTTACTATTGTTATGATATCATCCACATATCTACTCCAAAATTTAAAAATCAAAGGGTATGCTTTGGTTACCTGACATTCAAAGTTACCCATAAACATATTCGCTAAAAATGGTGATAAAGGATTTCCCATTGCAAATCCAGATCTTTGTCTATAATATTTTCCTCTGAAAGTGAAGAACATTTGATTTAAGCATAATCTGGTTAATTTCATGTACTCTTTAACACTATCATCATCTATCTTGTTTTCTTTCAGTCATTTTTCTAAAATTTCCATGGTTTTGTCAGTCAGGATGTTTGTGAACAATGATGTGATGTCAAATGAGACCAATCTTTCTGACGGTTCGATTTCTACATTTTCTAATTTGTTCATTCCTTATTTACAAGAGTATAAGTGCATTCTTCCTGTTCTCTTTCTTAACACAGAAGTATTAGTATTAATCAGACTCTGTAACTTGTACAGATTTCTGTAAATCAATGGTAAAGAGAAAAATTTCTGCCTGAACCGGGAATCGAACCCCGAACCTTTAGCTTTCCGTGCTAATGCTCAGACCACTGAGCTAATCCAGGCTTCATTCCCATCCAAGCAGAAATCCTTCCTTTACCTTACTCTATGTTTGGGGCTCGATTCCCGGTTCAAGCAGAAATTTTTCTCTTTACCATTGATTTACAATAATTTAATTGTGTTCATTAATTTACTTATTTCTATCATAGTAATAGCTTTAGCTTCTCAATATTAATTTAATTGTACAGATTTTTTTACAAGTGAAAGAATATTTAATATTAAATTTATCACTTCTCACTCAATGACAAATTAAATTTGAAGAGAAAAGCATATATTTGAAGAGAAAAATTTTCGCCTAGACCGAGACTCGAACCCGGGACCTTTGGCTTGCCGGGCCAAACGCTCTACCAACTGAGCTACCGAGGTGAGTTGCGATCTAGATGCAAATTTTTCTCTTATATACGTTGTAATTCCCTCAATCCTGGTTTAGGCATATATTTTTCTCTTCAAGTTTAAGTGAAAGAATATTAATAATTTTAAACACTAAATAATTTTGATGTTATATTTTAAATTAACATTCTCCAGGATTGGATTTAGTTTTATTTTAGAAAGAAAAATTAAGTTCAAACCGGGAGTTGAACCCTGGATCTCTGACTCTGTACATCAGTGCAATAACCGTTATACAATTCGAACTTCCGATAGGAACGTCAAATTTATTTCTAAAATAAAACTATATCCAATTCTGGAAAATGTTAATTTAAAATATTACATCAAAATAATAAGATTTGTAACATTTAAATTCTCAATAAAAAATACTTCAAATAGAAGTCATCAGACCTTTGGATGAAAGGAGACTTGTATAAGTGCAAATAAATGTTACGTTCCCATCAGAAGTTCGAATGGCATAACGGTTATCGCACTGACATACAGAGCCAGAGATCTGGGGTTCGACTACCAGTTTGAACGTAATTTTTTTTTCTTTCTAAAATAAAAGTAAATAATTTCTTTGAGAAATACAAGAAATAATTGATTGAAATTGTGAAAGTGATGTTGACAATATTATAAATATTCATGTCTATAAAGAAAGGATATATTTTTATTTTTATTCATTATTTGAGTGTCAATATGCTACAAGCCGGAAGGTAGAGGTTTTAAGCCATGGTGGGGGTCAGGATTTTTAAACTGATCCAAACCTTCTGGCAGCACTATGACCTTGGGGACAACTCAGCCTCTAATGGAAATAAGTACCAGATGCTTCTTCTGGGGGCAACGGCAGCTGTCACACAGGGCTTGATATCAAGTGCTGACTGTCTAAAAAAAAGGGGGGGGGGAGCCTTAACATCCTACCAATCCAAGGGCTTCCTAAGGCATGTAGTGGGATCAGTTTATCATTATTTGAGTGTAACAAACATTTTATGTTAGGATTTATATTAGTGCCATCTCTTGTTAAAAATTGGGAATTGAAATGTTGACAACACATTATAGTATCTTTAGCAGGCAGAAATAAATTTTTGTATTTTCGATATAAGTTGTAAGTTTTTGGTGGAGATTTCAAGTACTGATATTTATTTATATTAATAACATATTAAATCACTGAGCTTCAAATTGTGGCTGGTGTTTTTCCATTAGCTTCTGTGTTTATATTTGAAAATTGTCAGAACACACGAATGACTTTAAATTTGTTACTACTGATAAAATAATACTGTGGAAACATGATTATCTTCTGTGTACATTAAAATAATTTATTAATGAAGGTTAATATAGCCTAATTCAAGGAATGATGTTGGATACCATTTTCTATAATGTATAAGTCTTCTATCTTATTTTGTAGAACAGAAAGTTACAATTCCATACTTTACAAGAATTTTTACTTGTAACTAATAATGTAATTACCCCATACTTTTGTGAAAAAGGCCTCTAGCTATTTTAAAATGTAATCAATCTATTTTAGTATGGTTTTGTAATGAACTTTCACATTTATTAGATATTAAAACATACCATCTGCTGTAGCAATTGAGCCCCCTTTATGGACAGGCAGTTTTGTACTTGAACCCGAGTTCCAAGGGATTATCTCAGATGTCTTGTCAGCACTCGTCTCTATAAATGATGCAGCATTTGCCCCATGGTGCTCTTCCAGTCGATTGGAGAGCTCAAGTTTCACCCGTAAATCTGAACAAGAAAGAGAACTATTTAACAACAAAACACATTTTCAACAGAGAAAAAAATTAAACTACCTCAAATTCACCATTTTAAACGTGAAAAAGCCCCGTGCTTTAGCTGAGTGGTTTAAGGCATGATTTCTTGATGTAGATGTACGTGACTTGCACTGCATCAAATCATGTAATTTTGGCCAATATGTAACCAGTGCCCACCCATAACTAATTAAAACTAACTACTGGCACTATCGAAACCATAGGTTGATAGCCGCATGGACATAAGCTCTCCACATATCCCTATCCAATATTTTCCAATCATCTCCTATATAATCTATTTCCTAAAATCATGGTTAATGTTATTCTCCCATCTCATTCTTGGTCTACCAACTGGGCATTTTCTCTCTAATTTTCCTACAAGAAGCTTCCAAGCATCTCTTTCATTCCTCATTCATGCCACATGTCCTGCCCATTGCAGTCTACAAGACTGAACTGTTCTTATTATATCTGGCTTCCTATAAAGACCATGTAGTTCACTGTAATGTAGTTTTCTCCATTCACCTGTCTGTTCATCTCCCTTTGGTCCAAAAATTGTCCTAAGAACTTTATTTTCAAATACTCGTAATCTCCTATCCTCCCTTAAAGTAAGAGTCCATGTTTCACATCCATATAACATAACACTGGGAGAATAACAGTTTTACACATTTTCAATTTAACATTTTTTAAAGAAGTTGGGATGACAAGAGTCCCTGTAATGCATAATAGCATGCATTTCCAGAATTGAGCCTATGTTTAATTTCTTTGTGCATCTCATTCCTATTTGTAATTATTGTTGCTAGGTATTTGAATTCAGCACTTCTTCAAAATTCCTCCATTTCCATTATATAATGTATTTCTTTGTGAGAACATATATTTAGTTTTATTGATGTTTGGGAAAACATTATTTGATAAAATACACAACACAGAAATTAGGAACAAATGTCATAATCAAGACATAACCAAAGTTATTATAGATACACGAAAATATTGGAAGGGTCATATAGAAAGAATGAAAGACAACCGACTTGCAAAAAGAGCAAAAGAAGATAGACCAATGGACGGGAGAAGAACAAGAGGAAGACCAGCCAAGAGATGGATAGACAGTGAATGCACATCCAATGTCTTCCTCCGAGGAGTGATTTTCGAAATAAACAGGATGAAAATTATGATTAAGAAGAATAAGATGTTTACTTCCAGTCATGGGCGTAGCAAGGCAGGTGCAGGAGAGTGCACTTTCACCCCCCCTTCATTTTTGATAAATTAACACTAGATAGAATAAGATTTTTTCTACCTGAAAGTAGGTTAAAATGTTAAAAATAGATGTAAAAAAATATTAAGTCCGCCAAGGCCAATCAATGTGATATATCAATTTATCAAGTATCTATTCCAGTGGACCTAAGCATCGCCAGTACGCCAGAAAATTCTAGACCTCTATTATGAACGGCTAATGCAGCATTCACTTCTCGAATTTCAGCTGAGTACCTGAGTTTGTTTTTCGATGCCTAGATGCTTGTAGAAGCTTTGCCTGACCTTGATTCATTAGCAGCACACACTTCTGTAATGAATGCCTTTTTTTACAGCCTTATATTGGCCAATGCCCACTTACTGTGATTGGTCGAAGGTTCACCATGCCTATGTCTCATATTTTCTAGTACATTCGATAGGCTCAAATAATTATCCAATTGACATATTCTTTATTCAAAGGTTCTAGACTCATGCTTTAACGTTGGCCTTCTATGTTGCGTGATAGTAAAATGCAAAATGTTGCTACAACAGTTGTGGCAATCCAAGTTGGACTGGGATAGTGCTATTGAGCCATTATCTACCATTAACGAAAGTTGGTTGAAACTATATGAGGAATTGCATTTGTTGAATGACATTAAATTTCCTCGAAGGGTGTTACCATTTCAACAATATAATTGTATAGAACTGCATGGTTTTTGTGATGCCTCAGAAAAGGCATATGGTGCTTGCATATATGTAAAGTCTACATCTGCTGTTTTGTTGACTTCTAAGTCAAGAGTTGCTCAATTAAAGCAACAATCAATTGCCCGTTTCGAACTCTGTGCAGCATTGTTGCTAGCCAACCTTATGACTAAGGTCGTAGATTCCTTGAAACTGTCTGTTCCACATAAAGTACATTATTGGACTGACAGCACCAATGTGTTACATTGGTTGCAAAAGCCACCCACGATATGGAAAACATCCGTTATCAACAGAGTGTCTGAAATTCAGTCACTTACTACCATTGAAGATTGGAAACACGTCTCCACTCACTGCAATCCTGCTGATTTGTTGTCTCATGGGATTCAACCCACTCAATTGTCCAACCTATCCATGTGGTGGACTGGTCCTCCGTTCTTGAGAGAATCACCAGCTAATTATAGTAACCTTTCCAAGTTAAAAGGCCCTAGTGAAGCTGATCTAGAAATTAAGCTTCCCTTGAATATATGTGTAGTCAAGTTTGAATTGGAAAAATATTCCTCCTTTTCCAAAATTACCTAAGATTTATGCCTATGTGTTGAGATTTGTTCACAATAATTTTGGATTCCAAGTGGCAGATCCTTTGTATGTGGAATTATTTGTATGTTTTTAGATGTTTTAAATGTAATCCATCCAACCATTCCTTTAATGGGACATATACTTGCAGTTAGGGTTCGGCCTAAACTGTATTTGTTAATATTATTGTTGATTATTGAGCCAATCATTATCAAGGGTAACAATCCCCACAATGAAATTGAATTGAGGGTTTCCTTAAAGGCAAGCAACATCCAATTAAGGGACATCTATGAATCTAAATTTTATTAATTAAATAATAATAAAACATAGTTTTATTTGATTTTCATATTTATTATATAATTCAGTGACAGCTGTTTCGGTACACTGTACCTTCTTCAGACATGTTAACAAATTATGAATTGTGTTCCATTGTATTGTTGCTTAGATCAGTTGGAACACAATTCATAATTTGTTAACATATCTGAAGAAGGTACAGTGTACCGAAACAGCTGTCACTGAATTATATAATAAATATGAAAATCAAATAAAACTATGTTAAATTTTTTTTTAAATTTAAATAAATATTGTTGTATTGTTGCTTAGATCAGTTGGAACACAATTCATAATTTTTTAACATGTCTGAAGAAGGTACAGTGTACCGAAACAGCTGTCACTGAATTATATAATAAATATGAAAATCAAATAAAACTAAGTTTTATTTTTATTTAATTAATAAATATGGATTTTCATCAAGTAAACACCAACTCAATTGATAATCTAAATTTTGTCTAATGATCATAATGATCTGTCATTACTCCTGTAATTTTGATAGGTAGAAATCTAAGCTACTTTCCAATCAACTTTCCCATAACCCATTTCCCTTTTACCCAGTGGAACGGCTCTTATGAGAACTTTTGAACCTTATGGTCAAAGTGAATATTTACATTGTATACAAATCAAGAAAAATTGACATTTGAGAACCAATAGTGTTGTGAAAATGGCAATGTGAAGCCATGCCCAGTCCCATGAAGAATGAACTCTTGTTTGTCCTTTATGTAGAGTCATATGGAATTTCATATTTGTATTTTATTGCTCATTTGATTTTTGTTTGCTTGTTTGTTTCAGGAGTGATTTGATTTTTTGTACTTTTGTTGTACTTTGTCTTTTTTTTGTATTTTATACTTTTGTTATATTTTGTATTTTTGTTGTACTTTGTATTTTTTTAAATGTTTTTGTGATATTATTGTAATGTTTTGATCTGGTTAGATTAACGGGGGGCCAGTATGTTGCGACATGTGTCGCATCAGTTTAGCCGGTGCGGTTGGCTCAGTCGTATCTGGCGTGATCTGCATCGACTACTGATGTAGTTCATTTGCTCTCCACTTGGAGTACAGCACTAAACATTTTATGTTGGTCATACTGTTTTGCTGCAGCCCTTGCCATGGCTACCAACATCGTCGGTGTTGTGTCCAGGTCTAGCTTGTCCACATGTGACTTGCTCTCACAGTGTTAGCCGGGCCATCATGGGGGATGGTATCGTTTTTTATTATTGGAGATCTGAATACCTCGCTTGTTAACCAGGCTGTCTACGATGACGGCATTGCTCGTAGGCTCAGGCTTTGAATGCCTCGAGGTCCCTCGTTGTAAGGAATCTGAGTATTCCGATCAAACACGTAAAGTTGTTTCTAATATTGATAGTGTAATACTCGTAATAAAACTTAATTATAGTTACCAAAGTGTTCTATAAATTCTTTCTCGACATAAAAATCCCAGTGACCTACCAGAGGACTTTTCGACCATTGAATCTAAATTTAGTCGTGTTGTGGGTTTGTTAATTTGATCTCATTATGGCAGTGACACAACACTGTGTTTAAAAAAAGAAGAAAAAAAAACAAACTATGAGGTAAGATAAGAAGTGACTCATTTATTCATTGAATTTGACTCTTTGTCAAAATCTTAAGTGTTTCGTCAACAAAAGTCAATAAAAAGTTACTATCAGTTAATTTTGATTGTTTCTTCTTTGCTACATATAGTATTTAAGAAGCCATGAATTAAGTGGGAACATTATATGATTGTAACAAGCATAATAATTGGTTAATACACCAATTCATCAGGAAATGTCATACTTCCATTTACATATTGACATAATTGTATAACTTATAAATATAATAAATAGGACTATATTCCTCATAGGATAATTTAAATTAATAAATCACAGAATAAGGAATAAATAACATGTAGGGTTAATGTTTAATATGGGTTTCCCTATGAATAGTCTCTTGTATTTGAAAAAATAATTACACAAATTGAGAAAAGAGTAAATTTAAATATTTATAATCAAATTATGAGATATGAGACAAAATTAGTTAATGAATAATAAACTAATATTATATAGGAATTATTTCTCTTAATATGATTTATTTTTAAAACATTTCTTCAATTTTTACTTTAAATTTAGCTCCTCAGGGGTCTCCATCTAGGTGATATGTGAGTGGCGACCATAAGGTGTCCAAGCTGAACAAAACATTGCTTCCACTTACTTGTGTTTTGCTCCTTACTTTTATCTTTAACCGATCTGGTATTTCTTCGTTTTCTAGTATCAGATCCCTCTTTTTACTTTCCTATCCAGTCTCCCTTGCCTGACCTCTTGTTTTCTTCGACCCTGATAGTATTTGAGGCCGAAGGGTTCATTTCTGTCTTTCCTATATCTCTTTTTTTTTTACCTCATGGACACTCACTTTGAATGCCCACATAAGCTGCATGTTCAAATGCAGCCACATTGCAACTTATAGCATAATTATACAATGGACTCATGTCGTCAGCTACGGCTGGATACACGTAATGAAGAAGAATTTTAAATTTAGATATATGTTATTGTAGTCCAATGGCTGGAATCTGGCTTATGCCATTAATCCTTAACTTCCCAGTACCGAGCTGAAACATCCATCTGATTCGTCTTAGCAGGATTCAGGCATCTACAGATCAAAAGGTGATCTTTATTCATGACAGCCTTTTCCTTATAGATGGTATATAAACTTGTGTGATAATGATAATCCTAATCTGTGCAAATGTTCATTAGGACAGCCGTGACCATTTTCTAGTCGAAACTTAGCAGTAGATGATTTCCTTGGCAGGTGCCTGGTATGTTCTAAGTATACTGATTTATATGTTCATATTTTTTCCCTGCTAAAGCCTCTTTGAATTGTTCTATCCTGTTGACTTTTACTTGTTTGTAGAGTATTTTACATTTTTTCTTCTGTAGTTACCTTGTTGTTCTGGGTCAATTAAAGGCATTATACCCCATTTATGGCCAAAGCACTGACTTATTTTCATGCACTCTACTATTTCCTGAATCCTATATAAGGTATACTTTATCATTCCTGCTAATTGTTCTAGTGTTTTAAATGAGTTTAGAGTTTATTTTGTTTGCACACAGTGGATGCAAAACAGCTCTAAGCACAAATACACATTAGATCTCTGCATTTGTACTAGACTAGGCTAGACTTTAGGTTGGAAGAGCAGAGCCACCCTTTATGTACCCATACCCATTCTCCTCCGGGCCTACCGAGCGCACACTCAGTTTAATCTGGGTGCACACTCGGCAGCCAGGAGGAATTAACGACCATGGCCTGTCTCTTCCGGCTGCTTTAGGGACTTAAATACCCTCTTCAGCCCATAAATATTATATTTAAGTTGATGGTTGAGCGATGATCCAGTTGCCAGCCGTAGATCAGGAGACGAAGATCAAGTCATCGAACATTAACAAGTCATAATGGCGGTTGAAAATGAATGACAAGATCATTTGAAAACTATAGTTACCGTGTTTTGATAAAACATGAAATATGAGGTAAGATGTTAAAATGACTCATTAATTTATTAATTAACAAGACTGTTTACGTAAAATTGTACACTTTCACGGTAGGTGTCTTGATTAATGTATTTTATGTCTTTCGGGCTAAATGGCCATGGCCTGGTTTTATTAACACTAAATGTTTCGTCTACTACTGCGGTAGACATCCTCAGGAGATTCTGTGTGCTCTTTGACCTCCTAACTCTTCAAATGTCTGCTGCAGACTCGCTGTGCATTGGAAATCTTGTCCTTATTTATAGTTGAGTATTGTGTGGTGATGTTTTCTATACAGTCCATTACTTTGGAGCTATTTTTTGATTGGTTGTTACTGGTGTAAGTCATAGGTTTTATTCTCGTGTTATATAATGCCGGAATCCAAATTTCATTGAAGTGTATATAGGAACTACAAAATGGATGATAAGTACAAGAATACAAGAACACAAGAGAATTGTAGGTTGAAACAAACTGAAAAATCGTCTGTAGCAGAACTTTAGTGATGACAAAGAACATGCCATAAAATTTGAAGAAACACAAGTTTTGTCCAAAACACAACATTACTACACCAGACTTCAGAGAGAGGCTATTGATATTTACAAACACAAAAATTCCTTTAACAAGAAAGAAGAAACTATGAAGATTAATAAAATTTGAATTCCAGCATTATATAACACGAGAATAAAACCTATGACTTACGCCAGTAACAATCAATAAAAAAATAGCTCCAAAGTAATGGACCATATAGAAAACATCACTACACAATATTCAACTATAGATAAGGAAATAATTTCCAATGCACAGCCAGTCTGCAGCCGACATTTGAAGAGTTAGGAGGTCAAACAGCACGCAAAATCTCCTGAGGATGTCTACCACAGTAGTAGATGAAACGTTGAGTGTTGATAAAACCAGGACCATGGCTATTTAGCCCGAAAGACATAAAATACGTGAATTAACAAGACTGTTTTCAGATTTTCGAAAGTTATTATTGTTGATGTTGTTGTTTAATGCCAAAGGAAGACGGTTGATGAGACAAGATGCACCCTCCAGAGTTTTGGATATTAAGTGATTAATGGTTTGTATCAGTGTATATCCGAGATTTATTGAAACTTAATAAATATTATAAGAGTACTTTTTGTTTTATTTTTTTGGTTTTCAATATGCAGATGGTTTCATTTTTCTGTTTGGTTAAACGATAGTATTATTAAATGAGATGGATGGCAACTTCAAGTGAATTGTGTTTTCATCTGAGTAGGATGGTTTATGTTATTTAATGAAGTTTTTGTCTTTGTTTATAGATTTCTAAGTCGAGCTACTGTCGTGTTTGGAGGGGCAATATGAATAAATTATATTTTTTATTTAATGAATAAGATTTCTTACTTGTGGACATGACAAGGCTCTTGTTCTGTATTTTAAACTTAATGATTTGATGTGGACTGTCAGAGGATTAGTTTTTATTAAGTGATGGAGAGGTCGGTTGGGGAATGACTTCCTGAGATTCATGCATGTTCTGAGAGAATTTCGGTATGTTGTGTTTAGTAGTGTTGTATTTGTTTTTTGAGTTTTAGTAATAATAGTGCTGCATAAGTCAGCGAGGTCCTTATTACTGTGTTGAGTAAGTGTGTACAAGTAATTTTTGTGATCTGTGTGTTTTTTCTTGAGAAGTAGTGTAGTGTTTTGGCAAAAGGCCGTGTTCGTGTTATAATGTTTTTTATAAATGTTGCATGAGCCTAAGTCTGTCTGTAATTGTTATGACAAGATATTGGATTTGTTTTTTGAATGGTATTGGAATGTTATCAATTTTGACTGGATATTGAAGGAGCATTCGCTTTTTGCATCTTTTTCTTTTGATGAGCATGGCTTGTGTCTTGTCAGTGTTTATGGGAAATTCTCTATTATCTGGCCCATACCATGTAGCTTTGTAGTGTTTTGTTCATTTTTCCACTGGCTATGTCCACCCACGGGGCTAACACCCAGAAACGAGGTGTCGTCCGCGAACTGGGCAAGGTCAGTACTTAAAAAGCACACACACACACATAGATGTATGAGGTAAGAAGAATTCACAATTCATTTGATTCTTATTAAGAAAACCTGATAATGTAAAAATTCCCAAATTTATTATTTTAATTTAAGATTAGTTGATTAAATTTTGCTACTATTATTCTTTTAAGTAATTTGGAAATTGTGTTAGTTAAGCTGATAGGTCTATACGAATTTACATTACTAGGGTCTTTATTGTCTTTCGAAACATTAATATATGGACATCTTTCCATCTTTGGGGGAGTAACCTAAAGAAAAAGTAGCTGAAAATAATTTTGTGGTATAAAGAAGGGCTTTTTCAATTAGATTTTTCCAGATGACAATAGAAATGCCATCTGGACCTGGAGCTGTTAGTTTTTTTAGTGCTAGCTTAGTTTCTTCGTTTGTGAAGAAGTCGAAATTTTGAGGTAAATCTTGTAAAGACTTAAAGAGAAAAGAATGATTTGCAATAAAGTTTTCAGTTTATAAGAGTAAATCATTGTCAAAATTTGGACTCCTAGGAACTCGATAAATTTCTTGAAGTTCCAAAATTTTTCTGCTTTATCTGCATCATTAAGAATGATATTATTAATGTTTTTATTATTAATTTAACACTTCTCACTGAAGGATAAATTATATTTGAAGAGAAAAATGATATGCTCAGACTGGGGTTTGGCCTAGAAAGCCAAAGGTCCTGGGTTCAAACCCCAGTCTGAGCATATAATTTTTCTCTTCAAATATGATATTAATACCATCCTTAATGGGGTGGTTTGAGTTTACTTTGTTACCGCAGAATTTGGAGATATTTTGCCAAAATTTTCTAGGGTTGTTTTTCCAAAGACTTTGAATGTGTTCCGTAGTTTTTTTTGTTTTCAAGGAGTGCTATAGCCACTTTGACGTCTTCTTGTAATTTTCTGTAGAGTCGTCGGTTATCATCAGTTTTAGTTTTAATATACAATTGATAGGCTCTTCTTTTAATTTTGATAATGTCCAGAACATAGGCTGGTAAAGGCCTATGGTGTTTAATATTATTAATTTTAATTTGCCTAAAGGGTATGGCTGTATCTTGTGCCTTTTATAAGGCTTTCAAGAGTATGAGCACCACACATGTTTATGTCATTAGCATGTGTAATGTTCATCTCCAGCAATGCATTGTCCAGGGTTTCATGAAACCCCACCCAATCTGCATTATTGAAGCTGGGCACAAGTTTCACACTAATTTCAGCTGTAGGTTTCCAGAGTGGTGTTAGCAGAGTGACTGGCATTGGAGCATGATCAGTATTAGGAGGGTCATGAGTTTTAATATCTTTAATTCTATGGTAAATAGGCATAGTAGTTAGGATTTTATCTGGAGTTGTAAAAGTCTGGAAATTGGTAGTAGGATATCTTGTTGGCCATGGGAGTGTGACATGTGTGAAGTTCGACTGTCCTATCAGATCGACCAGATCCTTTCCCTTGCGATTCGTACGTGAAGGACAATCTCCAAAATAGTGGTGATGAGCATTTAGATCTGCAAGTACGAGGGTGAATCAAAATATAACCGGAATTATTGTTTACAATTTTATTGAATTAACAAAAAAATACAAAACCACCACCTCATTTTTCTGCATAGTCTCCTGCATTTCCAACACACTTTTGCCATCGAGTTGGCAACTTTTTGATGCCGTCCTTGAAGAATGAGGGATGACATGTAGTCAGCCAGTTGCACATGAACTCCTCTACCGCTGCATTGTCACCAAACCGCTTTCCTCCCAGGTCTTCTTGGGATGTAATGATGAACCCAAGTTTCATCAGAGGTCACAATGCGATTCAGAAAATCATCTCCTTCCTCCTCGTAGCGACTCAGATGCCTCTGAGATATTTCCTGGCGCAATTTTTGTTCCTGGCTGAGGAACCCACCTGGCAGACAATTTTCGGAATTTGAGTTCATCACTGATGATGGCTTGAACACTTCCGAAGCTTATTCCAACGTGTGAAGCAATTTCAGAAATTGTTACGCGCCAATCCTCCTCAATAAGGTCCCGTACAGCACGAATATTGTCTGCAGTGATGCTTGTTCGTTGCTGTCTTTGGTGGGGCTCATTTTCCACTGAATCCCGGCCCGCTAAAATTTTTTTGCGCCAATCATACACCTGCATCTTCAAAAGGGTTGCTTACCCGAACTGCACATTGAGCCTTCTCAAAATTTCAGAAGGTTTAGTGCTTTCTTTCGCCAAAAACTTAATAATAATGCGTTGTGCAACAGACGTGTGTACCTCTTGCTCACTCATAGCGTACTGAAGCAAGCGGCCGCTCTTTGGAGTGCGACATATCAAGATCCCTACTCCAGACACCTCACCAACTTCCCCTCCAAACCGCAACCTTTGCAGTTCACTACCAGAACCTCCAGATACAAATTCCGGTTTATATTTGATCCACCCTCGTAGGATTGGAAAGGAAGACAGGTTGTTTGATAAGGTCTTGTGGAAGGTTATTATCAGGTGGGGTGTAGATTGTACTTATATGGATGGGCCAGTTCGGTATATGAATCTTAAGAGTCAAAGGCTTCAAATTGATAAAACCGATTTGGCAGCCAGACTTCACTTCCTGGTAGGGTTTTAAGATATAGGATTACCACACAGTCATTGTTTCTGTTTAATCTGTCTTTTCCAATTATGTGATAATTGGAATATGTTGTCTTTTGGTTTAAGAAATGCTTCATTTGGTGTAATTACATGAGGCTGTGTTTCATTAAGGAGTGCATTGAGAGTTCTGTGAGACTAGAAAATAGTCCACGTATGTTTAAATGTATGATGCTAATCTCTTTATACATGTAGCCCATCATCATCCAGTATCATGGCAGCTGCCGCCGTCTTCCAGAAACCAAATGCCATTCCTCTCTGTCCATCCATTGATCTTCCTCCAATCCTCTGATATTCATAGCTGCTTGTACCCCTTCTATCGAAGTTTTCTTCGGTCATCATCTCATCATGGTTATATATTATTGTCTGGAGGTTGAGCTGGTTCGTCAATGTTATTTGTATCAGTAATGTCAATGTTTGCTTTGAAAACGTTTCTTAAGCCTTTTCTGAGTTGTCAGGTCATGTCATTGATTAAAAACTTCCACCTGGTTCCTTCTCATTGGGAGCACTTGTACCCTCTTATTCCAAAGGGCTCTGGCCTTGTTGTCTACATTAGGAGGCATGTCAGTTGGTTGTTGAAGTAAAATTTGCAATTATTGATAATTGCAAGCTAGATATATTCCAACTTAAATTCGTACTTCCACCTGATTTACCAGAGTCGTCGTGAATTTAATAACTTGGTCAATTAGAGTGTTGACTCTGGCATCAATGTAGCTCTCGAGCTTACGGACTGTGACATCCATGACTTTCTCGATCTATCTCTCGAGATCGTTGGTGACTGGTCCTGTAGGTAAAGGACTTTGTATGGTCTCTTCAGTATTGGAAGTGTTTCTTTTCCAAACGTTCTGACTGATCGTCGCAAAATCTTCCACTAGGCTGGGTCGGGGGGGAAGTAATGTGATGATCTGTCTGGATAGTACAGTCTATCTAGCTGGTTGTAGAGGTTATTCTGATCTGGGATACAGCCTACAACGTACTTGACCCATGTAGTGATCGGTTCCTCCACAGGTTGTGCAAAATAACACATTCTCCCTTGGGGCATGGGTGCAAGAACCGCAACTACATTGGTAGTATTTTATCCAATAATGCTCTTTAAAAACTAAAAAAAAAATCAACATCGCAATTCATAAATGGGAATCAAAACACTGGCAAATTAAGCTAAGAAACATCTTATTTCATATTTGAGTTAATTTAAATGTTGTAAATATATGACACAGCAAATTACAGCTTTACTTCTCTTCCAAGGAAAATATACACAAATATTTTATACGCAAAAAATATTAATAGATCCTAGCCAGATTTGAACCTACTGAACCTCAATTTCAGAGGCAAGCATGGCAACCACTAATTTTGATCATCATCATCAACAACAAGGATTAGGCCCAATGGCCTGTTCCGATCTCATTATAGGTCGAATTGGTCCTTCCATCTCTTCAATGGTCTTCCCAACATTCTTCTCCCTTTTGTTTTATAATTATACTTTCTTCTTGGTATGCGCTGTTCATTCATTCATAATACGTGCTGAAAATAAGCATTTTGATAATATTTTATTCTTTCACAGGGATTAAATATATTAAGTTCTGTTCTTATATCTTTGTTTTTCTTTTTATCGGTCCTTTGGTATCCTGCTATTGCTCTCAACATCTTCATTTCAGCAGCCTCTATTTGTACTATCTGCCTTTGTTAATGTCCAGGTTTCACATCCATATATAAGAGATGAAACTGCCAATAATTTGTAAAACTTCAAAATAGTTTCTTTTCTAGTCTTATTCAATAAAGTGTGTTTAATTGTGCCACACAGATAATTGAATCGTTGTATTTTAGTGTGTTTATCTAAATTTCTGTCATTGCCTAAATGACAACCCAAATAATTAAAATTCTGAACTTGGTCTATAATTACATTGTTTATCACTATTTTTGTTCTTATTGCACATTTTCCTTTCAGAGCTAATATTTTTGTTTTAGATGTAGATATTCTTAAATTGCATTTTAGAGAGATATTACTTAATGTATAAAGGAATTGTTGCAGAGCATTTTCTGATGCTGTCATTATTACTTGGTCGTCTGCAAAAAGCAGATTGTCAATACACTATATATATTAATTTGTTCTTGCCATTCAGTTATGGCATGGTCCAAGTATAAATTAAATAATACTGGTGACAATGGACACCCTTGTCTTACTCCCTGGTTTATTTCTATGTTTTGTCTACTAATTTTATCTCCGCAGTCTATTTTAAAATTTGTTTCTATATATATAAACTCTGAATGGCTCTTATAAGGTGTTGAGGAATTCCTTTCATTTCTAGTATGTTCCATAATTTATTTCTACTTACACTATCAAATGCTTTAGTATAATCAACAAAAGCTATATACATGGGTAAATTATATTCTTTTCTTTTTTCTATCAATTGGGCCATTGTAAAAATGCAATCTATAGTTGACATACCCTTTATAAATCCATTTTGTTCCTCACGTAATATTGTTTCAGCTATTTTATTTATTCTATATGATAAAATTTTTGCATATATCTTATAAGTTGAATTTAATAAACTTATTCCTCTATAATTTGTACATTCTCTTCTGTTTCCTACTAATTTTGATATTAAAATTTATAACCGTGTTCAGCCAGAAGGACAAAAGGCTGCACAAGATTGGATCAGATAAAGAATGAAGATATAAGAACAGAGTTAATATATATCCATCGAATGAGAAAATCAAAGAATATAGAGAGAAATGGTTTACACTTGTAGAAAGAATGAATGTAACAAGATTACCAAGAGCAGCATTCAACTACAAGCCAAGAGGTTCAGTAAAAAGATGGAGAGAACAGCTGTGAGGCGGAACACGCAATTTTGACTAGCCCATGAAGTGAAGAAGAAGAAGAAAATTTATAACCATACCAGGCACTGAACCTAGTCTCTCTGGTCAGAAGCCAGAAATACTATCATCAGAGCAGTTGTGGATAACTTTTTCCTATTTCCAAGAACAATGAAGTAATATATCTAACAAATACTATATTTCTGTTATAGTCCTAGCATAAAATGTTACAAGCTACTGAAATAATATTTTGCATATCAGAAATTTTAACAAACATTATGATAACATTTTTATCAGTAAGTAAATTTTAAAGCTGGCACTTAAAACAAGAAAACATGAAACATAAAATAAATCAATCAATTGAATAATTTATATTTTAAAATTTTAAAAAATCTATGATATTTACATACCAATTACCAAGAAAAAAGAAATCTTCTGTCCTAATAATTATTGTTCCAACTACATACAAATTAAATATACAGTATATACTGTAGAGACAACCTCTGATCTATAATTCCTACAGAAGAAGATAAATGGAAAAAATATAGTTTTCCCTTACTTCTGACAAAAAAAACAGCATACATCATGCAGCACTGTGCCAATCCAAACCATTCAGTAATATGGCATTTTCAGCCAAAACAAATCATACCATACACCTTTGTCATAAGATGAAGATGCCTTCTCAACTCCCATTAAGTTGACAGAAAAAAATGACATTTATTTTAGTGATATTCTCATGTTAAAGAGATTTCTAGAGGAAATATTAAAAGTATCATTTCAAAAAAAGAAACAAAAATGAAATTTAACTATTTTTTACTCTAATCAACACATCATGGCACTATAAGTTTTAACTTTACTTATATATAAATTTAAGATTTAATTTTTCAATTTACTTTACAGCTCTGATTTTTTCCGTAAACATTGTAAAGTACAGCTCGGGTCCAAGCTCTGTGTGTTTGCGGGGGGAAGTGTGGGTAGTGGAGGAGGTATACTTCTCTGCTTCGCACAGTACTAACATCTGAGTCAGCAAATTCCTTTCAGACACACGGAGCTGGGTCCCGAGCTATACAAATACCGTCTGTCATTTAAATATATCAGCAGCATCATGGTAAGAGCAATGGAGCCCATTTTGCTTCTCAAAAGTCAAGCCATTTCTTTCCATCTATAACAAGGTACACCAATATTGTTTATTTTTTATTATTTCACTCACCTCATACTTCATAACGTGACACAGCATTGAGAATGTCACAAATAATGTGAAGAAACCCTGGGTCTGCTATGAATTATGAAGTATGAGGTGAATGAAATAATAAAAAATAAACAATATTAAAAAACCTCATAGTGTTATTTCCTATCTACATAACTTAATAAGGTACACCAATGTTTCTTCTTCTTCTTCTTGCAGACTGATAGCTGAATATTAAATTTGGAATTCTGTAACGCCTGCTTTAGATTTTAAGAATTTAATTTCAGCTACCTAGTTTCTTCTTGTTTTGTTATGTTAGAACCCAAATCTCACCTCCATACAGCAATACAGAAACAGATATAACCTTGTGTAACTTCACTTGAATCTCATTTTTTGTTCTAATTTTTAGATATCTTCTAACAGTTCCATTTGTTTAATTTATGTTCAAAATTTGTATTATATTCTGGAACCTCATTAAGTTCTTTACAAAAAAACTGAAGGAGATATAGCTACAATACAAACAGTTCCTTATTAATTTTTAAAGTCCATAAGGTGCCTATAGTCACTGTGATATTCTTGAAAGAAACAAGCGAAGACTTAAGGATGGAATCACATAATTGAGTAACCTTGTAACATAATTCAGGGACCTTTGCAGCAATGTGACAATATCTACTCCCATGTAGGCTATAATTACTTCATTGACTAGATTACTATCCAAATCTTAATCATAAGGTCCTAAAGCAATATACATGTTGTTTCTTAAAACAGATTGCTTCAGAATTCAAATCTGGGCATGAAGTGAATTTTTATTTCAGCTTGAGGTTTTTTAATCACCTTAAATTTATCCATAGCTAAGGTACATATTATCCTCACCTTCAGGACAGCTACTCCCAGGGTCTACAGACGAACGCCGACTCTCTGGTGTAGACTTGCTGTTACCATCGACATCCACAGCAGCAGTTCTGTCAAAAGTTACAGCAGCAGCAGCACCGGCAGCAGCATTAGCAGCAGCATTATCTCTGGCATCAGGCCCCCCTTCATACCTCATAAGATGTTGAGAAGAGGATGAGCTTGGGGGATAGCTTTTGTCTTCAGACTTGGGCTCAGGCTCCTGAGGTTGTTGCGGTTGTGACACGGAAGGACGGTATGCCAAGGATATAGGTGTGTGTTTCTCAGATTCATTAGGAGGGCGAGTCTTGGCATCTCTACCATCTCTACCATCCCGTAAAACTGAGGCACGGATAGCAGCTGCAGTGTCCTGCATGGTATCGGAAGAGCTGCGGTGATGCTTTTTTCGAGGATTTGCATCATAATGTGACGGGGGTGGCGCTGAGGCAGGTACACGTTGCTCATACGCTGGACGGTAGTGGGGAGGGTGCATGTACGGAGACATGACAGGGGAGTATGACGAAGATGAGGTAGATGCATGATGCTGTTGGAGGAGTTGATCACCCGAGCCCCCTTCCAATGTTTCTTTTGTACCACTGTTACTGATGCTATTTATTTTACTTTGTTTACGACCCGTAGGAGAATCCAGTTGACTATCATGTCCCAATGAACTTGAATGCTGGCCCTGAACTACAGCAAGCTTCTCATGTTCTATTGACAGGCCTTTAACCTAAAAGCAACACACAAAAAAAATCATTATATTTCTAATAATCATCATTATTACCATAACCTTTTCCTAGCCTCTGATAAGTGATAACATTCACATTTACATCACTTTTTATCTGCATTTTGCATGTATTCCAATAAGAAAGCTTAATATGATTTACGTTGAAAGCTATCCTGAAAATTGTTATACTGTCAAGAGAGATAAATGCATACAAAAACAAAATAATTCAAATTATATATCGGAAGTATAAAAACCTATTCTAATGTTAAATTAATATTGTTTTACTTGGAGAGACAAGAAAACTACCTCAATCCTTATGGTAAACCTAAAGGTTAAATGGGGAAGACAAAAGCAATTCAACAATTAAAAAATGTTACAAATTTCATTAAATTTACCAGAGAGGTGACTTGAAGCCTGGAGACGGACATGGTACTTTACATCTTGATTAAATATGTGGTTCCCAAGTGATAGAAAAAATATCTTCAGAGCTGATCTATCAAACCGATCTTATGAATATATGGGTATCAAAATTTGGATAATAGAACATAAAAATATATAATTTGCCCGACCTCAACAAAATACTTTAAAAGTACCTAGATTGCCTCCTCTCCTCCCATTCCCACTACAAGCATTGCCTGGTGTTCCCCTCCCACCAGTATACAACAAATAACTTCATAAAAAACAAACATACTAGTAGTGCTGTGTTATTTCTTTTAACTTTCTGTACTATTTACTTTTGATTACCTTTGTATGAAAAATTGAAAAAAAAAGTTCCCGTTTTCGACCTATATTTCATGATAAAGTAGTTAATTTTGATAAATAGCATTATATCCTCAATGGTCTAAATGACCAAATCAATATGTGTAACTACTCTCACTATTCTAATCATTATCTAGCTCATAATTATCAACCACACCTTCAGTACCGAAAACCAGTTAAGGCATTTAAGGAGACTATCGCGTATGCAGCCGTCGGTCAGTTAACTCGCTTTAGAGCAGGCGCGAACAAACCGCGTTTATATTCGGAGCCTAAATATTGTGTTGGCTTAGTATGTCTTGGGAGATCATAGATGGCATGTAAATGTATATTTTCTATTCCCGTTTGACACGTTTAACCTTGATGAATCCCCTTTTATTTTTTAATCAAACAACACATGGAATTCGTTCACCCAAACTTGTCTCCAGTCTCCAATGCAGTCGTATATGTTTCTCGTTATCGCGCTGTTCTTTGTGTGTGAGTGAAACCATGGCGAAAGAAAAATGTCTCACTGAAGAAGAATTAGTGAATATTTTGTATAATTATGATTCAGGTGACGAACTGATTCATGAATTAAAAGATTCACAAAGTGAAAGTGAAGATGAACTTCCACTTCCTGAAATTAATACGTCGATACTATGTGATGTCAATCACCCAAGTTATCTCACCATCAGATCCTACTAGGATATCTCCTTTAGGTATGTACAAAATTTGAATTTTCTAGGACTAATAGTTTGTGAATAATGGTTCATTTCCTGAAGTGCCACGAAAAGGGTAGCTGGGGTATTTAAATGGCTGGCCTGTGGGTTTAAATGCCCTGCTCAGTACCTGGTACTGAATGTGTTAATTTCAAATGCAGCAAAACATTGTGTCATGTGAGTGATTTAAAGGATTCCATTTTTCCTTTTGAAATTTGACACAAGTTAAATTACAGGTAACAGCTAGTATATTATAAAAACTCGTATTGCAAGTAAAGTGATTCCACTACAGGCCTTAGGAGCCCTTGGGGTAGGAGGAGGTTAAGGCTCCCACTTTTTCTGGACAATAGGCACTTTATGTCAGCTGGGTTGTAGCCCTGCATGACAGCCGCCTTTACCCCTAGAACAAGCATCTAGTACTCATTTCAGTTAGAGGCTAAGTCGACCCCAGGGTCATAGTGCCACCAGAAGGTTTGGGTAGTTTAAAAATCCTGATCCACCGGGACTCGAACGCTGATCTTCTGGCTTGTAACATAGTGCCTTAACCACTATGCTATGACGTGGGTAATATTATATTATAATACAATTTCATAGGAAAATTTAACAAATATCATAGACATTTATTTAACTAATTCACTGGCACTACCCTACCCAGAGGTTCATCACTGTTCTCCATACATCTCTATGCTGAGCTAATGTTTTTTTATCATTTCCTGTATATATTGTGAACTGATAAAAATATTAAAAACATTTTATTTTAAAGAAAAGGAAATATATTATTTTATACTTAGACTGTGCCAGGAATCAAAAAAAGTTAATTCAGCTAAGCACTGGAGGCAATGAATTGGTAGGAATGTCTTACAGTGTTAATGTCTATCTATATGAATTCCTGGTTAAAATGAAAAGTTAGCATTCTCTAAGAAATATACAAATAATCAATGTTGAGTTTAATAATTATGACTTGAAAGAGAAGTGCTAGACGAATCCACATCACTTTGAGAAATATGTTCATTTGATACATCTTGTGGGGTGAGTTTTGTCCATTCAATATTTATCAACTAATTTCTATATTTTGGAAATAACACAAATAATAGATTGTTAAAGAGTTTTAAGCAGAAGTTTGACCCAAAATTAATTAGTGTAAGATTCCTTAAAGTAATTTAGTTGGATTTGAACAATCAAAGATTGGATTTGAATAAAAGATAAGGGATTTAAATAATAACTTACAAGGGAGTGAATATTAAATTATAGTAATTGAATGAACATAGGAATAATAATCAAAATCAAAGTGGGAGGTAACACTATGAGGTATTTACAATTATGAATGAGTTGGAGAAAATATTTTTAATTTCTCAAGTCATAAAGTTGCATGTTTTCACGATACCGGTTTCAAAAGTATAATTTTACTTCCATTTCCAGTCAAACTCCAATAATAATAATTCAATGAATTAATTAACGAGTGAATGGGCTCAACTGCACTTCTACTAGCGCTTGATTTTTCAGTTATATTGTTGTAAATTATAGCTCTTCTTCTGTATTTATTAACATTATTTAATATTTTAAACTTTTTCAAACAATTTTTATAATATTATTAGACAATTTTGAAGTATTTATTTAAATATGCAAATCACAATATTATGACACTGTTAGACAATATTGTGATGCTAACAGCTATTTTCTCCACAGAGTATATTACTTAGTCTATGATTTTTCTATCGCTATTTTGGGTTATCGCTGGTTGGATGAGTGTTAGCGAGTGATAAGTACGGGTATACCCATTTTTAATAAACGTTTGGTAATTTTAATATTATTAATGTATTTTTAACATAGATTTGGGGATTTATTGCAAATATTGGTCATTTAAATTTCATAGCGACAGATAGTAATTGAGGATGATAATCGATATGTGGTTCAATTGTGGGTTATCGCTGGCTCTATAAACTCTGGCGCATGCGCACTGTTGTTCTATAGGACTTTGAAAATATTTCACGCTAGTTCAAGTGCAGTTTTTCCGAGTGAATGTATTGATAATTGTTAATATTGAAGAATAAATATGAAATGAAGTTATAGAATAAAGGAATGAAAAAGGATTAGAGAACCAGTATTTGTTTGGAGTATTAATTAACTTATCTGGGTGTTATAGAGGAAAGTTGAATCATAAACACCTTAGGTTATTAAATAAAATCAGGGCTAATAGTAACAATTGTACAGTTATATCTGATAAAAACAAAGGTCACATTAATAAATTTCAATTGGTCATACATTGGTATTAAGAATGTAGTTGCACTGTAATATTAATAAGTATTAATCTTATTTTTTGTTAACCTATGTTGTATCGTTATTGTACATTATTTTTTGTTGTAAAAAGTCATAGGATTAAGGAAAACGGAGACTTTTATTATATAGAGTAAATTCTATACCTTTACTTTCAAGCCACCCATCTGAAACCTAATGAGCTGTTCCATACAGAGTGGAAGTAAGTAAGTACAATACTTAAATTTGAAGAGAAAAATTTTCGCCTAGACCGGGACTCGAACCCGGGACCCTTGGCTTTCCGGGCCAAGTGCTCTACCAACTGAGCTACCGAGGCGAGTTACGATCTAGACGCAAATTTTTCTCTTATATACGTTGTAATTCCCTATCGCCAAATGCTTTTGAAACCATTGTTTCTATCTTTGCAAATGGCGGCTTCTTAGTTAAGAAGACATTTATTGGAAATTTAACATTACTTTAAAAGCCAGTAAGGCCTCTAATGATGTTTTTATTATTAATTTAACATTTCTCAATGAAAGATAAATTAAATTTGAAGAGTCTAGGCGAAAATTTTTCTCTTCAAATTTAATTTATCTTTCATTGAGAAATGTTAAATTAATAATAAAAACATAAGTACAATACTTGTTTATTTTTTATTATTTCACTCACCTCATACTTCATAATTCATAGCAGACCCTGGGTTTCTTCACATATTTTGTGACATTGTCAATGCTGCATCACGTTCACAACTGACGTCCAACGGCCTTCTATCCTGCAGACTGACCTCCGCGCCATCTGGTGGCCGACCGAAGAATTTCCAAATCAGTCCTCTTTCTTTATAACCGGGTATTTCAAAATTCAATTTTGATGAATTTTGAAATACCCGGTTATAAAGAAAGAGGACTGATTTGGAAATTCTTCGGTCGGCCACCAGATGGCGCGGAGGTCAGTCTGCAGGATAGAAGGCCGTTGGACGTCAGTTGTGAACGTGACGCAGCATTGACAATGTCACAAAATATGTGAAGAAACCCAGGGTCTGCTATGAATTATGAAGTATGAGGTGAGTGAAATAATAAAAAATAAACAATATTAAAAAACCTCATAGTGTTATTTCCTATCTACATAACTTAATAAAGTACAATACTTGGTCGCACTATTAATTTGCTACCACTTTAAAGTTATAGTGTAAACTGGTATAATAACAATCAGGTGGCATTACCGGTATAAAGGAGGGTGGCCACTATATCATCATAATTAATGTTATTCTTCCACCTTATTATTGGCCTATCTAGTGGGCCCTTTTTTCTTTGGCTTTCCTTTCCATACCCCTCTTTCATTCTTTCTGCCACACATCCTTCCCAACACAATCTATGAGACTTAACTATACTTATTATATCTGGTTTCCCATGAATCTTATGCCGTTCTTCCATTCACCCATCTGTTCATCTCAATTTAGTCCAAAAATTTTCGTAAGCATACTTATTAAACAAAAAATTCCTTATGATTTTATTGTTCTTTGTATGCACTATTAAAAATAAAAAGCATAAGTGGCTAGAACTTTATTCAACCTTGAGCTTGGAAACTAAGAAGGCTACCTACATTCTATAACATGACTGTAATCAAGGACAAGTTTGTATAAATAAAAATTTTAAACATAGGATACTACATTAAAAATTACAATTATGGAATTATGACTTTCAAATTAGTTATGGACTGTACAGTAATAACCTTACCAAAAATAAAAGTTCACATATGATGTTTGTACAACTTTTAAGTTAAATTTATAGGTGATATCGTTATAACTGGTATAAAATTCACCAAGCTTCAATCCAATATATATGACATATTCATGATAAAAATATATATTCAAAAGGTAATAAAATTAACATCAGAAGGCATTTTATTATTTTATTAGAAAGTCTCATTAAGGAGAGTCTAATACTTTAATAATTTCAAAAGAATGCAAAATTAAATAATTAACTTATTTCATTCTTTAGTTATAGATACATATGTGCCTAAAATTAAGACAAGGTTTTTTTTTTAATTCTCTGATTCAGAAATCTGCAGTCATCTAAAAAATCACAGATTAAAAATTATTTTACTTTAAAGATTAAGTTGATTATCTTCACACACAACAGATGAAAGTCTGGATTTTGATATTTATCTAAAATTGTCTATATTTATGGACAGGTAATACTAATTAAATAAGCAACAACTTTACAAATCAATACAGTAATATAACTGATGGCAAATCAGCCATACTTTTTTAATGTATTTTCATAACCATACTTTTATTAATAGAAGGAAATTATTTCTCAGTTACAAAAAAAAAAGCCTACCGGTAACTAGAGTACTTAAATATACGAGGGCGGATCGGAAAGTAACGCACAATAATTTTTTTCTGCCTTGGTATTGCAGCTAGAATGTTGAAATTTCACAGAGATATAGTTTGAAGTTTTCACTACAGATGGTATTTTTTTCTCAGGTGCACCTCTTGCGAGAGAAGCTTGAACTATGCAACAAAGATGGCGCGCATGCTACAGTCGTCCACCTGTGAGGAACAGAGAAGTGTTGTTCGATTTTTGTGGGCCAAAGGGCATAAACCCAGTGAAATTCACAGGGACATGCGTGGCGTGTATGGGGATGATTGTATGGACCGTAGCAATGTCTTCCGTAAAGTTAGTGCTCGCTAGGTGTCTAAGAACCTGACAGACGACCACAAGGGCCAGCGAATGATGGCAAGCTTGGACCACTTAACGCGGTACACCGCACAAGGACATGACTTTCTGGAAGGAATCGTCACAGGTGATGAGTCGTGGGCGTACCACTACATGCCCGAAACAAAGCAGGCATCAGGAGTGCGCAGATGGCTACACTCCAACCAAACGGACTTCTACGAACAGGGCATATTTAAACTGGTAACACGATGGGAAAAATGTGTTGAGAAAGTTGGTGACTATGTCGAAAAGTAGGTAAAAGATGTAAGTTAATTTGTGATTTTTTTCCTTTTTTTTACTATTTAACATTTTTAAAAAAAAATTATTGTGCGTTACTTTCCGATCCGATCCGTCCCTCACAGGTGGACGACTGTAGCATGCGCGCCATCTTTGTTGCATAGTTCAAGCTTCTCTCGCAAGAGGTGCACCTGAGAAAAAAATACCATCTGTAGTGAAAACTTCAAACTATATCTCTGTGAAATTTCAACATTCTAGCTGCAATACCAAGGCAGAAAAAAATTATTGTGCGTTACTTTCCGATCCACCCTCGTATATGAGCTGGATATTTTGACTCACCTCATATTTCTTGATTTTTATGCAGACCTAGGTTTCATCGCTTCTGTGCGACATTGTCAATGTTTCCAACTGTTGGACAAAACCTAGGTCTGCATAAAAATCAAGAAATATGAGGTGAGTCAAAATATCCAATTGAAATATAATTAAAGAAACCTGATGGTGTTATTTCTTACATATATTAAAAATAACTAGTGTAATTAGCTAACTTTATAAAAATTGTAAAAATGAGAACTACGATCTTGTTAAAAACTGAATACCTTTCCTTGCTATGCTATCAAAGGTCATTAATTCAATATCAATCAATAAAACAAATAATCCAGTTATTCAATAAATACTACAGAAATATTGATTACTTCAAAAGATTCCAGATGGATCAACTCTTAGATAACAAAAATTATCAACTTCCATTGTATGAATGTATTCTGTAGACGATCCATTCTCATACTGGCAGAGAGCATTATGTATTTGTCTGGACAATATGTAGCAATTTTATAGGGTAAATTAAATCCACACAAAGAAGACAAACTTACAACAGATTTACAGGACATTAATTTCCCAACTAGGATTTCTCTCAAATCACAAGGAAAAGTATATTGCATTAATGAATAATAGATTGTATCTTTTAAAAAAAAGTCACAATATGATCAATTTAATTCAAACACAAACATACCTAAGCTCACATTTGATGACTCATATGGTGCACTCGTACTATGCACAAGGATTTTTTTTTCTCTGCTGACCAGATGATATGTTGTATGCAATGATAGCATTTTCTGCTGAAAAACCTCTCTATGTTCTGCAATTCGATAGAAATTATTGTGCTATGCAGAATGGAATATTCTTTTCAGACTATGTATGAACAAATTGCAATTGCATCAGAAACTTCAAATTGTGAATGCATGTCATTTTCAAGAGTTAGGAGAAAAAGTTGATTTTACGGACTGCACAATTTTCAGGGTCAAGCCAACATTTCACATTAATGGAAAAAATTAATCATCATAACTTCCAAATTTGTGAGACTGACAAGGGAACTGTCAGCTATTGCATGCCAAAACCTAGATTGAAATTTCTTCCAGAGAAGTATTGTAATGTACCGAAGCCATGTCCAAAAAATTATCTGTGCTTTTAACCGCAAGGCACTAAAATCCAGTGCCAAATCTCTCATTTAAACTGAGGCCGTGTTTAAAAAAATTATCTGCGCTTTTAACAGCAAGGCACTAAAATCCAGCGCCAAATCTCTTATTTAAACTGAGGTCATGTTCAAAATATTATCTGCGCTTTAACCGCAAGGCACTAAAATCCTGCACCAAATCTCTCATTTAAACTGAGGCCATGTTCAAAAAATTATATGCACTTTTAACCGCGAGGTACTAAATCCAGCATCAAATCTAAACTATTGGGAAGAAATAAAACTCCTGAATTGGTAGATTTGAAAACCCTCATTACCTGCCATGCACACCATGTCTTGCCTCACTCCACTCTGCTCTAACTTGAGCAGGGACGTCCATCTGCTATACACAGTGGATTGCCATTGCTGGATTTTGGTTTTGATTTCTGTACCTTGCAGTTAAAAGCAGCAGATAATGTTTAGTACACGGCTTTGGTATATCACTACACTTCTCTGGTAGAGATCTAAAGTAGGTTTCGGATCTAAAGTAGGTTTCGACATGCAATGGCTAACAGTTCCCTTATGAGAACCGTGCAGAATCACTAAGTATGAACAAAATTCACCCAAGCTGAATGTTTTCTGTGACATGTCACATCACAAGCTGTAAGATCCATTTTCCTTTATAATTGACACAATCAATTGATACATCTTACCTTGACATGTTCAAACTTTGGTTAATGCCAACTGAATGAGGATTCAGATGATTATCTGTTCCAGCAAGAAGGAACACTGCCTCACTATCAGTCAGGTTTGCAACTATCTTAAACAGGAGCTTCCAGAAAATGTTTGATAGGACAAACAAGACCTCTTGGCAATGCTGTTATGAAATGGCATCTGCAAACTCCAGATTTAACCCCAAGTGATTTTCTTTCTGTGGGGTTACATAAAGGACGGTGTTTACATCTTTCCTCTATCGTGTGACGTACTTGAACTTCAAATGTGGATTGAAGAAACTGCAGCTAAGTCAAACTTGACATGTGATTCAGAGTCTGGTAAGAATTTTATATTATTGCATCAATGTTAGTCACATTACACACTGCTTCCACATCAAAGTACAGTAATGGAATGCCTAACAAGAAAAAATAATGAAACCTTAATGTCCAGTGCATCATAAGAGCCATCAATGGTCAGCTAAGAATAAAGTTGTCAAAATGTGACTGTTTTTAGAGACAATTCAATACTATTGCAATTTAAAATTAATTACAAATGCTTTTATTACATTTCTATTCCTAACTCAACCAACCTAGTTAATGCAGAACAGTAGTGGTTAGCATGCGAGCTCACATTCTGGTCCTGAAGTTTGCAGGTTTAAATCCTACTGGAATCAATGGATTTTTCAGAGCGTAAAAATCGTGGGTGTAGGTTCCTCAGAAATTTAAGTAAAGATATAGGTCCTGTGTCACATATTTAGAATATGTAGAAGTATCCAAAGACGAAATAACAGGCCTCGAAGTAAAATCTGTTGCATCCCTTTCATGTTCAACTTTGAATTGTGATGCTAATGGCCGAGCTATTAAAGGATGTCTTTAAATAAAAACTACTATTATCACTAACTCATCTATGATTACAAAGTAGGCCTATTATTCAAAAAAGTCACCACAATAAAATTAGTTTTTTTTTTCAGAACCAATATATTTTTAAAGTTCTTACAAAAAACAATAGCGCCTTTTATGGTGTAAGTAAAAAAAAAAGCAAAAATGTCTAAAATAAATTTGACATGACGTATACAGTAAATAACAAGAACTCCATGGCATCATACAGATTGTTTATTGCAAGTCACATATGTATTATATTTGAAGAGAAAAATTTTCGCCTAGACCGAGACTCGAACCCGGGACCCTTGGCTTTCCGGGCCAAGTGCTCTACCAACTGAGCTACCGAGGCGAGTTACGATCTAGATGCAAATTTTTCTCTTATGTACGTTGTAATTCCCTCACGCCAAATGCTTGAAACCATAGCTTCTATCTTTGCAAATGGCGGCTTCTTAGTTAAGAAGACATTTATTGGGAATTTAACACTACTTTATAGCCAGTAGGGCTTCTATTGACGATTTTATTATTAATTTAACACTTCTCATTGAAGGATAAATTATATTTGAAGAGAAAAATTTTCGCCTAGACCGAGACTCGAACATATGTATTTTTGGTATCGTTGTACTATAAGTTATAACTAGAGTCCAGATGTTAGGCACTTAAAAAATTCAAAAAAGGCAGGCAAAAAGACACTAAAAATCATTAATTATAGGCACTAAAAATTCAAAATAGACTCTTACAAAAAATGGGCTACAACATAACTTTTTACAGTCTTACGTTAAGAATAAACATATCCTATCAATGGCATGCCAAGATATCAGATTTGCTTTTGGAATTTGTTTTGCCTTTTTACAAAGCGCAGAACCCTCTTTGTCCCTGAGCAATGTTTGTATTGAAAAGAAGCAAAGAACTTTTCTCCAAGCCTTAGAGCCAGAGCATAATACAATGGGACATAGCTTAGGGCTATTTCGCTTAACGGGAATGAATCAGGTGGAAAAATACAATATTTACCTAACATGATGCATTGAGGGGGAAACCATCTATCTGCTAGGTTATTGGGTTATTGCCATCCTTACCCTAAAATATTCTAAGGAATTTATAAAAAGAACACTTGAAAACTTCTATGAAATGATTTGTGCCACGAAGTTTGTCCATTTCAATTGATTTCATTGAAATACTGAGTTATTTCTAGAAAAAATTGCAAATAGGCATTTACAGGCATTATAAGATGAAATAGGCATTTTATAGGCAAAATGAACTTCATGGAAAACAACTCTAGGGTTGTTGTGGTATCAACTTATATGAAGTCACTTTTACAATATCTATAATAAATAACTATAGGCATGGTGAAATTAAATGTTTCTTACCTCTCCTCATATTAATTTACTAAGTTGATCGCGATTTCGAAACTATAACTATCTCATCATCAGACAGTCTCGAAATCACGATCAACTTAGTAAATTAATATGAGGAGAGGTAAGAAGCATTTAATTTCACCATAAATTAAACCTCATAGTGATTAATTCCTATAAAAGTTAAACTATAGGCATGTTGCCTAACATCCGGTCTCTAGTTATAACACAACAAAATTCCAGAATTTGCATTTAGACTTAGAGGAGAGGTAAGAAACATTCAAAATTCATTATTGTGTCAGACAGACAGCTGTGTAGTGTGTGAGAGAGAGAACATTTTGCACCAGTGCACTAAAATTTCTGTAGCAGAAAACATTTTCTGCTTGGTGCATGATGAATTAGGTGATAAGAAAATTAATTTCTTTGATTCACATCATTTAAACAGAGTTATCACCCTCCATCTAGAGTATATAGGGAGCTCTAGCCATAACTATATACACCTAGGCATAAATGTAACCAAAGGGAGCAGACCAAACTGATCAACAGCAGTGAATTGGCATGGAGCTGGTACAAAAGCAACATTGAATGTTTAACCTCTACCAAATAATATACATGCAATATCCATTGCAATTTTATTTATCTACCCTTCTTCAATTCCAATGTTTGAGGAATTCAATTTTATCATTCTCAACTCATGGTTGGTCACACAAATAGAATATATAATAGAATAACTAAATACACAATTATAGAAAGCCCGATAGGCGGACTACGTAAGAGAAGACGAGAAAGACCATGAAAAACATGGAGTGATAACATCAGGATCTTCTATAGTTCTTGAAACAGGAAAGAATGGAGGGCTCTCTGTAAAAACTCAACGCCTACTATGGTATAAGAGACTGGACTAACAAAATAATGTAAACAGTGTAAATATTGGCATGCCTATTAGTGGTGCAGGATTCAGATGGAATTTCTTTAAATAAACACCACAAATGTTTACACAAAATTTACAAATTCACTTTATTTACTTCACAGAATTTCACTAACTCTCCACAAATAATTTGCTGCTAATAAAGTCTCCTGCTTCACAATTTACTTGACTATCCTGTCCATTCTACTCACTGACTATCCTGCCCATTCTACTCACTGACAGTTTTACTTAAATCATCTTCCTGTCTTCACTCTTTAAAACTTCACTGGTTCACTATTCAGACTACAACTGGCAGGTCCGACCCTCACAAATGCTTATATATGCAAGGGTAGGAACATTCTCAGCAGCCAGTCAAAGCTTTGCCAGAGTAGAAGAAGTTTCGAGAGTAGACCTTTCTAGTATGGAAGTACAGATGCATGTGGAAAGTATCCGCAGCATTTCTGATTCATGAATCAACAGCTCTCATACCTTCTATACCATACAAACCAAGACCCGATTCTCTTTGTCACCCTCAAAATTCTAAGCCCAACCTAACAAATAATCACATTGCTCCCTCCTGAGGGCTGATCATCCCAAACAGCTCCTCTACATGCCACCATTTGATCTATATGAACGACCGTCATCTTCCTACTAGGCTGACGTTGAATCTTGTAGACCACATTGTTGATCCTCTTCACCACTGGGTGATTCCAGGAATGCTGCAGCTTCGGTGATCTTCCTCTCATCTGGGTCGGGCAGTACAGCCATACCAAGTCACCCTTGTGAAATCCAGCAAGAATTGCCTCATTGATCATAGCTCTCCTTCCTTTCTGAGTCTGGGCCTGGTCACATGCAGTCCTCTCGGGAATTTCTTCTGGCCTCCAGCAGCACATCTCATTGAGATTGTCTTTCCACCAACACCATAACTAATCCCTCTGATCCAGCTGGAATTACCTTTTTTTCTTCTCTATGATGAATCTGCAGATCGCTGGTCTTTGGACCAAAATGCTGAGTAGCACTTCGTCTTGCCTAAAGTGTACCACCCATCAACCAATGTCTACTGTAGCATAATACATCCTTAGTGCTCCAGACCCAAGATTACATCCATGGAAACTCTGGTGACAAATGCCCATCATTGTAGCTTGCTGCACTCTATGACCAACTACAGGAGAACCTTTTCTCTCACAATATCCCTGATGTGGTGCAAAGCTCAAACTTCCACAGTGGGATCATCTCAGTCAACCCTTCAGCTACTTCTGGTCAGTGTCAATGAACACGCAGAAAGACCTTCCATGGATCCATCCTTTGGCAATGAGTTCATAATTACTGTCATTTATGGCATTCAGCATGAAGCAGGCAGATAGTAGTGGTGATGACTACGCTGGTAAGCCCCCTCTTCTCATCTGTCCATTGTAGCTTTCCTACTTGCTTGTGGACCTAGCGTTGCATTCTATCATTATATGTCCAACTTTTCAACAGTTCCAGCATGCGGTCTTCAATATGATGATATCAGAAAACTGAGGAATAGCGCCCCAATGATTTGAGGGAAGTAAATTATACAGGGAATGATTGGGATACATACCCCAGGATAGGGATGTATGGAGAGCTAATGTCCATGCAGCCTTAAACCTTTGGATTCAATAGTGTCAATGAGACAGTTATTACTAAGCATGGGCCACATATTCTTTCCTATTAATTTTCTTATTTAATATACAATGCAATACTGCCTATAGCAAAGATGGAAATATGTGCTTGCTCAGTGTTGTAACCAATCAGGTGACTGGAGTGGAACACCACCAACAAATATCTGAGTATATTATTTTTAGTCTGATCATCTTACCTCAATATTAATGTTGAGGTAAGATGATCAGACTAAAAATAATATAATTAAAATAACCTCAAAATATCACTTCCTAAAATTAAATAATAAATATCTGAGTATTCTTAACTGTATTTACTGTTAAACTCTTAGGACTGCATACATATCGTATAACGTAAAAAAGTAATTTAGTTATTTATGTTGTATGTTTAAAGAATAAAAGTGAAAGAAAATGTGTCATGGCTTATAAGTTGTGACATGAATGCAGAAAACTCCAATTAGGTAAATGACAAAATTAATATAAATTATGATATCATACCTGTAAGCATTCTGCAGCTTTCAGGAAACTGGAGAGGCTTTCTTGAGAGACATGAACTTCTCCTTTGTACATGAATTCTAATAAGGCGGACATGTTAGATGATGATGTGCCATCTAATATAACGAGCACACTAGGACATATTGGTGCTGTTTCAAACAAATCCTGGAAGTGTTTACTACATGCTGCCAGGATAAGTTTGTGAGCCTTAAACGTTACACCTGTAAAGTTAAAAAGCAAAAATTAAGACTTATTTCAATACTAAGTTAAACTTAAAAGCATTGCTATATTGATATTTGACAATAAAAATATTTTCACAAGAGAAATATTATCCAACATCCATCCATAGTAATTCTGCCCAAGGGAAGGTCTTTCACTGCAATCATAGCATTTTCATGCTAAGCTTTGCAGTTTTACTAGGGAATTATAGGTGTGGTAGCTTCCCGTTGCTTTCCACACCAGTGAAGGATGATGATGATGGTTGGATGATTTTTGGGAACCGTTGTGCCCTAAGCTTCCTGACATTTGTCTTACAGGTGAGGAAAAACCTCGAAAAAACCTCACCCAGGATCCTGTCCCGACCAGGAATTGAACCCGGGCCCGCTGCATGACAAGGCAGCATGCTACCTCAAGAGACGCAAAAAGTTTTTTTAAGTCAAAGCAGACATCAATGCAGCATGCATTCAGCATTGACGCATACCGTATACAGTTTAGAATCATGTGATGCAGTCAACATATATAAGATATTGTAATACACGTTCCGCCGGCAAGATGAGAAATAAAAACATTTATGCAACATGTACTTCAATTGATGTTTTTATTATTCGTTTCATACATCTCAATGATGGCTAAATATATATTTGAAAAGAAAAATTATACGCTCAAACTGTGGTTTGAACCCAGGACCTTCGGCTATTCTATGCCAGTGCTCTTCCCCTGGGCTATCTTGAGCAATATAGCAGCCCTCAGGGGAAGAGCATTGGTTTCACACTCCAGTCTGAGCATATATTTTTGGCTCTTTAAAGTATAATGTACTTCAATATTGAACTAAAATAGGTAACCGAAATACAAATACTCACTCTTAACTAGTTTGAAGTCTTAAACTTAAATAAATAAATTAATTAATAAATTGCATGGCACGACAGGCCTAGAAGGCCCTTAGCCTACTATACGGCTGCTGGCCTCACATCCACACGTATCCATCACAGAGGTAGATGATCATCTTGCCAGTGTAGGGGTGACGAGTCCTCCAGCTATTATAGCTGTGTTTCTCAACCTGGAACCGCTACTTATTGTAGCTACCCAAATGCCTCACGATGCTGGGTGGGCACCAGTCCCATATTGGCCAAAATACGATGAGAAAAATTTCTTCCCCAATGGAGACTCGAACCAGTGCAAGTCCCGTAGCTCTGTGCCAAGGCTTCCTGCTTTAACCACTCAGCTACGATGCAAAAAGCTAACCAAAATATAAATATTCACTTTAACTTGATCTATCCTAGGTAGGAGTTTGATCATATTTAGCAAAAATAGATCGGCAGACCCTTCTCAAAAATAAATAAGATATTTGGGGTGTTTATCATCATCATCAAGGATTAGATCTTAACGTCTGTTCTGAACTCATGCTAGAATTGGTCTGTCCATCTTTTACTAGATCTTCCTACATTTCTTTGTCCTAGTGGTTTGAAATGAAGATTCTATTTCGGAATTCTATTATTGGGAAGTTTATCCTGTACTAATTTAGTAGCTTAGTGTGGTTTTAGATTAGTTATTATTGTGGTTTTGTTGTAGTAAGTGGAGTTTAGTGTAAATAGTTAATAAGTACATAGCACGTTAGAAACTGTATGTTGTTACAATGTGACAAGTTGAACTTTGGAAGTACACATTGGCTGCATTGAAACATAGAAAATGGCTGAAAAACAATATGGAAGCCACATCATTGTGGTATGTATCTAATTGAATATTGTAAAAAAAATATATTCAAATAATCATTAGAAAACATTAAAAATAGGTTCAAAATGGTAGTAAATGTTTTTAAAAATAAATCCATAAGAGTAAAATTTTACAGAAGTTTTGTAAGGTATTTTAAAAGTTGCGTCACATGTTGGATACTTGAACCTTTCGCAAATACAATATACACACATTTCTACAGCAGTAATTAGATAAAAAATGTACATATTCAAAATTAGAAATACTTAACTACTTAGTTATCTGATTGCATTTATAAAAACTTAGAGAAAAATTTTTCTTTCAAAAATAATCTAGTCAACATTGATAAAGTTCATGATAAAATTCCATTGAGGTATTAGTCATAAATTACAATTACAACGTATATAAGAGAAAAATGTGCATCTAGATTGGAGCTCGCCCTGGAAGTCAGTTTGCAAGAGCACTGGTACGAAAAACCAAATGTCCCGGGTTCGGGTCCCGGTCTGGGCAAACATTTCTCTCTTCAAATTTAATTAGTCACAAAATTAAAATTGTAATATGAAATTATAAAATTGTTTAATATTTAAAGAAAGTGACACTATGAGGTTTATTTTAATTAAAAGGAATTAGAACATTCACAACTACAAATATGAGGTGAGTTGTGAATTCTTCTTCTTCATTTCACAGGCTAGGCAAAATGCCTGTTCCACCTCACAGTTGTTCTGTCCATCTTTTCACTGGTCTTCCTACATTCCTTGAACCTCTTGGCTTGTAGTTAAATGCTGCTTTTTTGTAATCTTGTTACGTTCATTCTATCTGCATGTCTAAACATTTTTCTCTATATCCTTTAATTTTATCATTTAATGGATATATATTTAACTCTGTTCTTATATCTTCATTCTTTAACCGATCCATTCTTGTGCAGCCTTTTGTTCTTCTAAGAAAGTTCATTTCTACACTTTGTATTCTACTTTGTAATTTTTTGTCATTACCCAAGTTTCACTCCCATAAAGTAATGCAGGAACTGCCAATGTTTTATAAAACTTTAATCTAGTATCTCTTCTTGTTTTGTTCTTTAATGTTTTATGTATAGTTCCAAATATCATTTGAAATCTTGACAGTTTCACATTTACGTCTCTTTCAGTTTTTGTGTTTATAGTAAAATTACAACCCAAATAATTAAAAGTTGTTACTTGTTCCAGAGGTTTGTTGTCTATTGTGAGTTTGAATACTCCTATAAATTAATATAAAATTATTATCTAATACATCCGTCTCCTCAACTTTGTAAACCATTAATTCTGTGTATTAATTAGTTACAAAGTTGAAGAGATGGACCTATTTGGGTAACAATTCTATAATTTTAATTTTATGAAAAATAATCTAGGCAACCACCTTACTCCATAATTAAGTATACCAATACTATACTAACATTTAATTTTCTTTTGCAGCTTTCTCTTACTCTTCTATTCCAAATTATGCATGCCTCTAATATTACAATGTCAAAACTAGTTTGGAGGTCAATGAAATATTAAATGTATTGTATCATAGAACATCTCAATATTCTTATGTCCCCATTTCTGGAACTCTCTACCAGATGAAATCAAGGCTGCCAGTCAATCACCTCTATTAAGGAAAAATTAACATTTTTTTAAAGCTCTTAAGTTGAGTGTGAAGTCAAGGCCTTATGGCTTTTAAGTAAGTCAGTTTAAATAACACTTTAATTATTATTACCATTACTAGCATTACGAAGGTAAAAACTTCTTGCCCAAATAAAATAGAAGTACAAGAGTTTAAAATTGCTAAACCTTATTCATAGTTTAACTTAAATTCTACACAAAAAATAAACAAACATACTTCAGAAGCAGATTCCTGTTAAGGTAAACAAATGAAATTAAAACAGAATTACTAAGTCAATTAGATATATATAAAAGTTAACTCTGAAAATACATTTCCTCATAATCAAGACTACGATCCAAAAAAGGCTCATTCACCCTTTTTTAGAGTGTGGACTTTACATATATTAAATCCTATATTAGCATATAATATCTAATGATTTCTTTTTTCAATCTCTGGGTGCTGTAACATTCAGAAATCTTATTATTTAACTCTCCATTAAAAATTAAAAAAAGAATTGGTTATAAGAATATTCTAAATTAATCCAAGCCTAGAATACGTCAGCTCTAAGCACTTTTTTTTATATTCACCATTGCAATGTGAAGTAAGGAGAGATTGAAATATTTTGAAAAGAAAATATATCTGTAACTTCACAAATAGGGAAATTAGAAACATAATGGAAGCAGAAGAAAGCATAATTGAAAGAATTGAGGAGAAGGAATTAAAGTAGTTAGGACATGTTTTAAGAATGGAAGATGAGCGATGGCCGAAGCAACTATATGAATGGCATCCGAACAGAAAGAAGAAAAGAGGAAGAACAAAGTTAACATGGAAGGAAAACATGAAGACAGTAATGCAAGCTAGAGGGCTAAGCATCGAAGATGCCCAAGACCGTAGGCTTTGGAGGTTTGGCATGGGAAGACGGCAGCAGCTGTAAAAACCCAAAGATAGATAGAACTTCACTTCTTTAACTGTAAAATCTATTGAAACAAATTAACTTTGAAAAGTAAAATCTTAATTTTTTCTTTAAATTTGAAGAGAAAAGTTTTTGCCCAGACCAAGACTCAAATCCGGGACAATTAGTTTTCCATACCAACTGCTCTACCAACTGAGCTACCGAGGCGAGTTCCAATCTAAACAAAAAATTTTCTCTTATATACGTTCTAATTCCCATGCACCAAATGCTTCAAGCCTTGGCTTCTATCTATGCAAATGATGACTTCTCAGATAAGAAGACATTTATTGGGAATTTAAACAGTACATTTAAAAGCCAGTAGGGCTTCTATTATCTAACTAAATCACTGGCACTATCGAACCCGTAAGTTCATGGCCGCGCGGACATAAGCTCTCCATACATCCCTATCCTGAGATAATATTTTCCAATCATTCCCCGTATAATCTACTTCCCTCAAATCATAGTTAATGTTATTCTCCCGCCTCATTCTTGGTCTACCAACTGGGCGTTTTCCCTCCGGTTTTCCTACAAGAAGCTTCCATGCATGTCTTTCATTCCCCATTCGTGCCACATGTCCTGCCCATCGCAGTCTACGAGACTTAACTGATCTCATTATATCTGGCTTCCTATAAAGACCATGTAGTTCATTGTTATGTAGTCTTCTCCATTCACCTGTCTGTTCATCTCTCTTTGGTCCAAAAATTTTCCTAAGAACTTTATTCTCAAATACCCGTAATCTCCTTTCCTCCCTTAAAGTAAGAGTCCATGTTTCGCACCCATATAATATAACTGGTAGAATAATAGTTTTATATATTTTCAGTTTAACGTTTTTTGAAAGGAGTTGGGACGTCAAGAGTCCCTGTAATGCATAATAGCACGCATTTCCAGAATTGAGCCTATGTTTAATTTATTTGTGCATCTCATTCCTATTTGTGATTATTGTTCCTAGGTATTTGAATTCAGCCACTTCCTCAAAATTTCCCTCATTTGTCATTAGCTGTCCATTTCCATTATATAATGTATTTCTACGTGTGACCATATATTTAGTTTTATTGATATTTACTTCCAGTCCTAATTTCTTAGTGTTACTCAATAGTGTGTGCGTGTTGTCCTTTAGTATCTCCTCGCTATCACCCAATAGTACTACATCATCAGCATAAACTAACAGCTTATTAATACCATTGAGTTGTAGGCCTTCCTCATCCTCTAAAGATTTAATGGCATGCTCTAGTACAAAATTAAATAGTAGAGGAGATAGTGCATCTCCTTGCTTCAACCCATTGTGGATTTCAAAAGAATCTGAAAAATGTTTGCCTACACGCGCCTTACTCTTTGTGCCATTTAGACACATTCGTATAAGTCTAACTAACATTTTAGGAATTCCGAACTCTAGCAGGATGCTATATAACTTCTCCCTCTTAATTGAATCGTATGCCTTTTTGAAGTCTACGTATAGTTGATGTACAGTACCATTATATTCCCATTTCTTTTCTAAAAATCTGATCTGTTGTAGACCTGCTTCTTCTAAATCCATATTGATGATCTCCTAGAATGTCATCAATATAAGGAGTAAGTCTGCTTACTAATATATTTGTTAGAATTTTGTACAAAGTTGAAAGTAATGAAATGCCCCTATAGTTGTTGCAATGATTTTATCTCCTTTCTTATAAATTGATACGATAATTGATTCTTTCCATTCATCTGGAAGAGCTTCTTTTTCCCAAATCATATTAAGCAACTGGCGTATCTTGTCCATCAATTTTTCTCCCCCTGATTTTATCAGTTCTGCTGGGATCTCATCTGAACCTGATGCTTTATACAGCTTCAATTTTTCTATCGCCAATTCAACCTCTAATGCACTTGGTTCTGCGATTAGCATTTCTGCTGTCTGTAAATTATGTTCTTCAATATCCTGTTCTGTATGTACATTTAATAGTTGATTAAAGTAACTTTTCCATCTATTTAATATATTCCTGGAATATGCAATCATATCCCCATTTTCATTCCGAATTATGTTTGTTCTAGCCTGAAACTCTTTCTTCTCTATCCTAATTCCCTGATATAATTCTCTGTTCCTATTTTTGGCATTCATTTCAAGAACATTAATCTTCTCTCTAAAATATTCCCTCTTTTTACTCTTTAGTAACCTCGTGGTTTCCCATCTAACACTGCCCAATTGCTCCAAATTTACCTCATTTGAGGGCTTCTATTGATGTTTTTATTATTAGTTTAATACTTCTCACTGAAGGATATATTAAATTTGAAGAGAAAAATTTTTGCCCAGACTGAGACTCGAACCTGGGACCTTTGGTTTTCCATACCAAATGCTCTACCAACCAAGCTACCGGGATGAGTTCCAATCTAGATGCAAATTTTTCTCTTATATACATTGTAATTTTTGCATACCAAATGCTTGAAGCCTTGGCTATTTTTGTATTTGAAGAGGAAAATTATATGCTTAGACTGGAGCTTTCTAGGCCAATACTCTACAGACTGAGCTACTTGAGCAAGTTCCAATCTAAATGCACATTTTTCTCTTATATACACTGTTAATTCCCTTGCACCAAATGCTATGAAACCTTTACTTCTATGTTTCAAATGGCAGCTTCTTTATTAAGAAGACTTTTTTTGGGAATTTTACATTACATTTTCAACTTTTGTATTTGTTTACACATAGTAACCATCAGCACATATCAAAATAATACCCTAATGAACAGTAGCTCATGCTCTGACACTGTCCAAATACATCAAACACATATACAAAAGTAATTTAGATTATAAAATTACAATTATAGTGTTGATTATTAATATTTATCGGTAATTAATTATTAGACAATGGATTTATGTGGAAATCCATGTTCTCTCTGCTTTTACATACGATTTGAGTAGGAGACTGTAAGTAAATTTTACCATCACTTGTTACTGAATATTAATACTGTCCTGATATGTCCCATAATATGAAAAAATAATGACGTATTTGAATTATTACAAGTAATATGGAAAAATATTGAATGAAGTTTCCAATACAGGGTGCAAATTTTTTTCTACCAATGGAACTGTCAACCATTGCATGATGAAACCTACCTCGAAATTTCTTCCAGAGAAGCATTGTGATGTACCAAGGCCATATCCAAAATATTATCTGCCATTTTAACTGCGTGGCACTAGAATCCAGCATCAAATCTCTCATTTAAACTATAGGGAAGTATTACAACTCCTGAATTGATAAGATTGGATACCTCATTACCTGTCGTCTGTGCCACATCCCACCTCACTCCACTCTAAGTCAAGCATGGAATCCATCTGCTCTGTGCAGTGGGTTGCCATTGCTGAACTCTGGCTTCAATTTCTGTGACTTGCAGTTAAAAATGGCAGATAATTTATTTTTTGGACACAGACTTGGTACATCACAAAGCTTTTCTGAAGAAAGAATTTCAGCGTGAAATGGTTCCCTTTTAAGTCCTAAATAGATTCTGTGCACAGGTGCATGCAGCAGCAGATGGTTAGAATCACACAATGCAGCCAACATATACAACACTCTTTGCCAACCGCAAGAGAAATGCCATATTGGTCTTAAAAAAATGGTAAAGAAAATACAAAAACTAACTCTAACTAGATTTGTCCTAGGTAGGAGTTTGATCATATTTAGCAAAAATAGATTGGCAGACCCTTTTCAAGAACTAAAAGAAGATATTTGGGAAGTTAGCCATTTATCTTGCAGTTTAGTTAATTAGTGTATACCATAAGTCAGTTTAGTGTAAATAGTTAATTAGTACATAGTGAGTTATAAACTGTATGTTGGTTGCATTATCGTTTAGTTGATTAGTGTGTACCATAAGTCCGTTTAGTGTAAATAGTTAATCAGTACATAGTGAAATGATTATTGATCCCTCATTATATATTTAATTATTATAATTTAATAATAGGAATAAGGATAGTAATTTTAGGTATAATATACATTTATATTAATTTCTGTAGTCCAGTACTTAAACAAAATTCGGTTCACATGAGAACAGAAGTTCAAACAGCACCTGCAATGTTACAAGGGGCAGATTAGTTGCAGTTTCTATTCAAAGGAACACATGGAGGCAATAAAAAGTAAAGTAGCAACATAAAGGGAAGAAATTTGAGGGTAGCCCGCAAATATGAAGTTTATGGTCTTTTGGAAAACCATCTATAAAGGGCATCGTAGCTTCAAATGTCTCTTGTCGCCCTAATGAGGTAAACAATGTCCTGAGAAAGCTAGTTGTCTTGGGAAACAAACAACCCCAAGCATGTGAATGTTGTCATGATGTCAAATTTGAAGGCATGAATGATGTAGCCAATGAGTATATGATATTCAGATTATTAATGTGTAAACCAATTGAATTTGTGTTAGAAATAAAAAGTTACCGCCCTACAGATTCTCGGAAATGGTGCGGGTAGGAGCCTAAGTCAAAATTATTAGAACACTCTCGCTCTTGCCTGTCAGCAAGATAGAAGTCGCCTTCTTCTTGCCTTAGGCGAGATTATATAGTCGCAATCTTGCTTTTGGCAAGATATATATTTCTTCAGAGTCTTTTATTGATTTTCTACTTGTTTTGCCAAAGAATAGGCAAGTTATATTACTATTGTTTATTTTTTATTATTTCACTCACCTCATACTTCATGAAGTATGAGGTGAGTGAAATAATAAAAAATAAACAATATTAAAGAACCTCATAGTGTTATTTCCTATCTACATAACTTAAGTTATATTACTAATTGATCTAAACGACAAGATATTTTACAATTCTATCCCAACTAAGTGAGAATAGTAGAGGCCACTTAGTCACTATAAATAAATTAAAGAGAATAGAGCCAGTTCCCATTCGAAATCAAGTTTGTGCAATTTATACGGTCTGAGTGCTAGGAATCGTGAAGATTAAAGATCGCTCCAGGTTACAGATTTATTTCATGAATCTCAAGGGCATTAATTTAAAGTGAATTGACAGATTTCATGTGAACATATAATCTACGAGTGTGTACCAGTTAATTAAACAATTATAAAAAAAATTTTCTACAAGTAACTGTATTTGTGTTGTCCAAGTTATTATATACTATCGTAGTTGCCTTCAAGTTAATTGTCATTGTCCCCTGACAACTCACAGCTCCACCGACATCCTAGTTAGACCCATTGCAATAGTGAGTTATAAACTGTATGTTGGCTGCATTGTAATAAATTAAACTTTATAAGTATATGTTGGCTTCATGGAATAAAGAATATGGCTCAAAAACAATATGGCTACTACCTCCTTGAGGTGTGCACTAGTTGAATATTGTAAAAAAATATATTAAAACAATCATCAGAAAACATTTAAAAAATGTTGGAAATGGTAGTAATTATTTTAAAAAAGAAATCATAAAGTAAAATTTGACAGATGTTGTGCAAGTTATTTTAAAAGTCGCATCCCACGTTCAAAACTTGAGCCAATATTGATCTACCAGTAGTATGTAGTATGGAAATACACAATTAGATGTCACAGTACAAAAAAAAAGTATGTTGGTAATATGAACATACATACATAATCTAATTGGTAGCATTCAAAGTAGTTTACAACCTGTGACTGTACAGTTCGCAACCTGTGGTCCATTCTAGCATGCAGTTGCCTATATTTCCCTGGCAATAGCCAAAATTTATAAGGGGAAAACAGTAGGCCTACTTTACCTTTCCCAATGTATTTTCTACGTTCTACAGAATAACAATTTATAGAGCTGTCGCTAGGTGGAACCACATATGTTTGAAATCCGGCAGAAAATAGGACAGCACGTGCAATATGACCGACCTTCCAAATATATATTCCCAAACACCAATTCTACCATCCTGACCTAACAAAATTAATTATATGCATAATTAATCTGATGTACACTAACTCGCCTAACAAAAATAGTACTAATGACGATTTTATTATTAATTTAACACTTCTCATTGAAGGATAAAATTATATTTGAAGAGAAAAATTTTCGCCTAGACAGAGACTCGAACCCGGGACCCTTGGCTTTCCAGGCCAAGTGCTCTACCAACTGAGCTACCGAGGAGAGTTGCGATCTAGACGCAAATTTTCTCTTATATACGTTGTAATTCCCTCGCGCCAAATGCTTGCCTCGGTAGCTCAGTTGGTAGAGCACTTGGCCCGGAAAGCCAAGGGTCCCGGGTTCGAGTCTCGGTCTAGGCGAAAATTTTTCTCTTCAAATATAATTTATCCTTCAATGAGAAGTGTTAAATTAATAATAAAATCGTCAATAGAAGCCCTACTGGCTATAAAGTAGTGTTAAATTCCCAATAAATGTCTTCTTAACCAAGAAGCTGCCATTTGCAAAGATAGAAGCTACGGTTTCAAGCAAAAAATGGCACAAGGGAATTACAATGTATATAAGAGAAAAATTTACATCTAGATCCCAACTCGCCTCGGTAGCTCAGTTGGTAGAGCACTTGGCCCGGAAAGCCAAGGGTCCCGGGTTCGAGTCTCGGTCTAGGCGAAAATTTTTCTCTTCAAATATAAAAATAGTACTAACCTAAAAAAAATAGTATAATTGAGTTGTTGATAGTGGCAACATTTGAAGAAATCTAAATCACCTATGGAAAAGGCTCTTAACCTACTAGAAAAGTGGACCCACAACAATTTAATGGCCATTAATACACACAAAACAACGTTTCAAATATTTAGCTTGAAGAAAAAAATTCCAAAACTAAATCTACAGTTCAAGAAAACAAATCTGAGACAAACAAATGAAACAAAATATCTAGGAACAATTTTTGATTCAAAATTATCATGGAGAAAACACATTGAAGCAGTAGTAAACAAAGCAACGAAAAGATTCTCAATCTTAAAAAGATTAGCCAGAGCAAAGTGGGGCAGTAATCGCCAGACTCTGAACACCACATACAAAACATTCATCAAGCCAATACTACTATACAATGGGGAGGTAATAATCACAGCAAATAACTCGAACCTGAATCGCCTAGAAATATGCCAAAATCAGGCTTTACGGCTTATAACTAGCGCAGCAAAATCAACTCCAATCGCAGCAATGCAAGCACTAACTCAGAACCCTCCAATATGTCTAACTTTAGAGGAACAGGCAATAACACAACATGAGAAAATGTTACGATTAACAACAACAAATGGGAAAAAAGGCAGTTACAACCAAGCAAGTTGAAAACACAAACAAGTTTCTTTGTCCAAAGTAATGGAAATAAAAACAGATTTGAATCTTCCTAAATCTAAAGAAAATATTTTGATCAGAGATAACCCTCTTACTTTTGAACCAATTAACATTCAGCTAAATCTAGAAGAACCAGTTACAAAATCTGAAACTCCCACACTTGTACTAAAAGCTCTAGCATTAGAAGTTGTGAATAAGAGATATCCACCAGAAGAATGGTTACATGTCTACACAGATGGATCTACTATTGATAACAACTCAGGATCAGGAATTACATGTGCATTATTTTCATTTTATCAACCAGCAGGATACCACACAACAAATTTTGATGCAGAAGTAACGGCTATTCATATTTCACTCCAACAATTACTATACAGAATAAATAAATTTCAAAATGCGGTCATACTCTCTGATTCTAAGGCAGCAATATATGCAATAAATTCACACAAAATGAAGTCAATACAAATTAAAGAGTGCTACAAAATGATTCAACAACTCCAAAAACTACAGAAAAGAATTCAATTGCAATGGATACCTGCACATTGTGGAATTGCTGGAAATGACACTGCTGATTTTCTTGCCAAAAAAGGCTCCAATTTAATTCAGAATACTACTAAAAGTTTACCTTTCATATCCATAAAAAGAATAGTTAAAAACAAATATAAAATCAAACAAAACCAAGACCTATGTAATAAAGCCAAAGACAAAAAATGGAATATTTTAGTAAAGAAGCCAGATATTATTCCAGAATTTCCATGTAAAACTACAGTAGCAACATTTAGACTGCTTACAGAACATGACTATTTAGCCAAACATTTATATAAAATAGGAATTTACACGAATCCAAATTCGTCCTCTATGCAATAAAGACGAAGAAATGAATGAAGAACACCTACAAGCCTGTGAAGTATTACCTGTTGGATCCACAATAGAGAAATATTGGAGAGCAAGAACGCTAATGGCTTCGGTGCCAAGGCCCAGCATTTGAAAACAACAACAACAACAACATTTGAAGAAGAGGGGAAAATAGCTAGTGAGTATCACAATATTGTTTAAAATTGTTGTAATGTTACCGTGGTTCTCGTAAATAAATAAATACTTAAAAATGGATAAAGTTTCCATTAAACACAGTGAGAAATGTTTCTAAGTCCCAGGCAGACACTATGCGCATGCGCCAACAAATGCAAAGCAGTTTACACTATGGAATCATGCGATACTGCCAACATATACACAATATTTAACCAACCTAAAAGCTAACCTAATGCAATATAAGTACTCTTACCTGTGAAAGACCAACATAAAAGCTAACCTAATGCAATTTAAGCACTCTGACCTATGAAAGAATGCGACGCCCAAAAATAAATAGCAAGTTCTGAAATTCTGAAGTACATACTCTATGTTGGCTGCACTGGAACATGTGTTTGTATTGTATAGAATATTCGTTAAAATCAATATGGCTGCCATGTCTTTATGTTACGTATGTAGTTAAATATCGACAGCAGAAATACTAATCGCACAACCAAGTGCATTAGAGGTTGAAATGATAATAAAAAAATTGAAGATGTATAAAGCATCAGGTTCAGATGAAATCCCAGCAGAACTGATAAAATCAGAGGGAGAAATATTGATGGACAAGATATGCTGGTTGCTAGTGTGATTTGGGAAAAAAGAAGCTCTTCCAGATGAATAGAAAGAATTGATTATCATACCAATTTATAACAAAGGAGATAAAACTGATTGCAACAACTACAAGGGATTACTTTCAACTTCATACAAAATTCTAACAAAACTACCTATACTGATGACATTCTAGGAGATCATCAATGTGGATTTAGAAGAAACAGGTCTACAACATATCAGATTTTTAGTATAAGACATATTTTAGAAAAGAAATGGGAATATAATGGTACTGTACATCAACTATACATTGATTTCAAAAACGACATATGATTCAATTAAGAGGGAGAAGTTATGGTTGTTGGTATCTAATGTTGAGCACTTGATAATGAAATCATTCGCTCTCTTGCACTCCAATATTTAGCAGAAAGGCTGGTCTCTCCTACTAAAGCTGGACAACGGAGGAGATAGTTTCTTTCCATATCTTCATTTAAATTGCAAAAAGGGCATTTAGGTGAATCTGATATGCCAATTCTGTGTAGGTGTTTATTCAAGCAGTCATGTCCCGTTAACAGTCTGGAGGGAGAAGTTATATAGTGCTATATAGTATCCTGCTGGAGTTCGGAATTCCTAAGAAGTTAATTGGACTTATACGAATGTGTCTAAATGGCATAAAGAGTAGAGTGCGTGTAGGCAAACAGTTTTCGGATACTTTTGAAATCCACAATGGGTTGAAGCAAGGAGATGTACTATCTCCTCTACTATTTAATTTTGTACTAGAGCATGCCATCAAATCTTTAGAGAATGAAGAAGGCCTACAATTCAATGATATTAATAAACTGTTAGTTTATGCAAATGATGTAGTACTATTTGGTGATAGTGAAGAGATACTAAAAGCCAACATGCATACACTATTGAGTATGCACTAAGAAATTGGGACTGGAAGTAAATATCAATAAAACTAAATATATGGTCACACATAGAAATACATTATATAATGGAAATGGACAGCTAATAACAAGGAAAACAATGATGGGAATTTTGATGAAGTGGCTGAATTCAAATATCTAGGAACAATAATCACAAATAGGAATGAGATACACAATGAAATTAAACATAGGCTCACTTCTGGAAATGTGTGCTATTATGTATTACAAGGACTTTGATGTCCGAACTACTTTCAAAGAACATTAAACTGAAAATAAATAAAACTATTATTCTACCAGTTATATTATATGGATGCAAAACATGGACTCTTACCTTAAGGGAGTAAAGAAGATTACGAGTATTTGAGAATAAAGTTTTTAGGAAAATTTTTGGACCAAAGAGAGATGAACAGACAGGTGAAGACTTCATAACAATGAACTACATGGTCTTTATAAGAAGGCAGATGTAGTAAGAAGAGTTAAGTCTCAGACTGCAATGGGCAGGACATGTGGCACAAATGCAGAATGAAAGACATGCATGGAAGCTTCTTGTAGGAAAACCAGAGGGAAAACACCCAGATGGTAGACCAAGAATGAGGTGGGAGAATAACATTAACTATGATTTGAGGGGAATAGATACAGGCAGGGAATGATTAGAAAACATTAGCTCATGATAGGGATGTATGGATAGCTTATGTCTGTGTACCTATGAACCTATGGGTTCGATAGTGCTAGTGAGTTAGAGTTTTAGTTAGTTATGTAGTTAAATACCCATACAAAAATATATTGAAATGATCGTTAGAAAAAATGTAAAATTTATTGCAAATAATGGTAAATAATTTGAAAATAAAACCCTTTTGGCACATGGTGTCTGCTTGGTACTTTGAAAAAATATCTCACTGCATTTAATGGAAACTTCAGCCCTTAAAAATTATAAAAGAATGTTATAAGTATTGTTGAAAAATGTTTAAAATATTGGAAAAAGTTAGTAAAGACAAAAGAAGTACATAGAGTAACAGTATTACAAGAATATACTATGGAAAATTAAGAGAAAGGGATATGCTTTCCTTTAGGTCGGTAGAAAATTTTTCTAAGTTCTATAGAATCGCAGTGCGCATGCGCTAGTGCTCCAATTATCCCAGGTAGATAAATGCAACCTCCAGCAGTTGGCGGTATATATATGTGAAATCAGTATGACCAACATTGACACAAAATTCCCACAACTTGTCTAAAAATGTATAATTTATTTTACGTATCAAATCACTTTTAAAAAGCAAGGAACCTAAAAGCTAACCAAACCTAAATCAATTACTGTAACACAAATCAATTACTCTAACGTAGGTGAAATCCAGGGAACGTGGAATCACATTTAAAAAGCAAGTTCGGGTTGTTGATGGTGGCAACGCTGGAACAACATAGGAAGTGGATGGAAAATAACAAAGAGAAGGAAGTAAGCAATGTAGCACGACCGTGTTTTACGCAAATATATAAACATGAAAAAAAAACTTGTTGCAACATTGGAAGATGTTTAAAATGTGTTAAAAAGTGTTGCAAAATGTTTTGAAAGTGTTTAAGAGTGTTTAGTGCATCAGTGGAATAAGATATAAAATTGAAAAATTTTTCGGACCTGAAGGAAAGCACAGCCAGAGAAAGGTAATGTACTGTTGAGCCGAGTAGAAAAGTTCTTATTTGGACTAATGTAGTTTAATGAAAAAAAAGTGACATGTACTGTCAACCTATTCAGGAGCTGCTCCCTAGTTTCTATTCTAATTACAAAGTAATCAAATTCAAAATCTTACCTTCACAAAATAATGTGACATCTGTTAAGCTCTCTGATTTAAATAAATTGCCAAATGCTGTTGCCAAATTGCTGCCAAAACTGTTCCACTTAAGACAAAACTGCTGCTGTGAATCCATTCCAGATGTTGATTGGAATGTATTCGCTGAAATGTATTAACAAATCACATAAGCTCACTCATGAAAATCCTGATTAAAAGTTATTTAAGAGCAATGGCAATACAGCCTATAAATATACACTTTAGAGAAATTACATTATCTGGAACAAATTTTCTCAAAGACAGGAAATATTGAACCTTCGTATCTCATGCATAGCAAAATACAATGTGTCACAATCAAATAAGGTCTAGGACTATATTTAACCAAATGCAATGGATGCACTTAAATATATGTATAAAATGTATTATGAAATTGTGCAAACAAAAATTATTAATAACACTCATAATCGGTGTTAATAACAAATTAATTTCCCCGTACTTCGTAAAAACTATCCTATGTTCGTTTCTTTGAAAACTGACATAATATCCGAGTATAAACACCGCTCAAGGTAAACTCTGCGCCAAATCATTCACATGCAACCATCTTGACACGATTCATGCAACACCAATGTTACAATCCATGTCCGCTGCATGGAGACTCCCGCAAAATTCGCAAATGCGTCATTAATTAGAATACCTAAACTGTAAATTACATTTCAAAGCTTACTGCAATAATTGCACCATTGTAGTTTACATAAAGAGCGTTAAAATAATACCTGAGATAGGTCCGTTTGCTATTTATAAATAACTTAATTTCTCTAACCCGTGCATAAAAAGAAATGTTGGTGTAGGCTACTGCCGGAAACAGTTGGGCATATGTTATGAAAGTTAATACGTCCATTTTGCAAAATAACAACAATGTTTATGTTTACATTTATCGCTTTGCTGACTTACTTATTGCACCATATCAGTATAAGGAACAATTTGAGATATTTTTATGACAAAACTGTGAATTAACCCATTGGAAAAACAAAAGCATAAAATTATACTTTTTAAAAGCTTATTTGACTTAGAAATTTCTCATAATTCTCCTAGCGGATAACCTCGAAACTAAAATTTCTTCATTAGTCCTTTCCAACCTATCTATCGGTCTTTGGTTCGGTCACCATTTGCAAGTTTTATAATATAGTTTTTGCAAATAGGTTGAAATCGAATTTGACAAGATGATTAATATAGTTTCCAAATCTGGAAACTTGGCACCATACTTGAAAGCATCTACACAGACAATTGCATCGCAGATAAAGCCATTGCATCCCGCAGTTACAACATCAGCTAAGGTTCTTGTTCCACCAGAACCAGAACCTCGTACAAGTTATAGTTTAAGTAAAAAATTGCCTTCTGGCTCAGTACACGTAGTTTCAGGTCCAGTAGGTAAAAACACAGTGTATCTTTTCATAAAAATGGATTACTAAAAGTGTGTTTTAATTACTATGCAAGTGAATAATTTGACCTACAAGAAGTCATTACATATTTTTTGAGAATTAATCTTGTCACTTCTAATTGAACTGATATGTAATAGTGACTGTAATGTAACTAAAAAATGTGTGTATCTTGAATTTTTATTTTACCTTTGTTTTCAGTGACAACACATGTAAGGTTTGCACATACTGATATCCAGGTTCCTGACTTTTCTGCATACCGAAGAAATGAAGTACAAGACAGTACTGCAGTTAGCAGAAAGAGTGAAGACTCACGAAAATCGTTTACCTACCTTATTGTTGGAGGTGTGTTAATAATTTTTGCATAAGCTTATTTTAATGCTTGGAAGCTAGAATGGTAGTGTTAAACCTATGTAAACAAAATGCAAGGTTTTACTTACAATGTCATATCACCTATAGGAATAGAATTGAAATTGCAGCTCAACTTTCCAGGCTAACTTTCCAACATGTGATAATAATTTTTAAGTACCCTAATAAACTCCTGTCAAATTTTAGCCCTAGGGTTTTATTTTTCAAATTATTTACTACCATTTGCAATGCTATTTTTACATGTTTTCTAAAGATATTTTATATATTGAATATTACGATATTGAACTACATACATACTTGGAAGACGTGGCAGATATATTGATTTTAATGAATATTCTATGCAGCCAACAAAGACTAACGGTCTTACTAATAAAAATCTCTTATACTGGCTTTCATCAGTTGTTTAGTTATTCAATGTATAAGCCTTATGTAGATCATGTATAATTTCATTACTAATAAACGTTGTGCAGGAGCTATATAACAATACAACTGTTACACACAATATGTCACATATTTGTCATCATTATGACGTCAGAACATATTACGTGCAGTTTGTAACAGAAAGAAAACAACATCAACTAATGATTAATTGTGTAAGAAATGAGTATGAATAAGAATAGAGAGATATTCCCTAATTGGGGAGGTACGGAAAAAATAAGTGTGTTTTAATTTATATACATTTCCCTTTACGCTATGTCAAATAAAACGTAGAATTGGTTTCACAGATAATGTGCTGCCATCTAACGTCAAGAATTTCAAACAATTCTTGGAAGCTAATAAAAGTTTTTCCCATTACTTGTGAATTATATGCAGTGTTTTAAGATGCGTTAGAAAACGTTCAAAATAGTAGGAAATGTTACTGACAACAGAATAATGCTTTAAGCAAAAAAAAAATAATTGCGGCAGCAACTATTGTAGAACATATTCTTTTGTGAATCAACGTTCAACTTTAAAATAATATTAGGCCTAATCGAGAATGAGTGTAACAAAAGGCATTTTATGATGCCTTTATTTTCCTACGGAGAGCTTTATAAATATTACTTATGTCCTGTGCATCCATCAAACAGTCGTTAAAGTGTTGCATTTTGCGTTAAATTTAAGGAAATGTTCATCAATATAAGAAAACAATCAGTTGATATGAAAGTCCGACAGTTTGTCTAGTTATACAATCCTTAAACAAGGCTGGAGGCATGTATAACGATTCCCATGTAAAGTTGTACTCCTCGTATACACTGAGCAGCTAATACAGTGTTTATTAGTAAGAATTTTCAACTGTAATGTGTATAAACCTTGTATAAAAGTTATATATGGTTTATTAGTAAGAGGGTATGTAATGGGCTTCCAATATAAACCCGGACCGGCCTCATGGGGTTTCACCCGTCAGGCAGTGCTCTCTCCTCATCTGCATTTCACTCTGCCAGCTGCTCGTCCTTGAACTAGTCAGTTTACTATCGTTCGACAAGATGAGACGTCAGCTGACATTAGAGCATCGCATTTATGTGTGTAAATGTTATTATAAATATGAATCAGCTCGTCGTGTTCGCGAGGAATTTATTCAGAACTTCCCTGGACAATTACCTCCTTCCAGATCGACAATCCACGATCTTGTGACTAAATTTGAGACCACTGGTTCAGTACAAAATAAGAAACACACGCGAAGGCATACGGTTCTCACCAAAGAAAAATTAGACGAAATTGGTGAAAATTTGTGGGGTAGCCTGAAAGACAAAGTGTACAAAACAAATCCGCACACATTGGAAGAACTGAAGAACAACATAAGAAATGAAATCAGAAACTTGACAGTGCCCGAACTACAGCATGTCAGTCTAAATGTGTTTACTCGGTATAATGCCTGTTTAACTGCGGGAGGACAACATTTCCAACATTTTCTATAAGGTAAGAAACAGTTCAAGGACGGGTGGCAGGCAGGGTGAATTGTGGGAGGAAGAGACAGCACTGCGTGCCGTGTGAAACTCCGTGAGGCCGGTCCGGTTTTATATTGGAAGCCCTGTATATGTTCCAGTGAAGCCAATGTGGAGTTTGTACTAATTAACTTTACATATATACTTCAGAATTTCAGAACTTACTATTTACACTACCTATTTTTGGACATGGGGCACGCCGTAGCGTAGTGGTTAAGGCACTGAGCTACAAGCCGGAAGGTCGAGGGTTCAAGTCCCGGTGGGGTCAGGATTTTTAAACTGACCCAAACCTTCTGGCGGCACTATGGCCCTGGGGTCGACTCAGCCTCTAACGGAAATGAGTACCAGACGCTTGTTCTGGGGGTAAAGGCGGCCGTCACGCAGGGCTGACAACCCGGCTGACATCAAGTGCCGATTGTCCAGAAATAATGGGAGCCTTAACCTCCTACTGCCCCAAGGGCCTCCTGAGGCCTGTAGTGGGATTACGTTACTTTTATTTTTGGACATTGCATTCTTTCACACATTCCATCCATCCATAGTAATTCTGCCCGAAGGCAGGTCCTTCACTGCAATCATAGCATTTTCATGCTATGCTTGCAGCTTTACTAGGGAATTGTAGGTGTGGTAGCTTCCCGTTGCTTTCCACACTGGTGAAGGATGATGATAATGGCCATATGATTTTGGGGACCGTTTGGGCCTTAAAGTTTTCCTGACATTTGTCTTATAGGTGAGGAAAAACCCCGATAAAAACCTCACCCAGAAAAACTGCCCCGACCGGGGATCGAACCCGGGCCTGCTGCGTGACAAGGCAGCACGCTACCTCGAGACCACAGCGGTGGACAAGATGCTGATGATGATAACTATATTCTTACCTCATTGATGTGGTAACCATATTCCTGTTCCAATAGAAGCCAATATATACTTCCAAAGTTCCTATAATAACTTCCATTGTAGCTAATAGTTATTAAAATTTCTATTTCAGCCAACTTAGGCTTAGCCTACAGGTTTCAAGTATATATTTTCTATACAATATACTCCAACTTAGGACATGTCTATGGTTAGAGAGAGTAGGGCTATTAGTATTTTGGTTAGCTTTTTGAGACTTGGATGTTTCTCCTGTGGTTTCCAATGATAGTAGCATATGCTGGCTACATTGCATGATTCTTTCTACATTGTAACCACTAATGCTAATGGCTTCGTTGCCAAGGCCCAGCATTTGAAAACAACAACATTATAACCACTTTGCATATGTGCATATCCACTTACATCTTGTGGCACATGCACAATGTGTCTACTTCAGATTTAGAAATAATGGAAATTATCCAAAATTGTCTAAGAACCATAGGCATTGACTATGGTTTGGCATGGAAGTTGTGCTCTGCATGAATTATATACTAATAGGATACAAAAACTAACCCCATTAAAACATAAAATAGAATCAGAAATTCACACTTCGCCTCATATTTTGTTGATTCTTATATCAGTTCCAGAAATGAAATTGCTTCCATTCTCAACTAGTATCTATAATTTGTGAAGAAAAATGAATACCTGAACCGGAATATGAACCTGAACCTCTAGCTTTGTATGCTAGGGTGCTGACTGTTCACCAATTCAGGCTTTGGGTGCAAGCATCTATTTTCCTTTCCTCCCCTATTAAAATTATATTTTTCACATGCCAATTTAAATCAAATTATATTTTGAAATAATCACACTAATTCTTGGCAATATAAATGTATTTTAATGTGATTTTAAAAATTATATAAATATTGTCTAATGAACTGTATTTTAATTTGCCATTTATATATATATATATATATAAATATCTTCAACTCGTGTCCAACTCAGGGTCGGGTCAAGGAATGAGATGAGATGAAGTCCCTATATTTATAGAGGTCTGTTAATGACAAGGGTGCCGGCCAACCACTCCTGATGTACAGGAGTGGATGAATGAAATGAAACAAAATGGATGAGATGAGTATGGAAAAATGGTAGAATGAAATTTGTGGCAGGGGAAAACGGGAGAAATGCTGAGAAAAACCTGTCCAAGCTCCATTTCGTCCACCATGAAACCCACATGGAGTGACCAAGACTTGATCTCGGGGCCCCAGCGGTGAGAGGCAAGCATCTAACTGCTTGTGCCATGGAATCGCTAATTATAACATAAAAAAAATTTTACACATAGCATTTTGACTACTCAAATTCTTGGTAATATGATACAATGACTTTTTTATAGCATGGAGCATTATAATTTTCATTTATGGATGCCAATAAACATGTATAAACAAAATTTCTAGATATATGGAGGCAGTTATCTTCATTAATCTCAATATTAAAAGTACATCATGTGAAGCTAAATAAATTTGATAAATTTTCCAACAGGAGTCGCAGAAATCTTTTCAAAGTCCAAACTATACACCATGCACATGCGCCAAGCATATGTAAGTGGATCCAGTTTTTAATCATGCAATGCTGTCAACACACACAATACTCGATGATATTGAAGTCTTTAAGAACTTTTAGTCCTAAAATAACCTAAAAGCTAACTTAATGCAAATTTAAGTGCTGTAACCTGTAAAAGTATGAAATAGAATGGCATGTAATGCAACTCTCAAAAATAGGTACCATGTAATTAGCAAGTTCTGAAATTCTGAAGTATATGTTGGCTGTATTGGATCCAAGAAATAAAATGGCTGGAAAAATAATATGGCTCCTACATTAAACCGTTGCATAAAGTATTCTAATTGAAAAATAATTATAAATTGTCTAAAATAGGTTTCAAGTGTCAGTTAATGTAAAAAAATAATCCATCAAAGTAAAATAAGATAGAATTTGTGTAAGTAATTGTAAATTCTCCGACCCCCATTGGAAATCTGAGCGCCAACCTTAACCATAATCGGTACTGTAATTTAGAATGGACTACAGTTTACAAACTATCTTCCAACATATCTCATGTTGGTAACCTAATGCGAGTTGAGTAATTCTAGGTGAAATATTTCAAGGTTAGGGTGAGATTTTTTGTTAACTTTTTAAGTTTAATTAATTCTAATAAATTTCCAGATTTTGAAAATTGTTAGTGGTAAAGCTATATTTTATTGGTTTGTATCCCTCAGAATATTGTGCCAGCAGCCTCACATTCTCTTAAGTTTGTAATCCTGCTCTTGATTTAGTTTTTCATATTACAGTTAATCTTAAAAATTGTGATCCTGATTATCATATGAAGCTCAAGTTTTTTTTTTTAATGTGGAATCATCTTACCACATTTAATGTTGATTTGTTTTCGAACATGTTTCGATATATCTTCTATATCATCCTCAGCTTTGGCCAGAGGTAAGATGATTCCAAATTTAAAAAAAAACTTGATTAAAAGGACCTCAAAATATAACTTCCTAAAATAAACCATTAAAATTATAGCTGCTGAACACTGTTATTGGTAAAAATAAGTAAATATATTATTTTAAAATATGTATATTATCTGTGATTAATGAAATAATTTGTACTTGTTTTATACGTTTAGGTGGAACCGTTGTTGGAGCTTATGCTGCAAAAACACTTGTAACTGAATTTATAAGCACAATGAGTGCAACGGCAGACGTACTTGCTCTTGCCAAGATTGAAATCAAGTTGGCTGAAATTCCAGAGGGAAAGAGTGTAACATTTAAGTGGCGTGGCAAACCACTGTTCATCAGACATAGGTTGTTATAGCATATTTATTTTAAATCATTAAAATAGTCACAATACAATAATAAAATATTGAAAACTGTCATCTAGAAATTCCTAACAATAAGCTTCTAAAAGAGAAATTTCAAACTATAACCCAGGTGTTAGTATAAATACTGTCTGATGATCATCATCATCATCATCTGCATTCATGGATTAGGTCTGTTGACCCGATTCCGACTTCAGCCCATCTCTTTCTAGGTCTGCCCACATCTCGGGTGTCTGTCTGATAAGAAATTAAATTACTCTTCAAAGTAGAGACCTTCATATTGTTTATTTTTTATTATTACTTCATAATTCATAGCAGACCCAGGGTTTCTTCACATCATTTGTGACATTCTCAATGCTGTGTCACGTTCACAACTGACGTCCAACGGCCTTCTATCCTGCAGACTGACCTCCGCGCCATCTGACACAGCATTGAGAATGTCACAAATGATGTGAAGAAACCCTGGGTCTGCTATGAAGTATGAGGTGAGTGAAATAATAGAAAATAAACAATATTAAAAAACCTCATAGTGTTATTTCCTATCTACATAACTTAATAGAGACTTTCATATTCAATGGTCTTGAACCATCTTTCAGTGAGATTTATTATCCCATTACAGTGTTATTCTCTGGTTTTTAATGCGAAGAAATTGTTGAGACCCACTTACACATATTCATTGTTTCTGAAATTTCAAGCAAGAAATGGACTATGGATCAAAACACATGATTATATGAAGGTGCAAGATCAGAGCTATATGGTATGGTAGCAATTCAATTCCTGAAATTTTATTATGGCTTATAAATGAATTGGTTTAAATGTTTTTACATCTCATGTCAAATTCTGTTTTTTCATTATACCAGTTTCAAAGGTCATTTTGCCTTAATTTTCAGTCAAACTTCAACTGAAATTTTGCCGTTACCACCATTTTCCAAATTGCCATCTGTTGCCGATTTTATGAATTTGGAGATTAAATTTTGCTACCGGGAATTTCAAAATTTGTGGTTCTATATTTGTTCTTCTGAATGTACATTTTTTCCCCAAACTATTAATGCCAAAGGCTTCACTAAATGTTTTAAAATTTGGTTTGTCTTCCAATTTTGTGATTCACTAGAAAACAGTGAGCTGCAATTACCAATCTTTCAATTTTACTGTTTTTAATATTTCTAAAGTGTTCTTTTGAACGAGTTTCTAAATTCCTTTGTTTTTCCTATATGTACTTTCTTGCAGTCATTGCAACCAATTTGATAAATTCCAGATTTCTTACTACCTGGGACATCAACCATTTTTATTTGTTATTAGTAGATTACCCAGACTAAATTTGTTTATCAGATGGTAAGTAATTTTCTTGATTTCCCTTCTTTGGAATCAGATTGTAGGGTGGTGTATCTTTGTCTTTTTTCTTTGAATATCTTTAACTTATTTATTAGTACATGTATATTCTTTCCAAAACCATTTAACATAACTATATTTATATAATAAATTTGGGAATTTTTAACATTGAGGTTTAATTCATAATAATTAAATGAATCATGATTTCTTCTTACCTCATAATTCTATGTTTTTTTAAACACAGCACTGCAGTATCAGCGACCCATTGTCGTCATCGTCAGCTGTTTTCACGACTGTCAATTTTTTCTTTTGCCGGTAATTATCCAAACTGCCATCTGGTGTTCTTTTGAAGGAATCATTTTCTAAATTGCTATCTGTTGTATTTTTGAAGAACTTTGTAATCAAGCTTGGTTCATCTGGAATCTTGAAGTTCATGGTTCTAGTATGGTTTTTTTTAATATATATCTTTTCGCAAACTGTTGGATAGATGTTTCAAAAGTTTTGCTTATTTTTCAATTCTATGATGCTCAAACTATGTGCTGCTATAGCTGATTTTTCAATTTCTCCATTCTTTATGTTTCTGAAGTGTTCTTTTTTATGAGTTTCCAAGTTCCTTTTTGTTTTTCCTATATATATCCTGTTGCAATCTTTGCAATCAATTTGATAAATTCCAGATTTTTTGTTAAATTTCCAGAAAATTTAATATAACATTGGCTCCAATTAACAAATTCAGCCTGGGTAATCTTCTGTTAACTAATAATAAAGTTAACACCCTAGACAACAAAAAATCTGGAATTAATCAAATTGATTGCAAAGATTGCAACAGGATATATATAGGAAAAACAAAAAGGAACTTGGAAACTCGTAAAAAAAATACTTCAGAAACATAAAGAATGGAGAAATTGAAAAATCAGCTATAGCAGCACATAGTTTATTAGAGCATCATAGAATTGAAAAATAAGCAAAACTTTTGAAACATCTATCCAAACCTTTGGATTTAACAGTCTGGGAAAAAATATATATTCAAAAAAAACCACATTAGAACCATGAACTTTAAGATTCCAGACGAGCCGAGCTTGATTACAAAGTTCTTCAAAAATACAACAGATTGCAGTTTAGAAAAATGATTCTTTCAAAAGTACACCAGATGGCAGTTTGGATAATTACCGGCAAAAGAAAAAATTGACAGTCGTGAAACAGCTGAGGATGGTGACGATGGTCGCTGATACTGCAGTGCTGTGTATAAAAAACATAGAAGTATGAGATAAGAAGAAATCATGATTCATTTAATTCTTATAACATAACTATGTTTAAAATGTGATTGTATTCCTTCTTAAAATTGTCTTCACTTAATGGAATGTTTGTTAATCTGTATATTAAACTGTTGAATATTGCATGTACATGAATTAGAAACAGATACAATAGAAGAGTAGAATTTTTTTCCTATGTATCTTAGTCTGTTTACCTGACTTTTTCAGTATGCACTACTTAAAATGTAGATGGTAATTTTTTTTTTCTTCTTTCTGTCTCCTGTGTTAGCAAATTCAATAAAACTGGCATGACATTTTAGCCTAAACCTTGTCTCATAGCATGGCACTAAAAAGTTATATCGAATCACTGTACTCTTTCTATAATAATTGATAATGTAGGAGTTAGATAATTGTGAAATTTATTGTATTACAATTCAAAATAGTGAATCATAACCGAAACTATTTAGGCTTACATCAAAGTGGTATTCGTAAACAAACAATTGTGATGTGTGTATGAAAAATCATGTATTCCTCCGGCAGGCACGCAGCAACCAGTTTTTGTAATGTCATTTTCTCCTCTCAGCAGTCATTTTGCATTAAAATAGAACTTCTTGAACAATCTATTACTAATATATCATCACTCTACATTCTTTAAATAGTCATTAACCTTGCAAATGCACAGTTGATATTATCTGAAAGACCAGAGCTATCATCAATACTATACATAAATATTAGTGATTATGAGTTGTGACATCATAGGGTAATCTGTTTCAATCAAAATGACGATGGGTGTTGTTTACAAAAACTAAATTTGAAACTCGTTTTTCCTGGTAACAACTACTTATTGGAGAAACTTATGATTTACACCATAATTCTTTTTTTCTGTTCTTTTAGAAAATATATACTTTTTTGCCATAGCGTTGGTTAAGGCAATAAGCTACAAGCCAGAAGGTCGAGGGTTTAAGTCCCATAGGATCAGGATTTTTAAACTGACTCAGACCTGATGGCATCATGACCCTGGGGTTTATCAGCCTCTAATTAAAACGAGTACCAGACTCTTGTTCTGGAGGTAATGGCGGCTGTCATGCAAAGGCTGACATCAAGTGCCAATTGTCTAAAAAAAGTGAGAGCCTTAACCTCCTACTCCACGAGATTCCTAAGGCCTGTAGTGGGATCACATATACTTTTATTTAGTGTACGGAATGCTATTTTAGGCAGTGTAGGACCAGTGCCCACACAGCATTATAATAAATTTGAGTACCTGCAGTAAGTAACACATCCAAGTTAATAAAACGAGCAGTAATGGCTGATGGACCTGGTATGCTGACCACATCACCCCTATACAGGCTGGATGATCACCTATCTATGTGATTAACAAAAATTTGATTTAAGAAAGAAATTGAATTCTTTTTCTACATCTTGCTTTATATTTTGTTCTCTCACCAGGGACTAGCTTTGAAGGTGATATCCCCATTCTTAGCCAAAACCGTTTGGCTGGGAATGGAGTAATGATCTTCAAAATTAATCGCCGGTGAAAGAACCAAAATATGAAGTGTAAAAAAAACCAATTCAATTTTTTTGATGAAATACATCATATCAGTTTTGTATTTAAAATAATTTTAATTGTTTGAGTAGAACAGCAAGTGAGATCCAGACTGAGAGAAGTGTGGATTTAGGCTCCCTTCGTGATCCTCAACATGACAATGATAGAGCCCAACAACCCGAATGGTTGGTGATCATTGGTGTATGCACACATCTGGGTTGTGTACCTATCGCAAATGCAGGTATGTATATTAACAATTATTAATTCTCAAAATTTATTTTGACACACAAGTTTGCAATAACAAATTTCTTGCAGGTGTTAAAATTATCTTGTTTCTGTATATGATAAGAATATATAATAAGCTTTTTATTTTATTTTTCTAGTCTTTGCTCATCACATAAACTTTATAAATGCCTTATTTATTACACTTAAATCCCATATAATATGCCTCTCACATGGAGTTCTTTCAGCAATATTAAACACAAACATAAAATTTTTCTTTATAAAACTCTAAATTTTAGTCCAACGTGAGTTCCAGTTAGATATTTGTTCCAAACCCCAGTAAAACTTAAGAAGCCAACATTTGGATCAGTACTACTGCACTGTCAACTTTTCAAATTCATATTCCACATTTATATAGCAATAAAATGTATTTAATTTCAGCTAAAACTCTAGCTACCTCAGGCCTAATGATATAATTTTTCAACTAATACGCATATATTCTTTGAAAGCATTTTAATTTACATATCACGATCAAAATTAATTTGTCTCCAATGTTAAGTGTAAAAGATTTTCCCTAGTGATGGTTTCTTTCATTCCTCTATCTTACTTATTGGCCACAGTGGTATAGTGGTATGTTCCTTGCCTCTAGTCGTGAGGGTCGCAGGTTTAAACCCAGCCAGAGTCCATGGACTTTTAGAATGAAAAATCCAAGGAACAAGTCGTCAAGGAAGGACTTTTGAGCCATGCGTCCTGAGTCTGGATATTTTCAGGCTCGTAAAAAACTGTTAAGCCTGAAAAAAGAGGGGGCACATTGTAGCATAGTGGTTAAGGCAGTACGCTACAAGCCGGAAAATTGAGGATTCAAATCCCGGTGGGGTCAGGATTTATGAACTAACCCTAGCCTTCTGGCAGCACTATGGCCCTGGGGTGGACTCAACCTCTAATTGAAATGAGTACTAGATGCTTGTTCTGGGGGTAAAGGTGGCCATCACTCAGGGCTGACATGAAGTGCCTATTGTATAGAAAAAGTGGGAGCCTTAACCTCATACTACCACAAGGACCTCCTAAGGCCTGTAGTGATCACTTTAATTTTACCTGCGAAAAGAGCCCTCTAAGCTAAATTGACTAACCTTCATCATCCACATAATACCTTAGTTGTCTACTAAATGTCTCATTAGGTCAGTATACTAACCACATGACATCTCTAGAGAAATAAGCATAACTAATGTTTTTATTATTAATTTAACACTTCTCGCTGAAGGATAAATTATATTTGAAGAGAAAAATTATATGCTCGGGAAGAGATCAACACTGGAGTAAGACAGGGATGTGGACTTTCACCGGTGCTTTTCATTATATATATGAATAAATTAATAAACGAATGGAGGGAAACATGAGGGTATATAAATTAAATTTGAAGAGAAAAATTTTCGCCTAGACCGGGACTCGAACCCGGGACCCTTGGCTTTCCGGGCCAAGTGCTCTACCAACTGAGCTACCGAGGCGAGTTACGATCTAGCCGCAAATTTTTCTCTTATATACGTTGTAATTCCCTATCGCCAAATGCTTTTGAAACCATTGTTTCTATCTTTGCAAATGGCGGCTTCTTAGTTAAGAAGACATTTATTGGAAATTTAACATTACTTTAAAAGCCAGTAAGGCCTCTAATGATGTTTTTATTATTAATTTAACATTTCTCAATGAAAGATAAATTAAATTTGAAGAGAAAAATTTTCGCCTAGACCGGGACTCGAACCCGGGACCCTTGGCTTTCCGGGCCAAGTGCTCTACCAACTGAGCTACCGAGGCGAGTTACGATCTAGACGCAAATTTTTCTCTTATATACGTTGTAATTCCCTATCGCCAAATGCTTTTGAAACCATTGTTTCTATCTTTGCAAATGGCGGCTTCTTAGTTAAGAAGACATTTATTGGAAATTTAACATTACTTTAAAAGCCAGTAAGGCCTCTAATGATGTTTTTATTATTAATTTAACATTTCTCAATGAAAGATAAATTAAATTTGAAGAGAAAAAGATAGGGAATTACAACGTATATAAGAGAAAAATTTGCGTCTAGATCGTAACTCGCCTCGGTAGCTCAGTTGGTAGAGCACTTGGCCCGGAAAGCCAAGGGTCCCGGGTTCGAGTCCCGGTCTAGGCGAAAATTTTTCTCTTCAAATTTAATTTATCTTTCATTGAGAAATGTTAAATTAATAATAAAAACATCATTAGAGGCCTTACTGGCTTTTAAAGTAATGTTAAATTTCCAATAAATGTCTTCTTAACTAAGAAGCCGCCATTTGCAAAGATAGAAACAATGGTTTCAAAAGCATTTGGCGATAGGGAATTACAACGTATATAAGAGAAAAATTTGCGTCTAGATCGTAACTCGCCTCGGTAGCTCAGTTGGTAGAGCACTTGGCCCGGAAAGCCAAGGGTCCCGGGTTCGAGTCCCGGTCTAGGCGAAAATTTTTCTCTTCAAATTTAATTTATCTTTCATTGAGAAATGTTAAATTAATAATAAAAACATCATGAGGGTATATACCCATCAATAGGAACCTCAAACTCAATGCTATTCTTTTTGCAGACGATTTAGCTCTTCTGGCACTTTCCGAAAATGATTTGCAACGATCAATTTATAATTTACAAAAAATAGCTGCCAAATTTAATATGGAAATATCAATTAACAAAACTAAAATTATGGCATTTCATGGGAAGGACCCCATACAAAGTAAAATCTGTCTCCAGAATAAAATTTTAGAGAGATATAATCAATTTAAATATCTTGGATATTAGCTCTCCATCTGGGATGAAAAGGATATCCCTGAAAAAATTACTAGTTATAATAAAAGTTTGGGAATTATTAATCAAGTTATGAAACCATCCCTTGTACAAAAAAACACCAGATGACGTTTATATAACACTTTGGCTAGACCAGTATTGACCTATGGTAGTGAAGCATGTACACTAAAAAGACAACATGAAAGCAGAGTAACGGCTTGTGAAATGAGATTCATGCGCAGAACAGTGGGTTACACCAGATGGGATCGGAAAAGGAACACCAATATCTTAAAAGAATTGAAGACTATGCCAATTTTGGAATATATTAAACACTACCAACTAAATTGGAAACATCATCTAGAAAGAATGAGTTCAAATCGGATTCCCAAAGCAGTTTATAATTATATACCAAGAGGACGAAGATCACTGGGCCATCCTATGAAACGCTGGAGAGAAAATTTTCTATAGGATTGTAACAGGCCTTGCCCTAATACTTGGAAGGAAGAAGAAGAATTATATGCTCAGATTGGGCTTTGAACCCAGGACCTTTGGCTTTCCAGGCCAATGCTCTACCACTAGGATACAAACCCCAGTCTGAGCATATTATTTTTCTCTTCAAATATAAGCATAACTAAATTTGTCTGGTTAAGAAACTTCCCATAGAGAAAAGCACCCATGTCCTTGCAGTGGGACGAAGGGGGATCAATTGCCATCATCATACCTATCTAATTGTTTAAAACTATACTTAACAGCGTAGTGAGCACTCACCTTGGTGGGATGATGAGAAATTCCCAAATTTAATATATAAAAACTCAACTTGTTACTGACATTTTAAGTAAACAAGGAAATAAGAGATGGCCGTATAAGCTGCATGTACATAAATGCAGATCCATTCCAATTTATATATTTATGGAGTCTTCTAAAACAGAATCATGTCAGCTCTTCAAGAATCCAATGGACTCATCCATCAGCTACAACTGGATACATGTAATGAATAATGAAAAACCTTTTAATGAGGTATCACTTTATTTCATCATCATCCATGCAGGTATTAGGCCATGTGGCCTGTTACGGTCTCAAAGAGGAATTTTCCATCCAGCGCTTTTTTGAACATCCCAGCAATCTTTTGCCTTGGGGGCAGTAGCAAAGTATGGCTTTTGGAATTCTATGAGACGGCATTCATTGGAGATGGGCTTTCCAGTGGTTCTGGTAGTTTTGTTTATTTCATTAGAACTATTATTACCTTATTTAATGATCTTTAACATTCTAAAGTCATTAGCGTCAAAATTGAAATCTGAACATGAGACAGGCAAGAAATTTTGCTCATAGGCTTCTTTTATATGCTGTAAATCTATGACACTAGCTTTAGTTCCTTTCCGAAGGAATCCATGATCAGGTTTTTATGACCTGATAAAGCCATTGACCACAACCAGATTTGAATGTGCAAACCTCAGAACCAGAAGCTGGCAACCACTAGTCCCAATAGGATTGACATAACTACATTTTAGTGGCCTGCATCCCTTCTTCCAGAAATTGCTTAATTAATTTACATAGAATTATAACAAAACCCCACAGCATTTAAACCATTCTATTCACACACCACTTAATCTTCAAATGGCATCAGATCATTACAAACTAATTTAGACAATTTTAACCTTCGATGTTTTTATTATTAATTTCATACATCTCAATGATAGATAAATCATATTTGAAAAGAAAAATTATATGCTCAGACCGTGACTTGAACCATGGACCCTTGGTTCTCTAGACCAAGTGCTCTACTACCTGAGCAAGTACCGATCTAAACACAAATTTTTCTCTATATACGTTGTAATTCCTGCCCACCAAATGCTATGAAGCCTTTGCTTCTATTTTTGCAAATGGTGGCTCCTTTATTAAGATGACATATTTGGGAATTATACATTACATTATAAATGCCAGTATGGCTTTTGTTGATGTTTTTATTATTAATTTCATACATCTCAATGATGGATAAATCATATTTGAAGAGAAAAATTATACGCTCAGACCAGGACTTGAACCAAGGGTCCTGGGTTCAAGTCTCGTCTGAGCATATAATTTTTCTCTTCAATTTTAACCTTATTGACATGAATTATAGAGATTTAAAAAAATCATGGACAAGAATTGAATTTTTGTGAATGATTAGTCATAAAGATCAATATGACAATTATTGTTTTACTTCACATTCCTTTTAAGAACAGAAGAAAGCAACAAAGTTTCTGAGCATTGTAATTACCAAATACATAAAGGATGAATAAAATAATTTTCTCTCCTTTTTATGTAAATATGGTGTTTCTAAGCATTGAAATCAGTATATGGGCATACATAACTATTTTTATATTGAGAAGATCTCTTCTGTTGCCTTTTAAGTTAATATTACATACCTCAAATAAATTGAATCTGTTATTTACAATTTGCCTGATATTTTTCTTTCTCACCGGAGACATATTTTGAAGGACATTTCCTCCATTTTCAGCAAAAACCAAATGGCTAAAAATGGAGGAAATATCCTCAAAATATGTCCCAAGTGAGAGATCAAAATATGAGAAGAGGAGTAAATTACTAATTCAATTTATCTGATAAAATACCTCAGTGTTACTTCCTATAAATTATGAATAACATATGCCTATTTAAAACTATTAAGATTTATGATGATCTTGAAGGTTTTTGGGCTGTAGGCCATGGTTGTGAGGCTTGTAGTTCCCCAAAAAACCTTCTTCAAGATCATCATAGCAACTTCGGCCGTGAAAATCTACGTGAATATATTAAGATTTAGTTTACCTAAAAGATTTAATCTTTTCAAATCCTATATTCATTGACCTCTTCACCATTCACAATGTTTCATATATGAAAATGAATTTTTTTAATAAATAAGGTGAATACAAAGTCATGTTAACTCATAACTTGTTAAGTTTGAAATTATTAAAACCGTTGAATAATACAAAAGAACTCACCGTTTGGGAGAAAATCTACATACAGAAGAACAAAAACATTATGAATTTTGAAATTCTTGGGAACAAATATTTGATTTAAAAGTTCTTTGGACAGCCAAAATATGGAGTTGGAGCCGACATCCAGGGCCAACAACATAAAATTCAACAATCTGAAAAACTTGCGATGGTATACATAATAATCAAAACTAGTTCAAATAGAATGCAATAAGTTATGAGATAAGATGACTCCAGATACACCTTATTTATTAAGAAGAACCTCATAATGTTACTTCCTAATGTAATTTATCAGTGAATTGTTTTATTTACAGGTGACTTTGGAGGCTACTATTGCCCATGCCATGGTTCACATTATGATGCATCTGGTCGCATAAGAAAAGGACCAGCTCCTCTTAACCTTGAAATACCACCATATGAGTTCCCTGGAGATGGAACTCTAGTTGTGGGTTAATTTTAGATTGAATGTGAATGTATTTAGCAGACCATTGGTATTATAAGGGCAAACGTTCCATATTGGAAATACATTTTTTAGCCCAAAATCATATTAGAAAATGAAAATGCTGTAATTTAAACTGTACAGTCTTATATAAATAAATATATTATGTAAATTGCAATATACTATAATTTATTTTGAACTGTGATGAACAAGATAGAACCATATCATAAAAAAAGGCTACTAAATAAGAATTTGTAAAATGTTTACTACCAGTGAATAAATATTATTTATAATCTATGTACATTGAAAAATTATTTTGTAATCATATTCTGACTCATTGTTCAAATTACTGCCTTTGAATTTCTCAGGGTGCAGCAGGACTTCTTATATGCTCGTGGGAGTTTGATTTGGGTTGTGTATACCTAGCAAACGACATCTCTAAATAAATCAAACCTCATAGTGATTAATTCCTATAAAAGTTCATCTCTAGACATGCTTAACCCTTCAGGTGCCATGAGCTCATTAGATCGGCTCTGATGCTACTGTCCAGTACCTGCCAGACAATATACTTAAACTACTTGCAAAGCTGATTATATCGGCAGATGCGATTTAAATCTCTGACACAAGAGATTTTACCAGTGGCATGCAGAGGGTTAAAGAGAAAACATTTTCCAGATATGTCAATCTATCTGATTCTCATGGCTCCCACTCAGGAAAAGTCTTGACTGGTATTCCAGAATGTTCCTGCCCTCAAATATATAAGAGGATGCAGGAATGGATAGTCAGTCATGTATAGAATGTGAATAAATAAATAAATATGATGTAAGTGTGAAGACAAGATGATGATCTAAGTAAAACTGTAAGAGTATAAAGAACAGAACGATGAAATAAGAGAGATTTTATTAACAGATAATTGTATGAAGTCAGTGAAATAAATAAAGTCAACAATAATAAATTTTGTCTGTATAATTCTTATCTCGTATTGTTGTTTTTGTTAGACATATGTTTCAAGACATATTTATCACATCTTCAGTAGTGCAACATACATGTCTTAAAACATATGTCTAACAGAAACAACAATATGAGGTAAGAATTACACAGACCAAACTTATTATTAAGTAAAATCTTATAATGCTACTTCATATTGTATTTTCAAATAAAAGTTAATTTGGAAATCTTATGTAAACATCTGTGCAGTTAGGTAAAAATTTTTATCACTCACCTCATATTATTGAATTAATATGAGGTGAGCGATAAAAAATTTTACCTAAATGAATATACTTTGTAGTGTGAATTCCTAAAATAAGTAATCTGTACAGTTAATTTAACCCCTCAAAGTGGGTGCAGTTAAATGGCCAGACATGCCCTATTGCAGGAGGAGTTTTCACGGGGATTTAAATCCAGCCGTTCATTGCGAGTATTCCAATAATGCTTAATTTTAGGAAGTTATATTTTGAGGTTATTTTAATTATATTATTTTTGGTCTGGACATCTTACCTCAATATTAATGTTGAGGTAAGATGTCCAGACCAAAAATAATATGAATTTTGCATCGTTAAAAATGAAGAAATTTGAAAATGATTCAAATCGATAGACAAGCTAATCTACAAAAAAAAAGCTGATTTATTTTTCTAAGAAATTATTTTAAATTCTTACTCAGGGCCATCAGTGATTAAATATATGCACTAATATAATCTTTGAAGTATTTATATAAAAGTTATATAAACACAAATATTTACTAATCAATTGAGTTGGTGTTTACTGGATGAAAATCCATATTTATTAATTAAATAAAAATAAAACATAGTTTTATTTGATTTTCATATTTATTATATAATTCAGTGACAGCTGTTTCGGTACACTGTACCTTCTTCAGACATGTAAACAAATTATGAATTGTGTTCCAACTGATCTAAGCAACAATACAACAATATTTATTTAAATTTTTTAATTTAACAAAGGGAATTCATTCAAATCAAGTTGAGAATTTAACAGTTTTTTACTAATTAAGGTAGAATATTTTTATCACTCACCTTATATTGTTCTTCTTATTTGATTATAAACTAGTTTCGAAACATAGTTTATAATCAAATAAGAACAATATGAGGTGAGTGATAAAAATATTCTACCTTAATGAAAATAAGTAGTTTTTTACTACTTTTAAATTTATTAATTTCTACAGCCTCCAAAAGATGTAACTTCTTACTCTTATCACAAATATGTAAAATTTCAAAATTTGGATCGAAACAATGATTAAATTGGAATAGGTGGTTAGCATATTTTGAATTTTCTAAATTTCTGTTATATGCTCTCATGTGTTCCTTTATCCGAGAGATAAAAGGTCTACCAGTTTGTCCTATATAGACATTGTCACTTTTCTTTTTTTGTTTTGGTTTTATTAAAACAAAAAAAAAATTATCAGGTGTATATAAATTGAAGTGTGGCACATGTGACAATGTCTATATAGGACAAACTGGTAGACCTTTTATCTCTCGGATAAAGGAACACATGAGAGCATATAACAGAAATTTAGAAAATTCAAAATATGCTAACCACCTATTCCAATTTAATCATTGTTTTGATCCAAATTTTGAAATTTTACATATTTGTGATAAGGGTAAGAAGTTAGATCTTTTGGAGGCTGTAGAAATTAATAAATTTAAAAGTAGTAAAAAACTGTTAAATTCTCAACTTGAATTGAATGAATCCCCTTTGTTAAATTTAAAAATTTAAATAAATATTATTGTATTGTTACTTAGATCAGTTGGAACACAATTCATAATTTGTTAACATGTCTGAAGAAGGTACAGTGTACCGAAACAGCTGTCACTGAATTATATAATAAATATGAAAATCAAATAAAACTATGTTTTATTTTTATTTAATTAACATATATATACAATGGAAGAAGAAAATAATCATGAAATACCATTTTTAGACCTTAAATTGACCAGGAATGAAGAAAAAATGAAAATAGAATTTGGAATCTACAGAAAAGAAACTCACATTGATAATTATATAAAAGCTACAGGATTTAACCATTTTTCACACAAACAGGCAGTATTTAATAGTTTAACACACAGACTTGTGAACGTTCCCATGAGCAAAGAAAATTACAATAAAGAGGGAAAATACATCATAAAAATTGCAAAGGATAATGGATTTCAAGAAAATAAATAAATTTAAGGAACAAAAAATGATTGATGAAAGTACTCTTCACACAGATAAAGATATTGGTAAAAAATTCAAGAAGTTCACATACCACCCTTTAGTATTTGACAAGTTTAAAAAAATCTTCAACATTAAATTAGCACCGAAAAATGCTTACAGTTATATATTGGTAAAAAATTCAAGAAGTTCACATACCACCCTTTAGTATTTGACAAGTTTAAAAAAATCTTCAACATTAAATTAGCACCGAAAAATGCTTACAGTTTAGGTAATTTAATAAAAACCAACAAAAATGAAAAGATTGACAGCAAAAAATCAGGAATATATCAAATTAATTGTAAAGATTGCAAAAGGATATACATAGGAAAAACACAAAGGAATCTAAATACAAGATTAAAGGAACACCTCAGAAATGTTAAAAATGGAGAAACAGAAAAATCTGCAATAGCTGCACATGCCTGGTCAGAAAAACATAGAATAGAAACCAAAACAAAATTACTTAAACAATTGGAAAAACCGAAGGAACTCACAATTTGGGAAAAAATTTGCATATGCAAGAATAAAAACATAACTATGAATTTTGAAATACCCAGTGATAAGGAGAGGGGATTGATTTGGAAGTTCGTCGGTCAGCCATCAGATGGCGCAGAGGTCAGTCTGCAGGAGAGGAGACCATTGGATGTCAGCTGTGAACGTGAACAGCATTAAGAATGTCACAAATACAGTGACGAAATCTAGATATGTAAGGGAGTTAAGAAGTATGGGGTGAGTCAAACAACTAAACCAAATCATAACAGTTTAAAACAGTGCTTGCAGCTAGGCATACACATTAAGTATCTCCACACCAGCAGAAGAATTCAACCCGTGTACATGTCACATACATCCATGCTGACGGGTTGAAGAAATTCTACCTGAATCCTAGCAAACTATATCAGCTCCAATATAATAAAAAGACCTCTTCTATGAGTAACTAAAGTTGAATAAAAAATATTCCTTACAAAGGTAAAATAATATGTACTATCATTAATTTAATTTATTCAATGGTAGCTTTTCGGTATTTAGTTATTAATACATTGTGGATTGTGGTTTAACACAGATAAGTAAACTGAAATACTTAGGAAATATCACAATGAGATATATTTGAAATTTAAAATAAATTCTTTATCATCTCACCTCATATCTTGTAATTAGACCAGTTTTGAAACCTTATCGGTTTTATCCAAAGTAATTCCACGTAATAAATTCAGTCATTTATTTTAAATTTTAAAATATATTTCATAATGATACTTCCTAAATAGTAAATTAATGAATTTTGAAATTCCCAGGGAAGTTGATTTGATTTGGAGGTTCATCGGTTCACCAATAGATGGAGTAAGAAGTAGTGCTCCTAGATGACAAAACAGCAGTCATGGAATTACTGATAATGAAACTGGTAAGATTTCAAAATCAATCTAACTAGAAGACAGGGTATGAGGTGAGTTAATAGAGAATTTATTTTAAATTTTAATAAATATGTTTATCCATATTTTCTGAATTGTAATAAAGAAACCACTAATAATGTGATTATGAAAAGAATCCTGGTTGAATTATTTATTTGTTTCATACGCATTCATCTCATGTGAATGGTGGACTAGGCAGTCATGTCCCCGTCATCAATCTGAATTTGACTACTGCTTCTTTATGACTTTTGTGTTTTTCTATTGCTGGTTCATACATTTCACCTATGTTTTGCCTCTGGCTGCTTCAAACTTTTCATATACATGTTTTGCTTGGAATACTTTCTTCACATCATTAATTTGATTTCATATGTATATTCCAGTCTGCAGTGCTATTTGAGTTCTAATGCCCGTTTTTGCAAGTTCATCTGCCATTTCAATGCCAAATATACCATGTAAGATTGTTAACTGGAATGGTATTAAGATGTATCATTGATTTCTATGCAAATGCATATTTATAAAATTGGTTGTGTTTCTCAAACAGTACTTATTTATGTGTGTAGCTAATGCTCTGGAGTTAACAACAATGTTATTCTCCTTCTTGCTTCACATCTTAATAATTCTGAAGAGCTACACAATTTGTTAAATGTTCTCTCTCAATTTCCACTCCTTGAGAGCACAATATACACTCAGGAGACATTAATACACAAATCCTAAAGATGTTTTCCTAAGCAGTCGTCCTGTAGTAAGCCTCAGCATAGCAACTGCAGATTTCCGTGATAGTTCAGGAATTATGGATGGATTTTTTAACAGTATTTTTATATTTCTGTTTCCTACTTTCTCAATTAAATTAGGATTGTAATTATCATTAAATTTTTTTCTTTATAATTCTTTTAATTGATTCATAAGAAAATGTATTTGTTACTTTCTGCTTAATTTTACTTTTTTTTTGCAAGTATATCAGTTCTTTCATTCCCTTGTATTTCACAATGGGCTGGAATTTATTGTAAGACTATATGTTTACCAAGTTCCTCAATAGTCTGAATCATATTTAATTTTAGGAAGTTATATTTTGAGGTTATCTTAATTATATTATTTTTGGTCTGGACATCTTACCTCAATATTAATGTTGATTTGTTCTTGGACATGTTTCAAAACAATTCTCTGTTTTATCTTCAGCTTTCCCAGACTCATAGCTCAAGAATTTTTCAATGTCCTCAACACTCTATCGGGAGTGAAGAAACCTACAGTGCAGGCTCATCGCCTGCCATTCCTGTACCCGACTACGCAGTTTTTCTGGGTGAGGTTTTTATCGGGGTTTTTCCTCACCTGTAAGACAAATGTCAGGAAAACTTTAAGGCCCAAACGGTCCCCGAAATCATATGGCCATCATCATCCTTATCATCATCATCCTTCACCAGTGTAGAAAGCAACGGGAAGCTACCACACGTACAATTCCCTAGTAAAGCTGCAAAGCATAGCTATGATTGCAGTGAAAGACCTGCCTTCGGGCAGAATTACTATGGTTGGATATATATTATAATGAATAAGGTGAGTCTGTTGCATCTAACTTCATAAAAGTTGAGTTGTATTATTTGCGGGACGCAAGCATAAATGTGTTCCTCTATAGCAGACGAAAATAACGGAAGTGGTTTTATCGCTGAGAATTCTGGGTAATTTGTTGCCAATATTACAAAAATGACAACTTTCATGCATGACCAGTTAGTGGGTAGCTAATTCAATCTTTGCACTTGCTCACGGTGAGTCAGCTCACCAGTGATTGGAAGTAATTTGAGTAGAGACTAATGTATTTGTATGCGGCATACAAATACGGCCCTAAGTGTTCTTCACAGCACAGGACCGTGGTTTCAGGAAAAGTAACTGCAGTCATGTGCTGTGAAGAGCACAGAGTGCATGAGGCAAGATGAATAATGATTCATTTTAATTTTATTAATTTAAAAGCCTCATAATGTTAATTCCCATCATACGTTTTATGAAATGAATAACCACGCCTAAAAGAGAGAGGAATACAAAGAAAAATTATATATATATATAAAATGCCAACAGTGACAATTATTGTTAAAGTCGAAAACAATGGAAAATGGAGAAAAAAATTATTCTGGAGGGGGAAAAAAAACATTTTTTGTAGTGTGTAATTATATTTATCATAATAGCTTTGGAAATTATGTTTTAAAAAATATAATTTCATAATAGAGAGATTTTCCTTTTTTTTTTTTCTAGAATAATTAGTTTTTATTGCATACTACTATAAGGAGATCCAAAACCGTTGTTGTTAATTTAAAGTATTACATAAAGTGCATGTTTTCTCACAATCTATTCAATGGATTGCTTCAAATTGTTAGGAGATATTTAAAAAAGTGCACAATATATCAAACACACAGACTCTTATGAAAAGTGTTTCACATAATTATAAAAGTATTGTGAAAAGTACCAAAATTGTACTTTATTAGAAAAAAATCATATATGCACAATGAAGCCAAAAATAAAACAAAGCTGTGTTAGATTACAATCAAACCTTACATAAATAACTAGAAAAAATTTTATTCTCCCCTTGTGAATAGATTATGAAAAACATGTACTTCATAAGCACTATTAACATCAGCAAATACTGGGCATTCTGAATTCCCTTAATGTAATCTCAAAACAAATATAATTATTTTAATTCCAAAGTCTTGTATATTAGACAACAAAAAATGTTTATATTGAAGAATATAAAGATAAAACATCCTTGGATGTTTTTGTACTTTATTTAGACTATTTGCCTATTGGTACAATAAAGATTATTTTTACTAACCTTTCCCTTCTTTACCAATAATGTTAAAAAATGCAACCCTGATATGAAAATTGCTACTAGAAAAGCCATCTGTTGGCTCTAGTTATATTACCAACAGACAAGCTTGTACAAAGTTTTGTAATTAGCTCATGATACAGGAAAACCCCATTAAAATGACTACTTATAGTTGAAAACCACCCATTAAATTTTCTAAATGGAGTTTAAGCTCCTAGTACGACTCAGGGATTAAAGAGAGAGGAATTTGTGTTTGTTTCGGATAGTGTCCAAATAGCTAAATGGTAGAGTGCCTGCATATAAAGCTGGAGTTCTTAATTTCAAATCGCAGCTCGGATGATTTTTTTCTCTCCGATTATGTTAAGCAAAGTTTCCTTAATAAAATGTTAATGTATCAATTTATGATAAGTTTAGTTTTCACATCTCAAGCATTGTTACGTAACCAAAACTTCATGACATACATTAACCATGCTACCTCATTCCTGTTCCTTGATTAGCGGGCCCAGGTTCAATACCCAGTCGAGTTGAAAATTATAATATTGTAAAATTTTCAACCTCGGGGCTAGGAAGGATGGTGGTGTACAATTTTCAATCGCTAGATTGTGTACCAGATTCCAGTATTAAATTGCAAATCCCTTTGTAATACATATATTGAGAAGGCATGTGGTACTGATAATAGTGATTCATCCATTGGATAGGACATTAAGCCTGGCAGCCTTTTTTTGACAGGAGTAGACTACGTGCTGGCATTGGAATTCACCTTCTCCTCTTCATCATACAACACACTTTACACTACATAAACATATGCCCCTCTTGTACACTATACAAGAATATTTACATCACCTACACAAACTGGTCTGCCCAAGTACAAATTGAAAATAGACCACATTAATGCCATATAACTGCCCATAGCAGAACCCAAAACACATGCATTAACTAACCCTTTTCAATGTAATCAAATCATACTTGTCACATTGTATGTAGCAAAAATGTTTAGTTCTATCATATACATTTATAACTGGTATGTTGATCTATTGCCATCACTAAACTGCCCACAGTGCATGGGAGGAGAGAATATATATACATTTATAACTGGTACGTTGATCTATTGCCATCACTAAACTGCCCACTGTGCATGGGAGGAGAGAATATATATATATACATTTATAACTGGTATGTTGATCTATTGCCATCACTAAACTGCCCACTGTGCATGGGATGAGAGAATATATATACATTTATAACTGGTATGTTGATCTATAGTCCCGCGCCGTAGCCAAGCGGTTAAGGTAGGAAGCCTTGGCGCAGAGCTACGGGACTTGCGCTGGTTCGAGTCTCCATGGGGGAAGAAATTTTTTCATGGTATTTTGGCCAGTATGGGACCGGTGCCCACCCAGCATCGTGAGGCAATTGGGTAGCTACAATAAGTAGCGGCTCCAGGTTGAGGAACCAGCTATAACGGCTGGGGGACTCGACATGCTAACCACATGTCACCCCTACACTGGCTGTTGATCATCTACCTCTGTGATTGACACATGTGGATGTGAAGGGCCAGCTGGTAAAAGGGCAACCGCTGAAAAAGTGGAAAGACCCTCAATCGGATGTTGATCTATTGCCATCACTAAACTGCCCACTGTGCATGGGAGGAGAGAATATATATACATTTATAACTGGTATGTTGATCTATTGCCATCACTAAACTGCCCACTGTGCATGGGAGGAGAGAATATATACATGGGCGTAGCCAGCATTGGATTAAGGGGGATGCAATTTTTTTTTTTTGACTGTATACCTTCCAGACATAAATTAAAAATACAAAATACTACCTTTCTTTTTTAAACATCAATACATTTCGGAAGAAAAGTACAGTGCTATTGAAGAGGAAATATGAATAATAATATTGAAATAATTGCAGAATTTTAAGGCTTTGCGACTTGAATTTTTGTCAAGATTACTTCTTAATTTTTATACCTAATTGTATTGAAACTATTAGTTATATTTTAGCTACTAATAAAGTACACACACAGTTCGACTCGCCTTTTCGTTTGAGAACATTTTTAAGTACTTTTGTTTGAATTTTTTAGTATAATTTTTAATAAGTTTTTTTGTGCAGACTGAGCATACATAGGCCATTAAGGCAATTTTCTGTCATTTAAGAACGGCACCGTGTCTTCATCTTCTTAGGGTGCTAAAAGTGCGTTCAATAGAAGCCATAGTGCATGGTAAAGAGAGAGATATTACAATTGCTTTTTTGATCAATGGGAAAAAATCGCACTCGTCCACGATGTTAACGAAATCACCTTCTCTATCCTTGTCACTTTGTTTCATCCATATATGGTGCCATAGTTCAATTTCGGTGGACAAACCCTTGATTTTATAATACTGTCCCGTAATCGATAATCCACGTTAAACCTGACTTAAGTTTATGGTTTGTATACCGCCGTATGTGAAATCTTTTTAGAGTTAATTTTCTAGAAATTTTATAGATAGTATTTCAGGTCTCTGAAATTTTGCTCGCCGTTGCTTGGACATCTTTCAGAGATGCATTTAGGTTCTTAGAGTGCAGCATTTTAAGTTCAAAAGCAGGACCCTGTTGTTCTCCAAATCTGTCTGACAAAACTGTGTGAAAGGAATCAAGTAGGGATATAAGATGGCTACCTTAAAGTAATTTTCGGGATTACATTGTGGATTAGCTCGATGTGTCTGCTTATTGAATATTCTTGGTAGTGTGATTTCTGCACCTAGCTCAGAAGCAGTAGTCTCCATATCTTTCATGATGCCTTCTGAGATCTCATAACCTTTTTTGCGATGATCTATTACCCTGCTTTTAATGCTTTTAACAAGAGCCGTGCATTTAATTAAATCCATAGCCACAGCATGCAGCGAATTAACGACAGGTTCCAAACAACTAGAATATTTTTATATCAGGCACAAAGGAAAGATGAAAGTACTTCTACTTGCAGCAGCATGCAAGTGTTCAGCTTGTTGGGTTTCTTTCTATGGCAATCAATTTCAGGCCATTCATGAATTTAAAAAGTGTTTCTTAAATATCCGAATAATTTTATATTTTTGCGACCAACATGTTTCGTAGAGCATGGGGATGCTTGTGACGTGCTTCTCAATGGCAACTCTCGAAAAAAGTTTATAATATCCTTAATTGTAGCTATCGTGTTTCTCACTTCGGGCACACTATTCAAATCATTTACCACAAGAATAATTGTGTGGCTCATGCAGTGGAAGTAAATACCTTTGGGAAAAAAACTCGCGCAGAAGTTTCTGTACCCGTTATCTTTTCCTGCCATTGTTGAGCAGCCGTCATAGCCCTGGCAGACACATTTGAGCGGGTCAATGTCTATCTCTTTGAAAAAAAAAAACTCAATTTCTGCAGCAATTGATTGGGTGCCCATTCATTTCATTTTAACAAAGCCCAAAATCTCTTCTCGAATTTTATTCAGTTTCTCATCAAAAAACCGCACACACAATGGGCAATTGCTCCTTTCCAGAAACTTCACAGCTTTTATCAGCTAAAACACTGTAAGCGCTGGCATGTTTTACATCGACTGCAATAATTTTCTTTACCTCAAGTCACATAATTCAATCAACTCATTTTTAATTTGTGGAGAAAGGTAGGAGCATTCTTGGTGTTTGAATGCAGTTTTAAGCTCATATCACTGAATCAAATCCCTGAAGACACCTTCGTCCAATTTTTTACGCCTTAAATGCAAGTCATGCAAGCCACAGAAAATAATGGTATCCAAGATGGAAGACAAATATTTCAAGTTATCCACAACAATCTTCTTATAGCCACTAACGAGTTTTTGGCCAACAGAGAGCTCACTTAAAAACAAGCGTCCTTACTGCGTAGCTTCCACATGCCAGTGGCTCTCACAAAGTTTTTCTTGCGAATTCAGTAATTTTGTAAAAATTTCTGGAAGGGCCTCACCATGAATGACTCTTTAACGTTCCTCACAATATGTGGGGAGAATAGAGCACAATATATACAGAGTGCGCCTTTGAGTCTTGCGGAATACTTTAGCCAAGGTGAATACCGTTAGATCCAACAATGCTTGAATTTTCGTTTTAATTGTTCAGCATCTTTGCTGAAATTGTAGCTTTCAGGTGGGTTCCAGCAATTTGCCAGAATTTTCACTTTACCTTCTTTACTCATTAGCTCTGTTCTCCCGATCCAGTTGCCAATTTCATTAGGTGGTTAAATCTTCTTTAGATGTGATGAATTCTAAACTATCCGGAAAAAATAATATTGCAATGATACAACTTGTGTAGGTACTTACCAAATAATTTTCTTATATCGGTTTTAGGCATACATGCACGAATATGCATAGTTCAACATTATGGCATGAGTCTAGACCCTTCGAGTAAAGAATATGTCAATTGGATAATTATTTGTGCCTATCGAACGTACGAGACACAGGCATGGCAAACCTTTGACGAATCACGGTAAGTGGACGTTGGCCAATATAAGGCTGTAAAAAAGGCATTCATTACAGAAGTGTGCGGCCAATGAAGATTCAAGGTCAGGCAAAATTTCTACAAGTGTCTAGGCGTCGAAAAACAAACTCTGATACTCAGCTGAAATTCCAGAAGTGAATGCTGCGTTAGCCGTTCATAATACAGGTCTAGAATTTTCAGACATACTGGCGATGCTTATGTCCACTGGGACAGGTACTTGATATATTGATAAATCACCATCGATTGTACTTGGTGGGCTTAATATTATTTTTCTTTTAATTTTTTACATCTACTTTTAACATTTTACACTTAATTTTGGATAGAAGAAAATCTCATTTTATCTAGTGTTAACTGGTTGAAAATCAAGGGGGTGCACCTGCACCCACCTCGCTACGCCCATGAATATGCATACATTTATAAATGGTATGTTGATCTATTGCCATCACTAAACTGCCCACTGTGCATGGGAGGAAAGAATTTGTATACTTAAAATCATGACAAACTTTGAATATGCATTCAGACATTATTATTAAATATAGGAAAGCTAGAAGAAAAATACCTTTATTGTCAAATATAGAGCATTAAATGCATACATAATTTGTAAGTTTTTTATATTGTATGCTAATTTTAGTAACTTAAGTGTGTTGGTGGAAAAAATATAATAAATAATTGTCCCTCATAGATGAGAACATTTTTTGGATAATATAGTTGCATATTACGAATTCTTGTATGTCTTATAGCTGACTGTACAAAACATTTAGATCACAATGGAATGTATATTCTTCCCCCTCAGAAAAATCTCAGAGCCAGGAAATGAATCATTAACTACAATAACATTGACCATGAGATCGAAGAATTGCTTGTGCTTTAGGTAAGCATTCCTTATCTCATTGTATATGCAACAGTTTGTCAAATTTGCTCTCTTAAAAAATTGCTGTTTTTATAATACAAATATGTACTTCAGCAGACCATTTTATGTAGGTTATGGTGTACTTGTGTACAGAGAGGAACATAGGATGAGTGTATGTTTAGACATTTTAAATAAAATAACATACATAAAAAAACCTAAAATCAATCAATTAAAAAAATAGCATTTATAGAAGAATAAAAAAATTCACTTACACTACAAAAGAGTTATTAATTAAATTTTAAAGGTATTTGAACTGACTGTGGACATCTGATGGTAACAGTAAACATGTTAGCAGTTAAAATATTGAACCATTTTTTTTTTAATTTCTGTAAGATACAGCTGCCAAAATTCAAAGACACTGCTATCTTCAAAACTAATATTCATTTGAGTGTCTGCTACTCAGAAAAGGCAATGTTAATGCTGTTGGATCTTGGTCTGAAATGTTCTGATATCTGCAGTTACAATGCATGTTACAGATGTAGCATAGTGGTAACAATGTTTACTTATTAATATTTAATTTTAGGAAGCTGACAATAAAACAGAATTGTTTTGAAACATGTTCAAGAACAAATCAACATTAATATTGAGGTAAGATGTTCAGACTAAAATAATATAATGTTTACTTATATTTATGACGTCCTGCATTTGATCGCAAACTAGTGCTCTATATTTTTTAGTGAAAAAAATATAATTTGTTCCATCTCCTTTATGATTTTTTAATAATAATATGAAGTTTATGAATTTATATACCATGACCTTTTTATTTATTTTTACATTAAGGCAGTAAATAGAAGTATTTTATTCTCAACAAAAGTATATTTCATGAGATAAACCAAATAAACTTTCTCTGCATTGGAAAATTCAAGCAATTAAAAGTAAAAGAAAAACAAATTAAATTTCTAGTCCACCTTCCTCCAAACTCAATCACATTTTGCAATTGAACGAGCATGAAATCGATTAGTCTTTTCAAACAATAATTGTTCTCATCCATGGCATCCCAAGTCATGTAGTTTATAATTCAGAGTGTGGCTTCCTTCAGAAAAGAAGTAAAGTTGTGGTGGGTTTCATATCTTAGATTTACCGGGGTTGGGGACAACTCATTACAGAAACTTAATGAAAGAGCCAATTTGTTTTATAATTAAAATTCATCATAGAAATAATTAGTAACAATTAAAGTTGGTCACGAGGCAATTCCTTATAAACATAATCCTTCATATAATTTAAAGTTAGCAACAGAAACAATTCATTGTAATTAAAAATTGGTCAAGAAATAGTCATATAATTAAAATTTCTCACATATAATTTGTCATATAATTAAAATTAGTCAGATTTGTCTTATAATTAAAATTAGCTTTAGAGACAATTTGTTATACATAAAATAGGCCAAGGAACAAAATAAAAATGAAAATGTGACCAAGGCTCAACCTCACAACCTTTGAATTATTAAGCAAGCATATTACTGCTGGCTTGTTCTCTTGAATACCACAGATCAGAAAGTACATCAACTGCGCATTGTGTAACAGCAACATGATCCAAAGTAGAACTATTCACTGTACAAGAGTGTAGTCATTTAACTTTTGGCAGCTGTACCATTTTAATATTTGAAAGCTTCCTAAGCATTGTACAAGAAATCAAACAGAAATTGCAACTTCCACATTCAAAAGAAAATATGCAGATGAGAATCAACCCTCTAGAATTTTTGGAAATCGAATATAACCTTCATTTAACAGAAGACATCAAGAAATCTGAAACTCCTCCATATATTTTAAAACAAATGTCACTGGAAATGATAAATCTAAGATACCCAGCTCCTGAATGGATACATATTTTTACAGATGGCTCCAGCCTACCAAATGATGGTGGCACTGGTGCTGGTGCAGTATGTCCACTTTTTTCCTTTTATCGTAAACTAAACACAAATTCAACAAACTTTGATGGCGAAATTCTAGCAATTTTCTTAAGTTTACAAAATCTTTTATATCACATCCAAAAATTTACAAAAGTTGTAATTCTATGTGACTCCAAAGCAGCCATTCTTGCTATAACACGAGACACAACACCCAAAAGCATCAAAATTATCGAATGTCACAAAATGATAAAACATTTATCCCGTCTACATAAAAAAGTTGTACTTCAATGGATTCCGGCCCATTGTGGAGTGACAGGCAATGAAATAGCCGATTTTCTAGCCAAGAAGGGTAGCAAAATTGTTTCAAACCCAACTTCTGCTCCAGTTTCCTTTCACTCTATCAAAAGAATTATCTCAAATAAATACATCAATAAACTTAGAGAAGAATACACCACCAAAACATCTGGAAAGGAATGGGAAAATCTTCAAGCTTATGACATTACTACATTACAAAGAAAATCTGCAGTAGCAACATTCAGACTGCTAACGGGACATGACTGCTTGAATAAACACCTACACAGAATTGGCATAACAGATTCACCTAAATGCCCTTTTTGCAATTTAAATGAAGATATGGAAAGAAACCATCTCCTCCGTTGTCCAGCTTTCGTAGAAGAGACCAGCCTTTCTGCTAAATATTGGAGTGCAAGAGAGCGAATGATTTCATTATCAAGTGCTCGACATTAGATACCAACCAACCAACCATATTTGAAAGAAGTAACACTATGAGGTTTCTTTTAAATATTATGAGGTAGGGACTTAGACTCACCTCATATTTTCTTGCAGACCATGGTTTTCTCACATCTGTGTAATATTGCAGTTAGGAAAGCATTGACAATATCACACAGATGTGAAGAAACAATGGTCTGCAAGAAAATTTAAAAAATTTGTTAGTCTAAGTCCCTAAATCATAATAATTAGCTGTACCATTGTTTGTAGTCACAATAAAATGCTATACAATCAATAGATCAGTAGGAATGAGTCTGTACTTTTATATCTTGTTCTCCTATTCTCATCATCATTCTTGTAGCTCCATTTAAGAACATAGGACATCAGTAAGAGCTTTCCACCAAACACGATTACTGGCAACAGCCTTCACTTCATTCCAGGATTTTCCTATCCACTTCATCAGGCAATTTGCTTTTAGGTACCATATGGACATCATCTATTTCTAGCTCTCCGAGAATTCCAATCAAGGGCAAGTCTTTCCACAGTCAGGGTTTATCTTAAGAGTGTGGCCTATCCAGCGCCATTTCCATCTTCTAATTTGCACCTCTATTAGTTCCTCGCCAGCTTTATCCCACAAGACTTCATTTCTTACAACTTCAGGCCAGTGTATATTGAATATTCTACACAAACAGCAATTTATAAATGGTTGCAGCATTTGTTCATTTAATTATTAAATAACCATGTTTATGATCTATATAATAATATAGATTTAATTCATAAATTGTTAATAATTCATATAGGTATATGAATATTACTATTGATCAATTATTTTTATAATATAATTTTAATTCTTATTTATATGGGGTAAGATTTGAATTGAAATATATCACTAGTAGAAGTAATTCTTAATAATAGGGTTTTCTTTATAGTTTATAATATTGATATAATTATATTTAATTAATGTTGGGAAGTAAACATTATGAGGTATAATCATTGAATCCTATGAGGTGAGTTGTTTAAACAATATGTTCTCCGATGAATTGATATAATTCTTTATTATCTAAAGATAATTTATTATAGGGAGGACACAATTTATAAATATGCCCTAATCTCATCATGTTGGATTTCATCCTGTGCAGAAAAATGAAACATCTTGATCTGATGCTATACAAAAACTATTGCACATGTCACTGCAGTTTAATGGTTACCACAAATTGTTCTAAACAATTAGCAATCATTGGTATGCAGATGTAGTTTCTGTAATGAGGTGAACGACAGTTTCAACAATGTAAGTGGAACACAAACATTTATATTTCATAGAAGTGATGCTTAGTAATTAGACAATTTCTTAATGACATCTCCCCTTCCTTCCAATTGATTTACAAATCTTTGATAATTAAAAACTTCCTCCTGACGTTGCTATCATCCTCCAAACATTTACCAGCCTTTATAAAAAAAATCACTATGGCACGACAGACCTAGAAGAACCTTGGCCCACCAACCAGTTACTGATCTCACATCCAAATATGTTAATCATAGAGGTAGATAATCATCCAGCCAACATAAGGGTGACATGGTCAGCATATTGAGTTCCCAGGACATTATAGCTCTTTCCTTCCTCAACTGCGACCCCCCATGCATTTACTGCACGTACCACCAATGCTTCACGCTACTGGGCGGTACCCCGCGAACCAGTCCCATACCGGTCAAATTTCCTTCATTAAACATGCCTCCTCCTCTATAGGGACTCAAACCATCACCATTCCTCCATAACTTTTGCAACCAAGCGCATGATCCTTGAACTGTTATCGGGTAGGGGTATGGAACTATTTACAGCCTTACACGCAAAGATAAAATCATCACCACTACAACTCGTTGGAAATGCTGTGGGGTAGTTAAGGTTTAACGCTCCTCACCTTTTTAGACAAGTAGCAAGAGGTTATGATGCGAGTTGTTAATATTGTCTGATGGCGACCTTCACCAATAAAACTACTACCTGTTAATGCATTTCTTTTAGAGGCTCGAGTTGATCCCCGCACGAGCCATTGTGAGATCCAAAAACTTTAGGGTAATTTCCAACAAACTTTCTTCCATTAGGACTCGCGTCCCACAATCTTCCCCAGTGTTTATCAGAGTATTGGCTTAAATACAAACCTAAGCTATAGTATGCTCCCAGCCTTTATCGTATAAACTATGCCAATACATTATTGGCTGTCCAAAATAAAGTAGTGTCCATGTATACCATCAGTTCATTGTAAAAATCCTATAACTGTAATAGTTGAGAGGTTTTTACAATAAATCAGATTATTGAACTTTTATAGGAAAAAATCACTAAGAGGTTTAATTTAAGATTAATCTTAAACCATATTATATATGTCCTTCGGTAAGAAGTATTAAATTTATAATAAAAACAATGAATAAACCAGATTAAGTTACGTGGATAGGAAATAACACTATGAGGTTTTTTAATATTGTTTTTATTATTGATTTAACATTTCTCACTGAAAGATAAATTATATTTGAAGAGAAAAATTTTCGCCTAGACCAAGACTCGAACCCGGGACCCTTGGCTTTCCGGGCCAAGTGCTCTACCAACTGAGCTACTGAGACGAGTTACGATCTATACGCAAATTTTTCTCTTATATACGTTGTAATTCCCTTATGCCAAATGCTTTTGAAACCATTGCTTCTATTACAACGTATATAAGAGAAAAATTTGCGTCTAGATCGTAACTCGTCTCGGTAGCTCAGTTGGTAGAGCACTTGGCCCGGAAAGCCAAGGGTCCCGGGTTCGAGTCCCGGTCTAGGCAAAAATTTTTCTCTTCAAATATTTTTTAATATTGTTTATTTTTTATTTCACTCACCTCATACTTCATTCATTTATTTTTTATTTCACTCACCTCATACTTCATTCATGAAGTATGAGGTGAGTGAAATAAAAAATAAACCAGATATTCAATATCTTAATGTCAGCGTTTTATGAGTTGCAGAAGCGAAGTTTTTTTCTAAAAAATTGTCCACAGATAAATAATTTGCAAAAAAAATCTAAAAAATGTCAGTTATGGGGTTTTTACAGTAAATGATTAAGTTATGATCACTACTGCTACAGACTAAAATAACATCGTTGCCTCAGAATGTGGGCCGGATTCAATTCCAAGGTAAGTTTCCTGGGTAATATTTCTTTCGGGAATTTTCCATAAATATAAATCAAGATGTCAAGAAACTTTTAAGCTCCAAATAGTCTCCAAAGACTATCTGGCTATATATCTTTCTTGTGTAAGTAACACATTACAAATACACAATAGAAACTCAGAGACTATTTAAAACTCATCTCATGTTTTACCATGATACTGGTTTCAAATGGAATCCCATCAATCCTCAGTCAAATCTCCGGCAGTCAGAGAGAGATTTTTAAATATTACCATATTTTAAATTAATACTTACTCACTGGCACTATTGAACCCATAGGTTCATGGCCGCATGGACATAAGCTCTCCATACATCCCTATCCTGAGCTAATGCTTTCCAATCATTCCCTGTATAATCTACTTCCCTCAAATCATAGTTAATGTTATTCTCCCACCTCATTCTTGGACTACCAACTGGGCGTTTTCCCTCTGGCTTTCCTACAAGCAGCTTCCATTCCCCATATGTGCAACATGTTCTGCCCATCGCAGTCTACGATACTTAACTGTTATTATATCTGGCTTCCTATAAAGACAATGTAGTTCATTGTTATGTAGTCTACTCCATTCACCTGTCTGTTCATCTCTCATTGGTCCAAAAATTTTCCTAAGTACTTTATTCTCAAATACTTGTAATCTCCTTTCCTCCCTTAAAGTAAGAGTCCATACAATATAACTGGTAGATTAATAGTTTTATATATTTTCAGTTTAACGTTTTTTTTAAAGGAGTTGGGACATCAAGAGTATCTGCAATGCATAACAGCACGCATTTCCAGAATTGAGCCTATGTTTAATTTCTTTGTGCATCTCATTCCTATTTGTGATTATTGTTTCTAGTTATTTGAATTCAGCCACTTCCTCAAAATTTCCCTCATTGTCATTAGCTGTCCATTACCATTATATAATGTATTTCTATGTGTGACCATATATTTAGTTTTATTGATATTTACTTCCAGTCCTAATTTCTTAGTGTCACTCAATAGTGTGTGCGTGTTGTCCTTTAGTACCTCCTCGCTATCGGCCAATAGTACTACATCATCAGCATAAACTAACAGCTTATTAATACCATTGAGTTGTAAGCCTTCCTCATTCTCCAAAGATTTAATGGCATGCTCTAGTACAAAATTAAATAGTAGAGGAGATTAATATTACCTCATAATGTTTACTTCCCAACATTACTTTTAAATTAGAATTCACAGACTATTGTTACACCTAGAGATCCAAATGTATGATGTGACCTTGATGATATGAATAAGATCAAATAAAAATGAGCTCTATTTTTTTGTCATTCATCATACAAGCAAGTATTGTTTTAATATTACTACTATTTTACCAATCATTCACAAAATTTTAAAATCTTAGGAATCAAAATGCTTCATGATAAGATGTGAAACACTTAATTGTAAAATGTGAATCTCTAATAAAAGTAATAAAGTAAAGATCCCTTAGCAACTTATTAAGAAACTCCATGGCATAACAGGTTTAGATGGCCTACCAGCTGCCTGCTGGACTCACATCTGTGTGTTAATCACAGAGATAGACAATCATCCAGGCAGTGTAGGGGTGACATATGGTCAGCATGTAAGGTCCCCCAGCCATTATGGCTGGTTTTATCAACCTGAAACCACTACTTATTGTAGCTATCCAAATTCCTCAAAATACTGGGTGGTCGAATTTCCATGAGAAAATTTCTTCTCTCATGGAGATTCGAACCAGCACAAGTCCTGTAACTAAGCACGCCAAGGCCTCTTACCTTAAACACTCTACTATGGCATGATTAGCCTCTTATTACCTTGCACAATACCTTGCAACAGAATGCTACTGGGATCTCCAATAAGTTGTCCGATGTGGTGAGATTGGTTCATGCCATTTTTTTTTCTTTTCAGTAGAGACCTAGAATTGTTTTTCCTTATTCAGCTATTTATAATGTCAAGAGATGTTTCTTATTTAATATTTAAACCTGTTTCTTTGCATATTCTGCATTTGGCATTGTCAACAATTCCTACTATATGGAATTGTCTGCCGTGCTGGCTCAGATGATAGTATGCCTGCTTCCTGACTAGCAGGCCTGGGTTTGTTACTTGGCAGGGTTGAAAATTATAATTGTTACATTAATTTAATTCCGTAGCGTAGTGGTTAAGGCACTGAGCTACAAGCCAGAGGGTCGAGGGTTCAAGTCCCGTTGGGGTCAGGATTTTTAAACTGACCCAAACCCTCTGGCGGCACTATAGCCATGGGGTCGACTCAGCCTCTAACAGAAATGAGTACCAGATGCTTGTTCTAGGGTAAAGGCGGCCATCATGCAGGGCTGACATAAAAGTGCCGATTGTCTAGAAAAAGTGGGAGCCTTAACCTCGTACTACCCCAAGGGCCTCCTGAGGCCTGTTGTGGAATCACTTTACTTTACATTAATTTAATTAAATCAATTTAATTCCAAAATTTTCAATCTCGGTGCCAGGAGAAGTGGTGGTATACAATTTTTAACTGCTAGATTATGCACCAGATTCCTGCATTAACCTCTCTGCAGTACATATGTTGAGAAAGCTTGTGGTACTGTTGATAGCAATCCATCCATCCATCGGATGGGGACATTAAGCCTAGCGGTCCCCTTGGTGCTTTTCAACAGGAGTATGCTACGTACCGGCACCAGTTTCACCTCATCTCTTATCATCATGCCTCATACAACATTCTTTACCTTATTCAAACATAAACATACACTCCTCTCTGTACACAATACAAGAATACATCATCTACATACGGTGGTCTGCCCTTAGTGGTGCATATATTGAAAACAGACCATATTAATGCCATCTATCCGTCCCGAATGGAACCCGAAGCATGTAAAAGAGCGATGGGGTGGCATTAAAAAACACACTTTATAGAGTTTGTCAGGTAAACAATAGTGACCAGTAAATAATGCAGATATAGCAATTTTCTTAGCAGAGTCAGGACATGGGATTGAGATAGGTATTGGTATATCTCTTTATTTCTAGTTTTTTTTTTTTTAATTCACTTCTTATGACTTGGGAGTTTAGAATAAAATTTTGTAATTTGCAAGTAACTCGGTTACTTCCTCTTCAGTGAGCATGTCTGCATTTCATTTCCAAATGGTCAGAGATCCATCGCAGCATAATTTACAGTAGTACAGTAAAACTTGTTTATTCTGGAACGTGAATAATGCGGAAATCTGTCCGATGTGTACAAATTTATTGATCCCGGCAAAATAATAGTAATTTTACGTGTATTTATTTTGTATAAAATGGAATTTGTCCAACGCAAAAATGGAAGGATATTTCTACACAATTCATGAAAAAAATGTTTATAAGGCAGAAAGAGAGAAATAAATTAGTTTCCACTTCATTGAATTCCCATTAGACAAATTAACAATAAGTGATGATTCCTGCTGCCCGCGCCGGGTGAAGTAGAGTTTCTACCTGTATCTGGAATTTTCTTTAGCCTCAATGGATACCCATTTTGTGAAATACAGGTTCATTTAGCACATATTTGGCGTGTGACATTTATCTTACAAATGACCAGTGCACTGTAAAATCTTACAATTAGTTTAAGATCTGAGACCGATTGCGTACATATCTTTCACAGGTAGCATTCTGAATTTGCAGAATAAAGATGGCTAAATCATATGTATCATTGCCATTAAACGGAAATGTGAAAGTAATTGAAAATAAAGAAAAACAAACTCTCAGTACACGAAATAATGACTAAATTTAAATGTGGAAAAACCCAAATTTGTGAAATTTTAAAACTCAAAGAAAAAATAATGCATGAATGGATGCAAGGAAATGGTCAAATGAAGAAAAAAAAAGAAGAAGAAATCAACGAGGTGTGTTTTACAAGTCCATGATCAAAAATCTCCAAATTTCCGAACCGATGCTTCAAAGTCAAGCTCTAGCTGTTGCTATATCCCTAGGGAATAACTATTTCAAGGCATCTTCAGGTTGGTTGTGGACAGTTTTAAAAGATGAACAATGTAGTGGAATGAAATTTGCGGGGAATCAAAGGATGTGGACAAAAATATAGTTAGTGAGTGAGAACCGAAACTTTAATTTCAGGATATGAGCTTAAGAGACATTTTTAACACTGATGAAATGGGACTGTTTTTTCGTTACCATCGAAGTCACTCATACATACTATACTTCACTTTCCAACGGCAGCGGAACTACAATTAATCCAAGGTACATAAAAACACATATACGGTGTTCTATAATTTAGGATTGGTTAATATTTTTTTTTATAATGCGGAATGTTGTCTAATGTGAAAAAAAAAAAATGGTCCCATGTGATTCTGCTTTGAACAAGTTTTACTGTATTGGCTAAGGAGTTTGATCATTGCTCTGAAATTGTGTACAATAGTGCAGGTTGTTATATGGAGATTGCAAATGGATTCAATTGTAATTTTGAAATTTGTTAATACATTATGACTAATTCACATTTGTTGTTTGCTCTGAAGACGTATTCAGTGTGATTCATATTATATTTATTTATCCATCAAAGTTATTTTTTAGATGAATTTAATGGAAAATATTGTAAAAATAATGGCATCCTGCTTGTTGTTTATTGGTGAGCAATATTAACCATTCATTTTGGGATATCTATATTCTAGAGTCTGAAGTGCTACTGATCATTGAATTCCTACCCAGTCATGAAGTATGTTGATTTGGAGTAATTAAAATTACATGCCACAGTATTAATAAGGGGTTTGTTAATTTTGTTCCGATCTTTCTGATTTTTTATTCTATCTGTGTATAATTCGTAGATGTGTCATTTGCACATGTGGCTTAATTGTAACCCACTTCAGAAGTTGGGGCATCTAGAAGGCAGAGTTACGTTACCCGATGATATTATGGGTGATAAATGATAATGAAGCACCAGAAGAGTTCTTAACCTAAATTCCAGACCGTGGACAACCACAGGAATGATTCCCTTTAAGGGAAAATTCCAATGGTTTGACTGGGAATCGAACCTGGGACCTCATGAACAGTAGTCAGAAATGCTGACCACTAGCCCATGAGGCTGGTCATTTTCTGTTAATATTAAAGTTATAATATCTAGCTCTGTTGTTGGTAGATAGGATATCCCATTACTCCACATCTTATAATTATCTCCAATTCTCGCAACTGGAATTATCTACCACAGGAAATCAGGGGCTGCCGGACGTTGGAATCTAAATTTATATTTACTTCAACTGTGGTTTGAACATTATCTTCATGTGTTAATTGTATTAATTGATTATACTACTACTTTTATTATAACTAACTCACTGGCACTATCAAGCCCATAGGTTCATGGCCACACAGACATAAGCTCTCCATACATCCCTATCCTGAGCCAATGCTTTCCAATCATCCCCTGTATAATCTACTTCCCTCAAATTATAGTTAATGTTATTCTCCCACCTCATTCTTGGTCTACCAACTGGGCGTTTTTCCTCTGGTTTTCCTACGAGAAGCTTCCATGCATGCCTTTCATTCCCCATTCATGCCACTTGTCCTGCCCATCGCAGTCTACGAGACTTAACTGTTCTCATTATATCTGGCTTCCTATAAAGAAACTACTTTATTATAATTATTATTATGTTTAGCATATAAATAAAATATATGTACATGAAATCTACACTGCAATTTTTAATATTTTTTTTCTTAATTTATTATAATTAGTATATTGTATATATGGCAGCTCTATTGCACAAGCAGTTAGATGCTCAGCTCTCAACACTGTGATCTTAAGATTGAGTCTCTGTCACTCCATGTGGGTATTGCGGTAAATGAAATGGAGCTTGAGCATTTTTCCCTTGTCACAAATTTCATTCCACCATTTCTTCATACTCGTTTCAACCATTTTGTTCATCTCTATGATGGTGCATTAAGTATAGTTGGCCAGCACCCTTGTTGCTCACAGAACCTCTGTAAATATAGGGGCTTCATCTCATCATTGACCCGGCCCTCAGTTGGACACAAGTTGAGGATATTATACATAGTATTATGTACATACTATAATTTATATTGTAAATATGCAGTTGTATTTAGTGCTGGTTGAATGGAAGAGAAGGCATTATGGCCTTATCTCTGCCTGAATAAATAAAACATTATTATTATTATCTTCATTGTAAATGTAGGTGCCAGTGTTAATTTCACTGCACCTGCCATCCTCAAGGCATGTTCTTTTTTTTTATTATTTAATGTTATTGTTCACTGTGGCAATCATTTCTCCTTCATTCAGAGTAGTAGCTCGTCTCTCTCAACGAAACTTAAGACGTTCTCCCCCTACAGGGGAGAAATTCAACCATACTAATTTTAGTTACACTTGTTTTCAGATAGATATCATTGAGTGGCCCAGGGACAGCATTCCACCTCATAGTGACATCTAGGAAATTAAGGTAGTACTAGGATGGAAACATTGGTAAATTTTGCACAGAGGCCTTTTTATTCAGGCTTGTCGTTCTTTTACAAACCTGAAAATCTTCCAACTCGGTACCCACAGATTGAAGACCCTCCCAGAGGACTTGTCCTTTGGATTTTTCCAACCTAAAATATCCATCGACCATGACCAGATTTGAACCTGCGTCCTTCAAAACTAGAGGCAAAGAACATAACCACTAGTCCACCGTGACTGCCTTCATACAGAGTATAATGGTTTAATACAGGTATTGTTGGTTCTGTTTAATAGATCCATATTACCTTCCTATTTAATACATAGTTACCACATGGTCTTCTAGAGAAAGTTCATTAGCTAATGTTACGCCCAAATATGCTGTAGTGTTTATTTTTTATACTGTATATTTTCATCTTTGATTGTTATTTTTAATTATCTGCTGAAATTTTGCAAAGAGAATATTTTACATTTTCTCCGCAGCCTATTTATTTCCATGCCATTTTTGCTTGTCAATTTTTTCTAATTGGTTTCTAATTATGTACATTTTTCTTCTGTGTTTTGTAATGTCTTCAATGTAATTCTTTTTTAGCATTTCATAACTCTCCCAGACCATTATATGAGAGGGATGCTGGCCCATCTAAATCTTTGGATTTTTTTGTTGAAAGTCCCAAGCTACTGATGAAATACATATTTCTTCAGTCTTTCAGGACCACATTGCTTTTTTGCCTCATTCACCCTTCTTCAAGATGAGTATTGCACTTTTAATAATATATAGCAGGATTTTACAATTTTCTTGTGCATATGGCTGGATCATTGAATTTACATTCCCTGATGATCTTCATAGCTTCTTAATGGAATATCTTCTCTTTCTTTTAATGACAATTTTCAAATTATTTAAGTGAAAATTGTTTTTTTAAAGCTTATAAAAGCATTTTGAATATAGAATAATTTTGATTTTAGTAATTTCACAAATACCAAAAAATGCTAATATTTAAAACACAGGATCTTTGGGTATAATGATACGCATATTGCCAACAAATTATTAATACTGGCATAAATAGCATTCATAATAATGAACTATCAAATAATACAGACTCATTTCTCTTCTCAATTATCATATAGGATCTGTTTTCATCTCTTTAAAGTCATTCCATGAAATATTAATTTTTTAATCATCACAGTAATGGTAATTAACCATTCCACAAGAAAATCTATCTCATTGATGTTATTAAGCAGTTTTACATAAGACTCTACTTAGATATGAAGTCAGAGAGGAAGATTAACTATAAAAACAAATATCTGTCTTGCATTAAAGGCCACCCCCAAGGATTTAAAATACAAACATACGCATTGTTATAATACCATATTCACTCAAGTATTAGCCGTGTGTTTAAGCTGCACTCTAATTTTGGAATTGAAAAATTAGGAAGAATAATATATTTTATATTCTCACTGAGGAACCACAAGAAAAAAAAAAAAGTATGATAGCAGTATTGAGAAATGTGGCAATATTGCAAATTTCTGAGCTCTCACTTGTCGAGATAATGGTGTCACACAGAACAATAGGATGTCCTTCGCCCTTTTTGTCTGCATGGAACCACAGGGTTGGGGGTGAGGTAGCATTGTCTTTTTTTTTTTGTTATCTGCCATAGTTGACTTCAGACTTTAATAGTCAGTCAAACATGGGCCAAGTAAGAACAAGTTACATCTCGAAATTTAAATTACAAGTGGTGCGTTATACCCATGAAAATGGAAAACAAGCAGCAGGAGAGCACTTGACATTGATGAAAAAATGTGCAAAGGATGATATTATTGGAAGATGCTCTTGAAAAGACCTCAAAATCAAGTCTATTCAAGGTAAGAAGGGCAAATGCCCAGAATTAGAATTGCGTATTTTGTAATTTATATGTAACATGTGAGCAGATGGCTTTTCAGTGTCTGTGGAGATGATGCAATTAGAAGCCCAGAAGATAGCAAACACTATGAAGATTCCCATTACTGAATTTAAGGGAAGTTATAGATGAGCTACACGCTTCATGGCACAAAATGATCTTGTGATTCAGTGACGGACATCTATGGCTCAGCTGCTGCCAGGTAGACACTAGAAGAAACTGGCCACATTCCAGAAACATGTGCTCAACTTACGTAAGAAGCATGGATACAGCATGGAACAAATTGGAAATGCAGATGAAACTCCTGTATTTTTCGACATGCCAGGTGACAATACTGTGACACAGTGCTAGTGTGCTAGTGTGAATTGCAGGAGCTGAAAAACAGAAGTGATGCTGTGTATTACTGCTGATGGACATAAACTGCCACCTTACGTCTTATTCAAACAAAAAATTATACCAAAGGAAAAGTTTCCTCCAAGCATTATTGTACAAGTGTAGGAAAAAGAGTACATGACTGAAGAGCTGTTCATTGACGGGTTAATATTTGTATGGATTCGGTGCCCAGGTGCACTCTTACGTCAGCAGTCCATGCTGATAATCAACAGTTTCCATGGTATTTGACAGAAAATGTAAAAGTGAAGAAGATGAACCAGCAAAAGCGTGACTTCGTTGTGATTCCAGAAGAAATGACTGGGATGCTTTTAAGGTCAAATTTGCATCATTTAATCAAGACTGGAAATGACAACAACTGGACACCTTAAAGAAATGTTTTCAATTAATGATGTGTCATGTATTGTCAGTGCATGGAGCCTCATATTGGCAGATATGGTTCCCAAGGTTTTTAAGGTAACATCCATTTCTAATGCCATGGATGGAACAGAAGATGATGCAGTATGACTCGCTTGATCCGACAGTGAACCCTCTAGTAAAGTGATGATGGTGACGAGTCAAGTGATGAATAATAGGAACAAGTATTCCTGGTATATGGATGATTAAAATACCTAGGTATGTATTATTACTATTAAGAATAAAATTGTCTTAAAGTGTGCCACGATTTTTATTTGTTGAGAACATAAGCCTCACCCCATTTTTTATCTTCAGTTTTTGGCAAAAAAAAGTGTGGCCTATATACAAGTAAATACAGTTTAAAGAAAGTCTGGAGAGGTAACAACAATAAAATCAAAAATAAAAGAAAAAATCTTATGATTTATTTATTAAAGTGATATTGTAAAATCTCCAATAAGTTTTTTTTAACAGTTGTAGACTTTATAATCCATACCATATACTGTAAATTAAATATTTATAGTTATTTATGTATGAAGGGTATTATGTTGATGATTATGCTCCTAGGGCAACAAACTTACTAAGCCAATGGCCTGAGAATTTGTAAGTCGCACGATGGACTAATCATCAAGTAATATCCATGCTATATACAATATTTTATGGTTTTAGTTCTTTATTAGTGAAGCTAATAAAACTTTGAAACATAATTGGGAATTTAAAGTATATTGTCTTTGTAAAGGCATAATAGAATTTCTTAATGCTCTAGAGAGTAATATAGTACATTTCATGTTTCATATTATAGCAATTAACAATAACAAACAACTGAACCATAAAATAATTTAAAATTAAATTATATGTAAATTATGTATACATAAAATAGTATGGTATTTACTCAAAAAAGAATTAATTGTCAGACAGAAAATGATGTATAGTTTTAGTTCGTTTTGGATCTTAGAAGAAAACTTTAAATACATCATACCCAAGACATTATTTGTATGAAATTTTTGTAAGAATGACTCGTTTAATAACATATCCAAATAAACGTGCTATTATGTAATCTTGTTTCAATTTCAAAGGTCACTAGGTTAACACACAACCATTTTCATCATTTTACAAGTGATGTAAAAATGTTTATTAGTTTATTATAATTAATGTCATGAATATATAAGAAATTATAGTCTTATAATCACAATCATGCAAGTATAGGTACATGTGTATTTATTATATCAACATGTTAATGTTGAACAATTAAATGTGTCTCTGACTCCACAAGGCAAATAATGACTTCCATGAATCAAAATTGAATTTTAAATGTATAAGGTTATCCCATTTGCAAACTTTATTATTCAATTAAGCTTAACTAAAATTAGAGATGGAACAATCACAATTTGTTGATACCAAAAACAAAGTCTGGGAAGCAATTCTCTGTACTTGATACTGTAATGCAAAGAGTTTATATTTTAGATGATTCAATTTTACAGTTTTATTTGATATTATTATGTGGATTTTTGTATTCTTCTAATGTTATCAGCTACAAAATTTTACAAAATGACATTAGTCGAATCCTATAATTCAGGGGTCAAAATAGTTATTGACATTTAGCAATAAATGTTGGTTTAACTCTTAAATAAAAATTTTATTTATTAAGTGGAAAAATAACTGTGAAAAAATTATTGTAATAGTAAAAAAAAAAGTTTACAGTGAATTATTGGCTAAACAACTACAAGTAATAGCACTGATATTGTTTAAAATTGATTTTACAGAAAATGAGTTGTTCTTATCTACAGCCCAATGTTCAGTGTTTACCTAGCAAAAATTATAATTGCTTTATAAATTAAAAATATATTAAAACAGAAAATAAATTGCTAATTGCCTGGAACAGACCTACTGTAGTCAGGTGTAATAAATTCTATTATCATATGGAACTAATTGGTGAGACTCATCAATAAAGAAAGGAATGTGCATAACCACACATTTTCAACTTTGAAATACAGATGCTAGTAAAAATAAATTTTAAATGATCATCTAACAAGAATAACTTTAAAATCCTAAAATATGAAACACATTTAAAATAAAATGGCACGTAAATCGTATGTGATGATTTCAGAAATATGTAAAAATATGTACAATACCCTGAAATATGAACAAATATGGGGAAAAAATATGTCTTAAACCACTCTAACTAAATACCTCAATTTGTAAACATATAACAAAATTTCAACTTTAACTAATGTAAAAATAAATATGTATTTACACAGAAATGCTGGCTCTGTTTATAAACATGTTGTATTTTTTAAAAAATTGTTCTGAATTATAAATTTAAAAAAGTTGACAAAATATTTAATTAAATTATTATTAAAGAATGTTCTAATGGGATATATTATTATAACTTTTTAACAATTTGTGTTTTAAATAACAGTTACAAAAAAAGAAACCTTGTATTTTTAAGCAACAAAAAAATTAAAAAAATTATTTCAAACTTTTTTCCAATAAAGGTTTTTACATAATTCATATCTCTTATTTTACAAAAATAAAAGTTACAACAAAACTTTCTTGAAATAAAAAATTAACAATAAGATTTGACCGCTGCAAAAGAAAAAGTAGAACAAGCATACAAAACTCTTAAATTTAAAAATTAGTCAAATATATTACCAGTCTCTATGGTTGTATGCTATGTCTATAAAGAGCTGTTGTATGTTTACTAAACAGTGAATAAATATAATTTATGTATAATTTTAATCTATAAGAAGTATGAAAACCATTATTATACAAAATTTCATAACATTATATATCGATGGTGGGCAATGAAAACCTCGTAACTCCATTTTGGTAAATTTTACAGGAGAAAAAATCAACTGTTTTAAATAATTATGAAAATTGATACAGCAATAGTTCCCACATATTTTACTACAGAATATAAGTTATTAATAAATTTGAAGTCCGTGTTCTCAACAAGTTATGCATCACATATTTATGTGCTGCCTACTGGAGTTATGTGGTTTTCAATGACTGACGGAGTTACGAGGTTTTCATTGCCTACCGACAATATACTTTTTTTAAGATTTGGTTAATATGTAATATTTCGTAACAGAAAAAAGTTTTGTAAATTTTCCATATGATTACATACTACTGAATATAAGGGTATCAAATTATTGTGGTCCCATCTCTAATTAAAACCAAGTTGTATCCTGCAGTCTTTTATATTAATACTTATTTTGCATATTAATAAATTAGTGCATTAAACTGATTGATTCTCAAAGCTACACAAACAACAACCAACCAATTAACCAACAATCAATCAAATGATATGGTCACATTATAAATAAATGTCATGTCAGAAGCAATGATATTTGCTTTTGTCATAACAAACATAGGCATCCATAGATTTTTATATTGGGTAGGAAAGTAGATTGTTAATTTTCATAAAAATTATTAAATATATATTATTTTACAATAGTTCACTCTAGCTGAACTGCCATAGTTATTAAAGCTAATTTATCACAAAACATTAACTCTTCTTTTGTGAAACAGAAAAAATAGTTACATTGATTTTTACCGATTTATAAGAATCAAAGCAAATAAAGATGGTTCAATTAGCATACATGAACTCATGACTGAAAACTTGCAGCTTTGGCACGTACTCTAATCAATTTAAAACAAAGTAGCATTGCTTGTGTTGAGCTTTCAATTTTATTTTTAAATTAATGGGAAAGGATAAGTTATTTTCTTCCGATTGATCCACCGTAACAGGCTAAAGTAGTACCATGGTCATCTACAGATGGCACAGCAGTATGAAATTGCTTCCAAAATTTAACACAGAGAGGCCACTCTTTTCGTTCTCTATGATTTAAAACACTATTAGTTGTAACTGTTTAATACTTATCGATGATAAATATAATCATTACCACAAAATCATCCTTCTTGGTATGTAATTTGTGTTCCCTTGTTCTATTTAATGACAATTTAACACATTTAAGATCCAGATCATTTCTGTCCAGTTGCATAATAAGAAATTACAAAGATTATAGGAGACAGCGTTCTGCACGAAATTGTGTATCTTAACAGAAATATTCTATCAATAAAATGTTCCTACATGGATATTTGTCCAGAAGTATGAACACACAATGTTTAAAGTCCTAGTATTGAAAATGCCATACTTTTTAAATACCCCAGTTCTAATGTCCATTTATTTTTAATGACAATGTTGAAAATTTCAAATTGTCCACCAGTATCCGAATCTGTTAATAAAAAAATATTAACCAGAGGATCGAGGTTAATAACATTAACACATTTGTTATATGAATCTGTTAATTGGTTGGATTTACATATCTTTTTCTGCTTTGGAAAAATTTAGAAAGGTCTAAATTATTTGGACTCATCTTATGGACATATTTATTTGGATCTTATACCTAGGAAGCATTATTATACTCAAATCACATATAATCAGATTTTCTCATTTAACCATACAGTTAGGAAGCAAAAAAGTTTCAATCAGATATCTGAATAACCTTGAATATACTATTTAAGAAGATGCCATATTACTTCTAGATCATTTTTCTCTCTTTTCAGTAATTTTTACTTGAAAAAATAATTATGATTAGTCATAAGGCTATCACAAATAAAATTAGGAGTGCTTTAATAAGATTAAAGAGCAGGCAATTTGTCTCATACATATCGATCATGAAAATCTTGTTATGTTTCAAGTGAAGAATGATTTTCCATACCCTTCTGTATTGATAAACATAAACACTACAATTGTTATCTTATAAAAGAAACATTTTCAAACATGAGTTCATATAAAACAAATATTTGAACCATCATTCTTAAAACCTATAAGGGTGGGGACATTCAATTGTTGGACATAAATATCACAACCTAGTGGTTTAGAGGCTAATAGTGTTTCTTCCTGAATTATTTTATTTAGATGTCATTGAACATAAACTTAATATAAGATTTAGAAAGAAAATTAAACCTATGTAACTGGAACGAAATTGTGTCCCACGATTTCTGCATATATTCAGTTTATATTTGGGTTAAACAGAAGTAATTTGGATTTTTTCTTATTAAATTGACATGAATGTTTATATATTTAAATAAATAATAATACAAATGGCAAGCTCTGACTGAAATATTGATTCCAAATACAGTAGTATTGTCTCACTTATAAAACAAATTGGTTGAAAGTCCTCTTGTCTTTTCTGGATGCCCATGAATGCATAAATGCAGATTATTAGAGACAAAGTAATTTACATTGTCTAAAATATCACATTAATGATTAGATCAAATCACAGCCAAATGGTATAACCCCTGATTGGAAACACATTACTGCCAGCATTTCTTCCAGTGAGATACATGTTGCAATGGGATGTCATTCTCTGAGTCACTTCTTACACTGTAAAAAAAAAAAGAGAAAAAGGTTCCCAAACCAATTGAAATAATGGTTAGTGAAAATAGAGAACAAGCAATTTAAATTAAAAAGAAATTGAAGTGATAGGAATTTTAAAGACTAGTTATTTATTTTGCTGCATTACAAGAGTTCTCTCTCTAGAAAGGAAATAGCTTATGTAGGCCTAGCAGAAGTTGGAGGAGGAGAAGTAGTAGTAGTATTAACAGTTGTAGTCTGGGCAAGATGCTGACGATGATGATATAATCTAAACATGTTCAAGAATAAATGAACATTAATATTGAGGTAAGATGAACAGACTAAAAATAATTTAATTAACAACAGTATCTGTTTTTGTAAATTCATATGTTAACTGTGAAAGGAAGCAGTGTACAAACTTTATATTTTACTTACTCCGAACAATGTTTATGTTGTCAATGGTAAAGAGAAAAATGTCTGTACTGTTAACCCAACAAATTCTTTGTAACAATTACTTTCTGAAGTATAATTTAAATAAAATTGACTATACTATTTGTCAAGTAAATGTAATTGGCTTTACTTTTTATAAGTTGAAGTACTCCGTGCTAAGTAGTTTTTTAATTAATTAATTCCTCTTTTGTTGAAGATATTAAAATAAGTAATAACCAACAAATATGCACTCAATAATATAATTATTACACACACAATATGTGCGTAAAAATGTTATTCATGTGCAATATGGACAATTCAATGAATTTTCAACTAAGCACAAGGTGCAAAGCAACATTCATTGATCACATGCAGTGGAATTATTTAAATTAAATAATATTTCCAATTCAATTTTAGTGTTACTATCTTTATTGTTTTTTTTTATATATAAAAAAAATTAAGTTTGAAAATGAGTTTAGATAGGAATTAAAAAAAATAAAGTAAATCACTGAAGGTGTACTTATGGAAGTTCCAACAGACACACCTAAACATTAAGTCTTACTAATAAAAGTCTCTTATACAGGCTTTCATCAGTTGTTTAGTTATACAATGTATAAGCCTGATATAGATCATGTATAATTTCCTTACTAATAAACATTGTACAGGAGCTATATAACAATACAATCCTTATATGCAATACATCACATATTCGTCATCATTATGATGTAAGAATATATTATGTGCAGTTTGTAATGGAAAGAAAACAACATCAACTAGTGATTGTGTAAGAAATGAGTACAGATAAGAATTAACACAGATTCCCTAATTGGGTTTTAATTTATTTACGACTACATTATTCTTTTAGGCTATGTCAAATATATCGTAGAATATGTTTCACAGATAATGTGCTGCAATCTAATTGACAAGAACTTAAAACAATTCTTGGAAACTAATAAAAGTATTTCCCATTACTTATGAATTATATAGTGTTTTACGATTCGTTAGAAAAACGTTCAAAATAATAGGAAAATGTTAGCGACAACAGAATAACCCTTTAAGAAAAAAAAATCATCTGCAGTTTGATCAGGAATCGTACCTGGTATCTCACAGACTGTAGTCGGAAGTGCTAACCACAAGACTATCATACTAATGAATGGCTTGCTGCATTAATGCTACCTTTATAATTAAAAACATTTTTATGTCGATGTTTATTATGTGTTAATGATGTAAGAAAGTTTTGTTAAAATAATATTACGAAGCATTTAAACTACATTCAGGTTAAATCTTGTCTCACAGCAACTATTATAGAACATATTCTTTTGTGAATCAATGTTCAATTTTGAAATATTATTGAGAATGAATGTAACAAAAGGCATTTTATGATGCCTTTATTTTCCTACCCACAGCTTTATTAATACATTGAGGACGGGTGACGCAAAGTTGCGTTGGAGGTTTGCAACTGTGTCAGACGGGCAATGCAATTTTGCATCTTCAACGCATGATAGATTTCTACTCACTATACATTGCTCTCAGGCATCATGAACTTCTTGTGTCAACATCATTTGACCATAACATGAGTTGACCTTGTTACGGCTGTAGCTGAATCAGTAAATTCTCCCCTGCTGGACAATAAACCCTTTCTTAGAACTAACTCAACACGTGGGCACTGAATATATCTTTTAGTCGTAGTCTCCATTCAGAAGTCTGTTTGTTCAACATGACGCATGCAGCAAGTTCGTATCTTAAGAAAAAAAATTTTCATGGGAGAAAAAATTATTGCAGAATTAAATGCAGATAATTTATCAGATGTCCCTGATGATTTATTTACTGATAGTGACGATGACAGTGATGATGATTCTGTGATTGTAAAGAAAAGAAAAACTGTGCAACCATTGCAAACTTACAGTGAGACAAGTTCTGATAAGAGTAATGATAATTCTAGGGTGGGGGCAAACACATGGGCCAAGAAAGACAAAACACTAAATTTAGAAACTTTTTCTGGAAATCCAGGGGTGAAACAAATTCCCTCTGACACAACAAACATTTCTGACACAACAAAAATTTCTGATATATTAGAACTTTTTTTCGGTGATCAATTCTTTCAAATGCTATGTGAGGAAACTAATTTATATCATTTATAAAATCATGATGAATATAGTACCTCATCTATAGGGTTAAAATGTTCAGATATCAGAAATGAAAAAGTTCTTTGTAATAATAATTCTGACGAAGCAAATAAAAAAAGATAGAATGAAGGATTATTGGTCAATTGATCCATTTTTTGGAGTATTATGAGTTGCAATAGATTTGAGCAAATTTGGTAGTGTTTGCGAAATTTGGAATGAATCTAAGTTGCCTGAAGAATGGAAAGAGGGTTTAATTTACCCTATACACAAGAAAGGTGTTAGAATGACATGTGCCAACTACATACCAATAACTCTTCTGAATATAGCTTATACAATTTTTGCCATATTACTCAATAAAAGATTCATTGAAAAAATACATAGCAAACTTGAAGACTATCAAATGGGCTTCAGAGAAAACAGATCAATGAAAAACAATATATTCACTGGACAGCAAATTTTTGAAAAGTGTTGTGAACACAAAGTAGATCTGCATAATATTTTTATAGATTACACACAGGTTTTGATTCTGTCAATAGGAAACAAATAATTGAATGCCTTAAATATTATCAAGTACCACACAAATTAATTCAATTGATATCCTTAACTTTAATAGATATAACTGCTAGAGTAAAAATTAACAATAAACTAAGTGAAAGTTTCAGTATTAAATCAGGAGTCAAACAAGGAGACCCCCCTCTCAGCTACTCTTTTAGCTAATCATTGATTATATATTTAAGAAAATGGAATTAAGGGGAAATATTACAACAAAACTTAAACAATGTATAGCTTATGCAGATGATATACTGATTACAGCAAGAACCAGACAAGTGTTATGTGAAACCTTCACAAAATTGAAAGAGGAATAAAAAAAAATTTGGTCTAATAATAAATCAAGAGAAAACAAAATATTTAAAATGTAGTAATCACAATAGAAAATCTGAAAATCTACAAATTGATGATATACAAATTAACACAGTAGAATAATTTAAATACTTAGCTACCAAAGTAAATGGACATAATACATTAGAGGAGGAAATTAAAGAAAGATTGGTAAATGGGAATAAAGCTTATTTTGCAAATAGAACCTTATTTAAAAGCAAATTAATATCAAAAACTGCAAAAATAAGGTTATACAAAACACTCATTAGACCAGTAGCTTGTGAAACTTGGGTCCTAAAAGAAACAATAAAACAGAAATTACTAATTTTTCAAAGAAAATTTTTAAGAAGAATATTTGGACCAAATAGAGTAACTGGTAACTGTTGGAGAATCAAAACAAAGAACTAAACAAATTAATAAAAAATCAGAACACAGTAAACCATATAAGATCTCTCAGAAATGGATGGCTTGGACATTTGATAAGAATGGATGATCAGAGACTGGTCAAAAAAACTCTACAAATGGAAACCTATAGGAGGCAGAGCTGTAGGAAGACCGAAGATCAGATGGGAGGATGACACAATGAACAATCTAAGGAAAACGAAAGTGACTAATAAAATATGGTCTACTTGTTCGTGTGGTTACAGAAAGCACTTCTGGCTACATTGGGAATTTAGGAATTTATTCGGGGCACGGAAAAAAATTACAGGATACTATTTTGACCCTTTTAGAACCTTACCTCGATCAAAATTACCAAGTATATCAAGACAACTACTATAATAGTGTAGATATTGCTCAAAATCTCCTTTCTAAACATATAAGAGTATGTGGAACAATCAGGGTGAACAGAGGTCTTCCTCCAGATTTGAAAAATGAATCACAGTCTCGCAAACGTGGGGAAAGTATGTTCAAACGAAAAGGTGATATTCTTCTTCAATGCTGAAAGGATACTTGTGTTGTCAACATGATATTCACAATTAATAATTCATCTATCGTTGATGTTCCCAGGAGAAATGAAGAAGTAAAACAGAAACCCATTTGTATTATTCAATATAATAAATACATGAAAGGTGTTGACAGAGCTGATCAGTACTTATCCTATTACTCTATTCTAAGGAAAACTGTAAAGTGGTCATAGAAAGTTTCATTGTGACTTATCAATTGTCCTCTGTTTAATTAATTTCAAGAAATTAAACACCTCTACAAATCTTTGTTATAAAGACTTTCTGCTACAAGTGGCAAAAGACTGTGCTACAGATAAGATGGAAGAAGTAGAGTCAGACACAGACTTCTCACTACCAGAAATATCAATTCCAACCCCACATGGACCACATGTTGACACCCCTGGGAGACTTTCAGGTGATATGCAAAAACATGTTCTCAAAACAATTGTGAAAAGTGAGAAAGGCAAGAGAAAATACCCTGCTAGGAGGTGCCATGTTTATGCAACACAAAAAAAGAAGTGACACAAGGTATATTTGCAAGTTCTGCCAAGTGCCACTCCACAAAGGGGAATGTTTCCAGAAATATCACACCCTCAGGCAGTACTAGGAGCCTTGGTAAGTGATTCCTAAAATTAATTAGAACATTTTTTATGAATTTTTGTAGTAAAGAGTGCAGAAGAGAAGTTAGTAGGCTGTAAATACCAAGGAACAGACACTTAAATTATTTAAATACCCCATCCCCAATGTGTTAATATTATTTATATCCTGTATAGCCATCAAATAGTTGTTGCATTTAAGAAAACATTCATCAATATCATAAGAAAACAATCAGCTGATCTTTAAGTCCACCATTTTGTCTAGTTATACAATCCTTAAACAAGGCTGAAGATACGTATAACGATTCCCATGTAAAGTTGTACATCTCTTATACAGTGTTTAAACCTTGTATAAAAGTTATATATGGATTATTAGTAAGAGAGTAAATGTTTGATATTCCTCCCTCATGTGCACTGACAACAGAAATGTATTTTCAATTTTGTATTCTATCATCACACTCTTATGCAAGATGATGTGAAACTACTAATATGTATGTATAGAATTGAGTTTAGATTAGACTGAGCGTAAGTATAGACAAATATATTTGAAGAAAAAATTAAGGACATTTTCAGTGAGCAAGAGATTCAAATGCTTATATCCTGAACAAAATTAATAATTTTCAAAACATGTATATAACAATGATTTGTGAACTAGTACATTTAACAGTTTAAATGTTAAACAAACTTATGCCATTAAAACACGTGAAAGTTCAAATTAAAGACATTTCTTTTGTATTCTACTTTATAGATTATCAATTCTTCTTACTTAAAAAGTAACATAGTACTTATGTCTAGGTATAATATACTGATAAAACAAAATAAAAAAAATGAATGCTATGTTAATAATATAAAGTGCAAAGTGCATAGAGAGATAAGAACAAAATTCAATCAATGTCTTTCACTTAGGAATGTTACCAGTAGAAAAAGAAAAAAGTTATAGAATGAAAAATAAAAAAAACAGTTTCAACCAAAAGAAAAATAAGGTTTTCAGTGCATAAAGAAATGGACAAGAATTCAAGACAATTTAAGTCCTGCCATCCAAACAAAGCAAAGTCTCAACCAATTTGCAGCCATTTTACATAAATTTAAAAAAATCCAAGAAGCTAGTGACCAAAGCAACAGAAATTACAAATAAATTGTGGCTTCAAATTCTTTTTTGTCATACTTTACACAAACATTTATCTTCATATTTTGAAGAATAAAAAAGTTATTTTTATTTTCAAGCACTTTTCTATTTCTTGAAATGAGTGTTCAAAAATTGTACTTTATAGTTTAATTTTATAATCAGAGGGCCCAAAAATAAGTTGAGTTATAAGTTATGACTTATGTTGTATAAGTAATACTGTTAAAAATATTTTCTCATTTTAAAATAATGTGCCTGATAATAAAACTAGGGAGATGATGCAGCAATGTTTGATTTTGGTGCTAATACTTGAATAATTTTCTTAAGTTTATACTTGAAATAAAAAAAATTAGTTATTTGCAAGATAATTGTGTTTTTTACTATACATTAGATTATCAAAAAACATATATATATGAGCAATAATATTTTAATAGGGAGTTAACACTATAAGTTCATTTTAATAATTTTCGAGTCAGAATATTCTGAAACATGTTTTCAAGAATCCTACAAATTATGAGGTGAGATGCTTATATCTAACTCAAAAGTTATTAATGAAGTATAAGCCTGTTTTTTTAGCCAATAAGATTAATTCAGTCAGAACAAATGGTATTGCAGGCTCCAGCAATTTAACAGTCAAAATAAAAGTTAAAACTTACAGTTATGTTACACTAAAACCACAATGAGTGTGTATTTTTCTTCCCTCAATCTGATTGCCATTTTTTATCACTTACCTCCCCTCTGAATTTTAAAAAATTAGCTTTATATGCACGTTAATATAGTGATTTAGATACTTACTTAGCAAAATGTTACTACATTTTGGATTTTTAAGTTTTTAGTTTTATCTTAATTTTCTTCTGTAAGAAAATATTTTACATTTTTTTTTTTTACCATTCACGAAATCTCTCAATGTTTCAAAATTATTTTACAGAAGCAAAACTCTTCTCACAATTTGAATCTAATATTTGCACAGAATTTTCTAATTTATATATATATATATATATATATATATATGTCACATTGACAAAAAAATTAAAAAAGCCTTCACAGAAAGATTTTATCATCATAGACATAGCACAAAACACAAATATTCTTGTTTGTGATTTTGAACTGTGTAGGTTGCCTCAATTTCTGAATATGCCTTAGATCCACAGAGATTCCCTTGTTTTAATTAATATTTAATTTTAGGAAGTGATATTTTGAGGTTATTTTAATTATATTATTTTTAGTCTGATCATCTTACCTCAATATTAATGTTGATTTGTTCTTGAACATGTTTTAAAACAATTCTGTTGTATCGTCAGCTTGTCCAGACTGGTTTTATTTATGTTGCATTATATTGCACAACCTGGATGTCAATGTCAACTCCATCCTGTGGTTGGCCAAAGAATCTCCAAACAAGGTCACGCTCCATCGGTATATCAAAATTCATAAGTTTTGATATACCGATGGAGCGTGACCTTGTTTGGAGATTCTTTGGCCAACCACAGGATGGAGCTGACATCGACATCCAGGTTGTGCAACATAAATAAAACCAGTCTGGACAAGCTGACGATAAAACAATTGTTTTGAAACATGTTCAAGAACAAATCAACATTAACATTGAGGTAAAATGATCAGACTAAAAATAATATAATTCCCTTGTTTGCCTCTTTTGATCTATGAACTTTAGATGATGTGTTTCATAATTATGATAGTGATTACTAATATTGTGAAAGTACACCAATACACACTTACCTCATAGTTTATGTTTTCTTAAACTACGAAGTAAGATATAAAAAAATGACATTCTTCAAATATAACAACCTCATAATGTTATTTCCCATATTTAACTATGAATACACTATACTACTAAACGCTACATACACTATACCTCCTTATGTCCAATTTATTCATTGCATTTATAGAAACAATGGATCCTGAACTGACAACAAACAATTGATGGAAACAAGTATGCACCCACAGTGATGAAGCTCACAATTATTGCAGCCACATACTACCACCTATCTTAAGAAGTAAAACATAACTGTGTAAATTTATATATTAAATTTGGGAATTTTTAACATTATGAGGTTCAATTAATGAGAATTAAATGAATCGTGATTTCTTCTATGTTTTTTTTTAAACACAGCACTGCAGTATCGGCGACCCATTGTCAGATGGCAATTTAGAAAATGATTCATTCAAAAGAACACCAGATGGCAGTTTGGAGAGTAATTCCTTCAAAAGAACACCAGATGGCAGTTTGGATAATTACCGGCAAAAGAAAGAATTGACAGTCGTGAAAACAGCTGATGATGACGACAATGGGTCGCCGATACTGCAGTACTGTGTTTAAAAGACATAGAAGTATGAGGTAAGAAGAAATCACGATTCATTTAATTCTTAATAGCTGTGTAAAGTTGATGTAAAATAATAAACATAATTTAAATTCTAATAATATTGTAAGATTCCTCCACTTTTCAATATTAATTAATTCTAAAAAGGGTATATTGTACGTTGCATACACACAATATACTTAAGATCTTTTACCTTGAGGACAGTAACAAAGCATAGCTTTTGGAATTTGTGAGATGGCATTCGTTGAAGATGGGCTTTCCAGTTGTTCTGGTAGTTTTGTATGTGATGGGTTCTACATACAACTCTTTCTTCATTTCAAGAGAAATGGTCCCACTTTGTATAGTTTGCTGTATGGCACATAAATTGCATCTCACTTGCTGTTATTCGGCATTTATCTCTTGTTTGTATTGTCCATGCTTCACTACCATATCTTAATATTGGTCTTGTAAAAACCTTATAAAGCTGTAATCTTGTGTTCTTTTGTACTAAAGTTGGTTTCATAATACTATTAATTATCCCCATTGTTTTTGTGAAATTTGTGATTTCTTTGCTATATCAGCATCATTTTGAAATTATAAATAAAAAAATCATGTACTCATTCTAAAATGTCATTGTCCATTATAATTTTCTAGGTATAGGGTATTTCCCACAGAAGGCCATCACTTTAGTTTATGTCTTTTTGCAATTATATTAAAATTGTGTATAGAATACTGAAAAAATGTTTCTGTGGGAACTATTAATAACAAAACATCTGCAAAAAGCAGGTAGTCTATTTTTAATAATTAAATTAATATTGGGAAGCTAAAGCTATTACTATGATAGAAATAAGTAAATTAATAAACACAAATTATTGTAAATCAATGGTAAAGAGAAAAATTTTTGCCTGAACCGGGAATCGAACCCCGAACCTTTAGCTTTCCGTGCTAATGCTCAGACCACTGAGCTAATCCAGGCTTCATTCCCATCCAAGCAAGAATCCTTCCTTTACCTTTACTCTACTGGTCCCACATTCAATTGTAATGAATCATCATTCACAAATACACAATGAATGGCTTCTACCTGAAGAAGACATGAAGGGACTCCACACAGCTATAGCATTATTTATTAAATTAATATTGGGAAGCTAAAGCTATTACTATGATAGAAATAAGTAAATTAATAAACACAATTAAATTATTGTAAATCAATGGTAAAGAGAAAAATTTTTTTGTGGAGTCCCTTCATGTCTTCTTCAGGTAGAAGCCATTCATTGTGTATTTGTGAATGATGATTCATTACAATTGAATGTGGGACCAGTAGAGTAAAGGTAAAGGAAGGATTCTTGCTTGGATGGGAATGAAGCCTGGATTAGCTCAGTGGTCTGAGCATTAGCACGGAAAGCTAAAGGTTCGATTCCCGGTTTAGGCAAAAATTTTTCTCTTTACCATTGATTTACAATAGTCTATTTTTAAGTTTCTATTAACCCGAATAGAACCATGTCTCATCTGTCGCCATTCTTGAAGTATTCTATTACCCATCCAAGTGTTTTGTGCAGGCGGAAAATATGTTAACTAACAAACTGTCTTTCTCTTTCTCTCCCTTACTATGTTGCCACTTCCTGTCCTTTGTATTATGTTGTTTGATTGGCAGGTATATTTTTAAGTTTCTATTAACCCGAATAGAACCATGTCTCATCTATCGCCATTCTTGAAGTATTCTATTACCCATCCAAGTGTTTTGTGCAGGCGGAAAATATGTTAACTAACAAACTGTCTTTCTCTTTCTCTCCCTTACTATGTTGCCACTTCCTGTCCTTTGTATTATGTTGTTTGATTGGCAGGTAGAGAGCTGACAAATACTATGTATTTTAATGATCCGTCATTCTGCGCGGTCAGTGGCAGAATGACTAACTTGACAACTCTGTTACTTTTGGAGTTACGTCTAGGAATGAGCTGCCCCTTCCTTGCCCTTCTCATTACATGTTGCCACTTGTGATTTATTGTGAGGCTGGTAACAGAGAGATGGCAAATACTGTGATTTTAAATGATCGGACCGCTTGATCGTTCCGTGCTTAAATGATTAATTTGACAACCATGTTAAGATCTTTCGCACGTGTTTAGAGATTCTTCCCCCACATTTGAAGTTGAAAAATGTCAATACGTGATCGGATGTACAATTTTCTCCTACATCCCTTCTACAGTTTTCAGTAGATCGGCGACACTAGCGCTAAAAATTCTTCCCCTCCGCCCGTGAACAGTTAACTTGGATGTGTAATAGTCATGTATATTAAAAAGAGCAATAAAAAAAGACATACAACAAATATTAAATTCATCACTCCCAAATCATATAATTTATTTTTAAATAATTATTTAATTTCATATTATTGTCTAAATAAAATTTTAAGTAATATTTGATTGACTATTGATTTTTTCTTTCTCCAAGTCAAGGGAGTTATTTCACGGGGTAACAAGAATAGATATTGGCCAAATACGCATAAATTGTTTGTCCCAGACCCACTTCTTAGTGTAACTGAAGGATATATTATACTTTGAGGTTTCACATTACTAAATATGATGAATTTTCTAGAAATAAAAACAAGTGTTATGTTAGTCAAATGGCCAATTTCTCTAACATAAGATTTGTATGAACAGGAAAATTTGTTTATTTCCAATTGGTGTGTATGTTTTCCAATGCCACCCACTACATTTTTCTATCCTCAGGTTCTCCACTGGGTAGATATATGGCATTAACGTGATCTATTTTCAATTTAATACTACTTCAACAAACAACCACGTTGTATACATGTTGTGTACTTGTATTGTGTACAGAGAAGAGTTTAGGGTAAGCACATGTAAGTGCTTGTATATAAATGTAAAAGTTTTCATGTGAGGGATGATCAAATCCAGTGCCAGCACTTAGCCTACTCCTATCAAAAAGCACAAAGGAGACCACCAGGCTTAACATCCCCATCTGCCAGATGAATTGCTATAAGACTTAATGTCCCCATCTGAATCACTATCAACAGAACCATATGACTTCTGAATGTATGTATTGCAGAGGACACCTCTCCTAGTCCCAATGATTGAAAATTTTGTAATTAAATTTACCAATGCCATCTGGTATTGCGCCTGGATTAGTTGGAAAGTAGGCGTATTACTACTCGAGTTAATATACATATTTCCAATTGATGATTATTATGATTAATGGCATAGCCATAGTCTCCTTTGTCAGGAGTTAATAGACCAAGTTCATTATAGTTACCTTATTTACCCAAAGGTGTCATGCAGTCAACACATTGATTCAATGAGACATCTAGCAGGTAACTAAATTATTCCTAGGATGATTGAGATCGGTAAATTTTGCTTAGAGGCCTCTTTGTTCAGCTTAAGGATCTTTTATTAGCCAGAAAATCTTCAGACTCGGGACCAGCGGCTTGAAGTCCATCCCAGAAGACCTTTGCTCCTTGGATTTTTCCTCCTAAAAATTCCATTGAACACAGCCGGGTTTGAACGTCCAACCCTTGGGACCAGAGGCAAAGAGCATAACCACTAGTCCACCGCAGTTGACCATATTTCCAATTAGTTCTCTTATAATGTTTGTCTACTTTTCAGTTCACTTCCTGATTTTGTTCTGAAACTTTTTCTTCACTTTACTTTACAGTATATCAGAAATAGCGCTAGTCTCCAATGACAGTACTTTAAACCTAAAAATTCAGGTAAGTTAAGGAGCAGTTGAGTTCAATCCCAGGTGGAGCAGAGCTTTTTGTTTAATTGTGTTTATAGACTAAACCTGGATTCCACTCAGCTTCTCTGGGTAAAGCTTGCCAGAGTATAAGTCTAGCTACCCTATCTCCCATTGTAGACAATGTAATGGATGAAAGCTTACATTATTTCCCCATGGAACTTAATCTGCTGTATAAAGAGGACCTCTGCTGAAGACAGAACGAATGGGTTTAATATAGTAATATAGAATAATTTAGTAAGGGTTGTAGAAAGTAAAGTTTAAACTGTTGAAGTCTCTTACTAAAGTTATGAACCTTGAAGTAATTTAAAGTTACATTGCAGCACAGTCCTTGCTAGATGTAATAGAATACTCTTCTTCTTTTCCCCTACTCTCTAAATATAACACCACATATAAAATGCTAGAGAGATCTGAGCAGCTGTCTACTTCTGACAAGCTGAATGTGCTAACATTAGCAACAGTAATCTAACAAGAGGTTGTGTTTTTCTGAAACTCAACCTCGCATTGGATTTGGAGTGACAATTTAGCAAATAATAAACATCTGAAGCTAAAAATAATTATAATGTTTAATATTTACCAAATGTGAGATTATGTATTCCGATCTTACTTCCAGGCGATTTGTAAGCCAGCTGGATAGTTATAAATAGCATATCTTTAATTAAATCTCTTTAGGCTTGGGAAAAATCAATAACAGATGATTGTATGAGAAATAACTTAACAATAAAGCAGATTCATTAAACAACATTTAATAAATTTTTTTAGAGCAACAGAACTTTTTTCTTGGTAATTTTTGAAGTTGTTTTCTTTTGGCATTTCTTGCTGTACCATATTGACCGTACATTGTTGAATCAATATCCTTGTCAAAGAAGTTCATTTGCAGAGATATCTCTCATTACAAACAAGAAATGACACACGATTATCAACAGGAAGATGCACGATTATCGGTATATGAGTTAAATAGTCACATTAAAAAATCAGAAGATTCCAAAAATAAATTAATAATTGAAGTTTTTCAATACAAATATTCTACTGATACACAACCATAAACAGAAGATTGGATCCTAAAAAATAGAATTTGAATATTTCAAAATGTTATTCTTCACAGACTTAATGATTTAGGATAAAACAACCAAGTTGGTTAACACTTAACTATGCAAAGATATTATCCACTTTAAGAACTGATCCATCATGGTAATATTTCCATGTAAAATTGAATGTCCTACCTTCTGCAATATCAGCACATGCAAACAAAGAGTAAATTAGCTAGTACAGCGGACTGGGACAAGAAAAACTATAAAAATTATAGAACAAATCTTTTAAACCAACCTTTTAAAATTTATGAATGAATATTAAGCAAATACATTAAGGAAAAAGATTGAAACAAAATTAGAAGAACAATATGCTTTCAGATGCGAAAGATCAACAGCTGATTTGATCTCTTTACAATTAATAGAAAAAACTGAGAATTTGGTAGCTATCTATTTTTAGTATTTATAGATTATGAGAAAGCCTTTGACAACATTAATAGAACAAAAATTTAGGCATGTTTGAATAAAGTGAAGATAACCATGGCATTAGTAAGTAGAATAAAACCAACATATGAAACCATAATAAATTGTTTTAAAATAGAGGTTTGACTAAATGGTTTGAAACTAAAGTGGGTAAGACAAGGCAGCATATTATCTTCACTACTGTTTAATGTAATCCTAATAAATAACATGTCCAAAAATGGAACAAGAAACTTGTGATACAAATGTACTTATGTATGATGATGATGTAATGATTTGGGCAAACAATGACATGGAATTAGAAGAAAATTTAAATACTTGAGAAAATAAAAGTAAACAATGCAATCTTGAAATAAACAAGAACAAAATAGTAACTTTAAAAATCAGCAGACAGCAACAAATATCAATTTAGAAGGAATCCCACTAAAAGATGTTGATATATTTCCTTACCTTAGCAGCATTATCACCAGAAATGAAAAATTCAATATCAAATAAATTAAAGAATTAAAAAAACATTAACATTTTTATTTTTTAGTCAAGCACTTTATTAAGAAACAAGGATATTAAAATTAAATGTAAAGTTGACAACCTATAAAATCTATTTCAGAGAATTTTGTTATATGGAGCAGAAACATGGATAAAAACAAAAAAAGAAGTGCTACAGAAATGATTTTTGTTTTAAATTTTGAGGGAAGTAAGAAAAGACAAAATTAAAAACACCGTCATAAGAGATGAATTAAAAATAGATGAAATTAGAAATTATCTAGAAAGAAGTATGCGCATGTCAGGAATGAATAAATAAAAAGAAAAGCTCCTGGCGAAATCGAGAGGAAGACTCAGAACCAGATGGCTAGACCAAATTAGGGAAGGTTATAGAGGACATACATGGACAGAGATGCATTCAACTTAAACATGGGAAGACAGAGATAGCTGGAGATCTCTTTATATTAGGCGACCCAAGCAACTGGAAACAACTTTAGGAAGGAAGAAGTCGACTGAGTAACCACCAACATCAATATAATAATGAAATAGCTTATACAAATATCATTAAGATGCTAAGATGAAGTCATAAGCCTGAGCAACCAAGAAGGATGAAGATTTCAACATCCTAAATTTTTAGCAAATTGTTTTGTAATTTTAATATCATTGGACTTACTTAAAAAAAGCTACAGGTCAATTGTGAAAGGCAATGAAATGATTCTGCTGCTAAGCAGTCATGGGTTTTCAGAAACAAGATGCTCTATTTACGGTCACTGGACATGAGAAATACTGCCCTACAGTCTCTCTGTTTCTAGACACAAAGTAAAGGGACACCTCTCAAATGATGTCATGGTGTAACAGGGAAGGGTTAAGTTCAAAATGGAGACAAGTAATGCTTCCAATTGAGCAATATAAGACAGAGCTACCCACCTTAAATTTATTGTCGGCAGTGGTGAGATCACGAGTCTGGATCCTCTTCTGGCCTAAAGGAATAGATAAATAATTCACTTCATAGTAACTCCATGTGAGGCTAGATGGAATCAATATGTACGAAGAACATATACATAATAAAATAGGCCAACACACTATCACAGAAGACATAACACTAACAAATTGTGATCAGCATACAAGACCATTGCTGAAGCATAACATTCACATTATTCTGTACAGAGGTATGGATTATTAACATTGGTATATGCAGCATTATTTGAAACCTAACTCTTTAGCAAAGCAATAAAAATTTCATTTCATCAGAACAGTCAATTTCTTAATTAAATATAGTAAACCCGATTATCAAATATTGGAGGGAATTTATATTTTAATTTTAGAGTTATTTTACCAAAAAAAATCCTAATTGGAAGAGAAAATCAATTTAAAACATTTAACGGTATAGATTTTAAATATTTCACAAATCATAATTACAGACATTCATAATTTTCAACATATAGTTTCAATGTGTTATAATTTTTAAACGATTTGAACTTGTTGAATTTTGGGAATTGTCCTGGTACCATGACAATCTATACCACTCGTTGAAAACCATGTGACACAAAGCATATGAATTTTTTCATGTTGTTTTACATCTCTCCAAAGTTTTGTTTTAGTGCACCTTAACATGTGATCCTCCAGTTGCCCTCAGGATGTCCCAGAAATATTCCAATTCTATCCAAACACAATGCACCATATCAACATCAACAGTTTTCACTAAAGTACACTCCATGGTCTGACTGACCTAGATGGCTATTTGCCTACCAACCAGTTCACATCCACCGTGCCATTTAAAGAGCTGAACAATCATCCAGTCAGTATAGGTCTGACATGTGGTTAGCATGATGAGTTCCCCAGTCATTAGAATTGACTTTTCTCGGAATCAATCGGAATGAATCTACATAGAATGCGTCTACTGTGTAGTTCTGTCAACACTGCAAATTTTGCCGACATGGGTACGAAGGCCGAGCCCATTAACACCATGTATGAATTTATGCAAGTGACAGTGACACTTGAAAAAATATAACATATAATGTTGTGTAATAGTTTGTAAATCACTCTTCCCATGGCTGTGACCAGCAGAATGTTAGGCTCCATATGATTGGCTCCTGTGTGACATAGTTAGGTATATCATATGTATAATTATTTTGATTTATTAAATAACTGATTATTAATTATTAAATGATGCTCTAATAGTAGAAGGATATCTACGTCGAGCATGGAATGATGTCGGTATGGGTGACCATTAGAATGGATATCTACATTGAGTAAGGATTGTTGCTGGTATGGGTGAGCGTTCAAAAAATGTTTTATTTTTTATATATTGACTTATATACAAGTCTTTTTTTATTTGATTTAATATGTTGATATGTCTAAATTTATATTTCAGTTATTTCTTTGACTATTTTGAGCATAAAGCTTTACTAAAGCCTCAGAAATGTTGCACTAAGATGGACCACCTAAAATTTCCGTAGGCCTTGAACGGGCCTCGGATGAATAATGGTGGACAGTGATCCCGTCATTGGGGGTCCTGCATTTACGGTAATTATTAATTGGACTTCGAATTTTTTTTTCACGATTATTGGATTTTATATTTTTAGTATATTGATGTACCATGTAGTAGACTCTTTGAGGCTCGATGCATATTGTTGAAGGTTGCAGCTGTAACTCTGTAGTAGAAATGAAATCCTCTAATCACAATCTTTTCCCGGCGATAATTTTATGAAAATAATGACTCTACTAGTGGAACTAAGGGGACTACTCCAGTATTTACCTTGACGCTAAGGAAACCACTAGAAACCTTAGCAGAGTAGTTTATGAAACTTAAATAATTATTTCAATTATTCAAATGAATAAATTATTCTAAATACATTGATTTGATAATTAATTTATGAAATGTTAAGGGAATTTTGAAAATTGTTTTAAAAATATTTGTGAGATAAATTTATGCCCCGTTTAATTTTGATTATGGAATAACTGTAGGATTTCTCAATCTGGAGCCACTACTTATTGTAGCTATGCAAATTCTTTATGATGCTGGATAAGCAAGTCTCATACTGGTCAAAACCATGTCTGGACATGTTAACTGCCAATGTTTGGATATGGGGTTCTGATAATCCTCTGTGAACACATTCATATAGTTCAAAGATCAACATTTATGTGATCAGTGCACAATAGAGTAAGAAGTTCATTTTTATTTTGTGAAAAAGAACAATTTACTATGACATGCTTAAACAGTACCTAATTTTTTTTTCCTCTTCACTATTAATTGTACTAGCTTGGCTGTGTATAGTAATTTACTTATTTTGATTACCCTCTTACTACCTTATGTGGTAAGAGTTGCAGCCAGCTGTAACGTTCCAACAAGATGACTTATGACCTAATGGGTCAATCTCCTGGCCACCACTCCTTTCTCATATCACACTCCAAGACTTTTTCCGCTAAGGACATCAAAGATATCTACCAAATCATTGTTATACATTGATTAGGAACTGATAATTGAAGTTGTGTAAACAGATGATGCAGATATGCTACACATATATAGAAAGAAAATATAATTTGAGATTTTGAGGACAAATGAAGCTCATATTGAGGTGCACTAAATCAAAACTTTGAAAGATGAAAAACATTTTGTAAAAACCCACATTGCTGTATGACATCGTCTCCAACAAGGGGTTCGAAATGGCAGGTTTTGAGATTAGGCCTATTATTGTTTCCTTAATTTCTGCCTGCATAAATAATGAATTAAATTAACCCTATAAACTTACTTGTTACATATGTGTAACAACGGGAATTTATCACATCATTTCCACAATAAATAAATATTTACCGTGAATGCCTGTTTTACAGTTATGTAACGTTAGGAATGCATTTGATTCTGCTACAATAGAAATTTAGTCTGCCAGCTTCTTTGTGTTCTAACAATACTAACAGTACTGCGAAAGTCTTTTTTTTTTTCATATGCCTATTTAAAAAATAAATACAGACTTTGTGCTGAAAGTGATTTGGGATTTTATTTAACTTCTGTAATTCCTGATTTCAAAGTTCTGTGCCATGGAAAGCAGGTGCAACCTTCTTACTGAATTCCAAGGAAGAGGTGAGCAATTACAATGAAAACTTGTATTTATTATTGCAACCAGGCCTACATGTTGTGCAACTTTTAAGTCATAACTAGAGTAGCTTCAGGTTTTAACTGTTAAGGGTTAAGTTAATTTAAGGTTCATATTTTAAGGTTATTAAACTTTTCTTGGAATTCAATTTTATGCATGTCTACTATATGTACATTTAAAGGTCAGTGGTTCATCCAATTCAGATCGTTTTGGAAGGGTTTCACAAGTCAAAAAAGGTTAGGAAGCGCTGCTGTATGTCATGTGGTTTTGAAGTTATGATGAATTATAATGGTACCGGTACCTTGTGAACACTGTATTTTAATTGAACATACAATTACAGTATTACCCCTCTTTTACACTTTTCAAGAGACCAGAGGGAAAGTGTAAATTATGGGAAACGAGAAGGAGCTAAAAAATGTTGATCCTCATATTCTGCAACTGTTCTAGAACACGCAAAAAAAAAAAAAAGCACTGACGGATAATATACAATATTGGCTAAATAATGTAATGTTTCTTTTAATTTAAAATAAAATTCTTTTCACCTCATCTCAAATCCTGAATTTCATTTATTTAGAAGATAGAAAATGAGGTGAGGTGTAAAAAATGTTATTTTAAATTAAACCTCAATGATATTCCTATAATAGTTCAATGTAATGTGTGCTTTGAACTGCTGAAAACATAAAATTACTTTCTTTCTTTTACTTTCACCATTTTAAAAATAAATAACTAGGAGAGGTTCAGCAAGCAGCACGATGAATCTTTATTGAGAGATTAAAAGATATTTGTTTTACCATAGTAGTACTGAATTTCAGAAATGTTTGAAAGCTCTGAGCCAGTTTCATTGGCTCATTAAACTTGCTCAATTGTATAGAAGCCAGTTTCCTTGGCTCAATCAACTTGGTCTGCTTTCAAAGTTAAAATTGGGAAACACATTATGAGGTTCTTAATTAATAAATTAATGAGTCATTTTAACATCTTACCTCATATTTCATGTTTTTCAAACACGGTAACTATAGTTTTCAAATGATCTTGTCATTTGAAAACTATAGTTACCGTGTTTGAAAAACATGAAATATGAGGTAAGATGTTAAAATGACTCATTAATTTATTTATTGGTCTGCTTTATATCGATTTGAACAGAAGCGAGATAATCAAATCAAGTATCTTCAATATTTAATACAGAAGACTGACATCATGTGATGCAAATAGTGGGATAATAAAATTGCAGAAATATAAAAGCGAGGATTTTAACACATTGTGAATATAGGGAAACTGAAGGGACCTTTAAAGAATGTTGTAAAAGGCAGGAAAAGTAAAATGCAGAACATAAAAGCGGGATAATACTGCTAATTTTAGATTTCATCGTTCATTAGAGTATAATACAGTGATGGGAACTGAAATTACAATAGATAATGTTCCCTTTTCATAATTTCACATTCAGAGAGTTAACTTTTGTCTTAATTTTGAACTTCTAATTTTCATCAAAAAATAGAATTATAATTTTTTTGCAATTTATTTTTAATCTTGCACTCAAATTTAGTTTTCTCTATCTTATTTAATCAGCTTAACACTATTTTTTCCCCACTCTTAATATAAGGGGGAGTTTGTGAACTGGAGTCACCGATTTGAACAAAATTTTAATATATCTAAGTACTCTACCAAAGAAATTTTTCAGCAAAAGGAGAGGGCGCACTACTCAGCTGTTTTAAAAAAAAAAATTTAATCCTGGCGCCTTATATACAATAACAATTTTTTTTGGAGTATCTGTTTTTGCATCATATTAATTTTGTATTAAATCATACTTTCATGTTGCAAAATACATAAAAATTAATGTATTTATAGTGGCATTCCCCCCCCATTTTGTACAAAATTTTTTTTTAAATAATAAATAATAATCGTAAATTTACTTGTTAAATAAATGTAATTATAAATTAATAAATATTTATTTTTGTAGAAAACATTTTAAAAAAGGTGCTAACGATGGGAATCAAAACTAGTCATCAGCATGGTAATCATGTGTTTATCAAATGAGCTACACCACCTTTTTGCCATTCTACCTTAACGTGCCAGGTTATTTTCCCCCCCCCCCCAGAAAACGGCTGAGTAGTGTGCCCTCTTCTTTTGTTAAAAATTTCTTTGGTAATGCACTTTAAATATATTAAAATTTTATTCAAATCAGTAACCCCAACAATGTGACCTTAATTAAGTTATGTAGTAGGAAATAACACAATAATGTTTATGTTAATTAATTCTGAGTTTTTTTTTACTCATCTCATATTTCTTGATTTCCATGCAGACCCAGGGTTTCGTCTTTGTTTAAGGCTAAATTACTTAAACAGTTAAAAAAACCAAAGTAACTCACAATTTGGGAGAAAATTTACATATGCAAGAATAAAAATAAAACTATCAATTTTGAAATACTCTGTGAAAATGAGAGGGGATTGATTTGGAAGTTCATCGGTCAGCCATCAGAGAGTGCAGAAATCAATCCACAAGAGAAAAAAACCGCTGGATGGCAGTTGTGAACTTGGTTTTGCATCGAGAATGTCACAAAAGCAGTGACAAAACCCTGGGTCTGCATGGAAGTCAAGAAATATGAGGCGAGTCAAAAAAAACTCGGAATTAGTGTGACCTTTGCTTGTTAGTTCTCGTATATTTCTAAATTATCTGTACATTTTCCCGAAGTATAATTGATATGGAGTTTATGCTTGATGAATGTGACTAATACTTTTGTTTTACTCTTCATAAAAAAGCTAACTATGATATTAAGTTATGTAGATAGGAAATAACAGAGGTTTTTTTAATATTGTTTATTTTTTTCTTTCACTCACCTCATACTTCATAACTCCTCGCAGACCTGGGTTTCGTCACATCATTTGTGACATTCTCAATGCTGAGTTGTGAATGAGACACAGCATTGAGAATGTCACAAATGATGTGACGAAACCCAGGTCTGCGAGGAGTTATGAAGTATGAGGTGAGTGAAAGAAAAAATAAACAATATGATATTGATTTTTTTTTCAAGTGCCTCAGGTTGTCTTTCGACATTCCTGGTGTTCTCTCCTGGCATGGTGTACTTGTAACCCACTTCTGAGGTTGGGGCTACTGGAAGGCAGGGTTACGTTGCCCCGATGATATGATGGGTGGTGATGATCATGATAGTGGTGCGCCAGGAGAGTCCCTAATCCTAAGCTTAATCTAAGATGAATATGAATGATGATTGCGATGACCATATGATTTCGGGGACCATTTGGGCCTTAAACTTTTCCTGACATTTGTCTTACAGGTGAAGAAAAACCCTGATAAAAACCTCACCCAGAAAAACTGTCCCGACCGGGGATCGAAACCGGGCCCACTGTGTGACAAGGCAGCATGCTACCTCGAGACCACAGCGGTGGACATAATGATCTAGTATCAACAAAATCATAACTTTTAACATAAAGATATAAAAAAAATTGACAAAAATTACATTTTTCTTCTCCAATAACTTTAAAAATCTTGTCATATATCTGTATTAGCAACACAATAGCAATTTTCAAGTCATTGATAACAACAGATTTTGTGTTAGATCAGGTTTTCTTTTTGTATGATTAAAAAATTATTTATCCTACCCTATTTGGTTCTTTCATTATTTCGTAATGTGTGTGTTTCTAATACCACACATAATTTGCATGCTTCAGGTTCTGCACTGGGTGGATAGATGTCATTAATGTGGTCTATATTCAATTTACACACCACTTCAGCAGACCTATTTATGTAGATTATGTATTCTTGTATTGTGTACAGAGAGGGGAGTAGGATGATAGTTACTTCCAATTGAACTTTTATAGGAATTAATCTATATGAGATTTAATTTAAGATAAATTAAAATGTTTTCTACATCTCCTCATAACCAGTCTTCTAAGTATATCACGATTTCAAAACCTTAGCAGTTTCATCTTCAGTATTATCATGACGACTGATGTTATGTCGATCGGAAGAACATAACATCAGTCGTCAAGATAGTACTGAAGATGAAGCCGCTAAGGCTTTGAAATCGTGATATACTTAGGAGACTGTTATGAAGAGGGGTATGAAACATTTTAATTATTTTACTTCCAATTATCTAATTATTATAATGTGTTTCTATCATATTTCAGCAGAATTAACTTGAAAAATTTATAAATTTATTAAGTTAATTTCCTTAGGAATAAACTTGGTAAAAGAAGAAAAAATCAGACCTTTAATGGTAGACAAAATTTTACAAGAACAAAGAGAGTAGCTATAATTGACTTTTTCAGGAATTAACACTGAGGTATAATTTATTTAAACATATAATAAATAGATTAGGTATAACTATATTCTATAAGTAATTAGTTTTTGGTTTAAAGAACATCTATCATTTTAATTATTGAGTTAGGGATTTGACTCACCTAATATTTTTTATTTTCTTGCACAGACTAGATTCTTCACACTTGTGTAACATTGTCAATGCTTCCTAACTAAAAAAAAAAAAAAAAAAAACTATCATTTTGTCTATATCTTACAATTTAGATATTACGATAATTCAATTTTTAATGTTGTAAATATATAAATGAAAAATAACATTCATTCATACTTAAATTGCATAAGTTTTAAAAAATAACATTTCTACATTAATAAATTGCTTTCATAGTATCACCTTTCTACATGAAAATATGATTTGTATCCCCAAGATCATTTTTCCCCCCAAGAAAAATCAACTTGATCTGAATATTAATATTTAAGCTTACATATCTTCTTGCGTCATGAAATAAAAGCTGAAGCAATTAATAAGTTGGCTATTTTTACTTCAAACTGCATAAACAAAAAGCAATGACCAAGGTACAATTTCATAAGCAGTAACAAACTTTACAATTCACATTTGATTTTCATATAATTTTTTCACTTTTCCTAGCAGGAGAAAAAAAATCTCAAATCAGCACCTCAATATATTAAAAAAAAAAAGCAGAATCAATTGACATAATATATTCTATATAATGAAATATAATTTCAAAATGTGAAAAATTTATTTTGTATTATGTTTTTATCCAATTTGAAGCTTAAAATGCCTCTTTTTAATATGACAGGAATCATTGAAATGTTTTTATCTTGGAAAGGTTTATTAAGCAACATCTAATTTTATGTAAATAATTGAATAATCTTGATATTCCCCCATAAAACACTTTATTTCGAGACATATCCTGTACAAAAAAAGGGTCAATTTTTTACAATGTTAATGTAATTCAGGATTCCTTTTACCCCCCTAAAAAAAGAAAACAATTTACATCAATATCTCCGATACTTTACATCTCTTAACCCTCACATAAAATAGAAAAGTGAACATACAAGCAAAGAAATTCAGACACGACTCACTCACCACAGTCTTCATTTTAATAAAGCACTTCCTTTGACAAGTACCCTCATGAAAATAAGATCAAAAAGCATATGTAACTATCACAAAGATGATTCTTGTCCTTTCTATTTAAAGTAAACACACACATTTGTAATATTAACTGTCATGATGTAAAGAAAATGTAATTTAATATATGACTAAATACTTCACTCAGCTGTTTATAATAGAAAGGAAGGAGTTAAAAGGACCAGAATCATCTCTTTGCTTGGTTCATGCAACATTTAATTTTTCTAAAAAAAAAGTAAATCACAGTATCAGAGAGAAGCGGAAGAAATAATAGGCAACAACTTAAAATTCTTACATATTTCTTTAAAAGAAAACATGCTGTAACAACTTTCAAACAAAAACATTTCCTTATAGATTGGCACAAGATGCCAAGAAACAAAAATTCTTATTTTAGGTACTGAACTTCTATATAAATAGATTTTAGAAGTTTATGATTAAATACTAGAGAACAGCCCTTGAATCACAGACTTGAGCTAGAACTATAAGATCCCCATTTACAAGAGAACTATCTAATTACTACAGTACCTAACTTTCACGGCACCAAAATTATTTTCATTTGTTATTACAGAGGTTTCTCCCATTCTATTCTTTTATATCCGTAAGTGCATCTAATCTTTAATGACTAGTAACAGGCACAAAGATAAAAATAATGTGATTGATGAAAGAAACCACTGTATTATTAAAATCTGTAATCTAAGATCAAAATACTTTATCTCCTAACTGAAATTTAATTCCTTTAAAGTTCAATTGAAATTTAAATATTAATTTTCATAAAATATCAATGGATTATATATTTAGTGTGTGCCAGTACCCTATGATATAAATGTTTTAGTCAACAAATGTGCATTTAACCATGTAGCAGGCTTAGATGTACTAGCATTCAGTTGTTTCTCCTTCCTTTCTCATTTTATTGTCTCACTCACATGCTGAGGTAACCACGAGCTTGAGAGCGACGTCTGCCCACCAAGTAAGCAATCAGCACTATTGCCACTAATCCAACAAGAGCACAGCCTACTGCAATTGGAACTATATCTGTACTGCTAGAAGGTTCACAGTCTTCAGCTGTAATAAAAATTTATACTTTAATGAGTTGAAATATTTATACAAGCCTTTATCTATTAGGGACATGTATTTCTCCATTTCAAATCTTATGTCAAGTCTTACATCTGATCTTCTTTAAACACAAAATTAATAGAAAGTAACAATGAGTTATTTCACCAAAGAAACTGAATTAGTCACTTAACCTCTAATTGTATTATGTTTATGATTATATATATAAATATATATTATGTATTCTATGTCTACCGCTGTGGTCTCGAGGTAGCGTGCTGCCTTGTCACGCAGCAGGCCTGGGTTCGATCCCCGGTCGGGGCAGTTTTTCTGGGTGAGGTTTTTATCACAGTTTTTCCTCACCTATAAGACAAATGTCAGGAAAACTTTAAGGCCCAAACGGTCCCCGAAATCATATGGCCATCATTATCATCGTCATCATCCTCCTTCACCAGTGTGGAAAGCAACGGGAAGCTACCACACTTACAATTCCCTAGTTAAGCTGCAAGCATAGCATGAAAATGCTATGATTGCAGTGAAGGACCTGCCTTCGGACAGAATTACTATGGATGGATGGATGGATGTATTCTACTTGTTATACCATCTGGTATATATATATATATATATATATATATATATATATACACACACACACACAGTGTGTAAAAAGTGAATGGATTATTTCATGGCAGATGTGCCATTGCCAATTGTAAATGTTCACACTATGTCTAACTACTCCTGCTCTTTATCTCTATACAGTCAAACTTCAAATTCTCCTGCTCTCTAACTCTATACAGTCAAACTTTCTTAAGTCAAATTCTGATAACTCAAATTTTCTATATCTCATTGTAATTTTAATTTCCAGGTGGTATCATATATATATACTACTCAAAAAAATTAGAACACATGTTTAAACCAAAGCCACAAAATAAATACTGAAACAATTTAATTCTTGATCTTTTGTAATTATAAATTGAAGATTTATATAAAATTGGAATAGACATTCATACAATATTTTATTACATGGGTTAGAAACATGAACAAATTATTATTTGTAACAGAAAAAAAAGTGGAAATTTGAGATTAATTATTTTAGGAATCAATATTTTCATGGTTATTTCAACACTCAGTACCTAGTGTGTCCTCCCCGCGAGCTTCAATGACAATATTACACTTATGAATAGAGACCGGATGTTAGGGAAAATGCCTACAGTTATTTATTATAGATATTGTAAAAGTGACTTCATATAAAGTTCATACCAATGACCCTAGAGTTGTTTTCCATTAAGTTCATTTTGCCTATAAAATGCCCTTTCAATTTACAATGCCTATTTACATTTTTTCTCAAAATTAACTTAGTATTTCAATGAAATTAATTGAAATGGACAAACTTTATGACACATTTGTATTATTTTTTATGTTGATAACCCTGAATTCAGTCTGTAATCCTCGTTCACAGACAGATGCTTCAAAGACGAAGTTGTGCGACAAGTGCATGTGGCTTTTTTTTGCCTTTAGAACAGTTGTTTCACGATGCCTAAAGAACGGACAACAGTAAAACACAAACTGACCAATTTCGTGAAAGAATTTGGTGCGGAAATATTCTCAAGTGACATTGTTTTGCAAAGTGTGTAAAATTTCAGTGAATTGCATGAAGAAGTGCCATGTTTCACAGCACATACACACTGCAACTGCAAAACATAACTAAGCTCTTTGTAAAAAGGCAAAACAAGTTCCAAAATCATCTCTGATATCTTCATATGGTATTGATAGCATATGTTTATATTCTTTACGTAAGGCTGTAAAATTTCATGTCGTCCATTTTTGTAAGAGCCTATTTTGATTTTTTAGTGCCTATATTGATTTTTAGTGCCTTTTTGCCTGCCTATTTTGAACTTTTTAAGTGCCTAACATCCAGACTCTACTTATGAGACATGCTTCGCAGAAGCCTTCTTACAGAAACTTGTGAGATTATCTCCCATTCCTCGGCGAGTGCACTTGAAAGTTCTTCCAAGTTCTCTCGCACAACAGGATGCTTACGAACAAGTTTTTCCAGTTTATCCCACATAGGCTTGATCGGATTGAGGTCCGGACTGCATGCAAGCCAGGTTCATCACCCAAATTGGCATTCTTGCAGGACATCTCTTGTAGCTTGTGCTATCATTATCATACACTAGAAGAAAGTTAGGGTCCATACCATAAGCAAAGGGTACAACATGTTGAAGGATAATGTCATTAATGTAAAAATCAGCATTCATGTGCTGTGGGACAACCTCTGTCCGAAACTCAACTGTAATCCCAGCCCAAACCATAACAAAATCTGTCACGTTCAATAATTGTGACTGGATCAAAACGTTCACTAGGATGATTTTATTATTAATTTAACACTTCTCACTGAAGGATAAATTATATTTGAAGACAAAAATTTTTGCCTAGACCAAGACTCGAACCCAGGACCCTTGGCTTTCCGGGCCAAGTGCTCTACCAACTGAGCTACCGAGGCAAGTTGCGATCCAGATGCAAATTTTTCTCTTATATACATTGTAATTCCCTCACGCCAAATGCTTGAAACCGTAGCTTATATCTTTGCAAATGACGGCTTCTTAGTTAAGAAGACATTTATTGGGAATTTAACACTACTTTATAAAGCCAGTAGATATAAGCTACGGTTTCAAGCATTTGGCGTGAGGGAATTACAATGTATATAAGAGAAAAATTTGCATCTGGATCGCAACTCGCCTCGGTAGCTCAGTTGGTAGATAACTTGGCCCAGAAAGCCAAGGGTCCCAGGTTCGAGTCTCGGTCTAGGCAAAAATTTTTCTCTTCAAATTTAATTCACTAGGATACACGTATATGACCATCAGAAGAACCCTTTAAATCAAATCTTGATTCGTCTGTTAATAGAACACCCTTCCATTGACGGAGCTGCCAGTTTATATGATTCTGAGCAAATCACAGCCAGGCTTCTTTGTGCTGATATGTTAAATGAGGGGCTTTAAAGGGGATTCTGGACTTTAACCTTGCATTCCTCAGTCTATTTCTTACAATCTGATCAGAAATGACTGCCCCATTGCTGTTTGTAAATCATTTTATAGATCTCTGGCTGTAGATGTTCATCTGCACGAAGCTGATAAGGACAAGATATCTATCCTGTACCTCTGTAGTCATTTCTTACAGCCTTGCCTGGGCAGCCTTTTGTATCCATGTGTCTCTTTATATCGCCTCCACTTCCTATGGATGACGGAAGGCTTGACATCAAGAATCCTAGAGACATGGCGAATGGAATGGCCATCTTCAATCAATGAAACTGCTCGTGCAACTGATGTTTCATTTAGATGTCATATTGCTCTATATTAGCTTCAGAAAAAAAAAACAATTTCCTACCACAGATTATTCTTCAAACCTGTTTATAAAAAATAACTCAACAAGCACTTACTTTAGTTTCAGCAACTCTTGGAACTTCATTACTTATTCAGAGAAAAATCAATAAAACCCAGAAGATCTTCAATCTCATATTAATCAATATTTCAAATCAAAACATTTGACTCTCAAAAATGAAATTGTTTTAATATTTATTTTGTATCTTTGATATAAACATATGTTTCTCTAATTTTTTAGTACTGTATATATATATATATATATATATATATATATATATATATGTGTGTGTGTGTGTGTGTGTGTGTGTGTGTAATTTTTTTAATAACTGAAAGTTCAATTATTCAAATTTTTCAATATGTCTAAGAATGTTTCATCCACCAAATGTAAAACAAATTTCTTTATCTGGAATTTAGGGTGTTAGTACATATTCACTGAAGAGAATGAAGTACCACTACTTTTCAATGTTTAATATTAAATTTATAACTTCTTACTGAATGACAAATTAAATTTGAAGAGAAAAATAGAAAAGATATTGGGTTTAAATCTTGACTTAGGTATACATTTTTGTATTTAATTAATGTTGGGAAGTAAACATTATGAGGTATAATCATTAAAATTTATCGGAGAATATATTGTTTAAACAACATATTCTCCGATAAATTTTAATACATTTTTGTCTTCAATATTAAATATCATTATATAAAATTAAATATCATTATATTTGAAAAAAAAAAAAAATTATATGCTCAGAATGAGGTTTGAACCCAGGACCTTTGACATTCTAGGCCAATGCTCTACCACCGAACTACCTGAGAACACCAATCTAAATGCAAATTTTTCTCTTATTGCAGTGTGGTAGGCTACAAAAATGGGTCAATGACACTTGCAGTATGATACTCTTAAACAGAGTGTTTTTCACCCTTATGAATTCCATGTTCACAAAACTACAAAAACATTGCTTATATAGAATTTAGTGTGGATTACTGAAGATAAGTCCAGTATTCACCAGTGAAATTTGCATCAAGGAGAAGAACTGACCTTTAAATACTCTTATAAAGTATGGGTGAAAACTACAGGTGACTCAGGAAGTTGAAAGAGGTTAAAGGGGAAAAAAATTGCACCACAAATTGACATTCCTCCGAAAAGCAGAACAAAAAACAAGAGAGATTAATAAAAAAACTGCTCTCATATATGTAAAAAGACCACGAAAAAATTTCAAAGCAACTCTGGCCTTGCAACAATCATGTGCAACACTACCTAGCATGTGAATTAGTGTGACCATTCTTAGTACTTTTATCCACATGTTTGTTTTTTTTTTCTTCTTAGGATGAATAGACTAATGATGTAAATGTAAATACTTTAAATCAAATTATAGCTTCAAATAATATAACAATTAAAAAAGTTAAGGTAGAATATTTTTTATCACTCACCTCATATTGTTCTTCTTATTTGATTATAAACTAGTTTCGGAACATAGTTTCTGTTCCATCCTCAGTAATGTCACGACCGTTGTTCTGTCGTCTTGAAGAGCTGTCCTTCTCTCCTTCCATTGGCTGACTGAAAAACCTCGAAACCAGGTCATTCTCACTGGGAAATTCAAAGTTCATTAATTTCTTCTTTTCGCTCTTTTGAATGTAGATCTTTTCCCAAACAGTAAGTTATTTTGGTTTTTCTATTTGTTTTAATAATTTAGCTTCTTTCTCGATAAGATGTTTTTTAGACCATGCATGGGCGGCCACTGCAGATTTTTCTACTTCCCCTTTTTTGACATTCCTGAGATGTTCTTTCACTCTAGTTTTCAAATTTCTCTTAGTTTTTCCTATGTAGAATTTCTCACATTCTTCACATTTAATTTGATAAATCCCTGATTTGTTTTCTTCTTAAAATTAAAATCAGGGATTTATCAAATTAAATGTGAGAAATTCTACATAGGAAAAACTAAGAGAAATTTGAAAACTAGAGTGAAAGAACATCTCAGGAATGTCAAAAAAGGGGGAGTAGAAAAATCTGCAGTGGCCGTCCATGCATGGTCTGAAAAACATCTTATCGAGAAAGAAGCTAAATTATTAAAACAAATAGAAAAACCAAAAGAACTTACTGTTTGGGAAAAGATCTACATTCAAAAGAGCGAAAAGAAGAAATTAATGAACTTATTTCCCAGTGAGAATGACCTGGTTTCAAGGTTTTTCAGTCAGCCATGGAAGGAGAGAAGGACAGCTCTTCAAGACGACAGAACAACGGTCGTGAAGATACTGAGGATGGAACAGAAAACTATGTTCCGAAACTAGTTTATAATCAAATAAGAAGAACAATATGAGGTGAGTGATAAAAAATATTCTACCTTAATGAATATACCTCATAGTGAGAATTCCTAAAATAAGTATTAAAAAAGTATTCAATCAGACCAATTAAAAATTGTGTAATTTAACATCGCACACAAAAAGAAAAATTATTTTAAAAAATATTATTATATGGGCATAGAGTTCATATATCCAGAAAATTACTGTATTTACACATGTATATGCCGCATGCGTGTATAGGCCGCATCCAAGTTTTGAGATAATAAATTGGGGGAAAAAATGTCTTCTATTTTGGCTAAGAAGCAGTACAAAAGACAGAAGTAGGCCTACACCATTTTTAAATCTGGCAATGTTGTAAATCCCAAAGCTTCTGTTGCCGGCTATATAATGGTACATTCGAGCTGCGGCTCAGTCATTAACACAAGGGTAAAAGGGATGGTCAGTTAGTAGGTATGGTATTCACTGTCATTCCTGTTCACTGTATGTAAACATGGGCCAGTGAAGAGTAAGTTATACCTCCTAATTCAAGATGCAAGTGGTGCGCTATGCAGCAGAACACGGAAATAGAACAGCAGGAAGAAAGTTTGATGTGGACGAAAACCATGTGCGATGGTGGATCCAAATAAAATATGCACTTGAAAACACATCACATCGACAATCTTTTCACAGAAAAAAAAAAGCAAAATATCCACAGTTAGAGTTCTCCTGGGTTATGTACGGAAGACAAGAAAAGACGGATTTTCTGTATCCGTCGAAATGATACAGTTTGAAGGCCTTAAGATAGCCAAGAATATGGAATTCCTGTGCAAGTTACGACTGGGCAAGGCAATTAATGATATGTCACGACCTTGTAATTCAGCAGCGTACATCAATAGTGCAGAAACTTATTTCACCTGCAGCCTAATTTTAAAACTTATATTTTAGGTAAAAAAGTGTGAATAAAAAAGTGTGACTTTACACTCGTAAATATGGTACATATGGAGAAGTTAAAATTGCTAGTGAATTAAAAGATTTAATTTTCAACCAGATTCCTCTAGATAAAAATAAAGACAAAGGTCTCCAAGCATAGATTCTAAGTGGATTACTGGTTACTGTGTTTGCCTCTGGTTCCGAGGTTCGCATATTCAAATCCAGGAAAAACCAATGTATTTTGATGGTCCTAAAAAACCAGAAATTACTTCCTTTAGAAATAAGTAAAACCATGGTTCTACGACTTACATTTAAGGTTACTCAAACCTGAAATAAGAAGCTCTTTCCGCTCATATTTGAAGTGTGATGCAAATGGGCCAAGTTATTAAAGAGTACCATTAAATAAAGTACAAAGATCTCCAAAATTAGTATCTCCAAATAAAAAAAATTATTTTATGAGGAAATATATATTTCAGGTTCAATTTTATTAATTCTTCATATTTTTCTTCTTCTTAAACTAGTTTCTGAACTATCTTCTGTTCCATCGTTGGTATTTCACAGCCGTTATTTTGTCATCTTGAAGAGCCATCATTTGCTCCCTCTGTTGGTAGACTGAAAAACCTCTATATCAAATCATTTTCTGTGGAAATTTCAAAGACAACAAAACAACGGTTGTGAAATATTGACAATGGAACAGAATATACGAGGGTCATACTGAAAGTTGTGAGCAACCCATTGTTAAAATTCAAATTTCAACAATGTAACAAAAACAACTGCAGGATCGTAATCTACAGACTTTATACCACAACATTGCCGTTTTGTGGCATCATAGCTTCTATCATGTGACCACACGCAGTGTTTTCAAAATGGCAGACATCAATATTTCGTTTCGACAGCGCCTGTCATTGAATTCCTTGTTAAGGAGGAACAATCTGCTGTTGATATTCATCAAAGACTTCAATGTGCTTACGGAGATGCCTGCATGGGTGCCAGCAGTGTTAGGAGATGGGTGAAACATTTTAAAGATGGGAACACGAGTATCAAAGATGAGCCTCGTAGCGGTCGCCCATGCCCTGCCTCCACGGATTGCAACAAGGAAACAGTTGATGCACTCATTAGAGACAACAGGCGTATCACAGTGAATGAAATCGCTGCAAAACTTGCAGTAGGACACAGTGCAGTGCAAGAAATGATTCACAGCTTAGGTTACCGAAAAGTTAGTGCCCGTTGGGTTCCACGTTTATTGAGTGAAGACCACAAACTTCAGAGAAGAACCATCACCCATAACCTTCTTCAGAGATTTCGAAATGAAGGTGATGATTTTTTGACAAGTATTGTGACAGGTGACGAAAGCCGGTTTCATCGCTAAGAGCCTGAAACAAAACACCAGAGTATGGAATGGCACCACTTGAATTTGCCATCAAAGAAAAAAGCGAAGACAGTACAATCTGTTGGGAAAGTTATGGGCAGCGTCTTCTGGGATGCGCAAGGTTGCATTCTGGTTGAATTTCTTGAACCTGGACAAACCATAAATGCTGCCCGCTATATCCAGACACTTGTGAAGCTCCGTCGTGCATTGCATGACAAACGCCCTGGAAGGAAGATCATTCTGCAACACGATAACGCGCGTCCTCACACTGCTTGTGCCACTGTGGAGAAGATCAGGACATTTGGGTGGGAAACTCTTCCACATCCTCCCTATAGTCCCGATTTGGCAACCTCCGACTACCATCTTTTCGGTTCTATGAAGGAGCAGATGAGAGGCCAATGCTACGAGACGCTGGAGGATATTCGGAAAGCAGTGCATCAGTGTCTTCGAGCAGCTGGAACGGACTTCTATCATAAGGGAATTTTCAAGCTTGTAGAACGCTGGACAAAATGTGTGCAAAGAAATGGAGACTATGTTGAAAAGTAGCACAAAGGTCTGTAGATTAACATGGTGTACTTGGTTTGTCTAAAATAAATATTATGATTGTTTAAAAAAATGTTGCTCATGACTTTCAGTATGACCTTCGTAGTTTCAAAACTAGTTCAAGAAGAAGAAAAATGAGATGAGTGATAAAATTGACTTTAATAAAGCTTTAGAATACTAGTACAACAAATAGAGTAACATCTTTAACTAAGCGATGGACTTGAGACCGGAACAGGTCACATTGACCTAATCCTGGAAAGGAAGAAGAAGAAGATCTTTAACTATCTGCTTTCAGAACTTAAATGCAGTTTATTATTCATACTCATAAGCTTTAATACTTGGGCTAATGATTTAACTCTTGCATACCTGTTCCAAAATTAGCATCTTTCTTGGTGTTGAAGGCTTCTAGCTGAACGTGGCTTACTGTTATTTCTGAATCTGTTACATTTGTAGCATTAACTGTTTTCAATACAAATGACTGTTCCTTAACACAGCGGTAGGATTTGCTGACTGGTGTTGAAAATTCGGCTTTCTTTGTGATCAATTCAATAGAATTGTTACCTGAGAAATACATAAAAGGCATTAAATAAATAGAAAAAAATTATTAAATTTGAAAAATTTCAACAGCTTTATGTATTAAGCCTCATTCTTTAACATTTTTGGGCCCATCTTGTCTTAAAAATTGATGATTAATAAATTTTTAGAGTGATAAAAAATGAAAACAGCGAATAATGTATGAACTCCAGGCATGACAGGGCTAGAAGGCCCTTGGCCTACCACCTAACTGGTGTTGAAAATTCACCTTTCTTTGTGAACAATACAAATAGAATTGTTACCTGAGAAATTCATAAGAGGCATTCTAAATTTGAAAACTTCAACAGATTTATGGGCTAACCCTCATAAAGCTTGTTCCAGTCTAATTCTTTAACACTGTTGTCTTAAGAAATGGATGATTAATAAATTTCATTTGATAAAAAATGAACAGCAAGTAATATTCATAAGTTGATTATGGGAAATAACATTACGAGGTTCTTCAATTAATGAATAAGTTATCATACCTCATACTTCATGTTTTTTAAAATGGGAACTGCAGTTTCCAAGAGTTTTTTTTCAATGAAAATCTGGTTGTCATGGTTTTGGCTGAATATGAGAGTGATACCTCTTGAAAACTGCAGTTCCCGTGTTAAAAAACATGAAGTATGAGATGAGATGAGATAAGATAAGAACTGATTCGTTAAGAGGCAAATAATTAATATATAAATTCCAGGCATGACAGGCCTAGAAGGCCCTTGGCCTACCATCCACAGATGTGTAAGATAATCGTGCCAGTATACCTGGTTTTTTTCAGCCAGGAGCCTTTACTTATAATTGCTATCAAAATTCCTCATTCCTATATAGGTCAAAATTTTATGAGGAAATTCTTCCTCCATGGAAACTCGAAGCAGCACAACGTTTAGCTCTGCACCAAGACATGATGTTTTAGACTGCTCAATCAGTGTTGGCAAAATAAATGTATACTTTAATTAAGTTTTCAGTTATTACATAACTAATGTATAATCAGGAATTAACAATTAAAATTACATTTTCTCTAAATCACAAAATAAAATTTTTGTACTACTGGCACTAAATTATGTACTCACCTGTAATGTTTGGGAAAGTTTTATTGCTAGCAATAACGGCCACAGTGATTGAAGAAATCTCAAAGTGTTTAGTAGTATCATTCTTTGAAAATATAAAACTCAAATTTCCAAAAGATTTGTTATCCTCTTTCCATTCTAGATCGAGTACCTGTGTCTCATTTCCACATGATCCAGTTGCATTTGCATCTTTAGGAACAAACACAATGCTAGATCTATTCTGAAATTATGAAATTAGAAATATTACAACTTTTAAGTATCTGTAAGGAAATCATTCAAATATAAATGAAAATGAGTAAAAATTCCTATTGAAATATTGATTAAAAATGCTTTTATTACTACATATCCCAATACCGAAGAACATAAGTTTTAAAAACAAGCAATATACTAATCAATCACATTTTATATCCCTTCTACTTTTGCATATTCCAAAGCATTGGAATTGTTTACAGAAACTGACATGCGACAGGCCTTGGTTTACCAGACAGAAGTTTGCCTCACATTCATGTGTGTTAATCACTGAGATATACAATCATCCACCCAAATTCATCACAATGCTCGGTGGCACTGGACTCACACTGGTTGTAATTCCATAAGAAAATTTCTTCCCACACGGGTTAAGACCAACGTACGTCCCATAGTCTACATCAAGGCAAGATGCCTTAAACCGCTTAGCTATGGCACAGGACCACTCATGCTATACTCCTCTCAATAAAAAGACATCACCTATATAATGTGGTCTACTGAAGTGATATGTAAAATTAAAATAAATCACATTTACTACATCCATCTAGTGCAGAACTCAAAAGGACAAAGTACAATGGATGGCATTAGGGAAGAAGAAAAAAAACGTGCATGCGCGCACACACACACATATATATAAATATATGACATGAAAAGAAAAATAAATGCCTGAATGGGGATTTGAACCCAGGACCTCTAACTTAATACGTTAGTGAGCTACCAGTTATGTTATCCAGGCATTCTTTTATTTTTCCTTTGTATATATTCCCTGTCATGATATTTTCTTTTCATGTCATATTAGTACTAATAAAATTCATTGTTAAAACCGTTGAGGTGGAGAGTCATAAAATAAAATATGTTAAAATATACCTTCTTAGGTAAGATCTGTCATCCTCAACTTATAAAATATGTATTCTTTATGCCTGTAGGTCTTTCAGAACAGCCGTTCAATCTTCAGCAGGTCTTTGTTCGCGACAAACACCACATTCGGACCAGCAGCATCAACCATCATACTAGATATTGTAGTGAACAAAGACCTGCTGAAGATGGAATGGATGTTCTGAAAGACCTACATGCATAAAGAATGCATATTTAATAAGTTGAGGATGACGGATCTTACCTAAGAAGGTATATTTTAACATATTTTATTTTATGTCATATTAGGCCTTCACTGCTAAATGTCAAAATTTAATTATAACATCAAAATAAAGAAACTTCATTGCTATAAAGTAAAAATTCTCTTTAATTTGCTTACTTGTTATAGTAGCAACGAGAGGGCAGTAAGACCAAGTTCCTGCCACCTCTCATGGTATAGAATATATATAAGAAAAATAAAATGTTTGCGCTAGGATGCCTGGATAGCATAACTGGTAGTGCACTAATGCATCAAATTAGAGATCCTGGGTTCAAATCCAGGTTCAGACATTTATTTTCCTTTTCATGTCAAATATAAATGCCGAAGATGGAACAAAGTTTGTTCCAAAACTGGTCTAAATAGAAGATGGATGAGGTGAGGTGATAAAGAATTTATTTTAAATTTAAAATATACCTCATAGTATTAATTACTAAAAGTATCATATTGTAGTATGTTTGCCCTTACTTCTACATTGAATATTCAACATATTCAGATGGCCATTATATGTTTATAAATGTTTATTAATTTCTGACCAGTCTCATATTCTTGTGGTCAGAGCTTCTGACTACAGTTCACGTGATAAAGATATAAAGTGATCCCACTGTGCAGGGCTTAGGAGACCCTTGGTGTAGTAGGAGGTTAAGGCTCCCATCTTTTTCTAGACAATCGGCACTTAGTATCAGCTGGTATGTAAGCCTTGCATAACAGCCGCCTTTACCCCAAGAACAAGTGCCTGGTAGACATTTCAATTAGAGGCTGAGTCAATTCCAGGGCCATGGTGCTGCCAGAGGGTTTGAACTTGTTTAAAAATTCTGACCCCACGGACTCAACACTCAACTTTCCACCTGTAGCATTTGCATCAACAAATTATGCTATGGTATGCCCCACATTTCATGAGATCCTGGGTTTAATTTCCCTTAAAGAAAATTATTCCTGAATTTGCCCATGGTGGTGCTCAGTTATCAGTTATCACCATCATATCATTGAGGTAATGTAATTCTGTCTTTTAGGTGCAATAAACCTCTGAAGTAAGAGTGCATGTTTCACATCCACATAATAAAATTGGAATAGCCATTTTACATATTTTCAATTTATACCAGTTTTATTCGCAGGCTTACTGCTTAGAAAGGGTAGTCTTAAGCCAGAGAAAATGCCAGTAATGTCTTAATAAATAAATAAATAAAATAACTTCTGATGTAACACATTCAGTACCGTAAACCAGTTAAGGCGTTTAAGGAGACCGTCGGTCAGTTAACTCGCTTTAGAGCGGGCGCAAACAAACTGCATTTATATTCGGCACCTAAATATTTTGTTGGCTTAGTATGTCTTGGAAGTGCCGATTGTCTAGAAAAAGTGGGAGCCTTAACCTCCTACTGCCCCAAGGGCCTCCGGGTCTGTTGTGGGATCACTTTACTTTAGTATGTCTTGGAGATCATAGATTGCATGTAAATGTATATTTTCTATTCCCGTTTGACATGTTTAACCTCGACGAATCCCCTTTTATTTTTTGAACAAACGACACATGGAATTCGTTCACCCAAACTTGTCTCCGGTCTCCAATGCAGTCGTATTTGTTTCTCATTATCGCGCTGTTCTTTGTGCATGAGTGAAACCATGGCGAAAGAAAAATGTCTCACTGAAGAAGAATTAGTGAATATTTTGTATAATTATGAATCAGGTGACGAACTGATTCGTGAATTAGAAGATTCACAAAGTGAAAGTGAAGATGAACTTCCACTTCCTGAAATTGACACGTCGATATTATGTGATGTCAATCACCCAAGTTATCTCACCATCAAATCCTACTAGGATATCTCCTTTAGGTATGTACAAAATTTGAATTTTCTAGGACTAATAGTTTGTGAATAATGGTCCATTTTCTGAAGTGCCACGAAATGGGTAGCTGGGGTATTTAAATGGCTGGCCTATGGGTTTAAATGCCCTGCTCAGTGCCTGGTACTGAATGTAGATTACTGAAGTTTTCTCATTACAAGAAAATGGCAGTGAAATAGCAAATTTTGCACAAAAATCATAATTTTGGCTTAAAAAATCGCCAAATGAGATAATAATAGAACATTTTTTCATAGAATTGCAAGTATGTAACCAAATTAAATGCAATGTACAGTCTTCTTTAAATTAGTAATTATTTTTTTATAATCCATTTATAAACAGTCAACTTATCATTATTATTTATATTTTATCATTTCTAAAGCTATCATTCTTCAATTACATTCTTGTTTACTATTTTAAGATATTAATGCATTGATTAGATTACAGTAGCATTGTATGAACACACACCGTCACATGTGACATGTCTTGTGATAATCTATTTGTCAAATGCTTATTTGCATTAAGATTATCAAGAAAAACAGCAGCATATATGTTTAGATAATGCAACATTACGCAACAAATTAGCTCATTCACCAAGTGCAAACTAAGCTTGTAAAAAATGACAATTCATACGTCTACAGTCAGAACATTTTAGTTTATAAATATAGGCTTACACATTTTTCCCAATATGGATAGTCCAAAGAGCCAAGGCTAGATGTGGTTGCTGTCACTGGCTAGCAGATTACAGTGCAGCAAATCATAAGATTAACATAATGCAATCTGATCTTAATATAAATTTTCTTAACTAGATATCATACTTCTCATATCAAATAGCTACTTGGTTATCATAAGGCAGAATTAATCTAATATTCTACAGCTTATACTCAAAGGAAAAATTCTATAGTTTAACAAGAAATCAAATTCTAAGATAACAGACAGATGTTTTAACTGTTACACTACATTATTATCTCAAAATATCTAATACTATTCAAATGTTAGTCCTCTACCATAGCCAAGCACGCCAAGGGATCATCCACAGGAAATGCCTGTTGTAGTCCCCATAAGGCAAAAAGTTTTCTTGTGGAATTTCGGTCATTTGGGACTATTCCCCACCCAACATTTTAATAATTTCAGCAGCCACAATAAGAAATGCCTACAGGTTGAGAAAATGGCTGGAGGACCTGACATGGTGACTACATGTCACCCTTATAGTGGCAAGATGATCATCCACCTCTGTGATTAACACATGTGGATGTGACATCGGCAGCTGGGCTGGTAGAGCCAAGGGCCTTCCAGGTCTGTCATGCTATGGATTTTTATAAAAAGGTTGGCAATTGGTGTAAAGAAATAGAAATATTAATTATTTTTTACACGGATAGAAGGCCCTTGGCTTACCAGTTAGTTTCTGGTCTCACATCCACTAAGTCGATCACAGAGGTTGATGATCATCAAGCTAATATCTGGTTGAATGGTTATAGCTAATTGGTGTAAAGAAAGAGAAGTAATTATTTTTGGCACGAATAGAAGGTCAGTTGGTTGCTGGTCTCACATCCAAATAAGTCTATCACAGAGGTTGATGATCATCAATGAGGTGCTTAGAATAGCAACGACGTATACACAAAAGTGTAGTTTTGAGAAAAACTACACAAAAGTGTAGTTTTTGAGAAAAACCATGTTTAAAGTTTCACAAACTTTTTTTCTGTACATCGCATTACATAGCGTCAATGCAAAGAAGTTAAATATTATATTCGGTAGTGGTTTACAATTCGGATGAAAGTAGAAGGTTGAAAGTTTATACTGCAATAATAAAAAAAAAGTTATTTTTGTTGATGCGCCTTGCTGTTCTAAGCGCCCCATACCTGGTTTAAATGATTATAGCTGATTTTCTCATACTAGAAACATTACTCATTGTATATACCCAAAATTCTTCATGTTGGCTGGTCTCTTACTTAAATGGCAATACAGTTTTCAGATAACTTTAACACATCAAATGTTTTTCATTCATGTTTGTCATATGTTTTTTTTGTCTTCCATTTTTTAATTCGCTTTTCTTCTCAAATCCTACATTATCTAGCCACATTGTCTGTCTGGGTTCTTGTTTTCTTCCTCCTTCCAGATTTTCCTTCAAGCAGTTTTTCTTTTTGATTCCTGTTATCTAACATTTTATAAACATCCCCTGTCTTAATCACCAAGATTTAATGATTGTAACCAAATTCAAATCTTCATATAAATCAACCAAAACTATTTGAACTAAATAAATCTCCTTGTTTCCCCAAAATTCAAAATTTCTTCTCAATACCTGTATTTCCCAATATATTTATTGGATATTTGCTACTATACACTGATCAAAATTCCATGAGAAATTTTATCTCGCACGGTGACTCCACTCCGATATTGGATAAATTCATTTATATTATAACTAGACATAAATAATCTAGACAATTTAAATCGATTTGATATAATTTTTTCCATAGTTTTAACAATTACATTAGTTAGTGCTATTGGGCGATAATTTGAAAAAGTATTTGCTAATTTTTTTGTTTTCAAAATAGGTATTATAATAGCTTTTTTTTTTTCCAATCATCAGGAACTTTTGTGTTCCAAGAAATATTATATAGGGAGAATAATTGAGTTTTGGCTTTATTGCCAAGTTGTTTGAGAAATTCTGCATGTATATTATCTGCTCCTGGAGATTTATTTGATTTTAAACTATTAATGGCTATGTAACTCTTTAATGTTGAAATTCTTATTAAAAAATATATTTTGTACTGTTTGTTGATTTTATGTAATTTTTTAGGTTTTCTTTTATTGTTTTTTGTTCCTTTTTGTTCTCTGAGGACAAAGTATAGGTGTTTAGCATAGTGTTTGTTGAATTTGTTGGCTATTTCACTTTCATTTGTAATTGGTTTGTTGTTGTGGATAAATGGTGTTTTTTTGTCGTTCTTTTTTATTTTGTACATTGTGTACAAATGCATATGCTTTCTGGCCATCTTTCCTATAATCCATTTTTTGGAGAAAGTTATTAAAATTTTCTCTTTTATTACTGTTAATTTCTTTTTTGAATTGTGCGCACAGTTTTCCTCCAATTTTGTACATCTTTTTGGGTCTTTTGTTTTTTCTGCTTTATTTCTAGCGAGATCTCGGTCTAATTTAATTACACTTATTTTCCAAAGATGTCATGAATAGTATGTGGTCAGAATTCCAACCCAATGAGACATCTAATAGGCTACTAAGAAAATACTAGGATGAAGGTCGGTAAATTTTGCTTAGAGCCTCTTTATTCAGGCTTAAGGATCTTATACAAGCCTGAAAATCTTCAGACTCGGAACCCACAGTTTAAAGTCCCTCCTGGAGGACTTGCTCCTTGTATTTTTCCAACATAAAAAATCAATCAACCCCGGCTGGGCTTAAATCCACTACCTGCGGGACCAGAGGCAAGGAACATAACCACTAGTTCACCACAGCTGACTGATGTTTGTTTATTGAACAGTTTTCTGCTCTTAAGTACAGCTTTAATATTCACTGAACTTCACTTCACTTCTTTCCTGATGATCTTTGATTTAGACAAAAGCATCTGGACAGAAGATTTGAGTGTTTGCAATTCCTGTTCACAACAAAGTGCTGTCACTTGTGGATTTGGCCTCTATACTGCTTGGAGCAAAAGCTGACTCTGAAAAAAATATCCAGATTGTATGGTTGGATGCCAGTTGCTCTAAACCTAAAAGCAGCAGTTCCAGCACGATACCAGGCTTCCAAGAAAAGTTTAGGAAACTCTAAATTTCCCAACAGACCTTTCAGGATGCCGAAGACAGTAAGTGACAGCAGCCTGATTCCAATATATTTTCAGAGGCTAAAAGAAGCTCTTGCCATGGGGTTGGAGCTCATGACTAAAGTGGGCAGGAAGGCAGAGTATTTTAATCCTGAACTTTTCCACCACATCCAATAGAGACATCGAGATGACTTGTGTGTCCATCCAGTATTAGCAGGCATTTTCCTGGAATGCGATGTAAACTGAAACGATGCAGGAATTCACAATACATATCTTTAGTCACATAACCTTTCGGCATCATAAAGAACTTACTACTGCTTGGTAAGTCATCTCCAAATTCCTTTTTCCCATAAATCCCTTTGTAAAGAACAATACGTGGAATCCAGGTAGTATCAATTGCATTGGTACAAGCAATTAGAGTGACAATTTCATCTTGTTCGCCATGTGTTGCCACATGAACTCTTTTGAAAACTTTCAGGGCTAGAACTTTTTCTTATCCATTGAAAATTAGCTTTGAGCCCCAACTCATCCATGTTGTAAATCTGCCAAGGTTCAAATTTACTCTTCTTGTAGATGGATCCCAACAGCTGGAAAATTTGGTTTACCATTTTTTTGTTGAAATGCATAAGCATGCCATAACTTAAATTTTCTCCCTTTTGCAAAACTATATTGGCACTGCGTTTCAAGAATCCCTCAAATCAGTACCTCCCTGCTTTACCCTCTGAAAATAGTGTTTTCATGCCCAAGGCAATGCTTAGTGCCTTTTCACAAATTAACGTTTTGGTGACAACAAACCCAACTTGTAGGAGTCTAATTATTCTTTCTTTCAGCTGACTTTCAATAATTGCATTAAAAACTGGACTAAATCCAAGTTTTCTGACAGATTCCTTCATTTAACTTCTCTCCATCCAACTCTTCCATAATTTCCTCATTTCTTTTATGGTCCCACTTTGTGTAGCCTGCTGTAACAGCACATAAATCACATCTCATTTGCTGTTATTCGACTTTTATCTCTTCTTCGTATTGTTCATGTTTCACTACCATATCTTAACCCTCTCAGAGCCAGGCCTGACTGTATGTGCTAGGGGTTTGAATGCCAAAGCCGTCATGGCCGGCTTTAAAGTTCCAGCATTTAAATTGCCAGAAACGATTTGATCGGCCATCTAAATTTTGCATAGTTTAACTAATTTTTTGGCATCCTATAATAAAGGAATGCAACTTGCATGTTAGGGGAATCTTTCGACCTTGCTTTAATATATTTATGAGGGTGTTTTGGCTTTCACTAGAGTAGTTTTACAAGTTAAAAACAAGCTCCTTCAGTTAGTTGCAGATGTCAAGTGTGGATTTTCAAGTCGCAATGGCAAGCGGTTCTAGTGAAATTTTTAAAGCTGGTGTATATGACGAAAATTTAATTTAGTATTTTGATCAATGTGAGGTTGATTCCGATGGATTATTTTCTGCGAGTGACAGTGATGATTTAGGCTCTGATAGTAATGACGGAACTGTACCAGACACACCCCCCGAATCACCACATATGAAAAAAAAAAAAAAAAAAGGGCATTTACACGCTTCTAATGGAGCTTCCTCGGTTCAATTTGATATACAGGTAAATGAAGATAATGGTAATGTTACCTGTGATAACGACGATGGCGATGAAAACGATATTCAAAATTTCAGAGAAATATTTCCTACCGAACCTGATCCAAATCCTGAGCCTCCTTTCACATTCATGGAATTGCCTGGACCAAAACATACACCTCCTCCTGATTTCCCTCCAATATCTTATTTCAGATTGAAAGGTTATTTATTATTAATGCGAGATTTATTATTAAGACTTCAAAATCCATTGTAATATATGTTTCTCTATTAGGCTAAATTTAGTGATAGGTTTATACATTTTTCATTAGTGTTGGTGTTAATTTTAGTGTCTAGAAAACATTAGTGTTAATTAACAGTTACTAAAAATAAAGATTGAGTTATTCAGCAATAAGTCTTTTTAGGTGAGTACCATAAGAATAATTATTATATTTAATTAACTCATAGATATTTTTCCTTCTATCTCTCTCCCTCTCTTTTTTTTTTGTAAATCGTATTCAATGTTTTATGTGATTTCGTAATAGAATTAATGCACTTCGTTATTGTAATTTTTTGACCGTTGTAATATCAATTTTAAGACAACTTTTTTAAGTTAAAAGTATTAAAAAATATTTCACCGTGCACAAATATCATGTTTAGTTAAATGTATTAATAGTACTTTACAATAATTGAAGACATTATTTTCATTAATCAATTGTGTTATGTATGGGCACTCTATTCCATAAGTTTTAAATTATAATTCGTTATACTTGTTTATTTATTTGCAAATATTCAGAGTCGTGTATTTTCGGCCAAAAAGGCATGGCATTTCACAGTATGCTAGTCTAGCGGATCGCTGGCAGCCAACAGCTGACCGTAACTAGCCGACAGGTTCGGCACTCGGCACTAAGAGGGTTAATACTGGTCTTGCGAGAACCTTATAAAGCCGTAATCTTGTGTTCTTCTGTACTAAAGATGGTTTCATGTTAATTATCCCTGTTGTTTTTGTAAAATTTGTGATTTTTTTTGGTATATCAGCTTCATCTTGAAATGTTAAATTATAACCCAAATAATTAAATTTGTTTACTCGTTCCAACATTTCATCATCCAAAAGAATTTTGGTAGGTATAGGGTATTTCCCACAAAAGGCCATCACTTTAGTTTTCTTTGTATTGATTTCCATATTGTACCTTTTTGCAATTATATTAAAATTGTGTATAGAATACTGTAAATCTGTTTCTTTTGGAGCTATTAATACCAAATCATCTGCAAAAAGCAAGGAATCTATTTTATGGTTTCTAGTAATTTGTATAGAACCGTGTCTCATCTGTCCCCAATCTTGGAGTATTCTATCAATGTATATGACAAAGGGCAAGTGCGAGAGTTGGATGTAGAACCCATTCTTCACCATATACAAAACTACCAGAATAACTGGAAAGCCATCTTCAACAAATGCCGTCTCATAGAATTCCAAAAGCCATACTTCGCTACTGCCCCCAAGGCAAAAGATCGCTGGGACGTCCAAAAAAGCACTGGATGGAAAATTCCTCTTTCAGACAGTAACAGGCCACACGGCCTAATACTTGCATGGATGATAATGAACTTCTCTCCAGCCAATCTCAGAGTGTGTTCTGAGAAATATTGAAGCTCCTTGCAGCATCTGCAACATTTCTCCCTAATTTTACTGCTTCAATTGCCTGTCTCAGATTGCCAGTATCCCATTTAACTCTTCTATTTTTACCGGGCTTGTCTACTGTGTGGAAGATCCATAAGAAAGCCATTATTACCTGCACACCCCACTTTACATTTAAATTAAAATGTGTGTTACACATGAGCATTTTCTAAAAACATTTTACTGATGAGTATAAACAATACATATTAAGATAGAATACTATACATACCTAACTTTTTTTCCAAATGAAAATTCAAGAGTTTTCATTCACCAGAGATTCACACCACTCTTCACATGATTGTTCAATTGAAATTGATGCTCCAGAATGTTTCAAGGCCATTCCCAATATATAGATGAAGTACCCCTCTACTATTCTAAAGTAGATATATCTCTATTTTTTTATTATGTCTTCATTTCTTTTGTGCTCGAGGAAAAAGTATCTTTTCTCTCATGAAATGCATTTCACATATTGTAAGTATCCTTTCACTGCCTTTCTCATGGTATAGGCCTTGCTTCTATATGTAAGAATTACTCAAGCAATTAGTTAGATACATTCTGGGGAATTACATATGAATCACATACAACTCCAGGGTAACCCGTTGCAAATCACGAACACCTTAAAATATCTAGGAGTAACAACTTCAAACAACAGCCAAATCCTTCAGAATGCATATCAAAGAGAGCAGCAGCTGCTATAGTTGCCATATACAACATAGAAAAAACACACAACTATCACTTTCAACAGCCATGAAACTTTTTGAGGCCAAAATACTTCCCATCGTAACGTATGGAATAGAAATCATTTGGACTGACCTCAGTTACGGAGACTTAAACACCTTAGAAAAAGTGAAAGCAAGATTCCTAAAAGCAGCAATGGGGATCTCAAAATTTGCTCCATCTAGACTTGCATATGAACTAGTGCAGGAACTTTCCTCATGGAAGATCTACGCATGAAGTTCCTGCTACCAGCTACTAAACAGGAAACTACATTGAAGGAAATAAGACAAAAGAAGAGAAAAATACCAGACGATTTTTATGCAACAGATGCAATGATCAATCAAGACTGGACTGGACCAAACAAGATACGCAGTGCAATAATAAGGCTGGCAGTGCATGGATACCACCACAAACTCTGCAAAATTTCAAACTATCATGATCCATCAGTGGACTGTGTGTGTAAGCTCTGTGATAGACCGTGTGAAAGATATCATTTCAATGTCTGTTTAAAGAGAACAAAATTGTTGCTGGCATACAGCAGACCTAAACTAATGCACATTTGTGCACGCTTCTGACTTATATGAATCAAATTCTTCTTTTTCTATGTATATAAGTCTGGTATATCATTCCACTTGACACAGATGATGATTAATTATGCCCAGGATCTTGAAAAAGTTTAGCTTCATGTCTTCATCACTACATTCTCATTATCTATTATACATTTATACAAAAATTAATCACAATCATCCACCTCCATTTAACAGATATTTAGATCTGTTGTAACATGGAGTTTTCTAAACATAGATACAGTACATAAGTTAATTTATCTACAACATAAATAACAGATATCACATCTCACTGGAATAACATTACTATAATATTAAGGTCAAATTTTTTATCACTCACCTCATATTGTTCTTCTATTTGACTATGAACTAGTTTCGGAACATAGTTTCTGTTCCATCCTCAGTATCGTCACGACCGTTATTCTGTTGTCTTGAAGAGCTGTCCTTCGCTCCTTCCATTGGCTGACTGAAAAACCTCGAAACCAGGTCATTCTCACCGGGAATTTCAAAGTTAATTAATTTCTTCTTTTTGCTCTTTTGAATGTAAATCTTTTCCCAAACAGTAACAAACGTTCAAGAACTTACTGTTTGGGAAAAGATCTACATTCAAAAGGGCAAAAAGAAGAAATTGATGAACTTTGAAATTCCCGGTGAGAATGACCTGGTTTCGAGGTTTTTCAGTCAGCCAATGGAAGGAGCAAAGGACAGCTCTTCAAGACGACAGAACAACGGTCGTGATGATATCGAGGATGGAACAGAAACTATGTTCCGAAACTAGTTTATAGTCAAATACAATATGAGGTGAGTGATAAAAAATTCTACCTTAATGAATATACCTCATAGTGAGAATTCCTAAAATAAGTAATTACTATAATATGTTATTAACAGTTTTATAAAACCCTTATCAGAAATTGTAAATCATCTGCCTTCACTAAGTCTTGACAAAGATTTAATCCTAACTCTTTAGATCAGAATGTTTATTATTTGTAGAAAATACTAGCTTTCTTCACAGTGTATCATCAGTGCAGATATATATATGGTCTCATTCAATAAATGTGAAATTTTTCATTTTCATTGAGAAATGAAGTTTAAGTGATACAGGGAAAACATATTGTACTTTTGCACTCTTTCATTTTTATGTTTGGTTATCCAGACAATTTAATATCCAATTGTAGCAGGACCTTGTTTTACTTGACATAGACTGTATAAACAAAGGAAATTATATTTTGGAATGAAATTAAACTCCAAGGCATGACGGGCCTATCAACCAGCTGCTGGCCTCACATTCACATGTGCTAATCACAGAATTGGGAGATAATCCAACCAGTATACTGGGGTCACTCAGCCATTCAAGTTGCTTCTCTCAACCTAGAGCTGCTACTTATTGTAACAGCCTAAATTCTTCATTATTCTAGAATGGGCACCAGTACCATATTGGCCGAAATTCCATGAGAAAATGTCTTCCCTCATAACAGACTCAATCTATCACAAGTTCTATATATCTGCACAAGTCATTGACTCTAACCTGGGACAATTTTAGAATGAGAATTAATTAAATATAAACTCACCTTATTATTCTTGTCGATGTAAGAAATATTCAACTGAATTGCCATATCAACCATTATGCAGGTTGTATTGGAATCTGTGACATTCCATTTGCCAACTTCTGGTTTCTGGGGTGGTTTGGGGGAGGGTGTTGGTGCTGGAGTCGTATGAGATGGTGTCGTCGTTTCTGTTGTGGGATCAGGATAAGGATGATCAGTTGTAGTAGAATGAGTTGTATGTTCAGTTGTTGCTGTTGTTGTTGTATTAGGTTTAATGGTTGAGGTGGTGGTGGTGGGGGTTGTGGGAGTTGTGGAGGTGGTGGTTGTAGGAGTTGTGGAGGTGGTGGGGGTGGGGGTTGTGGTGTTGGAAGGTGCAGTAGTAGGTGGAGGTGGAGGAGGTTGTGGAGGTTCACTAACATCACCTGTTGCAAAAGAAAAAAAGAAAATTAAACCACTAATACACATAAGTAAAATAACATGGTAAGAAAATTAAACCACTAATACACATAAGTAAAATAATATGGTCTCCTCAGCCTAAATACAGTCTTTAGAATAAAGATGGCAGAAACTTTTAGGGTCGAATCTTTGAACGCATTAGACCGTAAAAGGTGTTCTCTGCTGAGAAAGTTTTATCCTAATACAATTTTCCTTACTCAGAAATCTATTCATGCGATAATAATTCGTAAGCTACCTGACGAGGTAACTTAAGATAGAAATTTATCGTGAGAGTCCCGAAGGGAACCGATGTAGTTTGAAACCTTGCCGCTTTATCCAAGATGTCGGACCTTGAATACTGCGATCATGTTTTCGGTATACGCGGAGAAGAGGAATTTGATAGAGTCTACCAAAGAATTCAATTGGAAGAACAGGAGAATCGGCGTAATATTGCGCGATGCAGACGTCATCGTATATGGTATTATTTGCAGGACACAAGCGTAAACGTGTTCCTCTATAGCAGACAAAAATAACGGAAGTAGTTTTATCGCTGAGAATTCTGGGTAATTTCTTGCCAATATTACAGAAACGAAGACTTTCATGCATGGCCAGTTTGTGGGTAGCTAATTCGATCTTTGCACTTGCTCATGGTGAGTCAGCTCACCAGTGATTGGAAGTAATCTGAGTAGAGACTAATGTATTTGTATGCGGCCCTTAGTTAACAACTAGGGAATATATCCAATATTATGCATTTTACGTATTCACAATTTTGTAATACAAGTTTAAATGTGCACAAAAAACATAATTCTAACTAAATAATAACTCACTGGCTCTATTGAACCCGTAGGTTCATGGCTGCACGGACATAAGCTCTCCATACATCACTATCCTGAGCTAAAGTTTTCCTATCATCCCCTGTATAATCTACTTCCCTCAAATCATGGTTAATATTATTTTCCCACCTCATTCTTGGTTTACCAACTGGTTGTTTTCCTTCTAGTTTACCTACAAGGAGCTTGCATACATCTCGCATTCTTGAATCATGCCACATGTCCTGCCCATTGCAGTCTACAAGACTTAACTGTTGTTATACCTGGCTTTTTAAGAAGACTATGTAGCTCACTGTTATGTGGTATTATCCATTCACCTGTCTGTTCATCTCTCTTTGGTCCAAAAATTTTCTAACTGGGAGAATGAAGTTTTATATATTGTCGGTTTAACTTCATTGAAAGGAATTGGGACAATAAGGGTCCCTGAAATGCAGCAAGCATTTCCAGAATTGAGCCTATATATAATTTCTTTGTGCATCCAATTCTTATTTGTAATTGTTCCTAGGTTTTTGAATTCAGCTACTTCTTCAAAATTTCTCTCATGTTGTAAGCTGTCCATTTCCACTGTATAATGTATTTCTATGAGTGAATACATTTAGTTTTATTGATGTTTATTTCCAGTCTCAATTTCTTCATGTTACTCAATAGTGTGTGCATGTTGGCCCTTAGTATCTCCTTGCTTTCGCCTAATAATACATCATCAGCATAAACTAAGAGCTTATTGAGTTGTAGGCCTTCTTTATCTTCTTGTACAAAACTGAATAGCAGAGAGATAGTACATCTCCTTACTTTAACCCATTATGAATTTCAAAAGTATCCATTGCCTACATGCACCCTACTCTTTGTACCATTTAGACACATTTGAACGAGTCTAACTTTAGAAGAATTCCAAACTCCAGAAGGATACTATAAAACTTCTTCTTCTCAATTGAATCGTACATCTTTTTTTTTTTAAGTCTACATATAAATGATGTACAGTTCCATTATATTACCACACATTATAATTCAATAAAATAAATTGTCTTTATATGTGTGTGTCCTTCCATATTTTTACCTTGTTGTGGCAGAGTGGCTTGCGTGCTTAAATTACCCCATGATCTATACCAGCGATAGCATTGCTGCCAGAAGTTATCCATGCCGTACAAATCAAAGACAATAACCCAGATGAAAAAAGTACCTAGGTCGAAAGAGTAATAATGATCTTTCATCAGAAAAATACAACCATCAAGATGTGCAGATATGGGTTGCACTGGGGTAAAATTTTCTGGAGATAAAATAATCCTCCATTCAGTTCTCCGGGCAGGGACTACTTCAAAGAAACCATGCCACAAGGCTCAAACTTAGGGACATGTAATGTTAGGACATTACATAGTCATGGGGCACTAGAAATATTAATGTGGGAATTAGATAAATCACCCTTCGATATAATCTTTTACAGGAAGTTAGATGGCCATGAGAAGTTGGTCAGGAATCAGGAAACTTTGCATTATACTACAGGGGTACAGCAAGACCAGAATTTGAAACAGGTTTTTAGTCCGAAGGATACTCTCTGCTATTTGAAACAGCAGGTTTGTCAGGAATAGGATATCATACATAATTCCAAAGAGTAAACAACATGATATTGTTATCAGAAATGTACATGGTCTCACAGAAGATAAGGATGATTTCTTTGAAAAATTAGAAAGCATATTTGATAGTCTTTCACAATATCATATGAAAATTGTCTTAGTAGATTTTAATATAAAAGTAGGATGGGAAGATATACCAGGCCTACAATAGACAAATTCAGTCTTCATGAAGACAGTAATGATAATGGGGTTAGATTAGTCACCTTTCACACATCAAACAAACTTATTGTTAAGAACACAATGTTCCAGTATTAGGATATTCATAAATACACCTGGACATCTCCAGATGTGAAACTCTGAACCAGATCATGCATTAGTGGATAAATGCTGGCACTGTAGCATTATTGATATTAGATCATTTAGAGGGACAGACTGCAATTCGGATCATCATCTGGTCAGGGTGAAAATCAGAGAATGGTTATCACTTATGAGAAGAACAAAGTTAAAGATTATTCTGAAAATGTTTATTTAAAAAACTTGAGAAATAATATACTGCAGCAAGAATATGAGATCATTATTGCTAAAATATTTGACATACTGGAATCCTCAGATGAAGATATGGCAACAGAAGAAGAAACTGATACAAATAAAGAATGAGAGGCTCTAAGAGATACTATTTAATTATCTGCATTAGAATATGTAGGTTATTCAAAGAGGCAAAATAACAAATGGTTTGACGAGGAATATGCCAACATTCTAAAGAAAAGAAACCTAGCAAAAAGTATTGGTTACACAAGCCAAATAAAGCTTTTTTTTTTTTAAATTTTGGTAGCATTAGACAGGAAACCACTACTTCATTAAATAGTGAAAGAGAGAATACTTGAGCGAGAAGATTAATGATCTTGAAATGAATGCAAAAAAATAGGAACATGAGAGAATTATATCAGGGAATTAGAATAAAGAGAAAAGGATTTCAGGCTAGAATAAACAATTAGGAATGAAAATGGGGATATGATTGGAGATTTCAGGAGTATATTAAACAGATGGAAAATTTTCTTTAATTGGTTATTAAATGTACATGCAGAACAGGATATTGAAGAGAATGTTTTACAGATAGCAGAAATATTAGTCATTAACCAAGTGCATCAGAAGTTGAAATGGCAATAGAAAAATTAAAGATGTTTAAAGCATTAGGTTCAGATGGGATATCAGCAAAAGTGATAAAATCAGGAGGAGAAAAATTGATGGACAAGATACATCGGTTGCTTAGTATAATTTGGGAAAAAAGAGGCTCTTCCAAACAAGTGGAAAGAATTGATTCTTATTATACCAATTTATAAGAAAGGACATAAAACTGATTGCGACAACTACTGGCGCTTCTCTACTTCCAATTCCATACAAAATTCTAACAAATATATTAGTATCCAGGCTTACTCCTTACATTGACAACATAATGTGACTATCAATTTGGATTTAGAAGAAACAGGTCTACAATAGATCAGATTTTTAGTATAAGGCAGATTTTAGAAAAGAAATGGGAATAAAATGGTACTGTGCATCAACTGTATGTAGACTTAAAAAAAAAAAGGTATACAATTCAATTAAGAGGGAAAAGTTATATAGTAATCAGCTGGAGTATGAAATACCTAAAAAGTTAAGACTTATTCAAATGAGTCTAAGGGTCATATCTATGAACGCATTGGACTGTAAAAGTTGTTCTCTGCTGAGAAAGTTGCATCGAAAGACGTTTTTGCATACTCAAAAATCTGTTCATGCAATAATAATTGTTGAAATTCCTAAGCTAACTGGCGAGGTGACTTTGAGAGAACGAATCATGAGCAACCCGGTGGGAACCAATATACTTTGAAACCTTGCTACTTTATCCAAGATGTCAGACCTTGAAGACTTTGATCATGTTTTCGGTATATGCGGAGAAGAGGAATTTGATAGAGTCTACCAAAGAATTCGACTGGAAGAACACGAGAATTGGCGTAATATTGCACGATGCAGACATCGCCGTATATGGTATTATTTGTGGGACGCAAGCGTAAATGCATTCCTCTAGCAGACGAAAATAACAGAAGTGGTTTTATCGCTGAGAATTCTGGGTAATTTCTTGCCAATATTACAAAAAAAAAACTCTTTCATGTATAACCAGTCAGCGACTCGCTAATTCAAACTTTGCACATTCTCACGGAAAACTCAACTCACCAGAGACTAATGTATTTGCATACGGTCCTAAATGGCACAAAGAGCAGGATGCATGTAGGCGAACAGTTTTCAGATACACTTTTAATTTACATTGGGTTAAAGCAAGGAGAAGCATTATCTCGACTATTCAATTTTGTACTAGAGCATGCCATCAAATCTTTAGATGATGAAGAAGGTCTACAACTCGATCGTATTAATAAGCTGTTAGTTTATGCCGATGATGTAACATTATTAGGTGATAGTGAAGATGAACTAAGGGCCAACATGCACACACTATTGATTAACACTAAGAAATGGGACTGGAAATAAACATCAATGAAACTAAATATATATAATATAATGGCACACAGAAATACATTATAGAATGGAAATGGATAGTCAATGACAAAGAAAATTATGAAGATGTGGCCCAAATACCTAGGAACAACTAATTCCAAATTGGAATGAAATGCAACAAAGAAATTAAATATAGGTTCAATTCTAGAAATGCATGCTATTCTGCATTACAGGGATCATCATCATCATCCCAACTTCTCTCAAAAAATGTTAAACTGAAAATATGCAAAACCCCTGTATATTATATGGATGCAAAACATGACTTTAAGGGAGGATAAAGTTTTTAGAAAAATGTAGATAGACAGGCAAATGGAGATGATCATATAACAATGAGCTACATGATCTTTATAGGAAACCAGATATAATAAGAACAGTTGTCCCATATACTGTGATGGGCAGGACATGAGGCACGAATGGGAAATTAAAGAGCATAGAAGCTTCATGTAGGAAAACCTGAGGGAAAAAACACCCAGCTGGTAGATCAAGAATGAGGTAGAAGAATAACATTAACCAAGATTTGGGGAAAGTAAATTATACAAGGGACGATTAGAAAACATTAGCTCAGATAGAAATGTATGGAGAGCTTATGATCATACAGCCATATTGGTTAAGCTTTTTAAACTTCTTGATTTTACTTTAAGCTATTATAATTTTTTTCTAAAATCACTGTTTATCCCAAGCTGCTTAAAATTGCCCGGGGACCTCAGGTTGGGAACCCCTAATGTATAGGGTATGAGGTCCAATCAACCTTAATGATGAACAAGGAGTACTATCTTGAATGAGAAGTAAAATCCAATTAGTGAAACTACGATTGAAGAATTGTGTCACATTAACAATATGACTCCCAGTACTGCTATTTGAGAATCAGTAACAGTTACAACTTCAGGTTCCTTTAGCTCTTCAGAGCTGCAAAATCCCAGATTATATTTTGTTACTGTCACACTGTAAATTTTACATTAATAGATTGCTACTTAAATATTAAAAGTTTACATCTCACAAGAAGTTTGCGAAGACCAAAGAAAAGATGGAAACAGCAGCAATTTGGAGCTGGAACAGGGTAGTAAATAAGCCTAAAACGTGACAATAAGACATCTCACCCCATATTTTGTCTTCTTTAAGACTGGTTTTGGAATTATTCCATCTTCAAAATTATGGACCATTGGTCTATCATCATGATGGACTGCTTCCTCCTACATCTGCTGGGAGACTGATAAACCTCCAAATCAAATCACGTTTCCCGGGAATTTCAAAATTAAATAATAATTCTTCTTGTTTTCACTGTAATCTCTTCAGGTATTTCTATTTGTTTTATTAATTTAGCTCTTCTTTCATTTCTTTTGTGACCAAGCATGAGCAATTTCTACAGATTTTTCTATTTCCCATTTTTAACATTTGTAAGATGTTCCTTCACTTTCATTTTCAAATTTCTTTTTATTTTCATTATGTAGATTTTATAACAATCACTACATTTTATCTGATAAATTCCCAATTTATTTTCTTCTCCCATTTTCTCATTTTTGTTGAATTTTATTATTCTACTGAGGCAAAAGTATTTTTTCGATGCCAATCTTATGTTCAACTTCTTGATTTTTTTAGAAGTGCACTTCCATTTATTAATTTTTGTCTTTTGGGCTTATTTTCTTATGTATCATGCTTTCTTCAAACTAATTCTCTACTGTTATTTAAATTATGTATTATTTTTCATAATTCTCTCTGTTCATGAGTATGCTTTCTCATCTCATGTTTTCTAACATCATAATGTTACTTGCTATTAAGTTTAATAGATTGCTAACATTCACAAGCTTCAACTCCACTAGAAAATTACCGATGCTAACTACAAACAAAAACAATGCTTATGTGGACGAAAATACCCCATTTATACCAATGGAGTGAGCCTGAATTTTTAAACAATTTTTTCTAGAATTCAAATCTTCAAAGAATTTTTATTAATGAATTTATATTAGATAACATTGTTTTGATTCTAAAAAATACAAAAGTTTGTAAGTAGAAGAATAAACTGCTGAAGATGCCAATAGCGAAACAAAGAGTTTTAGTTCAGAGTTAGATCATAAGCCACCTTGCCCAAAAATAAATCAATTGCAAAAATTAAGAAAGTTTGTATACAAACTTCTCATATATGGGTATTTAATGGTATATTCTATGTTAACATATATGATTAGACAATGTGGTGATATTTATCTTCTTATCTAATCAGTATTTCCAATGAACTCTAACATCATGGTCATTGCCCCAAGATTTTTAGCATACAGCTAAGACTTTCATAAGTGGTTCATATTATACAATCACCCAGGCCATCGAAGTCAAAATTGCGAGAAGAAATAAAACATTTTGGAAGTCATATTGTTATGCAATAACTTATAATGAACCTATATAGCTGTACATAAACATTTAACAAAAGTTCAAAGTTTACTTTTTAAATATATGTGTATTAGAGATTGGCTACAAGTAACTATCTTGACCCATTAAGCTTGTGCATGGATTATCGTTAAGTCAGATTCTGTAAAGTAGGTAGTATAAATTCTCTACATTAGATGTCTACTTTGCAGCACATGTGGCACAAATGGGGAATGAAAGAGGAGCACTGAAGCTTCTTGTAGGAAAACCAGAGGGAAAACACTCAATTGGTAGACTAAGTGAACCGAAAGTGTGTTTTTCGGCTCATTATTGTAACGTCGTTCTCCTCCCTAGACTGGAATATTTATGAACTATGCCAATATCCCTTTCTCCTTGTATTTACCCCCTCTCTCTACTCTTTACCCTTCCCGCTGCGCAATGTCTACGGCGCATTTCCCCTCTGCCACGGAACCTTCATATACGTGGTGCACTGGCAGAACGTTATCATTCAAGCATTCATCGTTCAGTTCTTTGAGCAGATTCAAAGTTTGAATCAGCATCCAGTTCGCGATGCGATTGAAGCTCTAATGGACAAGCTCGTCTGAAGCCGAGAAGCGGCGTGGTTTAGTTGGTCCGGCAGACCAGGGAAGAAGTGGCCCCTGGTTCGGACGCTAGCATGAGTGTTGCGTGAGGTATGGTGTGGTTTTTTTCTATTGTAAAGAATATCGTTATTTATTTGTTTATATTTTTGTTTAATTGAATGATCGAAAATGTCTTTGTTAATTTGTTTTTACTTCAGACAACTTGTTTCTATTAAAGGTCGTCTTTTATACAATTTATCGGCTACTTCATTGATGTGCACGTAGTTGTTTTCAATCCTGTACGGAAATTCACTCACGTAGGTAATTATTTCCAGCTCCCTTGCTATTTTGCTGTTTAGCTTTCTTGAAATACAATTATTATCATTTTCACTCACTCTATGTATTTGAGAATCATTATTTATTTATGTCAATATATCTGAGAGAGAAAGATGAATCGATTGCTGCCTTCTATGGGCCCAAGGCAAGCAACTTCGTGATTGATAACCTTACAGGAAAGCAGATCCACGTTAATAGAGGCAGCAGTAACAAAACCCGATCCTGGATAAAATGGTAGCAGTTAGCGTGGTTTCTAACCCGCATAAATGGTAGCAGTTAGCATGGTTGCTAACCCGCACAAATGGTTGCACAGAAGCGTGGTTTATTAGAGAGGTTAAACTATTCTCTCACCTAACCCGCACATAAGAATGAGATAGAGAATAACATTAACCATGATTTGAGGCAAGTAGATTATACAGGGGATGATTGGAAAACATTAGCTCAGGTTAGGGATGTGTGAACCTACAGGTACGATAGTGCCAATGAGTTAGATAGATAGATAGATGTCTATTTTATGAGTCTGCCAGCCCAACCTTAATGAACTTGTATTTTGGTCTTAGTGAGAGACTCGTAGCTCAAGAAATGCTTAGACTCTTTTACAAGACTTATCTCACTCTCATTGTCTTATGAAACAAAAGTTGATTAAACATAAACACTATTTATAATAAAAATGGACCTTTACAAGCAAGAATTAAAACATTTTATTGCTATTATGATAATTTTTAATTTGTCATATACTGGTTCAGTTTATTTCTCTAGAATAATTAAAGATATATCTCATAAAATGTTTTTTAAAATATTGCAGAAAAGTGTATCTTTTAAAAGATATTACATTTAGGGTCGAATCTATGAATGCATTAGACCGTAAAAGCGTTCTCTGCTGAGAAAGCTGTATCCTAATATGATTTTGCTTACTCAGAAATCTGTTCATGCAATAATAATTGTTGAAATTCGTAAGCTACCTGACGAGGTAACTTAAGAGAGAAACGAATTGTGAGAATCCCGAAGGGAACCGATGGTAATCGATGTAGTTTGAAACCTTGCTGTGTACCTTGCTGCTTCATCCAAGATGTCGGACCTTGAAGACTTCGATCATGTTTTCAGTATACGCGGAGAAGAGGAATTTGATAGAGTCTACCAAAGAATTCAACTGGAAGAACAGGAGAATTGGCATAATATTGCGCGACGCTGACATATATGGTATTATTTGCAGGATGCAAGCATAAATGTGTTCCTCTAGCAGACGAAACTAACAGAAGTGGTTTTATCGCTGAGAATTCTGGGCAATTTCTTGCCAATATTACGAAATCGACGACTTTCGTGCATGACCAGTTAGTGGGTAACTAATTCGATCTTTGCACTTGCTCACGGTGAGTCAGCTCACCAGTGATTGGAAGTAATTTGAGTAGAGACTAATGTATTTGCATGCGGCCCTTGATGTGGTGATTCCTGCAGCATTATATTTTATAACAGTTTATTTCCCTATAAGTTTCTACTACATTGTATTTACACTCTCATGATTCAAATTGCTACCATAATTTTAGACTCAACAATGCTCTCTCAAAACCAGGTTTCTAGAAACATATTTATAATAATAAATGCCCTGTACTATTTATAAGCTGAACATTTTGTAATATGGTCAGTCCTGGTGGGCTAGTGGTTATCATACTCGAATCTGGTTCCAAGGTTCAGGATTCAAACCCAGTCAAACTCAGTGAATTTTTCAAGGATAAAAATCCTAAGTATGGATTCCTTTGGAATGGAAATAAAGTCGTGGGTCCTGTTTCGTAGATTTACAGCACATAAAAGAACCTAGCCTGATAAAAATGGCATCTGAACAAAATTTGTTGCCCTTTCACTAAAATATTTGAAATGCAATACTAATGAGTGTAATGGCCTTAGCTTAATACTAATAAAATTAATTTTTTTTAAAACCGTTGAGGTGGATAGTCATAACACAAAATTAAAATATGTACCTTCTTAGGTCAGTGCCGTCGTCCTCAACTTGTAAAAAGATATGTATGCTTTCTTTTCCTGAAGGCCTTTCAGAATATCTATTCCATCATTAGCAGGTATATTTTCTTCGCTACATTTGTTGAGATGTACTCGATGATGTTGGTCTTAATGTAATATTTTGTGTTTTTTACAAGTTTAGGACGACGACACTGACCTAAGAAGGTAGATTTTTATGACCTTAGCTGTTGAAGTGCATTGTTAAATAAAGTAATATTACAGGATAAAATTTTTTTATCATTTTTAAATACGAGTTGCATAATATGCATTTTCATTGTACAGCTGGGTAACTGCTGCGACCACCACACGCCATTGATCAACACATTTCTCTGTTTGACGCAAAAGCTTGTGGACCACCATAATCTAGCTCATCAGTGATTGTATATTTCTCTGTTTCAAGCAAAAGCTTGCAGACCACTATAATTTGGCTCATTAATGATCTCCACTCTATATGTTTGACTTTAGAATTAGAGCTACTCTAAAAAGATATGATGTTCTTAAGCCTCTAGTTGTTTTCAGTGCTTGAAACCAACTAAACTGGAAATAGATAAATGCAGAGAACTGAAGTGAGTAGATTATTTCACACCAGTTAAAGCAGGCCTTTTATAGAAGTACTTATCATTTGGTTGGCTTCTCCATCCGTTTAGTGTTGCTTAGCTGAAATTGCAACATGTAACAACTAACTGTATGCTTTTTTTTTTGTATTAGAGAACCCTATGTAATATTGTAAGAGCTTACTTTACCTTAATAACTGTAAAAGTCCCCCTTTTTAAGCGCTATAGTTTCCAAGATCAAATTATTTTGTAAATTAAAAATTGGGCATTTCAAAAGACATTATACAGTGATTAGATGAAGAAAGTTTATAAATCAGAGTAGGGTGTTATTGCTTGGTGCTTTATATACAAGTTGGTTATATGTTTGCACCAGGTTTCACCTTCTCCCTTGTCTTCATCATCGTATTCTCTCACAAAAACACACACTACACAAACACTTAAGACATACATTCACCCCCCCCCCATTCTTATTTGTTCACAATGTAAGTACAGTGTCTGTTGAAGTGGTACATAAAAATTGAAAATAGACCACATTAATGGCGAATATCTGATTAGCAAGAAACCCAAAGCATAAAAAGTATATTGGATAGTATTGGAACACAAAAACACAGATTTATATTAATGTTTTAAGCTTAAATGACAATGTTTTTTTTTAACTATTTATGGGCAATTATTTAACTTAATATCCCAGTAAGTTTAATACATATTATTGTGCAAATACTCCACACTTTACCATCTTTTTTACTTTGTTGAAAATGCTAATTAAATTTTTGAAACTAATATTACTTTTAACTACAGACCAACTGCAGAAAAAAATAAAGTGTACGAAGAAAACAATTTCAGAAATGACTAAAGCAGTTTGTGTTATTAAGCATGGTATTCAAGTGCAGAGTATTAAGTTTCTAGTATTACTAAGATAAATTCAAGCTTAGGTCAGTTATATGTAACAGAAAAAAAAAACAACAGAAAAGAAGCTCCCTCTGTTTAGACAACAAAATACATCACACATGAACAGTGATAATTTTGTGTGCTCTGAGGAATATAACATATTTAACTTTCAAAGGACAGCATTTACTAAAGCAGATATTTACAAATAATCATATTATTTTGATGTGAATCAGTTACATATTCATTCATTTAAAATTTGTGACATACAAAATAATATTAACATTATGATCAATTGCAGCTAATGGATTGAGAATGTGAGGGGAGGTTGTCATTAACCTAGGTTAGCCAACATATAATACAATACATTTATATGCATTATAATTAAGCCAAATGGATTAAGTGTACTTTTTTGTCAATCCACTTAATGTCAAACTTAATAGCTCAGAGTGTCAAACAACGGAGAAATGCAAAAACATCTAATTATGGACATTATTAGTGGAAGTATAGAAAATTAATATAATACTATGTAGTATTAATAAATTTCAATGAAATAACTCCACTTGAAATAAGAAAAGAAAAAATCTGTAGAATAAAAAAAAATCCCTCAATCACTTTCTGTTAAAAATTCTCTCTGATGTGGGATAAAGTCATCAACCTGGCAACACTTATAATCGCAGCATATAACATTTCCTAACAAGTAGGTTTGCCAACTTATAAAAAGATTGGACATGTTATCAAGCAAATTAAAAGCTGAACAAATAATGACATGGACAAGGGCTTAAACATGAGTTGGAATTTCTACATAAGCTACCCTTAATGAGGACTACAAAGCCTAATTCATGCCCTAAGTAGAATTAAATTATACAGATCTATCAAATGTAACCTACATTATAATAATCCTTATATATAACACAATTTAACTCAAATGAAAGCACAACTATGAAATGTTCACATAATTTTCATTTTCTTCTCTGAATTTTTATTTTCAAGAACCCAATGGCTGCCAGCCATTTAAATCCCTCGGAGGTGGCTATAGGTTACCCAACTGGGATTTAAATTCACTGACAATCTTTAATTTGCAGCACTTAAGAAAAATAGGTGTAAAGTTTTTACTTTTACATAGATTTTAATAAAGCAAACACCATTAAAAAGACAGGAAAATACTTTGTGTGTACAAAAGGAAAACATTTTACTCCTAGATTTTAAAAAAGAATGAGTTAAAAAAATGTTGAAATTAAAAAAAAAAATTGTGCAATAAAATTTTGCACAAAACTGTACTTATGTTTTCTTAACAAAACTGTACATATTGCAAGTTGATTTACTATCATGTCCTTGAAGCATTTGTCATGCCAGATGTTATTTTGTTTACTTCTGTTGTGCAATATAAGTCACCCTTCTCATTCTAATCACCCTGTACACTGTATCACTACTCAAAAAAGCTCCACTAAAATATACAACAAAAAATCACAGCTATCCTTGCAATATAATTTCAAACACGACTGTGATTTTATGTTTTAATGTAGACAAATTTGGGGATCTTTCCGGTTTCCATAATTCTGACAGTTCAGACATATTGAAAACATTACAAAAAAAAACATACTAAAAGTGTTAGAAATTACAACAGCATTCATTGAAGATGTATTAGGCAGTGACAGTGATATTGAACTAGACTTTAGCAATAATGAGGAAATAATTAATGACAACATAGGTACATGTAAAGCAGAAATTGATAGCGAAAACTTGGGATAAGAAAACTGTGATCATTTTGTAACAGTTGGCTCCATAATTATTTGGACAGTCTGAACGATGTACAGACACAAACAGGACTCAGTGCTTACAGTGTACCCATCAACATTTAAAAAAAAAATGTTGACCAAGATCTAATTACGACTTATTGTTAGGAAAACTAATCTTTATCAGCACAGAATTAAAGATAATCTAATATCTTAGGGAAAATTAGACCCAATTTTCATTCCAAAATACCAGCAACACAAATAAATATGCGAGTCGATGGTATGCGCTGTGTAAAACAATTACGAAAAGAAGTGCAAACTTGTGTTCCTTATGAAGATATTCCTCTTTGCTTCAATCTTTACATTGGGTCCTACTACATTTGACTCAAGTTACAGAGGTAAGATTAAAATATTTTAATTGCATTTTTCATAAATAGTGTATTCATATAATAATTTATAAAAGTGATCCCACTACAGGCCTCAGGAGGCCCTTGGGGTAGTAGGAGGTTAAAGGCTCGCACTTTACTGGACAATCGGCATTTGATGTCAGCCATCTTTACCCCAGAACAAGAATCTGGTACTCATTTCCGTTAGAGACTGTATCGACCCCAGGGCCATAGTGCTGCCAGAAGGTTTGGGTCAGTTTAAAAATCCTGATCCCAATGGAACTCAAACCCTCAACCTTCCGGCTTGTAGTGTAGTGCCTTAATCACTACGCTACAGTGTGCCCATTATACAATTTATGAAATAAAAGGAAAGAAACATGTTGCGTAAAGTCAACACTTTGCAGAGATTTTCCATCCATAAACCTGTGGTAGGAATTTCTGCTTAACATAAAATCTCTGCCTATAACAGTAAATGGATTAAATTCAAAACAGCTATTATTTTTATTTAATGTACAATACATTTTTGAAACTTTATTATAAATTGAAAAGATATTTAAATAATAGTTGGTCAAAGATCACTCGGAAAATGACAATTGTCGTATATAATTAAAAATATAACTGTTTATATGCATCATACTCCATTAAACAACAGTATTAAGTAAAAAATTAAATATTTTTTTATTATCTAACATAAAGATTGAAGGATTACTGCAGTTTTCTTCTGCTTATTTCCTTTAGGATAGAAAGAATATTAAGCTACAAATCCCCTTGTGATATCATCAGATGTGATAAGCAAATGACACATTCTGACTGTAATGTAACAGTTTTCAGCCAATATGTAAGAAATGCATTAAAGAGGTTCTTTTTTTAGAGAAGCAGCACCTGCCATTAAACATCTTTCTCTTGTTTGCATTGATCTATTTGACTCCAGTTTGTTGCCCGCATGTTAAGAGCATTTGTTTATTTTTTTGGTAATGACATGGAAATGCAGCCTATGCATGCTAGAATGGTCTACTGGTTGTAAACTATCTCAAATCTACGAATTAGATGACACATATGTTTGTGGTCCCAATGTGTTTCTTTTTTTACTCGGACATCTAGGTAGATTTCCTTACTATGTAGTATTGGTAGATCAATATTAGGCCATATTACTTCTTTTTTTATAATACACAATGTACATAGTTGAGATGGGAAGGCATATTTTGGAATGTATGTTAATGTGTACCCCTTTGCAGGATTGTCTTGAAAGTTACTCGTGCTAGAATAATATATGGAAATTTGCATCGGTCCCTGGACTGATTTATTATTTTTGTGAAGTGTGTAGAGGTAAATAATTGAAGTTATGACTTGTTATATTTATTTATGTTTCGGTGCAACTCCAAAGATTACAGCGCAAAGAGTGGACATCCGAATTTCAATGTAATGTTGGTTTTAAAATAAAGCTTAGGAACATCAAAGATGAAAACACAAAAAAATCTGCGGACCATCCAGAAACAAACCAGTAAAATAACATTTTTTAAGTGCTACACATCTCGCTAATTTATTATATTGGACATCACAATTTCGATATAATATTGTTTTTAAAATAAAACTTAGAATCACCAAAGATGAAAACAGAAGAAAAGAAAAAAAATTGGGGACCATTAATAAACAAATCAGTAAAATAACATTTTTTGAAGCACTACATAATCCACATCCCATTAATTTACTATACATTTCGTCAAATTTCTTGCTACAATATAATGCCGAGCAACATTATTTTTTTTTTGCAGATGAATACATAAGGTCCAATACAACACAAAGCAGTGAATTCAGATAAATTAGAGATACAGAAAATCCAATTTAAAATGTGACATGGAAAATAATAGTTTACAGTAGAGTGTAATGTAATATGCAACTGATTTTGTTAGGTTAGACGAGAATGGGAACAAGTCAGTGTATACCAGATTAGTTTATGGTAGAGTACAATATAATATTTAACTAATTTTGATAGGTTAGACGAGAATCGAAACAAGTTAGTGTATACCAGATTAGTTTACGGTAGAGTACAATATAATATGTAACTGATTTTGATAGGTTAGGCTAGTACAAGTTAGCATACACCAGATTAGTTTATGTATGTAACCGATGAGGATTCTAGCCCACCACCACACAAGCATAAATTGAAATAAAAATACTGAAAAAAAAAAAGGCATTTTATTGCTGCATTGTTTGAATTATCCGAGATTATATATTTATATATATCTTAATATATAAAAATTACGTGTCACGTTGTTTGTCTGCGATGGAATCCTAAATCACTGAACCGATTTTAATAAAATTTTGCACACTGTGTGCTGTTTGATCCAACTTGAGACCTACGGTTGTTTATAACTAAATTTATAGTCTCATTACTTTTATTGCAAATTATTTGTTTATTATTTAACACATTCAGTACTGTAAACCAGTTAAGGCGTTTAAAGAGCTTATCATGTATGCGGCCGTCGGCCAGTTAACTCGTTTTAGAGCGGGTGCAAACAAACCGCATTTATATTTGGCACCTAAATAGTGTGTTGACTTAGTATGTCTTGGAGATCATAGATGACATGTAAATGTAAATTTTCTATTCCCGTTTGACTCGTTTAACCTTGGTGAATCCCCTTTTATTTTTAAAACAAACAACACATGGAATTCGTTCACCCAAACTTGCCTACAGGCTCCAATGCAGTCGTATATGTTTCTCGTTATCGCTCTGTTGTTTGTGTGTGGGTGAAACCATGGCGAAAGAAAAATATTTCACTGAAGAAGAATTAGTGAATATTCTGTATAATGATGATTCAGGTGATGAACTGATTCCTGAATTAGAAGATTCACAAAGTGAAAGTGAAGATGAACTTCCACTTCCTGAAATTGATACGCCAATACCATGTTATGTCAATCACCCAAGTAATTTCACTATCAAATCCTACTAGGATATCTCCTTTAGGTATGTACAAAATTTGAATTTTCTAGGACTAATAGTTTGTGAATAATGGTCCATTTTCTGAAGCTGGGGTATTTAAATGGCTGGCCTGTGGGTTTAAATGCCCTGCTCAGTGCCTGGTACTTGATCAGTAGGTGTTTTAATCCTATTTTTAACTATAGCTGCATCATTTATAGGATATGTCCTCCCATGGGGGCAAATATCTTTTTTAACAAAGAGTTATAATTATCTGTGAGTTCCATACTATTCTAACAGATGACGGTGTAAGGTAATTGGTTTATTATTTAACCAAGTGGCTGTGCTTTTTGTTGCAACCGCGAATTTCAATTGAATTACAAATATTGATTATTTCATAATTTAAGTGTGTTCAGTGTTTATTTAATTTTTAATATATTGATAATAATATTAATTTCGTGTGTAAGTATTAGTTTTAAGTAATCTGGCTGAAAGACAGCAACTTAATTTAAATTTAACTGGACCGAGTAGGGACATTGAACAATATGGCAAATCAGTTCTAGAGACCATGAATGATAATATCAAGTGAATTTCCACAAATTGGTATAGGCCTATGTGACATAAATCTTACATTTAAGAAGAATGTCAATTTAAAAACATATGAAGGGCCTAAGGAATGGAATGACAGAACTGTAAGTAAGTCTGTTAGTTATAATAATATGCCTAATATTACAGAAACAATCTCTCTGCCTCAATTAAATGAAAAACAAGATGACTATAATATATCACAAGATGATATTACTATACAGAGACTTCTTGATGATGATGAGAATCTAAACTGCCAACAAGTTCGTAGAAAAAAACGAAAGTATAATGAAATCAGCAAGCCTCCTCAAAATATTCCATCAATAAATATATATGATCCTTATGATACACTTATGGATGATACTGAGAATGCAGACAACATAAATTCATCTCAATCAACAAAACCACTTCCACATAAACCACCACCCATATTTATACCGGGTGTAGTTAACGTACCAGAACTAAAAAATTGTGTAAAACAAAAACTTTCTGATTTAGATTTCTCACTTAGTTTACAATAATATAATTTAACGTATACCTTAGCCACAGCAACGCATGGCTGGGACTTCTTAAAACAAAGTCAGATTAGTTACACTATTTATAACTCAAGAACGGCTGGACCGATTTTTATGATCTTTGATTTGTTTCTGCCCCGAATAGCAGATAACTATTAAAACATCGGAAAAATTAACGTAAAAATATTTAAAGGCGATACGACGTTCGCCGGGTCAGCTAGTATATATATAAAACAAAGTCGGATTAGTTACACTATTTGTAACTCAAGAACGGCTGGACCGATTTTTATGATCTTCGATTTGTTGGATTTATTTCTGCCCCAAATAGCAGATAACTATTAAACATCGGAAAAATTAACATAAAAATATTTAAAGGCAATACGACGTTCACCGGGCCAACTAGTATATATATAGTCCACCGCTGTGGTCTCGAGGTAGCATGCTGCTTTGTCACGCAGCGGGCCCAGGTTCGATATCTGGTCGGGGCAGTTTTTCTGGGTGAGGTTTTTATTAGGGTTTTCCTCACCTGTAAGACAAATGTTAGGAAAACTTTAAGACCCAAATGATCCCTGAAATCATATGGTCATCATTATCATCATCAACCTTTACCGGTGTGGAAAGCAACGGGAAGCTACCACACCTACAATTCCCTAGTAAAGCTGCAATAATAGCATGAAAATGCTATGATTGCAGTGAAGGACCTGTCTTCAGGCAGAATTACTATGGATGGATATATATATAAAACCAGAAGATTCAATGGACCGACAAAATTGGCTATTAGGAATCGGACGATGTCAAAGACATTAATCAATATATATATGATTTTTTCCAAAAAAAAAGAATCTCAGAAATACTTTAAAATGAAATGAGAAGTCGAGCTTAATTACTGTATTTACAATGTGTATTATTTTTTGTATTATCCATTACTCAAAGTAGCCAACTTATCACAAAAACACGGTAATACCTTCCACTGCACAATTTACCTAATAGCTTTCAAGATTATATTAAATAAGAAAAATCTAGCATATAAAAATTCCTTAACCCTCTGAATGCCACTGGTAAAATCTCTTATGTCAGAGATTTAAATCGCACCTGCCAATGTGATCGGCTTTGCAAGTAGTTTAAGTACATTGTCTGGCAGGTAATGGACAGGAGCACCAGAGCCAATCTGATCGGCTCATGACACCTAAAGGGTTAAAGTAAATCAAACAACAAAACATGATCACAAAAATCAACTTATGAATAATGCAAAAAAACCTCACTTAAATAAAACACACTAAAAATTGGAGACCTACGTCGCTCACTCGGAAGAGCATTGACAGAGAGAGAGTCAAAGACCCTGGGTTCAAACCCCAGTCTAGACGTATATTTTTCTTAATTAATAAATATGGATTTTCATCAAGTAAACACCAACTCAATTGATTAATTAGTATATTTTTCTTTTCAAATATACTAAAAATTATTTGTGGCAATTACAATGACTCAGTTGCAACAAACGTTTGTATAATTTAATATCTAAAAGCTAACCCAACATAATTAAATTACTCTAATCTGTAAAATTAATAAATAGAGAGGATAAAATACAGACATAAATGCAGTTAAATATGGACATAAATCTTGTTATCAACAGAGTTGCATTGTTGAAACCTGTTATTTTCAGACACAAAGATATTAAGAGGGGGGGGGGCATGACAAGAATTTTTTTCATACTTATGAGTAAAATGTGTTAAAAATAATTCTGTAGAATTTAATATCTAAAAGCTTACCTAACGTAATTAAATTATTCTAACCTGTATTAGAGAGGACATGACAATTTTTTTTATATTAGGAATAAAATGAGTTAAAATTAATTAAATTCTATAGAATTTAATATCAAAAGTAAGTATATATATATATATATATATATATATACACACACGCAGAGGATGGAAGTAATATTACTGCAAAGATTTTAAACATGAATTCTTTGTGGTAAATACAATCAATCAGTATATATATATTTCAGGCCACAAATGTAGTTTTAAAAAAATTTTGTACAGAAATCTATTTGTGCATTACCTTATAATAATGGCGTGCGATGGTCTATAGTATATAAATTTTAATTTATTGTCTGTTCAACGGATCTGTGCCCCTGGAGATATGCAAACTAAAGCCTACTTCCTTTTCTGCCTCAGAAAATCATTTCCCTACCTGCATATTTCTCTCTTTCTCTCTTCTATCTCACTTGCACTTCAGTGTTGTCAATTTGACTTCAACCTTGCATTATTCAATATTCAAGAGACTCTGGAGGAAGTTTGGCAACATCCCTACTCAATGGCTGTTGTTTAACATAGGGGGAGGGGAGTGCAGTGAAATGGTGCGAGTACTGACACGGCTCAACTGCAGTTAAACTCACCCTTGATTTTTCTGTACTTACTAACATTTTTTTAATATTTTAAATGTATTTCAAACAATTTTTATAACATTTGACAATTTTTAAGTATTTATTTAAATATGCAAAACTCTAACATTATGACACTGTTAAGACAATATTGTGATGTGGCTGAGGTTGATAAACCAACACACAATTTTCCATCTAACATACTTATGCCACTGATCACTAAACACTTGTCAACCATTTATAATAATGTTTGGTACTATTTTAAACATTTTGGAACCATTTTATAAACATTTCTTACGATTTTTAAATATTTATAAATTACGCAAATATTGTGCATCGGGTTCTAGAGACGCAGAAATGCTTAATGTAACATCCGCTAGGAGGCTCTCAAATCGGAGTTACCAATATTTGAAAATAATTTCAAACCATATTTAGTATTAGTGTACATAAAATTAGGGATAATCTTTCCATTAAGTGCAGTGAGAATTTTTTCTAAGTCCTAGGCAGACACCACGCGCATGAGCCAATAAACGTGAAGCGGTTTACTCTATGGAATATCGCGATGCAGGCAACATTATACATGCTATTTAATAAACCTAAAAGTTAACCTAATGCAATTTAAGTACTCTTCCTGTGAAAGACCAACCTAAAAGCTAACCTAATGCAATTTAAGCACTCTAACCTGTGAAAGAATGCAATGCCCCAAAAAAATAGTAAGTTCTCATATTCTGAAGTACATAACCGATGTTGGCTGCACTGTTGTATAGAATATTCTTTAAAATCAATGTGGCTACCATATGTCTTCATGTTACGTATATAGTTAAATATCATAGAAAAATATGTTCAAATAATCGTCAGAAAAAAGTAAAATTTGTTGTAAATGGTGGGAAATAATTTGAAAATAAAACACTTGTGCATGCACAGGGTGTCTGCCTCGGACTTAAAGATTTCTCAATGCGCTTAATGGAAAAATCAGCCTAAAATTAGTTTAGTTTATAGTTTATTAAATAATATGTATGTAATTTTTTTGTTGGGTTAGGAAATGGGAAGTTGGTTTACGTCCATTTTTTTAGCATTTGGGAATAAATAATACGGCATGCATGTAAATTGTTTTGTTAGGTTAGGAAATGGGAAGTTAGTTTACGTCCATATTTTTTTTAGCATTTGGGAATTTATTCCCCAAGTTGGTAACACAGACTTCAGAGCCATCTAGCGAAAGCTACATTAACCATTACAGCAACTCCCACAACTCGTGCATGCGCACTGTGATTTTGTAGAACTTAGAAGAATTTGTGTGCGTCGGTTTCTCAACCTTATCCTTGTGATGCTGACTGCTATTTTCTCCACAGAGTATATTACTTAGTCCATGATTTTCTCCCTTCTTCCAATGTTTCACCCAGCAATAATCTAACCCACTTGTGGGTTTATCGCTGGTTGCAACGACATTAGGAAGAGATAAGTCAATGTACAGCCTTTAAAAAAAATGTTGGCACAACTCTTGATGGTGGAAAGTTAAAAGTTTTGAAGAGCGATTCACACGAGTAAGTTGTTACATGTGCTGTCTCCTTTGACATCAAATCCGGTGGCATAAGGGGCCAATCATAGATTTATACCAATCGTTATTGAAAGAATTTCAAAAAAATATATATATATCAATTGAATTTCTAAGTTAAGAGATTTATTAGATGACTGAAAGCAAGTAATGGTCTCTTAAACCAATCAATAGTAAATTAACGCTTAATTCTGGTGCAGTATTTGTATAGATTGCTTCAGTAGAGCAGTCGGTAAGATGCTTTCTTGCGACGACGTAGACCCAGGTTCGATCCTGGTCAGGATTTTTTTTAATAACGTCGTTATTTTTTATAATGCCTACACGTTACCAGCTACGTTATATAAATAAATTTGTATATATAGGGAAATGAATTCATTTAAGGAAACACACACACAGACACACACATATATATATATATTGAATAATGATTGTAAAATCTCGTTACTTTGTTTAAAAAACACAAGGCATAACAAGATTGTTTATTTCCACTATTAATGTAAAATGCATCTGATTAATTTAAATTAAGACAAGTTAATATATAATTTCATTATACAAGTAAGTCTTGGAGCATTGCATCGCTTCATACAGACAGTTTCTAGCAGGGAATGGTTGCGGTCTAGTGGAGGGTGCTTCTATTTCCCATGCAAGAGGTCGCATGTTCAATCCCGCTATCATGCTTGTTTTTTTTTCCTCTCTCGTCCTTATCTCAATTAATTTTCTTTGTTTTGTTTTTTTTTGCTTCGTTTTATTTACAGCATTTACCGCACTACTTATATATGTGAAATTATTTTTCATTGCACGTCACAACGAATTAAAACGGATTTTAGTCTCTCAAATAGTCGTATACTTGTGAACCAAACAACTGCCCTCTGGTCATGCGCAGTGGCTTCGTTTTAAATACTTTTGTACTGTTTTAAACATTTGGATATGCTATACTTCGGGTCACACGAAAATTTTTCTAAGTTCTATAGAATCGCAGTGCGCATGCGCTAAGTGCTCCAATTATCCCAGGTAGATAAATGCAACCTCCAGCAGTTGGCGGTATATGTATGTGAAATCAGTATGACCAACATTGACACAAAATTCCAAGAACTTGTCTAAAAATGTATAATTAACACGAAATGAACTACTGGAAATATGATTTTACGTTGTAACCATCCGATATTTTGAATTTTTCATAGAATAACAGATATGAAGAGGTAATTCATTTTACGTATCAAATCACATTTAAAAAGCAAGGAACCTAAAAGCTAACCAAACCTAAATCAATTACTGTAACACAAATCAATTACTCTAACGTAGGTGAAATCCAGGGAACATGGAATCACATTTAAAAAGCAAGGAACCTAAAAGCTAACCAAACCTAAATCAATTACTGTAACACAAATCAATTACTCTAACGTAGGTGAAATCCAGGGAATGTGGAAATGGTTGGCAACATCTGGAGTAGTTTGGGTTGTTGATGGTGGCAACGCTGGAACAACATAGGAAGTGGAGGGAAAATAACAAAGAATAGGAAGTAAGCAATGTAGCACGACCGTGTTTTACGCAAATATATAAATATGGAAAAAAACTCGTTGCAACATTGGAAGATGTTTAAAAGTGTTGCAAAATTTTTAAACGAGTTTAAAAGTGTTTAGTGCATCAGTGGAATAAGATATTAAATTGAAAAATTTTTGCGACCTGAAGTGTACAACAGCCAAACATTTTGCAACGTTCTTCAAGCTTTCTTTACAATATTTTATATTTATATATTTACATAAAACATGATCGTGGATAAATTACTTGCTTGCTACTTTCCCATGTTGTTCCAACGTTGCCACCATTTGAAAATAATTTCAAACCATATTTAGTGTTAGTGTATGTAAAATTAGTTTATAGTTCATTAAATAGTATGCATGTAAATTGCTTTTGTTACGTTAGGAAATGGGAAGTTGGTTTACGTCCATTTTTTAAGCATTTGGGAATCAATAATATGCATGTAAATTGTTTTCTTTAGTTAGAAAATGGCAAGTTAGTTAACGTCCATTTTTTTTTGCATTTGGAAATTTATTCCCAAAGTTGGTAACGCCGACTGCAGAGCCATCTGCCGGAGGCTATATTAACCATTACGGCAATTCCCGCAACTCACGCATGCACACTGTGATTCTGTGGAACTTAGAAAAATTCATCTGAAACATATAACCGACTTTCTCCGCTAGTTGTACAACCCCATCTGGATTTACATTAGATTGTAAACAAATGATGTGCAATATAGATGACTAATTTCAGGTGTTCCAGCTTCTTTACTATTGTCCTAATATAAAACATTCAGAAAGCCCAACACATATTTCGCAAGAAAATTCTTCTAAGTTCTATAGAATCGCAGTGCGCATGCGCTTCATGTAATCGCAGAAAGATAAATGCAACCTCCAGCAGTTGGTAGTATGTGTATGTGAAATCAGTATGACCAACATTGACACAAAATTCCCAGAACTTGTCTAAATATGTATAATTAACACGAAATGAACTAGTGGAAATATGATTTTACATGGTAATTTATTTTACGTATCAAATCACATTTAAAAAGCAAAATCAATTACTGTAACACAAATCAATTACTCTAACGTAGGTGAAATCCAGGGAACGTGGAAGTGATGTTGGCAACATCTGGAGTATTTTAGGTTGTTGATGGTGGCAACGTTGGAGCAACATAGGAGAGTAGGGAAAATAGCAGAAAGTAGCAAGGAAGAATGTAGGACAACCATGCTTTACATAAATATAAAAAAATATTGTTGCAACATTGGAACATGTTTAAAATGTGTTTAAGTGTTGGAAAATGTTTTAAACTTGTTTAAAAGAGTTTAGTGCATCAGTGGCATAAGAAATTTAATTTAAAATGTTTTGCGACGTTTAGTATACAACACCCCATATTTGTTACACATGGCTATGGTCCTTTAAGTTCCAAAGAGAACCATGTCACCTTTCCTCCTAAAAAATCCCTCCAATCTTGCCTGGGATCAAATCTATGATATGATTCCATGACGGACTATTATTTACTCTGGTGGTTCTGTGATCAAACAGACTGAAGTTCACTTATATCTAATCTAACGTTGACTTCCATATCATAAAATGACTCATTAATTGCACCGTAATTAATTTTACCACGTGACGATGTTCATGCACGTTTGTTGCAAATTAATTTAATAATATATATTTTATTAGTCAATGGAATTGTGCTTTATGTTGTATATCTTCAAACTACAATATCACGTATAAAAAAATCTCACGCTGACAAAAGTTTCTAAAATTAATAACCTTACACTAATATTATTTTAATTTTTCTGGGATTGATTTCAATTACTATATATAAGAAACAATAACAGTAATACTATTATTAAATACGGTGTTGTAAAAGGATCATCATGGAATTTGATTGATACCATTTCCTCATACGTGAAAAGTACGTCTTTTTTATGTTTTCCTTATTAGTCATAAACAGTATATCAAGAAAAAAGCAAACATCACAGACAATTGAAAGAAAAACAAATTATATCATCATCCAAATTAACAATGAACAAATCACCACAAATCATTGTTTGAAAGGTAGAAATATGGAATCAGTAAGATGAAATCTTAACACGATATCCCAATGACGGTCGCTAGGCAATATTTTTGCTGAACTTCGTACTCACATTTTACAACGCACAGTCTAAATGAACAACAATAAAATTATTTATAGAGAAACATTGTCTTACCAAATGTTAATGCTATCACACTAGCAATTAGAATAAAGGTAATTATTTTATGAAACATTGTTGTATTTTCTCTTCTTTCACAAACTTATTTCGATTAGAACAGCTGGAACAATGAAACCAAATGAAAGAGAAAACACCTCATAACCAGTACGCAACAGCAACTCGTGACCAGCTCTTCCGATAAGCGGATATACTCCCCAATTTGCTCTCTAACATGACATTTTGCTAACAAATAAATATTAGATTGAAGATATAATTGTTTATAAACATATTTTATAATAAAATAGTTTCCAAAAGTATTCAAACTAAAGAAATTACATTAAAAAATTATTTTTATAAATTAAAGTAATTTTAAAAAAATAAGAGCTCGTTCAAGAAGTGAGTAATGAAACCACAATCTGGATTTGTGATGCAGGGAACAGCAAATACCTAAAGTAAGCGATGATATTGAAAAATCTATAGTTGGTACGACTGTGGGAATTACTTAAATCAACAGATGAAAATAAATTAACATAATATTTAAATTAAAATGTTTTTTACCTCTCCCCATACGATCTTAAATTAAACCTCATAGTGTTTTTTTTTCCTATAAAAGTTTAATATAAATTAACATGGTCTCGAGATAGCGTGCAGCCTTGTCACGCAGCGGGCCCGGGTTCGATACCCGATCGGGGCAGTTTTTTTATTGGAGTTATTCCTCACCTGTAAGACAAATGTCAGGAAAACTTTAAGGCCCAAACGGCCCCCGAAATCATATGGTCATCATCATCCTTCATCAGTGTGGAAAGCAACGGGAAGCTACCACACTTACAATTCCCTAGTAAAGCTGCAAAGCATAGCATGAAAACGCTATGATTGCACTGAAAGACCTGCCCTCGGACAGAATTACTATGGATGGATAATGATACTTATTCACTGGCACTATCAAACCCATAGGTTCATGGCCGCACGGACATAATCTCTCCATACATCCCTATCCTGAGCTAATGCTGTATAATCTACTTCCCTCAAATCATAGTTAATGTTATTCTCCCCCCTCATTCTTGGTCTACCAACTGGGCATTTTCCTACAAGAAGCTTCCATGCACGTCTTTCATTCCCCATATGTGCAACATATTATAATGATATTGTGAATAATTGTTAATGTTTATGCCAGGTCTAGAATGGTGAAGTGGGCTGCACACTAGTATGGAGAACTAGGGGTCCAAGGTTCGATTCCAGGTTCAGACGTTAATTTTTCTTTTCACAATATCATTATAATATGATCCATTATTGGAACTGTGTTAAAAAAACAGTATTGGAAAATGTAAAATAAATTAACATGTTTATGCTGAGCTCAACAATCCGCTGTAAGGCATAGAGAACGAAGCTTTAGGTGAATGTTTAAGTGACGTGAGGGGTCGGATGAGATGTTCTTAGGGAAATACTATACATTTTCAAAAAACATACTTGCATTATTAAAAATAGTAAGACTGAATGTGCCAGGTTGAAGGTAAATGTTTCTGGAGTAATGTATACTTTTTCCCCTCCCACCTGGTTTGTTTTCGTTCATTTCCTCCCCTAAAGTGCGTTGTTCAGCTCAGCATATAACAGTAATACCAAAAATTTTGGACAATCACATGGTTTCACCTCCATTTTTTTAATAAATGTATTATGAAGCACAAAATCTACAATTTGTATTCAGACCCAGATATTGTAAATGTTATTAAAATTGCAAACTGAGATGGGTGGGTCATATAATGAGAATGGAGGAGAAGAATACTACTAGAAAGCTTATACTACTAAGACCAGATGAAGGAAAAAGAGGAAACCGAAGTTGATGGATGGATGGAATAGAAGGAAAACTCGGGGTCCGGGGATGGAGAAAGAGGGCATTAAATAGGGATGCATGGAGGAGTGTCATAATAGCAGCCAGGGCTCATAAAGGACTGTAGAGCTGGAAGAAGAATTATTAAGCACAAAATGAAATATGCCGCATTTCCACTTACATAACTCAAATAAAAGAACAGAAAACACGCAATTTGTGTCAGTATGTGAATATTTATGAGAGAATGTTTTTATTCAATGTCCCAGGTTGTCATTTCGATATTTCTGGTGTTCTCTCTAGACATTGGCATAATTGTAACCCTCTCGGAGGTTGGGGTACGTGGAAGGGAACGGTTATGGCTGCCCCGATGATACGATGGGTGATGATTATGATGGCCATACGATGTTCATGGACAATTTGTCCTTAAAATTTCTCAACTTTTGTCTTACAAGTGAGGAAAACCTCGAAAAACCTCACCTAGAAAACTTATCCCAAACAGCGATCGAACTGGACCCGCTTTCTGACAAGGCAGCATGTTGTCTCGAGACCATAGCAGTGGATATACCTGACATATACATTGTTTTCTTTTTCTTTTTTAATATGAGAAATACCATGAAATTAAGCGAGAAGTTGAAAGTAAGCTCTAAATAACACAATATAAAATATGTATTAGTCATTGCTCAAACAGAATAGCCAACTCATCACAAAAACATCCTATTAATAACAAACAAGTGAATGCTAAAACAATCTGGTGTAAACTAACTTGTCCATTTTCTCACCTAACTTGCCCAAATTAATCTGATGTAGACTAATTATTGCAACGTAAGTCATTTTCCTTCATTTTGAGAAAAACAGTGTTTATTTGTCAGTATACAAAGAAACAAGTTAGCTTAATATTGATAATCATGGAAATATTTATTATCTTAAGTGATTATATTAAATTGTTGATGTATCTGATATACAGTTTGCAATTTTTTCTTTAAATTTACACATTCCTGTAAAAAAACTTATACCACTATGCCATATACCCCTTCATATGTGAGTAAACATGTTGGCAATTAACTATAGCAGGAGCATGTGTTATCACTAGAGCCCCAGAATCTTATGTATTTTCTATTCCTTTATATGTAGACACAAGGGAACAGAAGATGTTTACAAATTAATGCATGGTCATTGCAGTATTCAAGTTTCATTTGACATATTTTAGTGAATATTACATATTTCATATCCATCCATCCATAGTAATTCTGCCCGAAGGCAGGTCCTTCACTGCAATCATAACATTTTCATGCAATGCTTGTAGCTTTACTAGGGAAATGTAGGTGTGGTAGCTTCCCGTTGCTTTCCACACTGGTGAAGGATGATGATGATGGCCATATGATTTCGGGGCCCATTTGGGCAAGTTTTCCTGACATTTGTCTTACAGGTAAGGAAAAAAACTGCCCTGACCGGAGATCGAACCCGGGCCCACTGCGTGACAAGGCATATTTTTTTCACTCTTTAGCTCTTTTTCTTTCATTTTCTTTCTACTTTCTCTACAACTATTTATGTACATATATTTTTTCTCCTCTTTAGTACTAGTAATTAATGAAATAAAGTGAATATTGTACAAGCTGTGACATATTAGATATAGCTAGTACACAATGTCAAAGTATCTGACGATATAATTAATCTACCTTGCAGTTAAAGCAATGCCATCTCCATTTCGCTATCTCGGGGTCCTTGAGGCCATTCGCTTTTTGTTTCTATTCATTGTTGATATATCGCAATCTTTTATACTGCTGTGCTAGCGAGAACAGTTAAACTGCTTTGTGTAGCATTGGTAAGGCTGTACATGTATTCTGATATAATTAATGAGTTATTTATTATTTAGTTTTCTCTGAGAAGCCATCTAGTGTGCATCATAGGCCAGAGAAGCTTACTGTTAACTCTAACCTGTGATTCAAGAATGGCGCCATAAGGATCTTCACTTGCCAAAAAATAAAAGCATGGATTACAATAGATGATATTTTAACACATTGGTGACGGGCCATGGAGATCTCCATGTTTAAATGGCCAGCGCTAGACGACGGGTCACGGAGATTTCCGTGTTTACATTTTCTATGGTTTCCAGCCTCTTCGCTTTTGAAGGAGCATGCAATTTTGTTTTTTCTCATTGTGAAATAAACTTTAGTTGTTTTTGTACCCCTCTCTTCTCTTTTATGAAATTGCCAACTTTACAGAAAAAGTTGTTTACAATTTTAAAACAGACGGCTGGTGAAATATGAAATTTTAGTGCCGATAGTTAGGCGATTACGGGATATGTATGTAACCTGTTAATATATGTTGCAGAGGGGAAAAATTAGAAGAAACACTATTTTGCATTCTGGAGCCGAATTTATATCATCATGTCTACCAGGATAATTATTATAACAGTGTGGCTATAGCTAAAAATTTGCTCGTAAGAAAGACGATAGTTTGTGAAACAATAGAGATTAACAGAGGGATTCCAAAATCATTTGTGGAAGCAGGAAATAAACTCAAACCAGGAGAATGTGTATTTTGTAGTAAGGGGGACCTTTTGCTACAAACATCCAAAGACAAAAGAGACGTAAGAATGGTTAGCACATTGTATCAGGCAACACGAGATTGGGAGGGGTAAAGTTGTAAAAATGCCCTATTGAGTACTTCAATATAACAAGTATGTAGACAGGGCTGACCAGTACCTATCATATTACTCCATCCTTAGAAAAACAGTGAAATGAAGCAAGAAAGTTGGCTTCTGAATTGTGCACCCTTTAATGCTTTTTTGGGTCTATAAATTTCAAAATCCTAACAATATGGCAAACAGAAGTTTTTTGCTTGAAACAGCCTCTTGTTTGGCAGTCGTAAAATTAGGAACAGATGACAGGGAAGAGGAGGAAAGATAGAGTGAAAAGGACACCATGTCAAGACCCACCAAGAAGGCTGAGACATGAAGAAACATAAATTAACACCAACTGTGTCTGAAAAAAAAAACCTTCCAAACCTTGACACGTTTGTAGTGAACACAAGAAAAGAAACTCGCTACATATGCTCTTTTGCCCTGTGTCTTTACATAAAGGGAAATGTTTGTAACGCTATCAAACCCTCAATTTCTACTAGAAGGTCTGGTGAGAACACTAATAAAGATTTACTTATGCATTATTGTTATTTACTGTAAATATATTGATGTAAAAATCACACTGTGCTAGCGCGGTTTAAAATTTAAAAGTCCACGCTACTGACAGAAATGTCCAGTCTAGCAGCGGTGGGTGGAACGTACAGATGTCGGTCACCAATGTGTTAACTACTGATGGTAAAATAGTGCACCAAGTATGTGAAAAAATTATAAGTTGTTCAATGAAGTCACAATTAGTCGAAGTGCATTACATAACAAGAACAAACAATACCATTCTTCTAGGAAGCAAGTTCTACAGACACAAATGCAACAAGAGCCTACTACTTCGAAAAATGCTTTTTTCAAAGACATATTTACTACAATGGTAGCAGCAGACATACCATGATACAAACTACAAGTGCCAGAATATCACTCTTTCTTAGAGAAACACTGCCATTGGCCAATTCCGACGAGTCAACACTACGAAAGTGTTATCTAGTTGTCTGCTACCAATAAATCTTGGAAGAAATAAGAATGAAAATGGGAGATTGCTGTGGCTGAGATTGCGGACGTTATGGGTCGCTATATAACCAATCTCATCATGGGAAAATTAAACCCTGCAGCTCCTGCAAGCCATTTTTTTATTGACTCCAGAACTCTAGAACATACAAATCATTCTATGGTAGCCAGATTTATTAACGATGGATTAAAGATATTGTGGCCTTATGTAGTCCAATGGGGGAAAAAAATACTAGTTTTATTCTCCGACAATATGGCATATATGTTGAAAGATGCATGTGCTCTCAAAGTGTTCTACCCAAACTTAATACACTTCATATGTCTCGCTCATGTTCGCCAATGTGTGACTGAAGAAATAAGAAAAAACTTCCTTCAAGTTAATAAACTTATTTCATCCATAAAAAGAGTTTCTGTGAAAGCTCCTCAAATAGTTCTGTGTTACAACCAGCAATTGCCACATATGCCTCTAGAATCAGTACTTACAAAGGTGGGGTACATGGATACATGCTGTGAACTATTATACTGAACATTTTGAATCTGTAAAGTTTGTAGTTGAAATGTTCTTGCCAGAGTCTGATTTTTCAGTATGTGAAGCTCAAGCTGCTTCCAGGGAACCTAAAATGGACTGCTCAATTTCATACATTACAGGCAATTTGGTTGGTTTTCAGGGAAGATTGAAAAATTGGAACTTTCTTGCATGAAACCATAGATATTATGAATGTTAAACAAATACTGTAAAACGAAAAGTTGGAATCAACGTTTCTTGAAAGTTCCAGGCAGTAATTGACAGAAACCCCAAATATCCTACTTTCCTCAGTATACAAGATACTTAATGGTGAAGAGGTACCATTGGTGGGCATATCTCCAGGGAAAATGGCCTTATTGAAGTATAGCCCTGTGACATCTTGCGATGTAGAACCTTCGATTTCTTCATACAAGAACAATTTATCTGACAGACGTCTATCATTTACTCCAGAAAACATGGAGAAGTATCTCATAGTGCAATGAAATAAACAATTTGTATTACTTTTCTTTTCTAAATTTCTTTAATGGTTTATAAGGAAATGTTTCTAATTTTGTTTTCTGTACCGGTATATAAATTTAAACATGGCGTGCAGAGCAGTTAGGAGCTTGCATGTATTAGGCTCAACACTTCAAATACTCAGAAGATATTATTAAAACTGAAGATTGTGCAGTGCTTAAAATATCAAACTATGGTTAACAATTTGATAAATAACTACTAAGATTACTTTGGAGCAAAAAATATTACACATAGGATCACTTGTGAGTAAAATTAGCTAATATTAATGTGTAATTCTTAATTACACATTTATTTGATATTATATATTCAATTACAAATTTTACTACATATTTCTCAATTTGATACTACATAAAAATCCGGGCTCCAGTTATCACACTGGCAAACATGAAACTAGCAGTCACTTATCAAATATTCACATGTGGAAACCTGGCATACTCTTCTTCTTCTTCGTCAGGCTCTACGACTTCCAGTGGAATGTCTTGGCCTTCTCAACCAGTTTACGCCACTTCTTCCTATCTTGTGCAGTAGATTTCAAATCAAAAATCCCCATCTCTCTCAAATCCTCAATTACGTCATCCTCCCATCGATCCTTGGGTCTTCCCCTTGGTCTTGTTCCTTGTGGCTTCCAATTCAAAATATCATTCGGCAATCTTCCCTTTGGCATTCTTAGTGTATGTCCAAACCATTGTAATCTTTTGGATTTGATGAAACTAACTATAATTTCTTTATTATTCTTGAGGTATAATTCGTCATTCCTTCTCAACCTCCAATTTCCATTTTCCTTTACTGGACCTAGCACTCTTCTAAATATTTTCCTCTCAAACGTTAATAGTCTTAATTTATCTGCTTCTTTTAGTACCCAGGTTTCAGCTCCATAACATATGATTGGTCTTATTATTGCTGTATATAATTTGAATTTAACATTTTTTGATATTAATTTGCTTTTGAATATATCGAAATTAGCAAAATATGCTTTATTCCCTTGCGATATTCTTGTTTTGATTTCTTCTTCAACAGTATTATTATCGTTTAGTATTGTGCCTAGGTACTTAAAGGAGTTAATTTGATCAATACAGTCACTATTTATAGTTAGTTCAGTCAAATTTGTTTTATTTCTCATAACCTGGCATACAATAGCCAAAATAAAAGTCAAAATAACCCTAAATCTTCTTTACATACTAGGCCTACCCTCTTTTAAGATTCAATTCTTTTGTATGGATTTCTTTTTGGACTAAATCTACTATCACTTTCTTTTTAAAGAAATAAAACCTACCATAATATTTTCATTTTGCAATTAAATCAATTTACAATACTTTTGTATCAATATCTGTCAACATTGGATTAAAGTGGGGGTGTTTTTCGACTGCATACCTTCCGGGTACAAACGAACAAATCAAAAATACAAAATATTACCTTTATTTTTTGAAACTAGCCTCAATATATTTCGGAAGAAAAATGCAGCGCTATTGAAGAGGAAATATGAAGAATAATTGCAACATTTTTAGGCTTGGCGAATTGAAATTTTTGTCAAGATCACTTGTTAATTGTTATACTGTACTTAATTGAAACTATTAGCTATATTTTAGCTGCTAATAAAGTACAACTACACATTCAGTTTGACTCACCTTTTCATTTGAGAAAAAATTTTAAGTAAGTTTTGTTTGAATTTTTCAATATCATTTTTAATTTTATATAATAATGGCAGTTTAGAAAATAATTCCTTCAAAAGAACACCAGATGACAGTTTGGATAATTATTGGCAAAAGAAAAAATTGACAGTCGTGAAAACAGCTGAGGATGGTGATGACGGTCGTTGATACTGCAGTGCTGTGTTTAAAAAACATAGAAGCATGATGTAAGAAAAAATCACGATTAATTTAATTCTTATCATTTTTAATACCGTATGATTTTTGTACAGACTGGGCATACATATGCCATTAAAGTGATTTTTTGTCACTGTAGAGCTGTACTATGTCTTCACTATTATTTAGGGTGCTAAAAATGTGTTCAATCGACACCATAGTGCATGGTAAAGACAGTCATATTACAATTGTGTTTTTAATGGATGGAAAAATCGTACTCGTCCACGATGTTAACGAAATCACCTCCTCTATCCTTGTCACTTCGTTTCATTCACATACAGTGCCATAGTTCAATTTCGGTGGACAAACCCTCAATTTTTTGAATACTCTGAAATATTGCTCGCCATTGCTTGGACATCTTTCAGAGATTTTTTAGGTTCTTAGGGTGCAGCATTTGAAGTTCAAAAGCAGGACCCTGTTGTTCTCCAAATCTGTCTGACAAAGCTGTGTGAAAGGAGTTCAAATACGGATTTTAGATGACCACCTTAAAGTAATCTTCGGGGTTACATTGTGGATTAGCTCAACGTGTCTGCTTATTGGATATTCTTGGTAGTGTGATTTCCACACCTAGCTCAGAAGCAATTAACTCCATCTCTTTCATGATGCCTTCGGAGATCTCATCTTTTCTGCGATGATCTATTACCAAGCTTTTAATGTTTTCAACATGGGCCGTGCATTTAATTAAATCTATAGCCACGGCTTCCAGCAAATTAATGACAGGTTCCTAATAATTAGAATATTTTGCTATCGGGCATAAACAAAAGATGAAAGTACTTTTACTTGCAACTGATCAGTTTGTTTTCGGTTTGGTGCGTTTTCTTCTACGGCAATCAATTTCAAGCTATTCAATTCCAAAAAGTGTTTCTTAAATATCCCAATACTTTTATATTTTTGTGACCAACATGTTTTGCACAGCATGGAGATGCTTGGGACGTGCTGTCTTCTCAACGGCGAATCTCAAAAAAAGTTTATAATATCCTTAATTGTAGTTATCGTGTTTTTCACCTCGGGCACAATATTTAAATCATTTACCACAAGATTGATTTTGTGGCTCGCGTAGTGGAATTAAACATCTTTGAAAAAAAAACTAGCGCAGACGTTTCTGGACCCCGTTGTCTTTTCTTGCTATTGTTGAGCAGCCATCATAGCCCTGGCTGACACATGTCTATCTCTTTGAAAATAAAGCTCAATTTCTGTAGCAATTGATTGGACGTCCATTCTTTTCAGTTCAACAAGTTTAGACAAGTGTCTATGCATCGAAAAACAAGCTCAGGTATTCAGCGTTTCTGGACCCCGTTATCATTCCCTGCCATTGTTGAGCAGCCAACATAGCCCTGGCTGACACATTTGTGCGAGTCAATGTCTATCTCTTAGAAAACAAAGCTCAATTTCTGCTGTACTTGATTGGACATCCATCCTTCTCAGTTCAACAAGTTTCTACAAGCGTCTATGCATTGAAAAACAAGCTCAGGTACTCAGCCAAAATTCGAGAAATGAATGCTGCATTAGCCGTTCATAATAGAGGTCTAGAATTTTCTGGTGTACTGGTGATGCTTATGTCCACTGGGACAGGTACTTGATAAATTGATATATCACATCGATTGAGTTTGGCGGGCATATTATTATTTTTCTATATTTTACACCTACATTCAGATAGAAGAAAATCTCATTCTATCTAGTGTTAATTGATCAAAAATCATTGCACCCACCTCGCTAAGCCCATGCCTGTCAATAATATATAAAATACCATATTCTTCATGAAGATAGTAACGACAACGGGGTTAGATTAGTCACATTTGCCACATCAAAGAATCTCATTGTTAAGAGCACAACATTTCAGCATAAGGATATTCACCTGGACGTCCCCAGATGGAGAAACTCGGAACCAGATAGATCATGTATTAGTGGATAAACGCTGGCACAGTAGCATCATCGATGTTAGATCAGTTAGAGGGACAGACTGCAATTTGGATCATCATCTGGTCAGAGTGAAAATTAGACAACGGCTATCGCTTATGAGAGGAACAAACACTAAAGATGATTCTGTAAAATTTGAATTAAAAAACTTGAAAAATGATGAAATGCGGCAACAATACCAAATCAAAATTGCTAATAGATTTGAAGTACTGGAATCTTCAGATGACAATGTGGCAAACGAAGAAGAAACTGATATAAATAAAGAATGGGAGGCTATAAGAGATACTATTAAATTGTCAGCATCAGAAAGCATTGGTTGTTTAAAAAAGAAGCAAAACAAGAAATGGTTTGATGAGGAATGTGCCGACATTGTAAAGAAAAGGAAGCTAGCAAATATGAAATGGTTACAAGATCCAAATGAGGTAAATTTAGAGCAATTGGGTAGTATTAGACAGCAAACCACCAAGTTACTAAAGAGTAAAAAGAGGGTATATTTGAGAGAGAAGATTAATGATCTTGAAATGAATGCAAAAAATAGGAACATTAGAGAATTATATCAGGGAATTAGTATAGAGAAGAAAGGGTTTCAGGCTAGAAGAAAAATAATTCGGAATGAAAATGGGGATATGATTGCAGATTCCAGGAGTATATTAAATAGATGGAAAAGTTATTTTAATCAGCTATTAAATGTACATACAGAACAGGACATTGAAGAGGATAATTTACAGACAGCAGAAATGCTAGTCGCAGAGCCAAGTGCATTAGAGGTTGAAATGGCAATTGAAAAATTGAAGATGTATAAAACATCAGGTTCAGATGAGATCCCAGCAGAACTGATAAAATCAGGGGGAGAAAAATTGATGGACAAGATACGCTGCTTGCTTAGTATGATTTGGGAAAAAGAAGCTCTTCCAGATGAATGGAAGGAATTTAATTATCGTACCAATTTATAAGAAAGGAGATAAAACTGATTGCAACAACTACAGGGGCATCTCATTACTTTCAACTTCGTACAAAATTCTAACAAATATATTAGTAAGCAGACTTACTCCCTATATTGATGACATTCTAGGAGATCATCAATGTGCATTTAGAAGAAACAGGTCTACAACAGATCAGATTTTTAGTATAAGACAGATTTTAGAAAAGAAGTGGGAATATAATGGTACTGTACATCAACTGTATGTAGACTTCAAAAAAGCATATGATTCAATTAAAGAGAGAGAAGTTATATAGTATCCTGCTGGAGTTCGGAATTCCTAAAAAGTTAGTTAGACTTATACGAATATGTCTAAATGGCACAAAGAGTAGGGTGCGTGTAGGCAAACAATTTTCGGACACTTTTGAAATCCAGAATGGGTTGAAGCAAGGAGATGCACTATCTCCTCTACTATTTAATTTTGTACTAGAGCATGCCATTAAATCTTTAGAGAATGAGGAAGGCTTACAACTGAATGGTATTAATAAGCTGTTAATTTATGCTGATGATGTAGTATTGTTGGCTGATAGTGAGGAGATACTAAAGGACAACACGCACACACTATTGAGTAACATTAAGAAATTAGGACTGGAAGTAAATATCAATAAAACTAAATATATGGTCACATGTAGAAATTCATTAAATAATGGAAATGGACAGCTAATGACAAATGAGGGAAATTTTGAGGAAGTGGCTGAATTCAAATACCTAGGAACAATAATCACAAATAAGAATGAGATGCACAAAGAAATTAAACATAGGCTCAATTCTGGAAATGCGTGCTATTATGCATTGCAGAGACTCTTAATGTCCTAACTCTTTTCAAAAAACGTTAAACTGAAAATATATAAAACCATTATTTTACCAGTTATGCTATATGGGTGCGAAACATGGACTCTTACTTTAAGGGAGGAAAGGGGATTACAAGTATTTGAGAATAAAGTACTTAGGAAAATTTTTGGACCAAAGAGAGATGAAGAGACAGGTGAATGGAGAAGACTACATAACAATGAACTACATGTTATTTATAGGAAGCCAGATATAATAAGAACAGTTAAGTCTCGTAGACTGCGATGGGCAGGACATGTTGCACATATAGGGAATGAAAGACTTGCATGGAAGCTTCTTGTAGGAAAGCCAGAGGAAAACGCCCAGTTGGTAGACCAAGAATGAGGTGGGAGAATAACATTAATTATGATTTGAGGGAAGTAGATTATACAGGAAATGATTGGAAAGCATTAGCTCAGGATAGGGATGTATGGAGAGCTTATGTCCATGCGGCTATGAACCTACGGGTTAGATAGTGCCAGTGAGTAAGTAAGTATATAAATTATGGAGTACCTCATTGTGGGCCTACATTCTTATTTCTTATACATGATTTGGTCCTTCCAGAAAAATTTCATGAGGCACTTTTTAATTTGAAAATAATGAAAATGTATTTATTTTTTTTTGTGATACCTATATAATACTGTACATTGGTAATTAAAACAAATCTTATTGTTGAAGTTTCCATGTCAATAGAAAACACATACAAAAAAAAAATCTACTACTTATTTAATTTCAAATATTTTGAGTATGAATGATTCCACAAGGCTACAAACGGAGAATACCACAAACATCATACCTAATGAAAATTCTGGTGATCTCGAACAGAACGATGAAATTTTTAAAAAATCTAAAGAATGTAACACAATACTGCCTTTAAATGATGCATCAAAAATTTCTCTCAACACTTGGGAAAACTGCAAAAATGTTACAAACTATAGACAAGGAGAGTTATGGGAAATAAAGAGTGAAGGTTACGTAGATGCAAATGATTCTACACTGAACATCCGCAGAGCAAGCCATGTTGCTATAATGGTAGATTCTGATTTAAGTTCATGGCCAAGTGATTCTGATATAACTGCTCTGAGGGTAAAAATGAAAGGGCGTAAATATAAACGCCAAATGAAAAAAGAAATGGCCAGCTTTCAAGATGGTCAAGAGATACCAGGTGATGGCACACATTTAGGAGAGAGTATGTCTTTAGTTAATTTGGCTACATTAGTTTTTAATTATTCCAACAGTGAACTCGATGAAGGTACTGAGTATTTATTACCATTATCATCCTGGGAGTGTAATGTACAGCAACCTGAGTTATCAGAATCAAATATACTTTTGCCTTCAATAAAAGCTGGTCAAAAATCCTCATTAACACAGCATGACTTACTTCCTAATCAAGAGGATTCAAATACTCTATCATTTAATAACACACAGTTAGAAAATATTTTTAAATCTTCATCTTCGTTAGTAAATTCTCAAATTATTCAATCCAATCATTCTCTAAAGTTTAATGAAAATAAATTGGAATTGGTACAACTAACACATGAGGATGAAGGCACTACTGAGTTTTTATCGCAACCTACATCTAATAAACACTGTAAAAGAATGGATGTCTCCCATGTTATTTTAAAATATATATGCCCATGTATGCATCATAAGAAAACAGCTAGAAAATGAGACACACAATACTTACTAATGCATTATTGAACTTAATTCTTAATACATTAAAATGTTCATGATTTATTTGTATGAAATGTTTTTATGTAAGTAAAAGTTTATTTTGCTTCTATTTTCAAATTAATGTTATAATGTTCTTATATGAAACACCAATGTGCAGTATACAATACAGTACTCTGAGTAATTATTTAAAAAAAAACTGAAAATGAGATATTTAGTATTATCGCCTCACTATGATGCTTAACAAACGGCTCGCTTTGTTTCCCCGCAGCTGTTATATGTTATTGAAATACAAAGATCTCGACTGCCGCGACTACGACGATGTTGCCACATTGCTATTCTTCCCTCAGTTTCAATTAAAATTCGGAACGACGTGGAACATTCGATCCGGTTATAAAATTGTATACCGTGATTAATTGTATAATTATCAATGATTTATTATGATATGTAGCTAGAATAATAATACCATATCTACATATTATATTAGTTGATATATAAGTGATTTGAACATGTGGCGGCCATGGGAAAAAATTTCAGACTGAACAGTTAATAATAATAATAATAATAATAATAATAATAATAAATATAATATTTTCAGCATGATTTTGTATGGATATTAAAATTATGTAATGATGTTGGAAATAAATTATTTATTAAATAAATACGTATATAATTTTAATTTTAAAACTTAAACAATACCAAATAATAACATAAAAATTAAATAATAAAATAAATAATCAGTAATAAACGCCCATAGCGCTATGAGAAACGTGACAACACCGCGTGGCACCTGCTTTTATATAAACTGTTAACTATCAGAGTGAGGCTATAATACTGTGGGATGTCAAAGTATTATTGCTTTTTAAACACTGAATGTTAATTAAGGTAGAATATGTTTATCACTCACCTCATATTGTTCAATATTGTTCATATTGAACAATATGAGGTGAGTGATAAACATATTCTACCTTAATGAATATACCTCATAGTGAGAATTCCTAAAATAAGTAACTGAATGTTAAGATAATTATAAATAAGAAATCTGTATCTCCTTAACAAGATTGTGACATTATGCATTCATTTTAAATCTGATTGTCAATATATAACTTAAATGCATGCGGAGACTGGATGCACAGTCAAAGAGGCCTGGATTTGTTTCAAGTGTTTTAGCTGGTGTAGAATTGTGAAATAAGATGTTTCTTCTTACACTATATTCCCTAATCTATATACAGTATATATATTATATAAATAAATGTATGTATGTATGTGCTAGTATAAGTCTCAAACACCTAGAACAATATTATTATAACCAAATTTGGTACACATTAATTACAATCTGAAAAATTGGCTGCAAGGGGTTAAATACCTCGGGAGACTAATGAATTATAAAATGTTATATCCCTGCATAATTCTAGAAAGCCTGAAACAATTTCAATCAAACTCGATATACACATAAATTATAATCTGAATGAGATTCTATGAGGGTATCACCCCTAGGAGGAGATGAAATATAAAAATTATCAATATTAATGAATCTATAGTTTTTGAGGTCACTAACCTGATTGGTGACAGCCCTGATGGTATTTAAGCCCAAATTTGACTTTACCACCTCTAAAGAGGTGAAAGTGGGAGAGAAGGAATGAAAAATAAAATGTCAAAAGTGTCTAATATTAGTGTTGAATCCATAATTTTTGTGGTCACTAAGCTTACTGGTGACAGTTCTGATACCATTTAAGCCAAGTTTAACCCTAGTACCCCTAAAGGGATAAGAAGGAGTAAAAAATAAAATTTCAAAAAGTGACCGAGATTACTTTTCAGTGTTGCTATGCAGATTGGTCCATAATCCCAATGACATTTAAACCGAAGTTTGACCCCTAGCACTTCTAAGGGGCAAGGGGTCAAAAACAGAATGACAACATTGGCCAAGATTAGTGTCGAATCCATTTTTTTTTGGGCTGCTAAGCTGACTGATGACAATGCAGATGTTACATAAGACCAAGTTTGACTCTTAGCACCCCAAGGGGATAAGAAGTAAGAAGTGTACAAAATGACCGAGAATTAGCAGTGTTAGGAGTCACTAAGGTCATTGGTGACAGTACATATGTCATGTAAGCCCAGTTTTGATTCCTAGCCCCCCCCCAAGGGGTGAAAAACATGTACAAAATTATTGTGATGATGACTAATTGACTGTGGGATCATTAAGCTCAAAGGCCACAATCCCGACGGAATTTAAACCCAAGTTTGATCCCTAGTATGGCAAAAGGGGTGACACATAGTAATAATCATAAAGGATCAATATTGATGTCGAATTTTCAATGTTCTGAGATGAACAGTGACACTCCCAATGCCGTTTAAATCCATATTTAGCCCCATCTACATAAGGAGTGAGAAAAAAAAAGTCAAATTGACTGAGGATAGTGTCAAATGCATAGTTTTTGGGTCACTAAGCTGACTAATGTCAAGAAGATTGAGATGAATAAATACTTGAGAAATAAACTAACTAAATAAAATGGTCAAAAGGTGTAAGATCGTTGTGACCTAAAAATAGTTTGAACTCAAATTGCTCATCCCACAGTGGCCATACGAATGTTAAACTGATTGAACTCCTCTACGTACTGATTAAAAGTATATATCACCTATGTAAAGTGGTGCTTACATTTAAAATAGATCACATTTATCTCACCTATTCACCCATGCAGAACCCAAAAAGTGGCATGTGCACACGTACACACTTGCCAAATGACATATTTCTCAGATATGGGTTCCCTCTCTTAATTTTTATGTAGCATATTTATTGTATTTAAATAATGAGCTAAAATATCAGTTCTTGAAATGAGTTTTTTTTTTACTTTAACTTACTGGCGCTATCAAACCTGGAGGTTCATAGCAATTTTTTTCCTATATCTGCAATTGAATAGTTGCCCTGAACAGAGATCTAAACCATAAAAAATTTGAAAGTTGAGTTGTCAGTGTATTAGTGTTATCAGGAAAATATTATGACATGGTGCATGTAAAACTATCCCTGCTCTCTTCCAGACATGTTTTATTTAATTTTAAAAGTTCGCATTCAAGCAAGTAGTGATCTATAATGTAACAAAATGGCGGAAGAAGTTAGTCAAGTCATGGGTAAGATCTGTTTTCGGGGTAACTATTCAATTATTACAGAATAAATAAGTTTTAATATAAAATTATAAGTGTCCTGATTTTTAATTATGAATAAAAAAAAGTCTTGTGGTCTTCTCAAAAAATACTGTTGTGCAGAAATGTATTACTTCATGGGGTACTCCTTAGTATAGTTGTTTAAAAAAATATACTATAGACCAGATTCAAGTCCCAATGGGGTCAGAATGTTTAAACTGCCCTAAAGCTCTTGGTGGCACCATGGTTCTGGTCATAAGTACCAGCCATTTGTTCTGGGAGTAAAGGCACCATCCATCTTCCAGGTCTAAATCTCATGCCAATTGTCTAGGAAGGTGGGAACCTTAACCTCCTACTAGGGCCTGTACTGGGATCACTAAAATTACTTTATAATAATGATGAACATTGTCTAATTTTCACACAACACATGGGGACATGAAATGGTACAATTTTTTCCTTTAGTATTTTTCAATAAAATACAGAAGTCATATTATTAATAGTATATTACGATGCGAGGTTGGGTATATTATTAATAGTATATTACGATGCGAGGTTGGGAAGTGGTTTTTACAGAAGCGAGGAAAATGTTTAAAAACCAAGCGATAGCAAGGTTTTTAATTTCCGAGATCCTGTAAAACATTTCACAAACGTGCATTGTACATTATTTTTTGCGCAATGGTGTTTTTAAAATAATAAATAATAGTAAAATAATATCTTTGTTGGAAATATTTGCATTTATTATAAACAACTGACTAACATTAACAGTGTTTATTAGTTGAAACTATTGGAGGCTGTGATACCAATCAGTTATAAAATGGCAGCAAGTACATATTTATCGTTTTAAAGCAATGGGAAGCTACCACACCTACAATTCCCTAGTAAAGCTGCAAGCATAGCATGGAAATTTTATGACTGCGGTGAAGGACCTGCCCTCGGGCAGAATTACCATGGATGGATGGATATTGTTTCAAATAAAGTTCAGTTCGATGTTTTTATTATTAATTTCATACATCTCAATGATGGATAAATCATATTTAAAGAGAAAAATTATACGCTCAGACCGGGACTTGAACCCGGGACCCTTGGTTTTCTAGTCCAAGTGCTCTACCATTTGAGCTACCTGAGCAAGTACCGATCTAAACGCAAATCTTTCTCTATATACATTGAAATTTATAATGTAATGTATAATTCCCAAATATGTCTTCTTAATATAGGAGCCGCCATTTGCAAAGATAGAAGCAAAGGCTTCAAAGCATTTGGTGGGCGGGAATTTCAACATATATAGAGAAAGATTTGCATTTAGATCGGTACTTGCTCAGGTAGCTCAAATGGTAGAGCACTTGGACTAGAAAACCAAGGGTCCCGGGTTCAAGTCCCAGTCTGAGCGTATAATTTTTCTCTTTAAATATGATTTATCCATCATTGAGATGTATGAAATTAATAATAAAAACATCGAAAATAGCCGTACTGGCATTTATAATGTAATGTATAATTCCCAAATATGTCTTCTTAATATAGGAGCCGCCATTTGCAAAGATAGAAGCAAAGGCTTCAAAGCATTTGGGGCGGGAATTTCAACGTATATAGAGAAATATTTGCGTTTAGATCGGTACTTGCTCAGGTAGCTCAAATGGTAGAGCACTTGGACTAGAAAACCAAGGGTCCCAGGTTCAAGTCCCGGTCTGAGCGTATAATTTTTCTCTTTAAATATGATTTATCCATCATTGAGATGTATGAAATTAATAATAAAAACATCGAAAATAGCCGTACTGGCATTTATAATATAATGTATAATTCCCAAATATGTCTTCTTAATATAGGAGCCGCCATTTGCAAAGATAGAAGCAAAGGCTTCAAAGCATTTGGGGGCGGGAATTTCAAACTATATAGAGAAGAATTTGCGTTTAGATCGGTACTCTACTTTCTCAGGTAGCTCAAATGGTAGAAGCACTTGGACTAGAAAACCAAGGGTCCCGGGTTCAAGTCCCAGTCGGAGCGTATAATTTTCCTCTTTAAACAATGATTTATCCATCATTGAGATGTATGAAATTAATAATAAAAACATCGAAAATAGCCGTACTGTCATTTATAATGTAATGTATAATTCCCAAATATGTCTTCTTAATATAGGAGCCGCCATTTGCAAAGATAGAATCAAAGGCTTCAAAGCATTTGGGTCGGGCATTTCAACGTATATAGAGAAAGATTTGCGTTTAGATCGGTACTTGCTCAGGTAGCTCAAATGGTAGAGCACTTGGACTAGAAAACCAAGGGTCCCGGGTTCAAGTCCCGGTCTGAGCGTATAATTTTTCTCTTTAAATATAAAGTTCAGTTCATTTAAAATGCAGTGATTTGTTTCATATAATGTATATTAACACTACCTTTTGGATATATTTTTGTATATATATTGTACGTAGTATACATTGAGGGCAGTGGTTTTACTTCACACACGTGGTTTGTAATATGTAATATTACAGTATAGTTATTTAGGTTGGCAACCCCAAAATGTAGGAAGTTGAACTTTCAATCATGGTCGCCATTGCTGTAAGTACAACAAAATGCACTATTGTGCAAACATACTATTTGTTTCATTCTGTCTCTTTTAATTTAATTTGTACTAAAACAGACCATGGGATCAAAAACACCAATGGAAAAGTTATTCTATTTCACATCTCATATGTAGCTGTGTGAAAATCAAATCAATATTCACGATCATTATAAAGTAATGGACCAAAAATGTTTGTACTATTTTTTTTCTGAGAAAATCATAGATTTGTGGTCCAAAATGTATAAGACATTTCTACTGAATATACCACAAGGAATTCATATTTGAAATTTATACATTTATACTAATTCCACTACATATGTGATTGAAGGCTAGTTTACAATTAATATACACAAAAAAATATATAAAAGTCTAAGCATAGAAGTTATTTTAAACCACATCTCACATGTGCATCTAAAACTTAGACATAGTACACTGCTCAAAACAATTAGAGGAACACTTGTAATAAATTGAATAAGTAATTGTTTTTTAAAGCTGTGATGCTGAAAGTTGGACAATATGTAAATTGAATTATTAATTTTATCATTGGATACAAATTTTAAAGATCCATGGCCTAAATACAGAGAAATTACCTCAAATAACAAATATAGAGAATGTTTTTATTTTGGAAGGCACTGACCACTTCTAATTGGTAAGCTTCCTGATGTTGCTATAGTGACGAATGTTGATTATTGCCTTGTTTATTGAAGTCTCTGACAAAATGAGGCATTTAAATGAGTTTGAAGCATATCATGCTCTACAACTTTTACGACAAGGTCAATCTCTGCAACAAGTGGCTAGAGAGCTTGGGGTTTCTCCTTCCGTGGTTCCAGGTTACGCAACAGGCACAGAAAGACAGGTCAGTATTGTAGAAGACGTGGCCAGGGCCGTAAATTTAAAACAAGCCCCCAGGATGACAGATATGTTGTTCTTTTTGCTCTTCGACAGCGTACGAAAACTGCAAAATACCTGCAGAATGACCTTCATATGGCTTCCGGAATCTGGGTTTCAGACCCAACCATAAGGAACAGATTAAGGAAAGAGAATATTCGTCCAAAAAGGCCTGTTAAAAAACCACGCTTAACAAATGGGCATAAGGCAGCAAGACATGTGTATGCTGAAAACCATGGTGATTGGAACCTGAACCAGTGGGAGTCTGTGCTCTTCTTGGACGAATCCAGGTATCGTCTTACATGTTGTGATGGTCGATTGAGGGTGTGGGGATGGCCAGGAGAAAGATTTTCTGCAGAGGCTGTACAGGAAATTGATAGATTCGGAGGAGGTTCCATAATGGCGTGGGCCGGAGTTATGTACAACAATCGTACGGACCTTGTACTTGTTCCCCAGCGACTGAATGCTGTCCGGTATATCGAGCACGTTCTGGAAGAGCATGTAGTACCTGCTGCCATTGGAGTAGGCCCTGGATTTCTGTTTATGCAGGATAATGCCAGGGCACATTCTGCAGCTGTCACCAGGATTTCCTGAGGAGGAATGAAATTGAGGTAATGGAGTGGCCAGCAGTCAGCCCAGACCTCAAACCTATTGAACACTTGTGGGATCTTCTAGACAGGAAGGTCAGGAACCGACATCAAGCTCCACAAACTCTGCAGCAACTTGGAGATGCTCTGAAGGAGGAATGGGAGAATATCCCGCAAGAGGAAATCCAGAATCTTATTGGGAGCATGCCACGAAGGTGCCAAAGTGTCATCGAATGTCGTGGAGGCCATACACGATACTAACTCTATATAACGAGTGTTTAACTTTGAAAAATAAGCACAAGATTCAATTGCTTACATAGCAGAATTATTTGAAAAGTTAATTGTCAGCGTTATTAATTTGTTTTTACTGACATGAGCAATAAATAAATAAATAACCACAAATAATGTACTTTATTAATTTCATGTTTGTACCTTTATCCAATGAAAAAATATTTGCATATTTCATAGTGTTCCTCTAATTGTTTTGAGCAGTGTATATAAAACAAGAGAAATTAGCAGAATTCAAGCAACAATAATTAAATATTAGGATCAAAAACTGAGAATAAATTTATCATTTTCAGGTTATTATTTTAGAACTTATTACTTTTTTTTTTTTTTTTCGGAAAATGGAGAGGGATAGCCCTAGAAAATTGTTGAATATAATGATCAATTGAGATGGTGTTTACTTGATGAAAATCCATAATATAATGATTGAAAATAACGAAATGAAAATAAATTTAAGGAAAAACAAAATTGTACTGAATACAAAATGAGAAAATCAGGGGAATATTAAATTCTGAACAATGTCATACCAAATTACATTAAAAAAAATGTTTTCACTACTCACCTCATAGAGTATGAGGTGAAGTGATTTTTTTTCATATTTAAATATGGGAAATAACATTATGAGGTACTTATTTCAATGAATGAATATCACTTTTATCTTATCTCATACTTTGTTTCTTTAAACACGGGAACTACAGTTTTCAAGAGGAGTCCCTCTTATCTTCAACTGCCATTATGACTACTGAATTTTCGTTGGAATCTTCATCCATAACATTGCCATATGATATTGATCTGATGAAACTCGACATAGACCACGGTTTCAGGGACATTTGTCTATCTTCAGTCATATTTCAGACTCAAATTTTTGCTTTCACCATTGTCTTCTAAACTGCCATCTAGTGTTGAATTGATGAACTTTGAGATTAAATCTTGATTGCCGGAAAACCTGGTACCTGAAACTACGGTCCTATGCTGTGAAAAACATGGAGTATATGAGGTAACATAATTCATACTCATTTTACTTTTATTAAGAGGTAATATTACTTACTTTCATAGGATCTATTTTTACTTTAATTTTCCAAATGTACAAATAGTTCCTAGAAAAAAGACACTGACCTGGAAAATATAATTTTTATATCCATCCATAGTAATTTTGCCCGAGGGCAGGTCTTTCACTGCAATCAAAGCATTTTCATGCTATTCCATGCTTTGCAGCTTTACTAGGGAATTATAGGTGTGATAGTTTCCCGTTGCTTTCCACACCGGTGAAGGATGACGATAATGATAAGGATGATTTTTGGGGACCGTAGGACCCTAAGCTACCTGACATTTGTGTTACAGATGAGGAAAAACCCCAAAAAAACCTGTCCTGACCAGGAATCGAACCCAGGCTCATATATATTTTTAAATTTAAATTTCAATGATCATATCACATCTAAAATCTGGAAGTAAATCAGTAGGCTGTGTATCTCTCTCTACTGTTGTCTATATTAGTAAGTTTCATGCAAATGCAACTATATTAATTTTAACAAATTAAAAAATGATAATTATTGATAAAATAGATTGCAATAACAAAATTTTAAATCAGTATCTCTCTTGAGAACATTATTATAAAAAAAGTTTGTTTTGTACTAGATCTGAACTCAGAATGCCCCAATAATTAAAAAAAAATTAATGATGAGTCTCAAATACTATTTCAACCATCTCGTTTTTTGTAATGATTTTTATATTAATTTAATAATTTGCTTTAATCCAATATCAAGAGACTACTGTTGAGAAATTCTAGATTATGAGAGAGAATTAAGATACTGCTGAGAATGACAACTATGGATAACTCAGGTATGGAAACTCCTCAATTTTGAAATAAAGAAGATTCCAATGTTCACTACTACCATGAAGATCTATGAGTTTATACTTTTTATAACTGTTGAAATCTTTATTTCTGCGTGGTTTTAAATCTTCACACACCAGTACTTATGCCTAGTATGGCATTCCACTTTATAGGATATTTTGTTTTTCAGTACAATTTTGAATCTACACGAATAGTTAAAGAACAGTGTAATACTAAATAAATTACAGTTATAGGTAATTTTGAACAAATACTTCTTTTAATTCACCATTAAAATAGTTTCATTAATTCTCTTCATGAACAGGCACAATAACAATGATACAAAACACTAATTTTCTAATATTTATCTACAGTAATTTTAAGTTATTAAAAATTATAATCAAGTTCCATATTCATCTTGTTACTAAAGTCAAAACATACTTATTTAATATTAGATCAAAATACTTAAAATATGGCCTGTTTATTTGTCCAATTCTTAATTTTCTGTAATTTTTATCTATCCTTCATATGCATATCATATATATATATATATCTTACCTTAAAAATAAATACATATAAGTAGTAAATCCACAGCCATATTATAAGTTACATCTCAATAAACATAATTTTATCAAATAAAAATATTATAATTTACTTAACACATTGGTGCTGGATGATAATTATTTCACAGCTAGAAATAGATCACAAACTATCTAATTTGACAGGAATAAAGAGAGGGGGGAAATTAAAAAAAAATTGTTTTCAATTTTTAATTATTTTCTCATCAGTGAGGCAACTAGCTATATTATTTTTTTACTGCAGCCTTTTTGAATGCTGGAGAAATTGCTTTATTGTGACATAGTCTTATAATTTATACAATGTACTGTATTATAGTAAGAACAATAGCTCCATTAACCACTGGCAAACCTTTAATTTTGCAATGCTGGAAAATTTAGTTCAGCGGTGGCTTTCTGTGTGAGTTGACTACTACAGCGCAACTAAGATATAGCTGCACAACATTTTTATTTTATTTTAGATGTTAACATAGAATTTAAATTTACTATACCATATTTCTATGCCAAAACATAATTCATGGCTTGGTAGTTATGAAGAGCCAAAAAACAAGAGTTGTCATGGACAGAGCAGATGAGAAAATAGGCAGTCATGTTGTTAATATAATGAATTTTTCATTTTCAGTTACCAATTTTGATATTTATCATATCAGATAATTATTGAATTGTTTGAGACTCAAAGCTGGAACATAACTCTATAAACAAATTATTATAAACGTAAAAAATTATTATAAAAACTGCAATACTATTTTAAATGCCATATGTACTGATTCAGGAAACATGACTAATTGTACAGCATAAATAAAGACCACAAGGGAAAAACAAGGAATGTTTCAAAATAAAAACATAGAGATTACCCTGATACCTGGAGAAAATTTTTTGATCCTTTCAATTGGCAGTAATGAACATTCCAAAGACATGGAATGTTCCAGTAAAATAGTTGTTTCTGTAACATTCTTTGTTTTTCAACTTCGGTCTTCAAATATGATGTAATTATATATAATTATGATGATCTAGATGAAGATTTTCGGGCTGTAGGCCGTGGTCGTGAGGCTTGTAGTTCCCACGACCAGGGCCTACAGCCCGAAAATCTTCATCTAGATCATCATAGCAACTCTGGCCGTGAAAGTCTACATGAATATATATAATTATTAGTATGTATTGATTTTCTTAAAATTTAAGATTGTCATTACTAGGGCTAGGATTTTTATGTAATAAAAGATAAGATTGCAATGCAGATAGTATATATTATTCAATTGTTTGTATGTGAAACCAGAACAGAAGACAGTCAGAAGTCTAATTTCTCATTATACTATTCAACTGTTTGTATACACCACCAAAACATCTGGAAAGGAATGGGAAAATCTACAAGCTTATGACATTACTACATTACAAAGAAAATCTACAGTAGCAATATTCAGACTGCTAACGGGACATGACTGCCTGAATAAACACCTATACAGACTTGGCATAACAGATTCACCTAAATGCCCTTTTTGCAATTTAAATGAAGATATGGAAAGAAACCATCTCCTCCGTTGTCCAGCTTTTGTAGAAGAGACCAGCCTTTCTGCTAAATATTGGAGTGCAAGAGAGCGAATGATTTCATTATCAAGTGCTCGACATTAGATACCAACCAACCACTGTTTGTAAGAGGGTCATACTGAAAGTCGTGAGCAACCCATTGTTAAAATTCAAATTTCAACAATGTAACAAAAACAACTGCAGGATCGTAATCTACAGACTTTATACCACAACATTGCCATTTTGTGGCATCATAGCTTCTATCATGTGACCACACACAGTGTTTCCAAAATGGCAGACATCAATGTTTCGTTTCGACAGCGCACTGTCATTGAATTCCTTGTTAAAGAGGAACAATCTGCTGTTGATATTCACCAAAGACTTCAATGTGCTTATGGAGATGCCTGCATGGGTGCCAGCAGTGTTAGGAGATGGGTGAAACATTTTAAAGATGGGAACACGAGTATCAAAGATGAGCCTCGTAGCAGTTGCCCATGCTCTGCCTCCACGGATTGCAACAAGGAAAGAGTTGATGCGCTCATTAGAGACGACAGGCATATCACAGTGAATGAAATCGCTACAGAACTTGCAGTAGGACATAGTGCTGTGCAAGAAATGATTCACAGCTTAGGTTACCAAAAAGTTAGTGCCCGTTGGGTTCGACGTTTATTGACTGAAGACCACAAACTTCAGAGAAGAACCATCACCCATAATCTTCTTCAGAGATTTCGAAATGAAGGTGATGATTTTTTGATGAGTATTGTGACAGGTGACGAAAGCTGGTTTCATCGCTATGAGCCTGAAACAAAACGCCAGAGTATGGAATGGCACCACTTGAATTCGCCATCAAAGAAAAAAGCGAAGACAGTGCAATCTGTTGGGAAGGTTATGGGCAGCGTCTTCTGGGATGCACAAGGTTGAATTTCTTGAACCTGGACAAACCATAAATGCTGCCCGCTATATCCAGACACTTGTGAAGCTCCATCGTGCATTGCACAATAAACGCCCTGCAAGGAAGATCATTCTGCAACACGATAACGCCCGTCCTCACACTGCTCATGCCACTGTGGAGAAGATCAGGACATTTGGGTGGGAAACTCTTCCACATCCTCCCTATAGTCCCAATTTGGCACCCTCCGACTACCATCTTTTCGGTTCTGTGAAGGAGCAGATGAGAGGCCAACGCTACAAGACGCTGGAGGATATTCGGAAAGCAGTGCGTCAGTGTCTTCGAGCAGCTGGAACGGACTTCTATCATAAGGGAATTTTCAAGCTTGTAGAACGGTGGACAAAATGTGTGCAAAGAAATGGAGACTATGTTGAAAAGTAGCACAAAGGTCTGTAGATTAACATGGTGTACTTGGTTTGTCTAAAATAAATATTATGATTGTTTAAAAAAATGTTGCTCATGATTTTCAGTATGACCCTCGTATGTGAAGAAAAAACAAAAGATAGTCCATAAGTCTAACTTCTCATTATACAATGTTGCCCTTTTAGTACATAAAAATCCTAGCCCTAGTCATTACAGCAAAGTTTAACAGGACACAATATGTATATCTTCTTGTATCTTGTAAGCCCATGTTTCCCTTAACAGAGATTTAGGCACTCTCCCTCTACAGGGAAGAATTTGAACCATACCAGTACTAATTTAGTTACATTTGTTTTCGTATAGACGTTATTTGAGTGGTCCATGGTTAGCATTCTACCTCATACTGACATCTAGGAAACCAAGGTAGTACTAGGATGGGAAAATTCAGTAAATTTTGCTTAGAAGCCTTTTCATTCGGGCTTAAGGATCTTTTACAAGCCTGAAAATCTTCAGACTCGGCTTAAAGTCCCTCCTGGAGGACTTGCTCCTTGGATTTTTCCATCCTAAAAAAAATCCATTGACCTTGGCCGGGTTCGAACCCGCAACCCTCAGGACCAGAGGCAAGGAGCATAACCACTAGTCCACCATGGCCAATTACAATATATAAGAAATAAAAAACACCAATGGAGTCATGAAGTATATAAAAATGTAGTATAATTTATCCTGATGATATGATCTATGCCAATAATAAATACAGGTAATTTCTTGATAACAATATAGAACCCTTGAATGATATAGCTAAATCTGAGAGCTGATGTTCTGGAAGATCAACTGCACACTAACTGTGACAGAAATGTTGATAATAATAAGCCTAGTTATTGGTAACAATGAATTGCATTGCCAATTATATTTAAAATGTTTTCCATTTTTAAAATGTTACATATTAACTTCAACTACATGGTCTTTATAGGAAGCCAGATATAATAAGAACAGTTAAGTCTCGTAGACTGCAATGGGCAGGACATGTTGCATGTATGGGGAATGAAAGATGTGCATGGAAGCTTCTTGTAGGAAAGCCGGAGGGAAAACGCCCAGTTGGTAGACCAAAAATGAGGTGGGAGAACAACATTAACTATGATTTGAGGGAAGTAGATTATACAGGGAATGATTGGAAAGCATTAACTCAGGATAGGGATGTATGGAGAGCTTATGTCCGCGTGGCAATGAACCTACGGGTTCGATAGTGCCAGTGAGTAAGTAAGTATTAACTTCAATTTTCAAAGAAAGAATTATTTCTCTTTTCTATGATCACACTTATTTGCTTTCTGTAATTATTATCTAAGTTACCTGTATTCATCCTCCTTATTTGAGCAAGGGTAAAAACTAATTAACAAAGTAATCTATAGTATTGTCTCATTACCAAAATGGAAATTTAATAGTTTATTTTAGGAAGTAATATTTTGAGGTTCTTTTAATTATATTATATAATAATAATAATAGATAGATAGATCATCGGTTGATTAATGTCTTTGACATCGTCCGATTCCTAATAGCCAGTTTTGTCGGTCCAACCAATCTCCTGGTTGTAGATGTTTCTATATAACTTATACGTATAACTCATGTGGTGAACGGACGGGATGGGTTACTTACCAATTGCAATGGTCAGCATGGTGAGATATTGACTGATATGGTATTACTTCCACTTCTATACCATACCTCTTTTTTATCTTTCCTATCCAGTCTCTCTGGACTGAACACTTGTTTTCCGACCCCGATGGTCAAATTCTTCCTATAGGGCAGATCAGGCTCTTAGCTGTAGTGAAAGCAACTGATCTAAGAATGGACAACTGAAAAAATCCCTGGTCCTCCAGGTTGGGAGTTGATGCGGTAGGCCAGCTCCCTCCCATCAGAAAAAAATTGCAATGCTAAAAAAACCTAATATAATAATAATCTTCTCGTATCTTGTAAGGCTTTGGAGGTTTGGCACGGGAAGACGGCAGCAGCTGTAAAAACCCGCAGATAGATAGATAGTATCTTGTAAGCCCATGTTTCCCTTAACAGAGATTTGGGCGCTCTCCCCCTACAGGGAAGAATTTGAACCATACTAATTTACACTTATTTTCATATAGATGTCATTTGAGTGGTCCATGGTCAACGTTCTGCCTCATACTGACATCTAGGAAACTAAGGTAGTACTAGGATGGGAAAATTCGGTAAATTTTTCTTAGAGACTTTTCATTCAGGTTTAATGATCTTTTACGAGCCCGAAAATCTTCGGACTCGGGACCCATGGCTTAAAGTCCCTCCCGGAGGACTTGCTCCTTGGATTTTTTCATCCTAAAAAATCCATTGACCCCGGCCGGGTTTGAACCCACGACCCTCGGGACCAGAGGCAAGGAGCATAACAATAATAATATAATGGAAGTTTAATTTCTCAGAAAGTAAGTTCCATATCAGAATTTTGTAAACAATGTTATCAAACTGGGTTTTTGAACACTATGGCAATACTAACAAGGGAACTGTCACTCACTGCATGCCGAAACCTACTTTGAAATTTCTCCCAGAGAATGTGATGTACCAAGGCCATGTCATGTATAAAAAAAACCTGCCATTTTAAAGTGCAAGGCTCAAAAATCAAAGCCAGAATCCAGCAATCGCAGCACACTGTATGGAGCAGATGTACATCCTTGCATGAGTTTAGCACAGATCAGGGTGAGATGGGATGGACGGCAGGTAGTGAGGTTTTTTTCAGTCTGCCAATACAGGAATTGTATTACATTCCTATAGTTTAAATGACAGATTTAGCACTTGATTTTAGTGTCTTGCAGTTAAAAACAGCAGATAATTTTTTGAACATGGCATTGGCACATCACAACACTTCTCTGGAAGAAATTTCAAGGCAAGTTTTGGCATGCAATGGTTGACAGTTCTCTTGTAAGAGCCCAATATATACACATTTTTCATAAAAATGAACTGATGGAATGTCTAGTAACTATTATGACAGTCACCAATGTGCTAAAGTATTTCATAAGAAAAAAAAAAATTCTGGTCAAACTCCTGAGGATATGCAATGCATTTAATATTTTCATTTCAATAAATAATATTAATTTATATTTTGTGCATATACTTTAGCAAATCATATATTAAATCAATAACAATGAATATCAAATTAAGATTAGGTTAACATTTATTATATTAACAAATATTGAAGAAAAAAATAAGAGGAACAAAATGTGGCCAGATTTTTATTCCACACAGGCTATGATGAACTACTGATCATGGATAGATACCAATGGTGGCTTGTGAAAAATATAATGCTACTCATGAGCAACAATTACATTTAAGTATAATTTTAGTGATGCTATGTAAACCACATAACTGATTTACTATATCTAATATAAAGTAAAGTAAAGTGGTCCCACAACAGGCCTCATGAGGCCTTTGGGGTAGTAGGAGGTAAAGGCTCCCACTTTTTCTAGACAATCGGCACTTTATGTCAGCTGGGTTGTCAGTCCTGCACGACGGCCGCCTTTACCCCCAGAACAAGCTTATGGTACTCATTTTCATTAGAGGCTGAGTCGACCCCAGGGCCATAATGCCACCAGAATGTTTGGGTCAGTTTAAAAATCCTGACCCCAACGGGACTTGAACCCTCGACCTTCTGGCTTGTAGCGCAGTGCCTTAACCACTACGCTACGGCGTGCCCCCACTATATCTAATATACAAGCTTATAATAAAATTAATTAAATGAGTTGTATCTTACCTCATATTTCGTATTTCTTCAAGCATGGAAACTGCAGTTTTTGTGCTTGAAAAACATGAAATATGAGGTGAGATATGACTCATTTATTTTATTAATTGAAAACTTCATAATGTTAAGTTATGTAGGTAGGAAATAACACTATGAGGTTTATTTTAATTTATGTTGAGTTGTTTTTGATTCACCTCATACTTCTTAACTCCCTCACAGACTTGAGTTTCGTCACTGCATTTGTAGCATTGAGAATGTCACAAATGCAGTGACGAAACTCGAGTCTGCGAGAGAGTTAAGTAGTATGAGGTGAGTAAAAAACAACTCAACATAAATTCATAATGTTATTAATTTATGAATACAAGCTTATACCTACTTTCCAATATTTTAAAATATATTTTAGAGTGTGAATTTGAATAGTTGCATATGACTTCTGATTACCAATAAATGTTTAAAGTTTTATTAAAGAAGCCACAAGATGGCATGTGTGAAATAATTAATTGCCTTTGGTGCACAGGAATTGTATAAGAGGGAGAAACAATTAGCATTTAAACTGGGAACCTAATACCTCAATGGTAGAGCACTTGTGTACAAAACCAGAGACATTGGGTTCAAATCCCAGTTTATGCATAGAGTTTTCTCTTCAAATATAATTTGTCATTCAGTGAGAAGTGATAAATTTAATAAGAAATATGGTAATAGAACTCCTGTCCAAACTTAGTAAATACATTAAGTAAAATTTTTTTTTCACTCACCTCATATTGTTGTTCTTATTTGACTACAAACTAGTTTTGGAACATAGTTTCTGTCCCATCCTCAGTATCATCACGACCGTTGTTATGTTGTCTTGAAGAGCCTCCTTTCCTCCTTCCATCGATACTGATATCGTGACGATACTGAGGATGGAACAGAAACTATGTTCCGAAATTAGTTTATTGTCAAATAAGAACAATATGATGTGAGTGATAAAAAAATTCTACTTAATGAATATACCTCATAGTGTGAATTCCTAAAATAAGTAAATACATATCTTGTCATTCAGTGAGAAGTGATAAATTTAATAAGAAACATCAGAATAGAACTATTGTCTAAAAACTAAGTAAATACACACACTGTGAACATTTTTCATAATAATAATAATAATAATTATTATTATTATTATTATTATTATAACTTAGAATTAGTTTTAACCAATTAGTAGACTAAACGTGGAAGTGAAAGCTAACTATAAAGCTTAATCAAGGTATATGAACAAATTATGCATAAATAAGTACATTAAAATTTTTTTTTTAATTTTATGACTAAAAAAGGCCTATCCTAAGGAGTTTAACCTATTCCTTATATATAATGTAATTAACCTTCACAAAATAAAAGCTAAACACATTTATAGCAAAGATTGAATGAGATAATGTTCTTTACATCATAACCAAATTAACATAGAATTAGGTACAGCCTATTATTAATACCGGTACATAAAATATTAATACTTTTAAAAATTACAGATATGTAGACTACATCAGTTATTCTCCTTCTAAACAAAGATTTCTTCTTCAAGGAAAATCTAAAGGACTAAGATGAGTACATACATGAAATAAAGTACATTTTAGTACCATGAATATATCTGTTTTAATTTTTTCACAATACAAATTAACTTACTGGTATCAATATTAACTACCACATAGAGTAATAATAAACCTCACAGTTCGTAAGTGCATTTATCATAAAGTTGTACCTAAACAAATCTCACACTCCAAAAAAAAAAAAAAATGCATTTGCTATAAGGTTATGCCTAAAGAAAAAAAAATTAACAAAAACTCTTTTTTATGAATGAATGGGGAAATTAACTTAAAGAAAATGATAGTTTCTGTTCAAATTATAACTGAAACATACATAAAACAAATTTTGAACAAACTATTTTTTTTTAATAAGAACAGTACATGTAGAGTAGTAAGAATCAATACAATACATTATATGTAAAATTTGTCAGAACATTTTCCCCTTCTTGTGATATAAATAATCATCATCATCATCAACCATGCAAGTATTAGGCCGTGTGGCCTGTTACGGTCTCAAAGAGAAATTTTCCATCCAGCGCTTTTTTGGGACATCCCAGCGATCTTTTGCCTTGGGGGCAGTAGCGAAGTATGGCTTTTGGAATTCTATGAGACGGCATTCGTTGAAGATGGGCTTTCCAGTTGTTCTGGTAGTTTTGTATATGGTGAAGAATGGGTTCTACATCCAACTCTTCCATAATTTCATCATTTCTTTTATGGTCCCACTTTGTGTAGTCTGCTGTACGGTGCATACATCACATCTTATTTGCTGTTATTCGGCTTTCATCTCTTCTTCGTATTGTCCATGCTTCACTACCATATCTTAATACTGGATATAAATAATATGGATACATATTCCTTAAGAAATGCTTTCAAACATACAAGCAACAAAACAAAGAAATAGAATTCATAGAAGAATATCAACAATTTTAGTGAACCCCTTCCTGTAAGGTAAATGACTTAAGATTCTTCATTTTGGTGGTAAAACAATTTCATTGAAAATAATCTTTACATCCACCTGAAATTTACAGAGGTGGACGATTATGTAGCCAGTACAGGGATGAAATGCAGTCAACAATGTCAGGCCCCCCAGATATTATAGCTGGTTTTCTCAACCTGGAGCTGCTACTTATTGTAGCTCTCAAATTTCTCATAGTGCTGGGTGGGCCCTATTCCATACTGGCTGAAATTCCATGAGAAAATTTCTTCTCCCATTCTCCCATGGGGACTTGAAAAAATGCAAGTCTCATAGCTCGGCACCAAGGCATCATACCTTAAATTGCTTGACTACAGTGGGGATAATCTTTCGTCACTATGTTTAAAAAAACAAGTAAAGATTATCTTCACACAGAGATATGAATATTAAGTATAAGGAATGTCGGCTATGGTGGTCTAGTGGTTATATTTCTAGAATCTAATCCCAAGGATTGCAAGTTCAAACCCAACCAGGGTCAATGGATTTTTCAGGATGGAAAAATTCAATTCCTCCTGGAGGGACTTCAAGTTATGGGTTCTGAGTCTGAAGACTTTTGGGCTCATGAAAAAACCTCAAGCCTGATAAAAGAGGCCTCCAAATTAAATGTAACCGACCTTCTTACATCCAAGTAATCCCTGAGTTGCCTACTAGATTCTCATTGAGTCGGTATGCTGACCAGATGACATTTATAACATCTGTAGGGAAATAAGCATAACTAAATTAGATTGGTCAAGAAACTCCTAACAAAAAAGAGGCTAAAACTAGACTCAAAGGGCTGTGAAGCCAAAGATTGAATAAATATACAGAATTACAATTATGATCACATTCTCTACAAATAATGTAATTATTATTAAAATAATTATTATATTTCAAAAGATTCAAATATTTTCCAACAAACTAAAGCATATAATATCACCATTCTATTTAAATTATCATTAAATATCAATAATTTAAATATAATATACTTTGAATATTAAAAAAATTAAATATTCTATGTTAACTTTTAAGTAACAATTGTCGAGTATGACATAGCTGTTTATCATTGAGAATTTACAGTTCACAATTCACATAATAACAGCACTGAAATGTAGCATGTGGTATGATACACTGGTGAACCTTAAGACAAATACACTAGATATATACTTTTCAAAAGATGTTGATAAATTATTAATCTCTAAGAATTTTTTATTAACACAGTATTAATCTGATATTGTACGTCACTTAGACTGAGAATTGGATGAACTTTACAATATAAAAACAATTACTGGTACTCATGTGACAATTAATTTTGCTTATTTCATATAACTGATAGACAACATGTTTTCCCTTAAGGAAAAGAAAAGGAAATGAAAAAATGTCACATATTTTGAGAATTATCTCACTTATATTAGGCCTATTCTGAAAGAATATTACTAGTTTACAAAAATAACATGTAATTCTACATTGTTATGAAGATTAAAAAATGTTATCAGACATTCTGATTTATCATATTTGAAGAGAAAAATGATATGCTCAGACTGGGACTCGAACACAGGACCTTTGGCTTTCTAGGCCAATGCTCTACCGACTGAGTTATCTGGGCGAGTTCCAATCTAAATGCAAATAATTCTCTTATATATGCTGTTATTCTCGTGCACCAAATGCTATGAAACCTTTGCTTCTATCTAGCTAAGTCGGTCGAGCATTAGCCTCGGAAGCCAAAGGTCCTGGGTTCGAGTCCCAATCTGAGCGTATAATTTTTTTGTTCAAATATGATTTATCCATCATTGAGATATATGAAATGAATAATAAAAACATCAAATTCCGATTCATATTTTAAATGGCAATATGTCAATCTTTTCATAATTGCAATAAAACATGAATCAATGGCAAAGTTTAAGGACAATGAGTATTCCAATGTTTAAAATCAATATCCTTAAACAATATCCAATATACAAACATTCTTAAATACCCACCTATTAACACTGATCCCTAAGCAAAAATAATACTTTTAACCAAATTAAAAGTAAAAAGAGAATACATTTAAAAATATAAAACAATAGCAAAACTTGGAAATTTTGCTAATAGTAATTCTTCATTATATAATGAACTCATAAAAAAACTCCATGGCATGATAGGCCTAGAAGCCCCTGGACCTACCAGCTGACTGCTGCCTAACATCCACATATATTAATCACAGAGCCAGTATAGGGATGATATATGGTCAGCATGTTGGGTCCCCCAGCTGTTACAGCTGGTTTTCACAACCTGGAGCTGCTACTTATTATAGTTACCCAAATTCTTCATGATGCTGATGGGCACCGGTTTCTATACTGGCCAAAATTCCATGAGAAAAAAATTTTCCCATGGGTACTCGAACCAGCACAAGTCCCATAGCTCTATGCCAAGGCAACATGCCTTAACCACTCGGCCACATTGTGGGTCTAACTCATATGTCTTTCTGTAATGTCTATTCAGTACTTTACTGGAATTCATCTATCATGAAATGTTATAATGATAAAATGCAATTTATGTATGAAAATTTATATTGCACTATGGTTGATCACCTTTTATTACATTGTTTAACAAGCCAGTTAAACTAAGAAATTGTATATTATATATACTAAGAAGTCTAATATACTTAATTTGACAAAGCTTGTATCACTGTGAAACAGTTGCAATAAGCAGTGTTAAATCAATTTCTGAAGAGAGCTTTTCTATATTACATCTAGATAATTTAATAAATTATAAAATAATTATAGGAGATTGAGCAAACCCCAACAGCGTCTGATATATTAATAATAATAAATAAGTTTAAAATCTCTGATCTAGATATAAACAAATAAATAAAACTAAATATTTTAAATTAGGGTATCTACAACTACAAAATTAAATATTATAGAACATTCTGAAGCATATAAAAGCTTTCATAACTTTTTTTAAACAGATCTTGTTAATTTGTCACAATATTACCTTAATGTCCTGTAAAATAAACATAGCAGGACTCTCAAATATCTATGAATTCAAATAGATTCTCCAATAGTTTAAAAAATATGCAAATTGAAAATTAAATATACAATAAATCAATGTCATACTACATAAATTATTTATTCATATTCCCTTATAAACTTTCTGATAAAATATTCTGCCTTATTTGAGCCACATTCACAACATAGCACCAAAGGTCCCTTTAGAGTCAAGGCCACTGGTTCCCAAACTGTGCTCCACAAGAATTTCTACTAGTGCTTATGAAGAGATTAGAAGAATAAAGAAGTAAACATTTTAAATATAATGTATGTACTGAAATTCAAGTTGAAAATGTTTTTGTATTGAAATTAATTAACAACAGCATGCTTCATGTGTCTAAAATTCTAAATGAATTACCTTCTATCCTCAAATAGTATGTATTGTCATATAAGTTATCATAATCATCCTCTTACTGTGTCCTTATAGGAGGATGACTCCTTTATCAATACCTTCCCCTAGTTTTTCTTCCCAATTACATTCCCTGCCTTCTAAATTTGTCTTTACTTGCTCAATCCACCTTTCCTATAATCATTTGTTTTGATGGTCATATAAATTAAAATTAGTGCTCTGTGATGGACTTTTCAACTAAATGAAAAGTCCTCCATTATATAAAATTTTTGGTAACCGCTGGTCTTGATAATTACTGATTCAAAATATAACAGGTTACTATTTTTTACTGATTATAATACTGCAACAAAACATTAAATTGCACTATACAGGCACTATATGCAATAATTTTAATTGAAAATAAATAGTTTTTAAATAATATACTATATAACTTCATTATTCGTAATGACATTTTACAAATTCTCTAAGCATGCTAATATTTACTTAGTATTAAATATAAAGAATAATGAATGTCAAAAAATAAAATAAAAATGGCTAACATAAATATCACCGAAATAACTAACAAAATAATATCTAAGTGGTAAATGATAAACATAACTAATGTCAAATAAGGATTAGAAATGGCTAACAAATATATAAAACTATTAGATGAACCTAAATGATGACAATGTTAAGAAATTATGTAATCTTTACATTGGAGTGTAGTTTCAGACAAAAATACACATGGAAAATAAATTCCCATTGATGGAAAATATGATACCGGTTTCAGAATAAGTTCTATTCCATCTTCAGTATTTTCACAACCACTGTTCTGTTGCTTCTTCCTCTATCTGTTGGTAGACCGAATGAACCTCCAAATCAAACCACATTCTCTGGTAATTTCAAAATTCATTAATTTCCACTTCTTGTTTTTTTATGTGAATTTTTTTGCCAAACTGTAAGCTCTTTAGGTTTTCTATTTGTTTTATCAATTGAGCCTTTATATTGATTTCATGTTTTTCTGATCAAGCATGAGCATCTACTGTCAGATTTTTCTACTTCCTCATTTTCAACATTCCTAAATGTTCCTTCACTCTGGTTTTCAAATTTCTTTTTGTTTTCTCTATATAGATTTTATCACAATCCCTGCACTTTATCTGATAAATCCCTGATTAAATTAATAAAACAAAGAAAAATCTAAAAAACTTACTGTCTGGGAAAAAATCCACATAAAAAAACAAGGAGAAATTATTGAATTCTGAAATTACATGGGAATGTGATTTGATTTGAAGGTTCATCGATCAATAAACAGATGGAGGAAGAAGCAGTGCATCATCACGACAGAATAACAGTTGTGAAAATAACTGAAGATGGAATAGTAATTATTCTGAAACTGGTTTAAAAAGAAGACAGAGTATGAGATGAGGCAAAACGTTTTTAATATTCAATTACAAATCTCATAGTATTACCTGCTATATGGTTTAAATCATATATATTTTTATTTTTCCAATATAGTTTAATTGAAAGGCAACTCTCAACAAAATCATACTGAATTTTATAGTACTTGTATATACCATAATGTAGCATGAATTAAATTTTAAATTTCTGAATCATTTAAAATAAAATTAACTTAGAATATATATATATATATAAATTGTCCAAGTTCCAAAACATCTTAACTCAATTAATTTGAGTCATTTATCTCGACAATTCTATATAAAAATTATCAAGAAAATATTTTTTTCTTTTAATTGACTTGTTCTGAAGGTCAACTTACCTTCTGAAATATCTTGATTTTATACATATACATTCTTTAGTAAAAATATTTTTTACAAGACCTTTCAATTACTTTAATTTTATAAAATATATATATAATTTTATCCTATATTATAGTTTTAGTAATGAGATGCATTCTCTAATGATTTCAGTATGTACTTCTAACATTAGAACTTTGATGTGATTCATGTGTTTAAATATACAATTATAATAAAAATATATATAACTTAATTTAAAAAAATGTTTTATACATTCTTATTTATAGTGAATATATAAAAAGGTTAGAACTTTATATCAGAAGTATTATGTAAGTTCAAAACAATTATAATAGAAACATCATCCATTGTATCATTATTCCTCATAACTGTTTTAAACAGTGAATTCTTAACTGTATGCAGAAAATACAAGTCATAGTTTGGAACAGTTTACATCAAATTCTAGATTAAAATTCAGTCATTGTAACACAACAGATTTCTAATCTAGAGTTCCTTGTACCTGCCATTGAACTTTTATAACAAAGTTCAATTTCTTATAAAGTCCTAGTTAAAGTTCTTTTAGGAAATTCCCAAAACATACAAATGCCAAAAAATTTAGATTGTAAGAGTGTTCTGAAAAGAGTTCCAATATTTACGCAGGAGACAGCATGACCAAAAAAGAAAAAGGATTTCTATGAACAAGGGTCTTAAACTTAATATCTTCTGAGTTATCTATTGTTTATCATTAATTCATTATTATCAATTTATATAGCATGAGCCGCAATTTTCTCCTGCGAGGCTCTTGATTTTCATAACAGGTGCTCTATATTGACCTCCATTCATTGTAATTCAATCTCTGCCTTATGTCTGAGGATATTAGATTCTTTGGAACTCCTTGGTTGTTACTGGCTTCCTTTACTTGCATTCTCAAAATATGTGTACATCATTTATCAGAACTTTATCATGGCTTTTAAATGTCCCCAAAGTACAAAATATAAAAGGTTAATATCATAAGAGTGAGCAGGCCAAGTTATTGTGTCTCACTGAAAATTGCTGCTGATACAAAATAAATTGATAGTATGGTAAAGCAATGGACTTTAGCTCAGAAGATATTAAGGACCATATTCATGGGAACTTTTTTTTGTATGATACCTCCTTTATAAATATAATTTTTTTTCAGAACATGCTGTATATCTGCTCAGGTACTATCTGTCTTGTAATGATCCAAAATGTCATTTCTGATGACTTAGCATAAAAGGTCTGATTCATGTTTATACTGACAAACCCTAGTATAGCATCACTGATAACTTTATTCATATTACCTTGCCATATGCCACAAATGAAAGGAACCGTGGCCGGGTGGGAGAAGAGCAGCTTTTTACTTACACACTTTAAGAGTACCTAATTGCAGGAAATATTAATAAAACATTATATTAAATGTATTTACTTTCGAAGAAGTAATTATCATATCTTTATTTTACTCTTAAATATGAAAATAAAGTAGGACTATTTCCTTCATGACCAGAAAGGTTACAACAGTTCTTACTTCTAACCAGCGATAAACCATCGATTATCACATTTTTAACCACCAATGACCAGCGATAAACCCACTGCTAGAGCATATCTGTGGTTTCAACAAATTATGTCCAAATTTATCTTTTACTTATTTAACCGTGTAAAATAATAAAAAGGACATTCCCTGGAATTCACCTAAGTTAGAGTAATTGATTTAGGTTACAGTAATTGAATTAGGTTAGGTTAGCTTTTAGGTTCCTTGCATTTTAAATGTGATTTAATACGTAAAATAAATTACCTCTTTCAAACTGTTATTCTATGAAAAATTTAACATGTCTGACGGTTATAATGTAAAATCATATTTCTACTAGTTCATTTCATGATACGTTTACATATTTTGACGATCGTAATTTATCGAAGATAAATGGTATCATTAACACACTGTAATACTTGAAATTATATTAAAAAATGGCATAAGTCACGTAAGTAAAAAAAAAACTGGTCTTGTACAACCCCACCAGAACTGTAATTAGACTCACACAAACACAAGAGATGTTTAAATCATCTTTTAATTTTTAATATCTTGCTTAAGACCTAGCATAAAAAAACTTTTAGAATCTTATGCATTTTGTTAGATGTTCTCTTGTCTACTCCATATATAAATGTTGGAACTATTTAGTTCCTGTTATTTTAAAATCTAAATCTCCAAAATGATCTTCTCCTGTGTCACATCATGGCAAATCATATCCTTGTAAGTTTAGTATTTCTACTTTAATTCAAAATGTCATATTCATATAAAGGAATTATAACAATTTCATAAAACTTAAGATGGGAATTAACATTATGAGACTTTTAAATTAATAAAATTAAAATGAGTTACATCATCATCCCATACACTCCATGCTCTTCACAGCACAGGACCATGGTTTCAGGAACAGGCATTCATATCTTCAGCCATTTTTTCGACTGTTCAATGATGGTGAAGGTGAAAATTCAACAGACTGAAGATAGAAACGACTGTTTCTGCAACTGTAGTCCTGTGCTGTGAAGAGCATGGAGTGTATGAGACATTTTAATTTAATGAATTATAATTACTTATAGCAACAATCAATTTCCTTTAAAATGATAAGCATGATACATAGCACTAATGAATTTAACTGTAAATCGATAATTCTCATAATATTTTATTTTAGGAAGTGATATTTTGAGGTTATTTTAATTAAATTATTTTTAGTCTGATCATCTAAAAATTAAAACCAAAGAACACATAAGAAATATTAAATATAGGGAAATAGAAAAATCTGCAGTTGCTGCTCATGTTTAGTCTGAAAAACATAATATACATTTGGACACTAAATTATTAAAACAGTTAGAAAATACAAAAGAGCTGACTATTTGGGAAAAAATCTATATTCAGAAGAACAAAAACAAGGTTATGAATTTTGAAATACAGATGGAGCGTGACCTTGTTTGGAGGTTCTTTGGGCAACCACAGGATGGAGCTGACATCGACATCCAGGGTGTGCAACATAAATCTAACCAGTCTGGGCAAGATGCTGATGATGATATAATAGAAACATGTTCAAGAACAAATAAACATTAATATTGAGGTAAGATGATCAGATTAAAAATAATTTAACTCTCATAATGTTTGTATAAAATTAAATCTTACAGGAAAAAAATAGTGTTACTATAAATGTTGACTAGCTAACAACCATTTTAATTAAATTTACAGTGGGAGGAAACACCATTTGTTAGAAAGATAAGTTTGTTCCAACATATTTGTGCTATAATTAGAAGGACTTTAGCAAAGAGAGCCCATAGAGACCCCCCCGTTAAATTTTATAAAGTTTTAGCTATACCTTTACTACTATATAGCTTGGATGGATTATTGGACTCATACTAAAATTGTGTTAAGAAGATTGGAAGCAGTAAAAATGAAATTTCTCCAATTTTTTTTTGTTCAATGGCACCTGTTTGTCATTCGACTTTTCAGGTATTCTCTCCTGGCATTGGCATGGTTACACTGCCCCAATGATATGATGTGTGATGGCGATGGGTAATGATGCGCCAGGAGAGGCCTTAAACCTAAACTTAATCTAATGAGGTGAATATGATATTGATGGCCAGATGATGTTGGGGAACTGTTTGGGCCTTAAAGTATCCTGACATTTGTCTTATGGATGAGGAAAAATCCCGAAATAACCTCACCCAGGAAACTTGTCCCGAGCAGGGATCGAACCATGGCCCGCTGCATGACAAGGCAGCACGCTACCTCGAGACCACAGCGGTGGACAAATTTCTACAATATCTGACATGATATACTCTTTTAGAAAAGAAGAAAAATAAAGGTATCCACAAAGAATTACAAAAAGACAGTGTAATAAGTAATAACTAAAATAGAAGAATATAGAAGAAAATGGTTTGAACAAGCCAGTAGAATGAGCAAAGAATGGCTGCCTCATAAAATGTTGTAGTATAACCCACAAGGATGCAAGAATCTGAGGACATCAATTAAAAGATGGATCCAACAATTATAGAAGCCTGAAAGATCAGATTTGGTCTAAACCATGAGGGATGATTATGATAATTATAAATGTAAGATCACAGTACATATTTCTTGCTATTTCATAATATTATCAATTACTCCCGGGATCAATTTAAAGTGACATTCCAAACGAGCATTTCTCTGGAAGCTTTCATGATTTTTTAACAAAACTGTAAAAAACATTTTAAATATGCTGTCAACATAAGATAAAACAATAATATCTAAGGGATTACTAGCATTTATTTTATATATGGCATCTAAATCAAAGGCCATTGCCATCTGCTGTGACAAATATGTATAATTTAGATGTTGTAATGACTTAAGTGTTATCTTATGGCTTATATTTCCTGATTAACATTAATCTTACTGTTGAGGAAATTCTGATAAAACTTCAACAAAGAGAGGATCTGACATGAAATAGCATCTGAGTCATAACAAAGGTTCATTATATTCTGCTATTAGTATAGAGACTCATACTAGACAAAGATTTATTGAACGAATAGCAGCTGAATATGATTTCAACTCCTTAATATTAAGTCAGCAAAAATTCAAGCTGCCTTAATTAAAAAAACATAGTTTTAAAACTACCTTTCAAAGAATAAAAACTATATGAACTTTTTTTGAAGAGAACATTTTTGTCTGAATCAGGACCAAGACCTCCAATTTTGTGCACTGTGGACTAACCACTTGTGCTACTCAGGCATCCTATCCAGACACAAATTTTTCTCTCTCTTATTCTTGTATAATATATATGAAACATCCTTGTTAATTTAATTTCTCTTCCATTAAATTAATAAGCGGTCTGCATACAATTTATATGGCAAACTATTCATATTTAGGATCAGATAAATTAATGCAATGCTTTATCACATGTTAAATATTAGCTATCAGGTATATACATTTAAGACAAGTATTTAAATAAAGGCTTATCATTTGAAAGTGTTTTACTAACAAAATCACCTGCAACACATAACAGTACTGGCCCACAATAAATAGATTGGATATATCATTATTATTATATGAGATATGAATTTACTGTACAATTTGCTTGATACTTCTGCTATTTTGTTTAAGTAACAAGGAAACTGTCAATTATTGCATGTCAAAATCTACCTTCAGATTTCTCCCAGAAGCTTTGTGATATACGAAGCCATGTCAAAGAAATTATCTGCCAATTTTAATTGCAAGGCATAAAAATCAAAGCTAGAATCCAGCAATAGAAACCCATGTATGGAGCATATGGACTCCCTGCTTGAATTAGAGTGGTGCAGAGCGAGACAGGATGCAGAGTAGATGGTTGGTAATGAGGGTTATCCAATCTACCAATTCAGGAGTTGTACTACTTTCCTATAGTTTAAATGAGAGATTTGGAGCTGGATTTTAGTACCTTAAAGTTAAAAAAAAAGGGTAGATAATTTTTTGACATGGCCTTGATAAATCACAGTGCTTCTCTGGAAGAAATTTGAAAATAGTTCATTGTTAACAGTTCCCTTGTAAGACAAAAGGTTTTATCTGAATACCTGAATTTTCAAATTAAAAAGAGAGTTTTGTAAAAACATATTTTTATAATATTTAATTTTAGGAAGTTATATTTTGAGGTTATTTTAATTATATTATTTTTAGTCTGGACATCTTACCTCAATATTAATGTTGATTTGTTCTTGAACATGTTTCAAAACAATTCTGTTTTATCGTCAGCTTTCCCAGTCCCATGTTTTGAAACATGTTCAAGAACAAATCAACATTAATATTGAGGTAAGATGTCCAGACTAAAAATAATATAACATATTTTTATATTGATATTATTTAAAGTCTTTTTTATCAGCAAATTGTTACACAATGAATTTTACATGTTAGAAACGTAATTTTTAGCAAGTTAACTTTGATATACTCTGGAATTTAGAAACTTACAATCCACCATGTTAAGCTAGGTTTCAATCCATAACTTTAACTTAATTTTGACAAAATTATAGCTTACCATACTAGATCCTTTGTCTTAATAGTTATTCTAGAACAATTTTGTAATTAGCAATTAATTTTTACAACTAAACTCTTCTTGCAGAAGTTTGATTTTCATAAACTGGAATAATATGATAATCACTAATACTTTATAGCAATGTTTGAATTGAAAGACAAAGAAAATACATGTGTGTAAACAAAACTGTGAATGAAGAATAATAAAAATCTTCATCATTATCTTCCATGCACATATAAGGCCTCATATCTGTTACAATCTCAAGGCTTGATTTTTAATTCATCTCTTCTTCAGATGACCCAAGGATCTCTTTCCATGTCAATGGTAACAGCAGGCTTTTGAGATTCTGCCCCTGAACACATGTGGTATATGAGTTTTCAAGTTATACTGGTAATTGTTCATAAAATGGATAATTGATTCTAACTAAAGTTCTTGCAGGGCATCTTCATTTCTTTCATGACCCCATCGAAAATAACTTTTTGTTATTCTCAAGAACTTCATCTTACTGATTGTGATTCAATGGATGTCCTTATTCTTAATTGTCTTTTCTAAAAGGAATAATCACTAAAAGTAAACAAGTATGGATACCAGCTCTAAAAAACAATAAATGTAAACCCCCAGCAGCAGCAGCCTCATAGACCATCAGACAGCACATTGGTTCATTGGAAGACCCTACTAGTGACCAATAAGGAGATAGATATAATTTATGACAAAATGAACTGCACAGAGAACACACTATGGAAAACAGCATAAATAAGGCAGGCAGTTGATGAGAGAGCCAGTCTCAAGGTAATCATTGAGGATGTCGGATGGAGTCTCTGGTGAAACATTGAGGAGTTTTATGCCTTACGACCACACCCGGCAATCCAAGAAGATTTCTACATATCACAAAATGGAGAATCTCTCTTCCAATGTCTGTTAGATTAAATACAATTCATAACATGGCCAAAGATCATGTAGGTAATGCAGATAAGACAAAGGTTGAAACACATATTGTTTAATAAAAATTTCATGATCACAGTGAATAGAACATTGATATGGAATGAAGTTTTGGTACAATAACAACAGTATATTAATGTATGAACAGTTAAAATTGTACAAATGTACCCAAGTTATAATAGTTAAGGGTAACTGAGTACCTCAGGAATGTTTATACAGTTTTAACTTGAATAGTTATTTCATCATCATCATCTGCATTCATGGATTAGGTCTGTTGACCCGTTCCAACTTCAGCCCATCTCTTTCTAGTTCTGCCCACATCTCGGGTGCCTTTAGGTTTGTATTTTGTTATTTGTTTTGGATATTTATCTTCATTCATTCTGTCTATGTGCTGCTTCCATTTTTGTCTATATGTATCTATGTAGTTATTTCAATGGGATAAAAAATGAAAACTATATAGCTAATCTTTGATACCATAATGCAAAAAAGATTATATGTGTCATAGAAAATTTTATATTATTTTACTATTAGGATTCTTTTAGAATAAAATTATATTATAAACTTCTAAGTACAAGATAAAACAAATTTAAATTTGTTTATCTTCAATTAAAACACTGCTATTGATATGATAATATAAAAATCACAAGACTGGCAGTGTAAAAGAAAAATACTTCACCGTTTAAACACACTGATGACAAAGCCAATCATGAGGCCCTGACTAAGTGTAATTACTGAGACCTCCCTATCCTTCAAAATTATTTTGGTGTACAGTTTATATATCATATATTAAAGATAAACTGTCATTCAAACAAAGTGTAAACTCTCAGATAAAAATATTGAGATTTTTATTAAAAAAATGTCACAACATTGTAAAACATGGAATGTCTTAAAGTTAAATAAATTCTATCATGTTATTTTATATTCGTGATTATAGCTTAAGCTATATTCAAGCTGCTTTTAAAACTAAATAGTTCACAATTGAAACATCACATTATTTTATTTAAAAGCTAAGTTTCCTGCATCAGTTCTTAAAAAAATAATTGAAGATCGAGAAAAGGTTCCCCTTTTGAATGTTTTATTTTTTATTTTGTAGTACTTCAAATTGTGGAATTAAAAATTTGTCAGACTTAAAATTTTTCACGTCCATGTGTAGAAATTGTGTTCACTTTGTGATCACACTGTATGTGTGTGAACAATTGCAATAGTATGGGCATGTGAAAATAATAGCAACTACCATAGAAAATGTTGAAATGGCTTCCATCTGAGAGACTGAAAAGAAGAGACTAAATTAAGAATAAATTAAAAATCAATAAAAAATCATCAAAAGAGGTATACTAGCTTTATAATATAATGTAAAATTCCAATAAAGGTGTTCTTAATAAAGAAGTCGCCATTTGCATGATCGAGCAATGGTTCGTAGCATTTGGCGCTCAGGAATTAACAGTTATAAGAGAAAAATTTGCATTTAGATTGGAGTGCTCAGATAGCTCAGTCGGTAGAGCATTCACATAGAAAGTGAAAGGTCCTGGTTCAAACCCCAGTCTGAGCGTATATTTTTCTCTTCAAATATAATTATAAATCAATGTTTAACACACAGATCTTTGGACACAGGAAGATGTGTCTACATTGTTAAACTGGTTTTATATTATGTAAAGCCTACAATTTATTTATAGTGATTTGCTCTTGCTCTTAAATGAGGATGGTTGGAAAAGTTCTAAAAATGATAGATGGCATAATCTCCCTCCTTCAAGAGAGCATCTATCCAATTTCACACAGACTTCTTAATTTGCTCTTTACATACAGCGGCAAGGAAAGGAGAGCAGGTGTGAGAATTCTGAAAAATGACAAATAATGAACATTGTGCAGTGATTAAATATTTTGTAAAAAAAAAAAAGATGGCAAAGTAAATTCATGCTGACATGAAAAACCTGTTCTTTCTGTTTCAAAGTGCACTATTAAATTATTATGATTTTTTTTCTTAAGTGGGAACATAGATTCTGCTATAAGTATCTAAATTTAAATGCCCATTTAAAAAACCCAGCCATCCTGTCCTAGTAGGAGGACGGTAAATGGGAGCGGCAAAGGGTTAAATAAACCTCATAGTTAACCTTTTTTTATAGGAATTATCACTGTGAGGTTCAATTCAATATTGAATTAAAAGATTCTTACCTCTCCTCACATTATTCTGTTAAGTAGATCGCGATTTCAGGCCTATAGCAGGCCCATCTTCAGTACACTGTTGTTGACCGGTGTTATGTCGCTCGGAAGAACCACTTCTTCTTCCCTCTGTTGGTGGACCGATGAACCTCTTGATAAGGTCAAAATTTGCGGGAACTTCGAAGTTCATAAGTTTTCCTTTGTTTTTCTGAATGTGGATCTTTTCCCAAACTGTAAGTTCCTTAGGTGTCTCTATTTGTTTAATTAGACTAGCTTTTGATTCAATTCGATGTTTTTCGTACCAAGCATGAGCAGCTACTGCTGACTTTTCCAATTCTCCATTTTTGACATTTCTAAGATGTTCCTTCACCCTTGTTTTCAAATTTCTTTTCGTTTTACCTATATAAATTTTGTCACAATCTTACATTTGATCTGATAAATTCCTGATTTATTTTCTTCTTCAATTTTTTCATTTTTGTTGGTTTTAATTATCCTATTAAGGCTGTATTCATTCTTAGGTGCCAATCTTATATTAAACTTTTTGAAAATTTTTTGAAATTTGTAGTGTTTCAATGGATGGTAAGTGAATTTCTTGAATTTTATTTTTTCTGTTTGTTTTATCAGTGTGCTTTCATTAATTAATTTTTGTCTTTTGAATTTATTTATTTTCCTGTGTACCATGCTTTCATCATAACCATTATCTGTTGCCACATTAATTATGTATTCTTTTTCTCTTTTATAGTTTTCTGGGCTCATAGGAATATTTACTAATCTGTATGCTAAGCTATTGAACACTGCCTCTTTGTGAGCAAAATGGTTGAAACCCGAAGCTTTAATATAGTTGTCTATATGAGTATTCTTTCTATATATTCCAAATTCTATCCTGTTTTCTTTGTTTCGTGTTAAATTAAGATCCAAAAATGGGATTTGTCTTTCAATCTCAGTTTCCATGGTGAATTTTATCGTTCTACTCTGGATGTTCAAAAGCTTCAAAGCATCCTCAATTTGTTTCTGTTTGACAATAGCAATTACGTCATCAACGTATCTGGTCCAAAATTTGAAGATCAAAGGATGTCCTCTTGTTATTTTCTGCTCGAAACTTCCCATGTATAAATTGGCCAAAAAGGGTGAAAGAGGGTTTCCCATAGAAAGCCCAGAATTTTGTATATAAAATTTTCCATTATAGGTGAAAAACATCTGTTCAATGCATAATTTAGTAAGAATTATAAACTCCTTTATATTTTCTTTTTCTAATTTGTTTTTGTTTAGCCATTGTTCCAAGATCTCAATGGTGGTTCCTCTAGGGACACTGGGAAACAATGAAATTACATCGAATGACACTAGTCTGTCTGTAGGTTCTAATTGAATGTTTTCTAATTTTTGTACAAGTTGATATGAATTGTCTATTGAGAGGTTATCAAATCCTTCCATTTTCTTGTACTCACTACACAACCATTTTGATATTAGGTATGTAGGAGACCCTATATTGTTGATGATGGGCCTCATTTTGTCTCCACCCTTGTGTGTTTTTGGGAGACCATGCATTTGTGGATTTCTAGGGTTTGAAACCTTCAGCCTGAATTTTTCTTTTTTTGATAGAATTTTGTTTAACTGATAAAACAAACAGAAAAAATAAAATTCAAGAAATTCACTTACCATCCATTGAAACACTACAAATTTCAAAAAATTTTCAAAAAGTTTAATATAAGATTGGCACCTAAGAATGAATACAGCCTTAATAGGATAATTAAAACCAACAAAAATGAAAAAATTGAAGAAGAAAATAAATCAGGAATTTATCAGATCAAATGTAAAGATTGTGACAAAATTTATATAGGTAAAACGAAAAGAAATTTGAAAACAGGGTGAAGGAACATCTTAGAAATGTCAAAAATGGAGAATTGGAAAAGTCAGCAGTAGCTGCTCATGCTTGGTACGAAAAACATCGAATTGAATCAAAAGCTAGTCTAATTAAACAAATAGAGACACCTAAGGAACTTACAGTTTGGGAAAAGATCCACATTCAGAAAAACAAAGGAAAACTTATGAACTTCGAAGTTCCCGCAAATTTTGACCTTATCAAGAGGTTCATCGGTCCACCAACAGAGGGAAGAAGAAGTGGTTCTTCCGAGCGACATAACACCGGTCAACAACAGTGTACTGAAGATGGGCCTGCTATAGGCCTGAAATCGCGATCTACTTAACAGAATAATGTGAGGAGAGGTAAGAATCTTTTAATTCAATATTGAAACCTCATAGTGTTATTTCCTACCTACATAACTCATAGTGTCACTTTCATTAAACATTAAACCATATCCATTACTTCCTAAAAATATTAATCATATCTGGTGTTGATGAGAAATGAATGTGAATGCAAATTTACAATAATTGTCTGGTCGATTTTAAGAAGAATAAAATTAATTTATAGTAGACATTCATAACTACACATGAAATTTGGATACACTTCTACATCCCATAAATAAAATAACAATCTAAAACATAGATTCACTACTACATCTCATAAATAAACAAAATATAAACAAAGAAAACATGTTGAATATATGTGTGGGAAATAATACTATGAGGTTTATTTTAATTATATTTGAGTTGTGTTTTTTGACTCACCAATTTCTTGATTTTTATGCAGACCAGTTTGTTGCTATCTGTGCAATATTCTCGATGCATCACAACAGTTGTGATACATCGAGAATATTGCACAGATAGCAACAAAACCGGTCTGCATAAAAATCAAGAAATGTGAGGTGAGTCAAAAAACACAACTCAAATATAATTAATGAAAACATGATTCTCTATCACTCAAAAGGCAAAGGACTTCAAATCAGCACGGAAAATCATAATATTGGATTATTTTTGGGGATTTCTAAGGGAATTCTGAGGATAGATGATCTCTTAACGTGATCAATCATAAATGGAAAATGCTAAGTTAATCTTTTAGAATAACTGGACTAAAGTTTAGTGAAAAACCCAATAATAAATAAGAAAAAATATTACTTCATCAAAAGAATGCCTGTCAACACAGGTGTATTGCTACAAAGGAAAAAGTTGACAAAACAAAGTATGATCTGCTGAACACATATGTCTTCTTCAGGTAGAAGCCATTCGTTGTGTGTTTGTGAATGATGATTCATTGCATTTGAATGTGGGACCAACATAGTAAGGTAAAGGAAGGATTTCTACTTGGATGGGAATGAAGCCTGGATTAGCTCAGTGGACAGAGCATTAGCACGGAAAGCTAAAGGTTCGGGGTTCGATTCCCGGTTCAGGCAGAAATTTTTCTCTTTACCATTGATTTATAATAATTAAACTGTGTTCATCAATTTACTTATTTCTATCATAATAATAGCTTTAGCTTCTCAATATTAATTTAATATGATCTGCTGGCTCATCCACTTTACTTGCCCTAACCTGGCACAATTCAAACTTTCACATCTTCTCACAGTCTAAAAACTTTTTCGTGGACAGAGATTTTGCTCAGAAGAAATAAAAGTTGAAGTGGAGAACCATTTTGCAAGTCCTGAAAAATTTGTTTCTGTTTGGCATCATGGGGCTGGAATATTCCTGGACTACTTGCTTTGAACTCAAGGGAGACTGCCTTAAAAAATGAAACCAAATTCAAAATGGAAATGAGTTTTTTTTTTTTCCTATTTCACTCTTAGAACTTTTTACATCATCCTCATAGTATAGCACAATGAGATCATTATCTTGGTTCAAAGAAGTTGATCATAACTACTAGGAGTCACATTAATGTATTTTGGTCCTGCAAAATTTGGTCCTATTATGAAGTCGATCTTATTTATTGTTTGCTGCTGAACAAAACACCTGAAAGATAAATTACATTTGAAGAGAAAAATTTCTTTTTTTTCTCTTCAAATGTAATTTATCTTTCATTTAGAAATGTTAAATCAATAACAAAAACATCATTAGAAGCCTTACTAGCTTTATAAAGTAATGTTAAATTCCCAATAAATGTCTTCTTAACTAAGAAGCTGCCATTTGCAAAGATAGAAGCGGTGGTTTCAAAAGCATTTGGCGATAGGGAATTACAACGTATATAAGAGAAGAATTTGCGTCTAGATCGTAACTCGCCTCGGTAGCTCAGTTGGTAGAGCACTTGGCACGGAAAGCCAAGGGTCCCGGGTTCGAGTCCCGGTCTAGGCGAGAATTTTTCTCTTCAAATGTAATTTATCTTTCATTTAGAAATGTTAAATCAATAACAAAAACATCATTAAAACACCTGAAACTAATTACACACAGAGAATACAATGATTTTACTTTTCAATTGTTTTACTTCCCATTGTCATTAGGAACCAACAATAATTAAGGAAGATAGAGTTTTAAATTTACATTAATATTGAGGTAATATAAACAGACTCTTAATAATATAATTATAAGATAGAGTTTTATTTAACATTCCTTAACTTCCATATCACTAGTGATGAGATTCAAAGCTAAACATGAAAGAACTCAGAGGCATCTCATTCCAGGCTTAAAATTCTTTTACATGCCATAAATCTATAGCACAAAACCCAAAGGTTTCAAAATGTGAAAATTCTAACTCTCTATTAAATGAAAATATGAATCTGATCCAGATGAGAGAATTGTAGCCATCAGATCACCAGAACCAATGACAATAATTAATGTAAAATGCATGTAAGTTTATTTTGTTAGAAAGAGCATCACAACACTATATTCACTAAACACTACAGAAGGAGTGGAAAAATACACTTTTCTCCACTCCAGAAGGATAAAAAGAAAAAGCTACAAGTAAAAAATGTCTATAGTAAAGAAATAATTAACATTTTTCATACAATATAAAATATTCTGGAAAATGATAGAAGAGATATGAGAGAACACACAATTCCAATCAGTCTTAGAGAGATTAACTAATTTATCTATCCTTACTGAGGGGCATGGCAAGTAAATCAATATACAAAAATAGTTTCAAACTATGAAGATCTGAACTATAGGGTTTTTAGAGTATCTGAAAACAAAGCTTCCTTTTGAAATAGTTTTCTAGGAACACTACTAAAAACTACGAAAAAAAACAATAATATGATAATTCTTAAATGTGACTTCTGTATCATTGGACAAACACAAACAGGATCAGTTAAATAAATAAATAAAATAATAGAATTTTTTTTTCTAGAGTTAATTTTCTTTGTTAGTTTATGAGTAACAAAATAGACATCGAAAAGAAGGAGAGAGAGGCCAACCAAATGTGAAATCTTGTTTACATATCTATTAGTCCAAACAAAACATTTTGATTTATATGATACAAATTAAGACAATGGGGTCATAGTCCTATTATACCATATCCCAATGTGTAAGGATATACATATAAGTATTTACTAATTTATCTCTGCATATTTATTTTGGATGTTGTCCTCTTGGCCCGTAGTTCATATTATAATGCTGATAACCTGGACCATAACCCATGTAAGTGTGCCCTCTGATGGGACGTCCATGATAGCTCATGTTCTTACAAGTTGTTGTAGTGGTTTCAGGTATATCTTGAGATGTTTTCAAAGATCCAAACAAAGTAGACTTTGGCACGAAAGGAGGCACCTTATCCCAAAGACTGCAGAGTGCTTCACCTATACTAGGCTCTATTTCCTAAAACAATTCAATGCAAAAATAATTAACAAAACAATTTATTCCATGACCAAAAAAATCTCATGTTTTTATTTAAACTATATCTTATATTAAAGGACAAATTAATATTTATAATATTATAATTACAAAAAAAGTAAACGTTATCTCAGTCAAAACATAAATTTATTGTGTCGACGTTTCAATCTCTTGTTGTGAGGTCATTTTCAAGACATGGTTGTTTATAAATTTATTGTACATAGTTACCATCACCAAGACAATTAATTTTTTAAATTTTTTATAATGGATATATGTATACAAATTAAATTTAAAATTTCAATTTATAATTAAAAATATTTTAGCGAGGAATCATATGTTGCACACCATTCATTTAAATCTTTTTGTTTATTTAATGCTTTATTTTGTTCTTTTTTTATATAGGCCATTTCTGCTATTAATCTTTTTTGGTAATTATTTTCTTTGTGTAAAATGTTTATGTCATTCCATTTCATTTTATGATTTTGATTAATTATGTGTTCACTGATTACTGAAAGTTCTGCACCTGGTGAACTGATATTCCTTTTATGTTCGTCGATTCTTTTTCTTATAAATCTTTTTGTTTGGCCTACATAAGACTTTTCACAATCACCATATTGGATTTTGTATACAACATCTGTCAATTTACTAGTATCTATTTTGTCTTTGCCAGTTTTGATTAAATTTCCTTCAAGTTTATTAGGAACACTATGAGGAATATTTGTAAATAAGGATTTTACATCTAACGATATTAATATTCCTCATGAACTTGTTATGGAAGGCCTAAAAAATAAGTGGGAGTTTATTAACAAGAAAACAAACATTCCTTTAAATGAATTTATTGATGCAGTCTCTTTAGTGCTCAATTCTTCTAATTTTACATTCAATAAAAAATGTTATGCTCAGACCTATGGTAGACCCATGGGATCACCATTGTCTCCGATTCTGGCAGATATAGTGATGGACGATTTGGAGACCTTTTGTTTGAACAAACTACCTTTTACAGTGGATGTGTATAAAAGATTTATTGATGATATTTTTGTAAGTGTTCCAAAAAATCAAGTTGAAAGAATAGTTAATACATTTAATTCATATCATAACCATTTACAATTTACTAGTGAAATAGAAAATTGTGGTCAATTGAGTTTCCTTGACGTCACAGTGATACGTTTAAGTAATGGAAAATTGTTAACAAATTGGTATAGAAAACCAACATTTTCTAGAAGATATATAAATTTCCACTCATGACACCCAGTTCAACAAAAAATAAGTGTAATTTATGGCTTAATTGACAGAGCGATATTACTTTCCAATAACATATTCCATAAACAAAACATTGAAATTGGTTAAACATATTTTGATGGAAAATTATTATCCATAAGAGTTTATTATTCAACAAATTAAGAGAAGATTGAAAATATTGGAAGACAGAAAAATATCTATAGAATTAGATTAAATAAATCTAGATGTTGAACAACAAAGCTTTCGCTTGAAATTACCTTATGTAAAAAGTTTAAATGAAGGATTGGAAAAGAAATTGAAACCATTCAAATTTGTTTTTACTCATAGTGTTCCTAATAAACTTGAAGGAAATTTAATCAAAACTGGCAAAGACAAAATAGATACTTGTAAATTGACAGATGTTGTATACAAAATCCAATGTGGTGATTGTGAAAAGTCTTATGTAGGCCAAACAAAAAGATTTATAAGAAAAAGAATTGACGAACATAAAAGGAATATCAGTTCACCAGGTGCAGAACTTTCAGTAATCAGTGAACACATAATTAATCAAAATCATAAAATGAAATGGAATGACATAAACATTTTACACAAAGAAAATAATTACCAAAAAAGATTAATAGCAGAAATGGCCTATATAAAAAAAGAACAAAATAAAGCATTAAATAAACAAAAAAGATTTAAATGAATGGTGTGCAACATATGATTCCTCACTAAAATATTTTTAATTATAAATTGAAATTTTAAATTTAATTTGTATACATATATCCATTATAAAAAATAAAAAAAAAGTAATTGTCTTGGTGATGGTAACTATGTACAATAAATTTATATACAACCATGTCTTGAAAATGATCTCACAAGAGGAGATTGAAACGTCAACACAATAAATTTATGTTTTGACTGAGATAACGTTTACTTTTTTTTGTAATTATAATATTAATTACTCTCAGTGAAAAATAATTAAAAAAGAAGTATTTATAATATTATATTTGAAGAGAAAAATTATATGCTCAGACTGGGGCTCGAACCCAAGGATCTTTCGCACTCTAGGCGAATGCTCTAATATTTATAATATCTGATAATTTTACTTCCTACTAAGTTTAAATGAATAAGAAACTTTATTTAAGAACAACAGTCATGAAAATACTGATGATGGAACCGAAAAAGATCTCAAAACCAGTCTAAAGAGAAGAAGATTATAAGATGAGGTAATAAAATTTCAATACTACCTCATAGTGTTAATTCCTATAAAAGTAAGAAACTTTATACCTCATCTCATAACAATTTATTTCAAAACAGACAAATTTTAATTGATGTTTTTATTATTCATTTCATACATCTCAATGATGGATAAATCATATTTGAAGAGAAAAAAATTATGCTCAGACTGGGGCTTGAACCCAGGACCTTTGGCTTTCTAGGCCAATACATTTAGCATTTGGTGCGCAGGAATTAACAGCGTATATACTAGAAAAATTTGCATTTAGATTGGAATTTGCTCCGGTTGCTCAGTTGTAGAGTATTGACCTAGCAAGCCAAAGATCCTGGGTTCAAGCCCCAGCCTGAGCATATAATTTTTCTCTTCAAATATGAGTCAAATTAATTTTAGATAAGATTGGAGAAGATGGTCTCTAAAACATGTCCAGGTGAGAGGACAATATTTTATGAAGTGTGGTGTAAAGTTTCTGATCTTATTTGTATTCTATTAAGAAATTTTATTTGATAAATATGCAGTAATGGATGGATTAGAGAGAAAAGAGAATCACGACAACATATATTAAAAGTACAAATATAAATATGAAAGGTATTTCCATACAGACAAAATTCTATCACAAATTATTTAGGATATTTTTAAAAAAGTTAAAATATTTAGAGAAGAGGTAGTATTCTACAAACAAGGTAAGTATTTCTATAACTATAGTTCCTAACTTTAATATCTCCTAAACAATGTTCTTATTTTGAAAGAGTGACTACCTACTCCAGACACTAATGCACATAGTAATTTATTACTCTATCTTAAATATTAAATTTATCACTTCTCACTGAATGATAATTTTTTATATTGTGGAGCACGTATTGGTTGCACTATTTGTATCAAACAACAACTAAACACAAAAGTAATCACATTAATACAGTGTGTGCTAAATTGATTTATCAGCCAAGTAAGTTATTTTATTTAATCAAAATTAAAGTGGAAGGTAACACTATGAGGTATTTACATTGAGTTGGAGTTTGACTGAAGATGGAAGTAAAACTATACTTTTGAAACCGATATTGCGAAGATAGGCAACTTTATGAGGTGAGATGTTAAAGCATTTTCTCCAACTCATTAATATATTTTTTTTTGTCTGAGCATATAAGTGTTCTCTTCAAATATAAGTTATTTTTCTTTGATACAGTATTCAATGCATGCATATTGTGACACAATGTTGGGCTGGCCCTCGAATTTCGTGGGCTGTGGCGAGGGTCAGGGACTCCCCTTGTATGGTAGAGAAGGATTTGTGAGCTGTCTACTCATGAATCGGAAAGCCCATGGAGAACATTCCATAAAGTCTGTCTTCATTCAAAAAAGGTCTCTGGAAGGATCTCGAATGAGATTCCAGAATGTTCCTGCCTTTGAGTAAATAAGAGGATGCAAGCATCGGACCAGCCAGTCCAGTAATGTCCGAATAGTGGAGTAGTGAAATGAACTCCAGAGTGAAAACAAGAATACATTCTAAGTGAAACTTAGAAATGGGTAGAAAGAAAAGGACAGTCAAATTGTGAAGCAAGAGATTAGCAGCAAATTACGAGGGTCATACTGAAAGTCGTGAGCAACCCATTGTTAAAATTCAAATTTCAACAATGTAACAAAAACAACTGCAGGATCGTAATCTACAGACTTTATACCACAACATTGCCATTTTGTGGCATCATAGCTTCTATCATGTGACCACACACAGTGTTTCCAAAATGGCAGACATCAATGTTTCGTTTCGACAGCGCACTGTCATTGAATTCCTTGTTAAAGAGGAACAATCTGCTGTTGATATTCACCAAAGACTTCAATGTGCTTACGGAGATGCCTGCATGGGTGCCAGCAGTGTTAGGAGATGGGTGAAACATTTTAAAGATGGGAACACGAGTATCAAAGATGAGCCTCGTAGTGGTCGCCCACGCTCTGCCTCCACGGATTGCAACAAGGAAAGAGTTGATGCGCTCATTAGAGACGACAGGCGTATCACAGTGAATGAAATCGCTACAAAACTTGCAGTAGGACACAGTGCAGTGCAAGAAATGATTCACAGCTTAGGTTACCGAAAAGTTAGTGCCCGTTGGGTTCCATGTTTATTGAGTGAAGACCACAAACTTCAGAGAAGAACCATCACCCATAACCTTCTTCAGAGATTTCGAAATGAAGGTGATGATTTTTTGACGAGTATTGTGACAGGTGACGAAAGCTGGTTTCATCGCTACGAGCCTGAAACAAAACGCCAGAGTATGGAATGGCACCACTTGAATTCGCCATCAAAGAAAAAAGCGAAGACAGTGCAATCTGTTGGGAAAGTTATGGGCAGCGTCTTCTGGGATGCGCAAGGTTGCATTCTGGTTGAATTTCTTGAACCTGGACAAACCATAAATGCTGCCTGCTATATCCAGACACTTGTGAAGCTCCATCGTGCATTGCACAATAAACGCCCTGGAAGGAAGATCATTCTGCAACACGATAACGCCCGTCCTCACACTGCTCGTGCCACTGTGGAGAAGATCAGGACATTTGGGTGGGAAACTCTTCCACATCCTCCCTATAGTCCCGATTTGGCACCCTCCGACTACCATCTTTTCAGTTCTGTGAAGGAGCAGATGAGAGGCCAACACTATGAGACGCTGGAGGATATTCGGAAAGCAGTGCGTCAGTGTCTTCGAGCAGCTGGAACGGACTTCTATCATAAGGGAATTTTCAAGCTTGTAGAATGCTGGACAAAATGTGTGCAAAGAAATGGAGACTATGTTGAAAAGTAGCACAAAGGTCTGTAGATTAACATGGTGTACTTGGTTTGTCTAAAATAAATATTATGATTGTTTAAAAAAATGTTGCTCATGACTTTCAGTATGACCCTCATATTTTTTAAGAATCAGTGAAATTCTATGCAGTAAATAAAGTGATGTTTTTATTATTAATTTCATACTTCTCATTGAAGGACAAATTATATTTGAAGAGAAAAATTATATGCTGAAGCAAGATTGTTAGTGGTCTCCTTATTTTAAGGTAAAAGGTGAAGAAGGGATTTAGTGGGCACCAGGATAATGAAAGGATTTCTCAGTGCCTGAGAAATTTAGGTAGCTCAATGGGTTACAGTAGGATGAGATGCTCTTGGTTCCAGGATATGCAAGGATTGTTCGGACACAATTATATTTCGTTGTTAAGAAATGATGTCAGATGTAGATTTAATTTAACTTTAATAATAATTTCTTCCACGTTGAACAATTGAACATGCACAATAATAATAAAACACATAATGGCCGGTGTTTATCATGGGGTCACATTATTATGGTGAAGCAGATTAATTGGAGATGGATTAATTAACAACACCTCGCCTGTAATGATATATAATATCGCTCTTTTATATTAATGAAAATAAATTGATGATTCAACTTTATGTAATTCACTTGTTCAGTTCGTGAATTCACAGCTAAATATCAATCTGAATTGAAAGATCTCATAAATATATATATATATATATATATATATATATATATATACATATCTTAATGTATAAAAATTACGTGTCACGTTGTTTGTCCGCGATGGAGTCCTAAACTACTGAACCGATTTTAAAAAAAATTTGCACACTGTGTGCTGTTTGATCCAACTTGAGACCTATGGTTGTTTATAACTAAATTTATAGTCGCATTATTTTTTATTGCAAATTATTTGTTTATTATTTAACAAAGAGTTATAATTATCTGTAAGTTCCATACGATTCTAACAGATGACGGTGTATGGTAATTGGTTTATTATTTAACCAGGTGGCTGTGTGCTTTTTGTTGCAACTGCAAATTTCAATTGAATTACAAATATTGATTATTTCATAATTTAAGTGTGTTCAGTGTTTATTTTATTTTCAATATATTGATAATAATATTAATTTCGTGTGTAAGTATTAGTTTTAAGTAATCTGGCTGAAAGATTGCAACTTAATTTAAATTTAACCGGACCGAGAAGGGACATTGAACAATATGGCGAATCAGTTCTAGAGACCATGAATGATACCAAGTGAATTTCTGCAAATTGGTATAGGCATATGTGACATAAATCTTACATTTAAGAAGAATGTCAATTTAAAAACATATGAAGGTCCTAAGGAACGGAATAACAGAACTGTAAGTAAGTCTGTTAGTTATAATAATATGCCTAATATTGCAGAAACAATCTCCATGCCCCAATTAAATGAAAAACAAGATGGCTATAATATATCACAAGATGATATTACTATACAGAGACTTCTTGATGATGATGAGAATCCAAACTGCCAACAAGTTCGTAGAAAAAAACTAAAGTATAATGAAATCAGCAAGCCTCCTCAAAATATTCCATCAATAAATGTATTTAATTCTTATGATACACTTATAGATGATACTGAGAATGCAGACAACATAAATTCATCTCAATCAACAAAACCACTTCCACATAAACCACCACCCATATTTATACCGGGTGTAGTTAACGTACCAGAACTAAAAAATTGTGTAAAACAAAAACTTTCTGATTTAGATTTCTTACTTAGTTTACTACAACATAATTTAACGTATACCTTAGCCACAGCAACATGTGGCAGGGACTTCTATATATATATAAAACAAAGTCGGATTAGTTACACTATTTATAACTCAAGAACGGCTGGACCGATTTTTATGATCTTCGATTTGTTGGATTTGTTTCTGCCCCGAATAGCAAATAACTATTAAAACATCGGAAAAATTAACGTAAAAATATTTAAAGGCCGGGCCAGCTAGTATATATATATACATATACTAAAAAAAAATAAGTGTTTGAATTGGATTCACCTGGTGGTGTAATGGATAACACGCTGAGGTAAAGACTCTAGAGTTCCGGGTTCGAATCCCGTCCAGGCATTTATTTTTCTCATCATACCATATATATATATATATATATATACACACACACACACTAAGTTATTTAAGCCCTTGCGTAAGCCTGACAGTAATAATTAATAGAAATTGTTCAAAATCTCTCATTAATTGATTTTATTTTGGAACCTTTGAACATATCCCCTATATACCCATACAAATTACCATTCCATATTCACGGTATATTTACGGAACCTATCCCCTGCAAATATGGAGCTTTTACTGTATGGGGTGAGGTATAAAGAACCAATTCAATTTCTTTATTAAATTATTTTCAAATATGTAAATTGTTAATACTGATATGTTTAACTGTGTTATTAAAAATTATGGAACATTTACCTGGCCATCTCGACTTGTTTGGACCCTTCTGTTTTCATTATATGGATTTAGTAAGTGACGAGTAGCCTGGAAAGGAATGTTTGCTCTCTTGATCCATTCCACTGGAAGAGGTGGGTTTAAGTTTGGTCCACTCAATTCTAGACACTGGTCAGCTGAATCAATCTTAGAATCTGATTTATCTCCACTGAGACGTGCAAAACCCTGAAAGTGACCACTGCCCTGGACACTGAACACTAATATCACACGTTTACCTTCCTAAAAAGTAAAATAAAATTAGGAAAAAAAAAAAAAAAAAAACTTAAATTAGAGAGAAATAAATAAGTATTATTTTTATATAATAAATTTGGGAATTTTTAACATTATGAGGTTTTATTAATAAGAATTAAATGAATTGTGAATTCTTCTTACCCCATACTTCTATGTTTTTTTAAACACAGCACTGCAGTATCAGCGACCATTGACACCACCTCAGCTGTTTTCACGACTGTCATTTTTTTCTTTTGCCGGTAATTATCCAAACTGCCATCTGGTGTTCTTTTGAAGGAATTATTTTCTAAACTGCCATCTGGTGTTCTTTTGAAGGAATCATTTTCTAAACTGCCATCTGTTGTATTATTGAAGAACTTTGTAATCAAGCTCGGTTCGTCTGTAATCTCGAAGTTCATGGTTCTAGTATGGTTTTTTTGAATATACTAGAACCATGAACTTTGAGATTCCAGACAAACCGAGCTTGATTACAAAGTTCTTCAAAAATACAACAGATGGCAGTTTAGAAAATGATTTCTTCAAAAGAACACCAGATGGCAGTTTAGGAAATAATTCCTTCAAAAGAACACCAGATGGCAGTTTGGATAATTACCGGCAAAAGGAAAAATTGACAGTCATGAAAACAGCTGAGGATGGTGACAATGGTCGCTGATACTGCAATGCTGTATTTAAAAAAAACATAGAAGTATGAGGTAAGAAGAATTCATGATTCATTTAATTCTTATAAATAAGTATTAGTTTAGAAAGAAAAATTATGTTCGAACCGGGAGTCAAACCCTGGACCTCTGACTCTGTACATCAGTGCGGTAACCGTTATGCCATTTGATGTTCCTATCGGAAGTTCGAATGGCATAATGGTTACCACACTGATGTACAGAGTCAGAGGTCCGGGGTTCCAACGTAATTTTTCTTTCTAAAATAAAACTATATCCAATTCTGAAACATGTTAATTTTAAATATAACATCAAAATAGTAGATAGATAAAAGCTATGGTTTCAAGCATTTGGCGCGAGGGAATTACAACGTATATAAGAGAAAAATTTGCATCTAGATCGTAACTCGCCTCGGTAGCTCAGTTGGTAGAGCACTTGGCCCGGAAAGCCAAGGGTCCCGGGTTCGAGTCCCGGTCTAGGCGAAAATTTTTCTCTTCAAATATAATTTATCCTTCAATGAGAAGTGTTAAATTAATAATAAAATCGTCAATAGTAGCTTTAATTGCTTAAGAATTAATGTTTAAATTCTCAATAAAAAATACTTAAAAAAAGTCATCAGATGGCGTTGTTGATAGCAATGGCTATTGGCCTTCAGATGAAAGGAGAATTAATTGTATAAGTAGAAAGAAATTTGACGTTCCTATTGGAAGTTCGAATGGCATAACAGTTACTGCACTGACGTACAGAGTCAGAGGTCTGGGGTTCGACTCCCGGTTTGAACATAATTTTTCTTATATTTAATAATAAAAAATTTAATAATTTAATAATAAAAAAATAATAATTTTTCTTTCTAAAATAAAACCATATCCAATTCTGGAACATGTTAATTTAAGATATAATTACTTATTTTAGGAATTCTCACTATGAGGTATATTCATTAAGGTAGAATATTTTTATATGAGGTGAGTGATAAAAATATTCTACCTTAATTAAGATATAATATCAAAATAAATAAATAATTGTTTTATTATAGAACGAAAAATTAACAGTCACACTGGGACTCAAATTCTGGATACCTGGTCATACTTACCAGCATGATAAGTGTTACATCAATCAAGCTCTGATAAGAATATAAAAAATTCCTTCCTCTTATACAATTTTCTAACCTCTGAAGGCTGGTAGTCAGCACTACCAACAATGCCCTCTTACAATTTCTATTCAAAAGTACTTTTTATTGAGAATTTATACATTATTTTTAAGTAAAGGGGTTTGAGCTTTAATTTTTCGTTCTAAAATAAAATTCTGTCCAGGACTGAAAAATGTTAAATTAAATATATCATCATCATCATCCTGTCAGGTATTAGTCCTAGAAGAACTGTTACGGCCTGAGAAAGCGGTTTTCGTGCCATCTTTTCATAAGTCGACCAAGTGACCGTTTTCCATTTGGACAGTAGTTCATTATTGCCTTGGGGATCCTGGATCTAGCCATTCTCGAGACATGTTCATTTCAGTTTAGCTGATATCTGGAGATGTAGTCCAGTATTGGTGACACATTAAGTTCTTGAAGGATTTCTACATTTTTATTTCGATCCCATTTGGTGTAGCCAGCTGTTCGGCGCATAAATTTCATCTCACAAGCTGTTAGTCTGCTTTCATCTCTCATCCTTATAGTCCACGCTTCACTCCCATAACATAGGACTGGTCGAGCCATTATTTGATAAAGACGAGTACGAGTTGATTTTTGCACTAATGAAGGTTTTAGAACTCTATTAATGATTCCCATTGATTTGTTGAATTCCACAATTTTCTCTGATAAATCCAAATTTTCAACAAAAGAGAGTTTATATCCTAAATAAGTAAACTCATTAACTCTCTCTAAAATTTTGTTATTTAAACAAATTTTGCTTGGTATTTGGGATTTTCCACAAAAGGCCATTATTTTAGTTTTATTGGTAGATATTTCCATTGAATATTTCTGGGCTATCAAATTTAAATTATGTACTGACCATTGTAAATCATCTTCAGATGTTGCTAGTAAAACAAGATCATCTGCAAACATCATTATATCTAATTTTAAATTTCTATTGTTAGTGATACTTCCATGTTTTGTTTCTCTAAACTCTTTTACAATGGCATTCATATATATGTTAAAAAGTAGAGGAGAGAGGCCACAACCTTGTCTGACTCCTGAGTTTATTTCTTTCCACTGAGTTATTTTTTCTTTTATTTTTATTGCAATGAGAGTTGACTTATAAATGTTATAAATATTATATATGATCTCCTTTGGGATCTGATCTTTCATCAAAATTTCAAATAACAAACTTCTGTTCACTTTATCAAAAGCTTTTTTAAAGTCAATAAATGCCAAGTGTGTTTCTATATTAAATTCACGATGTTTCTCAATCAAAATTTGCATTGTGAAATATCCATCAGAGCATGATCTACCCTTCTGGAAGCCATTTTGTTCTTCTCCAAGTATATCTTCATAATATTTATATATTTACATTCTTAATCATAGTGGAATAAATTTTTGTAACCAGAGTTTAATAAGCTGATCCCTCGGTAATTATCACAATTGGTCTTAGCTCCTTTTTTAAATATTGGAAATTACTAATGTCCCCCGCGCCGTAGCCGAGCGGTTTTAGGTAGGAAGCCTTGGCGCAGAGCTACGGGACTTGCACTGGTTCGAGTCTCCATGGGGGAATAATTTTTCTCACGGTATTGTCGGCCAGTAGTGGACCAGTGCCCCCCCAGCATCGTGAGACAATTGGGTAAAGCTACAATAAGTAGCGTCTCTCCGGTTTGAGGAACCAGCTATAAACGGCTGGGGGACTCGACATGCTAACCACATGTCACCCCTACACTGGCTGTTGATCATCTACCTCTGTGATTGACACATGTGATTCTCTGAAGCCCCAGCAGCCTCGCTGGTAAAAAGATAGGGCTAAAACGCTGAAAAGTGGAAAGACACTCAATCGGAACTTCGGCAAATTAACTAATGATTATTTACACAATCTTGATGGTGGATTTATCTCTGCCTGCCAGATGATATTCAAGAAGTTTAAATATCTTTTGAAAAATAGTTGACTGGAATGTTTAAATAGATCAGTGGGTAATTAAATTAATGGTTTTTATTACCTCACCTCATATCCTTTTTCTTCTTCTTCTATATAGAAGAAAAAGGATATGAGGTGAGGTAATACTAAACATCTAATTTAATTATTTAAATTAACCGCCATCCATAGTGTTCTTTCCCTGTGAAAGTTAAATAGATCATTGGGTATTTCATCTTCACCAGGTGCTTTGGTTACTCTTTATATTTTTTAAAGGGCTATTTGACCGTTCATCTTTCCACTAAGGAAATAAGTCTTCTCTTTGTAAATTAATCTGGTCTCTTGTATCTGTGAAAAGGGACAGTAAACATCAAAACAATTTAATTTATCATTGGTCAGAGTATATTTTAATAACTCATCTCACAAATTTTGTGTATTTCACGATACCAATGGTTTCAAATGGGATTCCGTTCATCTTTAATCACGACTCCCACTGATGAAATTCTTCAGCCGTCAACATCTTCTGAGCTGCCATCTATGGTCGAGTTTATAAACTTTGAAATTAAATTCAACCATAAAGCAGCTCAGAAGAAGTTGGCGGTCGAAGAATTTCATCAGTTGGAGTTGTGACTGAAGATGAACGGGATCCTGTTTGAAACCAGATATTGTGAAATACACAAAATTTGTTAGATGAGTTAATAAAATATACTCTAATCAATATTACCTCATATTTACTTTCCAACTTTAATTTGAAATAGAATCAGAGAAATTGTTTATTTATTTATAATATTTTGATTCATCATCATCATCATAATCATCATCAATCATATAGGTTGTAGTTCTATAATGAATTCATAGTTAAATATGGGAAATAACATTACGAGGTTCTTATTCTAATATAATAAATCATCTATAATGATAGTTATGATCCATAAAGTTTTTACCCCATCCCTTCACACTGGATATCCAGTTGATTGAAATTAATTATTATCATTTAAGGCTTCAAAATATATTATAGCAAATCAAAATGTAATTTTGTCATATGTATGATATTGATCTATTAATAATGATCCTGGGTTTTTGAACGTTTTAACTTTCTCATAAGAATAATCATTGCCTATAGTTACTCTGTCATAATCTGCTATATTCCAATCTTAAAATATAAAATTATGGAATATTCTCGAAAGCGCTACAGTTAAATAACTAAGTTGAGGAGACAGACCTTTCAGGTGAATATTCCATAATTTTATATTTTAATTTTGAATAATACCTCAACAGAACACATCATGAATCTTATAAAAGTTGATATATTCCAATCATAGTTCACTTCCATATACTTAAGATTTTTTTTCTGTGTTTACATCTAAACCAATTAACCAATTGGCTTGCAGACATTTAAAAATACTTCTACATTTGTTCTGTATTTTGATCTAAACCAGTTACTTGCAGGCATTAAAAAGAAAACACACACACCTCATTTCAAACAATCAGAATTTAACTGGGAATAGGGACGATGGTAACCGAAACATTTCCAGGCAAGAAGATTATATTCTATGAGGTGAGATATAAAGTTTTCAATTCATATTTTCACTTTATTGACATTTATCTCGAAGTGTCACTTCCCAACATTTTTTTATAAAATAAAAACCTTTTTCTATGGAGGATGAGACAATGGTTAAATCAAAGAATCTTTGCATGGTTATGAACACCATTAATGTTGCCTTTACTGTAAAGAAACAAGTCGTGGATCAAATGTAACATAGGAAAAGACAAAATAAATATATTTTAAATCATGTTGATCTATGATTCAGTTCTTACCTTAAATACTCTTGTTGTCTTCCTCTCTGTATTATCAGTGAATGCCCAAGCACCTCTGCTTAATGATGCTTCAATTGTCTTCAAACTGCCTGCTTTAATGACAAAATAGCGTGAGTCATTTTGTCCATTTGCAGTAGAGGGATTGCTGGTATCCCCAACACTCCCATGAGAAGGGGTGGGGGAAGGTGTTTCACTCATATTTCCACTACCAAATGATTTCACACTTCCCGAATCTGAACGTTCTGCTGTAAACAAAAGATAAAGGAGAATAAAGCATTAATTTAACTTTAATAATATGAATGTCATCTAGTGAAATATTAAAGAGGAGAGCAATTAACTTACCTTCAAAGCACAAGATGGCTCCTGAAGACAACACAAAAGCAGACCTCCACCAAAATTCTGATAACCCAACCCTTCCTTTTACAAGACACAAAATTCCTTTTAATTTTTATTGAATTGCTTATTATCACTAAAGAAGAAAACTTAAACATGAAGTAACATTAAACATATAATTTTATCTCCTGATTTATTATTCAATTTCAATTTTTAGGTGTTCAATTCTAAATTTTGTGCAAAAAGTTTACTTAAAAATGTCTGGTTAGTTCATTGGTAATGGACTCATCAATGAACTGCGAATCATTTGGAGTTTAAGTTTTAAAAATAAACAACTAATATATTCAAAGTGTTAAAATTGTGATTATACTTAGCAGTTAATGCAACTATAAATGATAATTATTAAGAAAGGAAGGGATATATATATGGGAACAAAACAGAAAAATTTGAACCTAGTCTGAGATTATGTCTTAGAAGTTGAAATGAGATTAAAATACCAATAAGAAAAACAAAAACATTTATGATGATCTTGGAGAAGATTTCCAGGCTGTAGGCTGTGGTTGTCGTGAGGATGCCAGATGCAGTCTCTGGCGAAATGTCGGGAACTTCAAGCCTCAAGACCACGGCCTACAGCCCGAAAATATTCTCCAAGATCATCATTGCAACTCCGGCCATGAAAGCCTAAGTCAATACAAAAAACATCTATGTTTCAAATCTCAGCTCAGGTACAAATTTTCCTTTTAAATATGTTAAAACCAGATAATGTTTAAAACATTGTAATTTGCAATCAAAGAAACTTGTTTCATAAATTAGAACACTAACACATAAATCACTGGAGTAATGCCAGCTATTGATACAACTGCTTTTTTCTTTCAATATTTTCTCTCAAGCTTCTACATATTTCTTTCATAATTACAGCTTGTTAACTCTCCTAAAATATTAATTTTTATTCAAGTGACAAACAACAAAACATAAATGGTTCTTAACCAACCTCAATATTTCTACTATAATTTTATATTTACATTTTTTCTTCTAACAGTTGAGACTAAATCATTCCCAGCAATTTCTCTTTATTTATTTATTCTTTGGATTTATAAGGAATGATTATTCTCATTCAACAATCCTGATGAAAGATACATTTTTTAAATATTTCTAGGAAGTAACATCATGAGGCATGTTTAACAGTCATTCAGATTTTACAAAATCTGAGGTGAGGTGTGTTTTTTTGTTTGTTTGGTAAATTGATTATAAATATCAAAACAACATTACTACTTCTTGTGTTTATATAAAATTATTAATAAGACACACAAATTTCTTAGATTTTTTCATCCACAATATGGTTGATTTTGATGAAAAGAATTATTTGGTAATTCTGAAATATTCTTGGTGACTACATTGATATTTTATATAATACACAGTTAGAAACACTTATTTCTATTTATTTTCCTTTCCAAACTCAAATTAAAATAGCAATTTCGGAAATCTCAAATTCAAAATTAGTTCAGTTACTTCCCCTCTTTTATATTATCCTAGACTTTCTTTCTAAATATGACCTTTCAAGTGAATATATTAAGAAGAATGTAACAAGCATTTGTTCTTCCCTTTATGAGATCCTACATTTTTGGACAATTTACCATTATCTGGTGTCATTTTCTGCGAGTATTCAAATTTCCTTTGCTGCCTGTATCCAGGTCTATTTTCAATGTTTCCCAGATAAACATTTTCATCATATACTTCCTCTTCATCAGTCATTCTTCTTGGCCCTAAAAATATAGTTCACAGATATGATAAACGTACCAAAAAAAAAAATGTTCATAGAATACAAATATGTATACATACACACACACATAGAAGATAATTATTTTTATTTTTTTTTTAAATTAAATTACCTTCTTGAAAGATAACTAATGTCATTAATATTTAATTTTAGGAAGTGATATTTTGAGGTTATTTTAATTATATTATTTTTAGTCTGAACATCTTACCTCAATATTAATGTTGATTTGTTCTTGGACATGTTTCAAAACAATTCTGTTTTATCGTCAGCTTGTCCAGACTGGTTTGATTTATACTGCATTATGTTGCACACCCTGATTGTCGATGTCAGCTCCATCCTGTGGTTGGCCAATGAACATCCAAACAAGGTCATGTACCGTTGGTATTTCAAAATTCATAACTCTGTTTTTGTTCTTCTGAATATAGATTTTTTTCCCAAATAGTCAGCTCTTTTGTATTTTCTAACTGTTTTAATAATTTAGTGTCTGGATTTATATTATGTTTTTCAGACCAAACATGAGCAGCAACTGCAGATTTTTCTATTTCTCCATTTTTAATATTTCTTATGTGTTCTTTGGTTCTAATTTTTAGGTTTTTTTTTGTTTTTCCTATATATGTCTTTTCACAACCCATACATTCAATTTGATATATTCCTGACTTTTTATTTTTATCAGTTTTTTCATTTTTGTTTGTTTTCTTATTAGTTTATTTAAACTGTAGTTATTTTTTGGCGCTAATTTAATATTAAACTTCTCAAATATCTTTTGAAATTTATTGTGTACCCAAGGGTGATATGTGAATTTCCTATATTTTTTCATAGGTGGTTCTTCTTTTTCAAGAGTACTTCTGTTTATAATTTTTTGTTTTTTATACTTTTCTATCCTTTTATGTACCATTTTTTCATCAAACCCATTTTCTCTTGCTACTTTGATTATATGTTTTTTCTTATGTTTGAAATCTTCTTCGTTTAAGGGTAAGTTTACCAATCTATGAGTTAAACTACTAAAGGCTGCTAATTTATATCCAATTGGATTGAACCCTGTAGATTTAATAAAATTTTCTGTATGAGTTTCTTTCCTATGAATCCCAAATTCAATTTTTCTTTTTTCTTCGTTTCTGACCAATTTAAGATTCAAAAAAGTATTTGTTTATTTTCTTCTATTTCTTTGGTAAATTTGATGTTTATACCCTGTAAATGTAACAGTTTTAGGGAATCTTCTACATGTTTTTCTTTTACAATGCAAATTATATCATCTACATATCTGCTCCAAAATTTAAACATTGTGGGATGTGTTTTAGTGATTTTACATTCAAAATCGCTCATAAATAAATTTGCCAGGAAAGGTGATAATGGGTTTCCCATTGAGAGCCCTGATTTTTATTTATAGAAACTCTCATTGAATGTAAAAAACATTTGGTCAATGCACAACTCAGTTAATTTCAAATAATCTGCTTTGATCTCTTTATGTTGTTTTTACTTAACCAGTTGTTCAATATCTCCAAAGTTTTTTGTTTCGGTAAAGTAAAGTGATCCCACAACAGGCCTCAGGAGGCCCTTGGGGTAGTAGCAGGTTAAGGCTCCCACTTTTTCTAGACAATCGGCACTTTATGTCAGCCGGGTTGTCAGCCCTGCGTGACGGCCGTCTTTACCCCAGGACAAGCGTCTGGTACTCATTTCAGTTAGAGGCTGAGTCGACCCCAGGGCCATAGTGCCGCCAGAGGGTTTGGGTCAGTTTAAAAATCCTGCCCCAACGGGACTTGAACCCTCGACCCTCCGGCTTGTAGCTCAGTGCCTTAACCACTACGCTACGGCGTGCCCCCTTTTGTTTCGGTACATTTGTGAATAATGAAACCACATTATTCATTGTTATGTGCTAGGGATTTTATATAATTTAGTTATTTTCTGTAGTTTGTTTTATTTAGTGGTAGCTTTAACATTCTGTTGATTAGGCTGAAGAAGGTACTCATTTTCTGTTGTATGGGGTGTCTTGATTTTTGGTGTATAGCTATTGTGTTGTTTGTTGGTTTTCTGTATATTCTTATGTCTAGACTATTGTTGGTAAATTTTTTTGGAAAATTCATTCTTCATTATGTGTATCCAGCCATAGCCGATGACAGTCCATTGTATACTTATGATGTAAGTTGCAATGGGGCTGCATTTGAACATGCAGCTTATGTGGACATTCAAGGTGAGTGTCCACGAGGTTAAAAGAAATGTTAAGTCTAAATAGTTTATGGAGTTATTATTTTCAGTTTCTTCTGTGATTTGAATGTTGTTGTGCATTTTGTTTAATTCATCTGCATTTTCTTTTTATATGTGGATGTCATTTTCATATATTATTAAAAGGTCATCGACATATCTTACTAATAATTGAATTTTGACTTTTTCTTTTAGTTTTTCAAAATGTTTGTCTTCTAGGTGTTGTAGGAATATTTAAGAAATTATGTCTGATGTTGAGCTGCCCATTGGTATTCCGTCGTCCTGTGTGTACATTTCGTTGTTGAACTTAGAGCAGTTTTGTTCTCAAATTGTTTTAAACATTTTGTTTAGTTGTTCAGTGTACTTTCTGTCTGTCTTTTCTTCTTGTAGTTTTTGTTCTATTATTTCTATTGTTTCACTGATTGGGATGTTTGTATATAGATTTTTTATGTCAAATGATGTTAATTTGGTGTTTTTGTTGATTTTTTATTTGGTTGGCTAGATCAAATGAGTTTTTAACTGTATTACAGCTGAGGGAAAAAATAATAATATAAAATTTGAAAATGTGGACCATACCTATAAAGTAAGTCTTTTCCGAGATCCCACTATTACCTGGCTATACAAATGCAGATTAGATCTTCTAGTTCAAGAAACACCGGTTGATGAAGATATTGAAGAAGAATGGCTTGCTCTACAAAGTATTTTGACACAAGCAGCAAATGAAAGCCTGGGTATCAAAACTAAATGGAATCGAAAAAAAGGACTACAGATATGGGATAAAAACATAAAAAAAGTAATTGATGATAAACGTGAAGCATACAAAAAATGGAAGAAATGATCAACAAGTTGGTCAGAAAACAAAAAAAGAAGAATCAATCTAACAAATACAATAAAACTAGAAAAAGAATGTAAGCACAAATACAAACAAATGGATTACATTAACTTATACAGGAAATGAAACAACCAAATTAGCTAATTCAATCAGGAAACATGATAAAAACATTAAAACCGCCTTCAAAACTAATAACTCAACAACATCATATCCAACAAAACAAAAATAACAAAGAAGTACGAAAATGAAGGCGTTAATAAACTAAAATGCAATAGTTGTGAAAAGTTCTACATAGGCAAAACAATAAGAAATTTCAACACAAGATATTCTGAACATTTCAAAAATTTTATTAATAATTAAGAAAAATCAAGTTTTGCCAAACACATACTAGAAACAGGTCATCAGTTCGAAAAAATTGATAACTCTATGTCATACTACACAGAGAGTATAATAACAACAGATCAGTATCCTTGAAGACATAGAGATTCTAAAAGAAGCAAAGAATAAAGACCTACTCAATGAGAACATACCCACAGACATAAATCCATTATACAACCTATATAACACTATCAGTACCAGTTTAATGCAGAAGATGAAACATTGTTTTTAAGATAAATTAAATTTGAAGAGAAAAATTTAATTTATCTTTCATTGAGAAATGTTAAATTAATAATAAAAACATCATTGTTTTTAAGGCCTCCATATTGGAATAACTCGATCAAGTTTAATAATTTAGTTGAGGACGACTGACTTAAACATCGTAGTCCACTTTATTACAAGGTTGTCAGTCTGGAATATGCGTTCCACAACTCTTGTGTTAATACCTTGAGGTTCTTGAAGAATCAGTAGTAACTATGGCATCAGTTTTCCAGCTCTTGACACCACCTGCATTATAGTGTAGGAGTGTGTAGTCGGCCCTTTTGATTGCACAACACCATACATTTTACTGGTTCCTTGACATTCTAATGTTCTGCGGAAAGACACTTCCTTATTGAAACCACTTTCATGTGCATTAAAAACCTATTCATCAGTGTATTTGTCCATAAGTGATGTGCACTCACGTCTGAGTGTTAGTATTGATTTATCAATATGTTATGTACCTGACACTTTGTCACATATGATGTTATTTTGCGACTAACAATTTTATAATACTTTTTAAACCTATGTAACCAGGAAAGACTTGCTTTGAAGAACGTTTCATCTGTGCCCACAAAATCACTAGCTGTTTTGAGTGCAATTCTCTTTATGTCACTTTCCTTTAAATTTGATTTCTAGACCGCTGCAGACAGAATTCTTCAAATGTTGTTTGGTGCACACTTTTCATTTTATTTATAACATCATTTTGTTGCTCAACTGCTTGCTTCATTTTGTAGAGTTGGATTTTGTTTCTTAGTCATGAGAATCTGTGTTTCATACTGCTCCATTACCTATGGTTAAAGGTTTTCTTTTTGTTCTTTGGTGTACCTTGCAGAATCCAATACTCAATTCATCATCATCATCATCATTGGTGTGATGGTCCTTTTAGTTTGACCGTAGCCTCCCTCATAACAACTATCCATTCTCTTCAGTCAATGGCCTTATTTCTCCAATTTGTTATGCCAACCTTCCGTAGGCCCGCCTGTATGTTGTTCATCCATCGTAAACTAGGCCTCCCACTTTTCTCCTTCCATCCAGCTTAGCATTTCATATGTCCTGGGCAAAAATGTCTCGTTCATTCTGCAAATATCCAATACTCAATTACGTTACATTTTTCTTCAAAAGTAACCAAATATCCAATACTCAATTACCTTACATTTTTCTTCAAAAGTAATGACCCAGGATGCTTTTGGAGGGACGGACAATAAAGAGAACCAGAATGCTGTGAAGTACTCGATTCTTCTTCTGACGAGGTAATTGTTTCTTCTGATTCGCTTTCTTGAACATGAGGCATGTCACCATCATCGTCTCGTGGTTCATTTTCATCAATGTTCAGAGTATGAATTTCTTCAACTGATTCAGTTTCATAACTCTTTATTAAGTCATACATAACATCAGCAACTTCAAACTCCTTTCGCGACATTTCACATTCTGTCTCTTTATAACCTTCTTCTGTTAGTTTAGTGATAACTTTAACCAATATATTTACAGGGTTCATCTTCTCCACTTACTAAAAGCAACAAAACAACTGACAGCACGCCCAGAACAGTACTGTGTTCACTCTCACTTATACCACAGTGCATGTTATAAGTGCCCGCAACCTAAGATGGAGGGACTTACATCTTCATTGGTCTGTATCTCTGGTGTTCATTGCATTGGGGTTGTGCAACTTACGCATTTTGCATTATCTTTAATGCTTAATTGAACTGTAATAACATTTGATGTTTTTATTATTAATTTAACATTTCTCAATGAAAGATAAATTAAATTTGAAGAGAAAAATTTTCGCCTAGACCGGGACTCGAACCCGGGACCCTTGGCTTTCCGGGCCAAGTGCTCTACCAACTGAGCTACCGAGGCGAGTTACGATCTAGACGCAAATTTTTCTCTTATCTTTCATTGAGAAATGTTAAATTAATAATAAAAACATCATAGAAGCCTTACTAGCTTATAAAGTAATGTTAAATTCCCAATAAATGTCTTCTTAACTAAGAAGCCGCCATTTGCAAAGATAGAAGCAATGGTTTCAAAAGCATTTGGCGATAGGGAATTACAACGTATATAAGAGAAAAATTTGCATCTAGATCGTAACTCGCCTCGGTAGCTCAGTTGGTAGAGCACTTGGCCCGGAAAGCCAAGGGTCCCGGGTTCGAGTCCCGGCCAAGGCGAAAATTTTTCTCTTCAAAAATGTAATAACATTTGTTTTACTTAATACCTTAACATTTGTTTTGTTTGTTACCCCAGGTGAAGGTTTATTTATGAGTCTTTCCTTCTGATTTTCCTTTACAAGGAGTTTCCATACCTTCTTTCATTCCCCCATTTGTAAAACACATCTTGCCCATTGCAATCTACTAGACTTAGTTGTTCTTATTACATTACAGAATTTAATTTTATAACACTAACTTGGAAGTTGCCGAAAATCATGTATATCCAAATATTATCAATTACACTCAATATGACAAAGAAAAAGCTGGGGATCGCCACTGAAGGGTTAACACCTCAAATATTAGCATCAAGATTCAAAACTAAGCACAAAAAAGGCATTTACTCTAACAACAAAAGTTTTAGCTTTTCGAGGGTACGAGTCACTAAGAGTAAAAATAAAATTAGAGAATAAAATAATAGAACAAGTGAGCAATTTTAATTACCTGGGATACAATGTGTCATATATGAAGACATTGAAAACAAAATAAATCAATTTAATTATATGTGAGGCACCATAAAGCAAAGTTTCAAAGGAACTAGAAACGAGACACTTTTAAAATTTTATAAAACAATGGCGGTTCCAACATTACTATATGGATCGGAACATTCGGTCTTAACCAAAAATCAGGAACAAAGAATAGAAACATTAGAAATGAGGTTCCTGAGGAGTATGGCTGGCTATACAATAACAGATCGAAAACGATATGAAAATATAAGAAGTGAACTAAATATTCATAGTTAAATATGGAAAATAACATTATGAGGTTCTTAATTCATAAATTAATGAGTCATTTTTTACATCTTACCTCATATTTTATGTTTTCTTAAACACGGGAACTACAGTTTATGACATTTGAGTCATAATGTCAGTTGAAAATGAAAGGGATGTGTCCTTTTGAAAACTGCAGTTCCCGTATTTAAGAAAACATAAAATATGAGGTAAGATGTAAAAAAGACTCATTAATTTATGAACTAAATATATTCAAACTATTAGATAGAATTACACAATACAGAGATGAATGGATGGACCACATCAATAGAATGGATAACAATAGAATTCCGAAACAGATTCTTCATTACAAACCACTAGGATGCAGAAATGTTGGAAGACCCAGTAAAAGACGGACAGACCAATTCTAACATGAGATCGGAACAGACCTTAAGGTCTAATTCTTGATGCTGATGATACATGTAGATCTTGCAATCTATGTATTATATAAAAATTAATGTATGTGTGTGTATGCATGTATGTAAGTACTGGCATAAGAATAAACACCTGGAGCAATTTCAACCAAATTTGATACATATATAAATTATGATCTGGCAATGTGGCTATAAGTAGTAAAATACCCCTAGTGCACAAGGGTGTAAGAGGGGGGACTGAAATGGAAAAATTAATTACAATGACCTATATATGTTACAGCATAATTCAAGAACACCTCAAGTAATTTCATAATTTCAATCGAACTTGGTATGCATATAACTTACAATCCTCAAAAGGTTCAATGGGGATGAGACCCCTAACACAACTAAGAGGGGGTGAAATCTAAGAATAATTGAAAATTACTAATATTAGTGCTGAATTCATAGCTTTTGGGGGTCACTAAGCCCATTAATGCCAGTCCCAGTGACATTTAAACCCGACCGCTAATACCCCTAGTCATAGAACAGTGTTCAACCACCGGCCTCAATATTGACAATACACCCATCAATATTTTCAAAATGTTCTTTGACTTATTAATCTAATTGTTACAGAAACAAATCTTTATGAATGAAGAGTAGAAGAAGATATTATTTGAGAGAAAATTAAGTCAAAAAAATAAGATAAATGGGTTGATGTATCTAAAAATTATTTTTTATAATTATTTTGATGGCAATTATTAGAAAATGAAGTTTGGAAATGCTCACATCAATTTTTTTTTGTGGAAAATACATGACACACAATAGATTTTCATTCATTTTGAGATTACTTTATTTCGCTAATAATAATACAACAGATGATGACAAAATAAATAAGATATGCCCAGTTTTTATACTCCTCATAACAATTCTTATGTTAATCTATAGACAGAAAAAAAAAATTACAGTAGGTGAAAGTCTCATGTTATGGGAAGGATGTCTTAGCTAGAAACTTTATTTGGTACAAAAGAGCCAGATTTGGGGGAAAAAAAATTCTGAATTGTTTGAATCCAGAACTGGATACCTGTATAACAGTAGTATTTACATAGGAAAAGGAACTGTTAATATAAGCCCTTGGTTTCTATTGTTATGCATCTGACACTGCTGTTGTTAGATATATTTCTAGACAATTAGTATGGCTCTCCTAAATTATACATCATTCTCGACAACACGGGCACAAATGCAATTAACATTGTCTGCACAAGCAGGGTTGGCCTTCCTAAAAACATAACTGCAAGTGCATTGCAAAAAGTTAAAATAGAAATGCAGCAATTGCCTCCCCTTATGCCATTACTTTATTTCGCTGATAATAATACAACAGATGATGACAAAATAAATAAGATATGCCCAGTTTTATACCCCTCATAACAATTCTTATGTTAATCTATAGACAGAAAAAAAAAATTACAGTAGGTGAAAGTCTCATGTTATGGGAAGGATGTCTTAGCTAGAAACTTTATTTGGTACAAAAGAGCCAGATTTGTTTGAATCCAGAACTGGATACCTGTATAACAGTAGTATTTACATAGGAAAAGGAACTGTTAATATAAGCCCTTGGTTTCTATTGTTATGCATCTGACACTGCTGTTGTTAGATATATTTCTAGACAATTAGTATGGCTCTCCTAAATTATACATCATTCTCGACAACACGGGCACAAATGCAATTAACATTGTCTGCACAAGCAGGGTTGGCCTTCCTAAAAACATAACTGCAAGTGCATTGCAAAAAGTTAAAATAGAAATGCAGCAATTACCTCCCCTTACGTCATACGAAATTAACGCTGTAGCGTAGTGGTTAAGGCACTGAGCTACAAGCCGGAGGGTCGAGGGTTCAAGTCCCGTTGGGGTCAGGATTTTTAAACTGACCCAAACCCTCTGGCGGCACTATGGCCCTGGGGTCGACTCAGCCTCTAACGGAAATGAGTATCAGACGCTTGTTCTGGGGGTAAAGGTGGCCGTCACACAGGGCTGACATAAAGTGTCGATTGTCTAGAAAAAGTGGGAGCCTTAAACCTCCTATTACCCCAAGGGCCTCCTGAGGCCTGTTGTGGGATCACTTTACTTACTTTAATTTTAAGTGTCAAATCTTATCTAATTGGCATTTGAGGGTGGGTGTGATAAATACAAGGAAAACAGATCCAGTTACAAAAAGACAATAAGAATTGAATTAATGTTTTTGGAGGTTTTCTTCAAAGAAGAAGAAAACTGCCAAGAAATGACATAACAACGATCGACAAGAGGCTACTGATGATGGAGATACAGCTCCGAAACTGCAGTCTAGAAGATTAAAGGATATAAGGTGAGGTATTAAAAATATTAATTTAATTCTTAAATTAAACCTCATAGTGTTTTTTTTTTCCTTGTGAAAGTCAAATAAAATGCAAAAAGACAATATTTAAACTGCACATTGTACACATTTACAATCAGAATATTGATGGGGTGGACTTAATGGACAGGTGACACAAGTATACCAACAATGTGAAAAAAAATAAAATGGTACACGAAATAATTTCATTCATCCATATAATAGATAAACTTTTCCCCAAGAATTTCCCAACAAAACAACAGTACACTTTATGGTGAAATTAAATGTTTCTTACCTCTCCTCATATCAATTTACTAAGTTGATCGCGATTTCGAGACTATAACTGTTTCATCATCAGAACTTTGTTGGCGACTGGTGTTATGTCAATCGGAAGAAACTCTTCTTCTTCCCTCTGTTGGTGGACCGATGAACCTCTGGATCAGGTCAAAATTTGTGGGAATTTCGAAGTTCATAAGTTTTCCTTTGTTTTTCTGAATGTGGATCTTTTCCCAAACCGTGAGTTCCTTTTGTTTGTCTATTTGTTTAATTAGACTGGCTTTTGATTCAATTAAATGTTTGGTCCGAAAAACATTTAATTGAATCAAAAGCCAGTCTAATTAAACAAATAGACAAACAAAAGGAACTCACGGTTTGGGAAAAGATCCACATTCAGAAAAACAAAGGAAAACTTATGAACTTCGAAATTCCCGCAAATTTTGACCTGATCCAGAGGTTCATCAGTCCACCAACAGAGGGAAGAAGAAGAGTTTCTTCTGATCGACATAACACCAGTCGCCAACAAAGTTCTGATGAGACAGTTATAGTCTCGAAATCGCGATCAACTTAGTAAATTGATATGAGGAGAGGTAAGAAACATTTAATTTCACCATAAATTAAACCTCATAGTGATTAATTCCTATAAAAGTTAAAAAAAAAACAGTACACTTATTAATTAAGTTAATCTGAAAATGTACCTGTTGGGTTGTAATCAATACTCATGGGCCGAGGACGTTGTCCAATACCTGGAGGCTGCTGCAGACCTAATGCTTGTTCCTCTACGGTTAAAACTGTGATAATTGTCTTCAGAATTGCTTCATCTACCTAAAATGCATAATATTCAATGATTTATTTTTCTTGCTCTCTTATTAAGCTAAAATTTAATCATACTATTTTACAACCAGTTTTATTAACCATTTCAGATGATGTGGCCATTAACTAGTTGTTCATCCAGATCAGACTCACAGATTATACCTCATCCGAGCTAAATTCCATGTAATGTAAACAAACCAGACTGCGTTTTAATTGGTTGAATAATGGTTTTACCTTTAGGCATGTAATAAAATGTAGTTTGCTATCTAACACTTGAAATAAAGAAAATAATAATAATAATAATAATGGACATATATTATCTAGCACATGTCTATATAAGTTATATGGGAAAATCTTAAAATATATGATTATAATTTTAATAAGCAATTCATTATTTTTCTAGGAATTAACACTATAAAGTATTATATTTGAAGAGAACATTTTTTGCCTAGACTGAGACTCGAACCCGGGACCTTTGGCTTGCCGGGCCAAATGCTCTACCAACTGAGCTACCGAGGCGAGTTGCGATCTAGACGCAAATTTTTCTCTTATATACGTTGTAATTCCCTCTCGCCAAATGCTTTTGAAACCATTGCTTCTATCTTTGCAAATGGCAGCTTCTTAGTTAAGAAGACATTTATTGGGAATTTAACATTACTTTATAATATTTGTTTCCTTGAAGAAAGGTCCCCGTCCGGAGATCCGAATGGGGGACTATTTTACCTCCGGATTTGTATTTCTTTTTCCAAGGCTTCATGTTTGTATTGGAGTACAATAAACTAGTTGTAACCGTTTAGTAGTAGGCACCACATGTGGTGGTTACGTCACCCATAGAGAGAAAGTAGGTATAGGAAGGAAGGAGAAATGAACCCCTAGGCCTCAAGTACTCTAATACCATCAGGGTCGAAAGAAACAAGAGGTCAGTCAAGGGAGACTGGATAGAAGAGTTGAAAGAGGGAATTGGTATGGGGAGGAGAAGTAATACCAATTCGGTCAAAAAAGAAAAACTCACCAAGCTGACCAGTGCTTGTTGGTGAGTAGCCCTTCCCTTTCGTTCATCATGCATAAGCATGATTACTAACAGCTGCACCACGAGAAGGTGAGGGATTGGACACTAGGTTACTGTCCAGGTCAGTTCCTTTAAGCCTTCGATGGAAGGAATTAAAGGGTCTCCTCTCTGTTAAAAACAGTAGCCTTTCCACAGGAAATGGGAAAATCTACAAGCTTATGACATTACTACATTACAAAGAAAAATCTGCAGTAGCAACATTCAGACTGCTAACGGGACATGACTGCTTGAATAAACACCTACACAGAATTGGCATAACAGATTCACCTAAATGCCCTTTTTGCAATTTAAATGAAGATATGGAAAGAAACCATCTCCTCCGTTGTCCAGCCTTTGTAGAAGAGACCAGCCTTTCTGCTAAATATTGGAGTGCAAGAGAGCGAATGATTTCATTATCAAGTGCTCGACATTAGATACCAACCAACCAACATTACTTTATAAAGCTAGTAAGGCTTCTAATGATGTTTTTAATATTGATTTAACATTTCTCACTGAAAGATAAATTATATTTGAAGTTGGTAGAGCATTTGGCCCGGCAAGCCAAAGGTCCCGGGTTCGAGTCTTGGTCTAGGCGAAAATTTTTCTCTTCAAATATAATTTATCTTTCAGTGAGAAATGTTAAATCAATAATAAAACACTATAAGGTATTATTTATTTAAGTAAAATTTTATCACTTCACCTTATATTCTTCTTCTTCTAAGACTGGTTTTGAAACTTTCTTCTGCAATTCCATCCTCAGTATTTTCATGACCATTGTTCTGTTGTCTAGGAGGCAGCTCTTCTAGACGACAGAACAATCGTCATGAAAATACTGAGGATGGAACCGTAGAAGAAAGTTTTGAAACCAGTCTAAGAAGAAGAATGAGGTGATAAAATTTTACTTAAATAAGCAATTCATTCATAGTTAAATACGGGAAATAACATTATGAGGTTCTTAATTCAATGAATGAATGAATGAGTCATTTCTTATCTTACCTCATAGTTTATGTTTTCTTAAGAAAGGTAAGACACGGAATGACTCATTCATTTATCGAAGCAATTCATTGTTTAATTCTTACGCATCCGCAATGCAGAATACATTAAAATTTAAATTGTTTCAAATGGCTGCTTCTCCTATACAATTTTTAAAGCATCAAAAAAGAAAACTTTTGAAATGTAACGAGAAACAAATTATTTTGAATGTTTTCAAACAGTTTAGCCAATAAGGATGTGAAAATAATAGCAGAATTTACTGGTAAATCAGCCTGGAGCATAAATTTTGCTAGTATTGAAATTACAAATAGAGGATATCTATTGACATCATGGAAATGTCTGATTAGGCAGGCCCATATATAATTTTTTGTTATAAATAAGAAATGGATGTTCCTAATTATTGGTACCATCTTACTTTGTATTCAATATTATTTACCTTAAAATACGATGTTACCTAAGAACAATATTTCTACCGATGACAGTTCCATACACAATGCAGTCATATGATAGGTAAAAGTAGACCACAGTTCCTAATAGACGATGCCGGTGAAGTAATACCTTATGCAAGTTTATTTACATTACAACTGGAACTTAACTCGGAATTAGTAGAAAAAACACACACACACATCTTAAAATTTAATTGGACATGATACACCTCATAAAATAAATCTTATCTGACACGTTTCCGATACCTTCATATGCTCCATGTTCTTTGAAATGTGTTAGGTGAGAAGATTCATTTTATGGGGTGAGTTGTATTATTTCTGATTCAAGTTTAGTGATTATTATCTCATAATGCCACTTTATATTATCTGTCCAAATTACACTACTTTTAGATGTTAATTCTTACATTTATTATTAAATTTATTTACTATTTATAACAAATTTTAAAACAATTTTATTACCACCGGTCTGCAGACTGGCAGATAAAAATAGAGAAGACTCCACTCTCAAAAATTAAATTTTCATTAAATAGATGGCAAGATCTACAATTTTATATGGAATCCAACCAACATAGTTATTTATTATATTTTACTCAAGTCTACAATGACTAACCTTCTCTATAATTTAGATGAATTTTTAATATTAATTAGTAGCTGGTTTTGAACTTTTACACTGAAGTTGCTATATATTTCTAAAGATCCTTAAGCCTGAATAAAAAGACCATGGCTTCTAAGCAAAATTTACCGACCTCAATGTCCTAGAAATACCTTAGTTGCCTGTTAGATGTCTCATTGAGTCAGTGTGTTGACCACATGCCATTCACGACATCTATGTGCAAATAAGATAACTACATCTATGTGCAAATAAAGATAACTAAAAATTAACTTGGTCTAGTAACTCCTAACAAAGGAGAGGCTATGGCTCAATAATGGGTTACACCATTAAAAATTAAATATACATTTTTATACCCACTGCAAGAATAGACTATTAAATTAGGTGTAAAGGCCTATCTATTAACTTACATGTAGGGGTTTATTTATCTATTAAATTAAGATGAAGAGATCTATCTACAGATATAGAGATAGACTAACAATGCCTATCTCATAGCATTAGATCTAACAAAGATCCATCTATTAACTTACATGTAGAAGTTTATTTATTTATTAAATTAAGATGAAGAGTTCTATCTACATACATAGAGATAGACTAACAATACCTATCTCATAGCATTAGATCTAACAAAGATAGAAGTTTCCTCCTGTACCATATTGAGGTTCATTCCATAAGAACAGATGTTAGCTTGGAACATTTATTTTGATATATTTTATATGATTTCATTATCAAGTGCTCGACATTAGATACCAACCAACCATATTCACATATTACAATTCATTTTTTTTTATTTTAAGCAAATCATTACTTCTTATAAGGTTTTTTCCCTATTACACATAAATTCATTGGATTTAGGTTTGGATCAAATGAGAACTACATTGCTCAAAAAAATTAGGGGATTTATATATTAAATTTGTTTCCTTGAAGAAAGGTCCCCGTCCGGAGATCCGAATGGGGGACTATTTTACCTCCGGATTTGTATTTCTTTTTCCAAGGCTTCATGTTTGTATTGGAGTACAATAAACTAGTTGTAACCGTTTAGTAGTAGGCACCACATGTGGTGGTTACGTCACCCATTGAGAGAAAGTAGGTATAGGAAGGAAATTGAGAAAACAGCAGTCACACAGTATGAAACATTTTTTAAGGCTACCCCATAATAACTGGACCCAAAGAAAACCACAAGTATGTTTAAAATCTCAGCAAAGCTTCCTAAGCATTGTACAAGAAATCAAACAGAAATTGCAACTTCCACATTCAAAAGAAAATATGCAGATGAGAAACAACCCTCTAGAATTTTTGGAAATCGAATATAACCTTCATTTAACAGAAGACATCAAGAAATCTGAAACTCCTCCATATATTTTAAAACAAATGTCACTGGAAATGATAAATCTAAGATACCCAGCTCCTGAATGGATACATATTTTTACAGATGGCTCCAGCCTACCAAATGATGGTGGCACTGGTGCTGGTGCAGTATGTCCACTTTTTTCCTTTTACCGTAAACTAAACACAAATTCAACAAACTTTGATGGCGAAATTCTAGCAATTTCTTAAGTTTACAAAATCTTTTATATCACATCCAAAAATTTACAAAAGTTGTAATTCTATGTGACTCCAAAGCAGCCATTCTTGCTATAACACGAGACACAACACCCAAAAGCATCAAAATTATCGAATGTCACAAATGATAAAACATTTATCCCGTCTACATAAAAAAGTTGTACTTCAATGGATTCCGGCCCATTGTGGAGTGACAGGCAATGAAATAGCCGATTTTCTAGCCAAGAAGGGTAGCAAAATTGTTTCAAACCCAACTTCTGCTCCAGTTTCCTTTCACTCTATCAAAAGAATTATCTCAAATAAATACATCAATAAACTTAGAGAAGAATACACCACCAAAACATCTGGAAAGGAACGGGAAAATCTACAAGCTTATGACATTACTACATTACAAAGAAAATCTGCAGTAGCAACATTCAGACTGCTAACGGGACATGACTGCTTGAATAAACACCTACACAGAATTGGCATAACAGATTCACCTAAATGCCCTTTTTGCAATTTAAATGAAGATATGGAAAGAAACCATCTCCTCCGTTGTCCAGCTTTTGTAGAAGAGACCAGCCTTTCTGCTAAATATTGGAGTGCAAGAGAGCGAATGATTTCATTATCAAGTGCTCGACATTAGATACCAACCAACCATATATTAAATTTGGGAATTTTTAACATTATGAGGTTCAATTAATAATAATTAAATGAATCGTGATTTTTTCTTACCTCATACATCTATGTTTGTTAAACACAGCACTGCAGTATCGGCAACACTTTGTCGTCATCGTCGGCTGTTTTCACGACTGTCAATTTTTTCTCTTTTTTGCCGGTAATTATCCAGACTGCCATCTGGTGTTCTTTTGAAGGAATTCCTCTTCAAACTGCCATTTGGTGTTATTTTGAATGAATCATTTCCTAAACTGCTATCTGTTGTATTTTTGAAGAAATACAACAGATAGCAGTTTAGGAAATGATTCATTCAAAATAACACCTTGAAGAAATATAACATAGCAGTTTAGGAAATGATTCATTCAAAATAACACCAGATGGCAGTTTGAAGAGGAATTCCTTCAAAAGAACACCAGATGGCAGTCTGGATAATTACCGGCAAAAAGGAGAAAAAATTGACAGTCGTGAAAACAGCTGACGATGACGACAAAGTGTCGCCGATACTACAGTGCTGTGTTAAAAAAAACATAGATGTATGAGGTAAGAAAAAATCACGATTCATTTAATTATTATAAATTAGGGGATATTGTAGAACACCCTATTAAGACTATGTTTTTTGGAATAGTATTAGATGCAATCACTTTCTATTACTCCAAGATAATGTAAACAAGAGTTTGAAGTTGTTACGTAACCTCGGTACCACACCAGAGGGCAGTGTCTGTACTGTTGATGTGAAAGGATGGTGTGGGGGTGAATGTATTGTTGCTGTTTTTAAATCCAGTCCAGTTTTCAGTTAGTGAATGACTTGCCTTAGGGACAGTAATGCCTCGACGTGATTTACATGAACCAATGGCTTGGAGGGCCATAGGAAGGATGGAAGCTGGACAGACACAACAAGAGGTGGCACAAGCCATTGGGGTGTCTCAAAGCGTGATTTCCAGACTTTGGAATCGTTTTCAAAGAACAGATACTGTTCACAGAAGAGCCGGACAAGGTCGACCACGGGCAACAGCAAGGGATGACCATTACCTCTTGTTAACAGCCCATCGGAATAGACAGCAGAATGCAACTCAACTGCAAAATACACTTCAAACAGCAACAGGGCGCAGGGTGTCAACTCTAACTGTCCGTAATCGACTGCATGGAAGTGGTCTTCATGCCCGTAGGCCCATGGTGTGTACCAGGTTAACTCCACAACACCGTAGAGATCGCAGAAACTGGGCGGAGGAACATCGTGGGTGGAGGCATGCCGAATGGAGATCAGTTATTTTTTCTGATGAGTCGCGATTCAACTTGGAATATGATAGTCGACGTGTATTCATCTGGAGGAAAAAAGGGACACGAAACAATCCAGCTTTTGTACGTGAAAGATCCCCATATCGTGGCGGTGGATTGATGGTTTGGGCAGGAGTCAGTAGTGGTGGACGTACGGACCTCTACGTCTTCCAAGGTGGTACTTTGACTGCGGTAAGGTATAGAGATGAGATTCTCCGACCTTTTGTCGTGCCTTATGCTGGTGCCATAGGAGATTCTTTTCTTTTTATGGACGATAATGCACGATCCCACAGAGCTGGCTTGGTGGACAACATGCTGGAAGTGGAGGGTATCGAGCGTATGCAAAGGCCAGCTTCCTCCCCGGACTTAAATCCGATTGAGCATGTGTGGGATGCATTAGGCAGGCGCATTGCAGGCAGACCAGCACCTCCCACAACTGTTACAAAGCTGGACATTGCTCTTATGGAAGAGTGGCCACGTATCCCCCAAGAACTCATTGCTAACCTCATTGCATCAATGCCACACAGGTGTGAGGCAGTGCTGGCCGTTCGAGGAGACCATACACCACACTAAAGAAACATTTTCACCCATGTTAATGTTGCTTTGTTTGTTTGCCATATTCCTAATCAGGATCTCATTGACATCTGGTGTGGTACAGAGGTTACGTAATGACTTCAAACTCTTGTTTACGTTCTTTTGGAGTAATAGAAAGTGATTGCATCTAATACTGTTCCTAAAAACATAGTCTTAATAGATTATTCTACAATATCCCCTAATTTTTTTGAGCAGTGTATATGGAAATGGACTGGAATCATCATCATCATCATCATAATCCAAGCAAATATTAGGCCATGTGGCCTGTTACGGTCTCAAAGAGGAATTTTCCATCCAGCGCTTTTTTGGACGTCCCAGCGATCTTTTGCCTTGGGAGCAGTAGCTTTTGGAATTCTATGAGACGGCATTCGTTGAAGACGGGCTTTCCAGTTGTTCTGGTAGTTTTGTATATGGTGAAGAATGGGTTCTACATCCAACTCTTCCAGAATTTCCTCATATCTTTTATGGTCCCACTTTGTGTAGCCTGCTGTTCAGTGCATAAAATGCATCTCATTTGCTGTTATTCGGCTTTCATCTCTTCTTTGTATTGTCCATGCTTCACTACCATATCTTAATACTAGTCTTGTGAGAACCTTATAAAGCCGTAATCTTGTGTTCTTCTGTACTAAAGATGGTTTCATTATACTGTTAATTATCCCCGTTGTTTTTGTAAAATTTGCGATTTTCTTTGATATATCAGCTTTATCTTGAAATGTTAAATTATAACCCAAATAATTAAATTTGTTTACTCGTTCTAAAATGTCATCATCCAAAACAATTTTGCTAGGTATAGGGTATTTCCCACAAAAGGCCATCATTTTAGTTTTCTTTGTATTGATTTCCATATTGAACATTTTTGTAATTATATTAAAATTGTGTATAGAATACTGTAAATCTGTTTCTGTTGGAGCTATTAACACCAAATCATCTGCAAAAAGCAAAGAGTCTCTTTTATGGTTTCTATTAGTTTGGATAGAACTGTGTCTCATCTATCCATGTATATGATAAAGAGCAAGGGCGAGAGGTCACATCCTTGTCTTACGTCCCTATTAATTTCGGTACATTCTGTTTGTGTGTTATTGACTCGAACTGAAATCAAATTTGATTTATAGATATTGTATAAATTTAAAATATGCTGTTGTGGTAGATTGTGACTGGAATCATATTAGATTAATAATATTGCAGTAGCAATACTTCCTACTTCACCACTAGATGGGACGCTGTCAGTCAGTGTCCTGTACATATTCTGACCAAATTCACAAGGCAGCAAATTTATATGTACTAAACATCATGAAAACAATGAAGGTATGTATTAAGTATGAAAATGTGTACACTAGTTGCTACTAGGGCTTCACAATAGTTCCTCTAATAAATGTATAATTTTTTCTTTTTAATTCAAATTAAGCAAAGGCTGAATATTATTTTTCAATGTATCTTTTCTTTATGTGAGATGGAGTCTGCAAAACCGGGTCCATTTGGAATTTCAATTGTGTAGTTTTATTATTAGTTAAAACATTCTTTGAATTAAAAATAACTATAGATAATAAAGTGTCTTTATATAAAAAAAACAAAAATAAAAAAAATTGTGGTTAAAATTTTAAATAAAGTGCAAAAGTTAATCATCTTCGGGGGGAAAAAAAGAGAGATAGACAGAGAGAGAACAATTTCTGCCTGAACCCAAAGCATATAAAGTGCAGTGGGTGGAATTAGAACACATGCACACACACACACAAAATGGCACATTGCATTTGTGTGAATCAAGTTGCATAGAGAGCCTAATTAACATATTCTTCTGCAGTAGACTTCGTGAGTTTGAAAAAAAAAGTTTGGAAAACAATGTATGAATAAACTACAGTACAAACCCATTAAACCACACCCAAATTATCAAAAGTTTACTGTACTATCTTCTTCTACTATTTGCCGATGTTAGAGATTAATTCCAGTTATTGTCTAGCAGTCCAGTATAAATGCAATTAAGATTCTGGCTTTTTGTAGTTCCGTGTCAAGTTTAGGGCTGTGTAGTGATAGATTCCTACTATTTACTACTTGTAATAGTAAGAAAATCATGGAAGTATAATGGAAAATATCAATTTGCCTCTATAAGATCAAGTCTGCCATGGTGGCTCAGGTGGTAGCATAATTGCTTCCTGACTAGCAGGCCTGAGTTCAATACCAGGCAGGGTTGAAAATTTTAATGTTAAATTAATTCAATTAGATTAATTTAATTGGAAAATTTTCTATCTTGGGACCAGGAGAAGTGGTGGTGTACAGTTCTTAATGGCTAGATTATGCATCTGATTCCTGCATTAAATTGCAAACCTCTCCACAGTACATATGTTGAGAACGCATGTGGTTCTACTGATAGTGATTCATCAGTCAGATGGGGACATTAAGCCTGGTGGCCGCCTTGGTACTTTTCAATAGTAGAAGGCTACATGCCAGCACCGGGTTTCACCTTCTCTTCATCATGCCTAATACATAGAGATCCGTGAAATTCACGAGTTGCAATAATGCAAAATGCTCTAATTTTGTCGTTTTCTTGTACCATTTCTTAACCCCACTTCCCACAACCTGAAAAAAAGCATTTATGAATCACAAAATAATGCAAAATCCTACGATAATACGAATAACACTGAAATTTAAAATTTTCAACGAATTTCAGAGATTTTTTTTTGTTCTATTCGTGAAATTTTCATAATGCATTTTTTCGGATTCCATCTTCTTTTTAACTGCCATATCTGCTTTCTCCATGCACTCTTGCAAAGGGAAATGGTTGCAACACAGTTCACAATATAGAGGTAATATTTTCTGTCCTTCTCATGCTCAAATATGGTTTCTCCATAGATTTTAAGTTCTATAGCCAATATGAATTCCAAGAAATACAAATTATATTAACGTGTAAGATAAGTTTCCCCCCCTAAAATTTTGCAGACATAATTATCAATTTTATATCAATCATTATTAAGTAATGGTATGTTCAAATCTGAAGAAAACTATTCTTTAAGTATAAGCAGTAACCTGACAATAATGCAAGTACTGCTAAATTTAAATAAGCCAACAATGGACCATGAATAATTACTCATATTTACATTTTTATTAGAATAACACCGCCAAATTCCCAATAACATTGAAATCTTGAAATTTTAAAACAAATTTTCCCTAAAAATGAAACCACACTTTCACAGATATCTACTAATACAACACACTTTACACTACAAAACATAAACATACACTCATCTTACACTCCTATCTGTATACAATACAAGAATACATGTAAAGTAGTTTGCCAAAGTGGTGCATAAATTAAAAATAGACCACATTAATACCATCTAACTGCCCAGAGTGGAACCCAAAGCATGTAAAGTGCAGTGGGTGGCATTAGAACACACACAATAAAAGTACAGGAATTTTTATGACCTTTTTTTTTTGTTTGTGTATTTTCACTTTCCTTTTTATAGTATTGGGAGTAAGAAATGCTAATATTATTACATTTACCTGAGACCATGTTTTTGCTGGAGCTCTCATACGACGAAGGAATAAAGAATGCCATTTCTGTCTCAATTGAAGAGCTAGATGAGCAGCTTCAGCATCAACTCTGAATACAACCCATTCATCAAGTTTTAATGTAGTATTCTGACCATCTGGTCGTTCTTCTGCTTCACTATCACTTTCCGTTTCTATAGCTCCATCTGCCCTAAACACTGAAAAGTATAACATTACAAAGTGTGAATTTTTGTTACCAGTAGTATTAAAATCTTGTGTTACATTAAAACAATATTTATTTTTGCAACATGCATGACGTTTTCTGCAAGTAATTAAAGCTCATAATTTAAAAAAAAATCTTAAAACATGTTTCAACAAATTCAGGGCTGTTCATATTATTCATTTTTAAACATCTTAATGATGGACAAATTATATTTGAAGAGAAAAATATATGCCTAGACTGGGGTTTGAACCCAGGACCTTTGACTCTCTATGTCAATATTCTATCCAAGTGAGCTACCTAGGCCTCCAATCTAAATGCGTATTTTTCTCTTATACATAGTTTATTCCCTAACCCCAAATGCTATGAGCTGTTGCCACAATTTTTGGAAATGGCGGCTTCTTTATTTACCTTTAAACGCCCAGGAGCCCATATGCTGGGTTTTAAATTGTATGTCCTGTCTGCCCGCAGACCCAGCGTATGGGTTCTGAGCAGGCAGACTTGTTTGGTTGCTTGAAATTATACTGGATAATACTACTTTTGTAACATACCTTTTTCCAGGGTTATCAGATGCTTGGCAAGGTGATGTGAACATTTGTTTATTAAATGTTTGTTTTTGTGTGATAAGTCTCGAAACAATCACCAATACACAAACCGACATCATACTTTTTACACTTCACTTGCACACGTTTTCTGATTCCCCGTGCCGAACACACACGACAAATTAGTATTTGTAAAGCTACCGACCAATGTTGACTAAAGTTAACTTCAAGTCACGAAATGTCTGTACTCAATATACTATGTCTACCAACCAGGGAGCCATCTACAGGGTGTTCTACCAGCCTGCTCCAAAAAGTCTGTGACAAGTTTAAGTCGGAAGTCTCTATGTGTTGTTTTGGCCCAATGTTGACTAAAGTTGACTTCAAATCACGAAATGTCTGTACTCAATATACTAGGTCTATCCAGGGAGTCGTCTACAGAGTGTTCTATCAGCCTGTTGCAAAACGTCTCTGACAAGACAAGTCTAAGTCGGAAGTCTCTATCTGTTGTTTTGGCACCAATGAAGTCAGAAGAAGAAAACTGTATAGAATGGTCAAGTCTAACAAATGAAAAAAATAATTTTTTGGTTGAGTAAACAAGCTATAACGGCTGGCGGACTCGACATGCTGACCACATGTCACCCATGCACTGGCTCAATGATCGTCTACCTTTGTGATTGACACATGTGAGTGTAAGGCTAGCAGCTGGATGGTAGGCTAAGGGCCTTCTAGGCCTGTCGCACCAAGGATTTATTATTATTTTTAGATTATTAGGCATCCCTTTTCTCTTAGGTCTTACTAAAAGCGTACGCACGCACACACACACACAGAGATATATACACGGTGAAAATTATTTAAACCGACAAACTGTGGGAGGTTGTAGGGGACACAAAAAAAAATGTTTTTACCTAATGTCATTTTTTCCTATGAGGATTATTTAAACCGATAGAGGAAGATTTCTCTAGCAGCAAATTAATTAAACCAACAAACACTTTTGCATTTTTTATTACCAAGAGACAACACATTAACACAACGTAAATACTTAAATTACAGTAGAGGTTTAAAAATGCCTCCATTGATATGTAAACAAAGGTTACCCCGGCAGATCATGTTCTGTCTAACATGGGCAAAAACTCCAGGAGTATCGTTAATTGCTCCTGCTGCTGCTACTATCCAGGCAACCAGATACCTTTCTGATGCAACATGAGTTGTGTAAACAAGGTTGCAAATTTTTTTTTTTTCCCTTTCTGATGCAACATGAGTTGTGTAAACAAGATTGCACATCTCTCCCCACACAAAAAAATCCAAAGGGGTCATATCTGGCGATCGAGCAGGCCATGGTACAGGACCACCTCTGCCAATCAACTTTTCTGAATATCGTTGGTTCAAGAATCGATGCACATGATGACTGAAATGTGCCGGCGCCCCGTCATGTTGGAACCACATACGTTGTCTTGTAGGGAGCGGGACGTCTTCCAGCAATTCTGGCAATGCTCTGGCGAGAAGATTGTAATAGTGCCTGCCATTAAATGGCCTAGGTAGGAGATATGTCCCAATTAAACAGTCCCCAACAACACCGGCCCACACATATCAGTGTACTCACTCCAGGTGTATCACTCCATTAGTAAACAGATACAATTCACTACTACACTGGTAGACAAAACAGTTCCTACCATCAACAGCAGTTGCAGTCATGACAACTGAAGAGCGTAATACATCCTCTATCGGTCTAAATAATCATCATAGGAAAAAACATTTGTTTTGGTGTCCCCTACAACCTCCCCGAGTTTGTCGGTTTAAATAATTTTCACCCTGTATATGGTCTATCTAACAATAGAGAAGGACCTTTATTATTAAGATTCAATATTTTTGTTATTTTGCATAATTTAAAATTGTACATGGTAAGCGAGTTAATTTAATTACATTATTGATTTAAATTAATCTTTATTTTACAGCAAAATGAAATTTTACATCTTTTGTAGGATTGATAAAGTATTTGTAGTTCTTTATTAATCTCTGTTACTGAAGCTGTTTATCTAGTTTCATAGTATTCCGTTAACATTGTTGTAATATTTGCATTTTGAAATTCTAAATAAAATTCAGATATATCAGTCAGTTACATATCACGTATTAGGTCTTAATTGTGATTTAGGATTCATTTTTATTTAGAATGTAACTTGAAATGTGCACTCCAAACTGTATTTTGGAAAATTGAATTAGGAATGCCATTTCAGAGAATGATGTAGATTACCAGGGTAAGGTGCATGATGAGTTGAAATTTATGTCAGTCAGTTAAACATACTTTGATAGATGATAAATAGCATTGTTTTTCTTCAGAAGTATGTTTATGTACAGTCTTAATCACACACTTTTCCCCTATCATATCATGTAGATAACACCCCTAATTCCAATCAATTGTAATATTTATGCAAGCATTTTGCAGCAAAAGTGTACTGTAAATGTCAGTCAGTCACATATGGAATTGCTCTGTTCTTTTGAATATACATCTTCTCCCAAACTGTCAATTCTAAAGGTTTTTCCAAATGTTTTAGAAGTTTGGCCTCTTTTTCAATTCTATGACTCTCCAACACACTATGTGCTGCAATAGCTGATTTTTTAATTTCACCATTTTTGATATTTCTAAAGTGTTCCTTTGTGTGAGTGTCCAAATTCCTTTTTGTTTTTCCTATATGTACTTTATTGCAATCTCTACAACTGATTTCATAAATTCCAGATTTTTTACTATCTGGAGTGTTCAACTTCTTATTAGTTGAAGATTTTATTATTAATTTAACACTTCTCATGGAAGGATAAAAAAAAAATTCTTATTAGTTATTGAAATTGAAAAATCAGTTATTGCAGCACATAGTTTGTTGGAGAGTTATAACATTGAAAAAGAGACCAAACTTCTAAAACATTTGGTAAAACCTTTAGAATTGGCAGTTTGGGAGAAGATATATATTCAGAAGAACAAATTTAAATCCATGAATTTCAAAATTCCTGATGAACGGGACCTGATCTCGAAGTTCATAAAATCAACACCAGGTGGCAACATTATAGATGGAGATTCCAACGAAAATTCGGTAGTCATAATGTGGTTGAAAATGGAAGGGATTTGAAAACTGCAGTTCTATGTTTATGGAAACAAACTACGAAATAAGATATAAAAATGACTCATTTTTCAAATTGAACTTATCTGAAGGTAGGGATCAATATGCGACTTAAGTAAATCACATAGTTATTATAAGCATATTACAAGCTTCTCAATATATTTTCATCATGTTAATCTCCTAGTAGGAGCAGTGGACATCCACAAAATGTCTCCAATGGATCCTATTATGTGGTATCTTCTTTACTTCTTTCCTATCCTTGCAATTTAATCCTGTATGAATCTTCTCAAGATTTTTTTTTGACCTTTCTATTCTTCCTTGCTCCTGAGGATTCCATTCTAATTCTGCTTTTTCAACTGTTTCATTAACTTTCTGTAATGCATGCTCTATCCACTTCTGTTTTTTTAAATTTTATTTCTTATGTGTATACTTTTCCTTCGTTCTTTAATTGATTTTTTATATCTCTCTTAAGCGTTTATTCATAAGTACTTCCAATTTGTTTTCAACAATTTTTCTTGTATTCTACATTTCACAAGTATATAACAAAACAGATTTAATATCACTGTACAAAATTTTAATTTTATTGTGTTTGGATAAGAAACTATTGTAGAATTCCATACTGGATATCAATTGGACAAAGGCACTATATGCTTTCCTTATTCTATTTTTTGACACCCTCAAAGGCCCATCATCTTTGGCAATTAAACTTTTGGCACCAATACACACTTTCAAATTTAAGACCATTAATGTAAGATGATTAAGAACAGACTGTAATGGGCAGGACATGTGGCACAAATTGGGAATGAAAGAGGGCCATGAAAACTTCTTGTAGGAAAAAAACTAGAGAGAAAACACAAAATTGGTAGACCAAGATTGAGGTGGGAGAATAACATTAATGTAGATTATACAGGGGATGATTGGAAAATATCTCAGGATGAGGATATATGGAAAGCTTAGGTCCATACAATCATGAACCTATGGATTCTATAGTGCCAGTGAATTAGTTATTTAAGGTAAGATGATTAAAAAAATTCAGAAGTACTTACTTTCAGCTTCAGACACAGCATCTAATGGCATCCTCGCAGGTCCAGCAAACAGGGCCACTGTGATGGGTGTTACTAAGGTGCAACATCGAACATGACAGAAACGTCCAGAACGACTCATTTCCTCATAAACCAACCAGTCTGATGGCAAAGCCTCCACTGTAGCTGAATGTGATGAAGCTATTGATGTACGTGGAGACTTAGGGCATTCACGCAAAGTTGATGAAGGATGGAACATAACCTTGAATTCCTTCCTGTATGAGAAAAATTATAAAACTGAAATATTACTACATGCACGCGCATGCACACACACCTCATTTTAATATTTTGGAGTTCTAACAATATGCAAGATAGCACAGTAGTATCTGGCTTTGAATGGCTTGGGTTCAATCCTACTTGGTGGAACTTATTTATATCCACACTGATCCTGGGGCCTGATTCAGTCTCCTTCAAATGTGTATCAAGATCTTTCCAGATGTGGAGTTGGTCAGGGCATAGGACTTGCCAACCATAACTTTTCTTATAAATACCTTTGGCTAAGAAAATGCAAATCCTTAATTCACTTCTCTCATTCACCATAGAATTTTCAAAATGACTAAAAAACTTATTTATTTAAAAAGTGTGTAAAAATATTAATGAAAATATGCTTCAATAAAGAAAATATATAATTAAAAAAGTTTACATAGCATCCATTGATGCATCACAAATTTCAAAAATGTTTAAAAAGTTCAACATAAAATAGGCACCGAAAAATAATTTGAACTTTTAAAGGAAAAATCACTATGAGGTTTAATTTAAGATTTAAATTAAAATTCTTTATACCTCACCTCATATCCAGTCTTCTAATTACACCGGTTTCAAAACCTAGGTAATTTCATCTTCAGTAATACTCGACCGATGTTGTCGTTCAAGAGAGAGTAAGAAGCAGTTCTCCTGAATGACATAGCATTGGTTGAGATATTACTGAAGATGAAACCACCTAGGTTTAGAAACCGATATAATTAGAAGACTGGATATGAGGCATAAAGAATTTTAATTTAAAACCAAAAAATAACTTTAGCCTCAATAAAGTAATTATTTTCCAACAAAAATGAGAAAAGGGAAGATGAAAATAAATTAGGGATAAAATGTGAAAAAAAAAAAAAAACTGAAAACTAGAGTGAAGGAACATATTAGACATGTTAAAAATAGAGAAGTACAAAAATTTGCAGTAGCTGCTCAGGTTTGGTCAGAAAACATCAAATTGAAAGAAAGGTTAAATTAATAAAATAAATAGAACAATTAAAGAGCTGACAGTTAGGGGGGAAAAAATGAAATTCCCGGGGGAATGTGATTTGGAGGTTCATCGGTCTACCAATAGACGGTGGATGACAGAACAACAGTAGTGAAAATACTGAAGATGAATGATATCCAAAACCAGTCTAAAGAGAAGACAAAATAAGAGGTGAGGTGATGGAATTTTAATATTTATGGATTCTAGTGTTTGTTACAATTCCAAGCTTTTTTTCATAAATTTACATAAATAAATAGTAAATCAATACATTTTGGTTTGGAATTTACAAATTTAGGATAACATTAGCAATTATTAATTTATCCATCATTGCAAATGTTAAAATATAATTATAACTTCGAAATAATAAGCCTTACTAGCTACAATACATTGTGTAAATTCTCATTAATGTCTTCCTGAATTAGAAGCCATTTAATCGCACTCCCAGCAATGGCTGGCTGCTTCAGATATAGAGAATAGTATATGAATAAAGGAAAATTGACGTTTGCACTGGAAGCCTGGATTAGTGTAATGGATAACATATCAGTGTACAAAGCCGGTAATTCAGGTTTGTATCCCGGTTCATGCATTCATTTTTCTTCACAAATATAATTTGCCCATCACTGTGAATGTTAAAATTTAATTACAACTTTGAAATCATAAGTAATGGTTGAAAACTAATTCTGCATTTAGTTTACATCATTATTTTTCATAGAGTAAGTAACACTTACTTTAAATTAGAAAAGAAAAATCAATTCACCTCATAATCTGTTTTCTATTTAGACCGGTTTTAGAACGTTCATTCCATCTTCAGTATTTTCACGGCTGTTGTTCTGTCGTCGTGATGCACTGCTATTTCCTCCATCTGTTGGTAGATTTCAATGAACCTCCTAAATCAAATTGCATTTCCCAGTAATTTCAAAATTTGTTAATTTCTCCTTCTTGTTTTTTTTAATATATATATATATATATATTTCCCAAACCGTAAGCTCTTTAGGTTTTTCTATTTGTTTTATTAATTCTTAAAATCATTATATATAAAAAAAGTGGCTGGATTTGATAACCTATGAATAGATGGTTCATACCAATTGATAAAAAAAATTAGACCTATCAGAAAAATTAGTTTCCCTTTATGTTGTTTCATTGTTTCCAAGCATCCCTAGGAAAAACAGTATAGAAATTTTAGATAAATGGCTGAACAAAAACAAAGTAGGCAAGGAAAATATAATGGAATATAAAATCCTAACCAGATTGGGATCTGAATCCAATACTGGTGTACAGAACCAGAGATATTGGGTTCTAATTCCGATTTAGGTATATATTTTTCTGTTTTTATTATTAATTTCATACATCTCAATGATGGATAACTCATATTTGAAGGGTTCAAGTCCCGGTCTGAGCGTTTAATTTTTCTCTTCAAATTTATTTATGGGAAGTTTCAAACATACGATAAACAGAGGCTACCCTTTAATTTTCAAATTCTGATGTAGATATATTGATAGTATAATTACAATAGTGAATCACAAATATATAAATGATTAACTTTTATAGGAAAAATCATTATGAGGTTTAATTTAAATATAATATAGATGATGCTTTAAAATTGTTGAACATTCAGATCAAACTATAAAGTTTATTATGGAAACTAAAATCAACAGACATACTAATTTTAAATCTAAATTTAACAAAAAATGAAGAGAAAAATAAGATAGAATTTGGAACATACAGAAAGAAAAAACACACAGATAATCACGTTAAAGCTTCAGGTTTTAGTCACATTGCACACAAAGAGGTAGTTTTCAATACTCTAGTACCCATGAACAGAGAGAATTATGATAAAGAAAAATAATACATAATAATCAGAGCAATAGAGAATGGATTTGAAGAAACCATAATATACAAGAACATAAATTAAAAAGACAAAAATTAATTAATAAAAGACATCGCTAAAAGAAAAAGAAGATAATTTAAAATTCAAGAAATTTACATATCATCCATTGAAGCACTATAAGTTTCAATTTTTTTTTTTAAAGTTTAACATAAGATTGGCACTGATAAACAACTTTAACCTAAATAGAATAATCAAATCCAATAAAAATTAGAGAATAGAAGAAAAAAATCAGGGATTTTATCAGATAAAATGCGGGGATTGTGATAAAAATCTAAATAGGGAAAACTGAAAGAAATTTGAAAACCAGAGTGAAGGAACTTCTTCCATCCATCCATCCATAGTAATTCTGCCAGAGGGCAGGTCTTTCACTGCAATCATAGCATTGTCATGCTATGCTTTGCAGCTTTACTAGGGAATTATAGGTATGGTAGCTTACCATTGCTTTCCACATCGGGGAGGATGATGATGATGGCTGGATGATTTTCGGGGACCGTTGGGCCCTAAACTTCCTGACATTTATTTTACAGGTCAGGAAAAACCCCGACAAAACCTCACCCAGGAGCCTGTCCCAACTGGAAATCAAACCCAGGCTTGCTGCGTACAAGGCAGCACGCTACCTTGAGACCACAGCGGTAGACAAGGAACATCTTAGGAATGTCAAAAATTGAGAAGTGGAAAAATCTGCAGTAACTGCTCACGCATGGTCAGAAAAACATCTAATTGAAAGAAAGACTAAATTAATAAAACACGCAGAAAAATCTAAAGAGCTTACTGTTTGGAAAAAAAAAAAAAACATATATTCAAAAAACAAGAAGGAGAAATTAATGAATTTTGAAATTCCTGGGAATGGGAATTTATTTGGAGGTTCATTGGTCTACTAACAGATGTAGAAGAAGCAGTGCATTACTATGACAGAACATGGTCGTGAAGATGGAATTAATGTTCCGAAACTAAGCAGTAGTAAACAAAGCAACGAAAAGATTTTCAATCTTAAAAAGATTAGCTGGAGCTAAGTGGGGTAGCAATCGCCAGACTCTGAACACCACGTATAACATTCATCAAGCCAATACTTCTATACAACGGGGAGGTAATAATCACAGCAAATAACTCAAACCTGAATCGCCTAGAAGTATGCAAAAATCAGGCTTTACGGCTTATAACCGGCGCAGCTAAATCAACCCCAATCACAGCAATGCAAGCACTAACTCAGAACCCTCCATCCAATATGTCTAACTTTAGAGGAACAGGCAATAACACAACATGAAAAAAATGTTACGGTTAACAACATCAAAATGGGAAAAAAGACAGTTACAACCAACCAAGTTGAAAACACAAACAAGTTTCTTGTCCAAAGTAACGGAAATAAAAACAGATTTGAATCTTCCCAAATCTAAAGAAAATATTTTGATCAGAGAAAACCCTCTTGCTTTTGTACCAATTAACATTCAACTAAATCTAGAAGATCCAGTTACAAAATCTGAAACTCCCACACTTGTACTAAAATGAAGTCAATTCAAATTAAAGAGTGCTACAAAATGATTCAACAACTCCAAAAACTACAGAAAAGAATTCAATTGCAATGGATACCTGCACATTGTGGAATTGCTGGAAATGAGACTGCTGATTTTCTTGCCAAAAAAGGCTCCAATCTAATTCAGAATACTACTAAAAGCTTACCTTTCACATCCATAAAAAGAATAATTAAAAACAAATATAAAATCAAACAAAACCAAGACCTATGTAATAAAGCCAAAGACAAAAAAATTGAATATTTTAGTAAAGAAGCCAGATATTATTCCAGAAATTCCACGTAAAACTACAGTAGCAAAATTTAGACTGCTTACAGAACATGACTATTTGGCCAAACATTTATATAAAATAGGAATCTACACAAATCCAAATTGTTCTCTATGCAACAAAGACGAAGAAATGAACGAAGAAAATCTACAAACCTGTGAAGTATTAAGTTATGTAGATAGGAAATAACACTATGAGGTTTTTTAATATTGTTTATTTTTTATTTCACTCACCTCATACTTCATGAAGTATGAGGTGAGTGAAATAAAAAATAAACAATACTGTGAAGTATTACCTGTTGGATCCACCATAGAGAAATATTGGAGAGCAAGAAAGCTAATGGCTTCATTGCCAAGGCCCAGCATTTGAAAACAACAACATGTTCCGAAACCAGTCTAAATAGAAGTATGAGGTGAGGTAATAATTTTTTTTAAATTTAAGATATACCTCATGGTGTTACTTCTTATATAGTTCAACATTTAATTTCTTTATATTTTAAGAGAAAAATATACACTTAGACTGGGGTTTGAACCCAGGACCTTTGACTTTGTATGCCAATGTTCTACTGTCTGAGCTGACCTAAGCATCCTGGGTTAAAACCCCAATCTAAGCCTATATTTTCTGATTTTTTATTATTAATTTAACACTTCTCAATGAAGTGAGATAATAAATGTCTTCTTAACTAAGCCGCCATTTGCAAAGATATAAGCAAAGGATTCATAGCATTTGGTGCACGGGAATTACAATGTATATAAGAGAAAAATTTGCGTATAGATTAGAACTCGCCCCAGTAGCACAGCTGGTAGAGCATTGGCCCAGAAAGCCAAAAGTCCTGGGTTCGAGTCTCGTCTTGGCAAAAAAAAAATTCTCTTCAAATACAGTATATTTTTCTCTTCAAATATAATTTGTCCTTCAGTGAAGTGTTAAATCTATAACTAAAAAAAAAATTAATTTCTTTAAGTTATGTAGATAGGAAATAACACTATGAGGTTTTTTAATATTGTTTATTTTTTATTATTTCACTCACCTCATATTTCATAATTCATAGCAGACCCTGGGTTTCTTCACATCTTTTGTGACATTCTCAATGCTGTGTCACGTTCACAACTGACGTCCAACGGCTTTCTATCCTGCAGACTGACCTCTGCGCCATCTGGTGGCCGACCGAAGAATTTCCAAATCAGTCCTCTCTCCTTATAACCGGGTATTTCAAAATTCATAGTTGTATTTTCATTCTTGCATATGTAAATTTTTTCCCAAATTGTGAGTTCCTTCGGTTTTTCCAATTGTTTAAGTAATTTTGTTTTGGTTTCTATTCTATGTTTTTCTGACCAGGCATGTGCAGCTATTGCAGATTTTTCAGTTTCTCCATTTTTAACATTTCTGAGGTGTTCTTTTAATCTTGTATTTAGATTCCTTTTTGTTTTTCCAATGTATATCTTTTCACAATCTTTACAATTAATTTGATAAATTCCCGATTTTTTGCAGTCTTCAATCTTTTCATTTTTAATTTGAAGAGAAAAATTAGCTCAGTTGGTAGAGCACTTGGCCCGGAAAGCCAAGGGTCCCGGGTTCGAGTCCTGGTCTAGGCGAAAATTTTTCTCTTCAAATTAAATTTATCTTTCATTGAGAAATGTTAAATGAATAATAAAAACATCATTAGAAGCCATACTAGCTTTATAAAGTAATGTTAAATTCCCAATAAATGTCTTCTTAACTAAGAAGCCGCCATTTGCAAAGATAGAAGCTATGGTTTCAAGCATTTGGCACGAGGGAATTACAACGTACATAAGAGAAAAATTTGCGTCTAGATCGTAACTCGCCTCGGTAGCTCAGTTGGTAGAGCACTTGGCCCAGAAAGCCAAGGGTCCCGGGTTCGAGTCCCGGTCTAGGCGAAAATTTTTCTCTTCAAATATAATTTATCCTTCAATGAGAAGTGTTAAATTAATAATAAAATCGTAAACTGTTAAATATTCAAAATAAAACAATCAAATTTACAATGGAAATAGAAAATAATCATGAAATACCATTTTTAGACCTTAAATTGATTAGGAATGAAGAAAAAAAGAAAATAGAATTTGGAATCTACAGAAAAGAAACTCACATCGACAATTATATAAAATCTACTGGATTTAACCATTTTTCACACAAACAGGCAGTATTTAATAGTTTAACACACAGACTTGTGAATGTCCCCATGAGCAAAGAAAATTACAATAAAGAGAAAGGACACATCATAAAAATTGCGAAGGATAATGGTTTTCAAGAGAAGATGATACACAAGAAAATAAATAAATTCAAAGAACAAAAAATCATTACTGAAAGTACTCTTCAGACAGATAAAAATATAGGCAAAAAATTCAAGAAGTTCACATACCATCCTTTAGTATTTGACAAGTTTCAAAAAATTTTCAACAAATTCAACATTAAATTAGCACTGAAAAATGATTACAGCTTAGGTAATTTAATAAAAACCAACAAAAATGAAAAGATTGAAGACTGCAAAAAATCGGGAATTTATCAAATTAATTGTAAAGATTGTGAAAAGGTATACATTGGAAAAACAAAAAGGAATCTAAATACAAGATTAAAAGAACACCTCAGAAATGTTAAAAATGGAGAAACTGAAAAATCTGCAATAGCTGCACATGCCTGCTCAGAAAAACATAGAATAGAAACCAAAACAAAATTACTTAAACAATTGGAAAAACCGAAGGAACTCACAATTTGGGAAAAAATTTACATATGCAAGAATGAAAATACAACTATGAATTTTGAAATACCCGGTTATAAGGAGAGAGGACTGATTTGGAAATTCTTCGGTCGGCCACCAGATGGCGCAGAGGTCAGTCTGCAGGATAGAAAGCCGTTGGACGTCAGTTGTGAACGTGACACAGCATTGAGAATGTCACAAAAGATGTGAAGAAACCCAGGGTCTGCTATGAATTATGAGGTGAGTGAAATAATAAAAAATAAACAATATTTAATTTATTAAGTTATGTAGATAGGAAATAACACTATGAGGTTCTTTAATATTGTTTATTTTTTATCATTTCACTCACCTCATACTTCATAATTTATAGCAGACCCAGGGTTTCTTCACGTAATTCGTGACATTGTCAATGCTGCGTCATGTTCACGACTGACGTCCAACGGCCTTCTATCCTGCAGACTGACCTCCGCGCCATCTGGTGGCCGACCGAATAATTTCCAAATCAGGCCTCTTTCTTTATAACCGGGTATTTCAAAATTCATAGTTGTATTTTCATTCTTGTATATGTAAATTTTTTCCCAAATTGTGAGTTCCTTCGGTTTTTCCAATTGTTTAAGTAATTTTGTTTTGGTTTCTATTCTATGTTTTTCTGACCAGGCATGTGCAGCTATTGCAGATTTTTCGGTTTCTCCATTTTTAACATTTCTGAGGTGTTCTTTTAATCTTGTATTTAGATTCCTTTTTGTTTTTCCTATGTATATCTTTTCACAATCTTTACAATTAATTTGATAAATTCCCGATTTTTTGCAGTCTTCAATTTTTTCATTTTTGTTGGTTTTTATTAAATTACCTAAGCTGTAATCATTTTTCGGTGCTAATTTAATGTTGAATTTGTTGAAAATTTTTTGAAACTTGTCAAATACGAAAGGATGGTATGTGAACTTCTTGAATTTTTTGCCTATATTTTTATCTGTCTGAAGAGTACTTTCATTGATGACTTTTTGTTCTTTGAATTTATTTATTTTCTTGTGTATCATTTTCTTGTGAAAACCATTATCCTTAGCAATTTGTATGATGTGTTCTTTCTCTTTATTGTAATTTTCTTTGCTCATGGGGACATTCACAAGTCGTGTTAAACTATTAAATACACACACACAAACAGGCAGTATTTAATAGTTTAACACGCAGACTTGTGAATGTCCCCATGAGCAAAGAAAATTACAATAAAGAGAAAGAACACATCATACAAATTGCTAAGGATAATGGTTTTCACAAGAAAATGATACACAAGAAAATAAATAAATTCAAAGAACAAAAAGTCATCAATGAAAGTACTCTTCAGACAGATAAAAATATAGGCAAAAAATTCAAGAAGTTCACATACCATCCTTTCGTATTTGACAAGTTTCAAAAAATTTTCAACAAATTCAACATTAAATTAGCACCGAAAAATGATTACAGCTTAGGTAATTTAATAAAAACCAACAAAAATGAAAAAATTGAAGACTGCAAAAAATCGGGAATTTATCAAATTAATTGTAAAGATTGTGAAAAGATATACATAGGAAAAACAAAAAGGAATCTAAATACAAGATTAAAAGAACACCTCAGAAATGTTAAAAATGAGAAGAAACCGAAAAAATCTGCAATAGCTGCACATGCCTGGTCAGAAAAACATAGAATAGAAACCAAAACAAAATTACTTAAACAATTGGAAAAACCGAAGGAACTCACAATTTGGGAAAAAATTTACATATGCAAGAATGAAAATACAACTATGAATTTTGAAATACCCGGTTATAAAGAAAGAGGCCTGATTTGGAAATTATTCGGTCGGCCACCAGATGGCGCGGAGGTCAGTCTGCAGGATAGAAGGCCGTTGGACGTCAGTTGTGAACATGACGCAGCATTGACAATGTCACGAATTACGTGAAGAAACCCTGGGTCTGCTATAAATTATGAAGTATGAGGTGAGTGAAATGATAAAAAATAAACAATATTTAATTTCTTTGTTTAATCACATAATATATAACAGGTCCAGAATTAAACTAAAAAGGAACAAAATTTTAAAAAGCTCAAAATACAAAGAGGATCTAAAAAGTTAGTTGTATCCCTGTAATATTCTCTATGAGGAACTTGATATGAAATAAATAACATAAATAGACAAGGCAGGTCAGTCAGAAGATGATACATTGTCTGCCATTAAAAAAATAAAATAATAAAAAAATAAACAAACAGATTTTTAGAATATGAAGATCATATATAATAAATTAGCAACACATCTATCACTAAGAAAAATGAAATAAATATAAAATTCATAAGAATCATTAATTTGAAATAATAAAAAAGAGACTTAAGACTTATGAAACACATTGTATAAAAAATTGATCCTAAAACTATGTTTAAATGTGGAAATATATAATATATACACTTAATGTAAGTTTAATTTAGTAAATACTGATAGAATTTCCAATGAAGTGAAATAATTTAAAATCTATTATAACAGCAAACAAGACTAAATTTTCCACAGAATAAAAGTGATTTAAATTTAGTTGGGAATGGGGATGATCTCAGAAACATGTTCAGGTGAGAGGTGGTGTAAAGTTTCTGATTCTATTAAAATTAATATCTATAATTTTGAACTTACTGAGTTCTCAACTGCATGTGTTCTCTATCTACACGGATCAGATTGGGATACATCCCAGCACAAAGGGCAGCTTTAACAACAGCCCAGTTCTCAGAATTGGTGTTCAGATCACGTATATCACAAACACCTCTTGCCCGCACAAAACCTGAAGCTCGCAACTGTCCCAAAAGTTGAGACCTCATGACTACCACCATTTCCATTGTTGCAGCCGAAATGAAATGCTTTTCACAGAATACTCGTTCCCAGCCATTTCCACGAGCATGTTGCCATGTCTATAAATACATATAATACATCTATTTCAAAAACAGAAAACTTTAAAAGACTCTAATGACCTAATGAGAATCTTTATCCATATGCTTTCTAAAGTATTATAGTTTTAAATGTATTTTTTCTTACTACATCTCATTTCAGTACTCCACAACATTGTCCATAAAATAAAACATTACAGTATAACATATTGTAGTATTCACAAAAAATGAATGTAACTTTTACTAAAACATAAATAAAGCATGGTAGAGTTAATTAATTTTACAAGTAAACAAGACTGATTCAATCAGTATACGTCAGCACACTCAGAGACATTAAAATTTCTTGAGAATATAAACAGAAACTGATTTAATCAATTGAGTTGGTGTTTACTTGATGAAAATCCATATTTATTAATTAAATAAAAATAAAACGTAGTTTTATTTGATTTTCATATTATATAATTCAGTGGCAGCTGTTTCGGTACACTGTACCTTCTTCAGACATGTTAACAAATTATATGTTCCAACTGATCTAAGCAACAATACAACAAAAGATCCAACTTCTTACGCTTGAAATTTTACATGTTTGTGATAAGGGTAAGAAGTTAGATCTTTTGGAGGCTGTAGAAATAAATAAATTTAAATGTAGTAACAAACTGTTAAATTCTCAACTTGATTTGAATGAATCCCCTTTGTTAAATTAAAAAATTTAAATAAATATTGTTGTATTGTTGCTTAGATCAGTTGGAACACAATTCATAATTTGTTAACATGTCTGAAGAAGGTACAGTGTACCGAAACAGCTGTCACTGAATTATATAATAAATATGAAAATCAAATAAAACTATGTTTTATTTAATTAAGAAAGTGATTTGTATATCGGCAGCATTGCTGTTTTATATTTATGCTTTCAGTAAATCTGAACTAACTATTCTTCAATGTAGTTACTGACCTATATTTAGATTGAGCTCTTGGTGATAAACCATAACAAGTAACAACCAATGTTGTATAAATGTAAAAGAATACATAAATTGACTACTTTTTGTAGGACAATAGCACTTGTATTTAACCTATGGCTTATTTTACAAGGGTAGTTTGAAAAATTCTCGGAATCCCCACCATAGATCAGCGCTAGCGCAACCAGGTTCCCATATAACGAGTCTCATCCTTCAGCAGTAAACACATGTCGCATCAGTGCTCTGAGTGGAGAGCTTGATGTGGATGCATGTTCATTATTGTTCCTGTGCAGTAATTTGTGAAGATGGAAAAAACTGACATTCAAGCAGTAATAAAATACCTTGTAAAAAAAACAAAGGCATGAAGGCAAAAGAAATTTATGCAGATTTCCAGAACAAATTGGGGGATTCTGCACCTTCATATTCAACAGTTGCCAAGTGGACCACAGTTTAAACAATGATCCCCATAGTGGTCAGCCAAGATGTGCCATTACTCCAGAAATAATTGCAAAAGTGAACAAAATGGTATTGGAAGATCACCGACTAAAATTGCAAGAGATAGCTGAAGCTGTAGGGATGTCATCTGAATGGGCACATTAAATTTTAAGTGAGGAATTGGAGATGAAAAAATTAACTGCTAGATGGGTGTCGCGGCAGTTTAAAACTGGATCAAAAACGCATTAGAATGGAAATGTCTGAAGAATGTTTGGCCTGTTTTCACAGAAACAAATAAGATTTTTTGCACCGGTTTATGACCATAGATGAAACATGGGTCTACTACTATACCCCAGAGACAAAACAACAGTCAAAGCATGCTGATTTTCCACTACCAAAGAAAGCAGAGGCAATAAGGTTGGCTGGAAAGGTCATGGCATCAGTTTTCTGAGATGCAAAAGGGATTCTTTTGATTTTGTTTATTCTTTCTTTCACTCACCTCACACTTCATAACTCCTCACAGACCCAGGTTTCGTCACATCATTTGTGACATTCTCAATGCTGTGTCATGTTCACAACTGACGTCCAACAGCCTTCTATCCAAACGGCCTGCAGACTGCAGGATAGAAGGCCGTTGGACATCAGTTGTGAATGTGACACAGCATTGAGAATGTTACAAATGATGTGACGAAACCCGGGTCTGCGAGGAGTTATGAAGTGTGAGGTGAGTGAAAGAAAAAATAAACAATATTAAAAAAACCTCATAGTGTTATTTCCTATCTACATAACTTAATTCTTTTGATTGACTGTCTTCTAATTGGTCAAAAAATTATGGGACAATACTACACTAACTTCCTGGACAAACTACAGTAAAAGATACGTATAAAATGGCCAGATTTAGCAAGAAAGGAAGTCTTGTTCCATCAGAATAATGCATTACGTAATACATGTGTTGTTGCCATGGCAAAAATACACAAACTGAAGTACGAATTCTTGCCACACCTGCCTTATTCACCTGATATGGCTCCATTAGACTTTCATCTCTTCCCTAAACTGAAAATCTTCCTTGGCAAATGGAGGCTCTTCAAACGAAACACTGACAGCTGGAGTTGAGAAGTATTTTGCAGGGCTGGAGGAATCTAATTTTCGAGATGGGATCAAAGCATTGGAATATTGCTGGACCAAGTGCATTAGTGAACAGGGATATTATATTGAAAAATAAAAATAGTTTTAATGAGGTATGATTTTTTTACCTTGTTCCAAGAACTTATCAAACGGCCCTCATATTACTTCATTCATAACATGTGTTGAACTAAACAACATACACTAGAAGTTAAGTAGGCACATAGTCGTACCTGTATAAACACCCCCTATTTTCCTCCATGCTTACAAGCCTACAGCAATGCCAGATCCAATTTTGGAATTCCCGGGGAAAAGATTTGGAAGTTCACTGATCAATCTAAAGAGTGAAAAGGAAGCAACCTAGAGGAACGTTAACAGTGGGAACGAGCTGATGATGGAATGCAAGCATTCTGAAACATTTCTCAAGAATTCTACAAATTATGAGGTGAGATGTCAATCCAATTATTATTATTATTATTATTATTAAAGAAACTTCAAAGTGTTATTTGTTTAGAATATATTATATTAATATGTGAAGAATAAATGTTATACTCCTTTTTAAGCACATTGTGCACATGGAGGAGTGTGCTATTTGGCATAATTAAAGTTCATATAGAGAAGGAGTGTAGAAAAATAAAATTTATGTATAATATCTGTTACAAATAAATGAAATTAAACAAAATAAAATAAATTGTCTCTAAGGAATTTCATTTGTTTACATTCATACTGAAAATGCTTTGTTGCAAAAAGAAAATTGTGCAACAGTAATGTGAATGACTTACTCTCCGTATTTATTATTAGTGATTTAAAAAAAGTGAGTATATTTTATTATTTAAATTTAAATTCAACCCTGTCTAATCTTGGTTTCAGTAACTTCATTACTATTTTTTTATATTTAGATATTCGCACCTACTTCCATTATGCCTTGACATAGAACACTGACGAGTCAGACTGTGAGACAAAGAAGAAGGGATATATATTTATATAATAAATTTGGGAATTTTTAACATTATGAGGTTCAATTCATAAGAATTAAATGAATCGTGATTTCTTCTTACCTCATACTCCTATGTTTTTTTAAAACACAGCACTGCAGTATCAGCGACCATTGTCATCATCCTCAGCTGTTTTCACAAAAAACATAGAAGTATGAGGTAAGAAGAAATCAGGATTCATTTAATTCTTAGGGATATATATTCCCATACATATAATAACAGGCCAAATGCAAATTTAAATAGTATACAAATGTCAAATGACATATACCACATATTTCCTATCGATCGTATTATCATAAGTAATGCCACGAGTGATTTCCAAATTATCGATAAATTCACGACTCACGAAGTGAGGAGTGAATTTATCTAGAGAATTTGGAAATCAAGAGTGGCATTTGTTAGGACTATTTAACGAATAAAATTAAGCTGTTTACTCACAAATCATTATTTAACTATAGTTATTTTAAAATATTTATATATTTAATGTAAACGGCGATGTTTGAAAACAAATAAGAAACGATAGGTACGCTTCTACTGCTTCTTTTGTTTATCACTGCAACCAGATCATACTATTTATTGCCAAAGGAACGCAATATTGTAAGAATGCTCTCTAGTGGAGAAAAAATGAAACACATCAATCTGTATATTAATTCATTTTTGATGTCGTATGATGTAAATATGACAATTATATTTTTCTCGATTATTACCTGGGAAAAAATACATTAAGAAAGTGCAAACAGTGGTTTCTTTTTTTGGTGGTATAATCAATTGCTACAAATGTTGACATGTAAGCACTATTATATACAATCTGGTAGCCGTATTTGTTATAGGCTCAGTCACTGCAAAATAACGGTCAGACCTGTTCAGAATATTAAAAAGGAGGAGCTTTGTTTAATATATGATAATCCTAACACTGATAAATATTTCGTGAAACACGACTCTGATTGGTTGTAAAACAGGAATCATTGAAACGTGATTGGTCATTGACTCCCATTTGGGGCATGAGTTAAATAGTCAAAATAAATTGAAAATTAATGCATAATGACAAATGATTTCTCTGCAATTATTCTTATGTTACACAGTTTACAAAACAGCATTTTCTCATCACTGACCAGCATCATGGGCTAGTGGTCAGCATTTCTGACTACTGTTCATGAAGTCATAGGTTCAATTCCTGGTCAACCACAGGAATTTTTCCTTAAAGGAAATTATTCCTGTGGTTGCCCATGGTCTGGAATTTAGGTTAAGTTTAGGTTAAGCACTCTCCTGGCACTTCATTATCATTCATCACCAATCATATCATTGGGGTAACGTAACTCTGCCTTCCAGCTACCCCAACTTTAGAAGTGACACCAGAAATGTCAACATGGGGCACTCCAATTTTTTTTTCATCAGTTGAAAACACCTTCATCATGTTGAGAGGCAAACTTTTTTTAAATTTTACTTCAACATTTTGTTTTACTTTATTTAGACATTTTTGCTTAACAATATTATACACACTTCGAACAATATTTAATATTACAATAATTTAGTAGTGTACTTTAATATACTTATTTCAATCATAGTAACAGCTTTAGCTTCTTAATATTAATTTAATAAATAATGCTATAGCTATGTGGAGTTCCTTCATGTCTTCTTCAGGTAGAAGCCAGTCATTGTGTATTTGTGAATGATGATTCATAGCATTTGAATGTGGGACCAAGACAGTAAGGTAAAGGAAGGATTTATGCTTGGATGGGAAGGAAGCCTGGATTAGCTCAATGGTTAGAGCATCAGCACGGAAAGCTGAAGGTTCGGGGTTCGATTCCCGGTTCAGGCATAAATTTTTCTCTTTACCATTTGATTACAATAATTTAGTAGTGTACTTTAATATACTTATTTCAATCATAGTAACAGCTTGAGCTTCTTAATATTAATTTAATAAATATTTAATATGATTGTCATAAAACAATACATATTTTCTATTTAATTAAATAAGTAATGGATTTTCATCAAGTAAACACCAATTCAATCGATTACATATTTTCTATGTTTTAATTTTAAATTTATCACTTACAAATTAATATTTAAGAGAATTAATATTTTAAGAGAAAAAGTTTACTAGCTAAAAAAGTAGTGTTAAAAAGAATAATAAACTTATAACAATACGTATATATTTGTTCACTGGTATGATTAAGTCCATATTGTGAATTCAAACAAAAGAAGAAAGATTTTATAATTTTCCAGAAAACAAAATGTGGTGTGTAATTCTGAGAAATTTAACTACTTTAATGAACATGGAAGAAAGAAATGATATAAGTAAAGTTTCTTATTTCTTCAAAGAGTAAAATATGATGAATATGAGTATTGACTTATTAAAATATGTTCTGACATACAGAAATGTCAAAGTATGTATTAATATGACTTAACAAAGTTTTCTATTCAATTAGTTTTTCATAACAGTATTTACATATATTTAAGGGATATATCATTTCTACCAGTCGACCATGGTGGACTAGAGGTTATGTTCCTTGCTTTTGGTTCCAAGGGTCATGGGTTCAAACCTGGCCAGGGTCAATGGATTTTTTTAGGATGGAAAAAAACCAAGGAGCAAATTCATTGGGAGGGACTTTAAGCCTGGATACCAAATCTAAAGATTTTTCAGGCTCGTAAAAGATCCTTAAGCATAAATAAACAGGCCTCTAAGCAAAATGTACCGACCTCCTTCATCCTAGTAATGCATTAGTTGCCTACTAGATGTATCATTGGATCGGTATGTTGACCGCATACCATTTATGACATCTTTAGGAAAATAAGTGTAATTAAATTGGTCTAGTAACTCCTAACAAAGGGGAGGCTAAGGGTCCAACACTGGGCTGTTATGCTATCATAGAACATTCATATCATAAAATATATGTTATTTCATAAAAATCCTAGCCCTATAAATCACCAATGAAAAAACTTGCTATTAGAATTAACAACATTTGGAGTTTTTTGTTGACATTCACTAATAAAAACTAGTTATTATAAATTACCTGAAATGCTCGAAGCAGAGCCATATGATCACTGTAAGTTCCTGCAGCAAACTTCTTTCTGCTCAAGCATGATGCCCTCTTCTGCGATGGTTGTCCAGGCAAAACAAATGGATCCCTAAAAAGTTAAATTTAACAATAGTAACAATGAGCATACATGGAAAAGTGAAAATAAAGCCATTGTTCCAAGTTAAAAATGAACATTGTACTTGGACACACATAATTTCTCTGAATTCACTGCATAATGTCACTCACTGAATAAAAGATCTCTTCTGGCAGAAATAATAAGCCCACTGTGTGGTTTGTTCATCACATGACATTCTTTACTTTTCTCCCACAAAACTTTATAAAAATATTTATTATAGAACATATTTAACCTAATTACCTTCAGCTTTATATTTTCTATTTTAATTAGATGTTTTTCATAGTTTAATATGGGAAATAACATTCTGAGGTTCTTAATTCAATGAATGAGTCACTTTTTATCTTATCTTTATGTTTTTTTAAAGATGGGGACTGCAGTTTTCATATATAGATTATTAAATGTTCCATATTTTAAACATAGCTACCGTATATGTCGGGCAGATAAGGCGACCTTCAGGTAAGACGAGTTATAGATTTTTGTCAAAGTTTTGTTGTTTTAGCATATAACTGTCCTATAAGACGACCCCCAAACTATCAATGGCCTACGCATTTAGTTTAGATCAGCGATCATTACTAACTTACTGTATAGCGTATACAAAATTACCGTGTTCGTAATTTTTCAAATTAAATTTTGTTATATATTGTTAATATTTTAACCCTCATTATGATAAATAAATACATTTTATTTTCATTCAACTGGCAACACTGCTACACTTTCGATAAGTTGCATTAGCACGAGAGATGAGACCTGTCGCATGGAAGGCAGTAGAGGAGAAAGGAGATTGTTATGATAAGGAAGGAAGACTTGCTGCGTGAGAAATTTCTTGTTACGCTACTATCAAACCCAAAGATATAAGTTATCCGCATATTTAAATGTTATACAGTGCCCTTTGCTTCATGCATAGTAATAATAACAACACTATATTAATAATTAAAAGAAACAATGCAATATAAGCAATAATGTCATGTTTATTTACTACACAAAACAGACTGCTAAAGAATTGAATAACCAGATGTTTTCAGGTTTCATAGTAGCTGTACTCACGGGGATTCACTAAATCTCTAACAGTTCCCCCCCACATGTCAACTGATCAGTTTGTGAGGATTTTAAATTCATTGGCGAGTTATTTTTTCATTTTATAATGGTTTTAATTTATATAAATTTCATTATATATTTTTTGTATCTGTCCTATAAGACGACCCTGGATTTTGGGGGCTTTTTTTTATGGTTCAACTACTGTCTTATCAGCTGAGATATATGGTAATTTACATGGTTTTGGAAATGAAATAATTATAAATAAATTAAAGAAATTCAGATAACAAAAAAGATTAAAAGAATACACCACACTGCAATCTAATTCAAAGAAAGAAAAACAATTCAAGAAAAGTACTTATCATCCTGAAATACATAACACATTTCAAGAAATTCGATATAACATTGGCACCGATAAATAGATTTAGCCTTGGTAATCTATTAATAACCAATAAGAAAGTGAATATCCCAGATAGCAAAAAATCTGGAATGTATCAAATTAGTTGTACAGACTGTAATGAAGTATACACAAGAAAAACAAAAAGGAATTTGGACACTCACACAAAAATAACACTTTAGAAATATTAAAAATGGTGACATTGAAAAAGAGGTTAAATTTTTAAAACATTTGGAAAAACTTTTGGAATTGACAGTTTGGGAGAAGATATATATTCAGGAGAACAAATTTAGGTAATGAATTTTGAAATTCATGATGAACGAGACTTGATCTCGAGGTTTATCATATCAACACCAGATGGGAATGTTATAGATGAAGATTCCAATGAATATCTGGTAGTCATAATGTCAGCTGAAGGTAAGAGGGACTCCTCTTGAAAACTGCAGTTCCCGTGTTTAAAAAAAACAAAGTATGAGGTAAGATAAGACGTGACTCATTCATTCATAGACGAGTTATTCCTGAAATTGAATTGGGAATATACACCTCACTCACTCAAAGAATGAGCTAGTTAAGAATGAGTACCACAGTCTCCTATACATAGAGATCTGTGAAAGTGATTGGATTTTGAAACAAAATGAGTAATGTAATTTGGGACAAGCCTTAAGATTTATCTTCCAAGCTGTCATAAATCCATCTCCCCAAGCTGTCCCTAATAATGAGATCATTGAACAAAGGAGACATGCCGGCAACCCTCATTTACTGCCAGCCACTGAAAGAATTTGCAAGGTGTCAGCATTTCTCTTTTAAGTATATTTCCTCAGTTTCTGTCAGTATTTGTTTGTACACATACATATGTTGATTTGCTGTTAGAGGCCAACCTATGAAATAATTTATAAATTAATTGGAGAAAATGTTTTATATTTCACTTCATAAATTTTGTGAATTTATAAGTGAAACACAAAAATGTATGAGGTGAGATATAAAAAACTTTCTCCAGCTCATTTATAAATTGAAAATACCTCGTACTGTTATTTCCTACTTTAATTTTGATTAAAAACTATAAGACAATGTTTTTATTTTTGTTGTGGTTTTATTTTTCACATTAGTTTCATATTAAAATATTAGAACTTGTTTAACCACCATTCACTCCAAGTATTGATTTATTTAGCATGTCACAAAATACCACATGTACGTTCGACGAATATACTTGTACATTAGCACATAATTACATTAATAATAATCTGCTAGCCTTCTTCATAAAATTTCCTTGAAAAGGATCCGCTCACATTTAGAGCAGATTGTAACTGGTGGCCTTCTCGTTCTGAGAGCAGGACTAAAATAACTGAACTTGCTCGCATAATGCAGAGACTTACATAAACTACGATCTAGAAAGATCGCTATCACAAATAACATTGGTGGGTCTATAAGCACAATTATAATAACCTTGTACTAGATCAAAGACCAATAATAAACATAGTACATGGGAAAATAATATTTGAAGAGAAAAAAATATACGCTCAGACTGGGGTTTGAACACAGGACCTTTGGCTTTCTAGGCACTGGGTTCAAACCCAAATCTGAGCGTATAATTTTTCTCTTCAAAGATAATTTATCTATCATTGAGATGTATGAAATGAATAAAAAAAACATAGTAGATGGGAATTCAAATGCAATGTTATAACAAGCATAACATAATGAAATGGATATAAATTACGTCATCTGTAAATCAAATATGACGAGATTTGAATTCTTACAACATGAAATGTAGAGGCAGAAGACATGGAAACAAGCACATCTTATTTAATATTTGTAGGAAATAACACTATGAGGTTTCTGTTAATTATTATGAGTTTGTTATTTTGATTCACCTCAAATATTTTTGATATTCTTGCAGACTATAGTTTCATCACATTTATGCGACATTGTCGACACATTCTAACAGTTGTATAGAAGATTAAATTAAACCTCTTGGCGATTTCTTCCTATAAAAGTTCATTATAAGTGACGACTCAAGTCTGAATAGGAAACAAAATGATGACTGTTATATAACCTCAAATTCGGATTTTAATGTAAATTTATCGGGCTTAAGAAGGGACATCAAACTGGATATGGGAGAGGTATGAAACATTTAATTTGATCTTAAATTAAACCTCATAGCGATTTCTTCCTATAAAAGTTCAATGTTGCATAGAAGTTAGAATTCGACAATGTTGCGTAAATGTGACAAAACTATAGTCTACAAGAATATAAAAAAAACTTAGGTGAATCAAAATAACTAACTCATAATAATACTTTACTTGCCTACTAGATGCCTCTAAGGTAATGAGGTAACCACTTGTAACTCGCTGAAATTTATAGGGAAATTGGCACTACTAATTAGCTTGGTTAAGTAACTCTTGCAAGTAAGCACCTTGTCCCAATTGGACAAGCTGATGATAGTATACATAGTGTATCGAAACATGTTCAAATAGAATGCAATAATTATGAGATAGGATGATTCCGGATTCACCTTATTTTTTAAGAACCTCATAATATTACTTCCTATCATAATTTATAAAAGTAATAAATCATTTACAAAAGAATTGTAATTTGAGTCAGTTATTGGTGACAGCAGAAGTTCAAGAACCGGAGAATTATGAGGTGAGATGTAAAAAGTTATTTCTGACTGACTTATATAACCACATTGATGATCATCTACTATGTCTTCAATATAGAGCTATTTATTTTGCTATAATTGCATTGCTTTACATACCTGTAAGCCAAGCAGCAAACAATGGTAAGCACTGGATCCAAACACTTTAGTACTACTGAATACAGCAGCATTTTTCCAAGTCGAGGTTCTATAGGCAGATCCAACAAATGGTGACCAAGCTCTGTGAGATCCTCCCAAGAATCTAATGCATCGATTGTCTAAAATCAATTATATAATTATACAGGGAGGATTAATATAATATTATATTGCAGACATCTCTTCTTTCATGAAAATCTTCCTAAACATACTTTTATAAATCTAGATACTGGCCTTGATACTGTTTTCCACAGAAAATTGTAAAAGTTCATAAATTTATATAATGAAATAATTAATATCATATTGCATTCTTTTGTAAATTCAAAATGATACAGATATATTCTCTATTCATGATTGGCATTATGCTATGTTAAGGGAAGATACTAAGGCCGGTATTCAAGAACAAGAGGTTGCTTCCCGAAAAGGAGAGGACTTATCAGCGCCCTGTCTATCTGTGGTTAATTATGTGTGGTCATGGAATAATCCTACTCTAACTGGCTCACTCTATTAAACATCATGTGCTAACAAGATATTTATTATGGTGACATTAAATGTTTCTTACCTCTCCTCATATAAATTTTCTAAATGGATCGCGGATTTCGAGACCACCAAAGGTCTCATCTTCAGCACCTTCTTGGCGAATGCTTGTTATGTAGGATCGGAAGAACCTCGTCGGTCTTCCTCTGTTGATGGACCGATGAACCTCTGGGATCAGGTCAAAATTTGGGGAAATTTCGAAGTTCATAAGTTTTCCTTTGTTTTTCTGAACTGTGGCTCTTTTCCGCAAACCAGTGAGTTGAGAAGATCTTTTGTTTGTTTATGGTGTTTAATTAGACTGGCTTTTGATTCAATTAAATGTTTTTCGGACCAAGCATGAGCAGCTACTGCTGACTTTTCCACGTCTCCATTTTTGATGTTTTTAAGATGTTCTTTCACCCTTGTTTTCAAATTTCTTTTCGTTTTTCCAATATAAATTTTGTCACAATCCCTGCATTTGATCTGATAAATTCCTGATTTGTTTTCATTTTCAATTCTTTCATTTTTATTGGTTTTAATTATCCTATTAAGACTGGTCTCAAAATCGCGATCTACTTAGAAAATTTATATGAGGAGAGATAAGAAACATTTAATGTCACCATAAATTAAACCTCATAGTGATTAATTCCTAAAAAAGTTAAAGATATTTATTACAAAAAAATTCCGGGAACACATTGAAAGACTTACAGAAAATGGAGATGGCATGACTTAGAGAGCCTGGTTCTTGAATACTGGCCTAAATAAAGGTCTATGATATATGAGGACTATTTTTTTTTCAAGGTCTGATCGGTCGTAAAATAGCTACACCATGAATATTTCTCTATATAGTCACTGCTTCGACATAGATATTTTTCATAGCGTGGTACCAACTTTACAATACCCTCGTCATAGAAGGCAGCCACCTGTGCTTTCAACCAATTCCATACACTTGTCTGGAGCCCATTGACTGTGCCAAAATGCTGTCCTCCTAGACACTGTTTCATGTGAGCAAACAGGTGAAAATCAGAGGGAGTCAAGTTCAGGCCATATGGTGGATAATCATACATTTTCCATCAGGGGCCTCCTGTTGCAGCTGCAGTGTGAGGCCGAGCATTATCATGAAGTAGGACAATGCCTGATGATAACACTCCTCTTTGCTTGTTTTGAATTGCACTTCGTAAACATTCTAGAGTCTCCATGTGTTGGTCGTGCACCATTCCATGAATTCCACCAAGAGAACTCCTTTTTGGTCCCAGAACACATTAGTCATACACTTTCTAATAAAGAAGGTCCGCTTTAACTTCTTTGCTTTACTCGGGGAATGAGAATGCATTCATTGTTTAGATTGCTCTTATGTTTCTTCATTTTCAAAATGGTCCCATACCTCGTCCCCTAAGACAATTTTGTTCAAAAACTCTTCTCCTTCATCATGGTAGTGCTGGAGAACCAATAGTGCAGCACCCATTCGCTGTGTTGTGTGATGGTCGGTCAGCATCTTGGAAACTCATCTTGCACACAGTTTATGGTACTGAAGTCTCTCTCGATAGTATAGAGCTGACTGAAACAAATCACACAACACTGAAATTGTGAACTGACAAGGGTTGCTTGATCCGCTCGCTGAACAAGATCATCGGTTGACACTCGCTACCTTCCCTGACCACCTGCATACTGAATATTTGTACATCCTGCTTCATTGCTGCACTTTACTGTCACTCATAAAAGTTTCATCGTACACATTACTCATTCGTTGATGAATTTCAGCTGCACTGTACCTTCAGCATGAAGAAATTGAATTACAGGACACACTTCACATTTGATGGGAAACTCTACTGTTTTAAGCATGTTTACATACTTGCTGCAAGCTGAGAACTGACAAGCGCAATGTAACAAGATCGACGGACATACTAGAGACATTGTGCAACACATATGTGCAAAGCTTCATCTGATTTTCATTGCGACCAATCGGACCTTGAAAAAAAAAATAGTCCTCATACAAGAGTGCCCAGATGACAAGGCCTATCTATCAGAACATTACAGGGACAAATGAAATGAAACAAAATGGATGACAGGAGTATGGAGAAAATAGCAGGAGAAACCTGCCCTGGCTCTGATTTGCCCACTACAAACTCCACATGCAAGGGAACCAATATGTTAACTCGGACTCAAAGGTGGAAGGCAAGTGTCTGACCACTTCAGCCTTGAAACTGCCTCAAAAGGACTATAAAATTAGAAGCAATCATTGCAGATAGCTTAAAAAATATCTCAACCTTTACTTTGATATATAAATACAATCTGATTTTAAAAGTTACATAATTCTGCACTTTTTATTGTGAACAATGAAATTTAAAATTTTCCAAGAATTTAAAATAATTTTCTTTTCTAATTAAGAACAAATTTAAATGAAGTTAGATTGTACTAACTATCAATTTCATAGAGAAATGTAAAGAAACAAGACAGTATATAAATTACAACGTACATAAGAGAAAAATTTGCATCTAGATCGTAACTCGCCTCGGTAGCTCAGTTGGTAGAGCACTTGGCCCAGAAAGCCAAGGGTCCCGGGTTTGAGTCCCGGTCTAGGCGAAAATTTTTCTCTTCAAATATAATTTATCCTTCTATGAGAAGTGTTAAATTAATAATAAAATCGCAATAGAAGCCCTACTGGCTATAAAGTAGTGTTAAATTCCCAATAAATGTCTTCTTAACTAAGAAGCCGCCATTTGCAAAGATAGAAGCTATGGTTTCAAGCATTTGGCACGAGGGAATTACAACGTACATAAGAGAAAAATTTGCGTCTAGATCGTAACTCGCCTCGGTAGCTCAGTTGGTAGAGCACTTGGCCCAGAAAGCCAAGGGTCCCGGGTTCGAGTCCCGGTCTAGGCGAAAATTTTTCTCTTCAAATATAGTATATAAAGTTAACTGTTTTATATAACTCACTGGAACGATCGAACCCATAGATTCATGGTCACACGGACATAAGCTCTCCATACATCCCTATCCTGAGCTAATGTTTTCCAATCATTCCCTGTATAATCTACTTCCCTCAAATCATAGTTAATGTAATTCTCCCACCTCATTCTTGGTCTACCAACTGGGCGTTTTCCCTCTGGTTTTCCTACAAGAAGCAATCATGCATGTCTTTCATTTCCCATTTGTGTCACATGTCCTGTGCATTACAGTCTACGAGACTTAACTGTTCTTATTATATCTGGCTTCCTATAGAGACCATATAGTTCACCGTTATGTAGTCTTCTCCATTCACCTGTCTGTTCACTTTCTTTGGTCCAAAAATTTTCCGAAGAACTTTATTCTCAACTACTTGTAATCTCCTTTCCTCCCTTAAAGTAAGAGTCAATATTTCGCATCCATATAATACAACTGGTAGAATAATAGTTTTATATATTTTCAGTTTAATGTTTTTTGAAAAGAGTGGGACGTCAAGAGTCTCTGTAATGCGTAATAGCACGCATTTTCAGAATTGAGCCTATGTTTAATTTCTTTTTGCATCTCATTCCTATTTGTGATTATTGTTCCTAGGTATTTGAATTCAGCCACTTCCTCAAAATTTCCCTCATTTGTCATCAGCTGTTCATTTCCATAATATAATGTATTGCTACGTGTGACCATATATTTAGTTTTATTGATATTTACTTCCAGTCCTAATTTCTTAGTGTTACTCAATAGTGTGTGTGTTGGCCTTTAGTATATCCTTGCCATAGCCCAATAGTACTACATCATCAGCATAAACTAACAGCTTATTAATACCATTGAGTTGTAGGCCTTCTTCATCCTCTAAAGATTTGATGGCACAAAATTAAATAGTAGAGGAGATAAGATTCTTATTATAAAATAGACCATAAAAACAGCACAAACAAATAATGTTTTTATTATTAATTTAACACTTCTCACTGAAGGATAAATTATATTTGAAGAGAGCAATTTTCGCCCATACCTTTGGCTTACTGGGTCAAATGCTCTACGAACTGAGCTACCGGGGCGAGTTCCAATCTAGATGCAAGTGTCTCGGTCAGGGCAAAAATTTTTCTCTTCAAATATAGTACTTCAAGACAATATTAGTCTTATAATCATTCAGATGAATGCATTTTATTTTAAATGTTGTTTTTTATCCATGACGTTTTAATTTTGAATATTTTACTGTTTATTATCAACAATTTGCTGTATGGAAGTAATATGAATTTACTGACCTTCAGTAACTGAACAGCATTCCTAGTAACAACAAATGATGGAGGTTCAATGGCTCTTGCTAGGAAGTCTGCAATTGGTGTATTAGCAGGAGCTAGTAGTTTTGTATGTAGACACAGTTCCTGATATAAAAAAAAGTCATAGCTTAAAATAAAACTGCTTCATGTTATATGGATATTCTCTAAAGATAAGTCAATTCATCTTCAATTAGTTTCACACCCTCATAGAAGTAGATGTTATGATATTATCAAATAATAATGGCATGAAAGTGAAATATTTTTTGAAAAAAAAATTATATATGACATGAAAAGAAAAATAAATGCTTGAGTCGGGATTTGAAGCCGAGATCTCTAACTTTATACATTAGCGCTCTAACCATCTGAGCTACTCAGGAATTCTAATGCAAACATTTATTTTTCTTTAACTACATTATTCTCAATTTACACAAGAGGCAGCAGGATATCATTCCAACTGTTATCTAGTGGCTAATATAACAAGTAAGCATTTTTAAAGAGAATTTTTATTTTAATGCTTGTATAATTGCATTACTTTGGAACTTCAACTATATAATGGAAATAAAATTGAATTGTGAGCAGTTGAAAATGAAGCTCTCCAAAACATGACCAGATGAGAAGATTCATTTTGTGAGATCAGGTGTTTTGAATTTGATTTTAGTGATTATTATCTCATAGTGACTATTTTCTAACTGATTATGTACAAGTCTATAATAGAAGTTTTATACTAATATATGAACATCACAAAATCATATTTTTTGGAAAATGATACCAATAATAAGAATTAAATGAATCGTGATTTCTTCTTACCTCATACGAGGGCGGATCGGAAAGTAACGCACAATAATTTTTTTTTAAAAAAGTTTAATAGTAGAAAAAAGGAAAAAAATCACAAATGAACTTACATCTTTTACCTACTTTTCGACATAGTCACCAACTTTCTCAACACATTTTTCCCATCGTGTTACCAGTTTCAATATGCCCTGTTCGTAGAAGTCCGTTTGGTTGGAGTGTAGCCATCTGTGCACTGCTGATTTCACTTCCACATCTGTCTCAAAGCGTTTGCCGGCCAGGAATTTCTTCATGGGACCAAACAGATGGAAGTCCGATGGTGCAAGATCCGGACTGTATGGTGGATGCTGGAGCACCTCCCAACCAAATTCGGCGATTTTCTGACGAACGACAGCAGCAACATGGGGGCGAGCATTGTCATGAAGAAGTTTAACGTTAATGTTGTGACGTTTGTCACGAATGGCACGACGCAACTTCTCCAAAGTTTTAATGTAGGCCGCAGCATTCACAGTGGTCCCGTGTTCAGCGAAGTCCACCAATAAAATACCATGCATATCCCAGAACACTGTCACAAGCACTTTCCTGGCAGATTGAGTCACTTTGAATTTTTTCTTTGTTGGGGAACCAGCATGTTTCCACTCCATTGATGCCTGCTTTGTTTCGGGCGTGTAGTGGTACGCCCACGACTCATCACCTGTGACGATTCCTTCCAGAAAGTCATGTCCTTGTGCGGTGTACCGCGTTAAGTGTCCAAGCTTGCCATCATTCGCTGGCCCTTGTGGTCGTCTGTCAGGTTCTTAGGCACCCAGCGAGCACTAACTTTACGGAATTTCAAATTTTCATGAACAATTCGTACACCGCACCATAGGAAATGTTGAACTTCTGCGATAAGGCTCGCAGTTGCACACGCCGGTCGTTCAGAATTGCTGCCTCAATGCCTCTGACATTCTGCGGGATTGCTGCTGTTGTCGGCCGGCCGGAGCGTGGCAAATCACTAAGGTTCACGCGTCCCTCTTGGAAGAATGTGCACCACCTGGAGACATTGCTACGGTCCATACAATCATCCCCATACACGCCACGCATGTCCCTGTGAATTTCACTGGGTTTATGCCCTTTGGCCCACAAAAATCGAACAACACTTCTCTGTTCCTCACAGGTGGACGACTGTAGCATGCGCGCCATCTTTGTTGCATAGTTCAAGCTTCTCTCGCAAGAGGTGCACCTGAGAAAAAAATACCATCTGTAGTGAAAACTTCAAACTACATCTCTGTGAAATTTCAACATTCTAGCTGCAATACCAAGGTAGAAAAAAATTATTGTGCGTTACTTTCCGATCCGCCCTCGTACTTCTATGTTTTTTTAAACACAGCACTGCAGTATCAGTGACCCATTGTCACCATCCTCAGTTGTTTTCATGACTGTCAATTTTTTCTTTTGCCGGTAATTATCCAAATTGCCATCTGGTGTTCTTTTGAAGGAATTGTTTTCTAAACTGCCATCTGATGTTCTTTTGAATGAATCATTTTCTAAACTGCCATCTGTTGTATTTTTGAAGAACTTTGTAATCAAGCTCGGTTCCAATTAACAAATTCAGCCTGGGTAATCTTCTGTTAACTAATAATAAAGTTAACACCCCAGACAACAAAAAATCTGGAATTTATCAAATTGATTGCAAAGATTGCAACAGGATATGGATATATATAGGAAAAACAAAAAGGAACTTGGAAACTTGTAAAAAAGAACACTTCCGAAACATAAAGAATGGAGAAATTGAAAAATCAGCTATAGCAGCACATAGTTTATTAGAGCATCATAGAATTGAAAAAGAAGCAAAACTTTTGAAACATCTATCCAAACCTTTGGATTTAACAGTTTGGGAAAAAATATATATTAAAAAAAAACCATACTAGAATCGTCAACTTTGAGATTTCAGACGAACCGAGCTTGATTACAAAGTTCTTCAAAAATACAACAGATGGCAGTTTAGAAAATGATTCATTCAAAAGAACATCAGATGGCAGTTTAGAAAATAATTCCTTCAAAAGAACACCAGATGGCAGTTTGGACAATTACTGGCAAAAGAAAAAATTGACAGTCGTGAAAATAGCTGAGGATGGTGACAATGGGTTGCTGATACTGCAGTGCTGTGTTTAAAAAAAAACATAGAAGTATGAGGTAAGAAGAAATCACGATTCATTTAATTCTTATAAATTTAACCTCATAATGTTAAAAATTTCCAAATTTGATATATAAATGATACCAATGTCGACCTTCCAAAAGGACACAATAAAACATTGATGATGATACCAATGTTGCTGCTAATTTTAGTTTAGCTCAGCAAAGCCCAATCTCTTCTCTTAAGAGATAATGATGTCACATTCCAGCTCCTTTATTTATTGTTATGGCAGTGAATAAAACCTCTTTTCCATCTATCATTCTTGGAGAGTACATAGAAGCATCTTAGTTCTGCATAGAGTGGATGCAGATAACTTATATCTTCAGATGGTAGATTTTTTCCAAATGTTTACTTCTACAATCTCTACTTTATCTTCAAATTGCAATTGTTTTATAATTTTAAAATTATGTGTTAATAATGTGTTTATTCCGACTAAGAGACCACTGGACTATATCTTCTTTATTCAGTATAACCTGATGTTCTGCTTTTTTTATTGGGACATTCCACCTGCATTCCATTGTAAGGCTTTGATGTTATTTGTCTTTTCTCCCAAAACAGTCCTCTCCCGGAGATCCGAATGGGGGACTTTTACTCTGGAATCTTTTACTTTGGGAAGCATATTGAACATCTTTTGTAGTTCATTTTGCATGACCCAGAGTGCACCTGCTAGTATTACCAGCAGAGACGAACTACATTACACTCATTTTTTAGAAATGTTTAGGAGAAAAGAAATGAAGAGATCCCCTAGGCCTCGAATACTCTAATACCATCGGGTTCAAAGAAAACAAGAGTTCAGTCAAGGGAGACTGGATAGGAAAGTTGAAAGAGGAAATTGGTACATGGAAAGGAATAAATACCAATTTAGATATAAGAAACGAAAGAAGGAGCATAACACAAGTAAGTGGGAATAATAATTTTGCCCAGCTTGGGCACCTTGTGGTCGCCATCCACATATCCCCTAGGTGGGGACCCCTGAGGAGATGCAGGTAACTTTCATCTCTCTATTTTCATTTAAGTTTGGGCATTATGGATTCAGTGTGTGCAAAAAAAAATCATTATCTTGCCCTACTTTCAGAAAGTCACTTTCAAATATTAGCTACAAATATGAGGTGAGTCGTACATATCTAACTCCTATTATCCAAATATCCCTTCATTAAGAATTAAATTAATGTTTTTATTACCTCACCTCATATCCTTTTTCTTCTAGACTGCAGTTTCGGAGCTTATCTCCATCATCAGTAGCCTCTCGTCGACCGGTGTTATGTCGTTTCTTGGCAGTTTTCTTCTTCCTTCTATCCCTTCATTATTTTTCCTCCCATGCTTTTCTCATAAATTATTCCCATTTGTATATCCTTTCTTGCATGTTTTTCGTTACTTGATTGATCTATTTTTCTCATGATCTTCTTGTGATCATTTTCCTTGTACCTTGAGATTTAACATCTAAGAGAAGTTTTTCCTTTTCTATTGTTCAAACCATTTTAATCTAGATTTTTCTCTATGCCTGTTGTTCATTTTTCCAACTTTAATGTCTCCTTAATTTTGTAATTTCATATCCTATCTCATAAATTCACTATATTACTGGACAAAAGTATAACTGAATTTTAAAATATATAATTGAGTTAGGATTTTAGACTCATTTCATATATTTTTTTTATATTTCTTGCAGATAGCTTCTCCACATTTGTGTGCCATTGTCAATGCTACCCAAGAAATATAAAAAAAATATGAGGTGAGTCTAAAACCCTAACTCATAATTAAAAGAAACCTCACTTCCTTCAAATCTTAAATATAAAAATTAATGATGTTTTTATTATTGATTTAACATTTCTCCATGAAAGATAAATTATATTTGAAGAGAAAAATTTTCGCCTAGACCGGGACTCGAACCCAGGACCCTTGGATTTCCGGGCCAAGTGCTCTACCAACTGAGCTACCGAGGCGAGTTACGATCTAGACGCAAATTTTTCTCTTATATACGTTGTAATTCCCTATCGCCAAATGCTTTTGAAACCATTGTTTCTATCTTTGCAAATGGCGGCTTCTAGTTAAGAAGACATTTATTGGGAATTTAACATTACTTTATAAAGCTAGTAAGGCTTCTAATGATGTTTTTATTATTGATTTAACATTTCTCCATGAAAGATAAATTATATTTGAAGAGAAAAATTTTTTTTTTAGAACATAAAGAAAATTTAGAAACAATGGTTTCAAAAGCATTTGGCAATAGGGAATTACAACGTATATAAGAGAAAAATTTGCGTCTAGATCATAACTCGCCTCGGTAGCTCAGTTGGTAGATCACTTGGCCCGGAAAGCCAAGGGTCCCGGGTTCGAGTCCCGGTCTAGGCGAAAATTTTTCTCTTCAAATATAATAAAAATTAATGTTTGTTTGTTGGTTCGTACTTTATGCGCGGCTATACCGTTGATCCGATTGTGATGGGTTTTTTGCAAAATGTTCAGGAGATTCCCGGGATGAACATAGGCTATAAGAGAGTTGTGATACTCAACTCCTACACCCTTAAAAACTGCTCTTTGTAGTGGAAAATGTGAAAAAAGTAGCTCTTTGGATGCTTAAATGGCTTACGCTGCCTAAACCATAAGAAATACACAAAATTAATGTACACAGAATTGAATATCTCAAAAAGCTCTACAAAAAAAGTCCGCAACAGCATATGTTTATCTCTTACGGATAACTCACAAAAACCATTTTTGTCTTTCATTGATACCAATAGTCCCTTATCTCTTACGGATAACTCACAATAACCATTTTTGTCTTTCATTAGTTCCAAGAGTCTCGCCCCGTAGCCGTGGTTAAGGCAAGAAGTCTTGGCGCAGAACTACAGGACTTACGCTGGTTCGAGTCTCTACGGGGGAAGAAATTTTTTTTTGACTCACTCTCATCAATTAATCTTTTTTTTTTCACTCTAATATAATTGTTATATGACGGTTCTTAACTTATCTGCAAAGGAGGGTACAATTCTAATGTTCATGACTGTGAGACGTCATCATTCACACTTCTTGAGCCACAATAGAAGGCTGTAAGAGGCTTTCTTGCGAACTTATTTAATAATATCTAATTATGTCCTAATTGCTGAATTTTATGGTAAAAAAGTAACATATTTTTATCGTCCGCCCATGACATGAGAACTGAACATTCGGGCAGGACAACATCTGCCGGGTACGCTAGTATTAAATAAAATTTAAATTATATTATTACCTGTAAGGGCAATCTAAGGATTTCAGGAGTATGGTATTTTTGCAATGCCTTATATTGTATACTTGAAAACATATGATAGCAAATCCCTGGCTGAGTTCGGCCTGCTCGTCCCTTTCGTTGCTTAGCACAGGCTTGTGAGATCCACATTGGCCGCAACATACAGACTCCAGAAATTGCATCAAAAGATTTCTAGAGGAATAAAAAAATTATATATGATTATAAAATATATTTCTCAAACTCCTAAAATACTTCTAAGCCAATAAACACTTCTAAGTAAATTATTTGACATAAGTATGTTTATAAAAGTGACTCAACTATAAAATGATATATTTTTAATTTACCTCTTTTACTTTTCCTGAATCTATGACATACACCACATCATCAATTGTGACACTGGTTTCAGCTATATTTGTAGATAAAATGATCTTGCGAACACCTGGTGGTGCTGGACGGAATACTCGCTTCTGATCACTAGTCTGTAAAGCAAATGAAGATAAGTACCTACAAAAAATATTTGGAATGAAGCACTGCCTTGTTTTAATGCAGAAATTTGAACAAAATGAAAAATAACAAAGGATCACTTTAAAACAAGAACAAGAGCATTGGAGGAGTAAAATACGAATCGTGTAAAAAAAAAATTAAAGGAATAAATACTTTGATAAACCAAGGAAACTTATTTACACTCGGTAAAAGAAAGGAAGAGTATCTTTCATTGTGAAATTCTCATTTTGTTCCCATTCTTTCTTGAACTGACTGAACATTTTGAAATATTTACTGGATACGATTTTGTTAATAAATTCTTCAATAAGTTCAAAATAATATCAGTGAGTTATTATTATATCAAACAATAAAAGATTCTAAACAACAAACATTTATCACCCTATGATTAATGAAAACTGATAACAGGAAAACAATATAACAAATGGAAATTGATTTCCGGTGAATTTAATGTCACATTTCTGTTACAAAACTAACCACAGTGCTAAGGGAGGTGAACTGATATTGGATATGATTTCCGTTATCAAGAGGTTTTTTAAGTATTACACAATTTTAACATGGAACTGATGTTTTTTAATTACTTTCCAAATAAAATCAAATTACTCTCCAAATAAAATCAATTTCTCACATTTTCACACCTAAAAAATTTTAACTTATCTTTATTAGACTGAATATACAATCTACAATAAGAACATTAAATTTTTAGAAAAAAAGATATGCTCAATCGGAATTCGAATCCACTTTCTCTGGTTTTATACACCAGCACTCTAGACCACTGAGCTATTATGCTTCCGGTTTAAAGATATATTTCTCTGAACACAATTAAATTATTGTAAATCAATGGTAAAGAGAAAAATGTTTGCCTGAACCGGGAATCGAACCCCGAACCTTTAGCTTTCCATGCTAATGCTCAGACCACTGAGCTAATCCAGGCTCCATTCCCATCTAAGCAGAAATCCTTCCTTTACCTTACTCTACTGGTCCTCCATTCAATTGCAGTGAATCATCATTCACAAATACACAATGAATGGCTTCTACCTGAAGAAGACATGAAGGGACTCCACACAGCTATAGCATTATTTATTAAATTAATATTGAGAAGCTAAAGCTATTACTATGATAGAAATAAGTAAATCAATGAACACAATTAAATTATTGTAAATCAATGGTAAAGAGAAAAATTTTTGCCTGAACGGGGAATCGAACCCCGAACCTTTAGCTTCCCGTGCTAATGCTCAGACCACTGAGTTAATCCAGGCTCCATTCCCATCCAAGCAGAAATCCTTCCTTTACCTTACTCTACTGGTCCCCCATTCAATTGCAGTGAATCATCATTCACAAATACACAATGAATGGCTTCTACCTGAAGAAGACATGAAGGGACTCCACACAGCTATAGCATTATTTATTAAATTAATATTGAGAAGCTAAAGCTATTACTATGATAGAAATAAGTAAATCAATGAACACAATTAAATTATTGTAAATCAATGGTAAAGAGAAAAAACATTTTTTTTCCCTCTTTACCATTGATTTACAATAATTTAATTGTGTTCATTGATTTACTTATTTCTATCATAGTAATAACTTTAGCTTCTCAATATTAATTTAATATATTTCTCTCTTTTTTATTTTTTGTTTCTCTTATATGAATTCTTCTTGCTAAAGAAGACACCAGATGGTGTGTAAAAAAGAAAGGTTCAATGCATCAGCATGGGGGGGATTCATATGAGAGAGAGAGATAATATACATTTAAACCGGAAGCCTAATAGTTCAGTGTTCTAGAGCACTGCTGTACAAAACCAGACAGTGGATTTGAATCCTGATTTAGAATATATTTTTCTTCATATATTAATGTTGGGAATTTTACATTATGAGATTTTCAATTATTAAAATTTGTTATTCAGTGTCATAAATGTAATACGTAACATCGAAGATCATTAAAGTTTATATGCAACAATTATGCATAAACACTTTACTTCTATTCCATCATGAGATTCTGGTATACCTGGGTGAATGGCAACAGTAGTGTGAAGCATATTTCAACATTAATTTTAATATTTCTTCTATTAGGAATGGTTTCTTCGTTAGTAAGTATGTGAGCATGGAGGGTGTGTACTTTGAGACTTTCTTTAGAAATGTTGCTTTGACTTTTCTAGGGTTTTAAGTCTCTCTTCTTAAGATACTCCCATATTATTTGTATTCCATATGTGAGTACAGGGGTTATTTCTGCTCTGAATACACTGGTCAACATGATTTTTGTCTCATGAGTACCAATAGTTGTACTTAATGCAGTTTTTTACCGTGTTTTCAAATATGTATTCAGAATTTCTCCATCACACACAGTTCTTTTTTTTTTATTTCAATTTCAATTAATGGATTTAAATAATTATTTTTTTTAATAAACGTTTTTTCGTCCATTTGTAAATTGTAAAATAAAACCAAATGAGCTAACTCAGGAGATTCCAGCTATGGAAAAGAGATATCAAGGCAAATGGAATCCTAATATGCTGGCCGATTATTGTTGGACTATCAAGAGGGATTCTCCACAGGCAAAATATAGCAGAAAATCGTCATTTCTTACTTTCTAGGCGAGTCCAAATGTTTGAATATTGTGTAGTTATGAATGTAGAAATATTAAAGTGTTTGAAATTATAAATTCCTGTCTCTTGGAAAACCTTGCATGATGGAGAAAAACCGATATCATATTTGAATTCAGGAGAAAAACTACTACCAGAACCACATATTTTTCTTTCTGAGACAAAAAAAAATTTCTTTTTTGTTGCTCAGTGATATTCTCATTGCTGTCTTCATGGAGAGTGATTGAAGCTGTTTTATTTTATTCATTGCTGTAATGGCTGCTATTGCTCTCTGTCTAACATGGAACAAAAAAGGAACAATATAGAAGATGAATTCTACATTGTCAGCGTGATGACAGATAGAAATTGCACGAGGGAGAATCAACAGATGAGTGCAGTAAACACTCATGACTTCCATTACAAACAATGCAACAAACACTTTTCTCACCATATCCGAGAAATGTGTATGCAAACTATGCAGAGATGGACTCTGCAGGTTTCGGATACTGTGACTATGGCAGATAGAAACATACAAGCTTTGAGTGAAGTTTGTGATGAGTTCGCAATGAACTGTTGTTCAGTTTCTCATTGGGATAACTTTCATGGTGGTTGTATGAGCATAGACAATAACTCAAGACCAAGAATTACTACAGATGAAAGAAGTGTGAGGCTTGTGGCAGATACTCTTGAAGAAGATCGTTGTGCAACATGTGTTGAACTTACAAGAGAAAAATTTCTGCACTGTGGGTTCCTCACGGGTTGACTGCCTGGATATTGCAACCTTGCTGAAAGAAAGATTCAACATTGAAGATCAAGCATTCTTGAGTCAAATTGTCACCATTAATGAAATGTGGATTAGGGACTTTGTGCCAGCTGGAGTTGAAATCATAGTACAACAAGTGGAGAGCTACAGATACCCCCTGGCCAAAAAAAATTCAACAAACTCAATAATAAGTCAAACAAATGATGATTTTTGCTTATGATCACCGAGGAGCCATCTTGACAGCTAGAATTCTGTGTGGAAGAAGTGTCACTGGAGCTTATTATTGTGCTTTCATGCAAAAATATTGCAGAAAAATGCACAAGAACCATCTCAGTTATTCATTCCTGGGCCACTCATTCTCACCCACAAACCGTGGATCTTATAACCAAAAAAAATTTCCGATTATGGTGGCAAGTGTAATTATCTCATGCACTCTTCAGTCCAGATTGCTTCCATCAGACTTCGACTTATTCCCTAACTTAAAACAACCTATGCTTGGGCAACATTTTTCTAATCAAGTTTTTTTGAGTCTGGAAACAGCTTACCTCAATTTAATGTTGATTTTTCTACTCTGGAAGAGCTTTCTACTGACATTACCCAAACTATTCGACCCAAAAATAGAAGTGATCTCTTGGATGGAATAATAATGCTTCCCAAACATTGGAACTCAGTCTTGAAGACACACGAAGATTAAATTGAAGGATTGTGAACAAATAATCTCAAAGAAATGAAGGTGTTAGTAAAAAGAAATATTGTATGTATTACTTTTGAAATGGCCCTTGTAATGTTCTCACTGGGCAAAGGCTGATTATACCATAATTATAGCTTCTTGTTGACATTGAAGAGATTCAGGTAATTATTCTAAATGACTTTGTTTTTCCCCAAATGAGGAAGCTTGTATACACTGCTTCCTTGTTTCAATATCAATGCACTACTGCAAAGTGAGAAAAATATTTGTTTTTCCCTCAAGAGGCCATTGGATGCCTCGACAAAACAGTCTATCAATTCTTCTATTATTCTTGGACATTCCTGGTGTTGCAGAGACAGGATTGCATTAAAAAATCCAAGATATATATTTAATGAAACTTATCTTTTGTTTTCCTAATACCCCATCGCAAATTTCCACTTGTCTTGTACTGCAGTGGAAATTGTATTTCAGTGGAAGATTGCAATCATACATCGTCAATTACAAACGGTTTGTTAGCAGACCCATATTTACTAACTCTGTTTTGGTTATTAATAATTAAATGAATCGTGATTTCTTCTTACCTCATACTTCTATGTTTTTTTAAACACAGTACTGCAGTATCGGCGACATGTTGTCGTCATCATCAGCTGTTTTTTTTGGTTATACTGATATTGTACTGTTCACTGTTTCTGTTTGCATTACCACTTTTAATACACTCTATATACACCTGTACATAACCAATTTAATCTTCTAGGTAAATTACCTCATAGGGTAATTTCCTATAAATTTTGAGAATTAGAATAGACTGCAACTTATATGAGCAGATATATATATAGGTCAACTGCTTGAATTTGATAAAGTTTTTTTGAAACTGGAAACATTTTACCTCAAACTAATGTTGATTTATTCTCGAACCTGTTTCAATATAATCTTCTATAACATCTTCAGCTTGCCCAGACTGATGAGTTTTATGTTGTGAACCCTGGATGTCGATATCAGCTCCTTCTTCCGCCTGGCCAAGCAAGTCTAGGCAAGCTGAAGATGATATAGAAGATTATATCAAAACATGTTCGAGAATAAATCAACATTAATTTGAGGTAAGATGTTTCCAGTCTCAAAAAAATTTGATTAAAAGAACCTTAAAATATTACTTCCTAAAATAAACCGTTAGCTTAAACTTGGATTTTTTTTTGTTCAATGGCACCAGGTTGTTCTACAACATTTCTGTCATTGGTAAAATTAAATGTTCCTTACCTCTCCTCATATAAATCTTCTAAGTAGATTGCAATTTCGAGACCATAACGGTCTCATCTACAGTACTCTTTTGGCGACTGATGTTATGTCGATCGGAAGAAACTCTTCTTCTTCCCTCTGTTGGTGGACAGATCGAAATAACATCAGTCCCCAAAAAAGTACTGAAGATGAGACCGTTATGGTCTCGAAATTGCGATCTACTTAGAAGATTTATATGAGGAGAGGTAAGAAACATTTAATTTTATCATAAATTAAACCTCCTGTAAAAGTTAAATATCTGTCATTCTCTCCTGGCATTGGCAGAATTATAACTCACTTCTAAGATTGAGGGGAGTCTGTAATCGCTTTAAGGAAAAATTACTAGGTCTGAGCAGGAATCAAACACAAGACCTCATGAACTGTTATCAGAAGCTCTGGCCACAAGACTATGAGGCTGGTCAACATTAAAAAAATGTATTTTTAATTTTTTTAATTGTATATAATAAATAACTCACATGCATGTTGGAATGCAAAGTGTACAAAGCATATTTGCATGCTTCACTTAATTTCTTCTCCTCAGCTGTAATCCTGTCTCTCAGACTTACTATGTCTTCATAACCAGAAAGGAATATAAGAATTGCACCTGAAACATAGTCCCAATCCTTATAGAAACTCAGAATAAATACCTTTTCTTAAATAACACATTAAAAATACCAAATAATCAATTTAAATATTAAGAATACTCCAACATTATGCCATAAAATGTAAGCTTTATGGTAGGCCAAAAATGAAAAGTCCACCATGCTGGCTCAGGTGATAGCATGCCTGCTTCCTGATTAGCAAGGCCTGGGTTTGATACCCGGTGAGGTTGAAATTTTTAATTGTTAAATTAATTTACTTCCAAAATTTTCAATGAGGTGTACAATTTTTAATCACCAGATTGTGCATCAGATTCCTGCATTACATTGCAAACCTCTCTGCAATACATATGTTGAAAAGGCTTGTGGTACTACTGTTGATAGTGATTAATGAGATCATATCTTATTTGGCAGATTACATAATTTAAGTACTCATTAATCCAAGAAAAGAAAGAACAGCAAGTTTCATCAACTTCAAGTTAACAAAAAACCTGTAATCACTGTATTTAATACTAGTGAAAATACATTAATACATTATCAGCAATGAATTCAACGTTAAAATTAGAAAAATAACTTATTTTAATCAGCTATTAAATGTACATACAGAACAGGACATTGAGGAGAATAACTTACAGACAGCAGAAATGCTAGTCGCAGAGCCAAGTGCATTAGAGGTTGAAATGGCAATTGAAAAATTGAAGATGTATAAAGCATCAGGTTCAGATGAGATTCCAGCAGAACTGATAAAATCAGGGGGAGAAAAATTGATGGACAAGATACGCTGGTTGCTTAGTATCATTTGGGAAAAAGAAGCTCTTCCAGATGAATGGAAGGAATCAATTATCGTACCAATTTATAAGAAAGGAGATAAAACTGATTGCAACAACTATAGGGGCATCTCATTACTTTCAACTTCGTACAAAATTCTAACAAATATATTAGTAAGCAGACTTACTCCCTATATTGATGACATTCTAGGAGATCATCAATGTGCATTTAGAAGAAACAGGTCTACAACAGATCAGATTTTTAGTATAAGACAGATTTTAGAAAAGAAATGGGAATATAATGGTACTGTACATCAACTATATGTAGACTTCAAAAAAGCATATGATTCAATTAAGAGGGAGAAGTTATATAGTATCCTGCTGGAGTTTGGAATTCCTAAAAAGTTAGTTAGACTTATACGAATGTGTCTAAATGGCTCAACGAGTAGGGTGCGTGTAGGCAAACAGTTTTCAGACACTTTTGAAATCCAGAATGGGTTAAAGCAAGGAGATGCACTATCTCCTCTACTATTTAATTTTGTACTAGAGCATGCCATTAAATCTTTAGAGAATGAGGAAGGCTTACAACTCAATGGTATTAATAAGCTGTTAGTTTATGCTGATGATGTAGTACTACTGGCCGATAGCGAGGAGATACTAAAGGCCAACACGCACACACTATTGAGTAACACTAAGAAATTAGGACTGGAAGTAAATATCAGTAAAACTAAATATATGGTCACACGTAGAAATACATTATATAATGGAAATGGACAGCTAATGACAAATGAGGGAAATTTTGAGGAATTGGCTGAATTCAAATACCTAGGAACAATAATCACAAATAGGAATGAGATGTACAAAGAAATTAAACATAGGCTCAATTCTGGAAATGCATGCTATTATGCATTGCAGAGACTTTTGATGTCCCAACTCCTTTCAAAAAATGTTAAGCTGAAAATATATAAAACTATTGTTCTACCAGTTATATTATATGGGTGCAAAACATGGACTCTTACTTTAAGGGAGGAAAGGAGATTACGAGTATTTGAGAATAAAGTTCTTAGGAAAATTTTTGGACCAAAGAGAGATGAACAGACAGGTGAATGGAGAAGACTACATAACAATGAACTACATGGTCTTTATAGGAAGCCAGATATAATAAGAACAGTTAAGTCCCGTAGACTGCGATGGGCAGGACATGTTGTGCGTATGGGGAATGAAAGACGTGCATGGAAACTTCTTGTAGGAAAGCCAGAAGGAAAACGCCCAGTTGGTAGACCAAAAATGAGGTGGGAGAACAACATTAACTATGATTTGAGGGAAGTAGATTATACAGGGAATGATTGGAAAGCATTAGCTCAGGACAGGGATGTATGGAGAGCTTATGTCCGTGCGGCCATGAACCTACGGGTTCGATAGTGCCAGTGAGTAAGTAAGTAAGTATTAGAAAAATAACTAGAAAATCAGGTAATGGAAGAAAATTTAACTATTATAGGAAATGTCACTATCAGCTATGTTCAGAACATCGGTCAAGGTATAACCGAAGATGAAACCGCCTAGGTTTTGAAACCGGTCTAATTTAGAATGAAGAATAAAATAAGAAAGTAAAAGAAACACTACCTCAAAAAGATAAATTTGTAGGTGCTTGTATAAAGAGAGTTATGTCAAATAACATTCAGGAGAGCAAAAACAAATTTGTACCAGTATCATAAATAATGTAATCCCTTCATCACAAAATATCGAGAATTATAACTGTTTATAAATTGAGTCAGATATGTTTTTTCATCTTACCTCATAGAGCTCTGTGTTTTCACGGTAACAGTTTCAAAGGCTTTCACCTCCGAGTTAGAGTTTAGGCTGACAATGGAGGTAGTCTTGGTGGAAAGGCCCTGTGGCTAGCCAAGTTAATGACAAGCGGTGAGCGATTCCTTTTGGTTCTCCAGGATGTCCAAGAAAGGAGAACCCCGGGTTCCTGCTTAAGCATTTGCCCCGGTGTGATTTAGAGATGATTAGATACCGGTATAATAATAAAAAATAACGAATAACCAGCATTCCAACCTGCATGGTAGCGGCAATGTGTTCCGACTTGTGTTTGATTTCGTGATTTTTTAATATGGCGCTTGTGGCCGTCAGCCAATCATAGGCTGGTGATTTTTTAAGAGGTGAAGACCTTTGAAATCAGTACCACGAAAACATAAAACTTTATGAAGTGAGATGAAAAAAATGTATCTGAATCAATTTATAAATTGTAAATTACACCAGTATTACTTCACATCATAATTTTGATTAAAATACAACTGGCTCAGGTGGTAGCATGCCTGCTTCCTGATTAGCGGGCCTGGGTTTGATACCTGGTGAGGTTGAAAATTTTAATTGTAAAATTAATTTACTTCCAAAATTTTCAATCTCAGGGCCAGGAGAGGGAGTGGTGTTTTCCAAATCAGATAAAGAAAATAATTTAGTTATTTTGGATAAAGATGATTATAACGATAGAATGGAAGATTTATTAAAGGGAGAAGAATATGAAGAAATAAAAACCAATCCTCTTTCAAAAACAATTAAGGAAGTAGAATCTAATTTAAAATAAATTTAAAATATCTTGTCTAAAAATGAAAAATTCAAATTAAAAATTGCAAATCCCAGAAACCCCAACATTCATGGTCTTTGTAAGATTCATAAAAATGGAAAGAAAATGAGACCAATTTTCAATAATATTAATTCACCAACTTACAAAATATCAAAATGGTTAAGTAATAAATTCAAAAGAATGAATAAATTTGAAAATTTGGCTGTGGAAAATTCTTACAAATTAATAGAAAATATAGAAATTTAACCTTCAGAAAGATTGGTCTCATTTGATGTCACTCATTTTTCACAAGCATTCCACCAGAAAAAAAAAAATGGACATTTTGGAAAAATGGCTAAAGAAGAACAAGATAGATGATGAGAGCAGAGAAGAATATTTAAAATTAACCAAATTATGTATTGATCAAATGTTCTACACTTACAGAGCAAAATATTACAGACAAAGAATGTGACTTGCAATGGGAAATCCTCTATCAACATTTTTGGGGAATATGTTTATGGGAAACTTTGAATCAAAGCATACCCTTTGATTTTTAAATTTTGGAGTAGGTATGTGGATGATATTAGAACAATAGTTAAACAAAAACACTTGGAAGATGCTGTTAAACTTTTAAATATTAACAATAAAATAATTAAATATACTATGGAAGTTGAAAATAACCAAGAAATACAATTTTTAGACCTTCAATTGAAGAGAAATGAAGAAAAAAGAAATAGAGAATTTGGAATTTACAGGAAAGAAACACACATTGATAATTATATTAAAGCAACAGGTTTCAACCATATTGCACATAAACAGGCAGTCTTTAATAGTTTAACATACAGACTTGTGAACGTTCCCATGAGCAGAGAAATTTTTAATTCAGAGAAAAAAAACATATTAAAAATAGCAAACGAGAATGGTTTTGAGGAAAAGATGATTCATAATAAAATAAATAAATTCAAAAAACAGAAAGTGATAAATGAAAGTACTCTTCAGACACACAAAGAAATTGGTAAAAAATTCAAGAAATTTATTTAAACCATCCTTTAGTATTTAATAAGTTAAAAAAAAAATTTAAATTTAACATTAAATTAGCACCGAAAAATTATTACAGCCTGAATAAATTAATTAAAACCAACAACAATGAAAAGATTGATGATGGCAACAAATAAGGGATCTATCAAATTGTAAAGATCGTGAAAAAATATACATAGGAAAAACAAAAAAGGAACTTGAATACAAGATTGAAAGAACATCTTAGAATGTTAAAAATGGAGATATAGAAAAGTCTGCAATAACTGCACATGCATGATCAGAAACACACAGAATCAAAACAAAGGCCAAATTGTAAATCAATTAATTAATTTATTTCTATGATAGTAATAGCTTTAGCTTCTCAATATTAATTTAATAAAGGCCAAATTACTGGAACAGTTAGAAAAATCTAAGGAACTTACAATTTGGGAGAAAATTTATATCCACAAGAATAAGAAGAAAACTATGAATTCTGAAATTCCTGGGGAAAGGGGGGGGAAGGAATAATTATTTGGAATTAATGTTTTATTTTAGGAGGTAATATTTTGAGGTTCTTTTAATTAAATTACATTCAGGGTTTACAACGTAAATCCAACCAGTCTGGCCATGATGCTGAGGATGAGTAGAAGACTAATCGAAACATGTTCAAGAACAAGTCAACATTAATTTAATGTGATGATCTTGCAGAAGATTTCCGGGCTGTTGGCCGTGGTCTTGAGGCTTGTAGTTCCCCAACGTTTTGCCAGAGACTGCGTCCGGCATCCTCAAGGGTTGTCTTCAGACTGGCAATTTTGTCGACTACCTGCTGTATTTATACATGTATCCGCGCAGAGAACACGTCGCGGATACATGTATAAATACAGCAGGTAGTTGACAAAATTGCCAGTCTCAAGACAACCCTTGAGGATGCCGGATGCAGTCTCTGGCGAAACGTTGGGGAACTACAAGCCTCAAGACCATGGCCAACAGCCCGGAAATCTGCAAGATCATCATAGTAACTCCGGCCGTGAAAGCCTAAGTCAATATATTAATTTAATGATTTGAAAGTTCATTGGTCAGCCAACAGAGGGAGTAGAAATCAACCTACAGGATGACAACTGCAAACACAACAGTTAGAATGCATCGACAATGTCGCATAGATGTGACATAACTATAGTCTGCAGAATATAAAAAAAAATATGAGGCGAGTCAAAATAACTAACTACAATTGATACTTATTTTAGTAATTCACACTATGAGGTATATTCATTTAGGTAAAATTTTATCACTCATCCCATATTATTCTTCTTATTTTACTATAAACTGGTTTCGAAACTTAGTATCCATTCCATCCTCCTGTCGTTCACGACAGAACAACGGTCGTGACGATACTGAGAATGGAAGAGAAACTAAGTTCCGAAACTAGTTTATAGTAAAATAAGAATAATATTATGAGGTGAGTGATAACATTTTATCTAAATACTACAACTGTATTTGATGGAAGTAACACTTAAACCTTTTTACACAAGAAAGATATTGTGTAGAGTTAAATCAGTATTTAGCCCATTGTAATCAATTTTAAACTTAGCCACCTTTATATGAGCACATGGTAATTACAATATTGAAGATAAATTATCCAACATTTGTACATACCTTTATCCTGCGTAGTATGAATGTCAATAAGAAGAGCCATCAATAGATCAATGTCAATATTTTCATCATTGAAACTATGATGATAAATATCTAAGAGCTCCTTCTCCTCTTCACCTAATTCTGTATCTCCATTGGCTAATAAGAAATCTGGGCAATTACTCGATTCTGTGTTCCTAAAACCAGATATATTTTATGAATCATTTTTATTTCTTCCAGCTAAACCACTTAACGGCAATAATTCAGATATATAGCTTGGAAATCACAAAAATAATATTACAAATGTAAGATATAAATTAAAATTCTTTATAATCAATTGAGTTGGTGTTTACTTATGGTGTTGATGAAAATCCACATTCATTAATTATTCATTAATTAGATAAAAATAAAACTAAGTTTTATTTTTATTTAATTAAAAAATTATCCAGTCTTCTAACTGCACACTTCTCCCAATGACATAACATCAGTCGATGAGATATTACCGACGATGAAACTACCTAGGTTTTGAAACCTAATTAGAAGACTGGATATGAGGTGAGGTATAAAGAATTTTAATTTAAATCTTAAATTGAACAGTTACCCTGAAAACAGATCTAACCTATAAACTGCTAATCATGATTTGACTAACTTCTTCCGCCATTTTGTCACGCATTGATCACTATTCACTTGAATGCCATCTTTTAAAAATAAATAAAAGATGTCTGAAGAGAGTAGGAATAGTTTTACATGCATCATACCATGATATTCTCCAGATAGATCACTAATCCACTGAAAACTCAACTTTCAAATTTTTCTGGGTTAGATCTCTTTTCGGGACAACCATTCAATTAAAAAACCTCATAGTGATTTTTCTTATAAAAGTTCAAATTACGAATATAATATACAATTATCATCATCCATGCAAGTATTAGGCCGTGTGGCCTGTTACAGTCTCAAAAAGAAATTTTCCATCCAGTGCTTTTTTGGACGTCCCAGCGATCTTTTGCCTTGGGGGCAGTAACGAAGCATGGCTTTTGGAATTCTATGAGATGGCATTCGTTGAAGATGGTCTTTCCAGTTGTTCTGGTAGTTTTGTATATGGTGAAGAATGGGTTCTACATCCAACTCTTCCATGATTTCCTTATTTCTTTTATGGTCCCAATTTGTGTAGCCTGCTGTACGGCGCATCAATCACATCTCATTTGCTGTTATTCGGCTTTCAAATTTTAAAATATTTTCCTTCCTCCATGTTATATCCTTATTCTCGCAAAGGTCGTCAACAGGTTGATCTGTCTGATTCATCCAAGGCTTGGTTTGAGACTTGAAAGCAAATGTAAATTTTTTCACCCAATGGGTTGCTGGCCCAGAGGGGTGCTACGGTCATATATGTACCAAAGATTCAGAGGTCTCTACAAAGTGTTTTTAAATTTATAAATTCATTCAGATAAAATTATTTTTCATCTCCCCTCATAAAGTTTGGTGTTTTCATGATACTGATTTCAAAGGTCTTTGCCTTCATCATAAAGCAAACTGCTTTTTAAAACTGATATTTAGACTCTTTAAAACACTATATCTCAGTAACAAGAAAACAATTCTTCATACTGATATGAAAGAGTGCTGGAGCCCCATCTTGTAGAAAGTAAAACCAATTTGTATTGTCAAAGAGGACCTTGTAGAAAATATAATCAATTTTCCATTGTTAAAAAGGATCTCATAGAAAGTAAAACCAATTTCCATTGTTAAAGAGGTAATTAACACATGTAATCATGATTTCCAATTTTTACATATAAATTTCATCATTATCTGTAATTGATGATGATGATGCATATAAATTTCATTTGAAACAGTTACTATGAAGAAGCATGCCCAATCATTCCTCTAGAAGGCAGATTAGACCACACTGCTGCTCTTGATGGATTGATGGCTTTATCTCAAAGATGTTTGAGTTTTTGTTGACCCATTACATAAAGTTGTGTTGGTTATTATGTCATTTAGTTTAAATGTGTCTTCATCTGACAATTAAATTGTGAAAACCTTTCCTTTAGTCAGACATGTTCATGAAGAAATCACAAAATTACAGTCTCCTATCTAAATCATTCTTACTTAGTGCATGAAGAATTCTCAGAAAATAAGGCTTCCATTTTTTGAGCTCATAAACTTCTATGAACACTATTTACCGATACCAATCTCATGAGAACATTATTTGGCTTCTTTGGGATCTGTGTAAAAGCCTGTTTCTGCATCAACACTCTTGTTATTGATGGAACATCTCCTTTCCTCTGCACTGTCCTTTCAACACATCTTGCATCATTTCATGTACTTCAAACTTATTTTGGATTATCATTCGTTTTTGTTGATGGTGGTGTATCAAATTCAACTCTCTATCATTTCTTTAATCTCAACAATGTTCTCCCACTTTCCATTAACATTTTAGTATCCACTTGTGTTCATCAAATGATAATTGTACCACCATGTTTGTTTACAAAGATGAAAATGTTTCTAGGTTTTCTAATGCCTTCTGAATCATAAACTACAAAAACCGTATTTCTAATATATAACATGAGTCTGATTACCTCATAAAATGTTGTGTTCTTCTGGACACGTTTCAATAAACTCAATTTTTTAAAAATACAATAGGAGGTAACATTAAGAGGTTTGTTTAATAATTAAAACATTTTGTCTGTTCATTCTTACCTCTTAGAGTTGTTTTTGTCGAGAGGTAAGAATGGAACAGACAAAATGTTCTAATTATTAAACAATTCAAAATTAATGTTCAATATGCCTGCATATCATAAATCAGCTTTGTCCAGACTGCTGAATTTTATGTTGTCAGCCCTGGATGCATCTTTCGTAAACCGAAGAACTTGCAAATCAAATCCTTTTTCCTAGGAATTTCAAAATTCATGATTCTATTTCTGTTCTTCTGGATGTAGATTTTTCTCCTATATGGTGAGTTCTTTTGTATTTTCTGTTTTAATAAATTTGTTATTGACCAAACGTGAGCAGCTGCTGCAAATTTTTTGACTTTTCCATTTCTTACATTTCTAATGTGCTCCTTCATTCTAATGGTCAAATTTCTCTTTGTTTTTCCTATGACTATCTTATCACAATCAACACTTTTTCTGCTATATTCCTGTATTTCTATCTCATCTTGTTACTGAAAAATAGTGTTTCAAAGAGTGTACACATCAAGACACATTGTATGTGTTTATAGTTCAAACAAAACTTCATTCTAATCCTGTACCTTTTTACATGACTCTCTTCATAACTTTAGTTTTCAATTATCTTAATTTGGGATTTATTACTTGGAATGTCTGGAAGAGGCTAAGTCGGATGACCCATATGGAAAATGATAATATTCTATAGAAGAAGAAGGATTCACTACATCTCCTGGGATGCTGCTCAGGCATATTAGCTGTTAAACCTAATATTTTCTTCCTGTGACTTTTATTACTAAAGGTATCTAGGAATCCTTGATTGATTTACAATTTTTAGATGTCCATACCATTTCAATATAGATTTTTTCAAATATGGAAGGTAGTATTTTATTTAATGATGCTATTTAACAACTTGTCGGCCGTGACAATCTAGTGGTTATGTTCTTTCCTATAGTCCTGAGGGCTGTGGGTTCAAACCCGGTCAGGGTCTATGGATTTTTAGGATGGAAAAATCCAAGGAACAAGTGCTCTCAGGGGGAATTTAAAGCCTTGGGCCCTGAGCCTGAAGATTTTCAGACTTGTAAAAGAACTGCAAGCCTGAATAAAAGGCCTCTATGCAAAATTTAAGTGACCTTCATCCATCCAAGTAATACCTTAGTTGCCTACAAGATGTCTCACTGAGACAATATGCTAAATGACATCTATAGGTAAATAAGCTTAAATAACTGAACTTTTATAGGAAGAAATCATTATGAGGTTTAATTTAAGATTAAATTGACTGCTTCATACCTCTCCTCATATCCAGTCTTCTAAGTAGACAGCAGTTTCAAATCTTTGGCGGATTATTCTTCAGTACCCTCTCCTTGACTGATGTTATGTCGATCAGAAGAACTACTTCTTCCCTTTGTTGGTGGACCGATAAATCTCCGGATCAACTCAAAATCCGTGGGAATTTCAAAGTTCGTAAGTTTTTCTTTTTTGTTTTCTTGAATATGGATTTTTTTCCCAAACCGTGTGTTCTTTTTCTTTTTGTATTTGTTTAATTAGACTGGCTTATGATTCAATTAGATGTTTCTCAGACCAAGCATTAGCAGCAACTGCTGACTTTTTGACTTCACAATTCTTGACATTTCTAAGATGTTTTTTCACCCTTGATTTCAAATTTCTTTTCGTTTTTCCTATGTAAATTTTGTCACAATCCCTGCATTTGAAACCGTGGTCTACTTAGAAGACTGGATATGAAGAGAGGTATGAAGCATTTAATTTAATGTTTAAATAAATCAATGTTTTATTATTAATTTAGCACTTCTCACTGAAGGATAAATTAAATTTGAAGAGAAAAATTTTTGCCCAGACCGAGACTTGAACCCGGGACCTTTGGCTTTCCACACCAACGGAGCCCCAGTAGGCTCAGTTGGTAGAGCACTGGTATGGAAAGTCAAAGTTCCCAGCTTTGAGTCTTGGTCTGGGCATAAATTTTTCTCTTCAAACTTATATAAATTTTTAAGAGAAACATTTTTTGCCACGACAGGGACCTGAACCCAGGATCTTTGGTTTACTGTACCAATGCTCTACCAACTGAGCTACCAAGGAGAGTTCCAATCTAGACACAAATTTTTCTCTTATATACATTGTAATTCCTGGTGCAACAAATGCTTGAAGCCTTTGCTTCTATCTTTGCAAATGGCAGCTTCTTGGTTAAGAAGACTTTTATTGGGAATTTAAACATTACTTTTAAAAGCCAGTAGGGCTTCTATTGATGTTTATATTATTAATTTAACACTTCTCATTGAAAGATAAATTAAATTTGAAGAGAAAAATTTTTGCCCAGACCGGGACCCAAACCCGTACCAATGCTCTACCAACAGAGCTACCGGGGAGAGTTCCAATTTTTTTCTTCAAATTTAATTTATCTTTCAATGAGAAGTGTTAAATTAATAATATAAACATCAATAGAAGCCCTACTGGCTTTTAAAAGTAGTGTTTAAATTTCCAACAAAAGTCTTCTTAACCAAGAAGCTGCCATTTACAAAGATAGAAGCCAAGGCTTCAATCATTTGGTGCGCGGGAATTACAACGTATATAAGAGAAAAATAAGAGTCCAGATTGAATCTCTCCCTGGTAGCTAAGTTGGTAGAGCATTGGTATGGTAAACCAAAGGTCCCGGGTTCGGGTCCCGGTTTGTGCAAAATTTTTTCTCTTCAAATTTAATTTATCTTTCAATGAGAAGCGTTAAATTAATAATATAAGCATCACTTAAATAAACCTTTTTTTATAGGAATTATCACTGTGAGGTTCAATTCAATATTGAATTAAAAGATTCTTACCTCTCCTCACATTATTCTGTTAAGTAGATCGCGATTTCAGGCCTATAGCAGGCCCATCTTCAGTACACTGTTGTTGACCGGTGTTATGTCGCTCGGAAGAACCACTTCTTCTTCCCTCTGTTGGTGGACCGATGAACCTCTTGATAAGGTCAAAATTTGCGGGAACTTCGAAGTTCATAAGTTTTCCTTTGTTTTTCTGAATGTGGATCTTTTCCCAAACTGTAAGTTCCTTAGGTGTCTCTATTTGTTTAATTAGACTAGCTTTTGATTCAATTCGATGTTTTTCGTACCAAGCATGAGCAGCTACTGCTGACTTTTCCAATTCTCCATTTTTGACATTTCTAAGATGTTCCTTCACCCTTGTTTTCAAATTTCTTTTCGTTTTACCTATATAAATTTTGTCACAATCTTTACATTTGATCTGATAAATTCCTGATTTATTTTCTTCTTCAATTTTTCATTTTTGTTGGTTTTAATTATCCTATTAAGGCTGTATTCATTCTTAGGTGCCAATCTTATATTAAACTTTTTGAAAATTTTTGAAATTTGTAGTGTTTCAATGGATGGTAAGTGAATTTCTTGAATTTTATTTTCTGTTTGTTTTTATCAGTGTGCTTTCATTAATTAATTTTTGTCTTTTGAATTTATTTATTTTCCTGTGTACCATGCTTTCATCATAACCATTATCTGTTGCCACATTAATTATGTATTCTTTTTCTCTTTTATAGTTTTCTGGGCTCATAGGAATATTTACTAATCTGTATGCTAAGCTATTGAACACTGCCTCTTTGTGAGCAAAATGGTTGAAACCCGAAGCTTTAATATAGTTGTCTATATGAGTATTCTTTCTATATATTCCGAATTCTATCCTGTTTTCTTTGTTTTCGTGTTAAATTAAGATCCAAAAATGGGATTTGTCTTTCAATCTCAGTTTCCATGGTGAATTTTATCGTTCTACTCTGGATGTTCAAAAGCTTCAAAGCATCCTCCATTTGTTTCTGTTTGACAATAGCAATTACGTCATCAACGTATCTGGTCCAAAATTTGAAGATCAAAGGATGTCCTCTTGTTATTTTCTGCTCGAAACTTCCCATGTATAAATTGGCCAAAAGGGTGAAAGAGGGTTTCCCATAGAAAGCCCAGAATTTTGTATATAAAATTTTCCATTATAGGTGAAAAACATCTGTTCAATGCATAATTTAGTAAGAATTATAAACTCCTTTATATTTTCTTTTTCTAATTTGTTTGTTGTAGCCATTGTTCCAAGATCTCAATGGTGGTTCCTCTAGGGACACTGGGAAACAATGAAATTACATCGAATGACACTAGTCTGTCTGTAGGTTCTAATTGAATGTTTTCTAATTTTTGTACAAGTTGATATGAATTATCTATTGAGAGGTTATCAAATCCTTCCATTTTCTTGTACTCACTACACAACCATTTTGATATTAGGTATGTAGGAGACCCTATATTGTTGATGATGGGCCTCATTTTGTCTCCACCCTTGTGTGTTTTTGGGAGACCATGCATTTGTGGATTTCTAGGGTTTGAAACCTTCAGCCTGAATTTTTCTTTTTTTGATAGAATTTTGTTTATTGTTTCAAAGTGTTATCTACGTCTTTGATACTTTTGGGAAGTGGGTCAGATTTTACTTCAATGTATTCTGTAGATGCCAAAACTTTGTCCATTCTATTTCTATAATCTTCTTTATCCATAATTACTAGCTGGTTGCCTTTGTCTGCTTTTGTGATAATTGTGTTTTTGTTGTTGATTTCTCTGATTATTTTCATGTTTCCCAGTCCTGTTTTGTTTCTAGGAATTTCCTTGATTTCTTCTATGATTTTTTCCACATTCATTCCTGATTAAAAATTTATCTTCTGTTTCCAAATCATCTATTATTACTTCGACGTCCGCTACATAATCTTCAATTTTGTTAGAATAGTTTACACATGTTTTAAGTCCTTTTTCTAAAATTCCCAATTCCCTCTGGTTGAAAGTTTTGGAAGACATGTTGATTACATTACTGCACCTTATTTCCCTTGTTTTGGTGGTGTTTTCTTTATTTAATCTTGATTTTGATTTTAAATTTTCAATTTTCTTATTCTGTTTGATTACTTTTCTTTTAATGCTAATATTTAGTTTGTTGAAAAATTTTTCTTCTAATCGGTCCCAAAATACATTGCCAACATTCTTAGAGATTTTTAAGTGTAGGAAAAACAATTTCATGCTCATGCTTGGTACGAAAAACATCGAATTGAATCAAAAGCTAGTCTAATTAAACAAATAGAGACACCTAAGGAACTTACAGTTTGGGAAAAGATCCACATTCAGAAAAACAAAGGAAAACTTATGAACTTCGAAGTTCCCGCAAATTTTGACCTTATCAAGAGGTTCATCGGTCCACCAACAGAGGGAAGAAGAAGTGGTTCTTCCGAGCGACATAACACCGGTCAACAACAGTGTACTGAAGATGGGCCTGCTATAGGCCTGAAATCGCGATCTACTTAACAGAATAATGTGAGGAGAGGTAAGAATCTTTTAATTCAATATCACTTAAATAATTAGTTTGATTAAGAAATTCACAATAGGGAGCGCTCATTTCCCCATTGGGGATGTATGGAGTATATACATACATACATGTAGAGATTAATAAATATTAAAATAGCCACGGCTTTTTGCACGTCACATGAAGCATTATGCGTCCTAACAAAAAAAATTCCAATAATATTAGAGATCCAAAAGTTAGTTTCTACACAATAAAGAAAGGAGACCCAATAGAAACAACTTTGGACATTCCAAGACACTATTTGCAGTGGCTGCATCCTGCCGATAAAAAGAAAGCAGGAGAAAATGGAGTATGATATCAACACATACACCGATGGTAGCAAAGGGGATAAGGGAGGCGTAGGAATCCCATATACATCAACAAACTACCTATTCAAGAGCTCGATAAAGTAAGAATAGTACAGGAGTACATGGTTGAATTAATCTCATTCATTAATTCCATAGATTTAGACAGATTAGAGCAAAACAAAGCCAATTCAATGAGTGGAACAAATAGACAAAAAAAAAATTATGTGGCCATAGAAAATTAATGAAAACAAAATAATTTATGTAAATTAAAGCATGCAGTATTACTTCCTTTTTGATGGAATATGCTGAAAAAAATTAAAAAAAACATACATACATTTAACAATTTAGGCCATTACTGCATGCAATTCAAATCTGGGCATGAAAGAGTTGACAATTGTTGCTTGGAGATCTCTAATTTTGGCTTCAGGTTTTTTACATTCCATATATCTACAAGAACGGCATTATGCATCAACTGGCTATGCTCCATTTTGTAAGTCAATCTTCACTATTTATTTTAGTGCCAAACTAACAATACTGGACATTGCAAGTTATTTTCCTTGTTTGACAGTAATGCATCAAAAATCTAAGAGCGGGAAGATCTGGTTTCATAGCCGTTTGTTGTAAAACATAGAATCTCTGATAGGACTGACGGTGCTTACATTTTTCTTTACTAATTAGCCTATATTTAAAATTTTGCACTAAAAGTGTGCATACATTTACTTCATGAGCCAGTGCAACAGATGGCATCAAAATATATTTTTTTTAGAAAATGGTACTTAGCCGGTTGATCCATAACATCATCCACTTAACTTACAGAAAAAAACCCAAAAAATATACTTAAAAATAATATTCTAGCACATACAACAAAAAGTTAAATGCTTCTTCTTCTTTCCAAGTATTAGGCCAAGGCCTGTTACGATCCTATAGAAAATTTTCCCTCCAGCGTTTCATAGGACGGCCCAGAGATCTTTGTCCTCTTGGTATATAATTATAAACAGTTTTGGGGATCCGATTTGAACTCATTCTTTCAAGATGGTGTTTCCAATTTAGTTGGTACTGTTTAATATATTCCAAAATTGGTTAAATGCAAATCTTTCTATTTAATATTCATCAATTCCTTTACTTTTCTTCCGAAGGAAGTCATATACAGTACTTTTATTTAAGTAAAAATATATAATCTGCTTGAACCAAACAGAAAGAAGAGAGCATAAAGACAATTAGTCTATTGGGAATGAAATTATTCAATTATGATTTTTAATGAAGTAGTATTTTTTTCTAATACAGCAGACTCCTGATTATCTGTGCACGTATTATCCAGTTTGCGGATTATCCGGGTATGACTCTTTTCACTGTATTTTTTTTTAAAATTAAGATAAATACTGTATTGTATTTTGTATTGTTATGAAAAAATAATTCATTTTTAAACATGCTACTGTGAACGCGCTTAGAAACTAGCACAATAGAGTAACCTTCACTCACAACCCCCTCCCTTAACACGTTTAACGGTACCAACCAACATTCTGAGAATACAACTTCAGAAATGTCCGTTGTGTGAGTCACTGAAAATTTGTTGTTACAGATTGAAACCACAGATATGCTGTGGCAGTGGGTTTATCGCTGGTTAGTAGTGTGGTCATCGGTGGTTAGTAGTGTGGTCATCGGTGGTTACTAGTGTGGTTATCACTGATTATTTGTGCCATCGCTGGTTACAATGGCCATTTTGAATAACTGTTGTAACCAGAGTGGTCATGACAGGAAATAGTTCCAATTTTTTTTTTCATATTTATGAGTAAAATAAATTAATGATAATTATGACTCGCACCTAAAAACATTTGGGTAAATAAATTTCTAAACAACTTCCACGGCGCCAAATAACTTAATTGGATTATCCGTGTTTTTTTGATTTTCCGTATACATCTCGGACCCAATTAACACAGATAATCGGGAGTTTGCTATAGTTGAATTTCTATGCTAGAAATTTGTAAAAAGAAACAGTTGTCAATTATAACTATTAGTAAAAAAGTTAGATCTAGAAAATAAATATTACTAGAAAACACTATATGGGTATAAAGTGATTTTTTTTCATTATACCAGATAAAAATAATGCATTCTTTAAATTTAATAAAAAAATTTCTTCTGACTGATTTCAAAAGAATTCTAGTGTAAAATCTTGTGATGTGTATTTTGATTATTGTGCCAATTGATAGACATTAATGATGGACCAGCACATAAATTTCAATATATTCATAATAATGTATATCAGATACATATTTGATGTTCGTAAATATGACCAAATATTCAAACTTATATATTAATTTAACTTTTACAGAAAAAAATCACTGTAAGGTCTTCTAATTGTACTGGTTTCAAAGCTTAGATAGCTTCTTCATCTTAAGTAATTTTTTGTCGACTGATGTTATATCGATCAGGAGAACTGCTTCTTCCTCCCTCTGTTTTTCAAGAAAGAAAACTTATGAACTTTGAAATTTCCAAGGATTCTGATTTGATCCAGAGGTTCACCGGTCCACCAACAGAGGGAGGAAAAAGCAGTTCTGATCGACATAACATCAGTCGACTAGAAATTATAGAAGATAAAGCTACCTAAGCTTTGAAATTGGTATAATTAGAAGACTGGATATGAGGTGAGATATAAAACATTTTAATTTAAATCTTACATATTAAATTTATCATTTCTCACAAAAAAAAATTATTTTAAGAGAAAAACATACAAAAAAACCTCATGTTATTTTCCATAATAAATTTTATGAAAGAAAAATACACGCCTGAATCGGGAAGCTTCACTGGCTATAAATGTGGTATTAATTCCCAATAAAGTCTTCCTGTTAAAAGATGTCGCATATGGCATGTGAACCTTGGCACAAGGGAATTCATATCATCATCATCATGAACAAATTCGTTTTAGGCCATGTGGCCTGTACGGTAAACCTAGCGAAGATGGTCTTGATCTTTCCACCGATGTTTTGGTCTTCCTTGGTCCCTATGTCCAGTTGGGGTATATTGGAATGCCAATTTTGGAAGTCTATTTCTTGCCATTCTTCTCAGATGATTTTTCCATTCTTGTTGGTATTTTTGGATATCTTCATTTAAACTTGCTACTCCAAGTTTTCCTCTGATAGTAGTGTTCCTTTGGTGATCCAGTCTATTAACTCCTAACAATGATCGTAAGAAGCGCATTTGGCTTACTTGAAGTTTATGAGAGTTTTCTTTTATTTAAAATCCAAATTTCACTTCCGTATTTTAGAGCAGCTTTTGATGTGACGTTATGTAATCTTAGTTTTGTCTCTGTCCTCATCTGTTTACCAAAATGTCTTCGTATTACCCCCTTCATTTTATTATATTTTTGTAATTTTGAATCAATGTCACTCTTATACTCTGCAAATACACTTCCTAAGTAAGAGAAATCTGACACTTGTTCTATAATTTTTCCATCAATCTCAATTTTCACCCGTTGTATGTTTTTTTCCACACATTGCCATTGTTTTGGATTTTGATGTGGAAATTTTCATATTATATTTGCTGGCAATTTTGAATAATTGATATGCTGCTATTTGTAAGCTATCTTCGGAATCTGATAATATTATTTGATCATCAGCATATAATATTGTTTTGAATTATTTATTCCTAGTTATTGAAATTCCACTGTTTACTGTTTGTTTCCATTCTTGCACTATTCTGTTAATATATATATAAATAAGAGTGGAGATAGTCCACATCCTTGTCGAACACCTTTGCCTGTGTTTATGTTTTCTGTAATTTCTCCATCTGGTAATTTAATTTTGATTTTAGAATTTTGATATAAGCTTTGTATGGCTCGTATTACATGTGAGTGTATATGTTCTTCATGCAGTATCTGCCAAAGTTTATCTCGGTTTACATTATCATATGCCTTTTCATAATCTATAAATAGTATGTACAGTGGGAGATTAAATTCTCTCCTTTTTTCCATAATTTGTTGCAGGGTAAATATTGCATCTATAGTGCTCCTCCCTTTTCTAAATCCACATTGTTCTTCTTCCAAAATGTTTCACTACTTACTGATAACTTATTTTTAATTATGTTGGCATATAATTTAGATGCAGTTGGGAGTAAGGCAATGCCTCGGTAGTTATCACATTTGTTTTTCTGACCTTTTTTATGTATATTAATTACTAGACCCGTTTCCCAATCCGTTGGAATATTAAGACAATGCCAAATATTGTTAAAAAGTTCTAATAGTTTCTCTTTCAAGGCAGTTCCTCCATACTTAAAAAGTTCTAAATTTAAATCATCTAAACCTGGACTTTTCCTGTTCTTGGCCTTCTTTAAAACTTCTTCTAGTTCGTCCATTGTTATGTCTGGTTTTTCTATTTCATTTTCACAAGTCAAATTCGAAGTAATTTTTTTCAGTGTGAGTGTTCGGTTCTGACCAAAGATTTTTTGTAGTAAGTAATCCAGTCTTGTTTTGGTATCAGATTAACATTAATTTTGTCTTTTGTTTCCATCTGTAATTTTTTGAATATTTTAAATCCCTGTCTTTGTGCTCCTGTAATATCACGTTCTAAGGATTTTACAAATTTTATCCCAATCATCCCTTCTGTATTTTCTAGACAATTTACGAACCTTAGCTCTGAGTTTTTTATATTCTGTATAATGTTCCTCTTGTTTAGTTTGTAAATACACTTTATAGGCTTTTTTCTTTTGTTCAATATTTTTCTTTTAATTCGGGATTCCAAGTTCGTAATCTCTTTTTGTTTTTGATTTGTTTATATCCGAGACTCTCATAAGCTGCTTCCATGATTGCTTGTTTTAGATTTATCCAGTCCTCTTCAATATCGCCCGTGCTTGTTTTAAGTTTATTCTTTATTCTAGTTTGATATAATATTTGTGTACTTTGGTCTTCCAATAAGTGAATTTTAAACTTTTTTGGTGTCTTATTTTGTACTGTCTGCTTGTATTTTCTTGTGCTGATGTGTTTGTGATATAATTTTATTTTGCTTTCAACAAGAAAATGGTCACTATCAATTTCACTTCCTCTGTACACTCTGGTATCATTTACAGACTTGTAAGAGGTAGTGATGTGCATTCTATAACCTCTCCTACCTAATTCTCAACCTCACCTGCGCGTGGTACACCCTGCTTTTAACTAACGAGGTAATGGGGACCGAGTCACGGCGGTATAACCGTTCCATCGAATATGGAGGAAATTCCATATTTTGAACGCCTGACTAGAGGCTATAAGGTAGCAGCCCTACCACTAGTCTTGCTCTGCGGATGGTTGGTAACCAACCCAGGGGACTTCCTACTACTCGAAGAAACTTAAGCAAAGACTGGACTGATCACACTGATGACGACAAAGCAAGAAATAGGTTAATGATTAAGGGAATTCATATAAAGGAGAGAATTAATATGCTTTTGAATCAGAAGCCTGGTAGCTCAGTGGTCAGAGCGCTGGTGTATAGAACCAGAGACATCGGGTTAAAATCCCAATTCAGGTGTATATTTTTCTCTTCAAATAAAAAATGACCATATATCTTCATACTTCCGCACTGATCGTAGAAAAATGCATTTTCTTATACTGCTAAAAATTATACATACCTCTACACCAAGCAACTTAATCTTTCACTTCTGTCTCCTATCTTTCAATTGCAAGTACACAATCACACCAGAATCTCCTACTTGATATCCCACAACACAGAACCTCTCACTATACGTATCCATTGCTACACTCTGGAAGTCCTTGCTACAAGAAATTAGGGACTGTCACACATTAGCTTCCTTTAAAATAAATTTAAATCTCTTTCCTTTAGTCTTTCAGCAGATTAATTGATGGTTTCTGACTTTTTGCTGCTCTGATAATATTGATTTGAATCATTTTAATTTTAGTTTAATTTTATTGAATGTTGCACAGATGCGACGAAACCGGTCTACATAAAAATCAAGAAATATTAGGCGAGTTAAAATATACAACTCATTAACAATTAGTTTAATGTTTAAGAATCAAATGAATCATGAATCTTCTTATTTCATATACATCTAGGTTTTTTAACACAACTGCAGTATTGGAAAACATATCATGGGAATGATATGTTTCCCAATACTGCAGTTATGTGTTAAAAAACATAGATGTATGAAGTAAGAAGAATTCACGATTCATTTGATTCTTATTAACCCAATGGACTCTTATTTAAATGCCTGCTAACTTTCCCCTCCACTCAGATTTAAATGGCCACAGAAGACAGGTGGTGCCATACTCTTTACATGCAAATACAAAAATGCTCATAGAATGGAATTTAATAAATATTTTTCTTTAGACATTTTAGTGAAGGCTTCTGAATAATTGTGCTTGCCTAAAGCGATATTTTGGTGTGGTAAATCTCAAAACATTCCGGGACATGAAGTGGAACTTCACACTTTTTGCACTGAAATGTAGTTTTACTTCTTATATAATTGGTTGGTTGGTTGGTATCTAATGTCGAGCACTTGATAATGAAATCATTCGCTCTCTTGCACTCCAATATTTAGCAGAAAGGCTGGCTCTTCTACAAAAGCTGGACAACGGAGGAGATGGTTTCTTTCCATATCTTCATTTAAATTGCAAAAAGGGCATTTAGGTGAATCTGTTATGCCAATTCTGTGTAGGTGTTTATTCAAGCAGTCATGTCCCGTTAGCAGTCTGAATGTTGCTACTGCAGATTTTCTTTGTAATGTAGTAATGTCATAAGCTTGTAGATTTTCCCATTCCTTTCCAGATGTTTTGGTGGTGTATTCTTCTCTAAGTTTATTGATGTATTTATTTGAGATAATTCTTTTGATAGAGTGAAAGGAAACTGGAGCAGAAGTTGGGTTTGAAACAATTTTGCTACCCTTCTTGGCTAGAACTTCTTATATAATTACTTCTTATGTTCACACGTTTGTAAGGTTTCTTTTTGTCTGTGCTGGGGATATACAATGGAAACTGAGCCCAGTTCCTTGCCTGTAACCTGACAGGGGTTGTACTTGATGATGGGTGGCCTCTCACATTGTAGGATGGCAGCTGAATTGTCTTCAATAACTATTTGGCGACAGCTATTCTGAAGGTCGAATATGCTGTCTTGCGATCTATGAAATTATTGTAGACCACAAAAGAGTAAACATAAATATGTCCAGCAAATAGAAAAATAATTTTCTGTATTCTTTTACTGTGCAACGCATTATAGGGAAAAGGGCAGTGATCTGGTCTTGCAAGTCAACGCCTTGATTCCTGGTACTTCAAGCAGAGTCTTGTTTTTTTTTTATTTCTTCCCTAGGTATTTGCCCTTTTACCCTCCTCAGTTTTCCTGTCGGTGCTCTGTCTAATGTTTTGAGGACAAAACTCTCTAATAAACTCAGAATCCCGTCACGATCATCACCACACACCCTCTTAGACGTCATTTCAAAGACTTAGCACTACAAATTTCTTATATATATTTCCAACAAACAGACAGCTTATAATTTCACGAATTCTTACAAAAAAAGCGGGTCGTCCAAAATGCTTTCTCTCAGGAACCTAGCAAAGCTAACATATTAGACATTTATGGGATAGTTTGGAAGTTATTGCAAAATATATGAGCCTGTGCACTTGACGTGAATGACACGTCATTCGAAGACTGGGCCTCACTAGAGCGCGCGTGAACGTCACGTCATACGAGTTGAATGGGTTAAGAAAACCTCATAATGTAAAAATTCCCAAATTTATTATGTTAATTTGTTTAATATTTACTTATAATATTAATTATACGTTACGATCTTATGTAATTTTTTTTCTGTATTTAATATTTTTCACTGGTTGAGTGGTAGAGAAGGCATCGTAGTTTTAAGCCTGCCAGTATAAATATGGTTGGTATCTAATGTCGAGCACTTGATAATGAAATCATTCGCTCTCTTGCACTCCAATATTTAGCAGAAAGGCTGGTCTCTTCTACAAAAGCTGGACAACGGAGGAGATGGTTTCTTTCCATATCTTCATTTAAATTGCAAAAAGGGCATTTAGGTGAATCTGTTACGCCAATTCTGTGTAGGTGTTTATTCAAGCAGTCATGTCCCGTTAGCAGTCTGAATGTTGCTACTGCAGATTTTCTTTGTAATGTAGTAATGTCATAAGCTTGTAGATTTTCCCATTCCTTTCCAGATGTTTTGGTGGTGTATTCTTCTCTAAGTTTATTGATGTATTTATTTGAGATAATTCTTTTGATAGAGTGAAAGGAAACTGGAGCAGAAGTTGGGTTTGAAACAATTTTGCTACCCTTCTTGGCTAGAAAATCGGCTATTTCATTGCCTGTCACTCCACAATGGGCCGGAATCCATTGAAGTACAACTTTTTTTATGTAGACGGGATAAATGTTTTATCATTTTGTGACATTCGATAATTTTGATGCTTTTAGGTGTTGTGTTCTCGTGTTATAGCAAGAATGGCTGCTTTGGAGTCACATAGAATTACAACTTTTGTAAATTTTTGGATGTGATATAAAAGATTTTGTAAACTTAAGAAAATTGCTAGAATTTCGCCATCAAAGTTTGTTGAATTTGTGTTTAGTTTACGATAAAAGGAAAAAAGTGGACATACTGCACCAGCACCAGTGCCACCATCATTTGGTAGGCTGGAGCCATCTGTAAAAATATGTATCCATTCAGGAGCTGGGTATCTTAGATTTATCATTTCCAGTGACATTTGTTTTAAAATATATGGAGGAGTTTCAGATTTCTTGATGTCTTCTGTTAAATGAAGGTTATATTCGATTTCCAAAAATTCTAGAGGGTTGTTTCTCATCTGCATATTTTCTTTTGAATGTGGAAGTTGCAATTTCTGTTTGATTTCTTGTACAATGCTTAGGAAACTTTGCTGAGATTTTAAACATACTTGTGGTTTTCTTTGGATCCAGTTATTATGGGGTAGCCTTAAAAATTTTTCATACTGTGTGACTGCTGTTTTCTCAATTTCAGATGCTATGTTTGGGTTATTTGTTAAGATTTGCATGGCAGTGATTGGTGTTGTTTTAACGGCTCCTGTTATCAGACGGAGGATTTGGTTCTGCAATTTATTAAGTTTTTCCACTTTAGTAGTTACTAGGATTTCTTCACAATATTGGAGTACAGGTTTTATGTACATTTGGTAGAAGGTGTTTTAGGGTTTGTGTGTTGCAACCCCACTTTTTCCCTGCTAATCGTTTTAATAATGGTAACCTTGTTTCTATCTTTGTACATATATTCTCCATGTGTTTTCTTCCATGTTAATTTTGTGTCCAGAGTTATTCCTAAATATTTTGCTTCATGTGTTTGAGTTAATAATTCACCCTCCAATTTCAGAGTGATGGGTAGTGGTTTCTTTCTTAATGTAAATAGTTGATAATTTGTTTTCTGTATATTTATCTTCATTAAGTTCTGGGATGTCCAATTCTCTAACTGTATTAGTGATTGTTGGGCTATGGTTATTAATTGTTGACTTTGGTTTTTTCGGTTTGGAGACCCATATTACAACATCATCAGCACAAAAGTAGGGTTTTCGTTTCGAGCTTTTCTATAGGCTTAGGTAGATCATTAATGTAGATATTGAAGAGAATGGTACTGAGTACAGAACCCTGTGGTAAACCTCGATGTGTTTGTTGGTATTTAGAGAGGTGATTATTATACTTTGTAGCGATGAACCGTTGGATGAGAAAATTGCTGATCCAGAGTAGCATATTCCCTTGAATGCCTAAAGTCTGCATTTTTTCTAATAATTTATATCTCCAAATAGAGTCATATGCTCCTTGGAAATCAACGAATAAATATATAAATAAATAAATTATTATTATTGAATTAAAAGATTCTTACCTCTCCTCACATTATTCTGTTAAGTAGATCGCGATTTCAGGCCTATAGCAGGCCCATCTTCAGTACACTGTTGTTGACCGGTGTTATGTCGCTCGGAAGAACCACTTCTTCTTCCCTCTGTTGGTGGACCGATGAACCTCTTGATAAGGTCAAAATTTGCGGGAACTTCGAAGTTCATAAGTTTTCCTTTGTTTTTCTGAATGTGGATCTTTTCCCAAACTGTAAGTTCCTTAGGTGTCTCTATTTGTTTAATTAGACTAGCTTTTGATTCAATTCGATGTTTTTCGTACCAAGCATGAGCAGCTACTGCTGACTTTTCCAATTCTTCATTTTTGACATTTCTAAGATGTTCCTTCACCCTTGTTTTCAAATTTCTTTTCGTTTTACCTATAAAAATTTTGTCACAATCTTTACATTTGATCTGATAAATTCCTGATTTTATTTTTCTTTCTTCTTCAATTTTTTCATTTTTGTTGGTTTTAATTATCCTATTAAGGCTGTATTCATTCTTAGGTGCCAATCTTATATTAAACTTTTTGAAAATTTTTTGAAATTTGTAGTGTTTCAATGGATGGTAAGTGAATTTCTTGAATTTTATTTTTTCTGTTTGTTTTTATCAGTGTGCTTTCATTAATTAATTTTTGTCTTTTGAATTTATTTATTTTTTCCTGTGTACCCATGCTTTCATCATAACCATTATCTGTTGCCACATTAATTATGTATTCTTTTTCTCTTTTTATAGTTTTCTGGGCTCATAGGAATATTTACTAATCTGTATGCTAAGCTATTGAACACTGCCTCTTTGTGAGCAAAATGGTTGAAACCCGAAGCTTTAATATAGTTGTCTATATGAGTATTCTTTCTATATATTCCGAATTCTATCCTGTTTTCTTTGTTTCGTGTTAAATTAAGATCCAAAAATGGGATTTGTCTTTCAATCTCAGTTTCCATGGTGAATTTTATCGTTCTACTCTGGATGTTCAAAAGCTTCAAAGCATCCTCCATTTGTTTCTGTTTGACAATAGCAATTACGTCATCAACGTATCTGGTCCAAAATTTGAAGATCAAAGGATGTCCTCTTGTTATTTTCTGCTCGAAACTTCCCATGTATAAATTGGCCAAAAAGGGTGAAAGAGGGTTTCCCATAGAAAGCCCAGAATTTTGTATATAAAATTTTCCATTATAGGTGAAAAACATCTGTTCAATGCATAATTTAGTAAGAATTATAAACTCCTTTATATTTTCTTTTTCTAATTTGTTTTTGTTTAGCCATTGTTCCAAGATCTCAATGGTGGTTCCTCTAGGGACGCTGGGAAACAATGAAATTACATCGAATGACACTAGTCTGTCTGTAGGTTCTAATTGAATGTTTTTCTAATTTTTGTACAAGTTGATATGAATTATCTATGAGAGGTTATCAAATCCTTCCATTTTCTTGTACTCACTACACAACCATTTTGATATTAGGTATGTAGGAGACCCTATATTGTTGATGATGGGCCTCATTTTGTCTCCACCCTTGTGTGTTTTTGGGAGACCATGCATTTGTGGATTTCTAGGGTTTGAAACCTTCAGCCTGAATTTTTCTTTTTTTGATAGAATTTTGTTTATTGTCTTCAAAGTGTTATCTACGTCTTTGATACTTTTGGGAAGTGGGTCAGATTTTACTTCAATGTATTCTGTAGATGCCAAAACTTTGTCCATTCTATTTCTATAATCTTCTTTATCCATAATTACTAGCTGGTTGCCTTTGTCTGCTTTTGTGATAATTGTGTTTTTGTTGTTGATTTCTCTGATTATTTTCATGTTTCCCAGTCCTGTTAAATAAATTATTATTATTATTATTAAAGTGTATAGGCTACAAAAATATTCAACTTACATGTAAGCTTCAATCAATTCTATGACATCATTTTGTTGCATGTGACGAGCCCAGTCTAATGCAGTCCATTCATTGGAAGCACGTACATTTAAGTTAGCACCAAGATTGAGCAACTGTTCTGCTGTATTAAGACAACCTCTGCCAGCAGCCACCATCAATGGAGTTACTGATGTCTGAGAATGCTGTTGTAAGAATAAAATTTAATATATGTAGAAAATAATATTAATTATTAATGAGTTGTATATTTTGACTTACCTCATATTTCTTGATTTTTATGCAGAAATTGAAAGCATCGACAATGTCGCGCAAAAGCAACGAAACCTTGGGCTGCATAAAAATCAAGAAATATGAGGTGAGTAAAAATATCCAACTCATTAATAAGAACAAAATATTTTCCTTCACAATCTACAAGTCCTCGAAAACAATACAAGACATCCACAGTCGTATGAGACAGAATCCTATCTCATAGCACTGTAGCTATACTCAAAATATTTGCACTATTACTTCTATTATAAGATGTTTGCACATAATAAATTGGAGCTATTGAGTAAATAGCAGAAACAAAATAGTGCACTAGTGCATAAAATTAGAGGTCTTGGATTCAAATCCCAATTCAGGCATTAATATTATTTTAATTATATTATTTTTAGTCTGGACATCTTACCTCAATATTAATGTTGATTTGTTCTTGGACATGTTTCAAAACAATTCTGTTTTATCGTCAGCTTTCCCAGACTGGTTTTATTTATGTTGCATAACCTGGATGTCGATGTCAGCTCCATCCTGTGGTTGGCCAAAGAACCTCCAAACAAGGTCATGCTCCATCGGAATATCAAAATTCATAACTCTGTTTCTGTTCTTCTGAATATAATTTTTTTTTGTATTTTCTAACTGTTTTAATAATTTAGTGTCTGAATTTATATTATGTTTTTTAGACCAAACATGAGCAGCAACTGCAGATTTTTCAATTTCTCCATTTTTAATTTTTTATTCATTTTATATTTCTTATGTGTTCTTTGGTTCTAATTTTTAGGTTTCTTTTTGTGTTTTCCTATATATATCTTTTCACAACCCATGCATTCAATTTGATATATTCCTGACTTTTTATTTTTATCAGTTTTTTTCATTTTTGTTGGTTTTTATTAGTTTATTTAAACTGTAGTTATTTTTTGGTGCTAATTTAATATTAAACTTCTCAAATATATTTTGAAATTTATTATGTACCCAAGGGTGATATGTGAATTTCCTATATTTTTTCATAGGTGGTTCTTCTTTTTCAAGATTACTTCTGTTTATCATTTTTTGTTTTTTATACTTTTCTATCCTTTTATGTACCATTTTTTCACCAAACCCATTTTCTCTTGCTACTTTGATTATGTGTTTTTTCTCATGTTTGAAATCTTCTTCATTTAAGGGTAAGTTTACCAATCTATGAGTTAAGCTATTAAATGCTGCTAATTTATGTCCAATTGGATTGAATCATGATGATTTTATAAAATTTTCCATATGAGTTTCTTTCCTATGAATCTCGAATTCAATTTTTTCTTTTTTCTTCGTTTCTGACCAATTTAAGATCCAAAAAAGGTATTTGTTTATTGTCTTCTATTTCTTTGGTGAATTTGATGTTTGTACTCTGTAAATTTAACAGTTTTAGGGAATCTTCTACATGTTTTTCTTTAACAATACAAATTATATCATCTACATATCTGCTCCAAAATTTAAACATTGTGGGATGTGCTTTAGTGATTTTACATTCAAAATCGCTCATAAATAAATTTGCCAGGAAAGGTGATAATGGGTTTCCCATTGAGAGCCCTGATTTTTGTCTATATAAAATCAACATGATTCAATCCAATTGGACATAAATTAGCAGCATTTAATAGCTTAACTCATAGATTGGTAAACTTACCCTTAAACGAAGAAGATTTCAAACATGAGAAAAAACACATAATCAAAGTAGCAAGAGAAAATGGGTTTGGTGAAAAAATGGTACATGAAAGGATAGAAAAGTATAAAAAACAAAAAATGATAAACAGAAGTAATCTTGAAAAAGAAGAACCACCTATGAAAAAATATAGGAAATTCACATATCACCCTTGGGTACATAATAAATTTCAAAATATATTTGAGAAGTTTAATATTAAATTAGCACCAAAAAATAACTACAGTTTAAATAAACTAATAAAAACCAACAAAAATGAAAAAACTGATAAAAATAAAAAGTCAGGAATATATCAAATTGAATGCGTGGGTTGTGAAAAGATATATATAGGAAAAACAAAAAGAAACCTAAAAATTAGAACCAAAGAACACATAAGAAATATTAAAAATGGAGAAATTGAAAAATCTGCAGTTGCTGCTCATGTTTGGTCTGAAAAACATAATATAAATTCAGACACTAAATTATTAAAACAGTTAGAAAATACAAAAGAGCTGACTATTTGGGAAAAAATTTATATTCAGAAGAACAGAAACAGAGTTATAAATTTTGATATTCCGATGGAGCGTGACCTTGTTTGGAGGTTCTCTTTGGCCAACCACAGGATGGAGCTGACATCGACAACCAGGTTGTGCAACATAAATAAAACAAGTCTGGGAAAGCTGACGATAAAACAGAATTGTTTTGAAACATGTCCAAGAATAAATCAACATTAATATTGAGGTAAGATGTCCAGACTAAAAATAATATAATTAAAATAACCTCAAAATATAACTTCCTAAAATTAAATATTAATATTATTCTTTTCAAATTATAAGCAGAAACAAAGTATTTATCATAATCACATTTTTTTCATTTATTATAGTTGTTTCTGCAATTAACTAATTATTTCAGTAGTTTAAAGGATCTATATAAAGTGGCCTGCCAAAGTGGTATGTAAATTGAAACAGATCACATTGCTCACTTGCACCTGTTCATAACTCTTAAAGAAATCCATATTTATTAGATTTTTTTATTTTATAAATGAGTTTTTATATCTCATCTCATAAAGTTCCATGTTTTCACAATATTAGTTTCAAAGGCCATTTTACCTTCATCTTCAGTCAAAACTCCAACTGTTGAAAATTTGCCTTTAACACTATCTTCCATTAAGGTAGAATATACCTCATAGTGAGAATTCCTAAAATAAGTAATTATAAGACATATCAAGTCTAAATAGGAAACACGAAAATCCAATATGGCGGACATAACCTCAGATTCAAAATATAACGAACATTTATTTGGCCTCAAAAAAGATATTAAAAAATTCTATAAATTAAGGGAAGACAGAAGGAAATGCATGGCGGATATCAAATTCATTAATGAATGCCTTAAATTGGAAATTGTGCCAAATTTCGTAAGAGAAATAATCGAAGACAATGGCAGCCTACAACAAACCGTTTTAGAACAATATGAGGTGAGTGATAAACATATTCTACCTTAATGAATATACCTCATAGTGAGAATTCCTAAAATAAGTAACTATCTTCCAAACTGCCATATGTGCCGAATTAATCTCCAAGTTCATAAAATCGGCATCAGATAGAAGTTAGGAAGATGGTATTAATGGCAAAATTTCAACATTTGGGAGTTTGACTGAAGATAAAGGTAAAAATGATCTTCGAAATCGGAATCATGAAAACACGGAATTTTATGAGGTGAGAAATAAAAACATTTTCCCCAACTCATTTATAAATTGAAAATACTTCATAGTGTTACTTCCCACTTTAATTTTGATTAGATCTTTTTTGTTGGACCTCATCTCATTAAAAAATACTTCAACAGAAGCCGGGCATTGGCCATTGGTACGACATGTATCTGCCTTTGGACTATTTGAGAATTGTATATCAAGAAAGAAATATCATTTGTATTGTAGCTTGAATGGTGTAATGAATATCATACAAAGAATGAGAGGTCCAGGGTTCAAGTCTCTGTTCAAGCGTTAATTTTTCTTTTCAAAATTAAAAAACCAAAAACCAATCTTCACTCTTCTACTGCTCCGGACCATCCAGCCTATAATCTGATGCCTTGCTGGCTCAGCAACATAATACACAGATCATTCGCATATCAAAACTAACCAGTTTTTATTCTTTACAATTATTTCCCCATATATATATGTACTGATATTCTTACCTGATAATCTACGGAAACATTTTCCGATAATATGAGATGCATTAATTGCGTAAATGCATCTTCTGAACCTGAAAGCCATGCCTCAGAGATGCAACGGTCCATTTCTTCAACAAGCCATGCCTCTAGTTCAGTTCTCTCTGGCACAGGCTGCTGAAACCAATAAATATCATGCTTTCATATAATTTATTCTACTGAGAATCTTAATCTTTGTAAGGTATCAAAGGTATCTGGGTAGGGCTAGATGGCTGCAAATTAAAATTAATCTAGAAGAAAAGAGTACTGGAAAAGAATCTAACAGGAAAATTGGAGTAGCAGGACAGAATTTTAAGGGAGAGGTTATGTTCTGAGATAACCCAAAAATAAGTGGAAATATCTGAAGAAGAAGAAGAGAAGAAAAAGTAGTAGTAGTAGTAGAAGAAGAAGATCATAACTCTCAATTTATAGGAAACACAAAAACTTTTATAATAAATGTAAAAAAATATTCTAAAAATCTTACAATTTCTGAATAAGAAATACTTTATTTTCTCTATAAATAAAATAATACCTCATTTTGTTGACCTAATATAGGTGCAGGAATAGCCCTCCTTTCAGTCTTTAGAACATGTTCTTCTTGAGATGCTTCTGTTACACATTTGGTCCATTTGTCTAGTTTTAATCTTTGTTCTTTCCTGCTTTCTGCCTCAGTTTTTAGTTTCAACATTGCTTTGCTCATATATTTTGTGCTATAATTATAAGAAACAATTTATGAGAAATACTAAATAGATTACATACTTGTAATAATAAATAAAATTAACTTTTTTAGGAATACTGAAAATAAGACAAAACGGATAAAATCAGAAATTAACTTATTAAAGATTAGTAGGAGTAAAAAACTGACAGAAGCAATAAGTAAAATACACTTAAAATGGTCTGGATACCTAAAACAAAATGGAAGAGGGAAAAATACCAAGGAAAGCTATGGAGATGCAAATGATGGACAGAAGAAACCTGGGAAGACCCAGGACCAGATGGCTGGATCAAGTTAGAATGGATCTAGAAAAGAAGTATTATAATTTTGGGAAAAATCAGGAAGAGGAAATGTAGCTGGCTAGAACTTTGTGGAGGAGGCTATATTCTGCAATAACCCACTCATAAGTGGAAACATCTGATGATATTTTGTAATAAACGAAAACATATGTTTTCATTATGATAAGGCCTATGTATTATTTGACACTAATAACTATTACAAAACTAATGGAGTTGTCTGATTAGTTCAGAATATATAATTATTTATCATCGCCATTTCCAAAATGAGAGAGAGAGAAGGGTAATTTCATTACCAATATTTTCAATCATTTTATATTCAACATCAAATTTATTTATTAGGTTGTCTCATAAGTATTGTCAGCTTTTAATGTAATGTGGTGTGTTTGGTGGAATTTTGAAGTGTGATTCACTGGGAGCGTTTTAAATGGGCATGCAGTCAATGCAGACTGGAACAAGTTCCTGAAATTTTTAGGGTCGCAGATTCAAACCTGAGAGGACCACATACTGCACAAACAACCGTAAGAAAAATTCAGGAATTGGGAGGAACTGAACTGCTACAACATTCAGCATCTACCCCTTATTTTGCTCCTTCAGATTACCATCCGTTTTGATCCATGACACGTTTCTTGTGCAAAATTTTGAAAATAATGAAAGTGTAAGTGGATCACAATGAATTCTGCACATCAGAAACCAAAGTCTGGTATCATCACAGGATAATATACCTCGCTGAAAGATGGCTCAAGCCCACAGAATCTGATAGTCTCTACTTATAAGAGTACTTTAATTTTTTGTCAGAAAACATTTCAAATAAAATTTTGTTTAAAAAAAAAGACACTAATTACGAGACAGTATTTGTAAAACATTTTTAAATTATGGAAAATATAGTTAAATCCATTAACACCATTTTTTGGCGAATATGTATATAGGAAACTTTGAATGTCAGATAATCAAAGCATACCCTTTGTTTTTTCAAATTTTGAAGTAGGTATGTGGATAATATAGCTATAATCAACCAAAAACACTTGGAAGATGCTGTTAAACTTATGAATATTCATAATGAAACAAATTTACTATGGAAGTTGAAAATAATCAATATCAGTTTTAGATGTTTTATTATTAATTTCATACATCTCAATGATGGATAAATCATATTTAAAGAGAAAAATTATACACTCAGACCGGGACTTGAACCCGGGACCCTTGGTTTTCTAGTCCAAGTGCTCTACCATTTGAGCTACCTGAGCAAGTACCGATCTAAACGCAAACCTTTCTCTATATACGTTGTAATTCCCGCCCACCAAATGCTTTGAAGCCTTTGCTTCTAACTTTGCAAATGGCGGCTCCTATATTAAGAAGACATATTTGGGAATTATACATTACATTATAAATGCCAGTACGGCTATTTTCGATGTTTTATTATTAATTTCATACATCTCAATGATGGATATCATATTTAAAGAGAAAAATTATACGCTCAGACCAGGACTTGAACCCGGGACCCTTGGTTTTCTAGTCCAAGTGCTCTACCATTTGAGCTACCTGAGCAAGTACCGATCTAAACGCAAATCTTTCTCTATATACGTTGTAATTCCCACCCACCAAATGCTTTGAAGCCTTTGCTTCTAATTTTGCAAATGGCGGCTCCTATATTAAGAAGACATATTTGGGAATTATACATTACATTATAAATGCCAGTACGGCTATTTTCGATGTTTTATTATTGATTTCATACATCTCAATGATGGATAAATCATATTTAAAGAGAAAAATTATACGCTCAGACCGGGACTTGAACCCGGGACCCTTGGTTTTCTAGTCCAAGTGCTCTACCATTTGAGCTACCTGAGCAAGTACCGATCTAAACGCAAATCTTTCTCTATATACGTTGTAATTCCCGCCCACCAAATGCTTTGAAGCCTTTGCTTCTAACTTTGCAAATGGCGGCTCCTATATTAAGAAGACATATTTGGGAATTATACATTACATTATAAATGCCAGTACGGCTATTTTCGATGTTTTATTATTGATTTCATACATCTCAATGATGGATAAATCATATTTAAAGAGAAAAATTATACGCTCAGACCGGGACTTGAACCCGGGACCCTTGGTTTTCTAGTCCAAGTGCTCTACCATTTGAGCTACCTGAGCAAGTACCGATCTAAACGCAAATCTTTCTCTATATACGTTGTAATTCAGTTTTAGACCTTAAATTGATCAGAAATGGAGAGAAAAATAAAATAAAATTTGGAATTTATAGGAAAGAAACACACATTGATAATTATATTAAAGCAACAGGTTTTAACCATAATGCACATAAACAGGCTGTCTTTAATAGTTTAATGTACAGACTTGTGAACATTCTCATGAGCTGAGAAAATTTTTACACAGAGAAAAAACACATTAAAAATAGCAAAAGAGAATGGTTTTAAGGAAAAGATGATTCATAATAAAGTAAATAAATTAAAAAAACAAAAAGTGATAAATGAAAGTACTCTTCAGACACATGAAGAAATTTACATACCATCCTTTAGCATTTAATAAGTTTCAAAAAAATTTCAGCAAATTTAACATTAAATTAGCACCAAAAAATGATTTCAGCCTGAATAGATTAATTAAAACCAACAAAAACGATATGATTGATGAAGGCAACACATCAGAAATTTATCAAACTGATTGTAAGGATTGTGAAAAGATATACACATAATATACTTGAATACAAGATTGAAAGAACATCTTAGAAATGTTTAAAATGGGGAAATAAAAAAGTCTGCAATACTGCACATGAATGGTCAGATAAACACAGAATCAAAACCAAGGCCAAATTACTGAAGCAATTAGATAAATCTAAGGAACAATTAATTTTGAAATTCCCGGGATAACGAAAAAAAAAAAAATTGGAAGTTCATCAGTCAGCCAGCAGAGGGAGCAGATATCAACCTACAAGATCGCTAATTCAACAGTTGGGTAGCAGTGAAAATGGCAAGAGATTGTTGAAACCATGGTCTGCAAGAAAATCATAAATATGAGGTGAGTCAGAAAACATCCTAACTCTTAATAATTAATATATTTTTCTCTTCAAATTTAATTTGTACACCACCATATATGCAAATCTTTTGTAGGGTTAATTTTCTAGAAATTTTAATATATGGTGGGAAGTGATAAATTTAACATAAAACATTGAATCTATGAGGTAATTTACAATTTGTGTAAATTGTAAAATATTTTTATTACATCTCACCTCATACAAAACTATGATTTTCACAGGACTGGTTTCTGAAGGCATCCTCACCTCAAACAAAACTCTGATTTTCACAGGACTGGTTTCTGAAGGCATCCCTTCTATCCTCAGCAAAACTCTCACTCAAGAAGGGAGGTCTTCAGAAACCAGTCCTGTGAAAATCAAAGAGATTTATGAGGTGAGATGTAAACATATTTACTGATTCATTTATACAAATTAATATAATGATTTAATATTCAAAGGAAGTGATACTATGAGGTTTATTTTAATTAATAAGAGTTAGAATATTCATGACTCACTTCATATATGTATCAACACTTGCATTGTTTCTCATCTTCCTCATGACTTTAATAGTCAAATTTATTTAATATTTAAAGGAAGTGACACTTGAATGTTTGATTCATGTATTTTATGTCTTTCGGGCTAAATGGCCGTGGTCTGGTTTTATTAACACTCAACGTTTCGTCTACTACTGCAGTAGACGTCCTCAGGAGATTCTGCATGCTCTTTGATCTCTTAACTCTTCAAATGTCGGCTGCAGACATTTGAAGAGTTAAGAGATCAAAGAGCATGCAGAATCTCCTGAGGACGTCTACTGCAGTAGTAGACGAAACGTTGAGTGTTAATAAAACCAGACCACGGCCATTTAGCCCGAAAGACATAAAATACATGAATCAAAATACCTGCCGTGAAAGTCTACAATTTTACTTGAATGTTTGTTTTAATTAATAGGAGTTAAAATATTCAGCAAAACTTGTATAATCCGGAACGTGAATAATGCAGAAATCTGTCCAATGTGAACAAATTTATTGGTACTGGCAAAATAACAGTAATTTTAAGTGTAATTATTTTGTATAAAACGGAATCTGTCCAACACGTAAACAGAAGGATATTTCTACACAATTCACGAAGAAAATATTTACAAGGCGGAAAGATAGAGAGAGAAATAATTTATTTTTCCACTTCATTGAATTCCCATTAGGCAGATTAACAATAAGTGAGTTTTGCAAAATACAGGTTTGTTTAACAAATATTTGGCATGTGACATCTGTCTTACAAATAACCAGTGCACTGTAAAATCTTAAATTAGTTTAGGATCTGAGACCTATTGTGTACATATCTTTCACAGGTAGCATTCTGAATTTACAGAATAAAGATGGCTAAATCACATGTATCATTGTAATTAAACAAAAAAAAATAAAGTGATTGAAGATAAAGAAAAACAAACTCTCAGTACGCAAAATAATGACTAAATTTAAATGTGGAGAAACCCAAGTTTATGAGATTTTAAAAACAAAGAAAAAGTAATAAATGAATGGATGCAAGGAAATGGCCAAATGAAGAGGAAAGAAAAAAATGAAGAAATCAACGAGGCCTGGTAGTGTTTTACGAGTCCACGATAAAAAAATCTCCAAATTTCCAGACCGATGCTCAAAAGTCAAGCTCTAGCTGTTGCTATATCCTTAGGGAATAAGGATTTCAAGGCATCTTCAGGTTGGTTGTGGATAGTTTTAAAAGACGACCCAACATAGTGAGTGGAAACTGAAACTGCATACTTTAATTTCATGATACATTTTTAACACTGACAAAACGGGAATGTTTTTCGCGCATTACAGTCGAAGTCGCTCGTACTATACTTCACTTTCCAACGGTAGCGTAAATACAATTAATCCAAGGTACATATAAAGATATAATACGGTGCTCTATAATCTAAGATTGGTTAATTTTTTTTTTATAATGTGGAATGTTGTCTATCATCATCATCATCATCTGGTATCATGGCAGCTGCCGCTGTCTTTTGGAAACAAAATGCCATTCCTCTCTGTCCATCCATTGATCTTCCTCCATCCTCTGATATTCATAGCTGCTTGTACCCCTTCTATCCAAGTTTTCTTCGGTCTTCCTCCTTTCCAATGGGATCCATTCCGTAACTATTTTAGGCAATCTTTGCTCTGGCATTCTTTTGATATGGCCATACCACTGTAATCTTTTCTTTTCTATAATGTCTATGATGTGGATGTTGTCTAATGTGGGGAAAAAAAATTGGTCCCATGCGATTCTGCTTTGAACAAGTTTTACTGTATTTGTATCGACAGTTATTAACAACTTACATGATTTTTCTCCTTCCTCATGACTTGAATCAAATTTATTTAATATTTAAAGGAAGAAATATGATGTGAGTTGTGAATATTCTAACTCCTATTAATTAATACAATGATTTCTTTTATTTGGAAACATAAAGTAAATGAAGGACTTACGATTTAAGTATATCTTCTAAGAAGTATTCTTCAACTTCATATTGTCGACCAGGAACTAAAAAACAAATATGAAAATAATTATTACAATTTTTAATTGTTAGTTATCATTTGTCAAATTTTAGTTATAATTGGGAGAAGCTTAATTTACAACCTAACATGTCCATGGTTTGGAATTTAGGTTAAGTATTCTCCTGGCGTTTCATTATCACTTATCACTTATCACTGATCATATCATTGGGGTAACATAACTCTGCCTTCCAGGTGCCCCACCTAAGAAATGGATTACAATTTCACCAAAGACAGGGGAGGAAACCAGAAATGTCATAAAAGACAACCTGATGGCAATGAAAAAATAATCTACAAAATATTTTACATATTTTAGCAATAGAGGTAGGTAATTTTTCAATGTTTTTATTATTCATTTCATACATCTCAATGATAGATAAATCATATTTGAAGAGAAAAATTATACGCTCAGACTGGGGTTTGAACCCAGGACCTTTGGCTTTCTAGGTCAATACTATATCGACTGAGCTATCTGAGTACTCCAATCTAAATGAAAATTTTTCTATTAGATACACTGTTAATTCCCGAGTGCCAAATGCTACAAAGCCTTTGCTTCGATCTTGCAAATGGCAGCTTCTTTATTAAGAAGAACAATTATTGGGAATTTTACATTACATTATAAAGCCAGTACAGCCTTTTTTTGGTGTTTTTATTATTCATTTCATACATCTCAATGATGGATAAATCATATTTGAAGAAAAAAATATGCTCAGACTGGGGTTCGAACCCAGGATCTTTGGCTAGGTAGGAAAGTTTATATTGCCAGCAATGAATTACACTAAATCCAGATATCGAGAGATGTAGAAAAAAATTAATGTTTGCATTTAGAACACGAATTAGTGAGGAGATACCAACGGCCAACATGCACTCTCTGTTGATTAACGCTAAGAAATTGGCGCTGGAAGTAAACATTCCATCCATAGTAATTCTGCCCAAAGGCAGGTTGCTTTCCATACCAGTGAAGGATGATGATGGCCATATGATTTTGGGGACCGTTTGGGCCTTAAAGTTTTCCTGACATTTGTCTTACAGGTGAGGAAAAACCCCAATATAAACCTCACCCAGAAAAACTGTCCCGACCAGAGATCGAATCCGGGCCTACTGCGTGACAAGGCAGCACAGCTACCTCGAGGCCACAGCGGTGGACTAAGTAAACATTAATAAAACTAAATATATGTTCATACATGGAAATACATTATATAATGGAAATGGACAACTAATGATAAATGAGGAAAATTTTGAAGATTTGGCTAAATTCAAGTACCTAAGAAAAATAATTATAAATAGGAATGAGATGCACAAAGAAATTAAAACATAGGATCAATACTGGAAATGTGTGCTATTATGCATTACAGGGACTCTTGTCGTCCCAACTCCTTTAAAAAACGTTAAACTGAAAATATATAAAATTATTCTACCAGTTATAGTACATGGATGTAAAACATATACTCTTACTTGGGAGGAAAGGACATTACAAGTATTTGAGAATAAAGTTTTTTAGGAAACTTTTTGGACCAGAGAGAGATGAACAGACAGGCAATTGGAGAAGACTACATTACAGTGAGCTACATGGTCTTTACAGGAAGCCAGATATAAGAACAGTAAAGTCTCATAAACTGCAATATGCAGAACATGTGGCATGAATTGAGAATGAAAGAGGTGAATGGAAGCTTCTTGTAGGAAAACCAGAAGGGAAATGCCCAGTTGGTAGACCTAGAATGAGGTGGGAGGAAAACATTGACCATGATTTCAGAGAAGTAGATTATACAGGGGATGATTGAAAAACATTAGCTCAGGATAGGGATGTATGAAGAGCTTATGTCCACACAGCCATGGACATATGGCTTCGAAGTGCCAGTAAGTTAGTTAGTTATTTAGAACATTAAGATATATTAACAAGACTGTAACAATGAAAACTCACCTGTGATCACAGGGCAGTTGTTAAAATACTTTGTAAAAATCTGCGAATCAATTGTGGCAGACATTAGGATTAGTCGCAGTGATCGGAATTTAGCTAAAGAATCTCTAAGTGCAATTAAGAGAAAATCTGAAAAACGATTCCGTTCATGAATTTCATCCACTAGGATATGAGTCACAGTTGCCAAAGTTGAATCACCTCCCATTAAAGTTTGAAGAAGAACTCCATCAGTGCAAAATGTTAATACTGTCCTTGGAGACACTCTAGAAAAAAAAAGCATTACAAGTAAACATACAATATTGTTTATTTTTTATTTCACTCACCTCATACTTCAGGTGAGTGAAATAAAAAATAAACAATATTAAAAAACCTCATAGTGTTATTTCCTATCTACATAACTTAAACATACAATCACCCAAAGCACAAAAAGTGCAATGGGTGACATTAGGATACATATATTCAACATGAACTACAGGTGTTAATAAAAAGAGTTTAATGCAAAACTGTTATAATCAGCCCTACCTGAGGGTTGCATGACTTAAATTGTTTGTAATGGTGAGGGGAAGAAAAAAAAATTTAATCTCCAACTGATTCAATTGTTACGAAACAAAGAAAAATATCAAATACTCTACACATCAAGTTTTTTTTTAAGTCTAGAGATCTTACCTCAATTTAATATTGATTTGTTCTCGAACATGTTTCAATATATTCTTCTATATCGTCAGCTTGGCTAGACTGATGAGTTTTATGTTGTGAACCGTGGATGTCGATATCAGCTCCCTCTTCTGGCTGGCCGAAGAACCACCAAACTAGGTCATGTTCAGCAGGAATTTCGAAATTCATAACTCTATTTTTGTTCTTCTGAAAGTAAATTTTTTTCCCAAATGGTGAGTTCCTTTGTATTTTGTAACTGTTTTAATAATTTGGTATTTGAATTTACATTGTGTTTTTCAGTCCAAATGTAAATTTGAACACCAAATTATTAAAACAGTTACAAAATACAAAGGAACTCACCATTTGGGAAAAAAATTTACATTCAGAAGAACAAAACTAGAGTTGTGAATTTCGAAATACCTGTTGAACGTGACCTAGTTTGGAGGTACTTTGGCCAGCCGGAAGACGGAGCTAATATCGCCATTCAGGGTTCACAACATAATTCAAAGTTAATATTGGGAAACATATTATGAGGTTCTTAATTAATAAATTAATGAGTCATTTTAACATCTTACCTCATATTTCATGTTTTTCAAACACGGTAACTATAGTTTTCAAATGATCTTCGTCATTCATTTTCAACCGCCATTATGACTACCGGATATTCGTTGGAATCTCCCTCTATAACGTTGCCATCTGGTGTTGATTTGACGAACTTCGAGATATCGTTGTCATCTGGTGTTGATTCGATGAACTTCGAGATGAGGTCACGTTCATCCGGAATGTCGAAATTCATAGATTTAATACATAACAAATTTAAAAAAATTTTCAAGAAATTCAATATTACATTGGCACCGATAAATAAATTTAGCCTTGGTAACTTATTAATAACCAATAAGAAAATGAACACCCCAGATAGTAAAAAATCTGGAATTTATCAAATTGATTGTCGAGATTGCAATAAAGTATACATAGGAAAAACAAAAAGAAATTTGGACACTCGCACAAAGGAACACTTTAGAAATATTAAAAATGGTGAAATTGAAAAATCAGCTATTGCAGCACATAGTTTGTTGGAGGGTCATAGAATTGAAAAAGAAGCTAAACTTCTAAAACATTTGGAAAAACCTTTGGATTTGACAGTTTGGGAGAAAATATTTAACAGAAGAACAAATTTAAATATATGAATTTCGACATTCCGGATGAACGTGACCTCATCTCGAAGTTCATCGAATCAACACCAGATGGCAACGATATCTCGAAGTTCGTCAAATCAACACCAGATGGCAACGTTATAGAGGGAGATTCCAACGAATATCCGGTAGTCATAATGGCGGTTGAAAATGAATGACAAGATCATTTGAAAACTATAGTTACCGTGTTTGAAAAACATGAAATATGAGGTAAGATGTTAAAATGACTCATTAATTTATTAATCACAACATAAAGCTGACAATGATATAGAAGAATATATCGAAACATGTTCGAGAACAAATCAACATTAAATTGAGGTAAGATATCTCTAGACTAAAAAAAACTTGATAAAAAGAACCTCAAAATATTACTTCCTAAAATAAATCATTACTCTACACATACCTGCTCTCTAGTCTTATTTGGTAACCAACAGACTGCCCAACTTTTTCACCACGTTCTAAAGCTACACGTTCACTAACCGATACTGCAGAAATGCGACGAGGTTCTGTGCATATTATACGACATGATTTGTTTGTATTTTGACAATGTTGAAGTATGAATTGTGGCACCTGCAAAATCAAATGTACACAAGAAACTAACAACAGACAAATAAGCACCAAAACAGCTTTTCCATTATCTGCAATGTGACACTTTTTTTACTTGAATTAAAATTGTAGGAAGGTTTCATGATCTATCTATCTATCTATATTGGCATAGCCATAGCCTCTCCTTTGTATGGAGTTACTAGACTAAGTTAATATTTAGTTACCTTGATGTTTTTATTATTAATTTTAACACTTCTCATTGAAGGATAAATTAAATTTGAAGAGAAAAATTTGGTGCGTGGAAATTACAAAGTATATAAGAGAAAAATTTGCGTCTAGATTGGAACTCACCCCAGAAGCTCAGTTGGTAGAGCACTGGTACGGAAAGCCAAAGGTTCCGGGTTCGAGTCTCGGTCTGGGCAAAAATGTTTCTCTTCAAATTTAATTTAGTTACCTTATTTGCTCATAGATGTCATGAATAGCATGCAGTCAACACACCGACCCAATGAGACATCTAACAGACAACAAGGTATTACTAGAACGTTGATGTCAGTAAATTTTGCTTAGATATCTCTTTATTCAGGCTGAAGGATCTTTTACAAGCCTGAAATATTCAGACTTGAGACCCATGGCTTAAAGTCCTTCCTGGAGGACTTACTCCTTGGATTTTTCCATCCTAAAAAAATCCATCAACCCCAGCTGGGTTTGAACCCATGACCCTCAGAACTAGAGGCAAGGTGCATAACCACTAGTCCACCGTGGCCAATATGGTTTCACGAATTAGGTAGTAATTCTTTTAAATAAATGAATATTTTCTTTTGTTTTGTTTTAAATATTGTACAAACATAAAATTAGTTTTCTATATCTCATTATTTTTCTTTGTTTTATACATACATTAGACAGGGACAATTTAATATGTCTTGATTGTATACATTTTATTATTAGTTTTAGTCTTAATTTTAACTAACATTAACTATATTTAAAGAGAAAAATTATACGCTCAGACCGGGACTTGAACCCGGGACCCTTGGTTTTCTAGTCCAAGTGCTCTACCATTTGAGCTACCTGAGCAAGTACCGATCTAAACGCAAATCTTTCTCTATATACGTTGAAATTCCCGCCCACCAAATGCTTTGAAGCCTTTGCTTCTATCTTTGCAAATGGCGGCTCCTATATTAAGAAGACATATTTGGGAATTATACATTACATTATAAATGCCAGTACGGCTATTTTCGATGTTTTTATTATTAATTTCATACATCTCAATGATGGATAAATCATATTTTAAAAGAGAAAAATTATACGCTCAGACCGGGACTTGAACCCGGGACCCTTGGTTTTCTAGTCCAAGTGCTCTACCATTTGAGCTACCTGAGCAAGTACCGATCTAAACGCAAATCTTTCTCTATATATGTTGAAATTCCCGCCCACCAAATGCTTTGAAGCCTTTGCTTCTATCTTTGCAAATGGCGGCTCCTATATTAAGAAGAAACTAGTTGCATTATAGATCATAATATAACGGATATTATCTTTTTGATCAAATTTTTATTTAGTATTTAATATTAGATTTCATTGTGATTGTTATATTCTGATGTAATATATGTTTGCCCTGGTGAGTGGAAAAGAAGGCCACATGGCCTTAACTCCACCAGGCTAAACAAATAAATCTAAAATCTAAAAAAAAATAAAAAATAAAAGTTCAGTTAATCTAACACTTCTAAAAAAACTTGTATTTTAATTGAAGAGAAAAATATTAATCAGCTCACAGAAAATTATTGAATACATATCACGAGCGAGATAAAAAGACCCATCTTTTAAAGAAATCTGCAAACTTTTTTCTTTATTTCTCCTGTAGAAAACTGATCGATTTTTGATGACTGAACCCTATTTATCATAAAAGAACTCTCATGAAAGGAAATAAGTATTATTTAAAATAATAAGAATCAAATGAATCTTGAATTCTTCTTACCTCATACATTTGATTCTTATTAAGAAAATCTCAATGTAAAAATTCCCAAATTTACTATATTAATTATTAGAGCTAGGAATTTTAGGTGCAAAATTTTGGTGAAAAAGGTGCAAGCCAGGTGCTTTAATTTGCCGAAAAAGGTTGCAATTTTTTGTTTTTAATAAAGTTCCAAATCTTCATGTAAAAAATCATTAAAGAGTAACAAAACCATTATTATATATTTTTGGTCTGGAACAGTTCCCTTGAAAAAACCCACTCAATAAATTGAGGTAAGATGTCCAGCACAAAATAATATATTAAAATAACCTCAAAATAAACATTCTAAAATTAAATATTATTACCAAAACCAATTACAACAAGTACTAATGACACAACAATCCCGCATATTGTCTTCTATTAAAGAGCCCTGTGTAAGTACTTACACTACTTATATGCTGCGTAACACGAATGCATTGATTGTTTTTTCATCAATGTTATTGAAATATCACAACAGAAAGCACTATAACGATCCGTCACTCTGAATTCCATCTGCACTAACTTTCTTTAACAATATCACGTAGTTAAGTTTCACTTTCAGTTTCGGTATACTGTATCTGGTAACTCAGAAAAATAGCAGATCGCACTAGTCAAAATATATTTTGAACTGAAACATTATTCACGCCACTCAACAACCTTCCTTGCTTGAACAAAAGCTTTCACATAACTGTGGTGCAATGTGCGCAAACTAATTTGAAGGATGCCTAACGGTAAATTCCGTATAAGACTTGAAAAGCATTAATACTAGTCCTTCGATTGGTTGCCGGCCAAAGGAAGCAAGACCAGTGATGGGGCTGCCATCTATATAGCCTCTGGTCAGGGCTTTTCTGGAGAAGAAAAGAAAAATCTTGAAAAGAATGAGTTCAAATTGGATCCCCAAAGCTGTTTATAATTATACCAAAGAGGACGAAGATCACTGGGCCGTCCTATGAACGCTGGAGGAAAAATTTTCTTATAGGATCGTAACAGGCCTTGGCCTAATACTGGAAGGAAGAAGAAGCCCTAACGGGATTGCACTGAAGTGGAAGTAATAGTGATGTGGACTGATACCACATATCGTTACCAACCCTTGAAATCGTATTTGAATACACGTAATATTTAAATTATATTATTTTTGGTCTGGACATCTTACCTCAAATTAATGTTGATTTGTTCATGGACAATGTTTCAAAACAATTCTCTGTTTTATCTTCAGCTTTCCCAAACTGGTTTTATTTATGTTGCAATAATGTTGCACCACCTGGATGTCGATGTCAGATACCATCCTGTGGTTGGCCAAAGAACCTCCAAACAAGGTCACCCTCCATCGGAATACAAAAATCATAACTCTGTTCTGTTCTTCTGAATATAAATTGTTTCCCAAATAGTCACTCGTTTGTATTTTCTAACTGTTTTAATAACTTTAGTGTCGGAATTAATACTATGTTTTCAGACCAAACAATGAGCAGCAACTGCAGATTTTCAATTTCTCCATTTTTAATATTTCCTTATGGTTCTTTGGTTCTAATTTTTAGGTTTCTTTTGTTTTCCCTATATATATCTTTTCACAACCCATGCATTCAATTTGATATAATTCCTGACTTTTTATTTTTATCAGTTTTTTTCAGTTTTGTTGGTTTTTATAGTTATTGAAACTGTCGTTATTTTTTGGTGCTAATTAATATTAACTTCTCAAATTATTTCGAAATTTATTATGCTACCCAGGGGTGATATGTGAATTTCCTAATTTTTTTCATAGGTGGTTCTTCTTTTTCACACGACTACTTCTGTTTATCATTTTTGGTTTTTTATACTTTTCTATCCTTATGTACCATTTTTTCATCAAAACCAATTTTCTCTTGCTACTTTATTATGTTTTTTTTTCTCATTTTGAACTCTTCTCGTTTAAGGTAAGTTTTACCAATCTATGAAGTTTAAACTATTCAATGCTGCTATTTATGTCCAATTGGATTGGAAGCCCTGTTGATTTTATCAAATTTGCCTATAGTTTCTTTCTATTGAATCCGGAATCAATTTTTCTTTTTTTCTTCGTTCTGACCACTTTAAGATCCAAAAAGGTATTTGTTTATTGTCTTCTATTTCTTTGTGAATTTAATGTTTGTACTCTGTAAATTTAATAGTTTTAGGATCTTCTACATGTTTTTCTTTAACAAATACAAATTATATCATCACATATCTACTCCAAAATTTAAACTTGTGGGATGTGCTTTATGTGATTTTACATTCAAAATCGCTCATAAATAAATTTGCACAGGAAGGGTGAAATGGGTTTCCCATGAGAGCCCTGATTTTGTCTATAGAAACTCCCATTGAATGTAAAAACATTTGATCAATGCCATAACGCAGTTAATTTCAAATAATCTTCTTTGATCTCTCTGTCTATGTTGTTTTTTCTTAACCAATTGTTCAAATCTCCAAGTTTTTTCGTTCGGTACATTTGTGAATAGTGAAACTACATCAAACGAAAACCAACCTATCTGTGGGTTCAATTTCCACTTTTTCTAATTTGTTAACTAATTCCAATGAATTTTCAATCTGCAGACTTTCAAAATTATTAATTCTTAAATTGATTATTCAGCCCATGTCGAAATTTTTGTAGGTTGGTGATCCAATATTGTTAATTATTGGCCTCATTTGTTTCCCAGAAACCAAAAATAATATAATTAAAATAAAACCTCAAATATAACGTCCCTAAATTAAATCTTATATTACACGTAAAATACTTACTTACTTACTCACTGGCACTATCGAACCCTTAGGTTCATGGCCACGTGGACATAAGCTCTCCATACATCCCTATCCTGAGCTAATGCTTTCCAATCATTCCCTGTATAATCTACTTCCCCCAAATCATAGTGTAATATATATATATATTTTGGTAATAAAATGTTCCAAAGGAGACAAAAAAGGTTTGCAAAGGTGCAAAATGTGCTTCCATTAACGAAAAGGTGCAAAAAGGTGCTAGCATTGAAAAAATGTGCAAAAAGGTGCAACTAAAACATAGTTAGGGGCATTTATTTAATGTTTTCTTTGCAATACTAGCTAATAGCTAATTTGAACATTATAGTAACAAAAAAAAGGTGCAGCACCTAAAATTTCTAGCTCTATTAATTATATATAATCACTAGAAATAACTAATAATTTCTTAAGATTAGGTGATAATTTGGTAAATAACATTTAATTTAAAAAAAATATTGTATAGTAAAATTGTAATGACAAAAAACAAAGGCTCTTGCAGTATTAAATGTTAGACAAGTTGATTTTTTTCAGAAAAAAGAATTCAACCCAACAGCTAGAAATCACAAAACATAATTTCTCTTTAGGGAAAAAAAAATGCTTGGAAAAAGTCATTGTTTTTTTAAAGAATAAATTTCCTACTATTATTGTATTTTTAAACAGCCATAATAAATAGAAAAGGAATGTTTCTGGAAATTTCATATCAGAATTGGGAATCAGATTTGCCTAATATTGTTATAGTTGTTCATTTAACACCATCCAGGGGATACAGTATAATTTTAGGCCTGCTACAGATGTAAACAACTTTGTCCCTTATAAACTCTACAAATAAAAAATAAATAAGATAAATTAAGAACTCAAAAAAAAAATCCAAGAATTTGATCTGTAATTCACAACCAAATTAACTTCGCATGGGCAGAGGGGAAGAGTTTTAGTGCTAGTATTGCCAAACTATTGAATCTGTGGAAGGGATATACGAGAAGACTGTACATTCGATCACGTACTGAAATGGTTCAAATTTAAGTGTGGGCGGAGAATCCCTAAACACGTGTGAAAGATCTTAACATGGTTGTCATATTAGTCATTTAAGCACGGAACGCTCAAGTGGTCGGATCATTTAAAATCACAGTATGTCATCTCTCCATTACTAGCTTCACAATAAATCACAAGTGGCAACATGTAATGAGAAGTGAAAGCCCATTCATACACGTAATCCCAAAAGTAACAGGGTTGTCAAATTAGTCATTTTGCCAATGACCGCGTAGAAGGACGGACCATTATAATCCATAGCATTTGTCAGCTCTCTACCAGCCAGACAAAGAACATATACAGAGGGCAGGAAGTGGCAACATGTTAGTTATATTTTCTGCAAGCGCAGATTACTTGGTGGAGTAATAGTTACATTTCAATCAATCAGAAACCCCATATGTAAGGCAGGTAACTCCATCATGGATAGGCTCATTTTTAGAATTGTCCTAAACCAACATGTAAATAATGCCTAGAGTGCGAAATGTGCTGGATTCAAACCCCAGTCTGAACATATAATTTTTCTCTTGAAATATAAAAACATCATTCTATTTTATTGGGATGCTAGGAGATTAATAAATTAGATCCACTAAAAAAAAGTCATTACTGTTTTTCAAGATACAAAACTAGATATAAAATGAATACATACCTGTGTAGTTTTTCCAGAGCCAGTTTCCCCACATATTAAAATAACCTGATTATTGTTGATGGTATTAATTATTTCATCCTTCATAGGCCAAATAGGAAGTGCCTGTCTAAATGGTAATAATTCTTGATTGGTTGATGTAGCAGGAACTAATGGAATGCCATTGAGTCGACTCATTGATTTACTCATGTCTTTTACTGCAAGAATAAGGAAATAAAGCATAATTTTCTTTTTTACTAGTTTTCGTTAAATAGATCACTGCATCATAAATTAATTTAAAAGTGAGAAAAAATAACCTGTCTTAAATTTCACTGCATATTCCTTGCTTTTAAGGCAACTAGCTATTTTCCCCATTCTATTTGTTGTATTTTATTTAATGATCCTCTTTAACACCTCAGGTTATTAAAGTCAAAATTCAAGGTGCTCATGAAATGGTTGACAAATTGTCCTTAAATGCTTCTTAATTCAGGCTTTATGTTCTTTCATGGCATAAATCTATGGCATGGGATCCATAACTATTTCCCTTTCAAGAAGGATTTTTAGTTGGAACATGGCAACTTTTATTTTTAAATTCTGACCGGTTCACCAAGCAATAATTAATTTTTCAAATTAACTTAAACAGTTTAATAGATAAATTTTTAAGTGCAATGATTAGTTTTCAGTCTCTCAAAATGCAAAACCATTTTGGAACCCCTCAAATTTTCAATCACAAATACACCGTTGTCAGATTCTTGCATTTTGGCAACGAAGTCATTATTTCTCATGCACTACCAATATTTTTTCTATAATGGAACCAACAGATCATGCTTTGCAAATTTGAAGATGTTCTTCAGTCTTCTTCATTGTTGCATAGAGATCAATTTGGATTGGTATAAATTCCTATTTCATTCAAGTGTTTTGCAAAATAGTCATATTCTGTGATATCTGAATTTTGCTACTGAGATTTTACATGGCATTTGAAAAAAAATAATAATTCTGACTTGTTAATAATTTTTCAAGCTTTGTTACATTGATCTTCCATGTGTCTCTCTCTTTGAATTTTATTTTTAATGATTCTTTTTTACGGATGTGAAAAGTAAATATGTAAGTTACGTTGGATAATTAAAATTCATCGGAGAACATATTGTTTAAACAACTCACCTCATAGGATTCATGCTTCCATGATATCGCGATTTCAAACACAGTCATGTTCACCTTCAGTCATAACTCCGACTGACGAAATTCTTCAGCCATCAACTATTCTATTGTCACCATCTTCAGTGCTGCCATCAATGGTTGAATTTATGAACTTCGAAATCAAAGTAATTTCGTTAGGGATATCAAAATTCATTGATCTATTTTTGTTTTTCTGAATGTATATTTTTTCCCAAACTGTCAATTCCAAAGGTTTCTCTACTTGTTTTAAAAGTTTAGCTTCTCTTCGAATTTTATGATGTTCTAATAAATTTACAGCATTTCTTCTTTGCAAGATGATCAGGAGTCTCATTGCCAGCAATTCCATGTGCTGGTATTCATTACAATAATATTTTTTTTTCTGTAGTTTTTTTATGTTGTTGGATCATTTGATAATATTCTATAATTTTGATTGATACATTTTTATTTGAATTTATTGCAAAAATTGCCACTTTAAATTCTAATAGAATAACAACTTTTTGGAATTTATCTATCCTATATAAAGTAATAAATGTTAATAGCAAGAACCAAAAATAAAATTCATGTAATGAAAAAGTTCTACCCCACACAAGGAATTACTGCCCATTGATCTAAGGTATCTTCTTGCCTTGGCACAGAGCTATAGAATGAGTGGTAGTTTGACTCCCCACAAGAAAATATATTTTCTCATGAAATTTTGGCCATTATATGGGAACAGTGCCCATCCAGCATCAGGAGGAAATGGGTATCTATAACTATAAGCTGCAGGTTGGGAAAAAAAAAAAAAAAAAAAAAAAAAAAAAAAAAAAAAAAAACTAGCAAAATATATAGGGACCCAACAAGCTTTACCGCTAAAAATACTTCTGAATAGTTGGCGTGATGGTAGCGATAGCTATTAGTCTTTGGACGAATGATAATTGTATAAGTTGAAAGAAATGTTAATATTTGTATCGTCATTTGAATGGTATAATGGACAGCACACTCATACAGAAGACAAGAGATCCAGGTTCAAATGTTAATTTTTCTTTCTTAAATGTGGTCACATGTCACTCCTACATTTTCTGTATAACCTTCCAGCTCTATGATTGACATATGGATGTAAGGCTTGGAACTGGTTGCTAAGGTAAGGACCTTCTAGCCTTGGAGTGATAATGAGAAATCTTATGCTTTAAAATCATATTTCTGCATTCAAGAAAGCTACAATTTTTAAATAAAATTTCATTTATCTAATTAAAATTTATAAAGAAGAAGCAATCTACCAAACTAATAGAAGAAATTTAAAAAAAATTAATTGTAAACACTGTATAAGAATAAAATGAATCATGAATTCTTCTTATCTCATACATCTATGTTTTTTCCGATACTGCAGTTCTGTGTTAAAAAACATAGATGTATGAGGCAAGAAGAATTCATGATTCATTTGATTCTTATTAAGAAAACCTCATAACGTAAAAATTCCCAAATTTATTATATTAATGTAAACACTGTATTTATTATGATCTTGATGAAGATTTTCGGGCTGTAGGCCGTGGTCGTGAGGCTTGTAGTTCCCCGACGTTTCACCAAAGACTGCGTCTGGCATCCTCAAGGGTTGTCTTGAGACTGGCAATTCTGTCCACTGTCTGTCCTATTTATACGTTTACCGTGATGTGTTTGTAAGTTATATCTTCGAACACATCGCAGTGAACGTATAAATAGGATAGACAGTGGACAAAATTGCCAGTCTCAAGACAACCTTAGAGGATGCCAGACGCAGTCTTTGGCGAAACGTCGGGGAACTACAAGCCTCACGACCATGGCCTACAGCCCGAAAATCTTAATCAAGATCATCATAACTCCGGCCGTGAAAGTCTACGTGAATAACACTGTATTTATTGATTGTACAATGAACTATTATTAATTAAATACTGCCCATAAAAAAGTTTGTATAAATCACAATATAGTAATTCTAAATTTGAAAAAAAAATCTATACTAATCTAAATGGTATTAAACACAATAATAAACAAAATTGAAGATGGTAAATATAAATTTGAAGAGAAAAATTTTTCTCTTCAAATTTAATTTTTTTCTTCAAATTTAATTTATCTTTCATTGAGAAATGTTAAATCAATAATAAAAACATCATGGTAAATATACTTTAAAATCACATACCTTCAGGATTTAACATTCTATCCCTCTCTGTAAGAGGTAACAACTCTTGTCGCTCTTTATTTGTAAGTGGAAACTTGTGTAATAATGTATACACATTCTGTCGAGAAGAACGGACCAATTGAAAAACTGCATCTGCCTGTACTATACTGGAACCCTCCCTCTTGTAAACTGTCAAATAACGGCTTGCTCCTTTCCTAAAATTATAAAAAGTAAATATAGTGGTATATCATTTAAAACACAATTGATAGAAAGTAACACTATGAAGTATTTTATCAAAGAAATTGAATTAAATGCTTGACAGTACGACATCGATTAATTAGATATTAATTATAAAATTGGTACCTGATAAGTCAGTCGTCCTCAACTAAATTATTAAATAATTGAGTTTGTATTTTTTAACATTCTTACCTCATATGATTGTTTAGCCAGACATATGTTTCTGTACTGTTGCCCCATCGTCAGAGTTGCAAAAACTGTTTTTTTTCCTTCTTTTCTTCAAGTTGTCGGCCCTGGATCTGTGTGTCAAAGAACTTGGTAATAAGGCTCCTTTCTCCGGGAATTTCAAAGTTCATAATTTTGTCCTTGTTCTTCTGCATATAGATTTTTTCCGATATTGTGAGTTCATTGGTATTTTCTAACTGTTTTAATAATTTTGTATTTACGAGGGTCATACTGAAAGTCATGAGCAACAATTTTTTAAACAATCATAATATTTATTTTAGACAAACCAAGTACACCATGTTAATCTACAGACCTTTGTGCTACTTTTCAACATAGTCTCCATTTCTTTGCACACATTTTGTCCACCGTTCTACAAGCTTGAAAATTCCCTTATGATAGAAGTCTGTTCCAGCTTCTCGAAGACACTGACGCACTGCTTTCCGAATATCCTCCAGCGTCTCGTAGCATTGGCCTCTCATCTGCTCCTTCACAGAACCGAAAAGATGGTAGTCGGAGGGTGCCAAATCGGGACTATAGGGAGGATGTGAAAGAGTTTCCCACCCAAATGTCCTGATCTTCTCCACAGTGGCACGAGCAGTGTGAGGATGCGCGTTATCGTCTTGCAGAATGATCTTCCTTCCAGGGCGTTTGTCATGCAATGCACGACGGAGCTTCACAAGTGTCTGGATATAGCGGGCAGCATTTATGGTTTGTCCAGGTTCAAGAAATTCAACCAGAATGCAACCTTGCACATCCCAGAAGACGCTGTCCATAACTTTCTCAACAGATTGCACTGTCTTCTTTTTTCTTTGATGGCGAATTCAAGTGGTGCCATTCCATACTCTGGTGTTTTGTTTCAGGCTCGTAGCGATGAAACCAGCTTTCGTCACATGTCACAATACTCGTTAAAAAAATCATCACCTTCTATTCGAAATCTCTGAAGAAGGTTATGGGTGATGGTTCTTCTCTGAAGTTTGTGGTCTTCACTCAATAAACCCAACGGGCACTAACTTTTCGGTAACCTAAGCTGTGAATAATTTCTTGCATTGCACTGTGTCCTACTGCAAGTTTTGTAGCAATTTCATTCACTGTGATACGCCTGTCGTCTCTAATGAGCGCATCAACTCTTTCCTTACTGCAATCCGTGGAGGCAGAGCGTGGGCGATCGCTACGAGGCTCAACTTTGACACTTGTGTTCCCATCTTTAAAATGTTTCACCCATCTTCTAACACTGCTGGCACCCATGCAGGCATCTCCGTAAGCACATTGAAGTCTTTGGTGAATATCAACAGCAGATTGTTCCTCTTTAACAAGGAATACAATGACAGCGTGCTGTCGAAACGAAACATTGATGTCTGCCATTTTGGAAACACTGCGTGTGGTCACATGATAGAAACTATGATGCCACAAAACGGCAATGTTGTGGTATAAAATCTGTAGATTACGATCCTGCAGTTGTTTTTGTTACATTGTTGAAATTTGAATTTTAACAATGGGTTGCTCACGACTTTCAGTATGACCCCCGTAAATCTATTTTGTGTTTTTCTGTCCAAACGTGAGCTGCTATTGCAGATTTTTCTACTTTTTTTTTACATTTCTTATGTGTTCTTTAGTTCTAATGTTTAAATTTCTCTTTGTTTTCCTTATGTATACTTTATCACAATCTGCACATTTTATTTGATATATTCCTGATTTTTTATTATCTTCAATTTTGTTCATTTTTGTTGGTTTTCATAAGTTTTTTAGGCTATAACCATTCTTTGGTGCTAAACTGATTCAACATCAATTTAGCACCAAAGAATGATTATAGCCTAATAAAATATATTTAATTAATGTTGGGAAGTAAACATTATGAGGTATAATCATTAAAATTCATCGGAGAACATATTGTTTAAACAATATGTTCTCCGATGAATTTTAATAGCCTAATAAAACTTATGAAAACCAACAAAAATGAAAAAATTGAAGATAATAAAAAATCAGGAATATATCAAATAAAATGTGCAGATTGTGATAAAGTATACATATGGAAAACAAAGAGAAATTTAACATTAGAACTAAAGAACACATAAGAAATGTAAAAAAAAAAGGAGAAGTAGAAAAATCTGCAGTAGCAGCTCATGTTTGGACAGAAAAACACAAAATAGATTTAAATACAAAATTATTAAAACAGTTAGAAAATACCAATGAACTCACAATATGAGAAAAAATCTATATGCAGAAGAACAAGGACAAAATTATGAACTCTGAAATTCCCGGAGAAAGGAACCTCATTACCAAGTTCTTTGGAACACAGATACAGGGCTGACAACTAGAAGAAAAGAAAAAAAAAGTTTTTGCAATGCTGACGATGGGGCAACAGCTCTGAAACATATGTCCGGCTAAAGAATCATATGAGGTAAGAATGTTAAAATATACAAACTCAATTATTAAATTAAACCTCATAATGTTACTTCCTAATGATTTTAAAATAAATTATTAAACTTCATAAAGTTATTCCAATATGGAGTACCAGTTAAAATGTTTTTGAAAGGCCTGGATATTGGAATAACTTGATGAAGTTTAATAATTTAGTTGAGGACAACTGATTTACCTGGTACCAATTTTATAATTAATATCTTATTAATAACCTCAACGGTGCAGGGAGTCCATCTGCTCCAAACGTGGGTTGCCATTGCTGGATTCTAGTTTTGATTTCTGTGCTTTGCAGTTAAATACGGCAAATAATTTTTTGGACATTGCCTTGATACATCAAAATGCTTCTCTGGGAGAAACGTTTCAGCATGCAATGGTTGACAGTTCCCTTGTAAGTCTTTGCTTTCATAACATGTCAGGTAAGGAAACAACATTTTATGAGGTGAGGTATGACATTTCTAATTCATTTAATCAAAATTACAGTGGGAAGTAACACCATGTGGTATTATTTTTAGTCTGAACATCTTACCTCAATATGTTCAGACTAAAAATAATATAATTAAAATAACCTCAAAATATAACTTCCTAAAATTAAATACCATGTGGTACTTTACAATTTATAAATTTCCAATTCATATTTATATTCTATTGACCTCATGCCCCAAATGTGAGTCAATGACCAATCACATTTCAATGAATTTTGTTCTACGAACAATGACAGTCGTTTATATTTGAAGAGAAAAATTATATGCTCAGACTGGGGTTTGAACCCAGGACCTTTGGCTTTCTAGGCCAATGCTCTTTCCCTGAGCTACCTGAGCACTCCAATCTAAATGCAAATTTTTCTCTTATATACACTGTTAATTCCCAAATGCTACAAAACTGTTGCTTCGATCTTGCAAATGGCAGCTTCTTTATTAAGACCTTTTATTGGAAATTTTACATTACATTATAAAGCCAATACAGCCTCTTTTGATGTTTTTATTATTCATTTCATACATCTCAATGATAGATAAATTACATATGAAGAGAAAAATTATAAGCTCAGATTGGGGTTTGAACCCAGGACCTTTGGCTTTCTAGGCCAATACTCTTCCCCTCAGCTACCTGAGTACTCCAAACTAAATGTAAATTTTTCTCTTATAAACACTGTTAATTCCCAAGTACCAAATGCTACGAAACCATAGCTTTGATTCTGCAAATAGCAGCTTCTTTATTAAGACAAAAGTCCTGTATTCAAACCCCAATCTGAGCGTATAATTTTTCTCTTCAAATATAATTTATCCATCATTGAGATGTATGAAATGAATAATAAAAACACTGAAACGACAGTTGTGTTCCACTCATTCTTTATAGAATTCTCTTTACCACCTGCTTTTGTCATAAAGAAAGCTCCTCTTTTTTAATATTCTGAACAGGTCAGAGCATCATTTTGCAGTGACTAACTCTCCAATAAATACAATGAATGTAACAAATAATGAACAGATTCCTTTGAACTACACATTTGTCAATTGTGTATTCAATAATTGTGGTTTTAAATAATGATTTTACTGAGTTGTTTTCTAAAAAAAAAATTAATAACCTATAATGTTTGTTATACAGTTTGACGTTTCATTTTTTCTCCATTAAGGTGTGTTCTTACAATATTGCAATCCTATTTGAAGTTTCCCACATCAGATGGCAATAAATAATATGATCAAGTTGCACTGGATAAACAGATGAAACATAACACATTTCTAATTTGTTTTCAAGCATCGTCATTTACATTAAATATATAAATATTTTAAAATAACTATATAGCAAACTCCTGATTATCTGTGTTAATTGGGTCTGAGATATGCACAGAAAATCGAGAAACATGGATAATCCAACCAAGTTATTCTAACAATAAACGTGCAATACACTATTTATTACAGTACTGTAATTTGAAAACTGTTATACTTAAAGCAAAATTTGTGTCTAGGAACCACAAACCTCTGTTGAAACTACATGTTTTACACCAAGAAGTCTGATACTTTTCTCTACTTCAATTTATCGCTTACACTCTTTCTGATTACAGTCCTTATTTTCCCCAACACTTAAGACATCAACTTAATCAAATTCATTTTTGTCCCATATATTTTAATAAGACTATACATTTTGAAGCTTCTGTATGGCTAATTTTGTTTTCAAAGGTCATTGCATTTTTGTCTTCTTGGATCCCCCTCGCCTTTGTTGACAATAGCCGTGTCATTTAATATTTCAAAGACGGGTTCACATGTGTCACTCAACAAGAACTCAGTCACATTTTCTTCATCCATGTTTTCACAGCCAGCAACTTCTTTCAACAAATGAGCTATATTTGTAGCATTGTCACAGTTTTCGGAAGTAATACTGCAAAGTCTTCTTTGTTCTTAGGTGGCATGAGTTTATTCCACAATTGTTGTATTGTGGTTGGTTTAACTTTTTCCCATGTCCTACCAATTCCATAAATGGCATCTAATACATTTAAAGATATCTAAAATGTGACGTCAGTTCCCTCGTGTATTAGGCTTCATACAAGATTGGAGCGATAATGTTGTTTAACACTAGCAATCGCACCTTGGTCCGTGGGTTGAATCAGAGATGTGACACATGGTGCAGATATTTCACAATAATCTGACCATCATCATATATAAGCTCACTTGAACTTGGATAGCAGGGTGCATTGTCCACAAGTAGGACAGCTTTAACAGGTAGCCCTTCCTTCTCAATATATGCCGTGGGTACCGTTAAATGTGTCAGGGGAGGGGGTTATGAATGAAGTTATCTTTATTGTGTGAGTTTCTAAGCGCAGTTCACAGTAGTGCGTTTAAAAGTAGAGCCTTTTTTCATAACAATAAAAAATACAATACTGTATTTATCTTCATTTTTGAAAATACAGTAGGAAGAGCCATGCCTGGGGGACAAGGTTGTTTGCCTCCACGCGGTGTCCCTTGGGAGCAGATTTTGATATTTTGCTGCAAAATGAACAACAATTATAGGCGCAAGAAGCACCAGTACAAAACAAAAACTGCTCTTATTAGAGCAAAAAAAAAAAGAACTACACTCAACATCCTTCAGTGGAATGCAGGAGGATTACCTACTGCAAAAGTAACAGAATTGATGAATGAAGCAATAATCCAAGACATAGATATTTTTATAATTAATGCCTGGATAATCTGCAAACCGGATAACATGTGCACGGAAAATCGAGAGTTTGATGTATTTAAATAATGATTTTTGAGTAAAATGCTCAATTTCATTCGTTAAATAGTCCTAACAAATGCCACTCTTGATTTCCAAATCCTCTTGATAAATTTATCGATGTTTTGGAAATCACTCGTGACATTACTTATGATAATTTACTTTAGTGTCATTTCCCTTTACTTCTTATGGGAATTTTAATTAATAGTAAACTTTCTAAATAAAACTTACCCTCTACTTTTAGATCGCAGTCCCAAATCTTTAGCCAGTTGATGAATATATGCACGTTCTTCTGATGTCAGTGACGATGGAAACTCAAATTCTGTAAATAACATAATGACCAACTTCAAACTTATTTTAATACCATCTTTGTCAACTCAAATCAAAATTTGGCAATACTACCAACTCTCAGATACCTAATCTTACTTTACTAAACAAGTTTTTATTTCAACCGCAGAAGTTCCAACATAAATTCTATCCAATTTAATTCCTAACTCACATGCCTAATCCTACTTCTCTAAATCCTTTTGTAATTTCAAATATGTGTGTTCCAAAAACAATTCTATCTAATTTAATTATAATTTGTAACAAAAGAAGCAGGCCATTTTATAAAGAAAATGATTTTCATAAAAGCTGAGTCCTAGAATGTTCATTTGAAAAATCGGATTAGCTTGACTAAATTAAACTGCAATCCTTGTCTGAAGCCTATCTTACATGATAAAGAATACTGATGGCAATGATAAAAGGAAAACTTATTTTATAGATTAGCAAATATTAGCAGTACTGACAAAAATGACAAGAATAACAGCAATAAAGGAATAAATGGTAAAACACTTCTGAATTTTAGACAAAAACTAGGGGAAAGAATCATTATATGGCAGATGTATAATTTGTCTAATGTTTGGACATGGTTGTCTTACTCAACATCTCCTTGAATTAGAAGGTTAATTTGGTGAAAGCTGTGACCAAATACATGATTAGATATAATATTAACAAAATAACATCTCACCTCATATTTTGTATTCATTTTTGATTGGTTTCAGAGTAATTATTTTTTATCCTCAGTATTTTCTTGACCGTTATTCTGCCATTGTTTCCTCGTCCATCTGTTGGTAGACCGATGAACTCCAAATCAAATCAGATTTCCCAGGAATTTCAAAATTCATTAAAATCTCCTTCTTTTTTAGAATATAGATTTTTTTCCAAACTATAAGTTCTTGTGGGTTTTTTACTTGTTTTATTAATTTTGTTATCTTTCAACTTTATTTTTTCCGAACAAGTGTGAGCGGTTACTGCCAATCTGTTGTCTTTTACATTCTGCCTCCAATCATGTTTCTAGTTGTTCTTAAATCATTCTCCACATCATTTATCCAACTGTTCTTGGATCTGCCACAACTTCTTTTATAGTGAAGTTTTGTATCCAGTATTACCTTGGGGGTTTGGTTTGTGTCCATTCTATATATGTATATATATATATATATATATATATATATATATATATATATATGTATATACTAGCTGGCCCGGCGAACGTTGTATCGCCTTTAAATATTTTTATGTTAATTTTTCCGATGTTTTAATAGTTATCTGCTATTCGGGGCAGAAACAAATCCAACAAATCAAAGATCATAAAAATCGGTCCAGCCGTTCTTGAGTTATAAATATGTAACTAATCTGACTTTGTTTTATATATATATAGAAGTCCCGGCCACGCGTTACTATGGCTAAGGTATACGTTACATTATGTTGTAGTAAACTAAGTGAGAAATCTAAATCAGAAAGTTTTTGTTTTACACATTTTTTAGTTCCCATACGTTAACCACACCCGGTATAAATATGGGTGGTGGTTTATGTGGAAGTGGTTTTGTTGATTGAGATGAATTTATGTTGTCTGCATTCTCAATATCATCCATAAGTGTATCAAAGGATTATATACATTTATTGATAGAATATTTTGAGGAGGCTTGTTGATTTCATTATACTTTCGTTTTTTCTACGAACTTGTTGGCAGTTTGGATTCTCATCATCATCAAGAAGTCTCTGTATAGTAATATCATCTTGTGATATATTATAGTCATCTTGTTTTTCATGGAGATTGTTTCTGTAATATTAGGCATATTATTATAACTAACAGACTTACTTACAGTTCTGTTATTCCGTTCCTTAGGGCCTTCATATGTTTTTAAATTGACATTCTTCTTAAATGTAAGATTTATGTCACATAGGCCTATATCAATTTGCGGAAATTCACTCGATATCTTATCATTCATGGTCTCTAGAACTGATTTGCCATATTGTTCAATGTCCCTTCTCGGTCCAGTTAAATTTAAATTAAGTTGCTGTCTTTCAGCCAGATTACTTAAAACTAATACTTACACACGAAATTAATATTATGATCAATATATTGAAAATAAAATAAACACTGAACACACTTAAATTATGAAATAATCAATATTTGTAATTCAATTGAAATTCACGGTTGCAACAATAAGCACACAGCCACGTGGTTAAATAATAAACCAATTACTTTTCACCATCATCTGTTAGAATCGTATGGAACACACAGATAATTATAACTCTTTGTTAAATAATAAACAAATAATTTGCAATAAAAATATAATGCGACTATACATTTAGTTATAAACAACCGTAGGTCTCAAGTTGGATCAAACAGCATACAGTGTGCAAAATTTTTATTGAAATCGGTTTAGTAGTTTAGGATTCCATCGCGGACAAACAACGTGACACATAATTTTTATATATTAAGATATCAACATCTGCATTCATGGATTAGGTCTGTTGATCCGTTCCGACTTCAGCCCATCTGTTTCTAGGTCTGCCCACATCTCGGGTGCCTTTAGGTTTGTATTTTGTTATTTGTTTTGGATATCTATCTTCATTCATTCTGTCTATGTGTTGCTTCCATTTTTGTCTATATGTATCTATTTTATCAGTTATTGCAAATATTTCAAGTTCCTGTCTTATTTCTGTGTTCTTGATTATAGGTGTGATAGCTTTCCGTTGCTATCGACACCGGTGAAGGATGATGATGATGATAATGATAAGGATGATGATGATGATGGCCAGATGATTTTCAGGTCCATTTGTTACGTCTTTCCAGCTCATCCAGGAATTCTTTAACTGTAGCACAAAACTTCTAATGTCTTCTAATATGCACAGCACATTCTGCTATAGTATAGTGTTTGGCAGAATCATATATATGTGGTGATTTGAAAAAATTGCCAACAGCAATCAACTTGTGGCAGACCAAATTTATAATTAATCTTCTCCATCAAAGATTTACAGAACCATTATAAATTACCTTAATATTGTGAATAATAATAAATAAGGTAAGTCTATTGATTCTTACCTCAACTTTCATGAGGTAAGATGCAACAGACTCACCTTATATATTAAGAAGAACCTTATAACATTACCTCCTATTGTGATTTTATAATTGTGAATAATAACTTGATTCCTTTGTTACTGAACAATTCCAAGAAAATTATCTTCTGAATCTAGGATTGAGTCCAAGACCCATTTCAAGGCTAAACTTTGTGCAGGTCTATCTAATTTTAGATCATCCCAAATCATATTTTCTAAATTTTTCCAATTTGCCTGTAGAAGAAGGTTCTATATGGATCCATATGATTGGGATCCAATTGAAACATGTTCAAGAACAAATCAACATTAATTTTGAGGTAAGATAAACAGACTCAAAATAATATAATTTTATATGGATATCTGATAAAATTAATCTGCTGTATATTGTCTCCATTTCTCTTGATAACTCTGAATTTCACCTACTATTGTGATGTTTTTATTTAAATTTATCACTCACACTGAAGAATAAATTAATATTTGAAAATAAAAAAAAATTGCCAAACTGGGATTTGAACCCAATGTCTCTGGTTTTATGCACCAGTGCATTAGACCACTATGCAACCCGTCATCTTGAATATGAAGTTCCAAGATGACATGTAGAATGAAGATTCATGGCCTCGGGCACACAAGATTGTATAAGAGAGAGAAAAAATTCTGTTTAAAGTGTGATGCCCAGGCAGCATATTGATCTAATGCACTGGAATGTAAAACGAGAGACCTTGGGTTTAAATCCCAGTTTGGGCAAAACATGTTTTTCTTCGAATATTAATTCATTGATATTTTTTATTATAATTTTATTCTATATTTTCAGTTATAATTTTATTAATTAAATAAAAATAAAACTTAGTTTTATTTGATTTTCATATTTATTATATTTTCATATTTATGTACCGAAACAGCTGTCACTGAATTATATAATAAATATGAAAATCAAATAAAACTAAGTTTTATTTTTATTTAATTTATAAATATGGATTTTCATCAAGTAAACACCAACTCAATTGATTAGTTCTAATTTTGTTTTAAACCCATGTTTCACTTCCTCACTTTAGAATAATTAAAACAATGAATCCATTAAAATTGATTGTATATGAAATTAATATTAATGGGGCAATTTTTTGAATAGTTATGAGAATAAAACAATTATTCCATCTTAATCCTTCTATAGTGTGATTTTGAAATAACAGCGAGGAAAGTATTTATATTTATAGAAATATCTCCAAATCCATGTTATTTTTGGGTATTTTCTACAAGATCTTAATATTTATATCAGAATCTGATATCATCATCAGCTCCTTTACTTCCTTTCAGGAGCATAGGGCTTTCACAAAGTGTTGCCAATGGAGAATCTGATATGACACATTCTAAATATTTAAAAGCACGTCTTTAGTTTATAACTAGTACCAATTTTAGCTAACTTGTACTTTTCTACGTAAGTAATATTTTAGGTTTTTCCTTTATGATTTTTGTATTATAATCTTTTGTCAAAAAAATATGACATTTTAAAGCCATTTGTAATTATGATAATGAAGTCCTTTGACACAGAATTTTGTATCTACGTTGTACCCTTCTAGTTTGGTAATCGGTAAAAAAAAAAGTAACAAATTTTGACATAGAATGATGTATTATCGCCTCACTATGATGGTTGTCCAGCAGCTCGCTTTGTTTCTCCGCAGCTGTTATATATAATTAAATACAAAGATGCTGACTACTGCCACTATAATAACTCTGCATGTTAATCATTGTCAAGCATTGTCATGTGACACCTACTTTAATATAAACAGACAACCATCTTAGTGAGATAATATCTAGTCCAATCCTTCTAGTTTGGTAATCAGTACAAAAAATAAAAAAAGATGATAATTTTAACAAATGTCAATTCATTAAGGTACAATTTTTTATCACTCACCTCATATTGTTCTTCTTATTTGACTATAAACTAGTTTTGGAACATAGTTTCTGTTCCATCCTCAGTATCGTCACGACCGTTGTTCTGTCATCTTGAAGAGCTGTCTTTCGCTCCTTCCATTGGCTGACTAAAAAACCTCGAAACCAGGTCATTCTCACCGGGAAATTGATGAACTTTGAAATTCCAGGTGAGAATGACCTGATTTCGAGGTTTTTCAGTCAGCCAATGGAAGGAGCAAAGGACAGCTCTTCAAGACGACAGAACAACAGTCGTGACGATGTTGAGGATGGAACAGAAACTATGTTCCGAAACTAGTTTATAGTCAAATAAGAAGAACAATATGAGGTGAGTGATAAAAAATTCTACCTTAATGAATATACCTCATAGTGAGAATTCCTAAAATACGTAAATGCCAATTCATTTATATTTTCCTTTATTTTCTTCAGTTCGTAAAAACTTCTTTAAAGAGAGATTTACAGCTATACGAACTTCCTCCCCAATCCCTGCTCCACACTTATTATAATTTTTCTTCTTAGGCATGTTGTATCACCTTTGTTTCTAAAACAGATAAGAAAAATTACAATAAATATTTAAACAGTCATTAATCCAAATGCATAGAGCTATATGCATCATGCAATCAGTATTTCTTCACATAATCACACTTCCTCCTATGGTTAAACTAATAGATTTTGTATTAAAACTAATGTTGGGAAGTAAACATTATGAGGTCATATTAATATTGAGTGGAGAACATACTTTTAATATTTAATTTTAGGAAGTGATATTTTGAGGTTATTTTAATAATATTATTTTCAGTCTGATCATCTTACCTCAATATTAATGTTGATTTGTTCTTGGACATGTTACAAAACAATTCTGTTTTATTGTCAGCTTGTCATGAAAATAAACTGAAGATGAATGAAAAATTCATTCAAAACCAATGGTCTTAAATCAAATAAATTTGAATTTGTATGAGGTGAGTTATTAAAAATATGTTCTCCACTCAATATTAATAATAGATTTTGGTTAGGTTTCATGAATGTTCAATCTCAAATTTAAAAACCTAACTTATTTTGATCTAATTGCCTTAAAATCAATGGATGTGAATAGTTTACAATATTTTTGCAATTGAAAGAGAGCACAGAAACTTGTAGGAAAACCAGAACATTATTTAAAAGAGTAGTACCATACACAAGAAATGATTGGAAAATATAAGCTCAAGACAAAATTGTATATTGAGTTTATGTCTGCACAGCCATAAACCTCCAGCGATTGAATAGTTATTTACATTAGTATGTTACATATATTCTAGGTAGATACTAATTTCTTTTATTTAATGATACCCTTTAATAGTCAGTCCCGTGTCGTAGCCGTGTGGTTAAGGCAGGAAGCCTTGGCGCAGAGCTACGGGACTTGCGCTGGTTCGAATCTCCATGGGGGAAGAAATTTTCTCATGGTATTTCGGCCAGTATGGGACCGGTGCCCACCCAGCATCGTGAGACATTTGGGTAGCTACAATTAGTAGCGGCTCCAGGTTGGGAAAACCAGCTATAACGGCTGGGGGACTCGACATGCTGACCACATGTCACCCCTACACTGGTGATGATCATCTACCTCTGTGATTGACACATGTGGATGTGATGCCAGCAGTCGGCTGGTAGGCTAAGGGCCTTCTAGGCCTGTCGCGCCAGGAGTTTCTTTAATAGTCAAGGTCAATTCAAAATTCAACATGAAAAGGTCAATAAACCCTACTCAGAGGCTCTTATTTATTGTATGTACGTGGCTGCGGTGGACTAGTGGTTATGCTCCTTGCCTCTAGTTCCGAGGGTCGCAGGTTCAAACCCGGTTGTGATAGATGCATTTTTTTAGGATGGAAAAATCCGAGGAGTAAGTTCTCTGGGACGGACTTTAAGCCATGGGTCCCGAGTCTGAAGATTTTCAGGCTCATAAAAGATCCTAAAGCCTGAATAAAAAAGGCCTCTAAGCAAAATTTACCGATTTTTCCCATCCTAGTACTACCTTGGTTTCCTAGATATCAGTATGAGGTGGAACGCTGATCATGGACCACTCCAATGGCATCTATATGAAAACAAGTGTAACTTAGTATGGTTCAATTTCTTCCCTTTAGGGGGAGAGCACCTAAATCTTGTTGAGGGAAACAAGGGCTTACAAGAAAAAAGACAGTATTTTATTGAACAATGCTTTTTAAGAGCTAAGGTCTTTAACATTGCAATTTAAAATTGGGCAAGAAAGGGTTGGCAAACTTTGTCCAGATGACTCTTTTCAGGTTTGAAATTCTTTTACATCCCATAAATCAATGACATGGGACACAACTTTACTTCCCTTCCAAAGGAAATTCTGTTAGGGATTTTTAGTCTGAAAAATCAATTCGAGCCCGGCCAGGTTTGAACCCACAAGTGAGATCAGAGATGAGCAATTATATACAACAAATATCACATCAGATAAAATCAAATGTTTCATATCTCTCCTCATATTAATCTTCTAAGTATTACTTATTAAGTAATAAAATGTTTCATATCTCTCCTCATATTAATCTTCTAAGTATTACTTATTAAGTAATAAAATGTTTCATATCTCTCCTCATATTAATCTTCTAAGTATTGCTTATTAAGTAATCAAATGTTTCATATCTCTCATATTAATCTTCTAAGTAGTACTTATTAAGTAATCAAATGTTTCATATCTCTCCTCATATTAATCTTCTAAGTATCGCTTATTAAGTAATCAAATGTTTCATATCTCTCCTCATATCAATCTTCTAAGTATTACTTATTAAGTAATAAAAGGTTTTCATATCTCTCCTCATATTAATCTTCTAAGTATTGCTTATTAAGTAATCAAATGTTTCATATCTCTCATATTAATCTTCTAAGTAGTACTTATTAAGTAATCAAATGTTTCATATCTCTCCTCATATTAATCTTCTAAGTATCGCTTATTAAGTAATCAAATGTTTCATATCTCTCCTCATATCAATCTTCTAAGTATTACTTATTAAGTAATAAAATGTTTCATATCTCTCCTCATATTAATCTTCTAAGTATTGCTTATTAAGTAATCAAATGTTTCATATCTCTCATATTAATCTTCTAAGTAGTACTTATTAAGTAATCAAATGTTTCATATCTCTCCTCATATTAATCTTCTAAGTATCGCTTATTAAGTAATCAAATGTTTCATATCTCTCATATTAATCTTCTAAGTAGTACTTATTAAGTAATCAAATGTTAAGTAATCAAATGTTTCATATCTCTCATATTAATCTTCTAAGTATTACTTATTAAGTAATCAAATGTTTCATATCTCTCCTCATATCAATCTTCTAAGTATTACTTATTAAGTAATAAAATGTTTCATATCTCTCCTCATATTAATCTTCTAAGTATTGCTTATTAAGTAATCAAATGTTTCATATCTCTCATATTAATCTTCTAAGTAGTACTTATTAAGTAATCAAATGTTTCATATCTCTCCTCATATTAATCTTCTAAGTATCGCTTATTAAGTAATCAAATGTTTCATATCTCTCATATTAATCTTCTAAGTAGTACTTATTAAGTAATCAAATGTTAAGTAATCAAATGTTTCATATCTCTCATATTAATCTTCTAAGTATCGCTTATTAGGTAATCAAATGTTTCATATCTCTCATATTAATCTTCTAAGTAGTACTTATTAAGTAATCAAATGTTTCATATCTCTCCTCATATCAATCTTCTAAGTATTACTTATTAAGTAATCAAATGTTTCATATCTCTCCTCATATTAATCTTCTAAGTATTACTTATTAAGTAATCAAATGTTTCATATCTCTCCTCATATTAATCTTCTAAGTATTGCTTATTAAGTAATCAAATGTTTCATATCTCTCATATTAATCTTCTAAGTAGTACTTATTAAGTAATCAAATGTTTCATATCTCTCATATTAATCTTCTAAGTAGTACTTAGAAGATTAATATAAGGTGAGGTATGAAACATTTGATTTTATCTTAAATTAAATCTCATAGTGATTTGTTCCTATAAAAGTTCAAAATATCATTTCGTCACATTGAGTAATATGTTGGCAGGGAAAGAAATGAAATTGTGTATTTAGTGCAAAAGCAGCTTACATTCTAGGGTACCAGTTTCTTTACTATTGCTCATTTTTAATATGCACAAAAATGATTGACAATGTAATTCATTTTCCAGTACTACTATCATTAATTGAGTAGAATTATCAAAAATAAAAATGCAATATTATCCAAACACTCATATACATTAATTTAATCCTGGAGCCTGCAAGGAAGTCCTGAACAAATTATTACAAAGCTGGCTTGATATAAGAGTTAGATCCATACTTTTCAGAATCGCTAAACTGATTGTTACCAATCTCTATGACTGTCAAGCCCAAATCAGACACCTAGAACCCCTGGGGGAGGAGTATGACCTAGAGAAGCATCAAATCCATAGTCAATTTTATAGTCATTAAGCTGATTGGCGACAAAAATATTGGGATAACTAAATACCCAGGCAATGCTATGTAATAAGCTTAATTCCATATACATTGCGAAGTTATCCAATAACGGAAATTATAATTTTTCTTGTGTGTGCAGTAGGAACTTATCTACATCAAGCAAAGTTATTACAATACTATTTTAATTAATTGTTACAACTTCCCTGAGCAGAACTGCCAGTCTTTTGACACTGAAACAATTAGAATTAAGATGATCTTGTAGAAGATTTCCGGGCTGTTGGCCATGGTCTTGAGGCTTGTAGTTCCCCGACATTTTGTTATTGGGTGAGGTAATCTAAACTTTTTCCAAAATTTCTTTAAGTATTGGCACATGCACACAACAATTCTGCAGAACTTTGAAGAAATCATTGCATACATGAATAAATATTTAACAATAGTAAAAAAATGTTATAAGTATCGTTGCAAAACATGTAATATAGTACAAAATCTTAGTAAAGACAGAAAAAGTACATGGAGCAATAGTATTACAAGAATGCAGTACAGAAAAATCATAGGTAAAGGTATTCTAAACTTGAGTGTTTCAGTTTGTCATAAAAAATCTTTTTCAGCCTTGACCAACAACTTTCTAATGCATTATTATAATTTCCATTATTTGAATTAAAATGAAATTCCTTCTTGTACTCCAATTTTAACATATATAAACTAAATACAGATTTGATAAAATCTCCCACATTACTACTTATTCTTAAATTATGACTGAGCTCAGTAATATGCAAGCATTATAATGGCAACTTAGCTGTAAGTCAATAAAGTATCATTTCTCTTAACATTTCTGGTTCAAAACACACTCGTGAATGTGTTTAGCAAATGCAGAATTTGGAAAAATTTTAGTTTACCTTCCCTAATAAATTTTGCCCTACAGAATATTAGCGCGCTTCTGCAAAAGTTTAGGCTATAAAGTAGTCACTAGATGATATCACATATCTGTAAGGTCCTACAAAAAGTTTATAGAGTTGTCGCTGGCTCAACAGTATATTAGCTTTCCCTTGATTTTCATTTTATATTAATGTAATACATCTTCAACGAATGCCGTCTCATAGAATTCCAAAAGTCATGCTTCGTTACTGCCCCCAAGGCAAAAGATCGCTGGGATGTCCAAAAAAGCACTGGATGGAAAATTCCCCTTTGAGTCCGTAACAGGCCACACGGCCTAATACTTGCATGATGATGATGATGATGATGATGATGATTCATGTAATACTGTTGCTCTATGTACTTCTTCCGTCTTCACTAACATTTTGTAATATTTAAAATGATTTTCAATGATACTTGTAACATTATTTTATAATTTTTACGTATTTATTTATTTACGTGAAACACGGTAACATTACGATATTATTGTGATACTTGTTATTTTCCCTCCTCCTCCAATGTTGTCACCATCATCAACTCAATTACACTATTTTTGTTAGGTTAGTGTTAGTGTACACTTCAGTAAATAATATGCATGTAATTTATTTTGTTAGGTTAGGAAGGGATAAGTTTGTGTGCATCCTTTTTCCAATAAATGTTTGGGAATTTATTTCAAAGGTTGGTCAAATCAATTTCACAGCTATGTGCTGCCATCTGGCGACAGCTCTATAAACTTCCTGTAGACTTCAAAGATATGGGGTTCTACCTAGCGACAACTCTATAAACTCATGCACATGCGCACCGTTATTCTGTAGGACTTAGAAAATGTATTGGGAAAGCTAAACTACTGTTTTTCCATTGTCGCTAAATGGAATCATGTAGGCCTACCGGTAGCTATGAAATAAATTCCCAAACATTAGAAATGGATGTACACCAACTACCCTCTTCTTAATCTAAAAAAAAAAATTCCATTCCATATTATTTAATGAAGAATACACTAAACTGATGCACACTACATTGTCCCATAGGAACCTAACAAAATGGAGTGAACATCCATTTCTTAAAATATATTTTTGAATGTTGGTCATACCGATTTCACAGATATCTCCACCATCCAGCGCAAGTTTCGGAAAAACAGCAGTTTAGCTTTTGCAACAAATTTTCTAAGTCCTAAAGAATAACAGCATGCACATGTGTATGAGTTTACTGAGTTGTCGCTACGTGGAACCACATATTTTTGCAGTTCTACAGAAAGTTTATAGAGCTGTTGCTAGATGGCAGCACGTGGCTGATGGCCAATCTTTCCAAATATTATTAGAAATGGATATTCACTAACTTTTTACTTCCTAACATAAAAAAATAAATTACATGCATATTATTTATTGAAGTGTACACTAACCTATCAAATATAGTACTAACCTAACAAAATTAGTGTAATTCAGTTGTTGATTGTGGCAACATTGAAAGAGGGAAAATAACTTGTATTACAATATTGTCTTAGAATGTCATAATGTCACCATGTTTTGCATAAATAAATATGTAAAAATTGTAAAATAATGTATCGCTGAAAAAATATTAAAATATTACAAAATGTTAGTAAAGACAAAAGAACTACATCCATCCATAGTAATTCTGCCCGAGGGCAGATCTTTCACTGCAATCATAGCATTTTCATGCTATGTTTTGCAGCTTTACTAGGGAATTATAGGTGTGGTAGCTTCCCGTTGCTTTCCACACCAGTGACGGATGATGATGATGGTCGGATAATTTTCGGGGCTCGTTGGGCCCTAAACTTCCTGACATTTGTCTTACAGGTGAGAAAAAACAAAAAAAAAAACCTCACCCAGGAGCCTGTCCTGACCACAAATCGAACCCGGGCCCGCTGCATGACAAGGCAGGAATATACTGTGGAAAATCAAGGGAAAGCTTGGAAAAACTGCACTTAAACTACCGTGAAATATTTTCCAAGTCCTATAGAACAACAGTGCGCATGCGCCAGAGTTTATAGAGCCAGCAATAACCCACAATCAAACCACATATTGATTATCATCCTCGATTACTATCTGTCGCTATGAAATTTAAATGATCAATATTTGTAATAAATCCCCAAATCTATGTTAAAAAATGTATTAATAATAATAAAATTACCAAACGTTAATTAAAAATAGGTGTACACTTACTTATCACTCCCTAATGCTGATTAAACCAGCGATAACCCAAAACGGCTATAGAAAAATCATAGATTAAGTAATATACTCTGTGAAGAAAATAGCAGTTAGCATCACAATATTGTCTAACAGTGTCATAATATTATGATTTGCATATTTAAATAAACACTTCAAAATTGTCTAATAATATTATAAAAATTGTTTGAAAAGTTTAAAATATTAAATAATGTTAGTAAATACAGAAGAAGAGCTATAGTTTACAACAATATAACTGAAAAATCAAACGCTAGTAGAAGTGCAGTTGAGCCGAAAGCTTATCTGCTGCTGAGTGTTTGCACATGCGCACAACGATTCTAGAACTTTGAAGAAAGCATTGCTTACATAGATAAGTATTTAATAATTGTAAAAAATATTGTTGCAAAACGTTTAAAATAGTATAAAATGTTAGTAAAGACAAAATAAGTACATAGAACAACAGTATTACAAGAATGTAGTATGGAAAATCAAGTGGAAATTAATCTAATGTTTAGCTCAGAATTTTATACAGTGGTTGAACAAAACAATGTCATACCCTTCCTATACATCACTATTGTAAAAACTCATATTAAATGAACGTAACCTAACCTCTGTGAATGACAATTCAAAGAATAATGTTGTAATAACTGTTTCAATGTCAACATACACAATCATAATCCTGAGTAACAGGTAGTATAAAATGGCCAATATTTCATTACAGCATAAATTGTAATATTCAGAATTTTGAAAACAATATACAGGTAAAAAATTGAGCTAATCTTCCACAATTAAAGCCAGCCAAGAATCCTTTTCTTAAAGTAAAATAAAACAGCATCCCAAATAGATTATCTGAATTCTATATTTAAATGTGAAGAGAAGTTGTTTTATCTGCTAGAGTAAACTTAAACTTGACAAAAAAGTAAAGTATATTTTTCAAAACATCATGAAATGTTATATATCAGTATTTAAGGGAGGAAATGAGATTACGAGTATTTGAGAATAAAGTTCTTAGGAAAATGTTTGGACCAAAGAGAGATGGAACAGACAGGTGAATGGAGAAGACTACTTAACAATGAACTACATGGTCTTTATAGGAAGCCAGATATAATAAGAACAGTTAAGTCCCATAGACTGCGATGGGCAGGACATGTTGCGCGTATGGGGAATGAAAGACGTGCATGGAAACTTCTTGTAGGAAAGCCAGAAGGAAAACGCCCAGTTGGTAGACCAAGAATGAGGTGGGAGAACAACATTAACTATGATTTGAGGGAAGATTATACAGGAAATGATTGGAAAGCATTAGCTCAGGATAGGGATGTATGGAGAGCTTATGTCCGCGCGGCCATGAACCTACGGGTTCGATAGTGCCAGTGAGTAAGTAATTAGAGCCTACTAATATAAGATTTTATTCAATTTGTAATCTGCGAAATTAAGAACCAAGAATGTTTCAACGTACCTTCAAAATAATAAAACGTAACGATCAGTTTATAACAGCAAGTTCGATATCCAACAATTAATTAAACTAGTATTGTTGGAAAATCAAAAATGAAATTGATTTAAATTTCGGTATTTCATAAACATTCATACTTCAGTTGTAAGTAAATTTCTCAAACGAAATAACGTAACATTACAAGTAGAATGTAAACACAAAAATTTTGATCAATTCTCATGAACTGTGAGTTTTACATTTTTTGTTGCAATATAATACTTCACATCTAACATACAATAACCTATGCCGACAACTGCGGATAACTGCCTACGCACATAGAGCCATAGCATAGAGCTTTGACATCTCGGTTCTCTATGTTTGACATGGAGTGAATGACCATCGGTGACCATAGAGTAAGTAAATTTACCTACGTTTTACACAGTGTAGCCAAGCCACGACCGCTAAATATTTGATTTTCGAGATGTTTGATTTTTTTTGGCGGAACGTTCGAAATTTCTAATATTGGGAACGAAAATAAAATAAAGCAAATATTCAGTTAGCTTCTGTTAAATACAATTTGTGCACTTATAAAAGTAAATCCGATCTATAAGGAAAGTAAACTGTAAGTTAAATATAAACAAAGAATAATAAAAATATGAGAATGTAGCAAACCTGAAATAAGAAGTTAAAGTGGCACAGCATCTGTACTCTAAAAAAAGTAATAGGAATTCTATCCCATCGTGCCACCTACATAAATTCAAATAAAAAATGGGAAAATACACAATTTATTGTTCCAGTATGTGAATAATTACTTGAGAGAAATATATGTTGATTTTTCAAAAAAAAAAAAAAATGTGAGAAATGCCTTAAAAACGAAGTGAGCTCAAAGTAACCTAAAATCACGATATTTACAATATGTATTAGTCATTGCTCAGATAGTGTATTCAAGTTATCACAAAAGCATGCTAACAAACAAAATCTGATGTATGCTAACTCACATATTTTCTCACCCTAACTTGGCCACTAATGTAGGTGGACTCCTGGGATAGAAACCCCTTATTTATGTGAGTGAATATGTTGACAATTGGGTCTAGTGGGAACGTGTGTTATTACATTGGGCAACATGACACTAGCAGTCACTTGTTCTCCGATTGAATATACATAGGCGATACAGTGGCATAGAAAAGCCAATGAAAAGATACTGAACTCAACATGTCCTATTTTCAAGGTGATAAAATGGATTGTATTGATATATAATTTTAATAATAAAAAGTATGAATTGCACTCAATATGCATAGAGTCCTCACATTGTGCTTATATTAGCATGTATGATACTGTTAAGATGGAAGAAGAAGCAGTGCGTCACCATGACAGAACAACGAAGTTGAAAATTCTGACAATGAAATAATTATTCCGAAGCCAGTCTAAAAAGAAGACAAAATATGCATGGGCGTAGCCAGCATTGGATTAAGGGGGGTGCAATTATTTTTTCAACTGTATACCTTCTGGGTACAAATGAAGAAATCTTCTCTTCTTCTTAAACTTAATTTGTAGGATTTTCATCCTGTTTATTTCCAAAAATCACTCCTCGGAGGAAGACGTACTGGATGTGCATTCACTGTCTATCCATCTCTTGGCTGGTCTTGTTCTTGTTCTTCTCCCATCCATTGGTCTATCTTCTTTAGCTCTTTTTGCAAGAGCTAAAGAAGAATGAAGAAATCAAATATACAAAATACTATCTTAATTTTTTAACTAATCTCAATAATTTCAGAAGAAAACTACAGTGCTATTGAAGAAGAAATATGAAGAATATTAGTGAAATAATTACAGACTTTTTAGGCTTTGGCATATTTAATTTTTTGTCAAGATTACTTCTTAATTTGTATACTTAATTGTATTGAAACTATTAGCTTTATTTTAGCTACTAATAAAGTACAACAACACACACAGTTGGACTTGCCTTTTCGTTTGAGAACATTTTTTTAAGTACGTTTTGTTTGAATTTTTCAATATAATTTCTAATAAGTTTTTTGTGCAGACTGAGCATACACAAGCCATTAAGGCATTTTTCTGTCATTATAGAACGACACCATGTCATCACTCTTCTTAGGGTGCTAAAAGTGCGTTCAATCAATGTTTTAGTTCATGGTAAAGACAGGCATGTTACAACAATTGGTTTTTTTGATGGATGGGAAAAAAAATCTCACTCGTCCACGATGTTAACGAAATCACCTTCTTTATCCTTGTCATTTCGTTTCATCCACATATGGTGTCATAGTTTAATTTCGATGGACAAACCTTCGATTTTATAATACTCTGAAATTTTGCTCGCCATTGCTTGGGCATATTTCAGAGATGTTTTTAGGTTCCTAGGGTGCAGCATTTTAAGCCTTTTGGATATTAGAAGGTTCCCATCTGTCTAGAAAATAGGACATGAGATATCAGTCAGGTTGTCAGATCTGCATGACGGTCACCTTTACCCCAAAACAAATGTCTGGTACTCATTTCTGCTTGGAAGCTGAGTTGATCCCAGGCCCTTGGTGTCTCCAGAAGGTTTAAGGCAGTTTGAAGAACCTGATTCCATCAGGACTCAAAGACCCGATCTCTGGCTTTGTAGCATATTGTTTTAACCAACTATGCTGTGGCATGCCCCTCATTGAATTAATATAACTTTTTTTATTATTTTTAAATTTCCCACTTGTGCTATTTGAATGATGACAGTGATATAAATTTCAATATTAATTCCATTTATTAGAGAAAGGAAATTTTATTAAATTATGTATGTCAGAAAAGTTATCAAACAATTATCACTTTTATTTTGATGTTCTAGTTTTGTTGTACTGCACTGTAAAAGTTACTAGATGTACAAATCACTGTTTTATAGCATCTCTTCTTTATAAATAATCAGTTTTTTGGCTCGGCATACATGGGAGATTTAACACTTGATTGGATTTTGTTTTACTGTAGCATTGAAATGATACATTTTCAGATATTGTTATGGAAGTTATTTATTGAGTCTTTGTTAAGACAATAGTTGCAGAAACAGAGTCTGATCTATAGTCATGGTTTTACAATAATTTTATTCAGTTGATAGCAAAAAATGAGATCTGAGTCACTAGCACATTTTTTAAATATGTTTAGTTTCCATGAAGACTGTAAAAAACTGTAAAATAATCATAGAAATTGTTCAGACTTTATTTTTGCAGTTAACAGTCAATGATTTCAGTTTTAATATTGTAATCATGCAGCTTATGGTTCAAACTTAGTTTTTGCATTTACTGATTTTTTCATAACTATAAAAAAACTAAAAATTCCACGGCTGTTGGATAAAAAACTAAATGCGCTATAACCACAGTTTTATAATAATGTCATTGATTTTCAGTTTCTTATGGTTGTCATGAAAACTATTAAAAAACTTTGAAATCATTGTCATCATTCAGATTTTGTTTCTGCAGACAAGCTATATGAATTTTTAATATAATTGAGGAGTTGAATGGAATATGGGCACAAATAAAAAAATATACGTTTTGAGATATTAGCAATTGATATATAACTAAATGTGTAACTCTGTTGTTTATTTTAATTGATACAATCAGCTACTGAACCTGCTGTAATCGAGATATCGAAACAAAACTTTTCAGGTTGACCAACTACAAAATGGCAAGTCCAAAAATGCATTGAACGGAAAAAGGGCAAAACATGAGTTATGCTCATATTCTATTCAACTCCTCAATTAATAATTGAGTTAGAAATTTAACACCACCACATAATTGTAGATTTCTCGAAGACTAGTTTCGATATTACTGTCTACCATCTTCAGCTCTATTTTAAATATAGAGGTGAAGATGTTACACAGAAATATCAAAACTAGTCTTTGAGATATCCACAATTATGAGGTGAGGTGTTAAATTTCTAACTCAATATTAATTAAAATAAACCTTATAATGTCAGTTTCTTAAATATTAATGAAAATAATAATACAATGTTGATGAATTTTATAACTTAAATGACATATTTTAATATTTTATTGTTAATGATGATGCTATATATTTTTAAAAGTCTTAGTCAATCAATTACCTAACTATTCATTTATTTCTCTAACTAAATAACTATTGTAGTTAAAAAAATAAATAGTAGAGAAAAATGAAAACATAGAAAATATAAGGAAGCTCTATTTCTTTGCCTCATTATACAAATTATTGATTAATCACGAGGATCTGAACTACTCTACTGAATAATATTAATATTACAAAATAATTGGTCTCAATGTTAACTACTGTTTGAGTACAACACTGACTAAATTAACAACTTCATAAAGATCTGTAGACTCAATCTAGGTTGATATCTGGTTTGCCTGCAGGTTCTAGGCAAACCATCCCAAAATTGTTAGTTGATTTTTTGTAAAAATATGTAAATTCCAATGTCAATTGTTAAAGAAATTATAATAACAGTTGTTAAATATTCTGTTATTATTCTTAGAAATTATTTATATAATAATTAACAGCTGTTCCTTTTTATTGCTTAATAGTATGATCATTTTTTTAAAGTGATTCCATTAGGAGGCCCATGGAGTAGTAGAAGGTTTCTAGACAATCGGCATGATATGTCAGTCAGGTTGTCAACCTGTGTGATGGCTGCCTTTACTCCCAGAACAATTCATTTCAAATAGAGGCCGAATTGACCCCAGGGCTTTGGTGCCACCAAAAGGTTTAAGCCAATTTAAAAATCCTGATCTCATTTGGACTCAAATCTCTAATCTTCTGGATTACAGCATACTGCCTTAACCAACTATACTCCCAGTATATTGATATACTGTATTGTTAATAAAATATATCTCCTCTTTAAAACAAGAAATTATTACTTTATTTAAATAATGTTGTGTCACTTGGCAACCCTTGTTGAAAGGTAACTACCCTTGTGGTATTATTATCATCATCATCATCATTATAATAATACTACTGCCTATAATAATAATAATAATAATTAGCAAGATTATTATTTTTATATAAAAAATCATACATATTTAAATAATTATATTAGGTAGTGTGTTCATTGATAAATTCAAATTAAAAGCATAAACAGGCCTATACTAGTATTTCAACAAAATAAAATATAAATTAAAAAAGTATTAGCAGGCATTGTGACAAAAATAAACATATTATCTATCCATAGTGATTCTGCCCAAGGGCAGGTCTTTCACTGCAATCATAGCATTTTCATGCTATGCTTTACAGCTTTACTAGGGAATATGTTATTTATAATATATTTAATAATTAGACAAAATCACAATATACATTAATTAGTTAAGATAAAATCAACATTGGCACCTAAAATCTTCTTTAAAAATTGTAAAATAAGCTCTAAAAATATTGCTTTAGGCTTTTAAAAATGTGTAATTTCAGATAACAACAGCAAAATGGATGTAAGAATTATCAATTTAATAAAGCAAATAATTTTTCTTATTATAGACTGCGATGGGCAGGACATGTGGCATGAATGGAGAATGAAAGACGTGCATGGAAGCTTCTTGTAGAAAAACCAGAGGGAGAACACCCAGTTGGTACACCAAGAATGAGGTGGGAGAATAATATTAACTATGATTTGAGGGAAGTAGATTATACAGGGGATGATTGGAAAACATTGGCTCAGGATAGGGATATATGGAGAGCTTATGTCCATGCGACCATGAACTTACGGGTTTGATAGTGCCAGTGAGTTAGTTAGTTATTCAATGCCCCAGGTTGTCATTTCAACATTACTAGTGTTCTCTCTTGGCATTGGCTTAATTGTAACCCACTTCTGAAGTTGGGGTGCCTAGTTGACAGAGTTACATTACCCGATGATATGATGGGTGATAAAAGGTAATGAAGCACCAGGAGAGTTGTTAACTTGAATTCCAGACCATGGGCAACCACAGGAATAATTCCCTTTAAGGAAAAATTCCTATGGTTTGACCGGGAATCGAACCCAGGACCTCATGAACAGTAGTCAGGAATGCTGACCACTAGCCCATGAGACTGGTCAAGCAACTAAATATAATTCACTATATTAAATCTATTTATTTACCATAAAGTGAAATTGTCATATTTTACATTATTTAATGCTGTAATAAATTCTGGAAAACTCTGGAAATTTCTAGAGATCTTGAAATGATGAAGTGAGATGAAGTATGTAAATTTAATTTAAAAAGATAATTTGAAAAATAATAATAATAATTATTATTATTCCATGGCACGACAGGCCTAGAAGGCCCTTAGCCTACCAGCCAGCTGCTGGCCTCACATCCACATGTGTCAATCACAGAGGTAGATGATCATCTAGCCAGTGTAGGGGTGATATGTGGTCAGCATGTCAAGTCCCCCAGCCATTATAGCTGGTTTTCTCAACCTGAAACCACTACTTATTGTAGCTACCCAAATGCTTCATGATGCTGGGTGGACACTGGTCCATGAGAAAATTTCTTCCCCCATGGAGACTCGAACCAGCGCAAGTCCCACAGTTCTCCGACAAGGCTTCCTGCCTTAACCACTTGGCTATGACATGGGACTAATTTGAAACATAGTAAATAAAAAAGAGGCAATTTTAGATGTAAAAAAAAACATAAACTAGGCACTAATGGGTAAAATATGCATTTCATGCAGAGATAAACTCTTCCAGATGGTATAAAATTTCATGAAACTTGTACCTACATCATTAGTTATTATTTATTTTCATTCAAGAAAAGATAGGTATAAAACTTAAGATGCAAGGTCTAGTTATAATGCATGTCACTGTTTGTTTATACATGCACCTAATGTGTAGTTACAATGTTTCAAATTACATATTCAAAATATCAGGTAATGATTTTACTCGTTTTATCTTAGCTAAAAATTTATTGAGTATTCTTAAGAAATGGTCAATGATATTCGATAGATAAAACTAATCTTGTCAAGTAATATTTCAAAGAAAGTTACACTTGATAAGACAGCTGTCTCATTTATGGTGAAATTAAATGTTTCTTACCTCTCCTCATATGAGAGGGAAGAAGAAGAGTTTCTTCCGATCGACATAACATCCATCGCCAAGAAAGTGCTGACGATGAGACCGCTGTGGTCTCGAAATCGCAATCTACTTACAAAATATGAGGAGAGGTAAGAAACTTTTAATTTCACCATAAATAGAAACCTCACAGTGATTAATTCCTATAAAAGTTAAATAAAAGCTGTCTTATTATCTGAAATATGTTTTTTCTCAATTGCTGAGTCCTTAAAATGCCTTGCAGTATTAATATATTTTTTATGTTGAATAAAGAATAATAAGTTAACATTAAAAACATATAATAATATCTTTCAGCAGAACCATTATCACATAATACATTATTTACAATATTATTTTTGTACAGTACTCAGAAAGCTTTTAACTGATTAAATATAGGGTAATAGTATTTTTTTTTTGTCTAGTGCCACCAGATTGTCTTTTATGACATTTCTGGCTTTCTCCCCTGGCATTGGCGGAATTGTAATCCATTTCTTAGGTTGGGACATCTGGAAGGTGGAGTTACATTATCCTGATGATGTGGTGGGTGATAAGTGATAATGAAGCACCAGGAGAGTTCTTAACCTAAATTCCAGATCATGGGCAACAAGAGGAATAATTCCCTTTAAGGAAAAATTCCCATGGTTTGGCCAGGAATTGAACCTGGTACCTTATGAACTGTAGTCAGAAATGCTGACCACTAGCTCATGAGGCTAGTCGGGTAATAGTATTATAAGAGCACAGATATTAGGTAAAAATTTTTATGGTAAATGCAATCAAAATATTTTATGGATTTTGAGTCACAAAGTGCAGACATGAATAAAATATTATCTATAGAAGTTAATTCATACATTAGATTACTACATCCTCCATACGTGTCCCCTTATGGGAGATTATTTCAATGATTACGAGTATTGGCTTTATTTTCAAGTGTATTTTTCTCTCTCTTCATGGCAACAGGCTAGAAGGCCATTGACCTACCAGTTACCTGCTGGACTCACATCCACATGTATCCATCATAGAGGTGGACGATTATCCAGCCAGTATAGGGCTGATGTGTGTGGTCAGCATATGGTTCTCCCAGCCATTATAGTTTTTTTTAATATGGGACTGTTACTTATTGTAGCTACCCAAATTCTTCATGGTGATGCACAGACACTAGTCCCATACTGATAAAAATTCCATGAGTGAATTTTTTCCCTCATTGGGACTCGAACCAATGTAAATCCTGTAGCTATACACCAAAGCATCATGCCATAAACTGTTCGGCTACAGCATTGGATTTCATGTGTATTTAGGAGATGTGAAATGGAACAATTTGGTATTTTTTGATTAAATATGTCTACACAATATCTCCCTGTAATATTATCAATTCTCATTTTGTAACATAAAATCAAAAATATTTTTTTCATTGTGTCTATTTTAATTTCATTTGTGTTAAGACCAATCATGTACTCAAAATGTCCATCAAGTAGGAACTCAGGGTAAATCAAGCAAATTTTTCAGCACATCTAATTTTATTAGTTTAGGGAGTATATTTTTCTTTTGTTACTTAAACCGTATATATATATATATATATATATATATATATCGTCGCTTAAGAAACAATACCGTATAACTAACAAAATACAAATTTTACACGAAATAAAACATTGTTTATTTTTCTCCTTAGTACCTATCGTAGCGGTTAAGGCACTGCGCTACAAGCCGGAAGGTCGAGGGTTCAAGTCCCAGTGGGTTCAGGATTTTTAAACTGACCCAAACCTTCTGGCAGCACTATGGCCCTGGGGTCGACTCAGCCTCTAACGGAAATGAGTACCAGACGCTTGTTCTGGGGTAAAGGCGGCCGTCACGCAGGGCTGACAACCCGGCTGGCATCAAGTGCTGATTGTCTAGAAATAGTGGGAACCTTAACCTCCCACTATCCCAAGGGCCTCCTGAGGCCTGTAGTGGGAATACTTTACTTACCTATAGATCAGTCCACCCAAACTTATTTGCATTGCGGGCCAAATGGAAGATACATGAACATGGTGGAGGCCAAAGGCCCTATTATTGCTGTTGTGGAATATAATTTATTTATTTGGCAGGTTTCAAAATGTTTCACATTTTCCTGTGCCCAATTAATCTATGTACTGTCATTCTCCTTCACATCTCTCTGCCATTCCAATCTCCACCGACCAATCATTTTTCTCTCATGCTGCTCAAAATATCATCAATCCACGTTATTTTGGCCGTCCTTATTTTTATCAAGCGGCATACATTCTTGTATTCTTCTTGGGAATCTGTCTTCTGTCATTCTTGTTACGTGGCCATACAATTTTGTTTATTATTATTGTTATTATTATTAGCATATATTGTTATATTGTAATAACATATATCACAAGTTCTTGTTCCATTACTGATAGACTAATATTATAGGTCTAACCCTAAGCATATTTTAATTTATTAGAATGCTACAGGACTACAAGGGCCTGATAGAAAGTGTTGGAGGGCCGTATCTGGCCTGCGGCCGTAGTTTGGTCAGCCCTGCTATAGATTGAAACCATTGTATCTATAAGTTTAGCGAGGTCATGGTACAAAATTTCATTCTAATCTATGTTTGAACTGAGCGCACTTCCTCAGTGATGCTAACAGTATAAAAATGTCAATTTGACCAAAAGTGTCAGTTACGCAGTGTTGTTTCTTAAGCGACGATATACAGTTTTGCTACAAGAAAACAAAGATCTGAACCATTAGAATGATTTTTAAATTTCGGCTTTCAGGTAAATCTCTATTTTTTAATGGTCAGATTTCCTGAATTTTGGAAGATAATTTACTCATTTTATTTCAAGAAAAAATATTGCACCAATCATTTTTTTTTTAATTTTTGCTTCAGGTGAACCCCCACTCCTAATGGTTCAATTTTGCTGGTTAATGAAATCAACCTTAGTTTTTAATTGATTCCTATATAATGAGGTTAGTTAAAGAAATTGTGGCTGCTAGAGCATTAATGGACACATATATTATATAATATTTTTCATGGTTATTTATAGTATCTATTATGTAAGATCAATGAAGATATGTAATATTTTTTAAATAAATCTTTTCACGAGAACAACCTCAATAACTTCATTTCTTCATAATGCGATAAGAATGGCAAAGGAAAAAGTTGTTACATTTCATACCTCATGTGTATTGCATAAAAATAAAGTCAGTATTCACAGTCATTATAAAGTATTTATCAAATAAATTATTGTATTCAAATGGTAAAGAGAAAAATTTATGCCTGAACCGGGAATCGAACCCCGAACCTTCAGCTTTCCGTGCTGATGCTCTAACCATTGAGCTAATCCAGGCTTCCTTCCCATCCAAGCATAAATCCTTCCTTTACCTTACTGTCTTGGTCCCACATTCAAATGCTATGAATCATCATTCACAAATACACAATGAATGGCTTCTACCTGAAGAAGACATGAAGGGACTCCACATAGCTATAGCATTATTTATTAAATTAATATTAAGAAGCTAAAGCTGTTACTATGATTGAAATAAGTATATTAGAGTACACTACTAAATTATTGTAATCAAATGGTAAAGAGAAAAATTTTTTCAGGCATAAATTTTTCTCTTTACCATTTGATTACAATAATTTAGTAGTGTACTCTAATATACTTATTTCAATCATAGTAACAGCTTTAGCTTCTTAATATTAATTTAATAAATAATGCTATAGCTATGTGGAGTCCCTTCATGTCTTCTTCAGGTAGAAGCCATTCATTGTGTATTTGTGAATGATGATTCATAGCATTTGAATGTGGGACCAAGACAGTAAGGTAAAGGAAGGATTTATGCTTGGATGGGAAGGAAGCCTGGATTAGCTCAATGGTTAGAGCATCAGCACGGAAAGCTGAAGGTTCGGGGTTCGATTCCCGGTTCAGGCATAAATTTTTCTCTTTACCATTTGATTACAATAATTTAGTAGTGTACTTTAATATACTTATTTCAATCATAGTAACAGCTTTAGCTTCTTAATATTAATTTAATAAATAATGCTATAGCTATGTGGAGTCCCTTCATGTCTTCTTCAGGTAGAAGCCATTCATTGTGTATTTGTGAATGATGATTCATAGCATTTGAATGTGGGACCAAGACAGTAAGGTAAAGGAAGGATTTATGCTTGGATGGGAAGGAAGCCTGGATTAGCTCAATGGTTAGAGCATCAGCACGGAAAGCTGAAGGTTCGGGGTTCGATTCCCGGTTCAGGCATAAATTTTTCTCTTTACCATTTGATTACAATAATTTAGTAGTGTACTTTAATATACTTATTTCAATCATAGTAACAGCTTTAGCTTCTTAATATTAATTTAATAAATAATGCTATAGCTATGTGGAGTCCCTTCATGTCTTCTTCAGGTAGAAGCCATTCATTGTGTATTTGTGAATGATGATTCATAGCATTTGAATGTGGGACCAAGACAGTAAGGTAAAGGAAGGATTTATGCTTGGATGGGAAGGAAGCCTGGATTAGCTCAATGGTTAGAGCATCAGCACGGAAAGCTGAAGGTTCGGGGTTCGATTCCCGGTTCAGGCATAAATTTTTCTCTTTACCATTTGATTACAATAATTTAGTAGTGTACTTTAATATACTTATTTCAATCATAGTAACAGCTTTAGCTTCTTAATATTAATTTAATAAATAATGCTATAGCTATGTGGAGTCCCTTCATGTCTTCTTCAGGTAGAAGCCATTCATTGTGTATTTGTGAATGATGATTCATAGCATTTGAATGTGGGACCAAGACAGTAAGGTAAAGGAAGGATTTATGCTTGGATGGGAAGGAAGCCTGGATTAGCTCAATGGTTAGAGCATCAGCACGGAAAGCTGAAGGTTCGGGGTTCGATTCCCGGTTCAGGCATAAATTTTTCTCTTTACCATTTGATTACAATAATTTAGTAGTGTACTTTAATATACTTATTTCAATCATAGTAACAGCTTTAGCTTCTTAATATTAATTTAATAAATAATGCTATAGCTATGTGGAGTCCCTTCATGTCTTCTTCAGGTAGAAGCCATTCATTGTGTATTTGTGAATGATGATTCATAGCATTTGAATGTGGGACCAAGACAGTAAGGTAAAGGAAGGATTTATGCTTGGATGGGAAGGAAGCCTGGATTAGCTCAATGGTTAGAGCATCAGCACGGAAAGCTGAAGGTTCGGGGTTCGATTCCCGGTTCAGGCATAAATTTTTCTCTTTACCATTTGATTATAATAATTTAGTAGTGTACTCTAATATACTTATTTCAATCATAGTAACAGCTTTAGCTTCTTAATATTAATTTAATAAATAATGCTATAGCTATGTGGAGTCCCTTCATGTCTTCTTCAGGTAGAAGCCATTCATTGTGTATTTGTGAATGATGATTCATAGCATTTGAATGTGGGACCAAGACAGTAAGGTAAAGGAAGGATTTATGCTTGGATGGGAAGGAAGCCTGGATTAGCTCAATGGTTAGAGCATCAGCACGGAAAGCTGAAGGTTCGGGGTTCGATTCCCGGTTCAGGCATAAATTTTTCTCTTTACCATTTGATTACAATAATTTAGTAGTGTACTCTAATATACTTATTTCAATCATAGTAACAGCTTTAGCTTCTTAATATTAATTTAATAAATAATGCTATAGCTATGTGGAGTCCCTTCATGTCTTCTTCAGGTATTGTGTATTTGTGAATGATGATTCATAGCATTTGAATGTGGGACCAAGACAGTAAGGTAAAGGAAGGATTTATGCTTGGATGGGAAGGAAGCCTGGATTAGCTCAATGGTTAGAGCATCAGCACGGAATTCTGAAAGTTCGGGGTTCGATTCCCGGTTCAGGCATAAATTTTTCTCTTTACCATTTGATTACAATAATTTAGTAGTGTACTCTAATATACTTATTTCAATCATAGTAACAGCTTTAGCTTCTTAATATTAATTTAATAAATAATGCTATAGCTATGTGGAGTCCCTTCATGTCTTCTTCAGGTAGAAGCCATTCATTGTGTATTTGTGAATGATGATTCATAGCATTTGAATGTGGGACCAAGACAGTAAGGTAAAGGAAGGATTTATGCTTGGATGGGAAGGAAGCCTGGATTAGCTCAATGGTTAGAGCATCAGCACGGAAAGCTGAAGGTTCGGGGTTCGATTCCCGGTTCAGGCATAAAAAAATTTTTTCTCTTTACCATTTGATTACAATAATTTAGTAGTGTACTCTAATATACTTATTTCAATCATAGTAACAGCTTTAGCTTCTTAATATTAATTTAATAAATTATTGTATTTTTGAGAAACCTTACATTTGTTCCCAGGAGCATTTTTATATAAATTTACCCTATGGAATTCATAATTAAAATCTATACACTTACATTACTTCCAATCTGTATGTATAAAGTAAATTTTAAATCACAGATATTTTGTGTTTTAAGCTACAATTTGAAAGGTTCTAGGTTCAAACCCCAGTCTGAACATATAATTTTTCTTTTCAAATATAATTTAATAGTTTAAGAAAAAGATTTGTACTCATGCTAAAATTTGCACCAGAGGTGTACAGAAAAATAAAGTCAGAAATTCTCATGAATACTAAATGGACTATGTTATGTATCAACCAACTAAGCACCATTAAAAAAAAAAGAAATTTTTATGCTATCTGTTGCATTGGCTCATGAAGTAAGTGTATGCACACTTTTAGCATCAAATCTTTAAATAGAGCCTTATTATTAAAGAAAAATGTAAATGCCATTGGTCCTATCAGAGATTCTGTGTTTTGATTTAATTTTGGAAATAGTTTCATTAAGATATTTAAATATCTTTGGCTATGAAACTAGATCTTCATAAATGCTAATTTTGCATCATGCAGCTAAGCGTTAAATGTTCCCGCTCTTAGAATGTTGATGCATAATTAAGTATATTATCATACAAGTAGTCCACCGCTGTGAAGGTAGCGTGCTGCCTTGTCACGCAGCGGGCCTGGGTTCGATCCCCAGTCGGGGCAGATTTCTGGGTGAGGTTTTTATCGGGGTTTTTCCTCACCTGTAAGACAAATGTCAGGAAAACTTTAAGGCCCAAACGGTTCCCAAAATCATACGGCCATCATCATCATCCTTATCATCATCATCATCCTTCATCGGTGTGGAAAGCAACGGGAAGCTACCACACCTACAATTCCCTAGTAAAGCTGTAAGCATAGCATGAAAATGCTATGATTGCAGTGAAAGACCTGCCCATGGGCAGAATTACTATGGATGTATCATATAAGTTATTATCAAGTCAGAAATAATTAAATAGCTCTTGCTAGAGTTTAAAATATAAAAAAAATTAAACATATTTTTCTCAAAATTTACACAATGATATGTAGCTAGTTGATGCATAACACTGTCAAAATATACTTGGTCTTGTGAAAAATCAACACAAGAGAAATATTTATGTATGGGTCAATATTACCTTAGGTAGCCATACATAAACCTAAGATCTACGTAATTTTTTTCCTTTAAAAATAATTTGATATAACAGAATGTGGTTATTGGAAACTATATCATTAAAAAAAGATTTACTTTCTCTATGTGTGACAACAAATCAACAATTTTTAGTTGTTAACAAATAGGTTTTAATCAATAGTTTGACTATCGGTATTATGTCTCTTTATTCTCATAATTATATCAATACTTATTGTCCACTAAATTATTTTGTAAGTGATTTGAATAATCCATTAGAAAACAGGACAAGTTGACCACAATTTATTATATCTAGTCTTTCTGGAAGGCAACTTCACACTAAGTTTTTAAGGATGAAACTACATATCCTTGCAGTTTTAAAAAAAGTGTGATAGTAAAAATAATAAATATTAATAGGCCTACTCATTAATACTGCATAAGCATATTTAAATGCAATAAAAGTTTTCTCCTGAGTATAGGTGGCTTTTCTAATGCTATATTATAAATTAACACTTTCCAGAATTGGACATAGTTTTAATTAACACTTAAACTTGGACTTGAACCCTGGATCTCTGTCTCTATGCATCAGTATGATACTAGTTACATCATTTGAGCTCCAATATGAACATCAATAATTCTTTCCTTATACAATTCTCTTTCATCCAAAGGCCAATAGCCATCACTACCAACAACGCATATGACAACTTATATTTAAAGTACTTTTACTGAGAATTTATACATTACTTTTAAGCAGTAAAGCTTCATATTTTGATGTTATATTTTAAATTAACATTTTCCAGAATTGGACATAGTTTTATTTTAGGAAGACAAAATTATATTTGAAAAGAAAAATATACGCCTAGACTGGGGTTTGAACCCAGGACCTTTGACTTTCTATGTCAATGCTCTTCCATCTGAGCCACCTAGGCCTCCAATCTAAACGTGTATTTTTCTCTTACACATAGTTAATTCCCTAACCCCAAATGCTACGAGCCGTTGCTACGATTTTTGCAAATGGCGGCTTCTTTGTTAAGAAGACTTTTTATTGGGAATTTAAACATTACTTATAAAGCCAGTAGTGCTCAGATGGAAGAGCATTGACATAGAAAGTCAAAGGTCCTGGGTTCAAACCCCAGTCTAGGCGTATATTTTTCTTTTCAAATATAATTTGTCCATCATTAAGGTGTTTAAAAACGAATAATATTAACATTGAAAGACAAAATTGTTGACATTTGTATCAAAGCTCGAATGGTGTAACTAGTATCATACTAATACAAAGAGTCAGAGATCCGGGGTTCAAGTCCCGGTTCAAGCAATAATTTTTCTTTCTAAAATAAAAATAGGTATCTTTACTTCAGCAGCTAATTTTATGAATTCATTTACTTGTACTATTAAGAAAAGATGAACAGAAACAATATGGTTTTACATGGTAATCAGTTACACACATACTTTGACTACCATATGAATTAATGCGACTTACAGTTCCAATCACATTTACAGTATTATTTCCTAAATAATGACGAATTGTAGCTTCAAACAGAGCATCTCCAGGTGTAGTCCTTGTTACAATTACATAATCTTTTAATCCTTTGTCTGTAATTTTCTGAGCCATATCTTCAAGAGGAAATTGAACATTAGCACTTTTCAGTTCTGCATATTTTAATTCTGAACATAATCCATAAGGCTTCAACATATTATTTAGATATTCAACTAATACTAATGACATTTTCATAGCTATAGGATCCTCTATAGGCAGTGGTTCACTTTTTTGACAGGTGCACCAATGTTTTTCAATACCAGCTACTTCACAATTCCGATTTTTAGGCACAGAAAGAAATAAACTTATTGCCCTAGGTTTTGGTTCCATTTCACTTAAATCTTTACTTCGTTTTAATATAGTTTCCTGTTCTAATTGTTTGAGATCTACAATGTCATATAATGTTTTATAAATATCAAAAGGAGTTGTAAGGCGATACTTATTTTTACGTAGGTTTGCTATAGCAGCAGGATACTGTTCTTTGAACCAATCAGGAAATACAAAAAATACAAAAGGTAATCTTTCCTCTAATCTTCCTTGATAAGTTTCACGAATATCCCCCCATCGAATTCCATGGTCACTCATAAATATAAGTAATGTGCGATTCAATGAGCCTGAATCTATTAATTGATTAAAAAATTCAGCAAACTTATCATCTCCTAAACTAGGATAATTTAAATAATCATGTGTAAGACTTGTAACCCAAAAGAATGCAAATGATTCTTTAAATGACATTGTTAATGCATAATTTTTAATGTAACGAAGCAATGCAACATAAGTCATTTCTGAACCGAGGCACACTCTAGCATATGGATCTTTTTTATATCCAATATCTTCTTCACTAGTTCTCATAATTGTTCTTATATAATAATCAGTTGGTTGTTCTTGAAATCCAAGTTTCATGTATGTAAATAGACCAAATTCTGAAGTATCCTCTCCAAAAGCTGTTCTAAACCCTATCTCCTTAAAGTTTTTCCAAATCCAATTGCATTTATCAAAAGTAGTATTTTTAAACCAACAGGATGTTTGTGATAATTCGGATTCTGTAAGACCAGATAGAACTGGTACCAAATTCAAGAAAGTATTATCTGCTACTTTATTGTATCCTAGTAATTCAATGGCATCCATGTTTTCTAAAACATTTATGGTTTTTGGCATCTGTCGATGTAAATTAATTCGAGATACAGAGTCCATTCCAACTATTAGAACATTCAACGTTTCTTCATTTTTAATAGATGAATTTTTCTTCATTTCTTGACATCGTTGCTCAACTTCGTCTTTGTATGGCACAAAGGCATGATAATTTCTATGTACTTCTGTACCATTCACTTTACAAATTACCTTCACAAACTCCTCTCCCACATTTATGGAGTCATTGAATGGTATACAGTAATTAGCAAATCTGGAAAAAAAAAAAAAAAAATTAATTTCAGCTCAATCTGATTTCATAAGTTATACTATCATTTAAAAAATCAACAACATGCAGTATTTGATATAGGACAACAAATTGATAATATTATAGCATAGAATGTATTTAAAAAATGTAATCCCTGTCCACATTCAACCCAAATGACACTTCCTCTTCATATAATCTATTCTACATTCCTCGAGGCAGAAGATCTGTGGGTCGACCTTTTTGGAGATGGCGGGAGACCGTAACGGGCCACTGGGCCTAATACTTGAAAGGACGATGATGATGATGATAATCTATTCTACAATTAAATACTTTTATTATTAAGTATATTGGAACTGAAAACTTATTACAGTAAAAGCTCCTTATTCACAGGGGATATGATCCGTAAATATGCCATGAATACAGAATATGGAATGGTAATTTGTATGGGTATATAGGGGATACATTCCAAGGTTCCATGATAAAATAACAATTATCAAAATAAAATCAATTTAATGAGAGATTTTGAACAATTTATAATTATGTATTAATTATTAATGTCAAGCTTAGGCAAGGACTTAAAGAACTTAGTAATTTTTTCCTGTTTTGCTGCTTAAACGACTCACCAACAAGTAAATGGTCAAGTTTGAATCACTCTTTGTAAAAGCCACCTTGGCACGTGCCTGCAGTAAATAAAAGTTGCTGATGCTTAATAAAGGATATCTATAATAAATTTGGGAATTTTTAACATTATGAGGTTTTATTAATAAGAATAACATAAATTGTGAATTCTTCTTACCTCATACCTCTATGTTTTTTTAAACAGAGCACCGCAGTATTGGCGACCATCATCACCATCATCAGCTGTTATAGCAGGATTTTAATATCATAATAAGTATGGAAGTTAAAGTTAATAATTTTATAGTTTAAAATTTTTTTTTTTAATATTTATATATAACTTAAATAAAGAAAAATATCTAAATAATTCATTGTGTTCATTGTTGAATAAAAATATCTCAGTAACAATTAAAGAAATTGTATTACATAACAGTCTTTCTTAATAATGCTTTTAAAATTGTTTTAAGTCATTGTTGTCAGAAGGGGGCACGCCGTAGCGTAGTGATTAAGGCACTGGGCTACAAGTCGGAGGGTCGAGGGTTCAAGTCCCGTTGGGGTCAGGATTTTTAAACTGACCCAAACCCTCTGGCGGCACTATGGCCCTGGGGTCGACTCAGCCTCTAACGGAAATGAGTACCAGACGCTTGTTCTGGGGGTAAAGGCGGCCGTCACGCAGGGCTGACAACCCGGCTGACATAAAGTGCCGATTGTCAAGAAAAAGTGGGAGCCTTAACCTCCTACTACCCAAGGGCCTCCGGGCCTGTTGTGGGATCACTTTACTTACTTTACTTACATTGTTGTCAGAATTATAAATCTTTCTGTTATAACTGTAATAAAAACACCTGCTTAACTTATTATTTTTAAATAAAAGTATACTGAACTCTGATTGGATGTTAAAACAATTAACTTTTTGATTTAATAAATCAAATTTATACATTATATTAACCAATAGAATTTAAATATAAAATCATGTGATGTAATAATGTTCTTTAAAATTATTAAAAGAATTACACAGTCATTCAGCATACAACTTTCATCAAGGATAGAAGCAATAACAGCTCTCCTGATAAAATGTGATATTTAATACCAGAAGAATAGTTGATTCAAGAAAAGAAAAGAAAATAATTTAATTTTAATTGACGGTGAAGAATAATACCACCTATATTTACTTGATCTGCTGGGAAATTAAATAGTAAATAAATTTATAATTATTTCTACAAGAAACAGTTTTCAGTGATTGTGAAGTGTTTTCCTATCCTGTGTACCAACTTCCGACCCTAAGAATAGAATCCAGCTCTACCGAAAATTAAACCCAACCTGAACCAGTAATTCTTTTTGGGACACCAATCCTTCAAAATGTTACTACAACATCGGACATGAAGAGAGTTAGCTGCTTCAAAACATCGCCACAACATGGGAAAAAAATTACTTCTTCACTGTATGAGGTAAGAAGAATTCATGTTTCATTTTATTCATGTTAAAGGATACCTAATCCTTTTAATATACTGACTGGATCCACCGAATAAAGAAATTTTAGCTGCAAATACAGGAACTCTGTATCACAATTTTTTTAATAAAAATTTAATAATAAAAACGCGAATAACAGTATCATGAATAAGGAGCTTTTACTGTATTATTCTAATTAATATATAGTATACGACTCACTTTATTAATTGAAAAACCACATAATGTTATTTCCCATAATTAATTTATGAATAGATCCATGAATTTTGAAGTTCCTGGCAAGCAAAATTTAATTTCCAGGTTCATGAAATCAGCACAAGATGGCAGTTCCGAAGACGATGGTAATGACAAAATTTTAACAGTTGGAGTTTTGGTTAACAATGGAGGTGAGGACCTTTGAAAATGGTACTGTGAAAACGCGGAACATTTATAAGGTGAGATGAAAAAAAGACATTTATCTGACTCAATTTATATATACAAGTATATTGTATATTAACTCATAGTGTTACTTCCCACTGTAATTTTATTGATTCCTTCATCTAGCCTGAATTTTTTGTATAATATGTTCTACCAAAATTACGAAACATCAAGGGCATTTACTAATTAAGTCATCAATTCTGTAATAAATCAATGAATGTTATTTCTGTGGAATTTTCGATTCAAGTTCTTTTAATGACTAGTAGTTTATTAATGATATTGAGTTCTTTTTGATCATGATATTGAAAAATAATTAGCATAATTAAACTTACATTACTTTATTGTCAGCCATTTCACCTTTTTTATATATTGTAGTTCTCCAAAATGGTTCATAACAACACTCCAATTCTCTCTCATTTTTAATTTTAAGAGCTGCAAATGAGGAATTCAAGATGTAAAGTGAGGTAAGATTGGCTCCAACCACTAAGGGATGATATTTGTCACATTCTATTTCTTTTGGCTTCTTTATAAATTTCTTGATTGCAGGATCAAATGGATCCATATCTTGTATACGACATCCTGGTGTGTCAACCAGGAATCCAGATTTTATTTCTTTTAATATAGTACCTGAAATAAAAGTAATGTTATTAAATACTCTAATGCAGTCTTTATACAGAACTAGTCAGGACCATCCCAAGAGATAGACAAGATTGGTCTTGACTGGGGTGCTGATTGAAAAATCCCAGTCCAAGCATTAATTTTTCTATCTAAAATAAAAGCATGTCCAATTCTGGAACATGTTAATTTAAAATATAACATGAAAGTACCAGTATATAGAGATTTTGTTATAATTTAAGTACATTATGTTATTGAGACTTGAAAGCAAATATAAATTTTTCGCCCAATGGGTTGCTGATCCAGAGGAATATTATTGTGGTGTTCCTACTAATGTAGCACTTCCTCTACATTAAGGTGATGTGGTTATACTGCCAGTAGTCGGTCACCAGAGCTTCATTTTGTAATAGCAGTTGCACCACTAGCAGGTTGAGGATGGGATTTAGATAGGGGAAGTGATAAAACGCAAGTCACTATCCCTTGCAAAAGATCGCTAGGATGTCCAAGAAAAGCGCTGGATGGAAAAATTCCTCTTTGAGACTGTAACAGGCCACATGATCTAATATTTGCATGGATGATGATGATGATGATGATGTTATTGAGAATTGTCCATAAAGAAATACAATTCTTTAAATCTAGTTATTAATCAAGTGTTTAAAAACATATTAAACTCTACAGGACAATAGGCCTAGAAGGCCCACCTGACTGCTGGTATTCCATCCATATGTGTTAATCACAGACAATTATCCATCCAATGTAGGAGTGACATGTGATCAACATGTTGGGTCCCCCAGTTGTTAAAGATGGTTTTCTTATTATAGCTATCCAATTTCCTCACGATGCTGGGTGGGCACTGGGTCTCATAATGGCCAAATTTCAATGAAAAAATGTCTTCCCCCTGGGAGACTTGAACCAGTGCAAGTCCCCTAACTCTGCACCAAGGGCATCTTGCCTTAACCACTTGGTTACGGTGGAGGATTTTTAAAAACATATTATCAAACTGAATTTTTATTTCTAAAATATTTAATATTTTTATAAAGGTTTGTCTTGATGAGATTTTAAAATATACCAGTAATATTTAAGGCAATTCTTTTAGCTCTCCTTCTGATTTGGCTGTATCCAAAACAAATTATAAGAAAGTTCTAGAAATCTAGTATTTAAATCTAGCACCCAAACACTACAAAAAATAGAGAATAGGATCCATGAAATTATAAACAATTCAACTTACTTTGTAGCTCAATTTGCATAATTGATGGCTGGAACTGCAATTCTTCACAGACACTCAAAATGTAAAAAACAAACATGCAAACTGATAAAACAATGAAGAGTTGCCAGCGACCAAAATAACAGTTCTTAGTTTTCTTTGAAGGTTTACCACATATTTCAGGGTGAATTATCTGGACATGAGATGACTCCATCTATAAAATAAATAGATTAAATGTGATAAATATTGAAAATAATTTTTGGTTTTGTTTATTATTAACTATTTTGGCAGAAAAGTGCATCAGATTTAGAATCTGAATATGTAATTAATGTGGTGACCAAAATAATAGGTTTGAGTTCTTAAAATTGTTTATTCTGATAAAGGGAAAATAACCCTAAAATCTAGAAACTACCATTCATTTATACCCAGCCTCATTAGCAGTAAAAGGGTTTTTAGGTATTAAAAATTCAGATACATCGTAAATCACAATTGAGGTTATGCAGTAATTTTTTTTAAAAATATTAAAATAAGTACCTGATGTATTAGTCAGTGGATTTCTGTTTAAAAAACTTCGTCAATCAGTTAAAATCATGTAGGCCTTTCAGAACATGTTACATCTTTGGCATGTCATTAGGTACCTAAAATGGATTTCATGCCGAAGATGGAACATGTTCTGAATGATGAAAGACCTACATGGTTTTAACTAATTGACAAAGTTTTTTAAACAGAAATCCATTTTTAATAGAGGACGACTGATACATCAGGTATTTATTTTAATATTTTTAAAAATTAGGTTTGCCACACAAATAGTAGCTGTGTGGAATCTCATCATGTCTTCTTAATTTAGAAGCCATTTAATGTGTGTTTGTGAATGATGGTTTATTGCATTAGATGTGGGGTCAAGAGAGTAAGGTAGGTGGAGAATTTGTACTTGGATAGGAAGGAAGCCTGAATTACCTCAATGGACTGATCAGAGCATCAGCACCTAAAACTGAAGGTTTGGGGTTTGTTTCTCGATTCAGGGATAGATTTTTCTCTTTACCATTGATTACAACAACTCATAATGTTATTTCCAACATAGAGAAAGCCATAAAATGGATTCAGAAATCTTCTACAACATAGATAGTACAAATCTTTGATGCTTTCTGATTTCCCATTATAAAATCTGGTTTTTAACAGTGATATATGTTGCAGTCTTGCTGCAAAATTGGGATTGTTAAGACATGTGTGGAGGGTATTACTACTTTCTCTAAGAATTTAATATAATAATACAGTAACTACTCTATAATCTAAGCCATTTTTATTATTTTCCATTGGAGAGAAATTGGATATAAAAACCCTAGGTAGACCCATACCAGATCTAAATATAAAACAGGCAGTTCAATGCAAAAACAGACAATTCACATGAATTTTCAGGCAGGATGTGTACTTGTATGAAAAGCATAACTGACTATGTGATTCTAAAGTGACAAATGAAGATAGAGAAAAAAAAGTCATGAAGGCTTAAAAAATAATCCAAAATGTTTTTGATCTTGCATTCTTGGATACTATTGGCCTCGGTGGACTAGTAGTTATGCTCCTTGCCTCTGGTTCCGAGGATTGCGGGTTCAAACCCGGTCGCGGTCAATGGATTATATTAGGATGTAAACTCCAAGGAGCAAGTCCTCCAGGAGGGTCTTTAAGCCATGGGTCCCAAATATGAAGATTTTCAGACTATTAAAAGTTCCTAAAGGCTAAATAAAAAGGCCTCTAATAAAATTTTCCAATCTCAAACATCCTAGTAATACCTTAGTTGCCTGCTAGATGTCTCATTGAGTCGGTACGTTGACCGTATGCCACTCATGACAATTGTGGACAAATAGGTAACTAAATGAATATGGTCTATTAATAAAGGAGAGGCTATGGCTCAACACTGGGCTATGCCATTATAGATAGATTCTTGGATACTATGAATATAGTTGATAGAAAATACAGGTGGAGAATTATATTTGAAGAGAAAAAATATGCTCAGACTGGGATTTTAACCCAAGACCTTTGACTTTCTATGCCAATGCCCTACCATCTAAATGCAAATTTCTCTGTTATACATTGTTAATTAATTGTCAAAATTAATATAATTTGCCCGTCCACCGCTGTGGTCTCGGGAGCGTGCTGCCTTGTCACGCAGTGGGCCTGGGTTCGATCCCCGGTCGGGACAGTTTTTCTGGGTGAGGTTTTTATCGGGGTTTTTCTTCACATGTAAGACAAATGTCAGGAAAACTTTAAGGCCCAAACGGTCCTGAAATCATATGGCCATCGCAATCATCATCATTCATATTCATCTTAGGTTAAGCTTAGGATTAGGGACTCTCCTGGCGCACCATTATCATCATCATCACCCATCATATCATCAGGGCAACGTAACCCTGCCTTCCAATTGCCCCAACCTCAGAAGTGGGTTACAAGTACGCCATGCCAGGAGAGAAACCAGGAATGTCGAAAGACAAACCTGGGGCATTTGAAAAAAAAATACATAATTTGTCCTTCAGTGAGAAGTATTAAATTAATAATAAAAACATTGATAGGTGCAAAATTACTTTGTACAACAACAAGTAAAGTAAGTAAAAAGTAAAGTATTCCCACTACAGGCCTCAGGAAGCCCTTGGGGTAGTAGGATGTTAAGGCTCCCACTTTTTCTAGACAATCAGCACTTGATGTCAGCTGGGTTGTCAGCCCTGCGTGACGGCCGCCTTTACCCCAGAACAAGCATCTGGTACACATTTCAGTTAGAGGCTGAGTCGACCCCAGGGCCATGGTGCCACCAGAAGGTTTGGGTCAGTTTAAAAATCCTGACTCCACCGGGACTTGAACCCTCGACCTTCCGGTTTGTAGCGCACTGCCTTAACCACTATGCCACGGCATGCCCCCACAAGTAAAGTAGAAAGGTATATTTTAAACATGTAGAATATTAATGATAAACATTGTAATAAGTTATTCTTTGTTTCTATGTGCAACTGCCATTATCTGATTCCTCGAGTTGCCACTAATCAAAAGTATAGGAATACTCCAAAAACACATAGTCCTTTCCCCTCACACAATGTACTTTAATAAGGATTGAGTCCACCTTTGCCTTTATGACAGTCTTAACTGTAGCAGCAAGACTTTCCAGGAAGTATTTAAATATTGGTAGAGAATTGCCAGATCATTCTTCTTGCAGAACTGTAAACAGAGAAGGTAATGACATGGGTCTTTGGGGGTCTGGAACAAATCAACATTCTAATCCTGCCCCTTCCCAAAGGTGTCACCACCTTGTGGTGGTGGGGCTTACATGGCCCTGTGATGTTTTGAGCTATGCCACTGGTAGCCTTGTTATTGGCAGAGCTTTCCTTGACAGTCAGGTCAGGAATAAGAATCCAGACAAAGAGAGACACCCTGGTCCTCCAGGTTGGGGGTTGAATTGCAAGGCTGATACAAGTATTCTTGCATCTTACAGATGCATTTTAGAAGCCCTAGGAATCTATGATCGATGTATTAAGAAGACGATCTGGCAAAAGACAAAGGAATAATGATTGAAATAAAGATGGAGAATGAAAGCTTAAGATAGGTTAGAATGAATGTAGATGATTAGGGAGGCAAAGGTTAAACTCAAAGGAACATAACTAACTAACTCTCTGGCTCTATCAAACTCGTAGGTTCATGGCCGCGTGGACATAAACTCTCCATACATTCTATCCTGAGCTAATGCCTTCTAATCATCCCCTGTATAATCTACTTCACTCAAATCATTGATAATGTTATTCTCCCATCTCATTCTAGGTCTACCAACTGGTGTTTTCCCTCTGGTTTTTCTACAAGAAGCTTCCATGTACCTCTATTTCATCCCCCATATGTGCCACATGTCCTGCCCTTAACAGTCTATGAAACTTATCTGTTCTTACTATATCTAGCTTCCTATACATATCATGTAGCTCACTATTATGTAGTTTCCATTCACCTGTCTGTTCATTTCTTTTTGGCCCAAACATTTTCCTAAGAACTCTATTCTCAAATACTCGTAATCATCTTTCCTCCCTTAGTCTTACATAGTCTTCTCTGTTTATTTGTTCATCTCTCTTTGGTCTAACATTTTTCCTAAGAACTTTATTCTCAAATTCTTGTAACCTTTTCTCCTCCCTTAAAGCAAGAGTCCATATTTCACATCCATATAAACCTAATATAGAATAACAATTTTATATATTTTCAGTATGATGTTTTTTGAGAGAAGTAGGGATGACAAGATTTCCTGTAATGCATAATATATTATTCCTAGTTATTACAATTCAATCATTTCTTCAAAATTTTCCTCATTTGTCATTAACTGTCTATTTTATTATATAATGCATTTCTATATATGAACATATATTTAGTTTTATTGATGTTTACCTCCTAAACATGTAGAATAGATGGAATTAATTTTCCAAGTTACTGGATATCTTTCATGCCATCTGATAGTGTGTTCAGGAACATTGAGGAGACTAAAATTATGGTAACAAAAATAACACCAGAGGAATATATTACAATATTCTAAAAATTTGGGAAGGTGCACCTATTAGGACATGACTATCAAGTGTATGACTGGATGTCTTCATTTCAAAACAAATTTAAAAACCAGGAAAATGCCGTTTCAAATTTAACTGTGCTAAATGATTAAGAGTCCAATATTATTCTCATCAGAGGAGAGTCTCATTACTGAGTTGATACTGGGCAATCAAAATCAGTTCTCAAACGTGATAAAAATACAACATAGTATCAGACCAGTAGTGTGGACGGCCTAAAATAGTTCCCTATAAAGAATAAAAAATTTAATGTTGTAAGTCCCCCCTTGTGGTCTTGATATAGCTATCTGCTTTGTCACACGAACAAGCCCAGATACTATCCCTGGTTGGGACAAGTTTCTTGGGGGAGGTTTTTTTTAGAGTTTTCCTCACGCTGTAAGACAAATTTGAGGTAACTTTAAGGCGCTAACAGTCCCTGTACCTATCATAGGGCCATCATCATCATCTTCTTCTTTTTCATCTTACCTGGTTAAAGCAAGAGTTGCGCTGTTCCGTCTTCGCACATAATAGATCTATAAGTACCATCTTCTTCCTAACGGTACGTCTCTACATCTCTTCTTGCCTCTTGGAAATAATGGAAGATTTTATTTGGTAATTCTACTTTCTCATCTACTTCCCTTCGGGCATTTTTCTACAAACGTTCTTTTTTGCTCGCACTGAATCTTGTTGTTAAATACATTTTATTTTATGGAGTAGATCTGCAGTTCTTCACGGATATCCTCGTTTCTTATCTGGTCCATTCTAGTGCAGCCTTTTACTCTTCTTAAAAATTTCATCTCGGCTGCTTGGATTTTAATTTCTTGTTTGATAGTGGTAATCCAAGATTCACTCCCATACACAAGGACAGGGACAGCCATTGTTTTATAAAATTTTAATTTTGTTTCTTTATGGGCTTTATTATTCAATGTTCTATTTATTGTACCACAAATAGCTTGAAACTCATCATAATCATCATCATTTATATTTGCCTTAGTTTAAGTTTAGAATTAAGGACTCTCCCTGACTATCTTATCATCACCCATCATATCATCTACGTACGTAACCCCCACCTTCCAGGTGCCCCAACCTCAGAAGTGGGTTACAATTATGCCAATGCCAGGAGAGAACACCAGAAATGTCGGAATGACAACCTGGGGTATTGAATAAAGAAAAAGAAGCATGTTGATAAAACATTGTGATGAAATGATTAACAAACTATTTCAGTAAAATTGTAGGCCTAAACAATGAGAATCTTTTTCTAAGGTAGTAGATAATCTTTTATGTAATATTTTTATAAATATACCAATAACTGTTCACAAATTATAAATCTGGTTCATGCTTTTGTTAAACATTTTAGAAACTTGAGATGTGAAGAGAGACTTTTACAATACTTTAAATATTTGAGATACGAAGTTAGAGTTTGTACCGGAGCTCGGTGGTAGGCAAGATATCTCAGGGTTATGAACTCTTTATAAGCAAAAGAACAACGTATAAATGTACACTCAATTTTAACGAATCCAAGAAACTGTTTATTTACGGAGAAATACACTTTTGTTAATACCGTTACAAAGTTTTATCTAACAGTGGAGTCGATGAAATACTTAGAGGTCCACGTGCTCGAATCAATATTTTCAAAGTCCAAATGCTTAACGGACTATAACTTTAAATTTAACTATTTCTCGGACGAATCTAATATTTAAACTGAATCGGAGATCGCGGTCTGCAGGTCTACGATGTTCCAACACTGAACACAGAGTCACTGATAATGATAGTGAGTGTATCTTGATATAAGTTCTCGCTTATAAAGGCGGTGGCTCCTCCCACTTTTCTCGAATCCACTCCTTACAATTGAATATATATTTATGTTACAATAATATTATTTACTAGTATGTATAACATTTCTAAGAACTGGGTAAATTGGTTCTTTGATATTTAATAGATAAATGTTTATCAGTTTCTTTGTAAACTGTCAATGTTAAGAGATTATCTTTTCTAGAGGTGAATGAATGTCTTTTGTTGTCTGTACTAGACAGGTAGAAATTCTTTATCATCATTCCTTTGAATTGCTTAGTAGCGTTAATTGGTTTCTAAGAATTGGTCAATAGATTTTTAATATTTTTAATAGCTAACTAATGTTATCATTTCTTAAAGATTGAATATTTCTTATTAGTTGTATAGACTGCTAATTGGAATTAGTTATATTCTTTTGACAATACCCTTTTTGTGTTCCTATATTATTTGTAAGTTGTGTAGTAGGTAGAGTTCTGACAATACCTCTTTATTTGTCATTTGTATAGCAGGTAGCGTTTTACAGTATTTTATTCTAGACAAATGTACGTGGAATTTTTACCTGGATATATTTCTACTTTTCCACATACATATTTTATAGCGATATTAGTAATATATTCTATTTTCATTATTTATAGATTTATTTAATTTTAATAACAATTTAATATATTTTGGAACATTTTAGTTTCAGATCCATGCATATTAGAGTTTTATCTTAGTTTATATGTCTCCTATCATATTAATCGCTACAAGTTTTCCCATGTTTCAAGTTGATTATTTGTATCAATTGTGGCTTCTGATTTACATAATGTACAATTGCCCTTCATTTTGTGTACAATGATCATGATATACATAAAAGTTACCATACAAAATTAATTTATAGTTGGGAAAATGTTTTTCCTAATTTATTCAAAACTGCCACAAGAGAAAAAGTCTGGTTTGAATCTATATCCTTCATATAATGTCTCAACATTCCATGTTCCGAGGAACATGCATCTATGTTTTAAGCCTTTTCTATGGATTGCCTGAAGTAGTCCCCGTCCAGAGATCTGAATGAGGGACATTTTACCTGCGGCAAATTTTACACCAGTGTGTATCAATAATAATAATAACGGCCAGTCTAGCAGTCTCGAAACGCATGGTATTATGCATTTTTGTCATCCCCCCTTTTATCAATAAAGTTATACTAATAATACATTATATAAAATAACAACTCTTATTATGGTATCTTAATTTAAAAGAGGAGAAAATACACGAGTAATTGAGAATAAGGGGAATGCCATAGCATAGTGGTTAAGGCAGTGCGCTACTAACCGGAAGGTCGAGGGTTCGAGTCCCGGTGGGGTCAGGATTTTTAAACTGACCCAAACCTTCTGGTGGCAATGGCCCTGGGATCGATTCAGCCTCTAACTGAAATGCGTACCGGACGCTTGTTTTAGGGGTAAAGGCGGTCGTCACGCAGTACTGAAAACCCGGCTGGTGACGATTGTCTAGAAAAGGTGAGACCTTAACCTCCTACTACCCCAAGGGTCTCCTATGGCCAGAAATGGGATCACTTTGCCTTTTAATTAAGAATAAAGTCTGTAGGAACATTTTTGGACCAAAGAGAGACGGGCAGACAGGCGGATGGGAAAAAAAACTACATAAAAGTGACCAATGGCCTATAAGACTAAAACAACTAAATTCCATGATGTGACAGACCTAGAAGGCCGGCTGCTGGATTCACATCCTCATGTGTTAATCACAGAGGTAGACGAACATCAATTCAGTGTAGGGGTGACATGTGGTCAACATGTCGAGTCCCCCAGCCGTTATAGCTGATTTGCTCAACCTGGAACCGCTACTTATTGTAGCTACCCAAATTCCTCACGATGCTGGGTGGGCACCGATACCATACCAGCCGAAATTCCATGAGAAAAATTTTTCCCCCATGGAGACTCGAACCAGCGTAAGTCCTGTAGCTCTGCGCCAAGGCATCTCGCCTTAACCACTCGGATACGGCGCGGAAACCTGATATAGAAGGACTTTTGGCATGAATGGGAAATGAAAAAAATGCATGGACTTGGGCGTAGCGAGGTGGGTGCAGCGCACCCCCCTTGATTTTCGACCAATTAACACTAGATAGAATTAGATTTTTTTTTCTATCCGAAAGTAGGTGTAAAATGTTAAAAGTAGATGTAAAAAAATAATACTATTAAGCCCGCCAAACCCAATCCATGTGATATATAACGATTTTACAAGTACCTGTCCCAGTGGACATAACCATCGCCAGTACGCCAGAAAATTCTACACCTCTATTGTGAACGGCTAACGCAGCATCCACTTCTCGAATTTCAGCTGAGTACCTGGGTTTGTTTTTCGACGCCTAGACGCTAGTAGAAACTTTACCTGACCTTGACTCTTCATTGGCCGCACACACTTCTGTAATGAATGTCATTTTTTTACAACCCTCTATTGGTCAACGTTCCCTTGCCGTTATTATTCAAGGATTCGCCATGCCTGTGTTTCGTATTTTCTAGTAAGTTCGATAGGCTCAAATAATTATCCAATTGAGATATTCTTTATTCGAAGTTTCTAGACTCATTCTTTAACGTTGAACTACGCATATTCGTGCGTGTATGCGTAAAAATGGATATAAGAAAATTCTTGGGAAAGTACCTACACAAGTTGTATCATTGCAATGTTATTTTTTTCCGGATAATTTAGAATTTAGTCTCTCAACCTGCCACCGTTGATTTATATAACCAAAAACACTGCACTTAACAAAATAACTACATAGAAAAAATAGGAAATAAAAAAATAGACCACATGAAATTTTAACCTGTCCCTTGATATAAAAAAGTATGCAGACCAGTGAGACTTGTTAAGACCAAGCGAAATTAAGGGGTCTAAATATAATGAAATACAGAATATTTAAATTTTTAAATTAAAAAAGTGTTGCCCAAGTCCTGGTTGTTATAGCAATAAATTATTATTTATAATCAGAGAATTTAATGACTAACAATTGTTTTGTTTTTTAAGTTTCCTAGGAAATTCAATAATTGAAATTATTGATTTCTCTTGCATTTGTTTAATCTCTATCGATCTTCGGGTTTTTACAGCTGCTGCCGTCTTCTCGTGCTAAACCTTCAAAGCCGACGATCTTGGACATCTTCAATGATAAGCCCTCTTGCTTGCATTACTATCCTTATGATTTCCTGCCATGTTAACTTTGGTCTCCCTCTTTTCTTTTTTCTGATCGGTTGTCATTGATATAGTATTTCGGCCATCGCTCATCTTCCATTCTTAAAATATGTTCTAACCATTTTAATGTCTTCTCCTCAATTATTTAAATTATGTTTTCTTCTGCTTCCATTATGTTTCTAATTACCTTATTTGTGACATGTTCTATTTTGACTTTCTGGCACTTCTGCGTAAATAATCCATTTCTAAAGCTATAGTAGTACATTCTTGATTTCTAAAGCTATAGTAGTACATTCTTGTAGTACTTATTGATTGTCCATAACTCACTTCCATACTTTGCAACAGATTCCACCAAAGTTTTACCAATATTTTTTTTTGTGTCTTTCTAAATATGCTTATCCCACCATATGGAATTTAACGATGTTATTATTTTGCTACTCAATTCAATTCTATGCTTTATGTTCTCTTTGCCTATTATTTGTTTAATTAGGGTTAAATTATTGAGTTTATTTGAAGATTAAATCATTAGTTTAATGTTAACTCTTTATCATATAAGTATATATAATTTTTGTTTTATATTGTTTAGAAGTAAGTGAATAAGTGAAAAGTAAAAAGTTGAATGGGTGAAGGTTATAAATAGTTGTGTGAGATTGAAATGAGTTAGTTCATAATTAGCAATAATTAAGAATTGATAGTTGTGAATTGATAATACTGTGAAAAGTCTGATGAAATAAATTACAGGTTCAAAATTAAATTAAACAGATAAAATCAATTGACATTCTATTACACTAAGCTTACCTTAAAGTTCAATTCTTTTTTTTCACGGGAATGCTTGAGCTTGCACCCTATTATTTCGGTAACTTTATTTTTTAGGTCTCTTCTACAAGTATGTCAAATTTCATCTACATCGATTACCCACATGTCTGATGATTTTCTTGTAAGCAATTTTGTTGTTATTTTCAAGAAAAATCACGTAAAACTAGAGAAAAGGTGCGAGCTCTTCCTGAGTCGGGATCTACTTATGGATCTGACCAGACTACTTCAAGTATACAAGTTGCAGATGAGGGCGATGTGGCTTCGGCTATGTGTCTTCAATTCAGAAAAGACATCGCGATGGGTCGAGCGATGAGAAGCAACATATCCAGCCTATTCCATCCCCATCGATCACATCCGAAGAAGTAGATTTACACACCATTTATCCACCTAATGGTATTGGCAACTGGTTGGGGAGAACAGAGCTAATGAGTAAAGATAAAATGAAAATTCTGACAAACAGCTGGAGTCCACCCGAAAGCTACAATTTCAGCAAAGATGCTGGACATTTAAAACGGAAATCAAGCATTGTTGGATCCAACAGTATTCGCTCGGGCTAAAGTCTTCCGCAAGACTCGAAGGTACACTCTGTTTATATTGTGATCTTCTCTCCCCATATATTATGAGGAGCGTTAAAGGGTCATTCATTGTGAGGCCCTTCCAGAAGTTTTTCAAAACGCATGAATTCACCAAAAAAACATTGAGAGAGCCGCTGGCATGCGTAAACTGTGCAGTCAGCACGCTTGTTTTTAAGTGAGGCCCTGTTAGCCAAAAACTCGTAAGTGGCTATAAGAAGACTGCGGCGGATAACTTGAAATATTTGTTTTCCATCTTGGATACCATTATATTCTGTGGCTTACATGACTTGTCTCTAAGGGGTTAAACACCGGACGAAGGCGTTTTAAGAGATTTAATTCAGTGGAGAATTAATGCAGGTTATATAAGCTTAAAAACCTCATTTAAACACCAAGAATGATACCTACCTTCCTCCACAAATTCAAAATGAATTCATTGAATTATGCGACTTTGAGGTAAAGAAAATGATTGCGGAAGATCTAAAAAATACCAGCGCTTACAGTGCTTTAGCTGATGAAAGCTGTGACAATTCTGGAAAGGAGCAATTGTCCATTGGTGTGCGGTTTTTTTGATGAGAAACTGAATAAAATTCGAGAAGAGTTATTGGGCTTTGTTGAACTGAAACGAATGGACGCCCAATCAATTGCTGCAGAAGTTGAGGTTTTTCAAAGAGATAGACACTGACCCGCTCAAATGTGTCGGGCATGGCTATGACGACTGCTAACAATGGCAGGGAAAGTCAAAGGAGTCCAGAAACATCTGCGCGAGTTTTTTCCCCAAAAATATTTACTTCTACTGCCCGAGCCACAAAATTAATATTGTGGTAAATGATTTGAATAGTGTGCTTGAGGTGAGAAACACGATAACTACAATTAACGATATTATAAACTTTTGTTATAGAGTCGCCGTTGAGAAGACAGCACGTCCCAAACATCCCCATGCTCTGCGAAACACGTTGGTCGCAAAAATATAAAAGTATTGGGATATTTAAGAAACATTTTTTTAGAATTGATGAACGGCCTGAAATTGATTGCTGCAGAAAGAAATGCACCAAGCCAAAAACAAGCTGATCAGTTGCATGCTGCTGCAAGTAGAAGTACTTTCATATTTTGTTCTTGCCTGATAGCAAAATTTTCTAGTGATTTGGAACCTGGTATTAATTCACTGCAGGCCATGGCTATAGATTTAATTAAATTCATTGCCCATGTTGAAAGCATTAAAAGCATGGTAATAGATCATCCCAAAAAAGGTTATGAGATCTCCAAAGGCATCATGAAAGAGATGGAGACTATTGCTTCTGAGCTAGGTGTAGAAATCACACTACCAAGAATATCCAATAAGCAGACACATTGAGTTAATCCACAATGTAATCCCGAAGATTACTTTAAGGTGGCCATCTTAAATCCCTACTTGGATTCCTTTCACACAGCTTTGTCAGGACAGATTTGGAGAACAACAGGGTCCTGCTTTTGAACTTCAAATGCTGCATCCTAAGAACCTAAAAACATATCTATCTGAAAGATGCCCAAGCAATGGCAAGCAAAATTTCAGAGTATTATAAAATCGAGGGTTTGTCCACCGAAATTGAAGTATTGCACCATATGTGGATGAAACGAAAGTGACAAGGATAAAGAAGGTGATTTGGTTAACATCGTGGACAAGTGCGATTTTTTCCCATCCATCAAAAAAGCAATTGTAATATGCCTGTCTTTACCATGCACTACGGCGTCGATTGAACGCACTTTTAGCACCCTAAGAAGAGTGAAGACATGGTGCCGCTCTACAATGACAGAAAATCGCCTTAATGGCCTGTGTGTACTCAGTCTGCACAAAAAAGACTTAATAATAATGATATTGAACAATTGAGAGCAAAGCGTAATTTAAAAAATGTTTTAAAACGAAAAGGTGAGTCGAACTGTGTGTGTAGTTGTACTTTATTAGTAGCTATAATATAGCTTAATAGTTTCAATACAATTTAGTATAAAAATTAAGAAGTATTCTTGACAAAAAAATTCAATTTGCCAAGCCTAAAAATTCTGCAATTAATTATTTCACTTATTCTTCATAATTCCTCTTCAATAGCGCTGTAGTTTTCTTCCAAAATATATTGAGGTCAGTTTTTAAAATAAAGATAGTATTTTGTATTTTTGATTTGATCGTTTGTACCCGGAAGGTATATAGTCGAAAAAAGTTGCACCCCCCCTTAATCCAATGCTGGCTACGCCCATGTGCATGGACACTACTACTAAGAAAATCAGAGGGAAAACGCTAGTAGATAGGCTAAGAATGAGGTGGGATAATAACGTTAATCATGATATGAGGGAGGTAAATTATACAGGAAATTTTTGGAAAACATTAACACAGGATAGGAATAACGTATGTAGAGCTTTTGTCCATGCGGCCATGAAACTCCGAGTTCGATAGTACCAATGAGTTGGTTAATTAGTTATTAATTAGAAACTAATAAATTTACTTCCTTACCATGAACACCAAAACCTTTATTTCAAATAAATAATAGTTTAAAAACTAAAACAACACGCTTTATTAGAAAACCGAACTAAAAAATGAAAAATAATTTTAATTTCCAACATGCTTAGGATAAAATTAAAGTGGTCAACAAAAAAATCTTCTCCAACACATTTAGAATAAAACTATAGTTATCTACAAAAAAATTATTTTACCATCAAAATCGTGGGATGCTCTATATCAATGAATATATATGATAATAAACAGATATTGGTAAAAGTAAAATTTTATTGAATAAGACTAGAAAATAAACTATTTTGAAGTTTTACAAAGTATTGGCAGTTCCATCTCTTATCTATGGATGTGAAACCTGGACATTAACAAAGACAGATAGTAAACAAATAGAGGCTGCTGAAATGAAGATGTTGAGAGAAATAGCAGGATACCAAAGAACCGATAAAAAGAAAAACGAAGATATAAGAACAGAACTTAATATATTTAATCTCTGTGAAGGAATAAAATATTATCAAAATGTTTATCTTCAGCACGTATTACGAATGAATGAACAGCGCATGCCAGAAGGATGTATAATTATAAACCAAAAGGGAGAAGAATGTTGGGAAGACCATTGAAGAGATGGAAGTACCAATTCGACCTATAATGAGATCGGAACAGACCATTGGGCTTAATCCTTGTTGTTGTTGATGATGATGGTAAAAGTAAAGTCTCTAAGAAGAAAATGTAAAAATCATAAAAAAAAACCCCACGCTTTTGATGGTAAAATATTTTTTTGTAGATAACTATAGTTTTATTCTAATGTGTTGGAGATGATTTTTTTGTTGACCACTTTAATTATATCCCAAGCGTGTTGGAAATTAAAATTATTTTTCATTTTTTAGCTCGGTTTTCTAATAAAGCGTGTTGTTTTAGTTTCTTTAAACTATTATTATTTTATTTTTTAGTTTTAATATTTTACAGAATAAGGTAAAAATGTAAATATCATTAAATTCGATACTATTGTAGTATGAGCTAAAAGTAATACTCTACTAAAAAATCCTCCGGTATACCACAACAGCCAACCGCTCTACTGAGCTCTTACAACGACTGAGTAAGAAGTTGTTAAGTCCGCAACCTATTATACCGGTTTTTACACGCTTTATATTAGCTTGACCTGTATCTATCTATCTATTTATCTATGTAACTGAATCTTTCAACGCGATTTTCACCCACTTAAAATAATTGGATTGACTTGAAATTTTGTATACTTGTAAAGGATCCGTGGCAATACAATAATTTCATATTTATTTTCTAAAATCCTGGCCAGAATCATCAGAAAATAAAAAAAAAAAAGTATCTTTGTATTTATGTAACGGAATCTTTGAACACGATTTTCACCCACTTAGAGACATTGGATCGACTTGAAACTTTGTATACTTGTAAAGGACCCGTGACACTACAATACTTTCATATTTTGTTTCTAAAATCCTGGACAGAATCATCAGAAAAAAAAATGAAAACTGGTATAATAGGTTGCGGACATGTCGACTTTTTAGTCAATCGTTGTAAGAGCTCAGTTGGTAGAGCTGGGACCTAGTGGTATACAATTTCGATAATCTAGAGGTCGCTGGTTCAAATCCGGCTGGGGAGGATTTTTTTAGAAGAGTAATACTTTTAGCTCATACTACAATGGTATCGAATTTAAAGATATTTACATTTTTATCTTAATCTGTAAAATATTAAAAGTAAAAAATAAAAAATAAATAATAGTTTTAAAAAAACTAAAAAAGCACGCTTTATTAGAAAACCGAACTCAAAAATGAAAAATGATTTTAATTTCCAACACGCCTGGGATAAATTTAAAGTGGTCAACAAAAAAATCATCTCCAACACATAGAATAAAACTAGAGTTATCAACAATAAATAATAGTTTTAAAAAACTAAAAGAACACGCTTTATTAGAAAACTAAAAAATGGAAAATAATTTTAATTTCCAATACGCATGGGATAAAATAAAGTGGTCAACAAAAAAATCATCTCCAACACATATAGAATAAAATTAGAGTTATCAACAAAAAGAAAATAATTTTACCATCAAAAGCATGGGGTACTCTATATCAATTAATATATTTGATAATAAACATATATTGGTAAAAGTAAGCTCTCTAAGAAGAAAATGTAACAGTCATAAAAAGCACCCCACGCTTTTGATGGTAAAATTATTTTCTTTTTGTTGATAACTCTAATTTTATTCTATATGTGTTGGAGATGATTTTTTTGTTGACCACTTTATTTTATCCCAAGCGTATTGGAAATTAAAATTATTTTCCATTTTTTAGTTTTCTAATAAAGCGTGTTCTTTTAGTTTTTTAAAACTATTATTTATTTTTTATTTTTTAGTTTTAATATTTTACAGAATAAGACAAAAATGTAAATATCTTTAAATTCGATACTATTGTAGTATGAGCTAAAAGTAATACTCTTCTATAAAAAAGACCATCCGAGCCCGATTTGAACCAGCGACGTATGGATTACTGAAATTATATACCACGAAGAGTTCACAGCTCTACCAACTGAGCTCTTACAACGATTGACTAAAAACTCGACAAGTCCGCAACCTATTATACCAGTTTTCATTTTTTTGGATTTTCGGATGATTATGGCCAGGATTTTAGAAACAAAATATGAAATTATTGTATTGTCACGGGTCCTCTACACGTATACAAAGTTTCAAGTCGATCCAATGTTTCTAAGTGGGTGAAAATCGCGTTGAAAGATTCCGTTACATTGATACAAAAACACTTTTTTTGATTTTCTGATGATTATGGCCAGGATTTTAGAAAATAAATATGAAATTATTGTATTGTCACGGGTCCTCTATAAGTATACAAAGTTTCAAGTCGATCCAATGTTTCTAAGTGGATGAAAATCGCGTTGAAAGATTCCGTTACATTGATACAAAAACACTTTTTTTGATTTTCTGATGATTATGGCCAGGATTTTAGAAAATAAATATGAAATTATTGTATTGTCACGGGTCCTCTACAAGTATACAAAGTTTCAAGTCGATACAATGATTTTAAGTGGGTGAAAATCGCGTTGAAAGATTCAGTTACATAGATAGATAGATAGATAGATACAGGTCAAGCTAATATAAAGCGTGTAAAAAGAAAATAATTTTACCATCAAAAGCGTGGGGTGCTTTTTATGATTTTTACATTTTCTTCTTAGAGATTTTACTTTTACCAATATCTGTTTATTATCAAATATATTAATTCATATAGAGCACCCCACGCTTTTAATGGTAAAATTATTTTCTTTTTGTTGATAAGTCTAGTTTTATTCTATATGTGTTGGAGATGATTTTTTTGTTGGTCACTTTAAATTTATCCCAGGCGTGTTGGAAATTAAAATTATTTTTCATTTTTGAGTTCGGTTTTCTAATAAAGCGTGCTGTTATAGTTTTTTTAAAACTATTATTTATTATTATTTTGATTTTCAGCTGATTCTGGCCAGGATTTTAGAAAAATGTATGAAATTATTGTATTGTCATTGGTCCTTTACAAGTATACAAAGTTTCAAGTCGATCCAATGATTTTAAGTGGGCGAAAATCGTATTGAAAGATTCCGTTACATAATTACACAAACACGTGTTTTGATTTTCTGGTGATTCTGGCCAGAAATTTGGAAAAAAAATGAAATTATTGTATTGTCATTGATCCTTTAGAAGAATACAAAGTTTCAAGTCGATCCAATGATTTAAGTGGGTGAAAATCGCGTTCAAAGATTCCGTTACATACAGTATATAGATACAGGTCAAGCTAATATAAAGCGTGTGATAATGTAGACGCACTCTAGATATAGTGGACTCGGCATTTTAGTTTCCAGGCGGCATCAAAGGCAACTGTTTCCCTCTGTTAAAAAAAGTAAATAATAGTTTTAAAAACTAAAAAAAAACACGCTTTATTAGAAAACAGAATTAAAAAATGAAAAATAATTTTAATTTCCAACACGCTTGGGATAAAATTAAAGTGGTCAACAAAAAAATCATCTCCAACACATATAGAATAAAACTAGAGTTATCAACAATAAGAAAATAATCTTACCATCAAAAGCGTGGGGTGCTCTATATCAATTAATATATATTTGATAATAAACAGATATTGGTATAAGTAAAGTCTCTAAGAAGAAAATGTAAAAATCATAAAAAAGCACCCCATGCTTTTGATGGTAAAATTATTTTCTTTTTGTTGATAACTCTAGTTTTATTCTATATGTGTTGGAGATGATTTGTTTTGTTGATCACTTTAATTTTATTCCAAGCGCGTTGGAAATTAAAATTATTTTTCATTTTTTAGTTCGGTTTTCTAATAAAGCGTGTTGTTTTAGTTTTTTAAACCTATTATTTATTTTTTATTTTTAATATTTTACAGAATAAGATATAAATGTAAATATCTTTAAATTCGATACTATTGTAGTATGAGCTAAAAGTAATACACTTCTAAAAAAAACCCTCCCAGCCGGATTTGAACCAGCGACCTATGGATTACTGAAATTATATACCACTAGAATTCACCGCTCTACCAACTGAGCTCTTACTCGTACAACGATTGACTTAAAAACTCGACAAGTCCGCAACCTAAGATACCAGTTTTCATTTTTTTTATTTTCTGATGATTCTGGGCAGGATTTTAGAAACAAAATATGAAATTATTGTATTGTCACGGGTCCTTTACAAGTATACAAAGTTTCAAGTCGATCCAATGTTTGTATGTGAGTGAAAATCGTGTTCAAAGATTCCGTTATATAGATACAAAGACACTTTTTTTATTTTCTGGCGATTCTGGCCAGGATTTTAGAAAAAATATGAAAATATTGTATTGTCACGGGTCCTTTACAAATATACAAAGCTTCAAGTCGATCCAGTGTTTCTAAGTGGGTGAAGATCGGTGTTCAAAGATTCCGTTACATAGATACAAAGATACTTTTTTTATTTTCTGACGATTCTGGCCTGGATTTTAGAAAATAAATATGAAATTATTATATTGTCACGGGTCCTTTACAAGTATACAAAGTTCCAAGTCAATACAATGTTTCTAAGTGAGTGAAAATCGTGTTCAAAAATTCCGTTACATAGATACAAAGACACTTTTTTTTTTTTTTTTTTAATTTTCTGATGATTCTGGCCAGGATTTTAGAAAAAAATGAAATTATTGTATTGTCACGGGTCCTTTACAAGTATACAAAGTTTCAAGTCGGTCCAATGATTTTAAATGGGTGAAAATCGTGTTGAAAGATTCCGTTACATAGATAGATAGATACAGGCCAAGCTAATATAAAGCGGGTAATAACATTTCCATGTCAACGCCACGTGGATATAATTATCTTAACAGCGTTGCAACTATTATCTTTTGCAGTATTATTATAATACAGTATGTTAATTCCAGTGAATAAAACGTGACAACGCCGATTGATATGCTAAATACTTATCCGTGCAAAATAGATCTACCTAACCACAAAGCAAAGCTTCTGGAAACGAAAATACTGAGTCCACTACACCACTATTTGGTTATCAATGGACAACGCCATAATTATATTATAATGCCGTAACTCCACTGTCTTCTAATAAGCATTTAACGTTTTAAAAGAAAATAAATGCAGCACGTATTTAAATACTGATATCTTCAGAATTACTCAATTTTGCTATCATAATTAGCTCGTTTAGTTATCATAATCATGTAGTAAAGTGAATATTAGTGAATAGAATACAAAAGCCTATTACTGATCCAATTCTCAATACAAGTTAATATATCTTTAATAACTCAGGTAATTTACGTAGAGATTAAGCTGGACTTGAAAGAGCCGATGAACTTTTCTCAGAGCCGGGAAGTTGCAGTTTCGAGTCCCGACGGGGTTCAGGTTTTTAAATTGGTCTAAACCTTCTGATGGAACTATGGTCCTGAGATCGACATAGCCTCTAATATATATGAGAATCAGACATACGTTTTGGGGGCAAAGGAAGCCGTTATGTAGTGCTATAACCGGCTGACAACTCATGCCGATCCCTAGAAAGATGGCAGCATTAACATCCTACTACCCCAAGGGTCTCCAAAGGCCTGAAATGGGATCATTTACCTTTATTGTATTTCAACCAGCAAGAAAAGTTGCATGATCTTTTAGTTATTTAAATAACGATGGAACAACAAATAGGACTAACATTACAGCTTAGTTTATTCTGACAAAGTTTTTTTAATATATATATATATATTCCATTTTCCAACAAATTATGTTTTTATGTGGCTTAAGCTCTATGAATCTGAGCTACATAAAAAATAGCAATGAGTGAAAGAAAAACTCTTACCGTATGTTTAATGTGAGACTCCTGGTAACACGACACACATAAAGCCTTTAGTCAAGTTCTTCCCTGATACCTGAAGCACATAGTACTAATGATCGATTGAACGACCTTTGTGATAAACGTTTGTAAATCATCCAAAGTCTAATGATTGAGGCTAGGATGTAAACACATTTAATACACTCACATATGTAAAAATCAAGAGGTGTCAGATCTGGGAATGTGGAGGCCAAGAAAGAAATTCATGATCAATATATTTGTTGGTTAGTTTTCCTAACTTCGTCGTGGAAATGAAGGGGTACACCATCTTGGAAAATTAAATCATGGCTCTTATTATTCAGCTGCATTCAATAACCACAGCTATAACATGTCAAGGTACTATGTTCCACTGGTTCGCTGATTTACTGACTTGTCTTAAAAATCACGGTACCACTTATGAATTTTGCCCCACGGGTGGATTTGGACCAAATTTTGTTCGATAACGTCGTTGGCCATGAACATCCCAACCGAATGTTTGAGATGTAAACTAAGATAAAAAACATCCATTTTATTTCAATAATGAATAAATAAATGTTCTTATGGGACAAATCGTGTACGAAATTGTTTGCCATTCGCCCTTAGGAAAATGTTAGTAGAAACACTTGCAATGCCCCATTTTGATTATTGTGACACTCTTTTTACAGACTTAAATATTATTTCCACTCAAAGACTTCAACGTGTTCATAATTCTTGCGCACGTTTTATTTGTGGTATTCGCAAATTTGACCATGTTACACCGTCCCTGGAACAATTATCGTGGTTTCGTCTAAGAGATCGTAGAACTGTCCATTCCCTATCCCTTCTCTATAAAATACTTCACACATCATCGCCTAATTATTTATCACGCCGCTTCATCAGACTATCCGACACACATAATCTTGACACTCGATCCCATCAGCACATTGTCCTTTATATCCCGCCTCATCACACTGTATATTATTCATTATCTTTTACGGTGTCACTTACCAAAACATGGAATTCCCTTCCACCCTATGTCAGAGACTGTCAAACTATAACATCCTTCAAAAACAAACTAAAGAATTATTTAATAACAAACTGACTTATACACCTCACCGATAGTATTCTTTTAGCAATATTAATATATTTAATTATTTATGTAAATAATATTAAGAATAACAATATTTTTATTTGTTTGTTTTAAATATTGTATAATCGTAAAATTAGTTTTCTATATCTCATTATTTTCCTGTTTTTTATATTCGGCCTACACTAGACAGGGACAATTTAATATGTCTTGCTTGTATACATTTTATTATTAGTTTTAGTCTTAATTTTAACTAACATTAACTGGTTGTATTATAGATCGTAATATGTATATTAGATATTATCTTTTGATCAAATTTTTACTTAGTGTTTAATATTAGAGTTAATTAAGATTGTTATATTCTTATGTAATATATGTTTGTCCTGGTGAGTGGAAGAGAAGGCCACATGGCCTTAACTCCACCAGGCTAAATAAATCTTAAATCTTAAATCTTAAAACTAGGAAAATCAAATTGAGTTATACCAAAGTTTTTTTGAGTATCTCTTTCCATTAATACAATGCATCTCAGATTCATAGAACGTAAGTTAGGCTAAGGGTTTTTTTAAACCAGAAAGATCATTTGAGGTAGTCCTGCATTTTTAAAGAATAAAAAATACTGTTTAATTTGTTACTAGAGGAATCTGAGTTTAATTAATTAATTAATTTGTATTTTATACATAACCTAGTAATAACTTAGACTTTTTTATTTATTTACATATATGTTACAACCCGTGTTTCACCAATGGTATATCACGGGATATTTACAGTTTTACAATTGTTCAATTATTGTTCTAGTTGTTCTTGTAGTTGACGGAAGATCCTCGTAAGAAATTCTGCAACGTTGACTGTGTTAAAGTGGAACTTCAGAAATATTTGTTCCACTTTAACACAGTCAACGTTGCAGAATTTCTTACGAGGATCTTCCGTCAACTACAAGAACAACTAGAACAATAATTGAACAATTGTAAAACTGTAAATATCCCGTGATATACCATTGGTGAAACACGGGTTGTAACATATATGTAAATAAAAAAAAATTAATTACATGACTGTACGGTAAACTTCCACTGCTCTTTAGAAGATCGCTATTCAGTTAGGAACAAATTTTGAACGTTATTTAGAATCGACTGGTGAGATGTTTTATCTACCTTCGATGAGACCATTTAACCTCACACTGAGGAATATGTAGCGAGTTTCACTGCAGTTTTTACAAGAGAGACACATTTTAAACATGGGACTACAGATTTCCTTTCCTTCCGAGGGAATTTTATATAAAAAATCGATTCCTATTGAGCAGAAAAAATGGCAGTTTACTAACGTATCCGTTACTGGTTACTTAGGTCGTTTATGAATTACTATATATAGGGTAGTCTATATGTAAACTCCAAAGCTCCACTCCATAGCACCACCAGAGGTCTAGAAGACCCTTGGTCTGCCAGCCGGCTGCTAGTTTTACATTTACACGTGCAAATTTTACAGAGGTGACAATCATTCAGCTACTGTAGGAGTGATAATTATGTGGTCAGCGAGTCGGTCTCCCAGCCCTTGTAGCTGGTTTTCTCAACTATGTAATAATTCGAAAAGTTAGATTTTGTTATAAGTGAGTCATCCCAAACTCAGGCACTACCATTAAATAAATATTTCTTACATACCCTATTATATATGAAAATCAAAGTGACCTGAACGCAAATTTCGTTACCTCCATATCAAGGGTTATTTTAGTTACGTCATGTAATAACAACTTTGCGATAAATACACGCTGTTGTTATTGCGAGCGCCATTTTCTCACCCAGCGCAGAATATAAATATCACAATATTAAACATATTTCTATATGTATATCAGACGCAAAAAAGAGACATAATAGTTCAACGACAATTTAGTCTTAAGATTTTTTAAATCTAACACACACTGACGCTTAATCTCGGTTATTAGCAATACGAAATCGATGTTAGGTTAAATAAATTTTGTTCGCCCTCGAAGTTAAATTGAATGAACGGTTAGGTTTCGTAAGTAATTAACAACACAATACTCTGTGATTAACAATCCGCGATGTCAGAAGTAATTTGGTAGCAGTAGTTTAGTGTAAAAAAATAACGTAGAGTAGTGATAGGAGGAGATAGACAGTTATTTAGTTAAAACATGGCTTAGGGACTATATAAAGGATTATGACTATATTTTATGATATTGAACACTGCAGAACAAGTGAAAATTAAAAATAAACGAAGGTGTCTCAGATTACCCAAACTAAGTTGTATATTATATGCGTGATCTAAATAACAAGATTTTTTCCTCCCAATGCCACCAGGTTACTTTCATATTTCTGGCTTTCTCCTCTGGCATTGGCGGAATTGTAATCCATTTCTTAGGCTGGGGCATCTGGAAGGCGGAGTTACGTTACCCCGATGATATGATCGGTGATATATGATAATGGAGCGCCAGGAGAGTCCTTAATCTAAACTTAACCTAAATTCCAGAACATAGGCAACCACAGGAATAATTCCCTTTAAGTAAAAATCCTACGGTCTAACCGGGAATTGAACCCGGGATCTCATGAACTGTAGACAGAATCGCTGTCCATTAGCCCATGAGGCTAGTCACAAAAATTTTAAAAGTAAAAATCAGTAGTTTGTACATTCTGTAATGTATACTTAGAAGAAACTGATATAAATAAAGAATGGGAGGCTATAAGAGATACTATTAAATTGTCAGCATCAGAAAGCATTGGTTGTTTAAAAAAGAGGCAAAACAAGAAATGGTTTGATGAGGAATGTGCCGACATTGTAAAGAAAAGAAAGCTAGCAAAAATGAAATGGTTACACGAGCCAAATGAGGTAAATTTAGAGCAATTGGGTAGTGTTAGACGGGAAACCACCAAGTTACTAAAGAGTAAAAAGAGGGAATATTTGAGAGAGAAGATTAATGATCTTGAAATGAATGCAAAAAATAGGAACATTAGAGAATTATATCAGGGAATTAGTATAGAGAAAAAGGGTTTCAGGCTAGAACAAACATAATTCGGAATGAAAATGGGGATATGACTGCAGATTCCAAGAGTATATTAAATAGATGGAAAAGTTATTTTAATCAGCTTATAAATGTACATACAGAACAGGACATTGAGGAGGATAAGTTACAGACAGCAGAAATGCTAGTCGCAGAGCCAAGTGCATTAGAGGTTGAAATGGCAATTGAAAAATTGAAGATGTATAAAGCATCAGGTTCAGATGAGATCCCAGCAGAACTGATAAAATCAGGGGAGAAAAATTGATGGACAAGATACGCTGGTTGCTTAGTATGATTTGGGAAAAAGAAGCTCTTCCAGATGAATGGAAGGAATCAATTATCGTACCAATTTATAAGAAAGGAGATAAAACTGATTGCAACAACTATAGGGGCATCTCATTACTTTCAACTTCGTACAAAATTCTAACAAATATATTAGTAAGCAGACTTACTCCCTATATTGATGACATTCTAGGAGATCATCAATGTGCATTTAGAAGAAACAGGTCTACAACAGATCAGATTTTTAGTATAAGACAGATTTTAGAAAAGAAATGGGAATATAATGGTACTGTACATCAACTATACGTAGACTTCCAAAAAGCATATGATTCAATTAAGAGGGAGAAGTTATATAGTATCCTGCTGGAGTTCGGAATTCCTAAAAAGTTAGTTAGACTTATACGAATGTGTCTAAATGGCTCAACGAGTAGGGTGCGTGTAGGCAAACAGTTTTCAGACACTTTTGAAATCCAGAATGGGTTGAAGCAAGGAGATGCACTATCTCCTCTACTATTTAATTTTGTACTAGAGCATGCCATTAAATCTTTAGAGAATGAGGAAGGCTTACAACTGAATGGTATTAATAAGCTGTTAGTTTATGCTGATGATAGTAGTACTACTGGCCGATAGCGAGGAGATACTAAAGGCCAACACGCACACACTATTGAGTAACACTAAGAAATTAGGACTGGAAGTAAATATCAGTAAAACTAAATATATGGTCACACGTAGAAATACATTATATAATGGAAATGGACAGCTAATGACAAATGAGGGAAATTTTGAGGAATTGGCTGAATTCAAATACCTAGGAACAATAATCACAAATAGGAATGAGATGCACAAAGAAATTAAACATAGGCTCAATTCTGGAAATGCATGCTATTATGCATTGCAGAGACTTTTGATGTCCCAACTCCTTTCAAAAAACGTTAAGCTGAAAATATATAAAACTATTATTCTACCAGTTATATTATATGGGTGCGAAACATGGACTCTTACTTTAAGGGAGGAAAGGAGATTACGAGTATTTGAGAATAAAGTTCTTAGGAAAATTTTTGGACCAAAGAGAGATGAACAGACAGGTGAATGGAGAAGACTACATAACAATGAACTACATGGTCTTTATAGGAAGCCAGATATAATAAGAACAGTTAAGTCCCGTAGACTGCGATGGGCAGGACATGTTGCGCGTATGGGGAATGAAAGACGTGCATGGAAACTTCTTGTAGGAAAGCCAGAGGGAAAACGCCCAGTTGGTAGACCAAAAATGAGGTGGGAGAACAACATTAACTATGATTTGAGGGAAGTAGATTATACAGGGAATGATTGGAAAGCATTAGCTCAGGATAGGGATGTATGGAGAGCTTATGTCCGTGCGGCCATGAACCTACGGGTTCGATAGTGCCAGTGAGTAAGTAAGTAAGTATACTTTGAGGAGGATTTTTAAGGTTGGATATCTGTAGGTTTATATCTGTGTGTAACCAATGGTAGTTTTTCTTTGTAAATTTTTCATTTATTTGCCTACTTGCCTTCCACTTCGCAATTAGGATTGATGTAAACGCACTCACCTTCCGTTTTAAACATTTTTCTATCTCAGAATGGCACTTATTTACTCTAAATTTCTCTAACATTTGATAGAAAATTTCTTGAGAATACTTGGTAGTGGATAATTAAAAAAAAAAAGATTTTTACGAAGTAAAAATAGTTCATATTTTGTGATTTTTCACACTGTCCTCCGAATCATTAGTGTAAGTTCAAGCACGACTACCTGTAAAGAAAAGGCTCTATTTAAGAAAGTGATTAAAAGTGATGTATATTTTTTTGTATAATAATCTAAATGAATGTAGGAAACATCCTAACATAGAAAGAAAAGATGGACCAGGATAGATTTTTATAACCCTTGTCAAATCTTATTTTTTTATTGCAATTTAATGAAATTGCAGTACTTTATAAAATGTTTTATAAATTAATAAAATTAAAAATAATTAGTATATTAAGAAAGGGCATACTCCCTGCTATAGAACCCATGCGAACAAGTCACTCACACGACGAAGTAACACGAATACTGCGAGGAAATAACCAGGGGTAAATTTTATCTTTCAAGGACTCTGCACACATGGCGTTCTGAGCGATAACTTCCGTTGGCTGTAGCGAGGATGCCATTGACAGCATAATAAAAAAAATCACACCGTTTAAAACTTTGATTCATATAGTATATGTTTCACTAACTTTTTCACATTTCGTAGTAAGTTCAAAAAAATAATTTTGTCCAGCTAGATCGTGCATTTTCCGTATGTGCGCACCGGCGGAAAGATGTGACCGGTAGAGATACAACGGTAGAGTTGTTGAAGAGTGTTCATTCAAAATTTATCTTAACTAAACTAGAACGTTATCTTGCGAGTTAAGACTACCTTATGGGATGTTCTAGACCTAACAACTAAACAGCCCCCCCCCCTCTCTCTCTCTCTCTCTCTCTCTCTCTCTCTCTCTCTCTCTCTCTCTCTTTTGTCGACATTTGCCGTATAGGATCAGAAACGTATAAGTGTATTCAACCCTCAAAGGAACTTACAATTAAATATTTTCCCAATACATGGAAAAAGATTCCCACTTGAACAAATTTAGAAAATTGTAATATTCTGGACCATACATTTACAGATGGAGATCTACTTTAAAATCAATATTTTCACCTTTCTAATAAAAAAGAGTTGTTTAGAGTTTAGTGCAGGCTTATTGTTCTCGAACTCTTTAAGAATCTCTAATAAATATAGTCTTGTCCTCTAACACCTTCCTGTGATGTACTATCGCTGCGGAGAAAACCCAATATTGTTCCATTGAATATAAATTTTCAATTATTTATCTAGTACACATCAATATTCAATTGAGGTTCTCAAATTTATTAAATTTGTCATAGTCATTTAGGGCTTTAATTCACGTATAATCAAGTTATATCAGAAAATTCAGCATATAATTATCTTTTCCGACTAAATATCTTTTGATGTTACTTATCTTATAAAAAATAAAAAAACAATTGAAGGGCTTTAGGCCACATATGGCTATCCAACAAGTACTGGATTTTAATATATTGAAGTGCAAAGTTAAGCAGGAATAATTAAATAATGAAACCTGGTTCAGTATAAAACATGTAATTAATAATATAAAAAAGTTATTAAAATGTTACTAAGATCAGAATATAATATTTCATTTCTCGTGGTTTTATTTCAGCATTGAAAAATTGTAGTCACTTCTGTCTTAACAAAAACGTATTGTTTGTTGTCAAGCCAAACTAGGGCCTAATACTGGATTTTGTGATGTCGCAATGTAAAGTTAAATATGAATAATTAAATAATGAAACTGAAATTGACAGTATTAAAAGTTACAAAAAATAAATAAATAATGTAATATAATATTTTAATTTCTTCTCCTTTGATTTTTAGTAAGGAAATTTATAGTCGTTTGTCTTAACAAAAATTTATAGCTTATATTGAATTCAAAATAGTGTTAAAATTACCCAACTGCAAAACAAAACAATAATTATGTTTTTAAGAATGTAATTTTACTCCAGAGGAATGTCTGATTCATTATCACCCAACAGACACTTGTAAAAAGAATGATGAACAGAAGGGGTGTATTGACAGAAGACACAAATGTTTCAAATCCTTATACTTTATCTTTGTTAGAGCCCAACTGTCTTGGTACAACAAAGGTATCTCCAAAGCACTTTGGTCTTCCTAATCCCTTCCTTCTTCTGGTCAAGTCCAGTATGTAAAACGGTGAATCAACATTGTGATTCTGTTTCATTTTGAGAATTTTAGGGCAGTCCTTTTCATTTCTGACCCATTTCTATAATAAGTAATTTATACGGTCAAATCATAATTTTTAATATTGTGTCTGGCTCGAAACCCTTCAATTTTCGTCCTACAACAACCGGGCACATTTTACATCAGCAATCATAATTATTGCTGTTCCCACTGGAATTAAAATTTTTAGTTGATTGTCGATAGTTTGTGACATTGACAGCAAGTGTGAGTCTAGAACTAGCAGATTCGCACAAAATGGTATGGAGGGGGCTTATTACTGTGGCAGTGTCTAGCATTTTCGGAGTCTGGGCTCGCTCAGTCTTCGCAGTAAATTATATTCTATTAACATCGGCATTGAACTTATCTAAGGTAACCATTAGGTTAATATAAAATATGGTCTAAGTAACGAGTATCGGATAAAATAAATTATAAAAAAATAGGATTTTCCAAATATAAGTTTGTTACGTACACAGCTATAGAGAAAACAGTTTGTTGCTGTGACCGTTTTTTAGCTTTTAAACTGACGACTGATTTATAAGTAATTTTTGTTTGTGTATTCATTCCATGCGTTAAAAGTGACATGATGCAGATCTGATGTAATAAAGATTTTGGTCGATGTGACTAATTTCTTATACTTACCAATATTGTTGTTACTGGAAGTAAGTCAACGTTCCCACGTCTAACCTGGTTGCTATACAAACAAAATAAATCGCAATGCTGATATGGACTCAAAAAGCACACGTTCGGTAAGTAAAATAAAACATTTCTTGAATCTTTTGTAGACTAACTCGTACCTTTCTTTAGACTTTTCCGGAATTAATGCAGAACATCCCACTCTCCAGGCTTCTTCAATTTCACTATCATCTACCATGACTCCTTCCATAATAAAATTATCAAACATATTCTAATCACGGTACTACATATAAAAATGTCTCCACAGCCAACAATCCATGCTTACAATAAAACAAATGAAAAGTTACATAGCAACGATCACCAAAATGTTTCTTTCTCATAGAAGTAATTTACATCCAACCAATATTTTAATTCATTTATTACTATACTTACTTACTTACTCACTTCTGTCTTAACAAAAACGTATTGTTTGTTGTCAAGCCAAACTAGGGCCTAATACTGGATTTTGTGATGTCGCAATGTAAAGTTAAATATGAATAATTAAATAATGAAACTGAAATTGACAGTATTAAAAGTTACAAAAAATAAATAAATAATGTAATATAATATTTTAATTTCTTCTCCTTTGATTTTTAGTAAGGAAATTTATAGTCGTTTGTCTTAACAAAAATTTATAGCTTATATTGAATTCAAAATAGTGTTAAAATTACCCAACTGCAAAACAAAACAATAATTATGTTTTTAAGAATGTAATTTTACTCCAGAGGAATGTCTGATTCATTATCACCCAACAGACACTTGTAAAAAGAATGATGAACAGAAGGGGTGTATTGACAGAAGACACAAATGTTTCAAATCCTTATACTTTATCTTTGTTTAGAGCCCAACTGTCTTGGTACAACAAAGGTATCTCCAAAGCACTTTGGTCTTCCTAATCCCTTCCTTCTTCTGGTCAAGTCCAGTATGTAAAACGGTGAATCAACATTGTGATTCTGTTTCATTTTGAGAATTTTAGGGCAGTCCTTTTCATTTCTGACCCATTTCTATAATAAGTAATTTATACGGTCAAATCATAATTTTTAATATTGTGTCTGGCTCGAAACCCTTCAATTTTCGTCCTACAACCGGGCACATTTTACATCAGCAATCATAATTATTGCTGTTCCCACTGGAATTAAAATTTTTAGTTGATTGTCGATAGTTTGTGACATTGACAGCAAGTGTGAGTCTAGAACTAGCAGATTCGCACAAAATGGTATGGAGGGGGCTTATTACTGTGGCAGTGTCTAGCATTTTCGGAGTCTGGGCTCGCTCAGTCTTCGCAGTAAATTATATTCTATTAACATCGGCATTGAACTTATCTAAGGTAACCATTAGGTTAATATAAAATATGGTCTAAGTAACGAGTATCGGATAAAATAAATTATAAAAAAATAGGATTTTCCAAATATAAGTTTGTACGTACACAGCTATAGAGAAAACAGTTTGTTGCTGTGACCGTTTTTTAGCTTTTAAACTGACGACTGATTTATAAGTAATTTTTGTTTGTGTATTCATTCCATGCGTTAAAAGTGACATGATGCAGATCTGATGTAATAAAGATTTTGGTCGATGTGACTAATTTCTTATACTTACCAATATTGTTGTTACTGGAAGTAAGTCAACGTTCCCACGTCTAACCTGGTTGCTATACAAACAAAATAAATCGCAATGCTGATATGGACTCAAAAAGCACACGTTCGGTAAGTAAATAAAACATTTCTTGAATCTTTTGTAGACTAACTCGTACCTTTCTTTAGACTTTTCCGGAATTAATGCAGAACATCCCACTCTCCAGGCTTCTTCAATTTCACTATCATCTACCATGACTCCTTCCATAATAAAATTATCAAACATATTCTAATCACGGTACTACATATAAAAATGTCTCCACAGCCAACAATCCATGCTTACAATAAAACAAATGAAAGTTACATAGCAACGATCACCAAAATGTTTCTTTCTCATAGAAGTAATTTACATCCAACCAATATTTTAATTCATTTATTACTATACTTACTTACTTACTCACTTCTGTCTTAACAAAAAACGTATTGTTTGTTGTCAAGCCAAACTAGGGCCTAATACTGGATTTTGTGATGTCGCAATGTAAAGTTAAATATGAATAATTAAATAATGAAACTGAAATTGACAGTATTAAAAGTTACAAAAAATAAATAAATAATGTAATATAATATTTTAATTTCTTCTCCTTTGATTTTTAGTAAGGAAATTTATAGTCGTTTGTCTTAACAAAAATTTATAGCTTATATTGAATTCAAAATAGTGTTAAAATTACCCAACTGCAAAACAAAACAATAATTATGTTTTTAAGAATGTAATTTTACTCCAGAGGAATGTCTGATTCATTATCACCCAACAGACACTTGTAAAAAGAATGATGAACAGAAGGGGTGTATTGACAGAAGACACAAATGTTTCAAATCCTTATACTTTATCTTTGTTAGAGCCCAACTGTCTTGGTACAACAAAGGTATCTCCAAAGCACTTTGGTCTTCCTAATCCCTTCCTTCTTCTGGTCAAGTCCAGTATGTAAAACGGTGAATCAACATTGTGATTCTGTTTCATTTTGAGAATTTTAGGGCAGTCCTTTTCATTTCTGACCCATTTCTATAATAAGTAATTTATACGGTCAAATCATAATTTTTAATATTGTGTCTGGCTCGAAACCCTTCAATTTTCGTCCTACAACCGGGCACATTTTACATCAGCAATCATAATTATTGCTGTTCCCACTGGAATTAAAATTTTTAGTTGATTGTCGATAGTTTGTGACATTGACAGCAAGTGTGGAGTCTAGAACTAGCAGATTCGCACAAAATGGTATGGAGGGGGCTTATTACTGTGGCAGTGTCTAGCATTTTCGGAGTCTGGGCTCGCTCAGTCTTCGCAGTAAATTATATTCTATTAACATCGGCATTGAACTTATCTAAGGTAACCATTAGGTTAATATAAAATATGGTCTAAGTAACGAGTATCGGATAAAATAAATTATAAAAAAATAGGATTTTCCAAATATAAGTTTGTACGTACACAGCTATAGAGAAAACAGTTTGTTGCTGTGACCGTTTTTTAGCTTTTAAACTGACGACTGATTTATAAGTAATTTTTGTTTGTGTATTCATTCCATGCGTTAAAAGTGACATGATGCAGATCTGATGTAATAAAGATTTTGGTCGATGTGACTAATTTCTTATACTTACCAATATTGTTGTTACTGGAAGTAAGTCAACGTTCCCACGTCTAACCTGGTTGCTATAACAAACAAAATAAATCGCAATGCTGATATGGACTCAAAAAGCACACGTTCGGTAAGTAAAATAAAACATTTCTTGAATCTTTTGTAGACTAACTCGTACCTTTCTTTAGACTTTTCCGGAATTAATGCAGAACATCCCACTCTCCAGGCTTCTTCAATTTCACTATCATCTACCATGACTCCTTCCATAATAAAATTATCAAACATATTCTAATCACGGTACTACATATAAAAATGTCTCCACAGCCAACAATCCATGCTTACAATAAAACAAATGAAAAGTTACATAGCAACGATCACCAAAATGTTTCTTTCTCATAGAAGTAATTTACATCCAACCAATATTTTAATTCATTTATTACTATACTTACTTACTTACTCACTTCTGTCTTAACAAAAACGTATTGTTTGTTGTCAAGCCAAACTAGGGCCTAATACTGGATTTTGTGATGTCGCAATGTAAAGTTAAATATGAATAATTAAATAATGAAACTGAAATTGACAGTATTAAAAGTTACAAAAAATAAATAAATAATGTAATATAATATTTTAATTTCTTCTCCTTTGATTTTTAGTAAGGAAATTTATAGTCGTTTGTCTTAACAAAAATTTATAGCTTATATTGAATTCAAAATAGTGTTAAAATTACCCAACTGCAAAACAAAACAATAATTATGTTTTTAAGAATGTAATTTTACTCCAGAGGAATGTCTGATTCATTATCACCCAACAGACACTTGTAAAAAGAATGATGAACAGAAGGGGTGTATTGACAGAAGACACAAATGTTTCAAATCCTTATACTTTATCTTTGTTAGAGCCCAACTGTCTTGGTACAAACAAAGGTATCTCCAAAGCACTTTGGTCTTCCTAATCCCTTCCTTCTTCTGGTCAAGTCCAGTATGTAAAACGGTGAATCAACATTGTGATTCTGTTTCATTTTGAGAATTTTAGGGCAGTCCTTTTCATTTCTGACCCATTTCTATAATAAGTAATTTATACGGTCAAATCATAATTTTTAATATTGTGTCTGGCTCGAAACCCTTCAATTTTCGTCCTACAACCGGGCACATTTTACATCAGCAATCATAATTATTGCTGTTCCCACTGGAATTAAAATTTTTAGTTGATTGTCGATAGTTTGTGACATTGACAGCAAGTGTGAGTCTAGAACTAGCAGATTCGCACAAAATGGTATGGAGGGGGCTTATTACTGTGGCAGTGTCTAGCATTTTCGGAGTCTGGGCTCGCTCAGTCTTCGCAGTAAATTATATTCTATTAACATCGGCATTGAACTTATCTAAGGTAACCATTAGGTTAATATAAAATATGGTCTAAGTAACGAGTATCGGATAAAATAAATTATAAAAAAATAGGATTTTCCAAATATAAGTTTGTACGTACACAGCTATAGAGAAAACAGTTTGTTGCTGTGACCGTTTTTTAGCTTTTAAACTGACGACTGATTTATAAGTAATTTTTGTTTGTGTATTCATTCCATGCGTTAAAAGTGACATGATGCAGATCTGATGTAATAAAGATTTTGGTCGATGTGACTAATTTCTTATACTTACCAATATTGTTGTTACTGGAAGTAAGTCAACGTTCCCACGTCTAACCTGGTTGCTATACAAACAAAATAAATCGCAATGCTGATATGGACTCAAAAAGCACACGTTCGGTAAGTAAAATAAAACATTTCTTGAATCTTTTGTAGACTAACTCGTACCTTTCTTTAGACTTTTCCGGAATTAATGCAGAACATCCCACTCTCCAGGCTTCTTCAATTTCACTATCATCTACCATGACTCCTTCCATAATAAAATTATCAAACATATTCTAATCACGGTACTACATATAAAAATGTCTCCACAGCCAACAATCCATGCTTACAATAAAACAAATGAAAAGTTACATAGCAACGATCACCAAAATGTTTCTTTCTCATAGAAGTAATTTACATCCAACCAATATTTTAATTCATTTATTACTATACTTACTTACTTACTCACTGGCACTATCGAACCCGTAGGTTCATGGCCGCGCGGACATAAGCTCTCCATACATCCCTATCCTGAGCTAATTCTTTCCCATCTTCCCCTGTATAATCTACTTCCCTCAATTACTATATTTAATAAAAAATAGTTACATCGACAAAAAATAGACAGAGAGACAGAGACACAGAGACACACAGAGAGAGAGAGAGAGGAGAGAGAGAGAGAGAGGAGAGAGAGAGAGAGAGAGAGAGAGAGAGAGAGAGAGAGGAGAGAGGAGCGCACAGCTGATAGGAAGAGATTCTAATCGATTTTGTAAAATCAAAGTTTGTGAAATATGCTGACGTGAGTGATTTATGCAATAGCTTAACACAACTGATACAATCTCATATATAAGGCGTCACTGGTGATAAACTGATAATATTAGAGATAAAATGAAATCAAATCAATACTTACAATATATAGCATATTTATTTTAATTACGTAAGTGTTATGAATACAATATCATCAACTCGTGTCCAACTCAGGTTGCAACGAGGGATGAGATGAATCCCCTCTATTTATGGAGGTCTAAATAGCTTAACGCAACTGATAAAAATGTCATTTAAAGGAAGTCAATGCTGATAATATTAGAGATAAAATGAAACCAAAGCAATACTTATAATATATAGCCTATTTACTTTAATTGCAGAAGTGTTATGGATATAATATCCTCAACTCGTGTCCAACTAAGGGTCGGATCAAGGAATGAGATGAGATGAAGTCCCTATTTTATAGAGGTCTGTTAATGACAAGGATGCAGGTCGACCACGCCTGACGGACCATCACTGAGGCGGATGAACGAAATGGATGAGATGAGTATGGAGAAATGGTGGAATGAAGTTTGTGACAGGAGAAAAGAGGTGAAACCCAGAGAAAAACCTTCCCAAGCTCCGTTTCTTCCACCACGAAACCCATAAGGAGTGATCCGAATCTCGATCTGAGATCCCACTGGCGAGAGTCTAACCTCTTAGCTACGGACGGAGCCGCCTGCTATGAATACCTCACATGCAATTTTATAAGTCATTTTTTACGACTTTAGGCGTTCGTAATCTGTTGTAGACAAATGATATGACGTTACATGCAATATTATGAGAAAAAAAAAAAAAAAAGGAATGCCTTTTCTTACCAACAAAAATGTCCCCAGGGATGATAAAATTAATCTCTAAATTTAATTCTTCGGTGTCAGTGTATCGTACAAAGAAATTAAACCTAAATATAACATAGATCACACTTTTCGTCCCGCGCCGTAGCCGAGTGGTTAAGGTAAGAAGCCTTGGCGCAGAGCTACGGGACTTGCGCTGGTTCGAGTCTCCAGGGGGGAAGAAATTTTCTCATGGTATTTCGGCCAGGATGGGACCGGTGTCCGCTCAACATCGTGAGGCATTTGGGTAGCTACAATAAGTAGCAGCTCTAGGTTGAGAAAATCAGCTACAACGGCTGGGGGACTCGGCATACTGACCACATGTCATCCCTACATTGGGTGATCATCTACCTCTTTGATTGACATATGTGGATGTGAGGCCAGCACCGGATGGTAGGCTAAGGACCTTGTAGGCTTGTCGCGCCATGAGCTTTTTTTTTTAATTGCACACTTTTTACTTTTGCAAATCAAAATTTTGCTATTTTGTGCGTGACGGTTCCGTGGAGCAAGTGGTTAGATGCTCGCCTCTCACCGCTGAGATCTCGATAACTCCAAGTGAGTTTTGTGGTGGACGAAACGGAGCTAGGGCAGGCTTATCTCAGAGTTTCTCCCGTTTTCCCCCGACAGAAATTTCATTCCACCATTTCTCCAGATTCATCTCATCCATTCGTTCATCCGCCCACGTGACAGTGTTTCAAAGGTGATCGGCCTGCACCCTTGTCATTCAGACTTTTATAAATTTAGGGGCTTCATCGCCTCAAATCCCTCGACCCGGCCCTGATTTGGACACGAGTTGAGGATATTAATATAGGATATTATATACCAGGTGTGAATCTGTGAACTAATTTGCATTCCCAGCGGTAAACGGTCGATGAACATGCATTTACTGACAAAAAACGTTTTTTTTTCTTGTCCTCCTCTTTCATCCCTGAGAGGTTGAAAAATTACCTTTTTCATCACCTATATACTTCTAAGCTATATTTCTTTCAGAAATAAATTGAAAATAAAATCACTAACAGAAACAACTCACTAATACTACTTTTTAAGAATTAATAATGCGTTTTTGCATTATTTAATAAAAATAGACTTAGGATTTGTTAATATATTTACCTAATGCCTTGTATAAAAAGCGTAGATTAATTCATTGTAGTTTATTACTTTCTTTGTATTTTTTTTCTCTTCTTTTTATGCATAGTAGATTCGAGCTGTTATTCCTTTTTTTATTCATTGTATCATTAATTTAATTTTAATTATATTTAGTTTCATTCTATTATTAGACATTAATTTCATTATTATTCAATATGACAGATAATTAATTGTTCAATGACTATTATTGTAACTTTTTTTTGTATTCATATGTAACATGTTTGTCCTGTTTAATATGACTATTATTGTAATTTTTTTGTATTCATGTGTAACATATGTTTGTCCTGTTTTATATGACTATTATTGTATTTTTTTTTGTATTCATATGTAACATATGTTTGTTCTGGTGAGTGGAAGAGAAGGCCACATGGCCTTAACTCCACCAGGCTAAATAAATCTATTCTATTCTATTCTATTCTATTTCACAGTTATGACTAGTTTAGTGGCGTTGGGAATCTAGTGACGTACGTTAGGTACCAACACAGTAGAAGATCTCTAAAACTTTGGGTACGTGACTATAATGTGTTCATACTACACAGTACATACGTAGGCTAAATAATAGGCTAATTATAAGATCATATTGGGCTAAAATCTTTTATGAATTCAATTACCTCTTTCTTTTTTATTCCGTTATCTGTAGAAGTTTACCAATTTTCTGTTCAGATGTATTGTGAAATGACGATTATGATGAAACGAGTGCTGGGAATGAAATTCCAACCCAGTATTTGACTTGATGAAGAGAAATAACCCCAATCGGATTAGTCGACTCCGGAGTTTGAATCCGGGACCTTCAGAACAAGAGTCTCAAAATCTTCAGAGTCGATAGCTCATTTTCTACTTGATATTCACACATTATAAATTATGCTTTACTTATGAGTAATTTTCCAATGAACTCTAAGTAGATTCCTGAAGAACAATTCCAATATTCCTTGAACATTTGTAGGTATTGGACCTATTAATATGTTAGTAGCTGTTTTTCTTATTAAACACTTTCCTCAACACTCGATGCCTCAAAAACTTCCAAACCATTTATTACACCATTCGAAAAAGCATCCTGAAATATGTCGAAATCTCGAACATTACATACTGCAATATTTTTGTAACCAATTAGTGTTTCAAATTCTTTATGAAGAGTACTTAAGATGGAATTTCATAGAATGAAATTTCGTGAAGGATTAGTCAGTCCACCGCTGTGGTCTCGAGGTAGCGTGCTGCCTTGTCACGCAGTGGGGCCGGGTTCGATCCCCGGTCAGCACAGTTTTTCTGGGTGAGGTTTTTATCAGGGTTTTTCCCCACCTGTAAGACAAATGTCAGGAAAACTTTAAGGCCCAAACGGTCCCCGAAATCATATGGCCATCGCAATCGTCATCATTCATATTCATCTTAGATTAAGTTTAGGATTAGGGACTCTCCTGGCAAACCACTATCATCACCACACAACATATCATCGGGGTAACGTAACCCCGCCTTCCAGGCGCCCCAACCTCAGAAGTGGGTTACAAGTACGCCATGCCAGGATAGAACACCAGGAATGTCGAAAGACAACTTGGGACATTTGCAAAAAAAAACCATACTGCGATTAACATGAGCGAGCTAGAGACCGTTAAAGATGCGGGTGTGGGTGGGTATATGGACGGATCAATCAGGGCACATGTTTGATTTGCTGTATATTTTAATTGATAACGAGCGATGATGCATTCGCTGTCTATGTGAAGGGCTACGAGGCAAGTTTACGTATCAAGACTTCTTTCAAGCAAAGAATTTTCAACTTTCCGTGTTACCAAAAGAGGTCGAAGTAATATTCCTGTATTTAGTGGAGATACTGGAAAATCATCTAGAAATATACATGTGCAGACTCTAGATTTACAAAGACTGTTGACTTCCCAACTCCTTTCAAAAAAACGTTAAACTGAAAATAGATACAACTATTATTCTACCAGTTATATTATATGAATGAGAAACATGGACTCTTCTGTAAGGGAGGAAAGGAGTATTTGAGAATAAAGTTCTTAGGAAAATTTTTGGACCAAAGAGAGATGAACAGGCAGGTGAATGGAGAGAACTGCTTAACAGTGAATTACATGGTCTTTATAGGAAGCCAGATATAATGAGAACAGTTAAGTCTCGTAGACTGCGATGGGCAGGATATATGGCACGAATGGAGAATGAAAGAGGTGCATGGAAGACTCTTGTAGGAAAACCAGAGGGAAAACGCCCAGTTGGTAGACCAAAAATGAGGTGGGAGAATAACATTAACTATGATTTGAGGGAAGTAGATTATACAGGGGATGACTGGAAAACATTGGTTCAGGATAGGGATATATGGAGAGATTATGTCCGCGCGGCCATGAACCTACGGATTCGATAATGCCAGTGAGTTAGCAGACTCAAGATATTAATGAATTCGAGCCAGTGCCAGAAACGTACATAAAATAGAGCACATACTCACCAATAATGTTCATCGTCCTGCTTACTCTCCTGTGAATTTCAAATTTACGTACTCATACATTCATTACCATATCTTTATAATTCTCTTCCCCTTCCCTCTGATAACTTACCGACAAGTTCACACTATAATAGCAGTCGACAACAAATATTAGCAGTCTTAATGACTGAGAAGAGGGCTAAAATGTAGGCTAATTTGTGATTAAAAAATATATCTTTGTTTATAATTACCAGACATTACAATTTTTAGGTTACAATTATGTTTATATATACTAGCGTATCCGGCAGACGTTGTCCTGCCTGGATGTTCTATTCTCGTGTCACGGCCAGACGATAAAAATATTATATTTTTTTACCATAAAATTCGCCAATTAAGACGAAATTAGATATTATTAAATAAGTACTAATGAAAACTCCTCACAGTCAACTATTGTAGCTCAAGGAACGTGCATGATGACGTCACATTGATGTCGAGCGGAATATGTCGATAAAGCAGATGACTACACATCTGACATAAAAAATAATATAACCTGATCGTAGCGCCACCTATCGAGTCCAATTGTGAATCTAAACCATCCAAACCCATTCAAACACACACAAAAAATGTAATCAAAATCGATCCAGTCGTTCAGGCAGTTTTTAATTTCGAATTTTAAGTAAATCTCCACTTCTAATTGTCGGGTTTCGCTCATTTTTTGACAATACCTACCTCGGTTTATTTTAATAGGATATATTGAGTTTCGTTGTAAAACATCGAAAAATATGATCGCTAGAGCGATTTTTCAACTTTCACTTCAGGTGAACTCCTATACCTAATAGTTTTAGAGGGTCCAATTGTGAATCTAAACCATGGAGGGACCCAATTAGACCCACACAAAAAATTCATTGGTCCAGTAGTTTAGGAGGAGTTCAGTGACAAACATATGTATAGGATTTTATTTACATACAGGATTTTAATGTTTACACATCTTTCTGTGCCTAAAGTTTTACGTATAGAATAATTATATATATATATATATATATATATATATATATACAAACAAAGTAATGTGTTGTCCAATGCCATGAAGGTTGTCTTTAATGATATATCTTTCTCCCCTGGAATTGTAATCCATTTCCTAGGTTGGGGCACCTGGAAGGCGGAGTTACGTTACCCCGATGGTATGATGGGTGATACATTGATACTGAAGCACCAGAAGAGTTCTTAACCTAAACATAACTATGGACAACCACAGGAATAATTACCTTTGAGGAAAAAAGCCTGTGGTCTGACCGGGAATCGAACCCGGGGCCTCATGAACTGTAATCAGAAACGCTCACCATTAGTTCATGATATATCTTAAACCATTTAATCTGAATTAATTTATAAATAATTCTTTAAAATCACCCTGTTGGTACACTTTTCTCAAGAACTACTTGAAGTAGGTTTATGAAATTTTATTTCAGGAAACTTTACTCAGTATATGATGTATCTCCTATACCAGATTAAAAAAATAGTCCTTCAAAAACCTTATTTTCATCAATAGTTTATGTGAATAAAGTTAAAATTCAATCATATTCTATATTTAAAACATATCTCTTACAGATACAATAGTAAAGGCTGGCAGAGCAGATATTTATATACAATGACTACTTATATTTAAAATATCCACCGCTGTGGTCTCGAGGTAGCGTGCTGCCTTGTCACGCAGCGGGCCCGGGTTCGATCCCCGGTCGGGGCAGTTTTTCTGGGTGAGGTTTTTATCGGGGTTTTTCCTCACCTGTAAGACAAATGTCAGGAAAAATTTAAGGCCCAAACGGTCCCCGAAATCATATGGCCATCATCATCATTCCTATCATTATCATCATCATCGTCATCCTTATCCTTCACCGGTGTGGAAAGCAACGGGAAGCTACTATACCTACAATTCCCTAGTAAAGCTGCAAGCATAGCATGAAAATGCTATTGATTGCAGTGAAAGACCTGCCTTCGGGCAGAATTACTATGGAAGGATATTTAAAATGTCACATTATTACTTATTACAGAAAATGAGATATCTGTCCTCAATACTTATAAGTATATCCTCGTATAAGTATGCGGTGGCCAAACTTTTTTAGGATCTATGTGAAATATACCTTATATTTCTACATTTGGAATTTCTTTTTTCCCCCTGCAGTTAGGGTATAATTCATTAAAATCTTTTGATGGAGGTTGGAATGAATATTTTGGATTCGCTCTGGCTTTATACTAATAGGTTTTATATTGATAATAGTGGAAATAAAATTTACGGCCCCTTCAATTATTTACCAAATAATTCAGAGTTAATGGTTTAATATATAAACATTCATATGTTTTAAACCAAAAGAGATCCTTAATTATCATAGAAAGTTTTTATAATTAGAAAAGATATATATTTTATATTACAAGTTACTTTTAACTTCCTCTTCACGACCGCCTCCCCTGAATATGATCCAAATTTTGTATCTTAATTTGACATATAAATTGTTTAAACCTTCCCTTAAGATAGAGCTATGTTTTATATTATTTTTCAAGCATTTAACATCTTGTCTCGCTTATGAGAAAAACACCGTTGCGCTACTTCGGTCGATTTAACCCATTAATATCAGGTTTTTTTTAAGTTACAGTTTCTTTTCATAGAAATAATGATTTTGATTAATGACACATGAAAATTATGGCCAATTGAATTTTTAGGTTGCACTGTTCGTAAAAATTGCTGGGTCGCTAATGACCCGTTGCGCACAAGTCCTGCAGTTGTCAGTCAATAAATATTTATACAGTACATTTTTATTTTTAAGTGTGAATATTTATTGTTCCTTACTAACATTTTGTTAATTTAACAACATGCACTATTACTGGAAAACATTAGCCGTTATGTACTCAGAAGCAAATTGAATAAAAAAGTAATAGGCAAAAAAAAAAAAAGTATTTCTAGTACATTAGCTTGTGTATATCAAAATATGGACTGAATATATACTAACACATAATGTTCTATGATTTTGAAAAATTAAAGTTACTTGCACGAATGATTTTTTTTTTCAAAACATTGATCATAAAGGACTACCTCACATCTTTTGCAACCTTTTACAGTCTTGCTTTTACACAGAACACATCGACTTCTAGGTTGACCTATCACAATCAAATGACCTCCATGATACTGACGTCAGACACAGGAGCACGACTTTCAGTAATGTGCAGAGCAGTTCCATACATTTCAAGGATACTCTTTATCACGGAGCGCCGAAGTGCAAGTAAATCAGCAGAACATCCATGCCGACGAACCAAGTAGCCAGGCATTGCTCAGTGAAAACATAAAAAAACCAGAAGACAATGGGTATGTAAGGTATATTTTTTTCTTTTTCCTCTGACCCAATTCGATAATTTGATACAAAAGTGTCCATAAGGTCCACACCTCCCATGTTCTTGTCATATTTTGCTACAAAGTTTGGCTTGGAATAGAAATTTTTTCTTCTCTGTTACAGAGTAGCCGTTTCTTGTACAGGGTTCACACTATGTACATTGGACAATAAATTTACAATATAATTATGTTTCAGATGGTGGATCTTCAGGTTCAGCTGAACTGGATACATCTTCCGAATGACTAGTGTCTAATATACTGTACTTTCATCAAAGCTTTATAGCTGACCTGCCGACTCGAAAGAAAATCGGGTTACAAACCCTTGTTTGAGGCTAGCTTTTAGGACATTCGTTTCTCTTTTGCACCCCAACTTCTACGAGATAGGCATAAAACCAATTATGAGAGGTGTTATAGAATAAAGTAAAGTGATCCCACAACAGACCTCAGGAGGCCCTTGGGGTAGTGGGAGGTTAAGGCTCCCACTTTTTATAGACAATCGGCACTTTATGTCAGCCGGGTTGTGAGCCCTGCGTGACGGCCGCCTTTACCCCCAGAACAAGAGCGTCTGGTACTCATTTACGTTAGAGGTTGAGTCGATCCCAGGGCCATAGTGCCGCCAGAAGGTTTGTGTCAGTTTAAAAATCCTGATCCCAACGGGACTTGAACCCTCGACCTTCCGGCTTGTAGCTCAGTGCCTTAACCACTACGCTACGGCGTGCCCCGGTGTTATAGAATGTTGTAGGATAATACTGTAAGCTGGCAAGTAATGAAAGCGCTCACCGAATTTACTTGATTTGTAATGAAACCGAGAAAAGTCACTTATAATAGTCAACACTTCAACTTGAATAGTCAATCTCAAATGATGGAGATCTAAACAATCGAATAGTGGTAAGTAATGTCACGAGTGATTTCCAAATTTATCTAGAGGATTTGGAAATAAAGAGTGGCATTTATTAGGACTAATTAACGAATAAAATTAAGCTGCTTACTCAAAAATCATTATTTAAATATTTATATCATATATTTAATGTAAACGGTGATGTTTGAAAACAAATCAGAAATGTGTGGTTATGTTTCATTTGTATATTCACTGCAACTTTATCATATTATGTATTGCCAAATAGGATCGCAATATTGTAATAATGCACCCTAGTGGAGAAAAAATGAAACACATCAAACATTATAGGTTATTAATTTATTTTTTAGTAAACAACTCAATAAAATCATTATTTAAAAACACAATTATTGAACACGCAATTATTAAATGTGTAGTTCGAAGGAATTTGTTCATTATTTGCTGTATTCAATGTATTTGTTGGAGAGTCAGTCACTGCAAAATAATGCTCTGACCTGTTTAGAATATTAAAAGAGAGGAGCTTTCTTTATCACAAAAGCAGGAGCTGGTAAAGAGAATTCGATAAAGAGCGAGGTGAAACACGACTGCCATTGATTGTAAAACAAAATTCATTGAAACGTGATTGATCATTGCCTCTCCCATTTGGGGCATGCGTTAAAGCAGTCAAAATAAATTCATTACTTGCTGGCAAGCCACGATTTGTAAAATACGAGTATTACCTTATTAGGAATTTATCTTCGAGAATAATTATTTTTACTCCATGCCGCGACAGGCCTAGAAGGCCCTTGGCCTACCAGCCGGCTGCAGGCCTCACATCTGAATGTATTAATCACAGATGTAGACGATCATCCTGCCAGTGTAGGGGTGACATGTAGTCAATATGTCGAGTCCCCCCCCCAGCGGTTATAGTTGTTTTTTTCAACTTGAAGCCGCTACTTATTGTAGCTACACACATTTCTTACGATGCTGGGTGGGCACTGGTCCCATACTGGCTGAAATTCGATGAGAAAATGTATTCCCCCATGGAGACTCGAACTAGCGCAAGTTCCCTAGCTCTGCGTCAATGTATCTTGCCTTAACAACTTGGCTACGGCGCGGGACAAGGATAAATCTTATTCATTCAATATCGTCGAATGTCGAATATTTTATGCATCATTTCAATTCCTTTTGTATATCCTGGATCCTGGATAGTAGAGTCAGTCAAGTACACATTCACTCCCGCTCAAATCTCACTTCCCGAACTTCCCACTCTCGTTGCTTCTACCGTGGCACTTGGCGTATTCAGAGGAGAGGGAGGGAATGCCAAACGCATGCGCGGAAATAGAATAGGCTACAAGCGAGAGCGACCGGGAGTCCCGTTGGAACAGATTTCCTCTGAACAGTGAACAGTCTTCATAAGCAAAATTATGTATACAGTGACTTCGAAATAAATTATCTGATGGAACCTATATTCTAAAAGTCTTACTCTTTGAATATAAGCATGTATATTAAATGTGAAAAAATAATTAAATATGTAGGCCTACTTAGTATTGTAAATAAACAAGCGTTTAGAATTTTTATCAATTTATTTCTATGCGAAATTGTTAAGAACATTATAAATTATTAGGTTTCCTCTCATCTACCAATAAATAAAAATATCAGGCGATAGTTGGTCAGTACGGAATAACACAAGTTATTATTTATTTAGGCATATACAAAATTGTTAAAATGGTAATTTATACATTAATTTAATTTATGCCGTTTAGAAAAATGTAGCTGAATATCAGCATACTAATTTTCAAGTGATAGTGCATACAATTACATACAGACCTCACTGTTACTATTTTTTCAAGTTTAGGGAGTAGTTACACTTTTAGAAATTTATTTCCAACAAAAAAGCTTCTCTTTAAACATACGAAAAATTGACACATCTATTATCCTTTAATTACAGTATATCAAATTGAGACCTGAAATTCAGTTTAGATGTTTAATGCATCATAACGTTTGCATTATAAAAAATTGTAAACTTTTGAAGATACGAGTTCAGTTTTTATATTTTTTCTCCGATTTCATATGGAATGACCCTTAAATGTTTTATATATTTATATTTCTGTAATAATAATAATAATAATAATAATAATAATAATAATAATAATAATAATAATAATAATAATAATAATAATAATATTCTCATTCTCGAGCTCTTGTAACCTGTACACGAGACTCTCGAGAGCAAGCGGGAGTAATTTAGAGTTTGACCGCATTTACTGGATAGGTTTTTACTCTACCGAATCCTAAATTATATCCATCAAACAACTCTGAGCTATAACTTCGAAGCAGACCTAAAAAAAAAAAAAAAAAAAAAAAACCACCACCCCAACCAAGGAGCGAATAGTAAACCGGTCCAAATGTAAGACGAAAAATGACTAATATGAATTAAATGTATTGTGATCATCTCAAGCTTTCTGCGCATTGTGAAGAAGCTGATAAGCCAGAACTCTAATAATTTCCTAGTTATAAAAATATTTGTTTCTTCATATCTCGTAAAAATAGCGCATGTTATCAGTTTAAAATATGCTTCCTGAAAAGTAGCGGTTTTATACTTAACAACTTATTCCTAGTAAACATAATATGAGCCTATATGCATTTATTACATACTGGATATCCGGATGTGATATCCCAAGTAGATAATGAATCAATGCCAAATATTATTATGAATTAATGAAACTAATGCAGGAAAAAAAAATTACGCAGAGTACATTTGTTCTTAAAATGTGGCTGTATTAAAAATATAGTAGGGCCTACTAAAAAAATATTTTCTAAATGTGACATTGGTAATAGGCTACAACAAGGGCGTGTGAGACACTTAAATTATTTTGGCCATATCGTGCCAAGAAGTATGTGTATGTCTATTACTGTCCGCATTCTTGTGTACTTTAGATATCAAACTGATATTCTATTTAATTAACTATGGAATAATGGAAATAAGTCAATCAATCGTGATACTGAATTTCAAACCTAATATTTATGTAGTCTACAAGGAAAATTTTCGAAAAAAAAAATCAGTTTAGCATCGGATTTTCAATTCGCGTCCTCCGAATTCTAATCTTCTGAACCATTTAGTTCGGTTAAATTTATTTAAACTTTGTAATTAGACCTATATTCAGTATAAAAGTTTAATTGTTGACTACGGTCAAAATGCATTCGCATACATTGCATTATAGTAACTTATGGCAATAGGCATACACGCTTATATTTACTCACTTTCACACAATCCAGTATAAAAATTATCAGAATGAGTTTTACGCAGGAAGAATGATGTATCTGTTCCCTGGTTACATTAACTGTTCAGCATTATCTTCCCTTGCTTTTATCACATCGTATCAGATTCGTGGCAAATTTAATTGATACGGAAGCACAGATAATGAAAATTAATCGATTTTTGTGATTTGTTTATATGTTAATAAGTGATTCATATACCTACTTGCGTAAAATGATCTAAATTATCTGAATTAAGATAGTAGTTCTGAGCAAAATCACCCGCACCTTTTTAGTACTTCAAATTGCGACACTAATAACCTAGATAATGAAGAACATGTCTCTCTGTCTCTGTCTCTCTCTCTCTCTCTCTCTCTCTCTCTCTCTCTCTCTCTCTCTCTCTCTCTCTCTCTCTCTGTTTACCTAAGTCTAACCTCCTCTTTGTAGCTGCTTTTACATGTCTCACGACACACGAGCCTTGCAGGGACAGGTTCTTTTTATTTATATAATATTTTATTTACATACCAAAGGCTAGTGGTCAGCGTTCCTGACTACTGTTCATGGAGTCCCGGGTTCGATTCTCAGTCAAACCATAGGAAATTTTCCTTAAAGGGAATTATTCCTGTGGTTGCCCATGGTCTGGAATTTAGGATTAAGTTTAGGTTAAGAACTCTCCTGGCACTTCATTATCATTTGTCACCCATCATACCATTGGGGTAACGTAACTCCGCCTTCCAGGTGCCCCAACCTAAGAAATGGATTACAATTCTGCCAATGCTAGGGGAGAAAGCCAGAAATGTCATAAAAGACAACCTGGTGGCACCAGACAATATATATATCCATCCACAGTAATTCTGCCCGAGGGGAGGTCCTTCACTGCAATCATAGCATTTTCATGCTATGCTTGCAGCTTTACTAGGGAATTGTAGGTGTGGTAGCTTCCCGTTGCTTTCCACACCGGTGAAGGATGACGATGATGATAATGATAAGGATGATGATGGTGATGATGACCATATGATTTCGGGGACCGTTTGGGCCTTAACGTTTTCCTGACATTTGTCTTAAAGGCGAGGAAAAACCGCGATAAAAACCTCACCCAGAAAAACAGCCCCGGCCGGGGTTCATACCTGGGCCGCTGCGTGACAAGGCAGCGCACTATCTCGGGACCACAGCGGTGGATATAATTATATACTATTTACAGCATGTTCCATTACAAAGAAAGTACTATATACGTCATTATACAAAATGATTTATATGAAAGTATTTGCACAATTTATTTATTTAGATTTTCATTTATGACTGATTGTAGAGCGATTCCATGAAATGTCATACCGAGGTGAGAATTTTGAAACTGACGCAGGAATAATTTTGTTGATGTAATATATATATCTGTAAATATCAAATTTTATAATTCTATAAGAAAATGTTTCAAATGTGCATTATTTTAATCTAATAATAGCGGTAGAACTTGTCATATTCCAAACCTGAAAAAATACGCAAAATTTTACCAATTTCTTGTTCGATGATTTGATCGTATGCATTCGTTTTATTTCACAAAATCTTTTTTAGAACCATGCTTTGGTCCTCCTTGGTCGTAAATGAAACAATATTAATTGCATTCTAATATTCTATATACCTTAAATGTGTCCTATAGTTGTTAACTGTAAGTTATGGTTAGTCAGTCACAGAAAACGGATAAAAATTACTGTACACAACATAATAATTGATGGATTAAAATTTCCTCTTGGATTATGCGTTATCGGTACACAACTAACAAAAAAGTATTGATACCATTTTCTTGTAAAGTCATTACTTTTCCTGCTGGAGTCCCGTGACTGACTGATAATTTGTCCCCTCATTTATAATGCTAATACGCATGATGCAGTCAGTTGCTTGCTGGACTCCGCTGTGTATTAACATAAACATGATTTAGGAAATCTGGTAGACTGTTCGGCTCAGCTGTTTCATAAAATAATTACTGACCCTTCTTATGTGACAATTTGAGCTAAAAGGCAGTCAGCGGAAGGATTTAAATGTAGAGTAATTCCATGTCATACCGATGTGAACATTTTGAAATTGGCGCAGGAGTAATTTTTTCCGATCAGATATGCTTTTTTACAGATGACATTTTCTGATTCTTGAAGTTATTGTTTGAAATACGGATTATTTTGATTCTAAAATTAATAGTAGAATATGACATTCCGAAACCTGAAAACACATGCAAAATTAAACGAAATTTTCTTTTATGATTTCACTGTATAAATTTGTTTTGTTTCACTGACTCTTTTGTTATACCATATTTCGGTCCTTCCTGATCGTAAATGTAATACTAATAATTCTATTAAAATATTCTAGATAATTAAAATGCGCCCTATAATTATTAAGGGTAAGCTACAGTCAGTCATATAAAACATACAAAAATTATTGTATACAATACGATAATCGATATATTCAAATTTCCTCTGGGATTCTACGTTATCGGTGCATAACTAACAAAAAAGCATTAACGACATTGTCTTGAAAGTAATTAAGTGCTATGTTTGCTAGGGAACTGTAGAAGTGGTAGCTCTTCCCGTTGCTTTCCACACCGGTGAAGGATGATGATGATGACCATATGGTTTCGGGGACCGTTTGGGCCTTAAAGTTTTCCTGACATTTATCTTACAGGTGAGGAAAAACCCCGATAAAAATCTCACCCAGAAAAACTCCCGACCGGGGATCGAACCCGGGCCCGCAGCGTGACACGGCATCACGCTACCTCGAGACCACAGCAGTAGACTTATCTATTATAATTTCATATTATTTTGTAATATTTGTATAATATTTACAGCTCCACAATATTAAAGTCTTAATAAAATTCAGATATGTCAGTCAGTCACAGAATGTAGTCAGTCAGTCACACATCACATGTTAGGTTATAACTCTGGTCTTGATTGTGATTTTTTGTTTCTTTTTTATTGAGAATGTAACTTGAAATGTGTCCTCCAAACGGTATTTTGGAAAATTGAATTAGGAATCACACTTCAGAGAATGATGCAGATGAACATGTTAAGCTGCATGATGAGTTGAAATTTATGTCAGTCAGTCACACATACTTTGATAGATAATAAATAGCACTGTTTTTCTTCAAAAGTTGTATATTTATTCCTCTATCATATCACGTAAATAACACCCCTAATTTCAATCAATTATAATATTTATGCAACCATTTTGCTGCAAAAGTGTATTGTAAATGTCAGTCAGTCACATATGGAATTGCTCTGTAATCTTATGATCTATTTGATTTACTTATCTTACTTATAACAGCATTAAATATTTCACTGAATTGACTTTGTTTTATTCTAGAATTTATCTAAATCTATTGACTTAATGTATGAGATTAATTCACGTATGTAATCCTGTACTAAAAACTAAAAATAAGCTCCATGGCGCAACAGGCTTAGAAGACCCTTGGCCTACCAACCAGCTGCTGGCCTCATATCTACATGTGTTAATCACACAGATAGACAATCATTCTGCCAGTATAGGGGTGGCATGCGATCAGCATGTCGGGTCCCCAAGCCTTTAAAGCCGGTTTTCTCAACTTGGAGCCGGTAGATATTGTAGCTACCCAAATTTCTCATGTTGCTGGGTGGGCACCGGTCCCGCCGAAATTCCATGAGAAAATGTCTTCCCCCATGAAGAGTCGAACCAGAGCACTCCCGTAGTTCTGTGTCAAGGTCTCTTGCCTTAACCACTCGGCTACGACGCGGGACTGTAATCCTCTACTTGTTTTATTTTATTGAATGCCCATTTACTATATTTGTTAGTACTATTTGGAATATTTTAAACTCTGGATCACACACATACTTGTCTCGAATAAAGTTTTAAGAAATGTAAGACAGTATCTGAGATGTCAGTCGTCCTCAATAATTTGCAGTGTTGTTTTGTAGGAGGCCTTTCGATAACTTAAGTATCATCTTCTGCTTTCATTTTGGTGCTTTCATTTCGGTACCAAAATGAAAGCAGAAGATGATACTTAAGTTATCGAAAGGCCTCCTATAAAACAACACTGGAAATTATTGAGGACAACTAAGGTATCAGGTACTGTTTTACAATTATTAAAACTTTAACACGGTGATCTCAACGGAGTTTCGTAATGTATTTTAAAAATCTTGATTTGTCTCGAATAGTTTAACTCCTACCTCAAATATAACTTAAAATAATTTCTCGTCCTGGCAATTTATGAGATTAGGTGTAACCTAAGACGGTGTTCTGGCTGCATTTCTATATTTGATATAAATATCAATGACACCTCAACAAAATTACTATATTCCCGTTATCATATTTATATTGACGATATCAAAATTTACATTAACGCCAAACCTAATGCAATAAAAGACGTCAATAGACTCAATACTGATATAAAACAAATATCAAAACAGTGCAATAACCTTGGACTTAATTATAGCGAAAGCCGAAGGGATAATCCTTGTACATCCTAAGACTACTTTACACCAATAACAATATCAATCTGCCGTCCACCATGCTAGATAAGAAATCAATATTTTATTCGTTATTTGATAAAAGTTTGGGTTTCTATCTTGACTCAAACCTAGGTTGGAAAATTCAAATAAAGCAAATGTCAAAAAGTAGTTTGCAATAATGCATTTTTCAAATAGATTAAAACATTTTCTTCCGACTGATCCCAAATGAATTCTAATGCAAACTCTTATGATGCCGCATTTTGATTATTGCGACATCTTATTGACAGGCATTAACAATGGAATAGCACATAAATTGCAACGTATTCGTAATAAGTGTATCATATACAGAGTGTTGCAAAAACACCGACAACGGAGGTGAGGTAATAATAATAATAATAATAATAATAATAGCTTTATTTTACCTGGCAGAGTTAAGGCTTTAAGGCCTTGTCTACCACTCAACCAGGTATATTGATAATTTTAAATAAGGTACCAATGTCCGGAAATGATGCGTTTTCAAACTATGACTAGTTAATTATGTCTCAAGATCAGTGTTAGTTCGAAGGATTTGAAGACTCATTACTTGACAACAACTCACAAGGACGGAACTTATGATATAGGTGGCTTCGCAACGGAATGTGGCTGCAACACGACGGAGCTCCAGCTTACTTCGAAGCCAATGTGAGGAGACATTTGGATAACGTATCCAGGTCGATAGATTGGAAGAGTGGGACTAGTCCCATGGCCTCCGAGATCACCTGGTCTTAATCCTCTCGACTACTTTTTTGGGGCGACATGAAACAGTCTGTTTATCAGACTCCGGTAGTCACGTATTTATCATATAGCGCGAATCCACGTTGCTACACAAATAATTCAAACGAGACCAGGCGTATTTGAACGTGTGCGCCAATCACTACACCGCACCGCCGATGTACGCTCTGCAATGAGATGTGAGGTGGATATTTTAAAAAATTGATCTGACTGTGACAATATTGTCAAGTATTGAGTCTTGAAATCCAACTAACGGAACTCTTGATAAGTTAGCTACTCATAGTGTGAAAACGCACAATTTCCGGGCATTGGTACCTTATTAAAAATGATCAACATGTCTCAATATATCACCTCACCTCCGTTGTTGGTGTTTTTTTTTCAACACGTGTGTATATTACGTATATACGACCAAAGTTCATAAATGAGACCATATTTCTTCATATTTAGGCGAACTACGTTTTCATGATCGTAAAAAATGCATTATATTACCAGTACACTGCTATTTAAATTTATATATACCTCTACAACAAGCTACTTGATTTCTGACTTCCGTCTTCTATCTTCTAATTATAATTTGAATACACGATCGTACCAGAATCTCCTACTTGATATCCCATAGCACAGAACCTTCCGCTATTCTAATTCCTATACTGAATCCACTGGTAAGCTCTGGAACTCCTTACCACTTTTACCTTTAGGGACTGCCGGACATAAGTTTCTTTTTAAAATAAATTAGATACCTTTATTTTGTAATTTGTCTGTTAGCGCATAAATGGATGGTTTCTGATTTTCGCTTCTCAAATAATATTGATTAAATGCATTTTAACTTTAATTTGTTTAAATATTTACTATAACTCGAGACCGGAACAGGTCGCATTGATCTAATTCTGGAAAGGAAGAGGAAGAAGAAGAAAATATTTACTATAAGGTTTTTTTTTTGTGTATTTAATGTTTTTCACTGGTTGAACGGAAGAGAAGTCCTTATGGCCTAACTCTGCCAGTTTAAATAAATAAATAAATAATAATAATAATAGTTATTATTATTATTAGTTTCATATTTCCAGTAAGATGTTTGTTATGGAATATTAAATAAGCCTATCAATTGGATCTTTGTGGTATTTGCATATTTTGAATAACATGCTCAATCACAGAAATTAGTTGTTTACTCCACGGCGCGGCGGCGCGACAATCTAATAGGTCCTGCCCTACCACAAGGTTGCTTGCCTCACATCCACACATATCAATTACGGAGATATACATCATCCTGCCAGTTTAGGGCGAGTCCTCCGCCCGCTAGATGACTTTTTTTATTTTCATATCTGGAGCCGGTACTTATTGTAGCTACCTAAATTCCAATAAATATTCTAGCTACTTAAATTCCTCGCGTTTCTAGTCTGCTGGACTGGTACCTGTGCTATACTGACGAAATTTCATGAGAACAATTTTCCCCCATGGGGACTCTAACAATCGCGCCCCGTAACTCTACACCAGGACATGGATCTCTTAAACGGTTCGAGATTAAATTGATTCGGAACCGTAATTTTTCTTTCTTGAGGTGTCACTGTAACGTTGTTGGTTAAGGCAATACGCTACAAGCAGAAAGGTCGGGTATTCGTGTCCCGGTGGGGCCAGGATTTTTAAACTGGCCTTAAACCTTCTGGCGGTACCATGACTCTGGGGTCGACTCAACTTCTAACGGAAATGAGTATCAGACGCTTGTTCTGAGGCAAAGGCGGCCGTCACGCAGGGCTGACAATCCAGTTGATATCTTGTACCGATTGTCTAAAAGGTGGGAGCCTTAACCTCCTTTACCTTACCTTTAAATTTTTTTCTTGACTTATCTCGAAAGAATAAATCTTAGGTCCTATACTTAAAAGGATAATAAAACCAACTGGAGCTTTAATAAATTTTATAATCCTATCGTATATACTATGGGAACATTTTCAATTATGTCGCTGATGGTAGCAATTAAGCAATGCAATAATAAGATGAAAGTTTAAAAGTAGCAAATGGTTAATATGAGCCTAAAGATTAAGACACGCTGTAGCGTAATTGGTTAAGGCAATGCCAGAAGATTCGAGGTTCGAGTCTCGGTACGGTCTGGATTTTTTAAACTGACCTAAATCCTCTGGTGGTACCATTGCTCTGGGGTTAAATCAACCTCTAAAGGAAATGAGTATGAGATATAGTTCTGGGGATAATGACGGTGGTCACATAGGGATGCCAATTGCCTGATATCTACAGAGAGGATCTCCCGATCTGCGACCGGCTAGCGGAAAAAGCGCATGCGGCCGCTGAATCTTTACTCCGCGTCACGCGGCAAAGCAACTGCACGACTCTTTTCTTACTTCTTTCACTTGGTTCGTGCATGACCATGAAAAAAGCGAAAATAATACCTTATGACAGGAGATGTTGAAAATATTCTCCTCCTACGTCCATGCATTTTCGGCATCTTGCTAGAAAACCCTCATTCACAAGCATTAGTTGCTGTTTTGTTATTGAGGTTATTTCTGTCCTTATATAATCCTTCAGATCGTCTAATGTGTGGGTGTTTCTTGCATACACTTTATTATTTAAGTACCCCCTGTTGTAATTTTTTTGCATTTAAATTTCATATGTTTGTCTTGGTGAGTGGTGGAGAAGGTCACATGGCCATAACGCCACTATGCTAAATAAATAAATAAATGAAAATCGCAAACAGTTAAATCTGCAGACCGTGATGGCCACAAGCCCGCACTAATAATCCGATCTTCAAAAAAATTCTCTAATTAATTTTAACGGGTCTCCAGCTGTATGTGCAATTGCAAAGTCTTGCTGGAAATATCCATTTCGACAGTCAATATCAGTCAGTTCTTCGAAAAATGGTTTCAGTAGGTCATCTCTGTATCTTTGTGCATTAATTACACTGGTCAACAGTGGTTTTGTTGCCCTTGATATAAGATTAATTTCGGATATATTTAAGCTCACAATTCATGAAACTATCAATGATTTTGAAAGATTTGCTCTGTTTTTTTTATCTTTATTTTAATTTTACACTATAAAAATTGGAAAATATGAAGAAAAAATAACATATATTTATAATGTCAATTGTTTTTTTGAAAAATTAGTATACACCGATGTAAATAGAAAGAAAAATGTCAAAAACCCATGTTATACTTCAGTGAAACGCCTTTTATAATATTTTATTCTATAATTTTTTAGGGGACAATCTCTTTTTAATGACTAGCAGTAGTCTGCCATCATGTGACGGTCCCATCTACCCTGATTACCTTTCCTCCATACTTTTAGATCCTAGTGAAAGCGCACTCCCTGTTCGTCGCTATAATTTCCTAAATTATCCGGAAATCTATCCAGATGACTGTGGAGAAAGTGTAACTTTATACTCATATTTGCTCCCAGAACCTTGAAGCTTATCAACATGTTTCGCACAATTTCTTTATAATTTGGTGCTTTATAGTTACCTAGGAAATGTTCTACTACCAATACAAAACCCTTCCAAGTTTCACTTTCCGGAACAGTCATAACTTTGATAAAATTTGTATCTTTCATCAACTGCCGAATTTGAGGACCATCAAATATTCCGCCTTTTAACTTTTCCATACTGAGCTTAGGACATTTTCTACAAATGTAATTGAAACATTCTCCTTCCTTGTCCAACGCTTTGACGAATTGTTTTATTATACCTAACTTGATATGTAATGGTGGAAGTATGATTTTGTCTCTGCTTAGTAACGGCTTGTTTATTACTTTGGCTTTACAGACAGTTAAGGACTTTTTCACAGGCCACACAGCTTGTTCCCAATGAAGTTGCTTTGCTCTACTATCCCACAAACAAATGAAGCAAGGGTATTTTGTGTATCCACATGTATTTATACATGGGAACTTATCCAGATGCACGTTGTGAGAACTTTAATTTTGTCAAATAACTGAGATCACGGTCGTTGTGCGGAGTGAGGGGTGCGAGAGTGGAGATCACGTGATGTTTGTAAGCGCGGAAAAATGCGCAGAAATCAAATCATGACTGGAAACATACATTTCATTAGTAACAAGCCGTTTACTGTTTAAAATATAAGACGCAAACATCATAAAAACTAGAGCACATTCAGCACTTTCATGAATATATTCGTAAACTGTGCACTTGAAAACAGAAATTCGCAGAGATATCCAGGGCTACAATTTTTTTTGTAGAGCTGTGATATGTTATTTAAAAAAATTGGTCCTATAATTCTGTAACCATTTACTGCGCACCATACTCCTATCCGTTGTCATGCAGAGGAATTTCATGTATACGATGGGGGTTTTGCTGGCTCCAATACCTGTTATTTTGCGACGAAACATACCCATTTAAGTGGAACCAGGCTTTATTAAACATGGATCAATTATTCCAATATTAACGTTATACAACATCCAATTACAAAAATGTATCTCAGGATCACGTGGCTGAAGTTCATGCATTACAGTTATTCTATATTATGGTTTCATAGCTCGCAATGCTGACGCCTTCGAAACACCAGTTTTTTTTTGTGCAGCTCGTCTTAGGGATTTTGTTGGCGTATGTTCTAATCTTTCTCCTATTTCATTTAATTTTTCCTTGGTAAGCACACGTTGTTATCTTTGGTTTCTTATCGAGCACAGAAACCGTTTCTCTAAATTTGTTTACAAGTTGTCGAACGGTATCTCTATTTGGAGGATTTACATCTGGAAATTGTGTTCGAAAGAGTTTAACGACTTCTCTGTAAGACTCTGTTTTCACATAATTACCGTTTCGAGGCATAACAACTATGAACTAAGACCACTAATACAAGAATACATGACACACGTTTCACCTTACAAGCATGAAACTCAAGTGCCTCGCCAGGCGGTTAAGTTTCAATATCTCGGCGGCGCGAGTTTATAACTAATAGTAAGCCGTGTAGTTGCTATGCCGCGTGACGCGGAGTGAGGACTCAGCGGCCGTATGCGCTTCTCCCGCTAGCCCGGCCGTAGGTCGGGAGATCCTCTCTATATTACCGACTGTCTATAAATGTAGGAGTCTTAACATCCTATTACACCAAGGGTCTCCTAAGACCAGTAGTGGGGTCACTTTACATTTTTATATGTATAGCCTATACTTAACGTTATTATATTATTTAGACTTTAGGTTTATTTATTGTCTGAACCTAAAATTAATTACTATTTGTTTTATTCTAGGATTCCCATTCTAAAGGATTTGTGTTTATATGCGTATGTATTAAATGGAGGAGTCCACCTACATAAATTAAAATAAAAAAAACGCATAAGTTATTGTTGCAGTATGTGAATAATTACCTGAGGAAAATATGTATGTCGATATCCCCCGTCCCCCAAGAAATGTGAGTAATGACTTAACATTGAAATAGATACTGATGTAAGTTTAACCAAAAATCTCCATACTTACAATGGAAAACAGGCATCAGTCATTGTTCAAACAGAATGGACAACTTATCCTTATGGGGGGGGAGATTATCCAATTAATTGTATTCTAATCTGGTGTACACTACTTGCTCATTCTAATTTTCTCACCTAACCAAATAAAATGACTACAGAATATGTATAAGGACTTAGTAATGAGTGAATAAATATATAAAAAACTGCATTCTGATAGCGGAAATGTGTATTTTCATGTTGGCTAACATGAAGCCAGCAGTCGTTTGTTCTCTATTGGAACATTCACAGGTGGCTTCTGGCATATAATAGCTGATGGGAGTCTTAAACAAGACCTGGAAATTATTGGAACCCATGAAGAAATAAACATAAAAAATAATTGGAATTCAGTAGAGACTGTCAGTAACTGAAACACGCTGAACATTAATGCTATTAACCGTATATATATATATATATATATATATATATATATATATATATATATATATATACATTTTTTTTGCAACATGCACTTAAGGAAGAAATATGAATAATACAGAGTCCTTTATTTATAACCTAACAGAGTTGGTATATAAATAGTGTGCCCGTTAGGTTTATAAATGAAGAATACTGTAGATGGATTTCATTTATGAAAGATATGTTTCCTGCTAGACAGGAAATCGCTGCGACGAAATGGTGAATATTTAATATGATGTGGCCTTTTGTTTCACTTTACGCAAGAGCTATAACATTATTAATGCATTTCACGGTTCGATAGTAGAAAAGATTACCGGTAATAATTGTTTTTCTTTACGTGTATAATTTCTAATCGTATATGATCAAAGTACGTGTGTGTGTGTGTAAACAACTTGATCAATTACATAAGGAATTATAAGTGGAATTTGATATAGTAAACAAAATTATTATAAAAATTATCTTTCAACTTGAAAGATAAACCAAATTAAGATAACTGCGGCAGAAATGGAAGATATCTGAAAAAATAAATTACATTACACGGTATATTTAAATACATCGGAAAACTGATAAGTATGTCACCTTGAGGTTTGTCCCTATCTTTTGAGGTTTGTCCCTATCTTTCACTACAGCAGCCCGGGTTTGATTACCGGCGGAGTATGATATTTTTCATTTCCACCTCGAATCGGAGTTCGTTTTTCTTGGTTTGTCTTGTCTTTGACAATGGTCCTGGTATGATGCTAACCATGGAAATACAGGGTGGACCGCTCGAATGGACCTAATTTCAATTGCTTGTTACTGGCAAACGGTTGAAGATAGAAACTTAAAACAACGTTCATAGTACAGAAAACTCACCAAGTTTCGAATCCTGTCGGTAGATGGCACAAAGATACGTTTCTCGTTCTTAGATTTAATTGTTTGTGAAAATGGCGACTCCGCAGATGAAAGCGCAAGCTGTTTTGTGGTATGCGGAGTTTAAATCAATCATTAGAGTTCAAAGGGAGTTCCGGCGTGTGTTTAACCGTGATGCTCCAACTGCTAGAAGCATAAAGAAGTGGCGTGATACATTATTAGCTACAGGATCTGTGTTGAAGAAGCATGGTGGTGGTCGCAGAGCATCCGATGAAATGGTAGCAAATGTTCAAGCCGCATTTGAGCGAAGCCCCCGGAAGTCATTAAGAAGAGCTTCGCGGGAACTTCAAATACCAAAATCGACATTACAACGGATTGTCCACAAACGCCTCAAACTGCACGCATATAAAGTGCAGTTAGTGCAACGTCTGGAGCCGAATGACATGCCGAAACGAGTGGAATTCGCCAATACGATGCTGGACCGTCTCGGCGCTGATCCTGACTTCATGACCAAGATTTTCTTCTCGGACGAAGCCACTTTCCATTTGTCAGGCAAGGTAAACCGGCATAATGTACGGATCTGGGGATCGGAGAATCCTCACGCTATTCAAGAGCATGTTCGTGATAGTCCGAAGATGAATGTTTGGTGCAGTTTGTCACACAATAAGGTCATTGGACCGTTTTTCTTCGCCGAGAAAAACTGTTCGTGGTACCACATATCTTGACATGCTGGAGCAGTTCTTCTTTCCACAAATTGAACAACTGCAGCCTAACATCGTTTTCCAGCAAGATGGTGCTCCTCCCCACTGGTCCAATGAAGTTCGTACGACTTTGGACAACATTTTCCCTGGCCGTTGGATTGGTAGGGGAGGACCAATCGCGTGGCCCCCGAGATCTCCCGATTTAACACCACTGGATTTCTTTCTCTGGGGCTATGTCAAAGATAAAGTTTACACCACCCCAGTCAAAGACCTTCGTGATCTTCGTGAGCGCATCATAGAGGCTATTGAGAACATTCCAGAAGACATACTCCAACGTACTTGGCAAGAAATTGTTCATCGCTTTGATATCGTCACAGTGACTGCTGGGGCTCATATAGAGATGTGGTGATCTGGATATCAAAACTTGGTGAGTTTTTCTGTAATATGAACGTTGTTTTAAGTTTCTATCTTCAACCGTTTGCCAGTAACAAGCAATTGAAATTAGGTCCAATCGAGCGGTCCACCCTGTAATCAATCTATGGAGAAGTAGAGGATGATGCTCCATTAGAAACGAAAAACTGGGTTCATCCAGCTGAGATGGTGCACATTCAAGAAATGGAGGCTAGAGAGTACTCTCATATACTGTACACAGATGGTATAGGGCAGGGAGGCCCAAACTACTGCCCGCAGGCCGGATACGGTCCTCCATCACTTTCTATCCGGCCCCTGTAGGCCTGTAGCAATCTAATAAATTAAAATATGCTAAGGGTAGGCCTTTAATATGTCTATCAGTAACGGAACAAGAACTTGTGAAATATGTTATAACGACATAACATGAAAATGCTTATAATAATAATAATAATAATAATAATAATAATAATAATAATAAAATTAAAATAAAACGTAGTTTTATTTGATTTTCATATTTATTATTATTATTATTATCATTATTATTATTATAAGCAGTTTTATTTGATTTTCATATTTATTATTATTATTATTATTATTATTATTATTATGAAAATCAAATAAAACTATGTTTTATTTTTATTTAATTAATATATATGGATTTTCATCAATTAAATACCAACTCAATTGATTAAATAATAATAATAATAATAATAATAATAACAAACAATTAAATGCTATGGCCATGTAAAAAGAAAAGAATGACTGAAGGCAGATTCCCAAGAAGAATACTAGAATGGGTACGACTTGGTAGAAGAAGACAGAAAAAAATCAGGTGGGTTGATGGTATTTTGAGCAGAATAAGAAAAAAAAAAGGATTGGACAATGAAGATTGAAATGACAGAGAGATGTGGAGGAGAATGACAGTAGATTAATTGGGAGCAGGAATATGTTATAAAACATTGTGAAACATGCTAAATTATAACAGCTATAACAGGGCCTGTCCACCGCTGTGGTCTCGAGGTAGCGTGCTGCCTTGTCACACAGCTGGCCGGGTTCGATTCCCGGTCGGGACAGGCTCCTGGGTGAGGTTTTCGGGGTTTTTCCTCACCTGTAAGATAAATGTCAGGAAGTTTAAGGCCCAACGGTCCCCGAAAATCATCCGGCCATCATCATCATCCTTATCAGTTATCATCATCATCATCATCCACCGGTGTGGAAGGAAACGGGAAGCTACCACACCTATTATTCCCTAGTAAAGCTGCAAAACATAGCATGAAAATGCTATGATTGCAGTGAAAGACCTACCCTCGGGCAGAATTACTATGGATGGATAACAGGGCCTATAGCCCGCGCCATCTTGATTTTTCTTCCATTTGGTCCGCAATACAAATAAGTTTGGGTAGGTCTGATGTAGGGTTTTCATGTCTAGAAAATATTGCTCTTATGTTGTTACCACTTGATGCCGCAGGCTGAGGGACAGAAATGGAAATACAGTTAGTGCAGAAAGTATTGGTACACCTAAAAATAACGCAGACAGATAAATCATTCCATTGTTTCTTCACTACATATAAAAACAAAAATACACGCCTTTAAATTGAACTCGATGAAGTTAAATACACGCAGTTTCCACAATTAACGTGTAAAAAAGTAATTTGTACATGAACAACAAAAATTAACCAACAAAAAGTATTGGTACACTATAAGTTTTGGTCAACAGAATGTTCACATGAAGTGGGTTTGGTAGTGTTGTTATTCACTCTAGCCTTGAGTACTTTACCGTGTAGTTGTGTGTGTTCTGGCTGCAGATTAAGGTGGAATGGGGCACAAAGGTAGAAATACACAGTAGAAGAAAGGGAATTGATTATTGGTTTGCATAATCAGTGTATATCGCTAAATGGAATTAGTGAAATAATTGGAAGGACATCACCAAACATTCAGCATATAATTGATAGAGTTGGTGAACGAAAATCTTTTGAAATAGCCACAGATCAGGATGTCCTAGAAAACTGTATGTTAATGTTGAAAAAGCATTAATGAAAAAAAGTAAAGCAAAAACCTAAAAGTAGTGCCCCTAAATTAGCAGCTAGTATCAAGAATGACTTTAATATTTGTATTTCTGCTAGCAATGTTCGTAACAGTCTATGGGCTAACGAACTGCATGGGAAAACAGCCCGTAGAAAATGGTTATTAAGTGAAGAAAACTGAAAAAAAATTTGAACTTCGCTAAAACACACATAATTAGCCCCACATAATTTTGTAAAAAAAAGTAGTCTATACTGACTAGCCTAAAATGAACATTTCCCGTTCAGATGGAAGAAGAAAAGTCTGAAGGAATTAAAATACAGGGCTACAAAAGCAAAATCTCCAACCCACTGTGAAACATGTTCTTTATTAGTATGGGGATACATGAGTACCTCTGGAGTCGGGAAGTCGGGACCTTGCAGTTTGTCGATGGTGTGATGGATCACAAACAGTATATGAACATACTGAAGACCTATCTTCATACCTCTGCAGAGGAAATGTAGATTAAACAAGGTTTTGTATTTATGTAAGATAATGATCCCAAACACATCGGTTTTAATACGCGTTTATGGATTTTGTATAACACACCAAAGTTCATGGAAACGCCTCACTAAACTCCGGACATAAACCCCATTGAGAATTTATGGGAACATCTGAAAAGGAGAATTCGTTCAATGCAGGTTTCCAACAAGCAAGACCTGAGAAACGCTTTGGAAGAAGAATGGAGAAATATACATTCTTCATTAACTTCAAATTCAGTCGGGTCGATGCTACGTCGTCCTCAAGCCATCTTGCAATCAAAGGAGCTCCCAACCAAGCATTGAACTAAAAAAGTAAAGACTCAAAACAGTCATAATATGAGACTGTACCAATACTTTTTGTTGGTTATGTTTTGTTGTTCATGTACAAATTATTTTTTACTCGTTAATTGTCATGTTAAAACAGAGGAAACTGCATATATTTAACTTCATAGAGTTCAATTTAAAGGTGTATATTTTTATTTTGTATGTAGTGAAGAAATAATGGAATTATTTATTTTTGTCTGTGTTATTTTTAAATGTTCCAATACTTTCTGCACTAAATGTATCTCTCTCTTCTCTACCATGCATACGTACAGCAGCAACATAATTCTATTGCATAATTATCTTCACTACTACTAAATCTAATTCGTGATCATTCTCATGTGGTTGTTAAAGAACAATTAACATTTTAATTTTATAGATTGTGATTACAGAAACGCCAATAGCTTCAGAACATTCTAAACCACTCTTGATATATTAGTTGCGTCTCTTTTTTAAACACGGCTGTACGTGTCAAAACAAGTTTCACTGAAAGATGATGGTTCAATGGCATCTCCTTTAGACTCTGTTCCAATAATTGAGTTCACCCTCTAAATTTATTAATTAATCGTGTGTTAATTATGTGATCCATAATGACATTTTTTTATAAATCGGACATCCACTTTCTTGGCAAAGTTATGAGTGAAACTAATTAATTAGTTATTTCAAATTAATTAACTAAGAAATTAACCTCACATAAAAGAACATAGTTACTAGAAAGAATTGCTCTATAAAATAAATACTATTTTCCAGACGTGAAAACCCCTAGAGTAAAACAGACAACAAGATGGGAGCGGTGGCAGTCATATTCCACAATGTATTCCACAATTTGCCATCTTGAAAGGTTTGCAGGGGCTCTTAAATATACAGAACGTAGAAACTTCATAAACAGAAGAAAGAAAAGCTGTAGCCTACACTGATAGAGTGACGCTATCCCTGCTAAAAACACCACCAAGCACAATTCCACAATAGAACTGGTAATGAATATAGTTAGAGCACTGAAAAATAAACAATGGATTATCCACTTCGGGTGGAAAGCACCAGGAAGCCACCACACCTACAATTCCCTAGTAAAGCTGCAAGCATAGCATGAAAATGCTATGACTGCAGTGAAGGACCTGCCTTCGGGCAGAATTACTATGGATGGATGGATCCACTTTGGCTGGGTTAAAGCCCATGTAAGAATAGTAGGGAATGAGATGGCGGACAAACTCGCAAAACAAGCTTCGGTAGACGAACAAGCGGAACTAATATACAGCAGGATCCAAAAGTCAACCATCAAAACGGATTTAAAACAACCAGGATTAGAAGAATGGCAGAGAAGATGGAATAACACGACCAAAGGAACTATAACTAAAGTATTTTCATCGAAAAAAGGACTGGCTAAAACAAAAGCTGCCAATTAGACCGGAATTCACCGCAATAGTCACAGGCCATGGTAAAACAAGACCCTACCGTCACAGATTTCGCAAAATAGAAAACACAACATGATCATGTAATCGAGCGGAACAAACTCTATAAACTATTTACTATAAGAATGCCAAGATGTAAAACACAAAATGTAGCTAATAGATGCTATAAGAAACAATTGAAACATTTTGACCAGCTACAAATAAAGAATTAATAACTAAGAATTTACTAGGATTTAGGAAGTTTATCCAGACACCAACACTGCAAAATGAATAATGTAAATATACAATATACCGTAGTATATAAGCAAATAAGTGTGATTAGAATTACTTACATTAAATAAAAGTTTAATTGTATTATCATGAATTTGATGTTTAAACATTTACACTTAGCAAAGAAAAGAATTAGAGGCTTCAAAGCGCAGTCCTTGTTATGGCCCACTGCGCATGCTCAAAGAGCTAAAGCTGTGGTTCACGATGTAACGCATCGTTAAATGTTTTAAATACGCTGTATTTGGTTTTAATGGTCTTAGATAGTTAAAGAGCCGTGAAGGAGACATGTTTATAGACATTTACGAGTGTTTGACGTATACATTGTACTCAAATTGCGACATTTCAAATGAAGTTCAACTTTCGTGCATAGTGTAAAAGTAAATAAGACAACCAGATTTAGACGACCAGTAACCAACGTTCGAGTAGGGAGATCGTTACCAATTACGAAAAAAAATATGTATATATGAGAGCCTGGGTTAAAATCCCTGGAAAATGATTTGTTATGTTATTTATGTGTATTTCCGCAAAATACATCCCATTACATTTAATTTCAGCCACAATCTATGTTCACTTTACACTATTTTAAGTAATATTCCTGCCTTCGTAAAACTCTACAACACTATTAGATACCGGTATAAGTTTTAATTGTGTGTGCAGTACCACGATTTAATAATTATGCTATACATATATGTAATAAAATATAATATACCTTCATATATCCCCGAAAATCATCCGGCCATCATCATTCTTGTCATTATCATCATCCATCACCGGTGTAGAAAGCAATGGGAAGCTACCACACCTATAACTCCTTAGTAAAGCTGCAAAGCATAACATGAAAATGCTATGATTGCAGTGAAAGACCTGCCCTCGGGCAGAATTACTATAGAATAGAATTATAACAGTAACACATTGTACAATTCGTATTTGGTATATTAATACGCAATGATTGCATATTATACAAAATAACATTAGGTACCGGTATTTCATGGCACCAGGGAATGACGTGGCGGCATGTCTTAGCATGTTCCTGGACATAACCAATACAGCATTTAACCCCACCGTATCTCCCCCCACCCCTTTGTATGAGTAAGTTATTACGCAATATCTTCTCATAACGCTTGAGAATGGCGGACAGGCAGGATCAACATCAACAATTGATAGGATTGGTTCGCTTCGAGTATTCCGCTTCCGCGTCTGACCGGATGGTAGGAATACCTTTATCTACAGGCAGGAGGTGGGTCCAACGGTTTCGTGTTGATGTAACTGTACGAAATCGTGCGATTTCTGGAAGGCCACGGATTTCGTCACGGGCAGAGGATCGTACTTTAATAAGAGAGGTTAGAAGACGACCTTTTCTTACTGCCTCTGAATTGAAGGTCAGATCCAACTTTCCGGGTTCCGCACAAACCGTGGATCGTATAGCGTTCGCTAATAGTCGAGGTAAAGTCGATTGGAGAAATATTATTTTATCCGATGAGGTAACTTTTTCGAGTACTAACGACGGACCTGTCCATGTTTATCGTATGAATGGCTTCCGACATGATGTTGATGCTCCTATGTGAATCGGCGTATAAGCATAAGCGTATCATATTGGGGGTGGATGTCATACGAAGTGGCAGGATATCTAGAACGCATCCACGGGAAATTTGTCGGGATACCTATTTACATATTTTAGAGAATGTATTGGCTCCTTCCGCCCGAATCCGTTTTCCTGAAGATACTACATTGTGTATCAAACCCATAAGGCACTGAGCTAAGCTTTCGCTGGCTTGCTACGCATAAATTAATGCTCTTCATTGGAGGAAGAAGCTCTACTGTCCAACTAGTTCACTCGTGTGAATCGCGCGTTACAACTTAAAATATTCGAGATCAAGAGTCCGCCAATTTTGTTTAAATTTAAAATGTAATATTATTTTATCCCGCGCCGGAGCCGAGTGGTTAAGGCAAGATTCCTTGGAGCAGAGCTACGGGACTTGCGCTGGTTCTGGTCTCCGTGGAGAATACATTTTCTCATAGAATTTCGGCCAGTATGGTACTGGTGTCCACCCAGCATCGTGAGGCATTTGGGTAGCTATGGACTGTAGCGGCTCCAAGTTGAGAAAACCAGCTATAACGGCTGGTGTGTAGCCCGACCTGCTGACCACATGTCATCCCTACACTAGCTGGTTGATCGTCTACCTCTGTGATATTAACACATGTGGATGTGAGGCTAGCTGCCGGCTGGTAGACCAAGGGCCTTCTAGGCCTGTCACGCCATGGAGTTTCTTTTTGGTGTAATAGCCTATTATTTTGTAATGTGGCATGCTGAGGAATCAATAAAGAGAGAGGGAGGGAGAAAGAGAGAAAGAGAAGGAGAGAAAAAGAGAAAGAGAACAAGAGATAAAGAGAGAGATAGAGAGAAAGAGACATAGAATATGTGGATGACTATATTTACCTTGGACAGACTGTCTCACTACACCAAGGAACAGAGAAAGAAGTACAAAGGAGGATCACACAATCATGGAAAGCCTTTTGGGCGCTGAAATTCATACTTCTAGACAAGTCCCTAAACCACAGAATAAGATTAGAAGCCCTCAACTCATGCGTATTCCCCGTCTTAACATATGGGTGCCAAACCTGGGCCCTAACAGAGAGGCAAAGGAGGAGCATTGAAATCTGCCAAAGGAAGATGGAGAGGAAGATAGTGGGTGTCTCACTCCGGGATAAGATTTCCAACATGGCGCTACAGAAAATTACAATTTCAAAGAACATTACTCAAAAAGCCCTCCAAACAAAGTGGACATGGTGGTCATGTAACAAGACAACAACAAGGCAGATGGGCGCGGGAAACCACCATGTGGGACCCCTACATTGGAAGATGAACACGAGGTCGGCCAAGAAGAAGATGGGCAGACACGTTCAAACTGATGTTGGGAGGACATTGGTCAACCACAGCCCGCAACAGGAACAAGTGGAAACAACTAGCGAACAATCTAAGAGTGGACTAAAATTCTTAATAAACTGTAGTGAAGTGCACAAGTGAAAGACTCTATAAACAAAATATTCACGTGAATTAGCTCACCACGTGAACCACTTAAAACTTTAAAATTGAGCTCCCCCTCTTGTAGGAGGCCCTAGCCCTTCATGGGACATAGTGGCTACATTCATTCATTTATAAATTATTCCAATATTAAAGTATTAAAGTTATAACATTTTAAACAAATCAAGTTGTCTTATTTAATGGCAATCTGGTTTGTAATTGGTTCATTTTTAAAGCATATGATTTTTCTATTTTAGAGAGTCAGAAAAATTCAGAGATCCTAATCTTGCCTACAGCTGATCTATCCAGTACAATGGTTTTTAAGTCCTAAGAAAGGGATGACAAAAGGAAGGAATGAAAGAGATAAAAAAGAAGATAGATATCTTACAAGAAGTAAGAATTTGACTGTTTATTAAGACGAGAAATCGTCAAATTTTATAAATGATTGCTATTATTTGAATGGTCAAATTATATTTAAATTTCTTGGCATTAATATGATGTAAGATCAATCAAGAAACTCAACTGGGAATTTTATCCTACTGGAAAACGCATTCGGGAAAGTCATATTTTTTTAATTAACAATAGCAATTTACAACATTTTCCATCTGTTTATGATGTTATGTAATTTTAGCGAAATCCTAGGGAAAAATTATATATATAGTCCACCGCTTTGGTCTCTAGGTAGCGTGCTGCCTTGTCACACAGCTGGCCCGGGTTTGATTCCTGGTCGGGACAAACTTCCTGGGTGAGGATTTTTTCGAGATTTTTCCTCACCTGTTAGACAAATGTCATCTGGCCATCATCATCATCATCCCTGGTGTTGAAAACAACGGGAAGCTACCAAACCTATAATTCCCTAAAAAATGCTATGATTTGCAGTGAAGGACCTGCCCTAGATCAGAACACTGCAAATAATATATATATATATGGGACATTCCATACGAAATTGGCAAACAAATTGTGAAAAATTGAATTCACATCTTTAAAAGTTTACAATTTTTTTACAGTGAAACTTTATGATATACTGAATATCTGAACCGAATTTCAAGTCTTCGCTTGGTGCAATTAAAGAGTAATAGAACTGTCAATTTATCGTATTTTTAAATAGTCTATTATATAAATAAATTTCTCGAAGTATAACCACTCCCTCAACTTCAAAAGATAGTCACATTATAGATGATTTCATGCTCTATCGCTTGAAAATTAGTATGTTAATATTTACGTCTTTCTGAAGGGCGTAAATGCAATTAATATGCAATTGACCTTTCTCATCAAAAAAATTATAAAATCAAAAAGTGCCACATTATTACCTGAACACCAGTTAATTTTTTGTAACTAGTATTAAAGTGGAGTTTTCAAAGGAAACTACCAAAAATAATTATTTTCCCTAAAATCTCCTATGTGCAGACTGCCCGCAATACCTTTCGTGTGAGTGAAGATCGCTCGCTCATACAAACAATGACGGAGCTACTTGGTAATAGTCCTTTGCGCACTTACAACTATTTTTTATTGTTATTATCATAATTACATTATTTTTTATTATCATTATTACAATTATTACATTATCATCGTCGTCGTGGACTAGTAGTTACTCTGCACGCCTCCGATTCCGAGGTTCGCTGGTTCACACTCGATAGGAATCAATGGAATTTTAAAGGCGTAACAATTCTGAATGTTGCTTTCTCCAGAAGGAAGGAAATCCCTGAGTCCCGTGTCGTAAATTTATGGTACGTAGAAGAACCTCGGGCTTTAAATAAATTGCTACATAATAAACGTCATTAAATATAACAATCTTTATTGATATCTTCGGTAGGCGGTTAATTTTGTGCTGATTTTGGCTAATGTATAGTTTAATTTAAATTACTAAGCACCTACGAATACAAGCTAGTAGGCCTATTTAAAAAAGTTTCTAGAGAGTAGTTTTGTAATGTGTTGTAATATTTTGTACGTGTACCCTATACCAATGTCTGATGTTGAATATTGCAAGTAATGTTAAGCTATCGATAATAATTTATAACAATTTTCATGCTATTACAAGTAATATTTAAGAGGTATAAATATATTTTATTAGCTTGGTATCACTTACTGATATTTCGTCCCCTGCTCATGAGATATCTAAGATGATATTAAAATGCACGATAATATTAGCTTATATTAGTGTTTAATTTAATGTCTAAACTTCCCATTATTCTCCTTTTATAATACTTAATGTATACCTCTACGATTATTCTCTCACTCCAGAAACATTTAAGAAATTGTAAAATTATATATTAACACATAATATTGTTAATAACTATTGTATACTAATAAAAGCATAATTAAAATTATATTTAACTTCTAACTCACCATTTAGTCTTTGTAGAGCTGCAAACTAGTTAGTTAAAACAATAAGATATTATTTTAAATTTGACTGTGACACTTAACACTAAACACAATCACTGATGTAAATCAACTGCCAAGTATGTAATCTGAACTTGAGAATTGTTGATGGAAAAGCAGATGTTTAGGGAAGACTTGCTGAACCTGCACTATTATCGTTTGGTAGGAAGTGGTAAGAGTATTAAAACATTCGGTTTTATTTGGAAGTGATATCTTATAATAATACTATTTCCTCAAAGAATCAGTATTTCGGATAAATTATTTTGGTAATCTTTTTACATCTATAATTATTATTTTATTATTATTATTGGTTTGTACTTTCAGAAGAATAAGATTTTTTACTTTTTACAGGTACAATAGAGTACACTGAATAAAAAGTTATTTTAAGACTGAAATTAGTAATTATAACATAATAAAACTTTATACCAGTTTATTCAATTAATGATGTAACAGTTTTTATTAAATAATATTACATTTAAACTGTAATGAAAAATTTGTAACAAAAACAATTTGTTTTAAAAAAGGACAGAAGATTACGAGTATTTGAGAATAAAGTTCTTAGGAAAATGTTTGGATCAAAAAGAGATGAACAGACAGGTGAATGGAGAAAACTACACAATAGTGAGCTACATGATATGTATAGGAAGCCAGATATAATAAGAACAGTTAAGTCTCGTACGCTGCGATGGGCAGGAAATGTGGCACGTATGAGAGATGAAAGAGGTGCTTGGAAACTTCTGGTAGGAAAACCGGAGGGAAAACGCCCAGTTGGAAGACTAAGAATGAGGTGGGAGAATAACATTATGCATGATTTGAGGGAAGTAGATTATACAGGGGATAATTAGAAAACGTTAGCTCTGGATGGGATATATGTAGAGCTTATGTCCGCGCTGCCATGAACCTACAAGTTCCACAGAACCAGTGAGTGAGTGAGTTAGTTATAAATAATTTGTTTAATAATTCACAGTAAACGTAAGTAACAGAGCTCTTTCCTTCTCGTTTCAGCTATAAAATTTGATAAATCAACATATACTGCATAATAATTAAAATATCGCCACTTTTATAAATTTACTGAACTGTTCCATTAATCCGAACATATAATAATCTATTAGATTTAATGACAGTTGAAAAAGTCACTGATGAAGCGGGGTCAGCTCTTTCAATTAACTACGCGCGCGACTTTGGTCGTGAAATGAATCAGCTGCGCCGTGGATCCGCCAGACATTTTTACGAAAATATAATAAAAAAAACATTTATATTGTCTGAACTATTCAACTCTCCAAAAAGGTAATTGCTGGAAATTAATCCTTTTTACGTGACTAGTATCTTGTTTTTTTTTCGTTTTCATTTTTTGATGTGTACACCCTTAGACAAAAAAAAAGAGTCATCTCTTGAACGCATATTTCTTCTAAGTCCTACTCGACACAGCGCTGGGTTCACACTAGTAAACTAGTCATAATTGTGCAGGCCCTGAACTATTGCGTTATGTAGCATGAACAGAGTGAAGATACTCCTACGTGCCCTGTTAGGTCAGCGGTAAAGCATGCAGGCACTGTTTCTGTTAATGAAGGTCGCAGGTTCGCGTCCTCAATTATGTAGTTTTTTTCGTGATATTTGTATTAAAATGTCTCATGAATTAAATACATTTTATTTTGACAATTGAACTAAACCGATGTTAATGTCGTTATTGTAACAATTATTTTATCACATCCAGGGTTTGTTCTAGGTGATGTCAATGTATTGATTTTAATATACTGATGCGCACGTGTTCTGCGCAAAAGCCTCTAACAAGTTTGTTTATAATGAACTCTAATTGTCCTGCAGATGCACGAAAGACGAAAGATGGCTTATGGGCACAAATTCAGGACGTCTGGGGTGCTCTAGCCGAAAGTCCACGTGACTGTATAAATTTGATTGCATCAATACCCCGCAGATTGAGGGCGGTAATAGATGCTGAGGGTTCATACACCCGATATTAATTTTGTTAAAGTTTTAATTTTAGAAGATATTATTTTCTCTCTTCATTTAATTATTAGAAGGTTTTCATGTATGTGTTTTGTGTGTGCATTAAAGCCATAAAACTCAAATATAAAATTAAATATGAAACTATATTACAGGCGAAATGTTATCCTAACATTCAGTAAAAAAAAAAAAAGGTAGAACGGGAATCGAACTCGTGAGGTTACGAACGCAGATGTGTGTTAAATCTCTCGACCACGGAAACACACAAAGGCTGCTCTCTCTTTTATGTTACTTATGTGTGCATTGCGTTAACTAGCAAACAACACAGTACAATTACTGAAAACGTGTTAATGTGAATAAGGCTTCTGCGAGTGCTCACGAAGTTCCCCGATCGGTTGATAGAATCAAGAGATGACTTTTTTCTAAGGGTGTACAGCAGTATACCGCCATAAAATACAAAATTGACACCGAAAATAAAAATATCCTAATTATAAAAATAACACCCTTAAACTACATGATATCACCAATATAAATACGTTTGAAACAAAATTTTTGCTGTTTACTGTTACAGAAATATTAGTTAGTAAACGTTTTAACAAAATTTTTGCTGTTTACTGTTGCAGAAATATTAGTTAGTAAACGTTTTAGTTTATCATATTTACGATAATTTAGATCATCATAACTACGAACCTATAAATGATAAAAATTAAATTTCGATATTAATACGTTTATAAATTAAAAAAAATTAATTGCAATATTTTTTGCTGTCCGATTTGATATGGATTATCCCATATATAATACGGGTGTCTTCTACCTTTTGGGTCAAAATTAAAGATAAAACTTTGCAAGAAATTTGAAGCCAACTGGAATCTTTATAGATATTATAATATTTATACCCATATTGTAGGAACATTTTACATATATGATAGAGGAAGCCATACTGAACTTTTTGATATAACTGGAAATGCATAATTCGTGTTTATTAAAAAAACTACATTTAATAGAATTCATAATATTTATTCCGAAAAAAAATGTACATTTCATAGCAAGACATTATCGAAATACAAGAAAACAATTACAACACCTTGCAGATCATTGCAATTATTCAAAGTTGCGTCCACCAATCTACTGCAGGCTTGACACCGGCACAGAAAAATGTCTCTCTTTCAAATAATCCTGGAGTCTGTTGTACAACAAAACTGGCAGCTAGGACCCTACCAGGCAGTTCACCGTCAGCGTCTTCTGGGCTTTCGTAGACCAACGGATTCAATAGCATCCAGAAACAAAATCCAGAGAAATGAGATCCTGTGATCGAACTGGTCATGGGACATGACCTCCCCTTCCAATAAAAAAATTAGGGAATGTATGATAAAGGTACGTTCCGCACCATAGCTGAGTAGTCAAGGCAAGATGCTTTGGCGCAGAGCTACAGGACTTGCGCAGGTTCAAGTCTCCATGCGGGAAGAAATTTTATCATGGAATTTCAGTCAGTATGGGCGGTGCTCATCCAGCATCTTGAGGAATTTGGGTAGCTACAATAAGTAGCGGATCCTAATTGAGGGAACCAGCTATAAATGCTGCGACCCGATATGCTGACTACATGACGCCCCTACACTGGCAAGATGATCGTCTACCTCTGTAATTAATACATGTGGATATGAGGCTAGTAGTCGGCTGGTAGGATAAGGGCCTTTTAGGCCTGTATCGTCTTGGAGTTTATGATAAAAGTTCTGACGGACCTCAACATCGAAGTGATAAGGTGCCCGTTTTATTGCAGTCACATTCTCTCTTGGACTACAAGCGCTAAGCAGTTGTTTCGTTGTCGTGCTAGCTAGTGTCGTTATCATGAACTTGCGTCTCATGAAAAATGTAAGTCGTTCACAAACAATGAATTTCGACTTTTGGTTCCTTGGTATGAAATATCCATTCACCCATAGTAATTCTGCCCGAGGGCAGGTCTTTCACTGCAATCATAGCATTTTCATGCTATGCTTTGCAGCTTTACTAGGGAGTTATAGGTGTGGTAGCTTCCCGTTGCTTTCCACACCGGTGAAGGATGAAGATGATAATGAAGGCAGATGATTTTCGGGGACCATTAGGTCCTAAGCTTCCTGACATTTGTCTTACAGGTGAAGAAATACCCCGAAAAAACCTCACCCAGGAGCCTGTCCCGACCGGGAATCGAACCCGGACCCGTTGCGTGACAAGGCAGCACGCTATCTCGACACCACAGCGGTGGACTGTATGAAATATGTTTTTTAAATAAAAACATGAACTGTGCATTTCCGGCCATAGGTTCCTTACATCAATATGTATGTATATATATATATATATATATATATATAATGCGTGTAAATCCTCCAATAGTAAATAGAAAGACAAATCCTAGTGATCATAAACAGGGGCACTACAGATTAGCTGCAAACATAAACTGTAGATAATCAATTTAAAAAAAATTAATTCCAGTAGTAGTCCGGTCAAGATAGACATTTAAATTTACAAAAATTCGCATAGAGCTGAAAATTGGTACGAATGTTGGGAACACCATTATAAATGAAATGTTAAAAGTCCCCATCGATTCCATCTGCAAAAAAAAAATATTCAAGCCAAAGTTCGCAAATATGGGTGTTTTGCATTTTTCAGCCAAACGCTTAAGTTTTATCATAAAAATAGGTCAGACAAAAGTTGCAGGTCGTGTAATTATCTACAAAAATTGCTCTTATACTTTTTTTTTCATAAGAATTACCATTCTTGATATATATGTATATATATATATATTTTTTTTTTTCAAATGCCCCAGGTTTGTCTTTCGACATTCCTGGTTTCTCTCCTGGCATGGCATACTTGTAACCCACTTCTGAGGTTGTGGCGCCTGGAAGGCGGGGTTACGTTGCCCCGATGATATGATGGGTGATGGTGATGATAATGGTGCGCCAGGAAAGTCCCTAATCCTAAGCTTAACCTAAGATGAATATGAATGATGATGATTGCGATGACCATATTATCGCGATTCTAAAATTTGAAGAAGTCGTATTCTACATAATGTGCACTCATTTTCGCACCTCCTATGAGGTAGTGTACTTGGCACATTTTTTTTAACGTGGTGACCCCAATAGGTAAACTCCACGATCTATGGTGATTAAGTTGTATTAAATAATATTCTATTAATTAAAAAGTGGTACTTTTGGGAATGATTTAAGCGACAAAAATTATTCTTGATTTCGGGGAATGTTAATCTGACTGATAATAATTTTCGAATTCTACTTCGACAGTAATGTTTTCTTCGATTTCTTCTTCTTCTTGAATATTTGTTAATTGTTCTGAGAAAGTTGTATCAATTGTTTCCTCATTGAAATCATATAAATCTTCATCTGTTCCATTTGATTCAACATTGGAGGAAGACTGGCCTTGACAATTGGTACATATTGGTGAACAAAATAATCAGACTTTTTACAGCCACATTTTGCACTACAGCCCTTTTTGCAATTGCAAAAAAAAACAAAGAAAAGGCGTTAAGAAGTCTTTGTGGAGCAGGTGGGAGTAACGTTTGTTTTGGTTCCAAAGTATTATCTATTGATTTTATGCAATTTTATTTGAAATATCTGAGCCTAAACAGCGGTCATAATAGTGTGGCTGATATTAGTAAATGCTAGTTTTAAATGTTCTTAGTTTAAATTGTATATTTTTAAGAATTTCTTGTTCCAAAAAATAAGTCAATGACTCCGGGTTATCGCTGTTAATATTTTCAAATATTCGACTAGACGGGGGGTAATTGGTATTATCAAATACTAAAGATTGAATGTCCTCTCGAATGATTGCTGCTGCAGCTTTGAGGATTCTAAATCGTTCTTCTTTCTTCATTTTGACTTTTTTCGCATACCAAGCTCGGTTAAGAATATCGTGATGATCATCAATGAAAAAAATTAATGTTAATTTTCCCGGTTTTTCAGTGATTATAATTGTATTACCATACTTCAACTTCAGTCCACCGCTATGGTCTCGGGGTAGTGTGCTGTCTTGTCACGCAGCGGGCCCGGGTTCGATTCTCGGTCGGGACAGGCTCCTAGGTGAGGTTTTTTCGTTTTTTTTTCACCTGTAAGACAAATGTCAGGACGCTTAGGGCCCAAGGTCCCCGAAAATCATTCGGCCATTATTATTATCATCCTTATCATTATCATAATTCATCGATGTGGAAAGCAACGAGAAGCTACCACACCTGTAATTCCCTAGTAAAGCTGCAAAGCATAGCATGAAAATGCTATGATTACAGTGAAAGACCTGCCCTCGGGCAGAATTACTACGGATGGGCGGACTTTAACTTCAATCGAATCTTAATTGTTCTATTATCTAAAGCCGGACTTTTGCGATTATTTTGTAATTCTCCCAATGAAAACTGACAGTCATTACTATTTTTAATGTATGTAAATATTTTCTCCATCGCAACATTAGTAGATTCATCTTGAGAACGACCGATTTTATCCCCAGTGGTGGGTCTCAAGAAGGAATTATAGCAATTATTATGGTACCTAGCCTCGGCTGCAACTAAATCATGTTCGTACTGAATACGTGCAGCAATATTTTTTGCTACGTCATCAGAACGAGTTCGAGCTACCTTCAGAATGGATTCTTTAAATTCAAGTGAAGCAACTTTATAAATTTTACTCCTAACATTTTGCGCTTTTTTCTTCTCAGCCTCTTCATGCTTTATCTCCACAAAATAAGATTTTTTAAAATAAAAAAACGGATTCACTTACGCGTGCTCTATACGAGGTGGACTGATTTCAGATGTACTGGCTTGCTCTATCTCATGCTGTCTTTTAACTGCAGCAATATAACTTCCGAGTGTACATTTTACGGCACTGCACATGAATTGTCACAGATTTCTTGTCCTTCAGGTATTCAGAAAACCCATAATTTATTTCAACGCTTGAATCAATCAAAGTCTTCATTCCACGATCAACAATAACAGCTTCATTTTCGATCAAAGGTTTACTACAAGCAAAGCAAAATTGCGACTTTTTAAAATTATTGAACAGCACAAATTGTTTTAAGTGATATGATTAACAAGCACGTGTATCAATAGCCACGAGTATTCCCTGTAAAGGAACGTTTAACACTATAGTCCACCGCTGTGGTCTCGAGGTAGCGTGCTGCCTTGTCACGCAGCGGGCCCGGGTTCGATCCCCGGTCGGGGCAGTTTTTCTAGGTGAGGTTTTTATCAGGGTTTTTCCTCATCTGTAAGACAAATGTCAGGAAAACTTTAAGGCACAAACGGTCCCCGATATCATATGGCCATCATCATCATAATCATCCTTCACCGGCGTGGAAAGCAACGGGAAGCTACCACACCTTCAATTCCCTAGTACAGCTGCAAGCATAGCATGAAAATGCTATAATTGCAGTGAAGGACCTGTCTCCGGGCAGAATTACTATGGATGGAACACTATAGTAAAAGTCTTTCGTTTATGCCTTCCACTCGGACAACAATAGAATAGTCGGCAGACGTTGCTCAAGGTATTACGGACCAATTAGGGACCGAGTTTATTTTTTATGTGTATTCTTACAATAATAAAATATATAATTTGTATATATAAGATATACAACCAATAATTTTACTTATATTAAATATCCCATGATGTACAACTTGCGGTTGAAAAGCGTGCAAATTATTGTTTTGAATGTTTCAAACGATATCTCAAGAATGATTATTATTATGAAAAAAGTACAAGAACAGTGTTTGTAGATAATTATACGATCTTCGACGTTTGTCTGACCTATTGATATGATAAAACTTATCGTTTGGCTGAAAAATGCAAATAAAAAAACATATTTGCGAACTTTGACCTCGAATAATTTTTTTGCAGATGTGGGATCCATGGAGACTTTTCACATTTCATTTATAATGGTGTTCCCAACATTCGTACCAATTTTCAGCTCTATGCGAATTTTTGTAAGCCTACCCCTATTTTTTTAGCCAACTTGACGGGATATAGGGACTAAAATATTTATTGTTGCTGATGTAAAATATGCTCGGGTATCAACATCCGTGTCCGTTATCGGTCTAGTGGTCCCAACTTTTGTTTAATCGAAATCAAACTTGGCATATAGCAATTAATTAATTAAAAAAGTAAGATTAAGCTCGCTAACGAGCAAAATCGAAACATTAGATGTAGGAATTCACCTGAAATGAAAAAAATAAATAAATAAAAATCGCTCTAGTGGTCGCAATGAAATTCAGCAATTTTCAAAAAAATTAGCGAACCATTATAAGTGAGGGTTTACCTGAAACCCGAAATTAAAAATTAACTCTAGCAAACATGTTCAGCTCGTCGCAATGTATAGGTTCCGATTGAGGGTCTTTCCACTTTTCAGCGGTTGCCCTTTTACCAGCCGGCTGCTGGCACTTCACATCCACATGTGCCAATCACAGAGGTAGATGATCAACAGCCAGTGTAGGGGTGACATGTGGTTAGCATGTCGAGTCCCCCAGCCGTTATAGCTGGTTCCTCAACCTGGAGCCGCTACTTATTGTAGCTACCCAATTGCCTCACGATGCTGGGTGGGCACCGGTCCCATACTGGCCGAAATACCATGATAAAATGTCTTCCCCCATGGAGACTCGAACCAGCGCAAGTCCCGTAGCTCTGCGCCAAGGCTTCCTACCTTAACCGCTCGGCTACGGCGCGGGACTAATGTATAGGTCAACCATATAATTTAATTAACCCTTAAATTGACAATGTATCCTATAAGATACATTAGTTTAATTTATTTAATCATCATCATCATCATCACACCAGGGATTAGGCAATTGCCCGTTTAAATATCTTACTAAATTAATGGAAATATGAATCAGTAGATTTAAATTAAATTGATGTCAAATTATATAACAATATGCAAATTGGTAATAACTAATAAATTACAATTATGCATGGTTCGCTTTCACTGCGGTTCGACGCTTCTAAAGAAGCTGGCATCAGAAATTGAGTTCCTCCAATTTAACAAAATAAATCTACAGTTAGTACAGAAAGTATTGGTACACTTAAAAATAACACAGAAATCAATAATTTAATTATTTCTTCACTACATACAAAAAAAGTTTTTAAATTGAACTCTATGAAGTTAAATACACGTAGTTTCCTCTGTTTTAACATGACAATTAACGAGTAAAAAAATAATTTGTACTTGAACAACAAAAATTAACCAACAAAAAGTATTGGTACAGTCAGGGTACAGTAGTAAGTTTTGGTCAACAGAATGTTCACATGAAGTGGGTCTGGTAGTGTTGTTATTCACTCTAGCCTTGAGTACTTTGCCGTGTAGTTGTGTGTGTCATTTTTAAGTGTACCAATACTTTCTTCACTAACTGTTGAAGCATAATTTTCCACTCAGCCTCTCGTAAATTGAGACATCAAAATAATTAATTAATGAGGACGAGTATTATCACACATATGTTAAATCACTATGGGACGAAATAATCGTCGGAGATATACGAAATGTATATGCAATCAAATCGTGAGAACACGAGGGATTCGATTTTTATATAATTAAATATAAATAAATTAAATTAATGAAGTTGATAGAATCCCGAATAAACTACCAGTTAGTTATTACGGAAATAATTTAGCAAGTACATCGTACCGCTATTGTCAAGTGACATATATTTGAAGCGGTGACAAAAGAGTTAAAATTTGAGGGAATACATTGTACTAGCGGATTACAAGACGTTTCTTTGTAGACCAGCAATCTAAGATCTTAAACCGAGCTTCGCTGACAGGTTAAGAACAAAGAATTGATGTAGGGCTTGGAAACTACAGCGTGAAGTAAACAACTCCTTATAAGGAATCAGATAAACTGCTAGATCGCCAAGCCAGCACACAAACGGGAAATAGGCCACTGACCTAAACAAAATTATACAACAAACTTAGATCGGAATTCCCCAGAGTTCGAACTTATGGTAAAACTGTATTTTAGAATGGGCGTATTCGGCCAGAAAACTTGGTGGATTCTTGTCCAATCAAAATACGGCGATCCTTTCTTTGGGCATAAGGAATTGTTGTCAGCCAATATAGTAAAGGGTTATATCACGACAAGGTAATGACCTCATGACGACACGATTGCAGGGAGAGGTAAACGAAGTTTTCCTTATAACTACTAAAACGATGTTAAATTAGTTCTGCGTGACTCACAGAGGCGGGAGTTCTCCGCTACTCACCGACATAGTTCCTAAACGGCACAATGGCACCAATTAACAAATTAGTTGAGTAACTTCGGGAATTTCATACTTAAAAATAATTCGGTCGTGATAGACTCTCAGAGATTCTAGTCTGAACTCTAAACGCGCTCCTGTGGTCAATGCCTTGTCAATTATACGTGTAACCAGTGTCCACTTCGATTAATAAAGCAGATTTATTAAAATTCATCTAGCGTAGTCTTGCGCCGGCCAGATCATTAATTGTTTTCCCTGTAGTAAAGAACCTCAACTCTACCAATTTCCAATCTGAGCAACCCAAATTCTCATACATGGAGAATTCCTTTGATACTCCTGGCGCCCAAACATCCCTTATTAACTATAAACCTAAGACAGAAGAAATAACCCTTAATTATTCCTTTCTCACTGTATATTCCATAAAATAGTAAAATGGGTCCATAAATTCGCCTTGCTGAGGATTTAGTATAGTTTACTCAGTTTCTAATGAGTTTTTATCCATTCAGTTACCGGTATGTTCTACAGAGGTTTAAACCCATGATTTGATATACCCATATAATAATAATAATAATAATAATAATAATAATAATAATAATAATGATAATAATAATGATAATAATAATGATGATGATGATAATAATAATAATAATAGGTCTAATAATAAATCAGACAAATTATAGGAAATACATTATTACACGAAATGCCATGTTTGTCAGTGATAAGATTCGAAGAATTGTAACTAACTAACTCACTGGCACTATGGAACCCGTAGGTTCATGGCCGCGCGGACATTAGCTCTCCATACTTCGAAGAATTGTAGGCCTACATAATTAGGCTATGTGAAATATAAATAATTTTTATGCTACTTCATTCCATCTGTACACCTGGACATTATTTCTGGAATCCTAACATTTCTAGCTCATGATAGTCCAAACATTTAACAAGTATAGAGCCTTTTTACACGCTTTATATTATATACAGTTTATTCGCATTACACAATGTGATACACCCAACTTAACATTCGACATCTAAGGACGAGAACCAAGTTGAAGATCATTAAAAAATAAAATAATAATAATAGGCCCAATAATAATAATAGGCCCAATAATAATAATAGGCCCAATAATAATAATAATAATAATAATAATAATAATAATAATAATAATAATAATAATAATAATAATAATAATAATAGTAATAATAATAATAATACAATATGTAAGGCTTCAAAAACTGATATTTGATGCAAGAAAAGGGCGACAAAAATAATGATGAACGACATTGAGAAAAAACATCGCAAAGTTTGGACTAAGGAACTCGGAAATGAAAGCTAAGGACAAAGGAGAATAAAAGGCAGTTGCGAGGTAAATCTGGTTCACGCCAGACTGTGGATATGATGATGTTTATATGTTCAACTTACCTCATGTTTGTATATTTGATAAAGCCGTCGACTTCTGAAATAACTTGTCACAGAATACAATTGATATGGGAGTAGCGAGAACTGTTGTCGGTAACATCCTCTTGCGTACTCAGTAAATAAGTTTGTATTTTATTCCAATCCTGCTTATGCTATATACAAGAGACGTGGACTCAGCAGTTCGCCCAACTCAGCGATGTAATGTACGCATGACTTAGCAGGATACGACTGCTCATAGTGTACATTATTGTTTTTTATGGTTCGGAACTTAGGACACGTGACTTTTAAATTCATGTTATCTTAATACCTCTTTCTTTAGGCATAATTTCTTTCGTTTTACTGCGCATTGTTAGTCGTTTTAAATTTTTTGCATGATCTTCATATGGTAAGATGCTATACGCTAAGAACAGTTAAGTCACGTAGACTGTGATAGACAGGACATGTGACACGAATGGGGATGAAAGAGGGACATGAAAACTAACTCACTGGCTTTATCGAAATCTTAGGCTCATGGCCGCGCGGACATAAGCTCTCCATACATCTCTATCCTGAGCTAATGTTTTAAAATCATCTCCTATATAATCTACTTCCCTCAAATCATGGTTAATGTTATTCTCCCACCTCATTCTTGATCTACCAACTGAGTGTTTTCCTTCTGGTTCTCCTACAAGAAGTTTCCATGCACCTCTTTAATTCCATGCACCAATCGTGCCATATGTCCTTCGCATCGAAGTCTACAAGACTTAACTGTTCTCATTATATCTGGTTTACTATAAAGATCATGCAGCTCACTGTTATGAAATCTTCTCCATTTGCCTGTCTGTTCATATCTCTTTGGTCCAAACGTTTCCCCAAGGATTTTATTCTCCAATACGCCTGCCTTAAAGTAAGCGTCCATGTTTCGAATCTATCATATAACTGGGAGAATAACAGTTTTATATATTTTCAGTTTAACATTTATTCAGAGAAGTTGGGATGACACCAGTCCTTGTAATGTATAATAGCACGCATTTCCAGAATTGACTCTGTTTAATTTCTTTGTGCATATCATTCCTATTTGTAATTATTGTTCCTAGATATTTTAATTCAGCCACTTCTTCAAAATATCGCCCATTTATCATTAAGTGTCAATTTCCGTTATATAATGTATTTCTATATGTAAACATATATTTAGTTTTATTGATGTTTACTTCCAGTCTCAATTCCTTAGTGTTACTCAATAGAGTGTGTGTGTGTTGGCCCTTAAGATCTCCTAATATACTAATCATCAGCATAAACTAACACTATTGAGTTGTAGGCCTTCTTCATCCTCAAAATTTCGATAGCATGCTCTAGTACAAAATTAAATATGTAGTGGGTATTAAATTCACAGTATGAAAATAATCACAAAAAAATACTTCTTTGATTTGGGGTTAGTTTTAGTATTCTATTTACTGATGCTCTTTAACAGTCCAGGTATAGCAACGCAATTCACATTTGGACGCGAAAGGGCTGACAAATTTTAGTCAGAGGCCTCTTATTTCAGGTCTGAAGTTCTTTTACGAGCTGTAAATCTAAAATCCATTCCAAAAGAAGCCATACTCAGGATTTTCACTCTCTGAAAATGTTATATAATCCAACTCCTAGCCCTGTTTGAATCCAGAAGCGAACATAGTATCCACTAGTCAATCAGGACCAATTTCTTTTATTAGGAACAATGGGAATGAAATAAGACGAATCAAAAGGAAAAAAGTTTTTTTTTATTCAATGCTACCATTGTCATTTTCGACATTCTGGTATTCTCTCCTGGCATGGCGATATTGTAACCCAATTTTGAGGTTGGAGAGCCTTGAAGGCGCAGTTACGATGATATATGATAGGTGATGATGCGCCAGGAGAGGTTTAATTCTAAACTAGGTGAATATGTTAATGATGATAATGACGGCCAGATAATGTTCGGGGACCGTTTGGGTCTTAAAGTTTCCTCACATTTGTCTTACAGATGAGGAAGAACTCCGAAAAAAGCATCACCCAGCAAATTTGTCCCGACCAGGGATCCAACCCAGGCTCGCTACGTGACAAGGCAGCACGCTACCTCGAGACCACAGCGGTGGACAAAGGAAAATATTTTGTGAATTAAATACACAACCCTAAATTTACCCAGGAATTTTAAAGAACACAAGGATTTATAATCCGATTGTTCCAAATATCATTCTATAGACTTCCAACTCACTAATTTCTTAAGGTAACATGTCAACCGGAGCGTACACACACACACACACACACACACACACACACACACACATTTTTCACGGCGCGACAGGCCTAGAAGACCACTGGCCTCTCATCCACATGTGCTAATAACAGATATAGACGATCATCCAAGCAGTATAGGGGTGACATATAGTCAGCATGTCGGGTCCCGCAGCACTTATAACTTGTTTTCTAAACCTGGCCCTGCGACTTAATGTAGCCATCCAAATTCCTCACGTTGCTGGGCGGGCACCGGTTTTCTCGGAGTTTTTCCTCATCTGTAAGACAAATGTCAGGAAGCTTAGGGCCCAACGGTCTCCGAAAATCATCCGGCCATCATCATCATCCTTATCATTATCATCATCATTCTTCACCGGTGTGGAAAGCAACGGGAAACTACCACACCTATAATTCCTAGTAAAGCTGCAAAGCATAGCATGAAAATACTATGATTGCAGTGAAAGACCTTCCCTCGGGCAGAATTACTATGGATGGATATATATTGATTTTCTTACTTTCTTTTCCAATTGCTTGGGTCGTCTTAACCATTGCTTTTAATGATAGATATTACCCATCGTTTTCATTTTATAACTAGGTTTAAGTGATATTCTAATATAAAATAGATGCAGTTAAACAACTACGTAGGCCTACTTTGTTCTTTATTGGCAAGCCTAAATACTGTCTTGAAACGCGCGTAATGGAATTTATGTCCTTATCAAAGTTTCATCCATCGTAAACATGCCAATTTTATCAATGCGGGTGAAAATGCTGAACGAGTAATGTGTTATGTCAAACTTCTCTTTTCATACGCAGTCTTCAGTTAGTCAGATATAATTTCTGTCTCGTAAGAAAATTAATTTCCTTCCGATAGTTATAACAATTTGCATAATATTACTGTATTTGTATATATTATGCTGTTTTTGTCCACACTGCAGTCTCGAGATAGCGTGCTGCCTTGTCACGTAGCGGGCCCGGGTTCGATTCCCGGTCGGGACAGGCTCCTGGGTGAGGTTTTTCCTCACCTTTAAGACAAATGTCGGGAAGCTTAGGGCCCAACGGTCCCCGAAAATCATCCGGCCATCATCCTTACTATTATCATCATCATCCTTACCGGTGTGGAAAGCAATGGGAAGCTACCACGCCTATAATTCCCTAGTAAAGCTGCAAAGCATAGCATGAAAATGCTATGATTGCAGTGAAAGACCTGCCCTCGGGCAGAATTACTATGGATGGATACTGTTTTTTGACGAAATTTAATATTATAAAATATAATGGTCTCTAATATTTTATTATAGTACATTATTACTATTATTTCAATTATTTATAGACACTTTACTTTGGGATCAGCAGAAGAAAAATTGGCTCCAGGACACAAGTCCTGTAAAGAACAAATACTCCTTTTGTGCTGTGCGAACCGAATTGTGAACATAACATTAAAACTGCCGCTATTAGGAAAAGTCCAAAAAAAACACTGCTTTTTAAGGGTATGGAAGTGTAATGTTTACCTGTTGTTTATTATAACAATGAGTCAACAAGGCTGATGCATGATATTTTTAAATACTGTTCTATAAGCCGTACTCTTCATAGACAATGCTCCTTTCCCACCCTGTTAATAGTGAACAGAAAACACCCAATGGAAACATTTTCATTTCTTATCTCCCACCTAACGTGATATCACTGATTCAACCATGGACCAAGGAGTTATTTTGGCACTAAAGAAAAATTACAGGGGAAGAGCTTCTTGGTCTGTTACTAAACAAAGACTTTCTATGGTTGATTAAAAAAAGTAAATAAATAAAAAAAAATAAAAATCTTAAAGAGGCATTTTATCTAGATTCTGAGATATGGGACATGATTACTTCCGTAAATATTACACGGTTGTGGAGAAAGCTATACAACGACATTGAAGAGATCGCTGCAAATTTCGATGACTCCGAGGATAATGAAGATGAGCTGGAGGGAATAGCAAAAAACATAGTAAATTGGTAAGAGGCACTCGAAAGAGCATTAAGTTATAAGTTTATGATTTGTCTTTTATGAGTTCGTTCAGTGATCCTGTCCATATTCTGCATTGTTTGTAATGGTATCGCTCACACTTTTGGTCGCATATCTTGCATTCACACGAATCACTCGGTTGGTGGAATTTTGCATTTTTGCACATTTTGTGATGATATCCGTGTGTTGCTAAACCTATGATTCTGTGCCTTTGTGGTTGGTTACTTCCAGTCCACTCTCTGTTTACCATGGCATCTGAGGCGTAGAAATCTTCGTCGATCTCTTTTTCTCTCTGTTTCTTTTTTTCGATGACTTTCTTATATGGCTCCGTTGCTGGCAGTAGTATCCTTTGCCTCAGGTCCTCTAGGAAGAAGGTTTCTCTGGCTAGCATATAGGCCATTCTATTTGGTGTGTATTTGCTTGCACCTAATGCCTTTTTGATGAATCTTGGTTTTACTTTTTCCAACCTCTCCATATCGCTGGTCGATAGTTTCTCCCATATCAGGTTGTGGGGAAAAAACATATCAGTGTAATTCACAATAATGATCAATTCTATAATGTTGATAAAGAAAACATACAAATGTAGCTTAATATTGACAGTGCATTGCCTGGTCATCATGTGATGAATGATGATACATTTTTTAAATTTCTTCTTCTTCTTCTACTACAAGGTTTAGGCTATGCAGCCTGTTCCGGCGAAGTTAAAAGTGGAGTCCATCTTCTACGTGGTCGGCCAACATCTCTTGTTCCTCTGGGATTATACAGGAAGGTTCTTTTTGGTATTCTTTCGTTGTTCATTCTCATTAAATGTTCTGTCCATTTCTTATTATTTTCGCTGATTTTATCTTCAATTTTATATATATTTAATTCTTCTCGTATAGTTTCATTCCTTATTCTATCCGCTCTTGTGCATCCTTTCACATTACGTAAAAATAGCATTTCCGCAGTCTGTATCCTGCTTTTATCCCTTGATTTCATTATCCAATTTTCACTTACATAGAACAACAAAGGAACAGCCATTGTTTTATATAATTTAAGTTTCGTATCTTTCCTTGTTTTCCGACCTAAGGTTCTTTTTATGGTTCCACAAATAGACTGAAATTTATTTACTTTATTTTCTATATCTTTATTTTCTCTATAAGTTATATCACATCCTAAATATTGGAAATGTGATACTTGTTCTATTATTTTGTTATCCAGTACAATTTTTGATCTAATTCCATATTTACCAATAAATGCCATTACTTTTGACTTATTTATTGATATTTCACAATTATATCTATTGGCTATTCATTTAAATTTATATGCTAACATTTAGAGCTCATTTTCAGATTCTGCTAAAAGTACAACATCGTCAGCGAATAATAAAGCATTTATTTTATCTTTATTATCAATTAATATTCCTTCATTAGTTAAAACCTTCTTCCATTCTTTTAGGATATCGTCCATATAAATATGAAATAATATAGGTGAGAGTGAACACCCTTGTCGTACTCCTTGGTTTATTTGAAAACATGTCTTATTTTTTGTCAACTGAGGGTCAATACAAATATTTGTTCCATAGTACAAGCTCTTAACAGTTTCTATAATCTGAATAGGGAGGCCTTTTTCTTTTAGAATATTCCACAATATATCCCTGTAATTCTATAAATTTATTTGAAAAAAATGTCTTATTTTTAGTCAGCTGTGGGTCAATACAAATATTTGTTCCATAGTACAAGCTCTTAACAGTTTCTATAATCTGAATAGGGAGGCCTTTTTCTTTTAGAATATTCCACAATATATCCCTGTTTACTCGATCAAATGCTTTATCTAAGTCTATAAATAACAAATGTGTTTCTAGGTTTTTTCCTTGTCTTTTATTTATTATCTGATTCAGGGAAAATACTCCACCGATACAAGATCTTCCTTTTCGGAACCCGTTTTGTTCCTCTGCTAATGTTACTTCAATAATTCGTTGTATTTGTTTTGCTATTATTCTAGCATAGATTTTATATCCACTATTTAGGAGAGTAATGCCTCTGTAATTAGATGGTTGGTTTCATTCTCCTTTCTTGTAAATTGGTTTTACTATACCTTGCCTCCATGTTGCTGGTATGTTATGATTCTCCCAACACATATTAAGAAAATTCAAGAATCTTAATTTAAAGAATATATCTGCATATTTAATTAGTTCTGAATTGATGTCATCTGGTCCGCTAGCTTTTCTATTATTTGTTAATTTCAGCGATTCTTCCAGTCCTTCCATTTGTATTTTATCTACTTTCAAATTCTGACATTTTGGTTCTTCTTCGTTTTCATTCTCGTTGTACCACAGGTCTCTGAAATATTCTATCCAATGTTCTTCTGATATTGATGTAGGTATATATGCAGCTTCTTTTTCTAATTTATTTAAATGTTTAATTGTTCTATAAGCAGTCTATTGTCGTCCATGTAGATCATGTTCTAGATTAGATACATATCGATCCCAACTGTCTTGGTGGGATTTCCTAACAATTTTCTTTGCTTCATTTCTTTTATTATAATATATTTCTTTTGTTTCTTCAGTTTTCTTTTGTAAATATTGTAAATATGCTTTCTTCTTTTCCTCTATAACTGTTTTAATTTCGTCATTCCATATTCTTAGTCCTCTCTTCTTACAATTTTTCCTTCTTAATCCTAGAACTTCATATGTTGCTTTCTTTAGAGCCCTATCGATATTGCTCCATTCTTCTTCTATGTTATTATTCATTTCTCTCTGTAATATATATTGAGATAATCTATTTGCATACAACTTTCGTATACTTTCTTCTTGTAATAAATTCACTTTATATGTTTCTTCATTGTAAATTTTTCTTGTTGTTGGTTTCCTCCATCTTTCTGATAATTTTATATTATATGTCAAGAGAAAATGACCTGTTCCTACATCGAAACCTCTATATACTCTTACATCTGTGACCCAGGGTATCAATTTTCTGTTTACCAAGAAATAATCAATAATTGATCTTAATCCTCTAGCCGACCAGGTGTATTTATGTATTTCTTTCTTTCTAAAATAGGTGTTAGTAATTCTGTATCCATTAAATATTGCAAATTGTCGAAGTTCTTTTCCACTATCATTTTCTATTGTTTCTCCTTGTGTACCAATTATATCAGGTATAGGATGACACCCTATTCTTCCATTAAAATCACCTCCAATAACTATATAATCATTTTTATTTATTTTATTCACTACTTTTTGAAGTTCTTTATAACATTTTTCAATTTTTTCTTTGCCTTGTTCTGGTTGCATATATACCTATTATTGTCATATATCCCTTTTTAAAATTCAATATTAAAAATATTACCTCAACTCATATTTTGTCTTCTTTTAGACCGATTTTGGAATAATTATTCTATCATTAGTATTTTCATGAGAATTGTTCTGTCATAGTGGTGTACTGCTGCTTCCTCCATCTGTAGGTAGACATGAATCTCCAAATCAAATCACATTCGCTGGGAATTTCAAAATTCATTAATTTTTCCTTCTTATTTTTTTAATGTAGAATTTTTTCTCAAATCATGAACTCTTAAGGTTTTTACTATTTGTTTGATTAATTTAGCCTTTCTTTCAATTTGATTTTTTCTAAGTGTGAGTGGCTACTGCAGATTCTCCTACTTCCCCATTTTTAACATTCCTAAGATGTTCCTTCGTCCCGCGCCGTAGCCGAGCGGTTAAGGTAGGAAGCCTTGGCGCAGAGCTACGAGACTTGTGCTGGTTCGAGTCTCCATGGGGGAAGAAATTTTCTCATGGTATTTCGGTCAGTATGGGACCGGTGCCCACCCAGCATCGTGAGGCAATTGGGTAGCTACAATAAGTAGCGGCTCCAGGTTGAGGATGCTGGAATAGAACCCCAAAAGGTCCGCTTCCGACTTCACTCTGCTAATTAACTTCAAATTTGAATTCAAAATTTAAACCGGGGCTAATGTATTTTACAGGAACCTGGGGTTCTACCTATTAAGGAGGACCAAAATGGATCGCTCACCGCCAACACTTACGTGATGGCCGCAGAGCTTTCCATCTATTTATCTAACGGCTGGGGGACTCGACATGCTAACCACATGTCACCCCTACACTGGCTGTTGATCATCTACCTCTGTGATTGACACATGTGGATGTGAAGGGCCAGCAGCGGATGGTAAAAGGGCAACCGCTGAAAAGTGGAAAGACCCTCAATCGGATCGGAAGATGTTCCTTCACTCTGGTTTTCAAATTTCTTTTTGTTTGCCTTCTCTAGAGTTTATCAAAATCCCCACTTTTATCTGTTAAATTCTTGATTTATTTTCTTCATCCATTTTCTCGTTTTTGTTGGAATTTATTATTCTATTGAGATTAAAGTCATTTTTCAGCGCCAATCTTAAGTTGAACTTTTTGAAAACATTTTGAAACTTGTGATGCTTTATAAGATGATATGTAAACTTCTTGAATTTTATATTTACTTCTTTTTCTTTTTTGAAGCATACATTCATTGATTCATTTTTGTCTTTTGAATTGATTTATTTTTCTGTGTAACATGCTTTCTTCAAACCCATTCTCTATTGCTATGTTAATTATGTATTCTTTTTCTTCATTGCAATTCTCTCTGCTGATGGGTATATTTATTAATCATGTATCAGACTATAGAAAACTACCTCTTTGTGAGCAATGTGATTGAATCCTGAAGCTTTAATATAAAATTATTTGTGTCTTCTTTCTGTATATTCCAAATTATATTAATATTCTCTTCATTTTCTTATTAAATTTAGATCTAAAAATCGTATTTGTCTATTGATTTCAGTTTCCATTGTAAACATTATTGTTTGACTCTGAATTTTCAACAATTTCAAAGCATCATCTATATGTTTGTGATTCACGATAGCAATTATATCATCAACATATTTACATGAAAATTTTAAAATTAAAGTGTATCCACTAATTATCCTTTGTTCAAAATTCCCCATAAATAGTTTGGCTAAATTGGGACAAGGGGTTCCCCATAGAAAGATCTAAGTTTTTTTGTAGAATTTTCTATTATACACGAAGAATATTTATTCAATGTATAATCTGTTTAAGATTTTATATTCCAATATACAGTCTTTGTCTATATTGTTTTTTCAGCCATTTATGGTGTTTTCTTAGGGATCCTCAGAAATAGCAAAACAACAAAAAAAGAAACTAATCTGTCTGATATGTCTAGGTGTATTTTTTCTCATCTTTCTATCAATTGGTATGAACTATTTATTGATAAGTTTTCAAATCTAGGTTTCTTTTTTTTAAATTCAGTAATTTACATTTAAATATATGACATGTGGGATACCCAATGCTGTTGATTATTGGCCTGATTCTATTACATTTTTGTAAACCTTCAGTAGTCCAAGGATTTAAAATTAATATATTAATAAAACAAATAGAAAAAGTCTACATTAAAAAAAATAAGGAGAAATCAATGGATTTTGAAATTTCCAGGGAAAGTGATTTAGAGGTTCATTGGTCCATCTACAGACGGAGGAAGAAGTAGTGCATCATCACGACAGAACAGTGATCATGGAAATATTGATGACGGAATAATTATTCTGAATTTGAACTTTTACAGGAAAAAATCACTATGAGGTTTAAAAACATCTAATTGAATCAAAAGTAAATCTAATTAAATAAATAGAAAACAAAAAGAACTCACGGTTTGGGGAAAAATTCACATTAAAAAAAAACAAGAAAGAAAATCTTATGAACTTTGAAATTCCTGCAGATTCTGACTGGATCCGGAGGTTTATCAGTCCACCAACAGAGGGAAGAAGTAGCTCCTCTGATTGACATAAAATCAGTCGACGAAACAGTACTGAAGGTGAAGCCACAAGGTTTTGAAACCGCAGTCTAATTAGAAGACTGGATATGAGGTGAGGTTTGAAGCATTTTAATTTAATCTTAAATTATACTGAAACCAGTTTAAAAAGAAGACAAAATATGAGGTGAGCTGATATTTTTTATATTAAATTATTAAAATCTTACAGTGTTACTTTGTACTAAATTTAGATGATAATACAGTTGCCAGGAATCTGTGCGAGGTACAAATTACCTTAGTCCAGACTAGCAGTGATGATGAGAGAGAAGCAGGAAGCCTAGTGACAGTGAAACATGTGCAAGTAGAATCAGGTGATACGCTGATGGACATTCTAGAGCATCAAGATGATACATAGTTACCAGACACTGTTTTGCTTCTAAAATTTTGAATGAACATAAGGAGAAAATTAAACATAAGTAGGCCTACAGTAGAAACATTTTTAAAATCACCTGAAAAGTACTATAAAATAAACTGTATATTGCAATTGAAGTCACATATTCAATTAAAACACACACATTAATACAAATTATGCATCTTGTCCGTTTCGTTAAAATGGATAATTGAGGTTCTAATGTAGTTGCATCCATGTAATGCTTAATAATACTAGTGTGGGTTAGATATTTGTGATGATAATACTTTTTTCAAAAAAGTCTGTTTGCATTTCTGGATTTCCGAATTTGGAGAAATATTTCAATTTAGTATTTACAATAGTACATTTCAGAAGTAAACTCCAGATTTTCTTTGCTACACTGCGGTTTTGGGGTGTTATATATTTTTGTGTCCACTGCTGTGGTCTCGAGGTAGCGTGCTACCTTGTCACGCAGTGGGCCCTGGTTCGATTCCCGGTCGGGACATGCTCCTGGGTGAAGTCTTTTTCGGGGTTTTTCCTCACCTGTAAGACAAATGTCAGGAAGCTTAGGGCCCAATGGTCCCCAAAAATCATCCGGCCATCATCATCATCATCATCATCATCCTTCTCCGGTGTGGAAAGAAAGGGAAGCTATCTCACCTATAATTCTCTAGTATGATTGCAGTGAAAGACCTGCCTTAGGGCAGAATTACTATGGATGGATATATTTTTTGTATCATATATCAGGCTTTGACTTCAAAAGAACTCTCCATATGACAATCTAGAGAGACAAGCCATAAGCCTACAAGCTAGAATATAAATTTAAACATAATTATGTTATGAAGGGAGTCAGGCATAACTTTGCTGAAATTCATGATATATAAAATATGAGTAAAACAATAGTAATAATTCCATGAAATTACTATTAAGGTACATTGATTTATCATTATTCTGTTTAAATCAATGATTAAGGATGTCCTAAAAATTTGATTAACTTTGGGAGCATATTTAGATACACCTGTGAGTAGCTTTGTGAAAGAAAATTGTGTCAAATTATTTATGTTTGGCACCATGATGTCAACAGCAGTCATAATAATCCTCCAAACTCCTAAGGTTCACCTACTAAATAAATGTTGAAATTGACATCCTGCACATTAAATGCAATTTTACATAGAAAAGGAAATTTTACCACATATTCCCAGATGTTTCAATCATCCCATTGATATTAGATGTTACATATGGAGTCGATGTTTCACATCCATATAATATAACTGAATCAAAATGGTGTAATATTAATAGTCTACTAAAAAATATTTTTTCAATACGTACTGCATCAATGGCAAAATGTTTATTTTGGGAAACATTTGATCCTGCCCATAATGTTTGGATCTTGTTGACAGGACCCAATGTTCTGCAAATAAATGTTTATCATCATGTCTTTTAGCATCAGTATTGTCATTATAATGTTGAATGGCTTTTGCAGGCAGAAAATTCTCTTAAATCTTTTAAAATCCCCCTTGAAAATGAGTTAAAGTGTTTTCAAGGATACATTTATTTGCAGAACATTGGGTCCTGTCAGCAAGATCCAAACATTATGGGCAGGTTCAAACGTTTCCCAAAATAAACATTTTGCCATTGATGAAGTACCTATTGAAACTATATTTTTAGTAGACTATTAATATTACACCATTTTGATTCAGTAATATTATATGGATGTGAAACATCGACTCTTACTCTAAGGGAGGAAAGGAGATTATGAGTATTTGAGAATAAAGTTCTTAGGAAAATTTTTGGACCAAAGAGAGATGAACAGACAGATGAATGGAGAAGACTTCATAACAGTAAACTATGTTGTCTTTATAGGAAGCCAGATATAATAAGAACAGTTAAGTCTCATAATAGACTGCGATGGGCAGGACATGTGACATGAATGGGGAGTGAAAGACGTGCATGGAAGCTTCTTGTAGGAAAACCAGAGAGAAAACACCCAGTTGGTAGACCAAGAATAACATTAACCATGATTTGAGGGAAGTAGATTATACAGGGAATGATTGGAAAACGTTAACTCAGGAGAGGGATGTTGGAGAGCTTATGTCTGCGCAGCCATGAACCTACGGGTTTGACAGTGCCAGTGAGTTAGTTTGATTGTTTGAAAGAGTGAAACTTCTTTTATTCTCACCCATTTTAAACATCATTTTGCATTTTAAACATTTTGAAAATAAATTAAGGTATTCCTTCTCTAATATTCTATAGAATTTTATTTTTCCAGAAGTTAAAGAAAGTAAATATCACAGAGAACACATAATGGATGGCTTACAAGGATAGAAAAGAAATTATTACAATGAAAGTGTAAAGTATACTTCTTCATGCTGCACAAAAAATAATGAATTTACACTTAATTTTCCCATGTGACAATATTATAAAATATTTAGTAAGTATTATATTAGAATATGAAACGTAATTATTATTTACTGAATGTATGCATAAAGAATTTTATCCCACAATCAAAATAAGGGCATGAACGTCAACAAATTAGCCTGCTAAAATTGAGCATGAAAGTTTCTTTTTATACTTGTAAATATACACTTTTATCTATTAACAATAACTAAATACTGCTAAGATGTTAATTATATAATTTTTACCTAGTAAGTCACTCGTCCTCAACTAAATTATTAAACTTAAAGTTATTCTAATATGGAGGCCTTTCGAAAACAATGTTTCATCTTCTGCGTTCGAGTTAAAATGCAGAAGATGAAACATTGTTTTCAAAAGGCCTCCACATTAGAATAACTTGAAGAAGTTTAATAATTTAGTTGAGGACGACTGACTTGCCAGGTAAAAATTATATAATTAACATCTTATTATATAATCTCAACGGTGCTTTAATATGAATTTCAAAAGTGTTGATTAAATACTGGTAGTCAGTTTATAGAGGGAAAAATAATTAAAAAATTAATTGCAGCAGGTAGTATTACATGGAAGTGTATAATGTTAATATGATTAATGATTTCTATCCACTAAAATAAAGTTCAGATTAATAAAGGAATGTAGTATACATAAAAATATAATTGCAAATTGTGTTTTACCACCAGAAGTCACCACACTTGTATTACAACAGAAGTAAAATATTTACTAATGTACTGTAACCACTCAAAATCTATTATATTTTTTATTGTGATAATAAATAAAAATTAAGATAAAATAAAAAATATTTATAATGGAATGTGAGTTGATTGCCTGATAAGTTTTATCATACTATATCACATTGTATGAGAAAATTCACTAAAACAGATTTTCAACTATGTATTTACTTTATCACATGAATTTGTGAATTTCTAATTTTGTTCTGTGTTATTCTTACCTCATTTCCCAACTTGGCAAAAATCAGTCTGCACCATCTGAAGAAGGGGCAAACATGCCTTGAAACATACGTCTAACAGAAGCAACTTTTTTGAGTTAAGAATAAATCAGAACAAAGTTATTTAATAAGTTAAAACCTCATAATGTTACTTCTTATTCAAATCTTTGTTTTTTAAATTTGTTTGGTAGAGTTCAGAAAATACATTATTTATACTCTACCAGCTGTGTAAGAAAATTCACTTTGAGTTAAGTTAGTAACAAACTACGTAAGTAAAAACTAACATATTGTCTAACATCCTTTTGATACACATACATATACAGTCAATAAATTAAAATAACTACAAAAACAAAACAAAAAATCTATCTAAGTAAATACATTTGTTGGTTTAACTTTAAGAATTAAAAGTTAAAATCGCTGGAAAATTAACTCTTATAGCAACACTTATTCTTGGAGTTGGCATATTGCTCACTGCATTGTATAACAATGAAGGCACATATATAAATTTTATTAGAAAAGAGATTCTCATCCTTGATGTCACCTATAACTTACAGTCATGGGTTTTAGAATTTTTAAGAAATTTTTAAAAATCAAACTACTATATAAAAAGCTACAGTATAAAATGTAAAAATTATTCTGATAATATAATACATATAATCATAGCTACCAAACTTTCAATTTAATATTTTATTTTTTAACTTTCCAATCCTTTTCTACTGTGTCTAAATTGTAATTTCAATTTTTTGAAAAAAGTTCAATTCTGAAAATGTTAATTAAAAATATAATATCTAATGTAATTTTAGTGTTTATATTATCCAGTATTTTTGGTATTCTTTCAGATTACAACAATGAACTATTAAATAAATATATTCATCCTAATGTTGCATTTTAAATAGACAACCCTTGAGGATGCCGGATGCAGTCTCTGGCGAAACGTCGGGGAACTACAAGCCTCAAGACCATGGCCAACAGCCCGGAAATCTTCTACAAGATCATCATAATAACTCCGGCCATGAAATCCTAAGTCAATATATTTTAAATAATGTTAAGAAATGACTATAAACACTTAAGGATAATTCGATGCGCAATATAATGGCCTTAAGTCAAGAAACCAAACTTTTCATGACAAAAAAATTAACTTCAAGGTGATCTCTAAAGAAAATATGTTCATCTAGATATTCTGTGTCTTGGAATATAAAAAACAAATATATTAAAACACAGAATATCTAGTTGAACATACTTTTTTTAGAGATCACCTTGAAATTTATTTTGCTTTCCTGAAAAGTTTGGTTTTTTTACTCTTGTCCATTATACCGTGCATCCTAGAATTTTGGGAGGAAGATAAAACACTCAAAGTGTTAATCTTTTATAGAAACCTCAGGATAAAACAGTGAATATTAGTTTGTTTAAAATATTTATTTGAAAATAATATTGCTTAATAAATATTAATGAGTCGTGAAAATCTCACTTCATAAACTATTGTGTTTTTCAGAGTACAGGAGCACGGTTTCAGAGACAGTCTTCCCTATCTTCAACCCTATTTATGAGTGGGATTTTCATGACTCATTAATATTTATTAACAGAATGCCTCATAATATTATTTCCTATAATAAATTTATGAAATAATATCGGTTGTTAAAATAAAAGTAAAAAAGGTAAATAGATAACTTTTAGCATGAATGAGAATTATATGAAGGCGAGTGACAACATTTTATGAATTATTATTAATTTTCTTTTCATACTTATATTTTTAATAGAAAGTTTGGACAGTATTACCTCCATGAAAAATCTAATGTGTACTTCTTACACACTAATCAACTTCTAATAATGACGAGGTAAAAATAACAAAAATAAAAATCAAACTTGTGTTCACTTTGAAGTCTCTGAACATGTAAGGTAATTAAAATCTGAAACAAATTAATTTACTCTAAATTTTAAGATTTTTTAACAACACATTAACTCTTTATAACAATTTGGTGAAGTTGATTTGTTGCCATGGTTAACAAAGGTTGAGAATCCAGTCTTATAAATTTCTATTAATCAAACACTACTTCATCACAGATTCGTCCTAAGTTGGAGTAATGATTTACAATAACAATATAGTTTCATGTGATAATCAGATACACATGCACTTTGACTACCATATGTGTTTATTCGACTCACAACACCCATAACACCTACACTATTGTTGCCTTGATAATGGCGAACTGTAGCTTCAAACATAGCATCACCTGGAGTAGTTCTTACTATAAGAACATAATCTTTAATTCCACGATCTTTTGTTTTAGTAGATAAATGTTCTAAAGGAAATTCAATACTGGCACTTTTCAATTCTGCAAACTCAAGTTTTGAACACACTCCATAAGGTTCCAATAAAGAATTAATATGTTCCACTAAAATTAATGACATATTTATAGCTATGCTATCATCTTTGGATAAATTTTCACTTCTCTGACAAGTACACCAGTGCTTATCAATCCCAGCATCTTCACAGGTTCGAGACATGTGTACTGGAAGAAACAAACTTATACCTCTAGGTTTTGTTTTCATTTTATCCAAATTTTTATTTCTTCTCCTTATTGAGTCCTGTTCGAGTAGCTCTAAATCTATAATATCACTCAATGTGCTATATAAGTCATATGGTGTGGTAAGGCGGCGAGTGTTCTTACGTAAATTTGCAATAGCTGCAGGATATTTATCTTAAACCATTTGGGAAATACAAAGAAGACAAAAGGCAATCTTTCTTCTAACCTCCCTTGATAAGTTTCGCGAATACCACCCCATCGAATTCCATGGTCACTCATAAAGATAAGTAATGTACGATTTAAAGAACCTGAAAACATTAATTGACTAAAAAACTTCTCATAAATATCATCTCCTAACTTTGGATAATTCAAAAAATCATGTGTAAGACTTGCACCCCAAAAAAATCCAAATGATTCTTTGCCTGACATAGTTTGAGCAAAATTAGAAATATAACGAAGAAGGACAGTTATTGAAAGTTGTGATCCTACACATAAATTTGCATTCAAATCTTTTTTATATCCTAGATCATCTTCACCTGCTTTGATGTATGGTCTTATATAATAATCTGTTGGTTGATATTTAAAACCACGTTTTACGTAGGTAAATAAACCCATCCATACAGCATCTTCACCAAATACCGTTCTATAACCAGCAGCACTGAAGTTTTTCCAAATCCAATTGCAGTCGTCAAAATAAGCACCATTTGGCCAACAATTTTCTTGCAATTCTTTTTCAGACATCCCTGACAGAACAGGCACTAAATTTGGGAAAGTATTATCTGCTACTTTATTGTAACCTAATAACTCTATAGCATCCATTTTTTGTAGAATTTTTTCTGTTTTTGGCATCTGTCGATGAAAGTTGATACGAGAAACAGCATCCAGTCCAACAACTAATATACTTAGCCTGTCCTTAGTGCGACTAGATATATTTTGTTTTGCTTCTTCACAGCGTATTTCAACTTTTTGCTTTGTAGGAATAAATGCATAGTAGTTTTTGTAAACCACTTCATTATTTATTTTACATATAACTTTCACAAATTCATCTTCTATTCTTACATCACTTTTAAATGATGAACAATTCTTTGAAAATCTGTAAAAAAATGAATATTTTTAAACACAGATTTTGATACTAAAAGAAATCTTTAATAACCTCAATTTTATCATAACTGTTTGTATTCGTGTAATTGAAAGACCCACCATAGGAATCTCATATACTCCCAATTACAAAGGCTAATCATATAATTATTACAATGAAGAGATTGCTGTTAAATACCGGTTAAATTATTTAATGGTCTCTCATCTGAAATTAGCACAACCATTTATGAAGCCAGATTTTAAATATATTTTGTTGACAAAATTACAAAAAATTGTGTAGTTTAATTAACTCTTTAAACATTATATCAATAATAAAGGGGTATATGACATAGTGGTGTAAGCCATTTTTCTTCATTTTGAGAAAAACAGTGTTGTTTATTAGCCACTATATAAATAATCAAGTTAGTTTAATATTGATAAAAACATAGAGAATTTATTATCCTAAGTGATAGTATTAATTGTTGATGTATCTGAAATACAGCATACAGTTTCTTTTTTTACAACCGTGTATTTTACTCATTTTTGAAGAAAAAAACAGACTTAATCACTATGTCATATACCACATGATATATAGATATCTGCAAATCTTTGAATTATAATTTGAAGACCTACCTTATTTTGAAAAAAAAAGATGATTAATATATCACAAAAATATTAATATGAGAATATATGTAAAGTGATCCTACTACAGACCTTAGGAGACCCTTAGGATAGTGGGAGGTTAAGTGCTCCCACATTTCAAGTTAATCGGCATAAGAGATAGTCGGGTTGTCAACATGGTCCTTTTAAGCCCCAGAACAAACGTTTGGTACACATTTCACTTAAAGGGTGTGTTTACCCCAGGGCCATGGTACTGCCAGAAGGTTTGGCCAGTTTAAAAATTCTGACCCCACTGGGATTTGAACCCCCAATCCTCTGACTTGTAGTGTATTGCCGTAACCAACTACCCTATGATGTACCCGAGAGAATATGTATACTGCTCAAAATAATTAGGGGATATCATTAATTATAACATGGCATCCTTTATATTATATTATTTGGAGTCTGCTTATCTTACCTCAATATTAATGTTGATTTGTTCTTGAACATGTTTCGATTGGATATCAATCATCTTCAGCATCTTGCCCAGACTGGTTGGATTTATGTTGTAAACCCTGGATGTCGATGTCAGCTCCCTCCTGTGGTTGGCCCAAAGAACCTCAAAACAAGGTCACTTTCAGTCGGTATTTCGAAATTCATAACTCTGTTCTTGTTCTTCAGAATAAAGACTTTTTCCCAAATAGTCAGCTCTTTTGTATTTTCTAACTGTTTTAATAATTTAGTGTCCAAATTTATATCATGTTTTTTGGACACTAAATTATTAAAACAGTTAGAAAATACAAAAGAGCTGACTATTTGGGAAAAGTCTTTATTCAGAAGAACAAGAACAGAGTTATGAATTTCGAAATACCGATGGAACGTGACCTTGTTTTGAGGTTCTTTGGGCCAACCACAGGAGGGAGCTGACATCGACATCCAGGGTTTACAACATAAATCCAACCAGTCTGGGCAAGATGCTGAAGATGATTGATATTCAATTGAAACATGTTCAAGAACAAATCAACATTAATATTGAGGTAAGATAAACAGACTCCAAATAGTATAATTAAAAGAACCTCAAAATATTACTTCCTAAAATAAAACATTAATGGCATCCTTTATTTAATTCAGATAACAGTGTAAAACTATATGCTCTCAGATATCCAGAAATATGCTCAATACCCTCTTGTTCCAATAATCTAGTTCTGTGTGGATGAGCATTATTGACCATTAAAAGGAATAAATCACCAATGGCTCCAGCATAAGGCATGACAACCAATCAGAGGATCTTACCTCTATATGTTACAGCTGTTAAATTGCCATAACGGATGGATTAGAAAACTATATTGTTCACCTCTACTGACTCCTGTCCACATCATACATAAGTCTTCCACCATCATGCAATAAAACACTCTCTCTCTCTCTCTCATTAACTTTTCACGCCACCACTATAAAGGTTACATTTTCTTTAGGTAAATCAAACCTTCATTTTCATTTTCTTGAAGTAATATTACTGTTACTCATAACTTATCAGTCAAAGGATCCCCTCTTTTTTGAGCAGTGTATATATTTAACATTGATTACAAATTAGACTACTGTAAAGTTACTTGAAACAACTTTCAATATGCAGGTATATGATAAATTGAATATTAATAGAAATATATTATGCAGACTCTCTAAGGAAGGTTTTTGCTACTATTCGTTTCATAATAAATGGTATATTGTAATATTTAACAGACATATTTTCAGATATCCAAGACAAATATATAATTTAACAGTATGGTATTTAATTTGTTTAAATATGTCAGACAAATTAAAAATATTGCACTAAACTTTTTAAATTTTGATAATCATCTAAAACAGAATCAACAAAATTTTTATTTAGTTTGTCAAAAGCTTATTATTTACATAAAATAAAAAATGGAATTTATATATAGGAACATAATATATACTGAGGCTGCTGGTAGTTATTAATTTAATATATATTTTTTTAAAGAAGATACAAATCTATTATTGAATAATTATTGAAGAATTAAATTATGTTCTGGTACTTACGTAATTTTGTTGTCCATCATGTCATTATTTTTGTACTCTGTGGATCTCCAGAATGGCTGATAGCAACAGTCCAGTTCCTCCTCATCAGTAATATTAAGATAATCGAATGAGGATTTTAAAATGAAAAGAGAAGTAAGATTGGCATTCACAACTAATGGTAGATTTTTATTGCAGTTTAGTTGTTTTTCCTTTTTTATAAATTCACGTACAATTGGATCAAATGGATCAAGATCTGGAATTCGACATCCAGGAGTATCCACCAAAAATCCTGACTTCCTTTCAGGTAGAGGTATGTCTGAAACAAACAATTTTACATATGATTTTTTTTTCTCTCCTTATAATTAACTAAGATATTCCTGAATTATATTTTTAGTAGGCAGCTGCATGACGCAAGCAGTTAGATGTTTGCCTCTCAAAACTAGAGTCTCGACATCGAGTCTGTCACTCCATATGAGTTTCATGGTGGATGAAACAGAGCTTCCTCCACTTTCTCAAGCCACAAATCCCGTTCCACCATTTTTCCATACACATCTCATCAACTTCATTCATCACCCTTGTGATGGTGCATCAGGCATGGTTTGATGACATCCTTGTCTTTCACAGACCTTTAAAATATAGGCGTTTCATCTCATCTCTCGACCCGATCCTAAGTTGGATATGAGTTGAGTATATTTATGTTATATTTTTAGTAAAAACATAGAATTTTCCCAAACTTCTTAATAATCATAAATATTAATGTAGCCTGTATAATCACATTTTGAGGCTTCACTGATATTTCTGTAAAATATCCAATCTATTTTTGGACAATACAAAAATTCCATGATTTTATTATATTATTATTTATTATCTAACTGCTGCTGTTCTATTTTACATTTTGTTATATTAGGTAAATAGTTATTTATGAAGAAGTGGCCTTCATTTTAAATACAGTAAAATGGGGCAATTTTGATGTTTCAGGGCGACTTTTATCTAATCACATATAAACAAAATTTAAGTTTTGTTTTGGTCAGTTGAGATATTAAAATGGTTCTTTCAGTGGTCAATCTTTTTATATCATTCTTAATTTTTGTATTATCACTATTTTTTCATTACCTAATTTAAAACCTGAGAGGCACAAATATTCCTGGTTTTCATGTCTTTCTTTGACATACGGGTACAGGTATAAAAAAATTGGGAATATTTTGTCTCAAGATGTTTGAAAATAGTGATTACTAAGAAAAATACTAATTGGGCTAAAGTTACAGCATTTCAGGGGAACATTAGCCCAGATGTTTATGGTAAGAAGAATTAAACCGTTTCTATGGATTTGTGACAGCATAGTCAAGTTACTTGACGTTTCAAGAATTCCAGGGATGAAAATAAAAAAAAACCTTTCTCGGAGAATGCCACAGTTTATATAAAAATGCAGAGTAAAAGTGGCCAAAATTGACCCATTAACAGTAACTATAGATATATTAAATCTAACACGGCAGTTTTTTAGCATATTGTGTTGCAATTAATCCAAAGGGCTTCAATATTAAAAAAATTGGTATATAAATATAATTCTTGTAGCCTTACTTAAATATAACAATAGCATGTTCTCAATTGAAGGGTAGAGGGAAAGAATCAGGTAAGTTACATTTTTGTTGAAATGGAGTTTCAGGTGTCATTAGATTTTCTATGGAAGCATTATCATTTAGACGTGCGAAACAGTAAAATACATATGATGATCTTGAAGAAGATTTCTGGGCTGTAGGCTGTGGTCTCGAGGCTTGAAGTTCCCCGACGTCTTAAGACAACCCTTGAGGATGCCAGATGCAGTCTCTGGCGAAACGTCGGGTAACTTCAAGCCTTGAGACCACGGCCTGCAGCCCGGAAATCTTCTTCAAGATCATCATAGCAACTCCGGCCGTGAAAGCCTTAGTCAATACAGTAAAATACATAGTTTAGTCATAGGTTTATTTACCTCCAAAGTTTGGCATGCAGGTAAAGAAGTATGGATTTTGTACAACTAAAAGTACATTTTCTAGGATTCAAGGAAAAAGTGAATTGTATGGTTTTTCCGGGTACCTTTCAGTTAATGTTTTAACACAGATATAATCTAGTAACTGTGCCTAGAATCATAGAGTAACAGTGGAAGTAGTTTGCTTAATATTTTATCTTCTATAAAACATTGCTTATTCTTGCTATATTTCTTCACTAGGCCTACTGAAATTATAATAATTAACTTAGAATCAATTGTATAAAAATTATCAATACTCTTTGATATTATATACAATTATTATTACAATTCAAAACTGAATATGAAAGTTGTGACGGATTTTCATCACATGTCTTTTATTTGCTTTGAGGCTCTTTTACTTGAAATAAAGATACAGAGTATAAGTTTAACTTCCTTTCCAAACGAAGGTAGACTCGGGACTCTTATATCCTGAAAAATTCATCAATTCCAGCCAGATTGAATCTCTGATTCAGAGGTGAGCATTCATAAAGAGACAAAAGCTTACTTTATCTACTTTTGATACTTTACAACATGATAATTTTCTCCTTCAAAGGAATGCTAGAATAAAATCTCTTATTATATAAGTTATATACTGTATAAAAGTAATTATTTTAACAAGAAATAAACAAATATGTAAACTTCTACTTATGTATGTTCATTCTGATTGTTATATATATATACATATGAGATCATTATAAAATACTATAACATAATTCCTAATTTAAAATTCGAATCTCTTGGGACAACAGAAAAAGTATTCTCCTGAAGAACTTGTTGCTAATGTAAATCAAAAGCTCACTTATCTGTTGTGAACAGGTGAATTGAATCAAAAAAGGAGATAAACCATAAAATCTTACTTTTGAATTAATAAAAAAAGTTTACTGCTCTCCAGACTACCATCTGTGTTACATTGAGAATGAGCAGATATATCCCATTTTTGTGTGGAAAATGTGTAGGTTAGTTATGGTAAGGACTCTTAAATCATTTATAATTTTTTTTTACTTATCCCCTTTATGATATTAACAATTTATTTTAGGAGTTGAATTTCCTAATATCCAATGGAACTTTTCTTCTGGGTATATTATAACAATTGATCATACTTAAAATAAAAATAATGAAAATTATTAATTACTAATCAGACCTAAAGAAATATACTAATTAATCATATTTAAGGATATCATACTTAATGAAATATACTAATTAATCATAGCTAAAGTCCATACAAAGGGCTTTACATATAAATAAATAATAAAAGTATGATCAATTGTTATAATAGGGTATTAGGACAGTATGAATCTATTCCCCTCAAAGAGTGAAAACTGAATGTATACATATATTAATTTTTTATATAAACTTGTTCAGTGAAAAATAAAATAAATTACTTTATCTTGAATACTCTAAAATATTAGGGCAATTGATATGTAATGGTAACACTAGTAAATCAGCGATCCTAATGGGAACCATTGTAATCTTGTAGTGTGTTGGTGAGTAGTCTTTGTTGTATAAATCTATAATACTGAAAGTATCAAAATACTATAGCAATATTTTGTGGATACATTTACTGTTTCTCACATTTAGTAAATTAATACCATCCTAAAAATATGTTCAATTAATTTTTTTAGAAGATGCCATTGGGAATTACTCGAACATCCACCAAATTCACTAGACAAGAGCCCTTGTGACTATAACTTATTTTCAAAGATCAGAGAACCTATACGATGCATTCGATTATAATAAAGAGTTGATATCCAGAAAGCTCTAGATTGATCAGATGAAAGAGTTATCCAGAAATGGTGCTGCAGATGGAGTATGACGTATTCCAAGGAATTGGCAACATATAGTTGTCTTGACAAGAGACTATAAATGAAGTACGTAATTTCAAAAATAACCTAAATAATATTTTTTTTGTGATGTTATAGCAGTGTTGTCATTACTTATCGAATACCCTAGTATATTTAATTATATAGACATAAGCAGTTATTCCTTTTTAAAAAGCATTTTTTGAATGTAACTTTTATAATTGTGTTGTAATGTAACATGTCATAGTACCTACCAGGAATCATAGTATGTGGTACTGGAATGCGGTAATATACTTCTCCATGGATGCTAAGTATGTATAGAAGAGAACCACATATTAAGAGAGGCACCCAAAACCATCTGTGAAAATGTGTTAGTTTTTTCCCATTTGGTTCATTAAAGGCATTTGTTTTTTTAGACTGGTCTATGAGAGGTTTCCAAGTTTCCATTTTCATTGGCACTAAAATATTCACATAACATGCTACGAGTTAACTGTAGGCCTTTAAAGAATAGAGGAAAAGAGAACCTCCACCAACAACTTGAAGGATATAATCAGAGATGATTATGAAGTCAATGCACCTGGAATGTTAAAAAATAAAATGTAGTTAGTGACAACTTTGTATACTAACAGCAAGCATGGTTTTGGAAATAATAGGAAGTAAAAATCAGGAGAAGTATATCTGAATACTATTTACTCATTTCTACATAGAAACAAGAAATAGTTTTAGCTGTTATTATATTAAGTTCAAATTCATTAGTGAAATAATACAACATGGTGTAGGATACAGTTACATAAACATAAGCCAAACGTGAACACATCATTACTACTATAGCCAAGAATAAGGAGAGGACACTTGGTAATTTTTGTGGGGGAGCATATAATTTCTTAGTTATTATACAGTTTGTCTCACCCAAAAATGCAAAATAAACAGCTGGTATACACTCATAAATCAAAATTCTATAATTTGAGCATGTGAATCATAGACCCAGAGTATGGCAGCACTGATGGTTCCTTTAGCCAGATTATAGGACACAGTGGAATATAAACTAAGATAATCAAATCCTCATGAAATAACAATAAAGTATTAAAAAAACAAAACAAGATGACGAGTATTCTTGGATTGAAATCTACGGCTACTAGATGAAGGACATTCATTTACATATATAAAATTGTTACATTCACAGATCAGTACTCTCAAATTTACAAGAGAAATTTCAACAATTTGAATACCGAAACGACCTTGAAATTTCTTCCAGAGGAGCTTTGTGATATACCTAGGCCATATCCAAAAAAATATTTGTCATTTTTAACTGCAAGTCACTAAAATCCAGCGCCAAATCTACCATTAAAATATAGGGAAGTAATAAAACTCCCGGATTGGTAGATTGGATAACCCTTACTACCTTCCGTCCGCACCGCGTCCCTCCACACTCCTATCCACTCTTATTGAAGCAGAGAATCCATCTCCTCCGTACAGTGCATTGCCATTGCTGGATTCTGGCTTCGATTTCTGTGCCTTTCTGTTAAAAAGGCAGAACATTTTCTTGACACGGCCTTGGTTCAACACAATGCTTCTCTGGGAGAAATTTCAAGACAGGTTTCGGCATGCAATGGTTGGCAGTTCTCTTGTGAGTATCAATAAACTACCATTTCAGATTATGATTACGGACCATGTTTCATTTATAAGCAAATAAATAAATAAATAACATTAATAAATCCATATGCAAGTAAAAAAAAACTATGTAGTAGCATTTTCAACCTTACCATTTCGGATTTTAATGACTTGGACGTTAATATAGGCAGATATGTAGAATTATTGTCTCTAAATACATTAAAGGAATATTCTAAGTAGGCCTAAATACTTGAGTAAAACTCATATGATAATCATAAAGTATAATGTGCAGTATATTATTTTTTAATAACTCACGACACATTTAAGATAGAACATTATACAGACCTATTCAGAAAGAAGGAACAGACTTCAAAAATTTATTTCTTCCAAACTACAAAAAATAGAAACACAATTCCAACATTCCTGGAAAGAGAAAAGTTCAAATTTCACTATTTTATGCATTCAATATGAGCACTATGTGTTACACGACAAATATCAAAACGGTGGCTCATTTCTTACCACACACGAATCAGCTGGTCTCTAGTTATCGAATTCACAGCTTCAACAATTTGTTGTCGCAGATTTTCAAGAGTGTCAGGCATAGGGGGATAAAACGTGTATTTTATGTAACCTAACATAAAAATCACACGGAGTTATGTCTGGTGACATGGGAGGCCACCGTTGATGAAGTTGATCATCTGCTCCTCCTCTTCCAATGCAAGAGCGCCAATTCGACCGTGATCGAAACTACAAGCAACAGCGCCAATGCGGCCGTGATACGAACCTCAAACTTTTCTCTTTCCAGGAACGTTGGAATTGTGTTTCTATTTTTTGTAGTTTGGAAGAAATAGGTGTTTGAAGTCTGTTCCTTCTATATTTGGGCTCATTTCGAAATTCATACAATAAACTTTTAATGTGATGACAATGAACAGCATGCAATACACTGCATATTTAATTAATATTATTTAAAAACTTTAAAGAAATTAAAATTGTACAAAAATCAGGTGATAGTTATAAACATATACTGTATGTTTGAAATAGGTACTCCACACTAGTTTACACTATAAATTATTCATTGTATTATAATACTAGCTAATACCCGGCGTGCGCTGCTACTCCAAAATAAATGTTAATGTGTTTTTACCACCAGCCTTGAGCTACTATGCTTGCCGGGTAATCAGCTTATCCCGATCTTCTTGGCATCAATGAAAGACAAAAATGGTTATTATGAGTTATCCGTAAAATATAAACATATGCTGTCGCGAACTTTTTTGTAGAGTTTTTTTGAGATATTCAATTCCGTGGACAATAATTTGATGTATTTGTTATGGTTTAGGCAGCGTAAGCCATTTAAGCGTCAAAATAGGGACTTTGTTTCACGTTTTTCACTAAAAAGAGTGATTTTAGGGGTGAAGGGGTAGAGTATTATAACTGTCTTATAGCCTATGTTCATCCCCGGAATCTTCTGAACATTTTTCGAAAAGCCCCATCACAATCCGATGAACGGTATGGCAGAGCACGCTTGCCCGGGAATCTACTTATCCCGATCTTCTTGGAATCAATGAAAGACAAAAATGGTTATTGTGAGTTATCCGTAAAAGATAAACATATGCTGTAGCGGACTTCTTTTTTGTAGAGTTTTTTGAGCTATTCAATTCTGTGTACATTAATTTGGTGTATTTGTTATGGTTTAGGCAGCGTAAACCGTTAATCATCAAAATAAGGACTTTATTTAACGTTTTTAGCTATAAAGGGTGGTTTTTAGGGGTGAAGGGGTTGAGTATTACAACTCCCTTATAGCCTATGTTCATCCCGGAAATCTCCTGAACATTTTTCAAAAAAACCCGATCAACATCGGATCAACGATATAGCCGAGTATAGAATACGAACAAACAAACAAATAAACATTCATTTCTATATATTAAATCATAACTTTGTTAAATGTAAACACAGAAATAATTAAGTGCTGTATATGGAGATGCGCCGTGATAAAAATACTGTATTGCAGCTTACGACAGGCCTCCTGTTTGAAAAATCTGTCTATAATGGCGCAGCCCAATGTTCAACCATAGTCTCTTCCTTGTCAGGGGCCACTAGACCAAGTTAATTTAGTTGCCTTATTTGCTGATAGATGTCATGAATGGCATGCGGACCGACTCAATGAGGCATCTAGTAGGCAACTAAGGTAGTACTAGGACGTTGAGGTCGATAAATTTTGCTTAGAGGCCTTTTTATTCAGGCTTAAGGATCTTTTGCGAACTTGAAAATCTTCAGTCTCTGGACCCACGTCTTAAAGTACCTCATGGAGCACTTGTTCCTTGGATTTTTCCTTCCTAAAAAATACATCGACCCCGGCCGGGGTTGAACCCGCGACCCTCGGGACCAGATGCTAGGAGCATAATCACTAGTCCACCGCGGCCGATTGTGTGAAAAATGGAAACATAAAAATATTTTGAATATTTTCTAATAGACTTTTTGACTCATGCTCCAAATGGGAGTCAATGACCAATCACATTTCAATTATGTTTTATTTACAACCAATCACACCTCGATTTTTATCAGTTTAATTTTATCACTGTAAAATCAAGCTCCTCATTTTTTATTTTAACATTATGAATAGGTCATAGCATTATCTTGCAGTGACTACATGTGGCTACCAGATTGTATATATAGTGCACGAATGTTCTTATCGCGGTTGGGGGAGATAATATAAAAACATTTGTAGCAATTGATTATGCCAGGAAAAAAAAAAAGAAAAAACCACTGTTTGCACTTTCTTAAACGTATTTTTTCCCAGGTAATAACGTCCCAGAAAAATATAATTGACATATTTACATCATATGACATCAGAAATTAATTAATATACAGTTTTATGTATTTCATTTTTTCTCCACTAGGGTGCACTCTTACAATATTGCGATCATTTGGCAATAAATAATTGATCTGGTTGCAGTGATAAACAAGTGAAACACAACGTTTCTCATTTGTTTTCAAACATCGGCGTTTACATTAAATATGTAAATATTTTAAAATAACTATATTTTAATTATGATTTGTGAGTAAATAGCTTAATTTTATTCGTTAAATAGTCCTAACAAATGCCAGTCTTTATTTCCAAATTCTCTAGATAAATTCACTCCTCACTTCGCGATTCCTGAATTTATTGATAATTTGGAAATCACTAGTGGCGTTACTTATGATAAGATAAAATAATACCTAAGTTTCCCTTTTTTAAATTCTTAGAGCATTTATATTGTCAACCACTTGAGCTTCATAAACAGTCTGAATAAAGAACTGAAGTATACATAAATAAGAAATAATACTTAGTTACAAAATATTCTTCTGTACGTGTTGTTGTCACTCTACTCCTCCTAAACGACTGGATTGATTTTGATCAGATTATTTGTGTATGTCTGATTGGATCCCTCGATGGTTTAGATTTATAATTGGGCACTCTAAACCCATTAGGTGTAGGAGTTCACCTGAAGTGAACATTTAAAAATAGCTCTAGCATTCACATTTTTCGATTTTCCACAACGAAACTCAGTATATCCTATTAAAATACACCGAGGTAGATATTATCCAAAAATGAGCGAAATTCGACAATTAAAAGTGGAGGTTTACTTGAAATCTGAAATTAAAAACTGCCTAAACAACTGGATAGATTGTGATGACATTTTTTGTGCGTCTGATTGGGTCGTTCGATGGTTTAGATTCACAACTGGGCCCTTTAAAACCATTCGGTGTAGTTCACCTGAAGTGAAAATTTAAAAATCGCTCTAGTGGTCACATTTTTCGATGTTTCACAACAAAACTCAGTATATCCTATTAAAATAAACAGAGGTAGGTATTATTCAAAAATGAGCAAAAGCGACAATTAGAACTGGAGGTTTACTTGAAATCCGACATTAAAAAATACCTAAACGACTGGACCGATTTTGATGAATTTTTTGTGCGTGTCTTATTAGATCCCTCATGATTTAGATTCACAACTGGACATTCTAAAACCATTAGGTGTAGGATTTCATCTGAAGTGAAAATTTAAAAATCGCTCTAGCTGTCGCAAATTTCGACGTTTCACTACGAAACCCAGTAAATCCTATTAAAATAAACAGAGGTAGATATTATCAAAAAAATAAGTGAAATCAGACAATTACCGGTAGAAGTGGAGATTTACTTGAAATCCGAAATTAAAGACTGCCTAAACAACTGGACCGATTTTGATTAAATTTTTTTATGTGTGTTTGAGTGGGACTTAGGATTTTTTAGATTCACTATTGGACCTGATAGGTGACGCTGCGATCGGGTTATAGGATTTTTATGTCAGATGTGCAGTCATCTGCATTATCGACATGTTCCGCGCGACAACAATGTGATGTATTATGCATGCTTCTGGAGCCACAACAGATGACAGTGAGGAGTTTCTTGTGAACTTATTTGGCCTAATTAGTAATTTTATGGTAAAAAAAAGTAACTTGTATTTTTAAGATCCGGCCAGGATACGAGAATTGACAGGACAACGTCTGCCGGGTCCGCTAGTATATATATATATCGTCCACCGCTATGGTCTCGAGGTAGCGTGCTGCCTTGTCACGCAGCGGGTTCGCGTTCGATTCCCAGTCGGGGTAGTTTTTCTAGGTGAGGTTTTTATCGGATTTTTTCCTCACCTGTAAGACAAATGTCAGGAAAACTTTAAGGCCCAAAGGGTCCCCAAAATTATGTGGCCATCATCATCATCATCATCATCCTTCACCGGTGTGGAAGGCAACGGGAAGCTACCACACCTACAATTCTCTAGTAAAGCTGCAAGCATAGTATGAAAATGCTATGATTGCCGTGAAGGACCTGCATTCGGGCAGAATTACTATGGATATATACATATATATATATATATATATATATATATATATATATATATTTATTTAAGATATGCAGTCCTTTATATTGCCCATATTCCCAATATAGCCCACTTTGTATTTAGTAAAAATAGTGCTGTTATGTACTACAAATTTTCATAACTTGATAGCACATAATTGTTAGGCGTATGTATTCAGTTGTTAGAGGTTTGTGACACGTGTATGAGCTTGAAACCTGCAGACAATTTCACGTTCTGAAAATTATCAAGCAAGTTACGTTTACGTTATTATATGAAAAGTCCACATAATGATTTTGTTTTAAATACCATGGATCGAGTAGTGCTCATATCGGACAATACTATCACATAGATTTTAATTTATTTAATTGTTGTCCCAGTATCGCCCACTAGGTGATGTTTGGAACGGATCTTCAGTTAAGATACCTTGTTACTATTTCAGATGGTGTAACGAAAAATGAAATAAAGAAAACATGCTCCAAGCTGTGGTTTATTTGGTGTGTCTTCCGTCACATTCCACAGACCATTTACAGTCTTTGGATAAATTGAGGCAGGGTGATCGAAAACTAATATTTGGTAAAATTGAATTTTTGGTAGAAAAGAAATGGGAATATAATGACACTGATAAACTGTACAATCAGCCAGATATTCTGAATTTTGATAAGTTAATAGATTGACATGGGCTGGACACATTATTCGTATGGACAACAAAAGGATTACAATAAATAATAGTTTTAAAAAACTAAAAAACACGCTTTATTAAAAAACCGAACTAAAAAATGAAAAATAATTTTAATTTCCAACACGTTTGGGATAAAATTAATGCGGTCAACAAAAAAATAATCTCCAACACATTTAGAATAAAACTAGAGTTATCTACAAAAAAAATAATTTTAACATCAAAAGCCTGGCGTACTTTTTATGGTTTTTACATTTTCTTCTTAGAGACTTTACTTTTACCAATATCTGTTTATTATCAAATATATTAATTGATATAGAGCACCCCACGCTTTTGATGGTAAAATTATTTTTTTGTAGATAACTAGTTTTATTCTAAATGAGTTGGAGATTATTTTTTTGTTGACCGCATTAATTTTATCCCAAGCTTGTTGGAAATTAAAATTATTTTTCATTTTTTAGTTCGGTCTTCTAATAAAGCGTGTTTCTTTTTTAGTTTTTTAAACTATTATTTATTTTTTAGTTTTTAGTTTGATTTTCTAATCCATCCATAGTAATTCTGCCCGAAGGCAGGTCCTTCACTGCAATCATAGCATTTTCATGCTACGTTTGCAGCTTTACTAGGGAATTGTAGGTGTGGTAGATTCCCGTTGCTTTCCACACCGGTGAAGGATGATGATAATGATAAGGATGATGCTGATGATGGCCATATGATTTCGGGGACCGTTTGGGCCTTAAAGTTTTCCTGACATTTGTCTTACAGGTGAGGAAAAACCCCGATAAAAACCTCACCCAGAAAAACTGCCCCGACCGGGGATCGAACCCGGGCCCGCTGCGTGACAAGGCAGCACGCTACCTCGAGACCACAGCGGTGGACTGATTTTCTAATAAGCGTGTTTTTAGTATTTTAAACTATTATTTATTCATTTTTTAGTTCGGTTTTCTAATAAAACGTGATGTTTTAGTTTTTTAAAACTATTATTTATTTTTTAGTTTTAATATTTTACAGAATAAGATAAAAATGTAAATATCTTTAAATTCGATACTATTGTAGTATGAGCTAAAAGTAATACTCTACTAAAAATATCCTCCGGGCTGCATTTGAACCAGCGACCCACGCATTACCGAAATTTCATACCACTAGAGTCCACCGCTCTACCAACTGAGCACTTACAACGAATGAGTAAGAAGTTGGTAAGTCCGCAACCTATTATACCGGTTTTTATTATTTTAATTTTCTGCTTATTCTGGCCAGGATTTTAGAAACATTTACGAAATTATTGTATTGTCATTGGTCCTTTACAAGTATACAAGGTTCAAGTGGATCCAATGATTTTAAGTGGATGCAAATCGTGTTGAAAGATTCCGTTACATAATTACACAAACACGTTTTTTTGATTTTCTGATGATTCTGAAATTATTGTATTGTCATTGGTCATTTACAAGTATACAAAGTTTCAAGTCGATCCAATGATTTTAAGTGGGTGAAAATCGTGTTGAAAGATTCCGTTACATAATTACACAGACACGTTTTTTGATTTTCTGAAGATTCTGGCCAGGATTATAGAAGAAAAAATGAAATTATTATATTGTCATTTGTCCTTTACAAGTATACGAAGTTTTATGTTGATCCAATGGTTTAAGTTGCTGAAAATCGCGTTGAAAGATTCCGTTACATAGACAGATAGGCCTACATGTCAAACTAATATAAAGCGTGTAAAATGTAAATATCTTTAAATTCGATACTATTCTAGTATGAGCTAAAAGTAATACTCTACTAAAAAAATCCTCAGAGCCTGATTTGAACTAGCGACCTACGGATTACTGAAATTATATATGCCTACCACTACAGTCCACCGCTCTACCAACTGAGCTCTTACAACGATTGAGTAAGAAGTTGATAAGTCCGCAACCTATTATACCGGTTTTTATATTTTGATTTTCTACTGATTTTGGCCAGGATTTTAGAACCATTTATGAAATTATTGTATTGTCATTGGTCCTTTACGAGTATACAAAGTTTCAAGTGGAGCCAATGATTTTAAGTGGGTAAAAATCGTGTTGAAAGATTCCGTTACATAATTACACAAACACGTTTTTTTTTTTATTTTCTGATGATTCTGAAAAGTGATTGTATTGTCACTGGTCCTTTACAAATATACAAAGTTTCAAGTCGATCCAATGATTTTAAGTGGGTGAAAATCATGTTGAAATATTCCGTTACATAATTACACAGACATTTTGTTTTGATTTTCTGATGATTCTGGCCAGAATTTTGGAAAAAAAAAAATGAAATTATTGTATTGTCGTTGGTCCCTTACAAGTATACACAGTTTCAAGTCGATACAATGATTTTAAGTGGATGAAAATCGTGTTGAAAGATTCCGTTACATAATTGCATAGACACTTTTTTTGATTTCTGATGATTCTGGCCCTGATTTTAGAAATAAAAATGAAATTATTGTATTGCCATTGGTCCTTTACAAATATATAAAATTTCAAGTCGATTCAATGATTTTAAGTGGGCGAAAATCGTGTTGAAAGATTCCGTTACATAATTACACAAACAACTTTTTTTGATTTTCTGATGATTCTGGCCCTGATTTTAGAAAAAAATGAAATTATTGTATTGTCATTGGTCCTTTACAAGTATATAAAGTTTCAAGTCGATCCAATGATTTTAAGTGGGTGAAAATCGTGTTGAAAGATTTCGTTACATAATTACACAAACACTTTTTCTTAAAAGTTAGACTTATACGAATGTGTATAAATGGCACAAGAGTAGGGTGCGTGTAGGCAAACAGTTTTAGGATACTTTTCAAATCCAGAATGGGTTAGAGCAAGGAGATGCACTAATCTCCTCTACTGTTTAATTTTGTACTAGAACCTTCCATCAAAGAGGATAATAATAATAATAATAATAATAATAATAATAATAATAATAATAATAATAATAATAATAATGTTCTATTTATTCTGGCAGAGTTAAGACCATAAGGCCTCCTCTTCCACTCAACCAGCACAAATACAATAAATATTTAACAAATATACGAGTAGATATACACTATACTAATTATAAACAGTTAAAGATACATTAAATGTAGCAATGTAAATTTCATGTACAAACAACATTTTATACGATAATTACAATAATAATACTTACGATAATAATAATAATAATAATAATAATAATATAATAATGATAATAATAATAATAATAATAGTATAAATATGATAAATTATACGACGAACACCAATTAATATATGTATACCTTACACTGGGTAATGATGAAGTCGAGGTTAGAGTAAATATAAATTTAGATTTCTTTTAAAAGTTGCCAATGTCCGGCAGCCCCTTATTTCTTGTGGTAGGGAATTCCAGTTGCGAGAAGTGAAGATAGTATATGACATGGAGTGATGTGATGTCCTATGTGCGGTATATTAAGCAAGAAACTATGTTGTGATCTTGTGTTTAAATTATGGTTTGAGGACAGATACTGGAAACGAGATGATAAATAATTGGGAATCGAGGTATGTAGGATCTTAAATAAGAGAATTAGACAATGCAATTTTCTTCTCTCTTTTAGATGTAGCCACGACAATTCGTGGAAAAATGGAGAAATGTGATCGTATTTTCGAACATTAAATATGAATCTGATACACATATTATGGACACGCTGCAGTTTGTCCGACAATCCGTCACTTATGTCAGTTAGCAGAACGTCACAATAGTCAAAATGCGGCATCACTAAGGTTTGAATTAAATGAAGAAGGCCTGCAACTCAATGGTATTAAAAAGCAGTTAGTTTATGCTGATGATGTATTGGGCGATAGCGAGGACATACTAAAAGCCAACACGCACACATTAATGAGTAACACTAAGAAATTGGGACTGGAATAAATATCAATAAAACTAAATATATGGTCATACATAGAAATATATTATATAATGGAAATGGACAGCTAATGACAAATGAGGGAAATTTTGAGGAAGTGACTGAATTCAAATACCTAGGAACAATAATCACAAATAGGAGTGAGATGCACAAAGACATTAAATATAGGCTCCTTTCAAAACACATTAAACTGAAATATGTATAAAACTATTATTCTAACAGTTATATTATCTTCTTCTTCTTCTTTATTTCATGTGATAGACCTAGTATCTGTTACGGTCTCAATTCAACGTTTGAAGGGTCTGCCCAAATATCTCTTGCCTGGTGGCTGGTAATTTAAGATTTGACGTGATATTTTTGTTCTGCAGTTATATTATACGAATGCGAAACATGGATTCTTACTTTAAGGGAAGAACGGAGATTACAAATATTTGAGAATACAATTCTTAGGATTTTTTTGGACCAACGAGAGATGAACAAATAGCAAAATGTAGAAGATTACATAACAGTGAACTACATGTCTTTGTGCTACAGGAAACCAGATATAATGGGAACAGTTAAGTCTCGTATACTGCGATGGACAGGACATGTGGCACGAATGGGGAATGAAAGAGTTGCATGGAAGCTTCTTGTAGGAAAACAAGAGGGAAACGCCCAGTTGGTATACCAAGAATGAGGCGGGATAATTAAATTAACTATGATTTAAGGGAAGTATATTATACAGGGAATGATTGGAATGGTCACAGTTTTTCAAATTTGTGAGCTATGGGAAAGGGTTACATAAAAATTGCCATACTCCAATTAACAGCTGTGAATGAGTTTAGTACAATTAATATTATGCCTTATAATCCAGACATCTACAGAGTAAGAAATTTATTATTTAAAAACAATAAAAAATACTCATAAAGTCGAACAGGGATCTGCGAGAACCAAAGACCAGACCCTACAATTTCTGCGTCTTCAACAGATGGGCGAAGAAGATCCGCAGCCCTCATTCACTGCCCCTCCTTTCTATGACGCTCTGAAAGGATATCTAAAAAAAGACACCACCTTCAAGGCAATTGAAAAAGAATCCTCCCGGACGAGAGAAGATGCGAGATAGTACTACCACCGAAGAGATTGAGAGAGGGATCTGAACATCCGATGGATTTTTTTTCGAACGGTAGACATGGCGAATCCTGGTTGCGATGTAACAAGTGTTTTAAGTGGTTATACGAGTTATGTGACAAAATAAACAAAAAGCAGAAAGCGTACCTTTGCGTAACATGTCGCGGTAAGTGAATATTTCAGGATTTCAATTAGGTCTTTATTTTTATAAATTACCTACATTTGTTTGTCAAATTTCAGCTTAATTGAGCTTATTAAAATAATTTATTGGTTACATGCAGTGCGTATTTCTACTTACTTTCTGTTATTATCTCTATTCTTGTTCTGCCCTGGGGTAGGTCCTTCACTGTAATAATAGCATTTTAATGCTATGTAGTTTTATTAGGGAATTATAGGTATGGTAGTTTCCCGTTGCTTTCCGCATCGGGATGATGATGAAAATGATATGATAATGGCCAGATGATGTTGGATGACCATTTGGGCCTCAAAGCTTTCTGACACTTGTCTTACAGTGAGGAAAAACCCGAAAAAACCTCACCCGGGAATCATGTCCTGACAGGGAATCGAGTCCGGGCCCGCTGCGTGACAAGGTAGCACGCTACCTCGAGACCACAGCGGCGGACATGCTATTACCACTGTAGATGATTATTGGACCAGCGCAGCGTTTATAAATTCTTAGTCAGCGGACGGTATTTGGAACACTTTGTTTAGAAGAAAAACATATAACAAATTCTAAAAGTAAATGTTTTATTAAATTAAAAATATAATGATAAACGATTACCAATATCATATGTTAATTAGAGTGTAACATTCCATATTATACAGTTTTTACATTTGATAGGCTATAATAAACCCTCTAGCTATAATTTACTTTACATGGGCGATATTTCTTATATCTCTCTATAGCAATTCTGCCTGAGGGCAGGTCTTCAACTGCAATCATAGCATTTTCATGCTACGCTTCGCAACTTTACTAGATACTTAAAGGTGTGGTAGCTTCCCGTTGCCTTCCACACCGATGAAGGAAGATGACGATAAGGATGATAATGATGGCAGGATGATTTTCAGGGGCAATTGGGGCCCTAAGCTTTCTGACATTTGTCTTACAAATGAGGAAAAACTCCGAAAAAACTCACCCAGGAGCCCATCTGACCGGGAATCGAACCCGGGCCCGCTGCGTGACAAGCCAGCATGCTACCTCGAGACCACAGCGGTGGACATTATATATATATCCATCCATCCATAGTAATTCTGCCCGAAGGCAGGTCCTTCACTGCAATCATAGCATTTTCATGCTATGCTTGCAGCTTTACTAGGGAATTGTGTAGGTGTGGTAGCTTCCCGTTGCTTTCCACACCGGTGAAGGATGACGATGATAATGATAATGGTAAGGATGATAATGATAAGGATGATGGCCATATGATTTCGGGGACCGTTTGGGCCTTAAAGTTTTCCTGACATTTGTCTTACAGGTGAGGAAAAACCCCGATAAAAACCTCACCCAGAAAAACTGCCCCGACCGGGGATCGAACCCGCGCCCGCTGCGTGACAAGGCAGCACGCTACCTCGAGACCACAGCGGTGGACGTATATACTGCCTCTTATGACAGAGAATTATATATAAGGAAATAAGAATTAATATTTACACTGAGAGCCTGAGCAGCGAAGATGGTATCGCGTTTACGTATAAAATTAGAGGTCTCGTTTTCAAATCCCGGTTCAGGCGTTGATTTTTTCATGTAATATATAAACATGTGTATGTATTACTTTGCAAAATCAGTCACTCCTAACAATTTGTAACAAGTACTGAAGGTATTATTAAAATGTGTAGACCTTGTTAATAACACATGAAATATTCTAATACAATAACAACCTTATCCGGTCTACAACAATCTACTGAGACGAAGCGATATTGGGAACCTAGAAGACTAACAAGCGAATGATATGTCTATTAATGTGCTTGCCATTTGCAAATAGATATAAAATAATTAATGTGACTATTTAACTCATGCCCCAAATGGGAGTCAATGACCAATCACGTTTCAATGATTTCTGTTTTACAACCAATCAGAGTCGTGTTTCACGAAATATTTATCAGTGTTAGGATTATCATATATTAAACAAAGCTCCTCCTTTTTAATATTCTGAACAGGTCTGACCGTTATTTTGCAGTGACTGAGCCTATAACAAATACGGCTACCAGATTGTATATAATAGTGCTTACATGTCAACATTTGTAGCAATTGATTATACCACCAAAAAAGAAAACCACTGTTTGCACTTTCTTAAATGTATTTTTTCCCAGGTAATAATCGAGAAAATATAATTGTCATATTTACATCATACGACATCAAAAATGAATTAATATACAGATTGATGTGTTTCATTTTTTCTCCACTAGAGAGCATTCTTACAATATTGCGTTCCTTTGGCAATAAATAGTATGATCTGGTTGCAGTGATAAACAAAAGAAGCAGTAGAAGCGTACCTATCGTTTCTCATTTCTTTTCAAACATCGCCGTTTACATTAAATATATAAATATTTTAAAATAACTATAGTTAAATAATGATTTGTGAGTAAACAGCTTAATTTTATTCGTTAAATAGTCCTAACAAATGCCACTCTTGATTTCCAAATTCTCTAGATAAATTCACTCCTCACTTCGTGAGTCGTGAATTTATCGATAATTTGGAAATCACTCGTGGCATTACTTATGATAAATTAATTTACTCACAAAAGTATACACTAAGGGTCAGTTTCACCAACAGAGGTAACTGTATTACGCCAGTTTTGCCCATGTATAAAGCACAGCTTAAACTGGCGTAATACAGTTACCTCTGTTGGTGAAACCGACCCTAAATGACAGAGATAAATTAAGCAAAAAATTAAATTTCAATATTTTCATTTTGTTCTAGTACGAATTCCAGTTACTTACAATTCTCAGACATTTGCCGAAGATGGTTACGCACAAACAATCAGTTTTCCCACCATTTACATTCTCTCGAAATTCAACTGAAACTAAATTAGGATAACATTGGGTTCAAGTTTCTAAGCTATTCACACAAGATATACAATTTACCAACCTCTTTTAGGGAAGGTGATTCAAAACTAACTCTCATATGAATATGAAAGCTAAGATATGTTGCAACGCATTTGGTATCATAAAATAATCTTTTCCACTATCAGAAGTATTTTTCTATAAATATCATAAATTTCTGCAGTAATATTGCTACACAGATATAGATAAGAGAAGGAAATAGTAATTTACTACCCTTTGAAATATTAAGTGCACATAAAATTAATATATTTTTAATTGGGAAAAAAATAAGTATGTTTATGGATTTCTTTGAAGGTTAATATTGTTTCTGCTTCCATTATAATTAAGTCAATTAAATTGCTGGACGAGACAGCTCTGGCGTTAACGTTTGAGACTTATATTCGAGGGTCCCGATTTTAAATGATGGGTTGGCTTTACTGCTCCTACTCCATGTCGCGACAGATCTAGAAGGCTCTTGGCCTATCAACACGCTACTGGTTTCACATGTGTCCATCACAGAGATGGACATTATCTAGCCAGCATGTTGGATTCCCCAGCCATTATACCTCAACCCGGAGTCTCTACTTAATGCAGCTACCCAAATTCCTCATGATGCTGGGTGGCCAACGGTCCCACATAGGCCAAAATTCTATGAGAACATACTTCCCCCATGAGAACTCGAACCAATGCAAGAACCTTAACTTTGTAGCAGGGCATTATGCCTTAAACAGCTCAGATACGGCGCGGTACATTGATTTTACTAAGAATCATTTAAATATTAACAATCATTTAATGATTGAATAACCGCCTGGAAAAAGGCAATCTCTTCTTTATCTCTCCCCAAGTCGAGCTTTTTATGTGAGAAGAAAAATGGTATGTGGGATTTTTTATATTTTTATGTATTTTTTACACATGTAAAACAATTTTGAAAAAGAAAAAAAGTTTACAACATTTTTGTGGGCGGCTAATCAATTAATTAAATATAAATTATACGAAATATTTTGTCGGCCGCGGTGGACTAGTGGTTATGCTCCTTGCCTCTGGTCCCGAGGCTCGCGGGTTCAAACCAAACCGGGGTCGACGAACTATTTAGGGGGAGGTCCTCAAGGAGGGACTTCAAGCCGTGGGTCCCGAGTCTGAAGATTTTCAGGCTCGGTATAATGTCCTTAAGCCTGAATAAAAGGCATCTAAGCAAAATTTACCGACCTCAACGTTCTATCCTAGTAATCCCATAGTTGCTTGCTATAATTGCCTACAGATGTCTCAATCAATCGGTGTGTTGACCGCATGCCATTCATGACATCTATGAGCAAATAAGGTAACTAAATTAACTGGTCTAGTGACTCTTGACAAGGGAGAGGCTTAGCTCTACATTGGGCTATGCCATTACAGATATAAATACGTATATTATGCAAAACTGCATAATTATGTTTTTTTGATGCGATATAACTTAAGATGTTGATCCATCTCAAACTAAAATAAAACAAATAATAATGTATTATAATAAATTAATATTATAATTTAAGTAACCTTATTATCTTCTGGCATTGCTACACACTTCAGTAATCTTCAATGCTTCATCTTAGTGACAAACGTAAGTTAGATTATCTCTCATTCTCATTTCAAACGTCTGCACATATGCAATCCTATTTATCTGGCGACCAGATAACCGATTTGTTGACAACGCGTCTAAACAATATCTCTTTGTATTGTACGTCTTTTACAAGTAGCCGCTGCCAGCTCTTGAAATTCTCTCCTTGAATATGTCAGCAGCTGTCGGATAATTAACATTTCATACTTCTTAATTACTTGTTACACAATTATTTTTTAACTATCAAATGATTAAATTTGTTCTATATAATCAATAATTTTTATTTGCAATTAAATTTCTCTGCTTTACTTGTCTCTTTCATTCGTTAAATTAGAATAAATCAATACATATTTTATACGGTAGGACTTACAGGTAATAAATCAGTTTACTTAAATACATAATTTAGTTTAAGAGTAAATATTGTGAATTTATATCTAATATATTTGAGTGGTATAAAAAGCATTTAAGGCCTTAAGTCTGGCAGGTAAAAAAAACAGTTATTACTACTACTATTGTCCTTGTCTAATCAATTAATTAAATATAAATTATATTAAATATTTTGTCGGCCGCTGTGGACTAGTGGTTATGTTCCTTGTCTCTAGTCCCGAGGGTCGCGGGTTTTAGGATGGAAAATTCCAAGGAGAAAGTCCTCCGGGAGGGACTTTAAGCCGCGGGTCCCGAATCTGAAGATTTTCAGGTTCATAAAAGATCAAATAACAGAGAGATGTAGAGGAGAATGATGGTAGAATAAATGGACGCAGGAAGATGTGAAACATCGTAAAACCTGCTAAACTAATAAATAAATAAATAAATAAATTTGAAATAATCGGATAATAAATAATACAACAGACAGAGAAATGAAAATAGAAATTAGGGTCACTTGTATATTGAATTATAATTTTATAGACGCTTTACATATAAGGCAATATTGAGTCCAAAATATTTTGTTGTATCCACAGTAGGTTGTGATTTATATTGTGCTTTCATACATGCTCACTAATTTCATTTTAATAATAGATGAAATTATCATGATAAAATGTGTCCTGGTAGCTAAATTCTAACCTAGTATTCGTCTTGACGAAAGGAGACAACTAGTTAGATTAGTCAATATGGGGTTTGAATCGAAACCTCCCAAATACGAGTCTCAAACGCTATGGTTCGCTACAAACTCGTTCGGTAACGCTTATATTTTTTTATTATGTCATTCTTGTAATTTTTTAAGACAGCGCATTATCTTTGTTTTGTCTTAAGATATATTTGTCACTTAAGATATATTTTTTTATTATGTCATTCTTGTAATTTTTTAAGACAGCGCATTATCTTTGTTTTGTCTTAAGATATATTTAAGTGAAATAAGGTAATCTATTACATAATTGTTTGTTTCTAAATTATCAGCAAATTAATTGTCAAATTGCGAATTACATTAATCTGCTGAATCTAATTCACGGATCTGTGACCATATATTGAAGATGTTAAGGGTAGACGGCTATTCAAAAGTTATTTTAATGACATGTAAAACTTCTCTATTCCACACTTTTTTTATAATGTTTCACATAACTAACTTACTAACTAACTCACTGACACTATCGAACCCGTAGGTTCATGGCCACGCGGACATAAGCTCTCCATCCTCAGCTAATGTTTTCCAATCATCCCCTGTATAATCTAATTTCCTCAAATCATGGTTAATATTATTCTTCCACCTCATTCTTGATCTACCAACAGGCATGTTCCCTCTGGTTTTCCTACAGGAAGCTTTCATGCACCTCTTTCATTCCCCATTCGTGCAACATGTCCTACCTATTCAATCTACGAGACTAGGCTGTTATTATATCTGGCTTCCTATAAAAACTACGCAGTTCACTGTTATGTAGTCTCCTCCATTCACCGTCTGTTCATCTCTCTCTTTGGTCTAAATTTTTTCCTAAGAACTTATTTTCAAACACACGTAATCTCCTTTCCTCCCTTAAAGTAAGAGTCCAAGTTTTGCACTCACGTAATATAACTGGGAGAATAACACTTCTAGACTATATATTTTAAGTTTAGCATTTTTTGAAAGGAGTTGGGACAGCAAGAGTCTCTGTAATGCATAATAGCACGTATTTCCAGAATTGAGCCTATGTTTAATTTCTTTGTGCATTTAAATGTTTCAGATACATGATATAATTTTTTATCAAATATCGCTTATATGCAGCATTTACCCACTTCTAAAAAAAATATGTTTCAGACATATTTAAATAATAAAATAACACCTTGTCTATTAATCTGATAGCATGGAAGGCATGTAAGTGGTGAGAATTCAGTATTACTATGTGTGATATACTAATAAAGGCCTTTTGTGTAGACCTACATGTACTCTCTGATTTCATTCAATGTTAATTGCAAAACAACTAAAAATACCGACTTGAGGCGTCCTGCATTAAAGCAATTCACTGACACTGTAGAACCTGGAGGTGCATTGGCAGCGCGCACATAAGCTCTCCAATATCCCTATCCTGAAATAATGATCTCCAATAATCCCCTTATAATTCACCTCTCACAAATCATGGTTAATATTATTCTCCCATTTCATTATTGGCCTACACACTCAAAACTTTATTTCTGGTTTACCTACAAGGGGTTTCATTTCCTTATTTAATTCCCCATTCGTGGGAAATGTCCTGCTCATTGCAGTATGAGACGTAACTTCTCTTTATGTCTGGTTTCCTATAAATATAATGTAGCTCGCTGTTATGCAGTTTTCTCTAATTTACCTTCTGTTCGTCATTCTTTGGTCAAAAAAATTCCTAAAAACTTAATTCTCAAACGCTCGTAATATTTTCTCCTAACTTAAAGTAAGTTACTATATTTCAGATCCATATAACTGGAAAAATAACAGTTTTATATATTTTACTTTATTGTTCTATGAGAGAATTTGGGGTGACTAGAGTCGCTGTAATGAATAATAGCTTACGTTTCCATAGTTGAGCCGAAGTTTAATTTCTTTCTGCCCTCGTTCCTATTTGTAATTATTATTCTTAGGTATTTGAATCCACGCACTTCTTAAAAATTTTCATAATTTTCCGTTGTATAATGTATTCCTAAGTGTGACCATATATTTAGTTTTATTTCAATTTTAACTCAAAAAGTTACTTTCATTGTCAAAATTATACACATATTCAATAATACATGTACAAATAATATATTTTAATCAGATTTTTAAAACGATATATTAATTTCGTCGCTAAAGAAAAGTAAAGTTCAGAAGTTTGTTACTTTTAAAATTGTATTTATTAAATTACAATGAAAAAGATTACAGCTACAACCAAATTCTATACTACAAATAGATCCACTTCCATTTCATCTAGACATCCTCAGGCAACTAGAAGTTCACGTTAAAGTGGTTATAAATGAATGAAACTGTTTGAGTTACTAATTACTATTACTGGGTAGAAAACTGCAACTAGTAGGCCTATATCTGTAATTATTATTAATGGCTAGCTAATATCCGGCGTGTGCTGCTAAACCTAAATAAATTATGTGTATTTGCATTTAGTTGAATAAATAAAAGGAAAAATAAATATAAATTCATATCGTTATTCTTTTTTTAGATACCCCGTGCTGATTACCCGGCGTTGCCCGGAATCTACACATCCCTATGTACATAGCATAAATGAGCTGAAAGACAAAATTCGTTATTTTGAGTTATCCATAAAAGAATACCCCCCGTGCGCTGCTATGCTTGCCCAGGAATCTACTTATCCCGATCTTCTTGGTATCAATGAAAGACAAAAATGGTCATTGTGAGTTATCCGTAAGAGATAAACATAGGCCTATGCTGTCGCGAACTTTTTTTGTAGAGCGTTTTGAGATATTCAATTCTGTGTACATTAATTTTGTGTATCTATGGTTTAGGCAGCGTAAGCCATTTAAGCGTCCGAAGAGCTACTTTTTTTCACGTTTTCCACAACAGAGGGCTATTTTTAAGGGTGTAGGAGTTGAGTATCACAACTCTCTTATAGCCTATGTTCATCCCGGGAATCTCCTGAACATTTTGCAAAAAGCCCCATCACAATCGGATGAATGGTATGGCCCCGCATAAAGTACGAACAAAAAAACAAACATTCATTTTTATATAAAAGGTAAAAAGGTGAAGTGATCCCACTATAGGCCTCAGGAGGCCCTTGGTAGTAGGAGGTTAAGGCTCCCACTTTTTCTTGACAATCGGCACTTGATGTCAGCCGGGTTGTCAGCCCTGCGTGATGGCCGCCTTTACTCCAGAACAAGCGTCTGGTACTCATTTCAGTTAGAGGCTGAGTCGACCCCAGGGCCATAGTGCCGCCAGAAGGTTTGGGTCAGTTTAAAAATCCTGACCCCACAGGGACTCGAACCCTCGACCTTCCGGCTTGTAGCGCAGTGCCTTAACCACTATGCTACGGCGTGCCCCCTTCATTTTTATATATTAGATTTAAATCAAAGACTTTATGTACATCCTTTACACACGGAATTTGACCAATCATCTGGAGGGCAAATTTTAAAAATTCTGATCAGGGAAGCGCGTATTGACAAGATTACGACAGAGAAAATCAGTGATGGATACAGCCGCTCCCCCCCCGAGGGGGTGGGGAATATGAATCTTGACGGGAGGGGGGAGAGGGAATGTTATAGGCTTAAACTTTTAGTAATACCGTACTAAAAATAACAAAGGTGATAATATTTTTAAATTAACCTTAATTTATAATATTTAATTAAATTATTTTCAAGTATTTAACACTTTCCTATATTGTTATTTTAACTCAGTTCCAATAATGGATCATATTATGATATTATAACGATATTGTGATATAATTTTTCTTTTCACAATATCATTATAATATTATGTTCCGGTATCAAGTAGATATGGCATAAGATAAACAGTTATATTAATTATAAAATTATTAGAACCAATAAAATAATATTATCGCATGCAATAAATTACATTTACAGCCAACTAATGCGTCAAGGCTTCTTACAGCATATCTGTTGATATCATTAATGAAAGTTTCTGTGGGTTCTCGTCCCATTCTGTTGACACCTTCACACAAGCTTGAAGCGTACCCTGACATAGGCCTATTCTATTTCTTAATTTTATCACCACCTTATTCATTGTGCTGATAGACCTTTCTATACTGGCAGTGTATGTATGACAACTCGTATCCCCATTTCTCTGATAACCGAGCACGAATCCCAGTGACAGAATCACTAAAATTAGCAGCACAATCGAAAGAACATGTTACTAATTTGTCGAAAGAAACTATTCGTTTCTTTAATTCACTATCAATTGCTGTAAATATAAGTTCAGCTGTAGTACTCTTCAATTCAACCAGATATACAAATCTGTCCTTCAATTCAAAAGACGGAGATGGCGCAGCGCAACATAGAAAACAGCAAAAGCAGTTCACTTTAATTACAAAAAGTTGTAGTAGATTCGTCTGTCATTGAGAAAAAAAAATTGTTTCATCTTGATTGTGTAAAACCTCACCAAACCAATTAAATAATTCTAGAGTAGTATATTTGCTAATTTGTCCACCGCTGTGGTCTCGAGGTAGCGTGCTGCCTTGTCACGCAGCGGGCCCGGTTTCGATCCCCGGTCGGGACAGTCTTTCTGGGTGAGGTTTTTATCTGGGTTTTTCCTCACCTGTAAGACAAATGTCAGGAAAACTTTAAGGCCCAAACGGTCCCCGAAATCATATGGCCATCGCAATCATCATCATTCATATTCATCTCAGATTAAGCTTAGGATTAGGGACTCTCCTGGCGCACCACTATCATCATCATCACCCATCATATCATCGGGGCAACGTAACCCCGCCTTCCAGGCGCCCCAACCTCAGAATTAGGTTACAAGTACGCCATGCCAGGAGAGAACCAGGAATGTCGAAAGACAACCTGGGGCATTTGTAAAAACAAATATTTGCTAATTTATATGGAGTTTTCACTCTGAAATGTAACTCACTTTTCAAGATTAATGTCGCTTTTAGCACTATCTTACGAATAAGAGGTTCGTATTTTGATGTGTGGGGATTTTGTTCTAACTAAGGAAATATACACTTCGAATTAATAAAGACACTGCTTGGTGATTTAACACTTTTTCATTTTAATCTTGTTTAATTATCTGCGCATGAACTAGAGCGTTTAATCTATGTAATTTACAATTTTAAACTGCAATGGCTTTTGCACGTTTATCGACTTGGCGTGCTTTTCTAGTTTTCACATGCTGCCAGTAGCTTTCCTGAATTTAATAAATTGTACAGAAATGAACACTTCCCTTGTTTTTTTTTGTAGAACTTCAATATAATTTTTTTAATGCATTTGACATAATTTGCCAAATCCCTACCCGATCGCGGTTAAAGCATAATAAATTGTATCTGCAGTCCCATTTTTGCTGGTATTTAATCTCGTTTCCAATATTTTGTTTAGGATGACGATTTAAGGATGGGTCAGAAACACTTTTCGTTCGCAAACTGAGGAAGAATAATCGAATATTTAGCAAGCAATTCGCGGTCATATTCACTAGCATTTATTTCAATAGATTCACACTCATCTATGTCTTCTGCAATATGCTGTCTTTTATTAGAAGAGAAAGCAAATAATGCCTGTTGTTTCGACCAGAGTTTTATGCGGTTTCCCCTGGTACAAGGGCAAATGCCGAAATTGACCCAAAATCCCGCCGCAGCGGCATTAGTTATTAATTTAACACTAAAAGTTTTACAACCGGGGCAAATGGGTTCAAGCTTTGGAACCCGGGGTTCCACTCTCTTCAAGAGAGGAACCGAAGAATTGAACAAACCATTGGAATACAGGTTATTCCAGTCGCAGGGCAATTAGTTGTATCTTTTTATCTTTGATGAAGGTATTTTGAAAACCTGCTCTTTTAGTTGAAGTAGGCGTATAGGTTTCTATTCGCTTGCTCTTAATCAGAAAATTTGTATTATCTCGCGGACAGTAAATTTGTGTCCCACAAATTATTGGGGCTTGTTTTAGCGAAACTTTTTGAAATCCCAAAACATGTGATTGAACTATATACAATAAACATTTTTATTTGAGCAAAAGTTAAGTTTGTAAAAAAAAGTACATTACAGTACATGCATGTTAACTGAGAAATTAATTTGCGGGCTTATGCTATTGGAGCTTTACGGTTGTTTTTTGTTAGCACTTGTTTGCTGTGATTGTCTTGTGATTGGTAAATTAAATTAAACTGTCACTGCTGTGTTTGTAATTGAAACTTAGTACTTAGCGAGCCGCAACCAGAAAAAATGACATATTGTAATCAATTATTTTTTGGACCCATATTTAGTACAACTATTTTTGCTTCTATTTATTTTTATTTATCCCTACATTATAAACCATCGCTTTTGAAAAATCCTGTAGAAATAAAACACTGTAAAGATTAACCTTAAATAAAATATTAAAAACTGATTACAACGTTTAAGAATACTAATTAATAATATTCCTTTTGTTAATTTAAATGTTGTAGGCCTATTTGAAAATTTCACTAGCCGATATATAAAAAAAGATAAATAAGAGTAGAAGATTGCTTTCATTAAGGATTAAATAATAACCATCCAACAAAACACACTTTTGACTGTGTCCATAAATCTTTTAGAAACTCTCAATTAAATGTTCAATGTTTCCATTCAGATATCGGATCATTTGATGATGAAATGACTATAAATAACAAAAAATGTAAAAGTCTACTTACGTCAAGCAAAGGATAAAAAACATTAATAGCGGGAGCTTAGTTACCAGACTCCTTTATATCTCACCAAGGTAAGTGTTTCCGAATGTAATAAATCAATAGGCCATCCTCCCTAGTGCTTACGTATTCTTATCAATATTTTTTTATATCTCTAGATTACACTGTTTTGTAACGGTTAGCAGGCCTGCGCACAAGCAGTAAATTAAACATAAAGCTTTTATAAAACTATCCGAACACCATAATTATGACACTTTATATTTCTCAGAGAGGGCACTCAGTAGCATAGTTGGTTACGACAATACGCTACAAGCCGGAATTCGGGGGTTCGAGTCCCGGTGCTATCATAACTTTTAAACTGTCCTAAACAGTCTCGCGGCACCAGGTCCCTGGGGTCGAATCAGCCTCTAACTAAAATTAGTACCAAACGTTTGTTCTGAAAGTAAAGGCATTCGTCACGCAGGGCTGACATCGCGGCTGACACCTGATGCCGATTGTCTACAAAGATGGGAGCCTTAACATTCTACTAACTTAAGGGTCTCCTAAGGCCTGTTAGTGGGATCACTTTACCTTTATATTTCTCAGAATGCCAAGAGTGTTTCAAGAAGTTTGTAAAATGCAATATTGATATTAATTGTAAAGCTGTTACCTTGTTAATGAAATTATTCTTCTATCATTTTTTTGATAGTCCTGGAATCATTTAATTTCTGTTATAATAGTAATTTACAACCACGAGTTTATCATGTTATGATAGGAAAATCATACCAGGAAAAAAAATGACGTACGGGGCGTCAACATACAACAACGCTTCAAATATAGGACGTGGAGTTAGCTACAAAATTAACTAGTTCAATAAGGTAATCATGCAATGAATTAATTACCGTTCAAAGGTATTTGAATAGACTTTGACCATTATATAAATTTCTGCATCGATGCTGGTTTGATAACGGAATTACCATTCATACGTCATAATGACTTGCTCCTATGTTGGTGGAGATTTTGATTGACTATTTAACTCATGTCACAAATGCTAGTCAATGACCAATCACGTTTCAATTAATGTTGTTTTACAACCAAATGACAGTCGTGTTTCACCTCGCTCTTTATCGATTTATATTTATCAGCTCCTGCTTTTGTGATAAAGAAAGCTCCTCCTTTTTAATGTTCTGAACAGGTCAAAGCATAATTTTTTTTCCAACAAATACATTGAATATAGCAAATAATGAAAATATTCCTTGGTTTTACTGAGTTGTTTACTAAAAAAATAAATGAATAGCCCGTAATGTTGATTATGATATATAGTTTGATGTGTTTCATTATTTCTCGACTTGGGTACATTCTTACAATATTGCGATCTTATTTGGCAATAAATAATATGATCTAGTCGCAGTGAATGAACATAACCTCACATTTCTGATTTGTTTTCAAACCTCGCCGTTTACATTAAATACGTAAATATTTTAAAATAACTATAGCTAAACAATAATTTGTGAGTAAACAGCTTAATTTTATTCGTTAAATAGTCCTAACAAATGCCACTCTTGATTTACAAATTCTCTAGATAAATTTGGAAATCACTCGTGGCATTACTTATGATAAATATAGAGTTAACTGTAGTTCCTATCTTCAAAAAACTCTGTTATAATTTGACGGTCCATAATGGCCAAATCACAAATTTTTGGATAAAGTTGTATCTTCACTTTCAGCTAAGTGGTAAATTACTACAAGCATCTGATTCGTGAAGTATTTGTTTTTTTTTGATTTTGTTTTTTTTTACTTTCAGAGTAATATGTGAAACAGAGAGAGAGAGAGAGAGAGAGAGAGAGAGAGAGAGAGAGAGAGAGAGAGAGAGAGAGAGAGAGAGAGAGAGAGAGAGAGGGAGAGAGAGAGAGAGAGAGAGAGAGTATTGGTCTGAAAACAGCAGTAGGCCTATTTACAGCATTTAATAAGAATACTACAGTTAGTCATACAATTAAAATAAAAGCTTTTCCAGGGATTTGTTCTAGAATTTTCTAATTACATATTTTTTAATTATGAGAAACGATTATTACACCTTTTGTAAAGTGATCCCGTTACAAGCTTTGGGACCCTCTTCGAGTGGTAGAGAGTTAAGGTTCCCACCTTTTTTTAAACAGTCGGCACGAGATTCAGCCGGGTTGTCAGCCCTGCGTGACAGTCGCCTTTACCTCCAAAACATATGTCTGGTACTAATTTCCATTAGAGGCTGAGTCGACCACAGATCCATGGTGCCGCCAGAGTGTATAGCTCAGTTTAAAAAATCCTGACTCGAACCGTCGACTTTTAGACTTGTGGCATATTGCCTTAACCAACTACGCTACGGCGTATTATATCTTTAGATGTCAATATAATACGTAACTTCTCAATTTCTAAATATAGACTACGGGTTAAGCACATCGGATGTGCGTGTCGGTACGACAGAAAGGGAGGGGCAACAACAGACGACAAATCGCGCCTGCGAGGAAGATTGCATAGCCCGTAGCCTATCGATTCTGTAACAATTTCGTATACTGCTTAGTAAAGCAAACCTGCAACATTTCATAATACGGTTCTTGACTCAAGCCATAAGAATTCTCTTATCATCGATTCATCGTCTTCCTAGAGATTTAACATTTAACAAATAAAATTCTAAACCCTAACAAATTGTGATGTGTTAGTCCGACATAAAAAGAAGACGTCCGTCGTTAACTTAAATATAAACATTTATTTTGAAAAAAATCATAAATAGCTATGTTCCACCCATAGTAATTCTGCCCGAAGGCAGGTCTTGCACTGCAATCATAGCATTTCCATCCTTTGCTTTGCAGTTTTACTGGGGGAATTATATATGTGGTAGCTTTCCGTTGCTTTCCACACCGATGAAGGATGGTGATGATAATTATAAGGATGATGATGATGATGGCCGGATGATTTTCGGGACCGTTGGACCCTAAGCTTCCTGACATTTGTCTTACAGGTGAGGAAAAACCCCGATAAAAACCTCACACAGGAGCCTGTCCCGACCGGGAATTGAACCCGAGGCCCGCTGCGTAACAAGGCAGCACGCTACCTCGAGACCACAGCGGTTAGTAATGTTTTAAAAATCAATAATAATATTATTATTATAGCTTTATTTTACCTGGCAGAGTTAAGGCCTTAAGGCCTGTCTATCGCTCAACCAGGATAAAAAATATACAAAAATATCCTTACACCTAAATTACAATAAACTAAATTATTACATGTTATATCTACAATACATCCAACCATAGTAATTCTGCCGAGGGCAGGGCTTTCACTGCAATCATAGCATTTTCATGCTATGATTTGCAGCTTTACTAGGGATTTATAGGTGTGGTAGCTTCCCGTTGTTTTCCACACCGGTGAAGGATGATGATAATGATAAGGATGATAATGATGGCCGGTTGATTTTCGGGGACTGTTGGGCCTAAGCTTCCTGACATTTGTCTATATCTACAATATAATTATTATTTAAAATATAGGCCTATTTTGATTTAATATAGATTTAATGAAATAGGGCCTATAAAATGTACAAGATAGAAAAATGAGAAAAAACTATTAATGACATAGAATAAATTTAGTTCTCGAGAAAAGTAATTATTTAACAACAAATAGGCCTAATTGTATAAACGTAACTTAAAAGTGTCAAATGTGCGGCAACCCCTGATATCTTGAGAGAGGGAATTCCAGGAACGGGCAGAGGCTACAGTGAAAGAAGTAGAATAAGAGGAAGTGCTATGGAGATGAATTGTGGCATGGATTAATAATTATGCCTATTTTAAATTATTTTTAGGAAAACGGTGGTTTGTTTAAGTCATCAGCCATCACCAAGCTAGGATTTATAGAGTACCGTATGCAATAAAAATGGCTAAATATGCACATACACATAGGCAAAAGATTATAAAAATATGGAGTAGAATATAGACTAAAAATTTCAATAGAAATATTGTGCAAACGTTTTCTTGCAGAAAAATTACCTTACCGTTTGTTGACATTTCTTCATTCAGAAAACCACTTACAATCAATCGTAATTTTATAGATGGCGATTTACAACCCTGTGATATTTTAACCATTTAACATACCAAATGAACAAATATATAAATCACACTGAAGATCCACTCAAACTTGATACGCAGTTGCTTAGTTCATGAACTATTGATTAGAACATATTAAGTTAAATCTTTGAACCCTGTGACCGCAGCTAATTGTAGGGACCATATCTACTGTGATCAGGTATAAGAAATTCTATTGTCACAGGGGGTTGATTGATAAGGTCAACAATAATGAAACAAATTGCAGAAAACACAACTTGTTTTCAAAATTCCATAAATTAAAAATATCCAGCTTTGAAGCACAGATACTATAAAAAATTAAAACTTTCATCTGACAAGAATAATTTTGAAATCATGAAATATGGAATATATTCAAAATTAAAAGGTTGAATTATGTAAAGATATGCGCTATTTTCTGAAATATGTAAAAATATACCCTGACACATGGAAAAAGAATGCGCCTTAAACCACAACATTTACAGTATATTTCAGAACATTAGGACCTCGTCTCATGGCAGCTATCAATGACAAGAACAACCCCCTGAGTTAATAACGGCATTGTGCTGTTTCTAGATAAGAGTACAACGTTGTCAAATCCTCTACCTCATTAGTAGAGCAACCCACATCTTTTAACAAATTATTATTATTATTAATTATTATTATTATCATATATAAAAGAAAAAATGCAGGTACAATATTCAATATTAGATTTTATAAAGAAGAAACAATTAAATTGGTATGGACACATAAGAAGGATGGAAGAAGGAAGACTACCTAAGATAATCATGGATTGGGAACCACAGGGAAGGAAAAAGAAGGGTAGACCAAATATTACGTGGATTCAGGGAATCAATGAAATTAAGAGGGAATGGGAAATAGAAGAAGATATATGGATGAACAGACAAGAATGGAAAAATGTGTTGAAACAAATGTGTAGTTAACTGTGAACATGGGTACCGGAAAAATGTATATTCATTGTAAAAGCCGGAATAATAAAAATTATTATTATTATTATCATTATCATCATCATCATCATCATTATTATTATTATTATTATTATTATTATTATTATTATTATTATTATTATTATTATTATTATTATTATTATTATTATTATTATTATTATTATTATTATTATTATTATTATTATTATTATTATTATTATTATTATTATTATTATTATTATTATGAAAACCTATAGGTACTCGCTAAGTATCTCTATAATCATTCTTCAAATATTTATCATTTACGCTTCCCTTTATGTAGGACTTACATTCTCCAGTGAATCGTAATTACGGAATAAAAATAGCTATAGGCTAACAATCATACCTTTTTACGAATCCTCATTTTCACTCTCATCATCCGTGGAAAGTTGTATACACATTCTTATTTCATCGTCAAAAATGGATTGGACGCACTGGTAACTGGATTCTATTCTTTCGACATGCCTAATATAATCAACTTTTATACGATTCATGATGTGTTCCGTTGAGGTATTATTCAAAATTAAAATATAAAATTATGGAATATTCACCTGAAAGTTCCGTCTCCTCAACTTAATTAATTATTTAACTGTAGCGCTTTTGGGACTTGCCCCATCAATTAATCCTCATGTTCTGAAATATACTGTGTATGTCAATGTGAATGGAGAAGACTACATAACAATGAACTACATGGTCTTTTCAGGAAGCCAGATATAATAAGAACAGTTAAGTCTCGTAGACTGCGATGGGCAGGACATGTTGCACGTATGGGGAATGAAATACTTGCATGGAAGCTTCTTGTAGGAAAGCCAGATGGAAAACGCCCAGTTGGTAGACCAAGAATGAGGTGGGAGAATAACATTAACTATGATTTGAGGGAAGTAGATTATACAGGGAATGATTGGAAAGCATTAGCTCAGGATAGGGATGTATGGAGAGCTTATGTCCGTGCGGCCATGAACCTACGGGTTCGATAGTGCCAGTGAGTAAGTAAGTAAGTATGTCAATTAAGTTGAGGATACGGACCTTTCAGGTGAATATTCCATAATTTTATATTTTAATGCCTAATATAGTTTCTCCACTTTTCAGACGTCACAAGTAGGCAGGATTTCTTCACTAACTCAATTATTTCCTCTATAGGTACTATTGGGCGATAGCGAAGAGATACCAAAGGCCAACACGCACACACTATTGAGTAACACTAAGAAATTGGGACTGGAGGTAAATATCAATAAAACTAAATATATCGTCACACATAGAAATACACTATACAGTGCGATCAATATAGCATTGGACACGGCGATCCTACGCTGTCCTTCCCCGCCGCGAGTGCGCCAGCAGTGACAATGAAATCCCCGCGTCCCCGCGTCTGCTGTCCAATGCCATAATGATCGCTTTGTATAATGGAAATGGACAGCTAATGACAAATGAGGGAAATTTTGAGGAAGTGGCTGAATTCAAATAGCTAGGAACAATAATCACAAATAGGAATGGAATGCACAAAGAAAATAACATAGGCTCAATTCTGGAAATGCGTGCTATTATGCATTATAGAGACTCTTGACTGCCCACTCCTTTCAAAAAACGTAAAAATGAAAATATATATAACTATTATTCTACCAGTTATAGTATATGGATACGAAACATGGACTCTTACTTTAAGGGTGGAAAGGACATTACGGGTATTTGAGAATAAAGTCCTTAGGAAAATTTTTGGACCAAAGAGTGATGAACAAACAGGTGAATGGAGAAGACTACGAGTATATAACAGTGAACTACATGGTCTTTATAGGAAGCCAGATATAATAACAACAGTTAAGTCTTGTAGACTGCGATGAACAGGACAATGCACGAATGGGGAATGAAAGACGTGCATGGAAGCTTCTTGTAGGAAAACCTGCGGGAAAACGCCCAGTTGGTAGACCAATAATGAGGTGGCAGAATAACATTAACCATGATTTGAGGGAAGTAGATTATACAGGGAATGATTGGAAAAAAATTAGCTCAGGATAGGGATATATGAAGAGATTATGTCCGCGCGACCATGAACCTACGGATTCGATAGTGCCAGTGAGTTAGTTAGATACAGAAATCGGTGTATACTTTAAAATTCATGAATACCTACAAGTGTTCTAAGGTATTAAGTAAAACCTAGAAAAAATCAACAGTTTGTTTGACATTGGAATTTTGTTGAGAATCCTGTCAAATGCAATCCCGTATACGAACAAGGTAATATCACGCTAAATTCCCTCATAAAGGTCTATTAGTAGTCATGCTACTTATTATAACTTATGCTTTGCAGCTTTGCTCGGGAAGTATAGGTGTGGTAGCTTCCCGTTTCTTTCTACACAGGTGAAGGATGTTGATGATGATGGCCGGATGTTTTTCGGGGACCATTTGGCCCTAAGCTTCCTGACATTTGTCTTACAGGTGAGAAAAAATCCCGAGAAAACCTCACCCAGGAGCCTGTTCCGACCAGGAATCGAACCCGGGCCCGCTGCGTGACAAGGCAGCACGCTATCTCGAAACCACAGCGGTGGGCTAATATTATAAATGGATAGTTCAATTACAAGTAAGCAAAGTCCAAAAATTGCTCTAAGCCTATTTAATGAAAATAAAAATAAATAGCATTATTCTAAATACATACCTATCAAAGTTCAATATTAATCTATAATGTAATTGCAAACAGAGTTGTGGAAATAATTCCTAGAATTTTTATGGATGATTACAATTTTATAATCTTCTTTCTCTAAAGACGACATCCTAGACTTAGTTTTACTTGTGTTCTGAACCATTCAAATGTATGTTTCAAAACATCCACTGATTTTTTATGTGTTTTGGATTTCGAGATAGGGAATATATGACATTAATAGTCTATTTTAAATATACGCACCACTTCAGCAGACCAAGTGATGTAAGTGATGCGTAATTGTATTGTGTTAAGAGAAAAGAATTAAATTTGTCCCAAATCATAAAATAAAATGCATTAGATAATAACTTACGATTATGCATGGTTTGCCTTCTCTGTAATCTGACACTCTTAAATAAGCTGACATCAGAAATTGAGTTGTCCAGTTTAACAAAATTAATAATCGGACTATAAATTCGACTTTAGTGAGGAATTAGCTTAGTTTACGCAGTTACTGCGTAACGGAGTTCCTTTTTTTTTTTTTTTTTTTTGTATCGAAATACATCTAAGGTTAATGCACAATGTCTTTTTATAGATGACGGCCAGAAAATATTTACCTATACAGACATAATATGCAAGATTTATTAAATTGTTCCTCGGTGTGGTCTCTGGATAGAGGCATTGTTTCGTACGCAACTAGACCGGGTTCGATCCTCAGTAGGGACAAGCTTTCTTAGATGATGTTTTCTTATCTGTAAGAGACAAATGTCTGATACCTTGAAGGCTCAAATTATCCCCGAACATCATTTGCCCATCAAAATTATCATCCATATCATATTCGCCTTGTATTGTAATGAAATACTGAGAGAGTGGTGTGCCTTGTCTTAAATGCTCGGAGATGGTAGTGATATTGAGCTGTTCACTCATCCAAGGAACCCATCCACGTCCTTGTATAGTAAAAAAAGTATGTGTGTTTTCCAGAGTTATAAATATTCTCCCTACAGTCATGTCTCCGTAAGTTCCGGATGGCCTGGGACATGTGAAAGTTGCTATACAGGAGAGGTAAAACTGAGATGAAGAGAGATCTATAAAATAAGGAGCTTAGAGGCAAACTAGGTTAAATGACATTTGACGTTGAAACCTACATTAAAAATTCACTTTTTAAAATAACCTTTTCTAAGCATAGTTAAGTCTCGTAGACTGCGATGGGCAGGACATGTTGCACGTATGGGGAATGAAAGACTTGCATGGAAGCTTCTTGTAGGAAAGCCAGAGGGAAAACGCCCAGTTGGTAGACCAAGAATGAAGTGGGAGAATAACATTAACTATGATTTGAGGGAAGTAGATTATACAGACAATGATTGGAAAGCATTAGCTCAGGATAGGGATGTATGGAGAGCTTATGTCCGCGCGGCCATGAACCTACGGGTTCGATAGTGCCAGTGAGTAAGTAAGTAAGCATGTAATAGGATATTAATACAGACTTATAAATTTACATTAGATGATTACTTACTGTTTTAGAGTTCTGTAACATTACTATTTCACTTTTATAACTTTGTAAAAAATAAGGAAAACTGATCTAGGTAAGAGATCGTACTATTTTCATACGATATAATGTCCATCCATCCATAGTAATTCTTGCCCGAAGGCAGGTCTTTCACTGCAATCATAGCGTTTTCATGCTATGCTTGCAGCTTTACTAGGGAATTGTACGTGTGGTAGCTTCCCGTTGCTTTCCACACCGGTGAAGGATGATGATGATAAGGAGGATGATGACGATGATGATGGTCATATCATTTCGGGGACCGTTTGGGCCTTAAAGTTTTCCTGACATTTGTCTTACAGGTGAGGAAAAACCCCGATAAAAACCTCACCCAGAAAAACTGCCCCGACCGGGGATCGAACCCGGACCCTCTGCGTGACAAGGCAGCACGCTACCTCGAGACCAGAGCGGTGGACCGATATAATATGCAGTGTCGTAATCATTCTTAATTTGCAATACTTTTGTTATCACCAGGGCTGAAAAAAAAGTATGGGTTACAGGCTAGGCTGTATCGTACTTAGACCTCTGTGTTTACAAACTGCACGTTGACACGTGCTACTTGGGGTAGACTTCTAGTACAGTCCGCTTTGTGTAAGAATGGATTCATCTTTGCACAATTTTTGTTTTACCACACGTCACATAAACAGGTCTATTACTGAGGAGAGTCGAACCTATACACTCTCCGCTCTGAGCAGGCAGTGGAGACGCTCGATAAAGACGCGCATTTTGCAAACAATATGTATAGAAATTAATTACTACCCTGATACCAATGATTTTTTTTTCAGCCCTAGTCATCACAAAAATACATTTATTAGCATTTGTATCAATAATCATCAACCTACATCCGATTGTAATAAATATCAATAATATATCCCAGATGTATATTAACAATACTATTACTTTACAATATTGTTTTCTTATGAAAATATTAATTATTATAATATTATTTTTATTGTGAAAATAAATTAATGTCCAATTCTGTAATAACATAATCATCATGCAGATAATTTATAATCCACATGTCCTAAATTTGGTTGTTAGTGTTATAAAATCAACTCCATCATCAAAAATCTATTAATAATAAAAATTATAATAATGACCACAAATAACAAACCTCTGTTTAAATCAGCTACAGCTGCAGCAGACTTCATTATTGAGCATTTTCTTATTCTGGTGAATGAGTTTCTTCAATCAGTAGTGTAAAAATTCTGGTAGCGTGATGGAACATAGGGAAGCAGCTCTTGTAGATTCTTTCATATCGTATACTACAATTTAAATGATTGACTATAAAGAGGTTTCAGCATAATATTAGTCAGTGGTCTGACGATTGTACGTTTTTCAAGGGAAACTGTATAAAACTCAATGTCTTCGTCAATATTGTACTTATAGTATATGATGAGGGGAGTATATTTTTGCGCTTTAATTCAATCAATGCTTCTCTATATTATTAGTACACCTTATCATCCTTTTTGAAGTTCTTGATTAAGGAATTCATCCTATTAATTGAAACAAAATCTTCTTAGGTCATCTTTATTTAAAACTTTCTACTAGGACTTTCTATTGCAGACCTCTAATCATCAGGTATAAAACTTGCGGTTCTTGTTTTTTTGTAATTATTTTAAATGACTCCAGATTGCTTGAATGGATGTCCTGCCTCAAAGTATTTGTGATATATACACTTCATAGGCGTGAACATTCCTACTACAATAAACATGTAATTCTTCGCAATATGTTGTTCATATTTTGTCCACTATATAAGTCATTTGAGGCTACTATGTGAATGAAGTCTATTAAAAAAGGATAAAAAATACGCTTACCAGAGCCTAGTGCACTTCTATATTTTTTCGTATCCATTATTCTGAAAATGTGTCTTTTTCTTGTAACCAATACTAATACAGAATAAAACATGCACCTAGACAAGTCATCCACAAGCAGGAAAGTGACATTTTAAAAATAGTTCAAATATTTCCATCCATACAGCAGGATTAAATGATTAAATTATGTCTTGGGGAGTTTTTATACAATACATCAAGTTTCAAAATATAGAATAACTCAATTTCTTCAAAAATTCACTTAATCTAGTTTATCTCTTAGTCCTCAAATATTATGTGAACTTTTTTCTTTTTTTTTCTTTTTCTTTTGCTGCTCATTTTCTGTATTGTCTTCTTTGTAATTTTTTTTTATTTTTCTGTTGCCCGTTTGCGTGGGCCATGTAAATATACCTACAAAGGGAGAGTTAAACTAAAGTAAAAGAAGAAATAATGTTTCTGTTACTGTAATTTATTGTTTATGTTTGGCAGGAATTAGAAGTAATTGTTTGTTCTAATGCAGCTCTTATAAAGTATGTCTTGAGGATAATTTCATTTACCTGATTGCCGAAAAAAATAGAGATACAGATTTAAAGCATAATTAATGAATTTATATTATCTTACAAACGAAAAAAATGTTAGTGTTGATAATCTGAATAAACTTCCGTCTGGCTTAACTTTGCAAGAAATTTGTAGAAAGAGACAACTGTGCTGACCTCTCTCACTCGCACCAGTGTTGTCGGAATTTCTGCACCAGATGTTAATATATATAAGGGGGAAGACGAAAACTGAAACAGGGTGGATTCTTTCTTTTGTAACTGAGCGAAAGAGGTAATGGATCTACCCTTGTATCTCCATCTTTCTCTTTGCCAAGTTAAGCCAGATATACAATAATAGGCATTGCAATAAATGGCAAACAGCATTAAAAAGGCGAGTATAGTATTCTTTATTTTTATTTGTAAATAATGTTGCCGTTTAAAATATAAATGCTGTTTTTACTCTATATTACATATTGTAAGGTTATTATTGTCTGGCTTTTTATATTTTTTAATGCCTGAAGATCGGGTCTCTAACGAAAACGTATCGGAGATAATGGATTCATTGCATGAACCTACATCCCTGAACTCTGAAAATTTGACGATAGAATTCATTTCCACTCTGTAGCGGAAGATTAATTGGTCTCGGTGGTCTATGGGTTAAATTCTTTGCCTCTGGTGTCGAAAGTCTGGGAAGTACTTTAATCCATGGGTCTCTCGATTCTCAAGATCCTCTGAGGAAAAAAAAACTGGCTTTTCTTATCCAAATAATACCTTAGTTTCTTGATAAAAAATAAAATGTAGTCTGTAAATCACCGAGAAGGATTCTGATAAAATACAAATACTGTATTCTCTATTTTTTGAAAGTAGAAATTACTTTATAAATACTGTACAAGGAATTTGTTTTACATGTATGCAATTAATTGCATTTTACAATTTCATCCCATCCTTTGAGACAGTAAGAAAGCCTACATTGCACAGAATATGTTTAATATTCAAATTGGGACAACAGAATGAGGCAGATGGTGGGATAATACCTCTGAGAATAAGGTAGGCTATTCTAATGTAGGATCCATTTAAAGTTCATTCTGGTTCCTCTATACGATCTAAAGCGAAAATTTCCCTGATTGCATTACATCCTTTGATATGGAAATCTATCGAATCTTACTTTCCAAAATGTGTCATTAAACAGTCTACATTTAAACTGCGAGAAGTACATTTATTAATGCCTTAAGAAAAATAAATATTTTTACAAAATCCATGCAGCATAAAACCAAATTAATAAATTTGTTACATACTATGTCTCATTTGTATTTTACGATCTGTAAACATGGAAAATTACAGAAATATGTATTGTAATATTCACAAAAACTTTCGCGGACATATGGATAAATCATGGTCAATTTGATTAATAACTTTACAAGTAAACAAGTTTTCAATACTTATTTACTTGTAAAGTTATTAATCAAATTGACCATGATTTATCCGTATGTCACAAATTCTTCACTACATTCCTCGCGGCAGAAGATCTGTGGGTCGACCTTTTTGGAGATGGCGGGAGACCGTAACGGGCCACTGGGCCTAATACGTACTTAAAAGGACGATGATGATGACAAGTAAACAAGCTAGTTTAAGTTAATTAATAGTTTTTATATGAAAATATATAAGCTCCTACAATTACTACCTCTACTTATTTAATTATAAGACTAATTAAAAATAAATTATTTCACTTAAAAAAAAAAGGATTTTTAATGACTGTGATAAAATTTACACTTCATTTTGTCAATTAGCAGTAGGCCTATTGACTGAGACGAATTTCATTTGTCACAAGTAATAAAGCAAATGACCGACTACACATTCATAACTGTAAGTTTAAGCAATGATTAATTTTTGTTGGCTTTTATTTTATATAGGCATATATATATATATATGAGTTCGATCCCCGGTCGGGGCAGTTTTTCTGGGTGAGGTTTTTATCGAGGTTTTTCCTCACCTGTAAGACAAATGTCAGGAAAACTTTAAGGCCCAAACGGTCCCCGAAATCATATGGCCATCATCATCATGATCATCCTTATCATTATCATCGTCGTCATCATCCTTCACCGGTGTGGAAAGCAACGGGAAGCTACCATACCTACACAATTCCCTAGTAAAGCTGCAAGCATAGCATGAAGGTGCTATGATTGCAGTGAAGGACCTGCCTTCGGGCAGAATTACTATGGATGGATGGAGATTATATATATATATATATATATATATATATAGGCCTATATAGATACATACACATACATAACTTTTATTCGTATTATATCATGAAATAGTCCTAATAAACCTTAACATTCTATAGGAGAAGTTCATTGTAAGCATATTTTAAGGGTGCATTTTGTATCAGTTGCTGAAATATGTACAATGCACGTTAATCTTTATTAAAAACTAGCTAATACCCGACGTACGCTGCTACGCCTAAATAAATCATAATGTGTTTTTACCTTTAGTTGAATAAGTAAAAGGAAAAAAAAATCATATTTATTTTTTGTTACCCGGTGCTGTTTACCCGGCGTTGGCCGGAAATCTACGCAATCCTATGTACTTCGCATAAATGAGCTGAAAGACTAAATTCGTTGTTTTTTTTTTTTTAAGTTATTCGTAAAAGAATACCCGCTCTGCGCTGCTAATGCTTTCCCGGGGATCTACTTATTCCGATCTTCTTGGCATCAATGAAAGGCAAATGGTTATTGTGAGTCATCCGTAAAATATATTTTTTGTAGAGTTTTTTTTTCAGATATTCAATTCTGTGTACGCCTACATTGATTTGGTTTATTTATTATGGTTTAGGCAGAATAAGCCATTTAAGCTTACAAAACGACATTTTTTTTACATTTTTCACTACAAAGGGCGATTTTTAAGGGTGAAGGGCTTGATCATTAAAACTCTCTTATATCCTATAACGTTTCCGGGAAATTACTGAACATTTTTCAAAAATCCCCATCACAATCGGATAAACGGTATGGCAATGCACGTTTGCCCGGCAATCTACTTACCCCGATCTTTTTGGCATCAATGAAAGACAAAAATGGCTATTGTGAGTTATCTGTAAAAGATAAACATACTATATTGTCGCGGACATTTTTGTAGAATTTTTTGAGATATTCAATTCTGTGTACATAAATTTTGTGTATTTGTTATGGTTTAGGTTGCGTAAGGAATTTAAGCGTCAAAAAGGGGACTTTTTCACGTTTTTACGTTTTAAGGGTGTAGAAGTTGAGTATCACAACTGTCTTATAGCCTATGTTCATCCCGGGAATTTGCTGAACATTTTGCAAAACAGCCCATCACAATCGGAACGGTATGGCAGCGCATAAAATACGAACAAACAAACATGCATTTTTATATATTAGATAATCTGAAGTCCGATATAAAATAAACTAATGTACGTTATAAGGATTAAAAATGTTTATGAATTCGTTTCGAAATTCCAGTCTCGGTCGTGTTCTTCTCAACTTCTCAGTAAAACCTTATGTTCAATCCTTGTAACGTAGATAAATATTTGAGAAAGCAAAAAAGAAATCTAAAAGGTTTTTATGAAAATTATATTATTTAAATCAATAAATCGAAACTTTCAATTCGAGTTTTCTCGGGTAAATGTAAATGGTTATAATCCTTGTGGCACAGAACAACATGATGTAATAATCTCAAAATTTAAAAACATGGACTTTTTTTACACGAGTAAATATAATATTTCTTTGAGATAGGAGAACTCATCATCATCATCATCATCAACAACAACAACAACAAGGATTAAGCCCAATGGCCTGTTCCGATCTCATTATAGGTCGAATTGGTCCTTCCATCTCTTCAATGGTCTTCCCAACATTATTTTCCCTTTGGTTTATAATTATACATTCTTCTTGGTATGCGCTGTTCATTCATTCGTAATACGTGCTGAAGGTAAGCATTTTGATAGTATTTTATTCTTTCACATATATTAAATATTAAGTTCTGTTCTTATATCTTCGTTTTTCTTTTTATCGGTCCTTTGGTATCCTGCTATTGCTCTCAACATCTTCATTTCTGCAGCCTCTATTTGTTTACCATCTGCCTTTTTTAATGTCCAGGTTTCACATCCATAGATAAGAGATGGATCTGCCAATACTTTGTAAAATTTTAAAATAGTTTCTTTTCTAGTTTTATTCAATAAAGTACGTTTAATTGTGCCACATAGATAATTGAATCGTTGTATTTTGGTGTGTTTATCTAAATTTCTGTCTATACTTAAATAGCATCCCAAATAATTAAATTTCTGAACTTGGTCTATAATTACATTGTATATCACTATTTTTGTTCTTATTGCACATTTTCTTTTCAGAGCTAATAATTTTGTTTTAGATGTAGATAATCTTAAATTATATTTTAGAGAGATATTATTAAAGTATAAAGGAATTGTTGTAAAGCATTTTCTGATGCTGTCATTATTACTTGATCGTCTGCAAAAGCAGAGTTGTCAATACATTATTTATATTAATTTGTTCTTGCCCTTCATTTATGACATGGTCCAAGTACAAATTAAATAATACTGGTGACAACGGACACCCTTGTCTTACTCCCTGGTTTATTTCTATTTTTTGTTTACTAATTTTATCTCCGCAGTCTATTTTAAAATTTGTTTCTCTATAATTATAAACTCTGAATAACTCTTGTAAGGTATTGAGGAATTCCTTTCATTTCTAATACGTTCCATAATTTATTTCTACTTACACTATTAAATGCTTTGGTATAATCAACAAAAGCTATATACGTGAGTAAATTAAATTCTTTTCTTTTTTCTATCAATTGGAACATTTAATACACAAGTGATCTTCTTGGTGATATAATATTAAAATATATATGTAGTCAATATGCCCATTTCACCAATTAATGTTTTAAAATGGTCAACAAGTTTCTACAGCCAAGCTGTCATTCTCAAGACCAGATATTGGTCTTGAGAATGACAGCTTGGCTGTAGAAACTTGTTGACCATTTTAAAACATTAATTGGTGAAATGGGCATATCTGGTCTTGAGAATGACAGCTTGGCTGTAGAAACTTGTTGACCATTTTAAAACATTAATTGGTGAAATGGGCATATTGACTACATATATATTTTAATTGGAACATTGTAAAAACGCAATCTATAGTTGACCTATCCTTTCTAAATTCATTTTGTTCCTCACGTAATATTGTTTCAGAACTCAATAAATTAATATGTATGCTGTAAAATGTACTGATCATCCCAGTATTAATAAATAGTAATGCTATAGGGAAGTAGAGAGTCCTACATTTAACAGTGCTTTTTAAAATTTCAGACTATTATGGTCGAAATTCAAAGCTGGGTATAAAATGAAGCCTTCTGATCACATCTTACTTTATGAAGGATATATTTTATACATCATGAATCTACAACACTACACCTACAGTTTTACTTAATTTTCGGTTTTCATATCATGAAAAAAAAATCTACTAAATTTGAACCTGTGACCAACAATTCACAAGTGAGTATGGCAGCAACTGGACAATCGAAACCGACAAGTTAATAAACTACTAGCGAACATATTTGTTTAGACGATGGCGTTTGGGATTTCGATAAAACTATATAGGCTATATATTGTGATTTCCCTCATTCGTAAAGGCAAGCCATAAATAATATAATTTAGGGAGATGTGTGTTTTCGTGACCTTTCCGATTTAATAACCAAGTCAATTATCAGATATTGATATCTACCGACCTAACCTTTCCACCTATTTTACTTATTTTTAACCTCTAGAACGCTACCCGCATCACAGTTAAAAAATGTTAATATTTTCATTTAATAGCTATGATATTAATCATATATCTATTGCTTGCAATTTAACGCTTCAATGTATATTTTGTCTTGGTTTCCTATTTATTTAGGCACCTATATTGCGTATACAGTCATTAAGAACTGTAAAAGTGGACTGTTCTCCAATTCATCATGGCCTACACCATTGCCTTCTAGACCAAGTTATTACTATTATTATTTTTATTTTATAACAATACGCAGTGCCGCCTTATCTAGACCCTATATATTTGTATATCATAAAACTTGTATTCAAGGTCGGATTCGAACCCGCAAATTTTGTAATCAGAGGCAAGCTCGGTAAACAGTAAGTTATAGTCTACTAAGACAGTCGTACGTAAATGTTAGATACGTAGGCTACATAGACTGTTTTCATAGCACCATAGATCAGTAGCCAAATACTTTAAAATCTAAAGTTCAACATATACTGAAAGAAAATAACTGTTTCTTAAACAAATTTATAGTAATTAGCGCATTAGTATATGGATTTAAAATTTACCAATTAAATACTATAAATAATCCAAAACAACGTAATAAATGATTTGGGAACATTAAGTGACAAGTGAAATATCAAAGTTTTCTGGTATTTTTTTTATTTGGAACTTGATTTCACGAATGTTTTAATTTATTAGGGAAAGATGTAGTTTTGATACACCTGCTCGTTAAATTGCGATATATTATTATTATAAGTTTCAGCTGGACAAAGTTTGAATCATGTAACAGTTGAATTACATGCAACTTTCTTATCCTTAATCTCCGAAGCAGTAGCTTATAGCACTGTAATAAAAGAACATCAAAAAGACCGAATTTGCATGTACGGCACAAGTTCCAAGGAAATGGGCGTATCAGCACGACATCACGGCTTTCACCAATATCAACATAATTTAGCAATCATAAACACATTTATTATAAATTTCAAAAGTAAACTGTTTAGATAGGAAATGGCACAGTTAACCTATTTGCATGTTATTTTATTAATTTAAATTTCGAACAAATGTGGACTTTCTAAACTGAAGTAGGCCTACGTATACCATGTTCTAATTGCACTGAGAGTACAGTCGAACATTGAATGAAGGAATTAAAGAGGAAGAAAGAGTGAGAATATGTCATATATATATATATATATATATATATATATATATATATATATATATATATATAAATGACATAAGAAAAATAAATGCCGGGACTGGATTTGAACCCCCGGACTTCTGGGTTGGTACACCAGCGTGCTATCCATTACACCGCCGAGCAGATCCAATACAAACATTTATCTTTCTTTTATATATATGTATATGGCATGATAAGAAAAATAAATGCTTGAACCCTGACCTCTGGGTTGGTACCCCAGCGTGCTATCCATTACACCACCAGGTATATCCAATTCAAACACTTATCCTTCTTATATATATATATATATATATATATATATATATATATAATATATTATATTCTCCATTATTACTAGATGTCGCGAGAACTCGGTCTTCACTGCCACCTACCTAGTAGCTGACTGTAACAAGTAAGCAAATTAAAGATAATATTTTTACTTTATAGCAGTGACGCATTATCGATGTTATAATTAAATTTTTGACATTGAGTAATGCAAGCTTAATATGACATGATAAGAAAAATAAACGCTTGAACGGGATTTGAACCCTGACTTTTTTTTTTCTTATCATGCCATATTAAGCTTGCATTACTCAATGTCAACAATTTAATTACAATATATATATGCGGCTGTATGTATATTTATATATGTATGAGTTTCCATTAATTGTTAAAGAGGATTAAGTATGAAAGAGACTAATGCGTAACGTAATTGTAAATATAATGCATTTCCAACAAAAATACTTTCATATACTGCTTCATTAGTCTTAATTTCATATGCGGTGGAGGAATAAAATTTGATGTGCATCAACCGAATGCTCATTCACAATGTTCTCCGATCCCGCTACCTGATTCTCCTACTTCAATGCTCTTACATGTTCTACTGTCCCATTTCTTACTAATAACAAGGCATTTTGGTGTACTCTTGTTTGCTCGCCAATAGGAATGCCAGTAACTTAAAGTCACTGTTGTTCTTCATACTTCACATTTTGAATGAGCACTTTCATAGTACTTACATCTCTTTTAGATGTATTGAATATGCAATAGCAATCGTTGCTAGTTAATTTCCAATATTTAGTAGTCTAATATATAAAAATCAATGTTTGTTTGTTTGTTTGTTCGTACTTTATGCGTGGCCATACCGTTGATCCGTTTGTGATGGGGATTTTTGTAAAATGTTCAGGAGATTCCCGGGATGAACATAGGCTATAAGAGAGTTGTGATACTCAAATCCTACAAACCTTAAAAATCGTCCTCTGTAGTAGAAAACGTAAAAAAAAGCTCTTTGTCTTTGTCTTTCATTGATGCCAAGATGATCGGGATAAGCTGATTCCCGGGCAAGCATAGCAGCTAAAGGCTGGTAGTAAAAACACACTAACAAAAATAGATGGCAATCAGAAGGGTTTAGATATACTATCGACATACTGTACGACTTGGGGACTTACTGTTAACGTTAGCAAAACTAAAGCCATGACTTTTAAAAACGGGTCGGTATACAGCGGAAGGGAAAGGTGGACATACCGTGGTGAGAATTTAGAAAATGTTAAAAACTTTGTCTACTTGGGCATGACTTTGACAATGAATGGAAAATGGACGAGACACATCGAGAATGCAGCAATGAGAGCTAGGTGCCGGACAAGCGAAATGCTTACTAATATGTCAAAATTGCGAAACATACCGATGCGTACACTAGAACAGGTTTATTCTTCGACTGTGAGAGCGGCCATGCTGTATGGCTCAGAATTATGGGGTTGGGAACGAACGGGGACACTAGATAAAATTCAACCTATGTTTCTTAAGAAAGCGATGTTATTAGCAACGGGGACTTCAAATTGTGGCATACTGAAAGAATTCGGTACATTTTCGGACACAATAAGGGGCAAAATTATGGCTATTAAGTATTGGTTGGACATAATAAACGGGAATCAGGACTCGCTTAGAGCAGAGTGTTACAATGAACAGAAAAGTCAGTGTGTTTCGGGAGATTGGGTAATCGGTGTAGAAAGGGGATTGAAGGGCATAGGGATGGGTTGGGTATGGGAGAGGAGTACGCGGAATAATAGAAATGTTTGGAGGACAGTTAAGAAGAGACTAATCGATATAGACAGGCAGTATATAGAAGCAGAGTGTAGCCAGAAAATGTCGCTCACCCTGCAAACGGAACTGAAACTTTCGTGGGGAAGGGAGAAATATATTGACTCTTTGGATGGGGATGATAGAAGTGCTATTGCATGGTTTCATTTGGGGGGATGGATGGCCCATAATTTAACAAATGATGAAGGCATTAAACTATGCCCACTATGCGATGACCATGAAAACTGGCAGCATATTATAGCATTCTGTAGAGAGACAGAACAACTTAGATTACAGATGCTGCCGGAGAGATTTCTCAGGTCGGATCGAGGGAGAGTGGCGTGTTGGGATCTTTTAGGACGGATCGAGAGTGAATCAAAAACATGCAAATTTTTGGGTACAGTAAGAAAATTGAGATATAACAAAATTGTAGATTAAGGATATATGTATTAACAATAAGAAGAATCTCAATATGGTCTTTGTTTTCGATCTTTAATTATGTTATATAATAAGTAGGTCCGATAAGTTGAATAGTCTGGTAGTGTATATGATACCTGTAGGGACGGGGGCGGGGGTATGAGCGTGCGGTGTGTATTGTGCCGGTTCGCTCAGGGTAGAATATGATCACTCAGGGATGTTTTAAATTATACACTTATTATTTTATTTTATTGGATACATTTATATGTACAATTGTATATATTTTAATAACTCGGAGTGGAGTTGATGAATTACTTCCGCCCACGTGTTTTAATATCACTTTCGCGAACGGTTACTGAAGATCTAGACTATTGCAGAACGTAGGAGCGTGAGAGTGAGAGTGTTTTCACACGTGTCCTCGCCTTATAAGGGCGATGACTCCTCCCATAAGTTGCCAACCCCTCTCCGAGTGTATATGTTATTCATTATAGCTTAGAAGGGTAGGTACCATTCGTTTAGGTTTCTATGTTGGTAATAGACTCGTGTGCACGTTTTGTGCGCCTTCCAGTTATTACTATTAATGGTACATTTTAATACTCACGAGTCTATTACTTCTTGCCATAGTATATGTGTGGGGGTGTGTGGGTGTATGTGTGTGTGGGTGTATGTGTGTGTTTTTTTTTCTAATTTGTTTTCTAGCATTTTTTTAAATAGTAATGTACGGAATATGGATGAATGTAGATATGTATTATTGTGATTTAGTGTAGACATCGATTTTACTTATATGTAGCCTGTTATTGTTTTTTGATACAGGTGTATTTGTAGGTATTTGTTTATATTACTAGTTTTATTTTTTATTCATGGAAAAATAATGCACGTACGGCCAAGCAGGCCCGTGCGCAATGTAAATGCATATGCATTTTCTTTATTCTGAAAAAAAAGGCAATAAATTACATTATCTACTCAAAAACACACTAACATTTATTTAGGAGTAGCAGCGCACGCCGGTATTAGTTAGTATGGCATAGATTATACTACATAACAGTATTCGCAACCATTTGCTTGTAGTAAATAGCCCACAGTAGGTTTGGTGGAGGGGTAGCTGTGCATAGAAAACTAAAAAAAAAAAAAATGTGATAAAAAATTATATAATTTTCATGTTTAAGAGTGAAATATTAGTGAAGAACTCTACTTACTTTCTTAACTCTAAAAACCATGTCGACCTGTGTTATTATTTAGAAAAAGTTCACAATTGAATCAAAATCGAATTCGGTAGAAAAGCGCAGGCTGCTAATTATTTAACAAAGAGTACCGAAAAAAATACTCAGTTTTTTTGTTTCCACTTCATAAACATTTTTTATGTTAATTTTGTCGTTATCTTGATATCCGCACTATAATTATGTATAATTCCCTCATCTGCCTAATATTCATAGGCACAATATTATTGACAATTTAAGGAATGGTTATATTTTTAGGACAGACTATAGATGTATGACATTTGTAATATTATTTTTATGCCCCTTTCCGAAAAATATTAATAACGAATGTTTCTTTTGTACTACTTTTGTTACAAGAATATATTGTTCCTATCTTTGTTAACATGAAGCCTAAAATGTTATTATGTAGCATGATAATTAAAAAGAGCTCCAGGAAAAGTTTTTAAATGTGTGAACTTCAATTATATTATATTTAATTTTAGAATTACATTGTTTAAAAAAATAATTACATAGTTAAAATAAGCATTATGAAATAAAATGTTGGATCAAAATTAAACAATTTTATCACATTTTTCATATAATAAATGACCATCCACAGTAATTCTGCCCGAGGGCAGGTCTTTCACTGCAATCATAGCATTTTCATGCTATGCTTGCAGCTTTACTAGGGAATGTAGGTGTGGTAGCTTCCCGTTGCTTTCCACATCGGTGAAGGATGATGATAACAATGATAAGGATGATGATGATGTTGGCCATATGATTTCGGGGACCGTTTGGGCCCCTTAAAGTTTTCCTGACATTTGTCTTATAGGCGAGGAAAAAACCCGATAAAAACCTCACCCAGAAAAACTGCCCTGACCGGGGATCGAACCCGGGCCCGCTGCGTGACAAGGCAGCACGCTACCTCGAGACCACAGCGATGGATTTATTATAATGTAAGTATATAAATTATTTTTATGAAATGACGCATTATTAAATTAATAACTTTTCAATGGTGGAAATTAAATATTTAGTTCTTATATGTTATATAAAAACTCTTTAATACATATGTAAGTTATAATATATTAACAAAGTAGGAAAAGGTATCGTTTCTCAATTTACGTTACAAAAAAAAAGATTATAAAGTAATTTATAAAATATTTTAAACTTTTTCAGTAGAAGACTGTGAGTTGCATAATTCAACTCAGTGAATGAATTTCACGAATCGAAGCTTGAAGTGCAACATAATAATAATTACCCGTAAACGCTCAGGCTATCAGCTGGAAGATGATTTGCATTCTAAGTGACATCATGCGTAGAAGCGATCAAAATTCGTATGTACGGCATCATGATAATGGATTACTCCAATGAAGAAAAGTACGTACAGTAAAAATGTCCACTGGTCGCTGCAGTTGCCTCTGTATCCACGTGGTTATGGAGCTGGATCGATATCTTTTTTTTTTCATAACAAGAAGTTTTTTTATAGCAATTACACCATTTGGCCTTAATAACCATCCATATTATATTCGCCTTGTTTGTTTGAATGTATGGGTGGATTATGCGTTTTGTCTTCAATATTTATGTTGTCTAGGATGCGGCCTTGTTATTGAGCTGATAAACATATTTTAGGATGCCCTTCATGTCGTTATGTTTATACCGTGTAAATAGGCCTTTGTGATAAAAAAAAATTTACATGTGATCTGGAGTTTAAAATCCTCTCCCGAGAGACCCGTGTGACGTGGGTCACGTTAAATTACTTATAAGGAGAGAGGTTAAACTAAGCGAAGAAGAAAACATATTTATCAGCTCATTGTATTTCCTCTCTCTCTCTCTCCCTCCCTCTCCCCCCCTCCCTCTCCCCCTCTATCGCCTCCCTCGCTCTCCCCCCTCTGTCTCCTCCTAACCTCTGTCTCTCCCCCTCCCCCTCCCTCTCTCTCTCCCCCTATTTCTCTCTCCCCCTTTCCTCTCTCTCTCTCTCCCTCTCTCTCTCCCCTCTCTCCTCCCACTCTCTTCTCTCTCCCACTCTCTCTCTCTCTCCCACTCTCTCTCTCCCCCTCTCTCTCTCCATCTCCTCGTCTCCCCACTCTCTCTCTCCCCACTCTCTCTCGCTCCCACTCTCTCTCTCTCCCACTCTCTCTCCTCCCATCCCCTCTCTCCCTCCCACTCCCCTCTCTCTCGTCTCCCCCTCTCTCGCTCTCTCTCTCCTTCTCTCTCTCCCTTCTCTCTCTCCCCTCTCTCCTCTCTCCCTCCCTCTCTCTCTCTCTCCCTCTCCTCTCTCTCTCTCTCCCCTCCTCTCTCCCCCTCCCCTCCCTCTCTCCCCCTCTCTCTCTCCGCTCCCTTCTCTCTCTCACTCTCTCTCTCATTCTCTCTCTCTCCCTCTCTCTCTCTCTCTCTCTCTCTCTCTCTCTCTCTCTCACACACACTGGTTTAGTTCCCTATTTGCTCACTCAGTTTCTAACAGTGTTTTACAATGAGTGGATAATCCCATATGTCTTCTTCCTTTTGTAACATACTTACTAGTACCGTATTTTCTCGCACGTACTTTTCCATTTTCATTTTTTTTATATTTTGTAATGTTCATTTTTTATTATAACACTTAATCATCTTACATTTTATTCATTGTATTATACATAGGTCTAAATAAATAAATGGATATTCAACTATCACAATTTAAAGCTTGCAAAAATTATACTCATCTAATTCTAAAGACTAGTTCCGATTGAGGGTCTTTCCACTTTTCAGCGGTTGCCCTTTTACCAGCCGGCTGCTGGCCCTTCACATCCACATGTGTCAATCACAGAGGTAGATGATCAACAGCCAGTGTAGGGGTGACATGTGGTTAGCATGTCGAGTCCCCCAGCCGTTATAGCTGGTTCCTCAACCTCGAGCCGCTACTTATTGTAGCTACCCAACTGCCTCACGATGCTGGGTGGGCACCGGTCCCATACTGGCCGAAATACCATGAGAAAATTTCTTCCCCCATGGAGACTCGAACCAGCGCAAGTCCCGTAGCTCTGCGCCAAGGCTTTCTACCTTAACCGCTCGGCTACGGCGCGGGACCTAAAGACTAGTTAAAATACAAAATTACATAATTCTACCTGAATTATAGTTTCACTTCCTATCATAACCAATACATGTTTTTATGTATTATTTTAATATTATTTTATAGATTATATTTTGTAATTTTATGTTCTGCACAATGATAAGTTTAACGAATTGAAATAAAATGTAATTTATTCTCTAACAATAAAGTATATAACTATGGATATTGCGGTAAACATGTAAAATAAGAATCAACAATTAATTATGTCTACAAAATTATGCCTAAAGGACAAAAGTCATGTCATGAAGTAACTGATTATGCTAATTTCTTAGAAAAGTCTAAATATGAATTTTTAAAAACATGGCAAAAGAAGAGAACACCCAAATACAATTTAGAGGATTATGATATTATGAAGACATTAGGAAGTGGCTCATTTGGACACGTAGTTCTAGCACGCTTGAAATCTAAGGGTTCGTATCATGCAATAAAAATTTTAAAAAAGGAAAAAATCATTAAATTAAAGCAAGTACAACATGCGTTAAATGAGAAACAAATTCTGCAAACGATTAGATTTGCTTTCATTGTTTATCTTGAACAGTGCCTTAAAGATAATAGCAACATTTATTTCGTAATGCCATTTATTATCGGTGGAGAAATGTTCAGACATTTAAGAATAATGGGAAAATTTGACGAAAATCTATCAAAATTTTATGCAGCACAAGTGATACTAGCTTTGGAATATTTACATTATTTAGATCTCGTATACAGAGATTTAAAACCAGAGAATATTCTTATAGATCAAAAAGGAAATTTAAAAATCGCCGATTTGGGTTTCTGTAAGTATGTGCCAGAAAGAACATGGACTTTATGCGGAACTCCTGATTACATCGCTCCAGAAATTATTCTTTGTAAAGGATACGGTAAATCTGTGGATTGGTGGTCTTTTGGAGTTTTATTATTTGAGATGGTTGCTGGATATACACCGTTTTATTCGCCAAATAACCAAATGGGAATATACGAGAAAATAGTTGCAGCGAAGTACCGCATACCCACTTTATCAGCGGTAATGTAAAAGATCTTATTAAAAATTTACTGCAAGTAGATCGTACAAGACGATATGGAAATTTAAAAAACGGTGTGAATGATATAAAAAACCATAAATGGTTTAGAAATTACGATTGGTTGTCTGCCGTAAATAGGAAAATTCCTCCACCATTCATTCCTCAGGTGTTAAGCACTGACGATACATTCAATTTTGATACATCAAATGCTAATGAACTAGATCTAAGCATTTGTGAAGTCGAGTTGTATTCAGAAGAATTTAAAGATTTTTGAGTAAACATCTAATTAAAGACATATAATTCATTTTAGATACATTTTATTGCATTAGAGTTTTTACTTCTAGTAAGGGATCGTATTTTATAGCCTCTGAAGTAAGAGCATATTTATGAAAATAACTTGATACATTTATAAGTTTTGCAATACTTATTAACTTTCAAACGTTCAATATCCATTACATTAATCATATTCATTTCTCTGATGACGGTATTTATAGAGGCGATGAGACGTTCTTGTGTATCTAGTACCTACCTTGCACTTCAAAAGGAAAATACGGTACAAGAATAGAGAAAAATCATCATTATCCGTACTCCGCTTATCCTAATAACTAATGCTAGGAGTTGGATATCGAACTTACGAAGTTACTATCGTGAAATGCATCGTTGGTAACTTAATGCAGAATGGATTAGGCAAGGTACACGGTAAACTGGGATAAAAATAATAGACAGTATAGTTAAGTGAACGAAATAAATAGTTCATTCCTTTATTTTTCAATACTGACCTCCACTATAAGAACGAGCAACACTTCACATTTTATTAGCGGGATATTATACACTGATAGACTAAAATATTCGGATAATATTGTAGGTGAAATTTAATTTAGTGTTTTGATGAAAAAAAAAACATTGGAATATTACTACTATGATGGAAGATTATAAGAACGTTGTTTTAGCATTATGTCTAAACTTTTAAAACGATTATAAATACATACACAATTACAATAATGGAAAATATATCTAGTTAGGTTCAGTTTTGCGAGGACAAAAGTGATCAGATGGTTAATTTTTAGAGACAGAAATACTGTTACCATGCAGTATTTACAATTACTTGCACTTCTATACTGTCTGTTCTTGGTCTCCATAGTTAGAAGGCGTTAAAGTACCATGAGGCGGTAAAGGTAAAAAATTGCTATAGAAGAAGGAAACATCATAATGAATTTGTATCAAGAGAGGCAAAGTTATACAAAAATAGTCAAAACAGTGAATAGGAGAATTGCTCAGCTCTCTTTGACATTATAGAAAAAACAAAAGAAAATAATATTTTAATAACAATTTTGTTCAGAAAAGCCATCCAAAAACTAACTTAGAGAAGAAAGGAAAGTTAATATAGTGAAGAAAACTCCAATATTAAGTGCATCTGAAACAGTAGCACAGAAATATGCTGATTTGTGAAAATATGTTCATCTAAAAACAGTGAAGAGAATTCTTAGTCGGGCTTGGAATAATGCCCTAGTATCAAGGAGAAAACATTCCACATCTAAGATAAAAAAAAAAGAAAATATTCTCATTTGCAAATTAATTTGCGGGAAAGGATTTGGGGTTCTGGAACTAAGTAATTTTCTTAGACACGAGTAAATTTCAGATCTTTCATTTTGATGAGACGTGTTTGTGTGTGGAGAAAGCCAAATACTGAATTGGAAAAGAATGACATCCAACACTCAGTAAAACATGGAGTGGAAATGTTATGGTTTGGGGGGTGTATGGTGGCTTAGGGAGTGAGTCAACTTGTTTTCATAGAAGAGAAGACAGACAAGTGTGGATACAAGTAGATATTAGAAAATAATACCCAGCAATATGTTGAAAAACTTGACTTATTTCCAACAAGACAATGACCCAAAGCATTACCGCCGACATGTCCGGCGATGGACCGTCTGAAACACACCTCATACTTCAGAGTCTCAATCAGAATATACGGATTTAAATCGTGTAGAACGTTTATGGAATCAACAGACTAGACAAATCCGGAAATGCCACATAACCAGCAAGACGCAGTTCGAATACATATTCCTGGAGGAATGACATAAAATTGGACAAAAGGTCAATTTTATGCATTCTAATTGAAATAAATTATTCACAGAAAATTATTATTAAAATACAAATTTTGATATAGTATTTTTTTTAGTTCTGTCCAATTTTCGTATACGTTCATCCTTTTACTTTACAGCAAAGTTGCTACGCTTTATTATAGAATATTTATTATGTTTTTTTTTCATTTGCATATATTAGAGATTATAATATAGTAAAATTTATGTTAATAAAACCGGTGAACTATCTTTAAATATCAGAAAGGGCAATTTGAAATGATAAACTCGATTATTCGAATACTTTAGTCCATCAATGAACATCTTAGCAACATGCCTTACAACTGAATTCTTTATATACGGTACGACTTAGAAAGAGTGAAAAGAACATTAAAATACTGTGTCATAAAAACACAATCAGAAGTCATTAAGCAAAAAAATCCACATCTAATTAATTTGTTAATGTTGGATAGAGACATTGCCAAGGATAGGGATTGGGATGAGTTAATGTGGTTACCGAATCATACACTACATCATGTTTGAAAAGCTCTATGAGAACAGATTTTGAATGTAAATAAACCAGTGATACAACAGTCTATAAAGGCCGGAATAGTATCTGTGTGTTTTGGAACTACGACCTATCACATAAATTCTACACCATAAGTATTTCCGTTACTTTCTACAATAGACCTATTAATATTTCGTGTACATGGTGGCGTTCGGTTCAACCAACACACCGCGATGGCATTGGCAATGAAACAAAGTATGTTCAAAGATATTAAAACTGTCATCATTATAAAGGTAAATTTGTAGTTTGGCTTCTTTGTATACTTAAGTAAAAGTGTGAAATTAATTTCGCGTAACATGCTTCACTTTTCATGTTTTGCGGACTGTACGCTCTAAATATCTGGTCTTATTCTTCCCGCTCGCTAGCGACATCCTTCTATCCTATTCCGACCTTTACAGACATAATAACCAAGGAAAGTACCTTGGTTGGCATTGTAGTGCTGTATAGTGAGTACAAGTTAACTGAAACCGGAGTATGCATGCGATGTGACGGCGCAAGACAACAACGCAGCCCACTGCACACCTGCGGTGTATACGAGAGTGAAAACAGAATACAGACGCAATGGTTCTATGTGTAGTATACCTCATTTCTCAAGCAACTAAGGTACTTTCCCTGATAATAACTCTGAAAACTGAAGTAGTTTGTGCGTACTTACCATCCGACACAGCGGAACATTGACATACTTCGTTTGTGGATGATTTGCAAACTAATGTCGTGTAATCCCGCGTGCACTCGCTTCACATCAGTCTGTGACGATAGTCATGGGGCAGTTATTGCCCTAAGTAAATAGGGTATTTCATTTGCTATTTGTCGTGACTATACATGATTAGTGTCTACGTCCGTGCGACACAGCAACAATGCTGCTATGACTGGAGGTAAACGTTCCGCTGTGTCGTATAGTACATGTTCTTTAAGTAATTCACTGCACTGTTTTCTACTTGTAATGACACAGTTCCTAATGCTTATGGGATCTGTTAACACTGATAGCAGAAGGCGGTGCTTCAAATTCAATGACATCACATATACAGTATGTCAATTTGTTATTCATACACTTAGATTTTATAATTGAAATAGCACAATTTTAATTCTCAGAATATTGCAATTATATTTTGCCATTAACTAAACATTTCCAGGTACACTTCTTTACATAATATATACAAATCAACAAATTCTATAAACATTTAACGTATAATATATTAAAAAAAACTTTAAAAGTTGTAAATTTTATAGTTACTTTTCTATTCATACAGTCAGAATGAGGGAAAAAATAAAAAAAAAATATGAAGGAAAAAAAACTGTCCTTAATACTTTGTAGGGTAACCTTTAGCTTTAATAACAGCTTGACATCTACGCTGCATGGATCTAACAAGCCTATCACATATCTGACGACTGATTTTGCATCATTCTTCAGTAACCACTTTCTTCAATTCTTCTTTGGAAGATGGATTTCTGCTGTGGGCCCTAGGTTTCAAAAACGCCCATAAATGTTCTATAGTGTTTAAGTCAGCAGATTGAGGAGGGGTTTTCAATTGCTTTGGCACGTTCCATATCAACCAAGTCTTATTTAAGTCAGCCGTATGTTTGGGGTCGTTATCTTGTTGGAACATGTACATAGGGAGCATATCCAATTTTGCTGCACTTTGTTTAACATTCTTACGAAGAATGTCGTTATACACAAATTTGTCCATAACATTGTCAATGAACTGTATATTGCCAACTCCTTTTACCGACATACACCACCACAATATTATAGACCCACCCCCATGTTTTACTGTATTGTATTATCCGCATTGGCTTTTCTCCAGACTCTATGAACGCCATCTGAACCGAACAGGTTGATTTTAGTCTCATCAGACCAGAGAACATTATTCCAAAAATGCCTGCCTCTTATTTACATGTTCTTTTGAAAACTGTAGTTTTATAACACGGTTCTTCTTACTTACATACGGCCTTTTTTCTAGTCATTCTTCCATGATAGCCATTTCTGCGTAACACCTTCCGAACTGTCTCAGTACATACCTTTTTACCAGTAGAAACTTCTAGGGTAGACAGCAACTTTGGAGCACTAATTCTGGGGTTTTGAATTTCACTTGTCTCACAATGGTTCTCTCCTCCTTTTCACTTCACTTCTTTTGTTTAGGTTTTCTCGGAACATTCTCTACTGAACCTTTATTCTTGAATTTATTTAGTATATACTGTACTGTTGCATGACATTTGCCTATCAGTCGCCCTATTTTTCTCAAAGTATATCCGTTAAGTGCAAGATTTACAATTATATCCTTGAGATCGGAACTGAGTTCTTCACATTTACCCATTTTGGAGTCGACTGACTGCCAGTGTACACAACCAACACAGTAGGCAGATGTAAACAAATGCACAACTTAGAGTATTCATGTTGCATAATGTTTAAGCAAGTTAGACAAGCAAATACACTGCAGTGTTTTTGTTTGTTTATGAATAGCAAATTGGCTTGTATTTGAGTGTAATAAAGATTATTTATTTTGATAAAATTATGTTTATCTTATAATTAAGTTTTGAACTACATATTTAGATATAACTTAGTGTTTCCTTCAAACCACAATAAATATTTTTTCTTTACTTTTAAAAACTTCCTGAAAATTGGATTTTTATTAATAAAAATACCTATGTATAAATACCAAATTGACATACTGTATATTAACCTTATAAAACCTTCCGCAGTCTTAAGTCATCTCGCTGCCTAAGCATAAACATTACATCTGGAATATAACAGGTGACGTCATGCTATAGAGCCAGTATTTTTAATAATGTGACGCCAGTATTTAGGTAACCAAATTTCCAGCCAAAGTTATAACTCGCCCAGAAGAAAGTAAACACAATATCACCCTCCATTTGTCAATGTTGAGTAGAAACATGACAGATATCACTGACGTATCAGATGATGTCAGTCTGTAATGTAGCCAGTGTAGGCTTATCTCGTAACGCGATCTAAAATTTTTACTTTGAATCTTTTAGACTTAGCGATGAAATAAAAGTAGCTTATTGCTTAATTATCATAAGTAATGCCACGAGTGATTTCCAATTTATCTAGAGAATTTGTAAATCAAGAGTGGTATTTGTTAGGATTATTTAACGAATAAAATTAAGCTTTTTACTCACAAATCATTGTTTAACTATAGTTATTTTAAAATATTTATATATTTAATTTAAACGGCGATGTTTGAAAACAAATCAGAAATATGAGGTTATGTTCATTCACTGCACCTAGATCATATTATTTATTGCCAAAGAAGATCGCAATATTGTAAGAGTGCACCCAAGTGGAGAAATAATTAAACACATCAAACTATATATCATAATCAACATTACGGGTTATTCATTTATTTTTTTAGTAAACAGCTCAGTAAAATCAAGGAATCTTTTCATTATTTGCTATATTCAATGTATTTGTTGGAGAAAAATAATGCTTTGACCTGTTCAGAACATTAAAAAGGAGGAGCTTTCTTTATCACAAAAGCAGGAGCTGATAAAGAGAAATCGATAAAGAGCGAGGTGAAACACGACTGTGATTGGTTGTGAATCAAAAATCATTGTAACGTGATTGGTCATTGACTCCCATTTGGGGCATGAGTTAAATAGTCATATTTAATTGCTTGTGAGTAATATTCAATTGCACTATTGTACTGAAAGCGTGGATAGTTACAATTTTCATATATCAACCTTTATTTTTGTGAAATACTTTGGAAAATATAATAATAATAATAATAATAATAATAATAATAGCTTTATTTACCTGGCAGAGTTAAGGCCTTAAGACCTTGTCTGCCACTCAATCAGGTTTTAAAAAATACAAAAAAAGTCCTACATCTAAATTACAATAAACATAAACTATTACATGTTATATATACAATACAGTTAATATTTATAATGTATTTTGATTTACTCTAGATTTAACGAATTAAATGTATAATATGTAGGCCTACAAGATATATAAAAACGAGAAAAATATTAATGGCATAGTATAAATTTAAGTAAATAGGGAAAAATTAATTATGAGACAACAGGTAACTGTATAAGCGTGACTTAAAAGTGCCAAGTGTGCGGCAACCCCTGATATCTTGAGGAAGGAAATTCAGGAGCGGGCAGAGACTACTGTGAAGAAAGTAGAATAAGAGGAAGTGCTATGAAGAGGAATTGTTAGCAGATTTATCTTGTGACTTGAAATCCTATAACACAATGTAGCTACTTATTTTAATTAAAATAATGACGATTATCTAAAATGAGCACATTTATTTTCTTCCCCATAAACATAGCAAAGCTTGTTTCTTTATATTTGTTTTTTTTTAATTCAATGTCTCCTTTTAGTAATATTAATCGTCAACGAGTAAAACCCCGCCAACGAGGACCATGTTTTGGAAAGCTAGTTAATGTCTGTAACAAGACTAGTTCAAGGGAGAGTGATAAAGAAATAACTAAAACTCCATTGCGGAACAGGGCTAGAAGGTCCGTGGCCTAACTTCCGACTGCTAGCCTCACTTCTAATTGTGTTAATCACAGAGGTAGACGATTATCGAGCCAGTTTAAGGGTGACATTTGTCAGCAGTCGGACCTCAGACATTATAGCTGGTTTTCTCAACCTGAAGCCGCTACTATAAGTTACTATAATTCCTCACGATGCTGGATGAGCACCGTCCCATTCTGGCCGAAATTTCATGAGAAAATGTCTTGCCCCACGAGAAAAGTCTTTCCATGAGAAAATGTTCCGAAGCTCTACTCCAAGGCACATATCTTAAACCGCTCGGCTAGGGTGCGGGATAAAAGAGTAACACCTCTTTAAAAATCCTAGTTTTAGCTGGCTCAGTCTGATAGTACCCTGTGAGGGCATCTAGACAGGGTTACGGTAAAACATCAAAGGCAGATATGGCGGAATAGGGAATATATGGTAAGGCATAGACGGTGGAAGAAGCAACCCATCTACACTCTAATTCAACCCAGGAAGTTACTATAGACCTTACGGCTAAGTCAGTGCCCCCCTACGTACAGGGGGTAGATGTACCAAACTCATAATAACGGCATTTGTTTGTTTAGGGAGCGGAGGAGGGGCAAGGTTAGCAGTACGTTTCCCAAATCTATGTACTATACATTTAAAAAACATAGTTTTCATTTTACGGCATGCAGATTGGTTTTATAGTAAATATGAGAGTCGACACTTTCACCAGGATAGTACAGGTCCGCCTACAACTTACAACTCTGTACCTGCTGTGTTGCATACTTCAGTTTTATATATGGGTTTCTCGCAAGAAAATACTGTTAAAATGGCAACCCAGTTCCCTATCCAAACATACAGCAACTTCCTGGATTGACTGAATAGAGCAAAGAGAGGATCACGCCTTGTGATCGAAGGAAGATCTTCAAGGCTAAGGGAGCACAACCCAACAGAAAAACAGCCAGGTACTGAAGCATAGGCATTGCCACCACTAGATTAAACCAAGCTATAGACCGATAAAGCGGATTAGGAAATCCTGCCGATAACCTACATCGCGATAAATTCTTATACTCGAAAAGTACACAAAGCTTACACAAAGAATCGATAGCATTATGACGAAACAGAAAAAAAAAAAAAAAAAAAAGCTTCTATAGGGCTAGTGGGAATTTGTCTCTGTTATTCACTAGATAATCCCTTTCCTTCAATCTGCCTTTCTTATTTCCAAACAACAGATACCTATTATTCGCATCTGGATCCTTTAAATGTGAAGTCTATTTCATACATTTTAGCCAATAGATGGCGTATAGTTTCTTAAAAAATACAAAAATTATTTTAAAAATGGAAATAAATCAATTTTGGATACAAAAAAGTATAACCGATCGAAAAAAAGTAATATGCTTATTATATACTAAAAGAACGTCAAATATACTCTTAGCAAAAAATTATCGATGAACACAAGTAACGTACTCACGCACACACACTCTCTCCCTCTTTCTCTCCTGGCGCGATAGGCCATTAGCCTACCAGCCGGCTCTGTCCTCACATCCACATGTGTCAATCACAGAGGTAGACGATCATCAAGCCAGTGTAGGGGTGACATGCGGTCAGCATGTCGAGTCCCCCAGACGTTATAGCTGGGTTTCACAACCTGGAGCCGCTACTTATTGTAGTTACCCAAATGCCTCACGATGCTGGGTGGGCACCGGTCCCATACTGGCCGAAATACCATGAGAAAATTTCTTTCTGTGGAGACTCGAACTAGCGCAAGTCCCGTAGGTTTGCGTCGAGGTATCCTGCCTTAACCACTCCGCTACGGCGCGGGACAGCGTATAGGCTACTATACTATAATGGATGTGTTTATTTATTGGTTAAAATTAATTTGTATAAATATATTTAGCAACTATTTGGCCCTGTCAAAAATGTCCAGAATTGGTGGTATAATAATAATAATAATAATAATAATAATAATAATAATAATAATAATAATAATAATGATAATAATAATATTAATTAACGATAATTGATTTCCATTAACGCAGTTTAACCTTACACATTATTAGGTACTTTTACATACCACATGCCACCCTGGTCTTATAGTGACACTATCTGTCGGGAGAGGGATTTTAACCAAGGATCACATACATATTTTTTACCACAAAAGGGCATGGAGGGCCTCCCAAATGAGTGATCAGCTCAATGTCAGGGCCTCCTCCGGGATAACGCAGCACACCATTCACACACACATTCATATTAAACATGGCGAATATGATGATGATTAGGATGGCTAGATGATATTCTGGTATCGTTTGGGTCAATTTCCTGACATTTGTCTTCCTTCTTCATCTTCTTAATAGGGCGCTACAGCTTCAATTGGAGAATGCTTTGGCCTTCTCAACGAGTTTTTTTTTTTTCTCCATACTTTTCTATTCTGGACACATTTGTTCCAATTTGTCTTCCATATTATGAAAAACCCCGAGTCAAATCATCACTTAGGAAACTAGACCCTACCGGGGACCGAACCCGAGCCCGCTATGGACGAGACAGTTAAGCTAGTCCGACACCATAGCGTGTACTTAATTAACAATAATAATAATAATAATAATAATAATAATAATAATAATAATAATAATAAATAATAATAATTATTATTATTATAAAAATAATTATTATTATTACTATTATTAATAGTAACAATGAACTGCATGGTCTTTATAGGAAGCCAGATATAATAAGAACAGTTAAGTCTCGTAGACTGCGATGGGCAGGACATGTTGCACGTATGGGGAATGAAAGACTTGCATGGAAGCTTCTTGTAGGAAAGCCAAAGGGAAAACGCCCAGTTGGTAGACCAAGAATGAGGTGGGAGAACAACATTAACTATGATTTGAGGGAAATAGATTATACAGGGAATGATTGGAAAACATTAGCTCAGGATAGGGATGTATGGAGAGCTTATGTCCGCGCGGCCATGAACCTACGGGTTCGATAGTGCCAGTGAGTAAGTAAGTAAGTAAGTAAGTATTATTAATAGTATTGAAAATAATATCCCTGTCGGATTTGGATATTTTAAAATTATATAATTTACTATCGATTCAAACACTTGGTACTTAATTCTAGAACATACATGATATCAATTCAGCGCAGCGATGTGAGAACGCCCGTTTTATATACAGTACTAGGTAATGCACTTATGACAAAAAATGTTGTAATATGAACTTGAAAACTCACGTTCAGCTAGGTCGTGGTCGCAGAGATACGGAGTACTACCATGTTCATGGTTCCTACTTCGGCGGAAACTAGCACAGAACCACGATGAAAATATGAATTACTTTTCACTACCATGTCTTCAACAATGGACAAAATCGGAAATGTGAATATTTTTATTAGACTGAATGAGAGAAGTAATCTACATTTCCTGAATTAGAAAAATAGATTATATAATATGAAGGAAAATACGCTATGTTATCATTATATAAACCACGTGTATTTCATGGGGACAAAAACAGATATTATACGACTTGGAATGGAAAATTCTATTAACCTATCATCTGAAAGATGAAGTTAACGAACAGAAATGTTTTATTATTATTATTATTATTATTATTATTATTATTGTTATTATTATTATTATCATTATTATTATTATTATTATTATTATTATTATTATTATTATTATTATTATTATTATTATTATTATTATTATTATTATTATTTTGCCTTGACAGTCAATACAAGCAATGGACTGAAAATTCGATATTACGTTTAATTTAATCAATAGCAATTTTTTTATTTCTTTACCTTGGTTTAACCTCTCCCTTTGTAAGTACACTTACATGCGCCACGTCATCCGGATCTTACGGGAACACATCGGGAGAGGATTTTTAAACTCCAGATTACACATACTTTTTTTATCACACAAAGAGATGGAGGACCTCTCTGGATGAGTGGTAAGTTCAATACAGGACCACCTTCGAAACAACATGGACATTTAAGACGCATAATTCGCTCATAGATTCATACTACCAATGCGAATATAATATGGATGAGTGTAGTGATCAGATGGTGTTCGGGGACTATTTGGACGTTTAACGTTTCCTAATATTTGTCTTATAGATGAGAAAAAATTCAGAAAAAAAAAAACATCACCAGGAAACTTGTCCCGACCGGGGATCGAACCCGGGTCCGCTGAGTCTGAGCCATCCCAACCTTTTTCGACTCGCGAACCCCTTCCACAATGATGTGATATGGGTGAATGACATATATATATATATATATATAACTTAAAGTTGCTCTAGTTACGGCTTAAAAGTTACATAACATAGATACAAGTTTTCAATGTATTTACTCACCTCTTCTTTGGAATTCAGTGAGAAGGTTGCGCCTGCTTTCCATGGCACAGAGCTTTGAAATCAGGAATCGCAGAAGTTAAATAAAATTTCAAATCACTTTCAGCACAAAGTCTGCTTCTAATTTTATTTTTTAAACAGGTATATGAAGAAAACGACTTTCGCGGTACTGTTGTTAGTATTGTTAGAACACAAAGAAGCTGGCAGACTAAATTCCCATTGTAGCGAAATCAAATGCATTCCTAACGTTGTTACATAACTGTAAATCAGGTATTCGCGGTAACAGTATATTACGATGCGAGGTTGGGAAGTCGCTCGGTTTTAAACATTTTCCTCGATTTTGTAAACCACTTCACAAACGTGCGTTGTACATTATTTTTTGCGCTATGGTGTTTTCAAAATAATAAATAATAGTAACATAATACTTTTGTTGGAAATATTTCCGTTCATTATAAACAATTGACTAATGTTAACAGTGTGGGCAATGATTATTAGTTGAAACTACAGGAGTGATACAATGGCAGCAAGTATGTATGTTTTATATTGTTTCAAATATAGTTCAGTTCATTTAAAAGGCAATTATTTATTTCGTATAATGTATATTAACACTACCTTTTGGATATTTTTATATACATTGTATGTAGTAATCGTAGAGGACAGTGGTTTTACTTCCCGCACGCGTTTTGTAATATGTAATATTACAGTATAATTATTTTATTATAGTATAGTTATTTAGGTTGGGAACCCCAAAAAGTAGGAAGTTGAACTTTCAATCATGGTCGCCATTGCTGTAAGTACGACAAAACACACTATCGTGCAAAAATATGAATTTATTGTGGAAATAATGTGAAAAATTCCCGATGTTACACATATCTAACAATGGGGATTATAGGGTTAATACAATTTTAAATAATAATAATAATTATTATTATTATTATTAATTAAATAAAAATAAAACTTAGATTTATTTTTTAAATTAATAAATATGGATTTTCATCAAGTAAACACCAACTCAATTAATTAAATAATAATAATATAATATAATATAATATAATATAATATAATGTAATATAATATAATATAATATAATAATAATAATAATAATAATAATAATAATAATTATTATTATTATTATTATTATTATTATTATTATTATTAGTAGTAGTAGTAGTAGTAGTAGTAGTAGTAGTATTAGTATGACTGCCGCAGAAATGAAGGAAAAAATAATAGGCCTATCCTCGAATCCCGCCATTTCGGAAAAATTTTGGCGAATCCCTTGAAATGTTTTGCGAACCCCCTGGGGGTTCGCGAACCATAAATTGGGAAACGATGCACTAAATCACAGTGGTGGACCATCATTTCTTAATTAATAAAAAAATTAAAATCATTGAAGGCGGCTCCATTTCGCAAACGGTTAGACGTTCACTTATTACCCCTTAGGTCATTGCATGTGGGTTTCGTGGTGGACGAAACAGAGTCTGGGAAGGTTTTTTTTCGGGTTTCTTCCGTTTTTTTCCCTGCCACAAATTTCATTCCACCATTTGTCCACACTCATTTAATTAATTTCGTTTCATTTTATCTGTCACTGTGATGGTCCGTTAGGCATGGTCGGCTGACATCCTTGTTATTCACAGATCTTCAAGGTGATCACCAACCTTCATCGCATCTCATCCCTCGACCCGGCCCTAAGTCGGAAACGAGTTGAGGAGATTTATTTTTAATCATTGAACATTGAACTTGAACTTCGTATTATAAATAAAGAAAAAAGGTAGAAATACCCAGAGTAAAACAGTGAACCATGTCCACTTTCGGTACATTTAAATAGGCCTCTCTCTCTCTCTCTCTCTCTCTCTCTCTCTCTCTCTCTCTCTATATATATATATATATATATATATATATATACACATATATAGATATGCTTTATGATAATTTATAGTCCGTTATTTTTTAAGGAAGGAAAGATCCCACCACTATTTTCAAACCGTACAATCGGCGGAGTTTGTGATACGAACGTTTCACGACTAATTACATTGTTAGATTCAAATAATACACTCGTAGAAACAAACAAACGAACAATATGCAGAAGTAGATGAATGAGAGATACAAGAAATGACAGAAATACTAAAGAAATGTAAAAATAATAAAGCATGCGGGATAGACAATATAAACATAGAATTGATAAAAAATGCCCCAAAGAATTTTCAAGAAAGATTACTAAAATTCTATAACAAGTGTTGGAAACAAAATACAGTACCAGAAGAATGGAAAATTGGAAAAATAATCTCAATATTTAAAAAAGGCGATACAACAAAGCCAAAAAACTATAGAGGCATAAACTTACTATGTGCAGCATACAAAATATATGCAAAAATGATTAACCAAAGATTAACAACTATAGTAGACGCAATAATATCAGAAGAGCTGACAGGTGTTAAGAAAGGAAGAAGCTGCACAGACAACGCATTCACTTTAAAACAAAATAATAGAGAAGCGAAGAGAATTCAACTTAAAGGCGCACATCCTCTTTATAGATTATAAGAAGGCCTTTGATAAAGTGTCTAGACCAAAATTATGGAACATATTAAGTGAAAAAGGAATTCCACTACACTTGACAGCAGTAATTAAGAAAATGTATGAGAAAACAAAAATAAAATAAATCAAAGGGAACCAATACATATAACAGGAGAAGTTAGACAAGGTTGTCCACTATCAACCACTCTTTTTAACATTTATTTCGACGATATGATAAGATCATGGAAGCAAATAACGACTGGGGGAATTGCCTTAGGAAATATAGTAATAAAAACAGTAGCATTTGCAGATGACCAGATTTTAATAGCAAAAACAGAGGACGAACTACAAAGAATGCTATAGGCCTATAAACTAAATGAAATATCAAAAAAATACAACATGGAAATATCGTCACAAAAAAAAGCAATGGCCTTCAAGGGCGCTCATCCAGTTCGGACAAAGATAATATTAGAAAATAAACCAATAGAAGAAGTGGTAATATATTACTTCCTAGGTTGCGAAATATCACACAGCGGAAACAGGTGTAAATGACAAACTAAATAAGTTTAAGTATATAACAGGAACACTTAAAATAACTTTGAAAAATAAAGCCAGGAAAGACTCTTTAATGAAATTATACAAGACAATGGCAGTGCCTATTATTACTTATGGATCCGAAACTTGTACAGTGACAACACAACAATCAGCCAGAATACAAGCTGCTGAAATGAGATGCCTCAGACCAATAGCAGGATATCAAAGAACAGACAAAAAATATAACACAGAAATAAGACAACAACTAAAAGTAGAGGAATTAAACACAACAATAGAAAAATACAGAACAAACTGGAAATAACACTTGGCAAGGATGACTGAGAATAGAATGCCAAAAGCAGCATACAGCTATTCACCACGAGGAAGAATAAGTTTGGGAAGACCAAAGAAAAGATGGAAAGAGCAGCAATTTGGAGCCGGAACAGGCTAGTAAATAAGCCTAAACCGTGAAGAAGAAGAAGAAGATCATATACGTTTAAAGTTATAATATCTATGCACAATATGTACTGTATATATATATTATAATTAAATTTTTGACATTGAGCAATGCAAGCTTAATATGACATGAAAGGAAAAATAAATACCTGGACGGGATTCGAACCCGGAACTCTGGGTCTGTACCCCAGCGTGTTATCTATTACACCACCAGGCGAATCCAATTCAAACACAACCCCAGCGTGTTATCCATTACACCACCAGGCGAATCCAATTCAAATACTGTTTTTTTTGTGTTATCCATTACACCACCAGGCGAATCCAATTCAAACACAAAAAATAAGTGTTTGACTTTTAAAAAAAATATTATTCACTGAGAGTAATTAATATTATAATTAGAAAAAAAACGTTATCTCAGTCAAAACATAAATTTATTGTGTCGACGTTTCAATATCCTGTTGTGAGATTACTTTCAAGACATAGTTGTTTATAAATTTATTGTACATAGTTACCATCACCAAGACAATTTTTTTATATGAATATATGTATACAAATTTAAATGTAAATTTTAAATTTCAATTTATAATTAAAAATATTTAGCAAGGAATCATATGTTCCACACCATTCATTTAAATCTTTTTGTTTATTGAAACGTCGACACAATAAATTTATGTTTTGACTGAGATAACGTTTATTTTGTTTTGTAATTATAATAAGTGTTTGAATTGGATTGGCCTGGTGGTGTAATGGATAACACGCTGGGGTACCGACCCAGAGTTCCGGGTTCGAATCCCGTCCAGGAATTTATTTTACTTATGTCATATATATATACATAAATAAATAAATAAATATATATATATATATATATTATATATATATATATCGTTGAAGATTAGTACTTTTTTTTAATCTTTAATGAGAACAACCACAATAGTTACTTTTTTCGGAATTCATTAAAAGATTTTAAACAAGTTGAGACAGTATTTTATAAGTTTTTTTAAATGATTTTATATAAGAATTCTTGGATATTCAGCCAAAAAAAAATGCAAATCCTCCTCCGCTATATTCAATACGGATACTAGCTAATACCTGGCGTGCGCTGCTAGGCCAAAATAAATGAAAATTAATGTGTTTTTATGTTTAGTTGATTAAGTAGGAGGAAAAATAATTATAAATTTATAGGCCTATCGTAATTATTTTTAGATACCTCGTGCCGATTACCCGGCGTTGCCCGGGAATCTTACGTATCCCGATCTTCTTGGCATAAAATGAGCTGAAAGAAGAAAATGAATATGCTTTTATGTTTAAGTAAAAGGAAAAAAAAATATATCGTAATTATTTTTAGATACCCCTTGCTGATTATCCGGCGTTGCCCGGGAAACTACTTACCCCGATATTCTTGGCATAAATGAGCTGAAAAACCAAAATTAATGCGTTTTTATGTTTAGTTGGATAAGTGAAAGGAAACATTTATATCGTAATTATTTTTAGATACCACGTGCTGATTGCCTGGCGCGGAGTAGCCCGGGAATCTATTTATCCCGAACTTCTTGGCATAAATGAAAAACAAAAATGGTTATATATTGGGAGTTATCCGTAAAAGATAAACATATGCTGTCTCGGATTTTTTGAGATATTCAATTCTGCGTATATTAATTTCGTGTATTTGTTATGGTTTAGGCAGTGTAAGCAATTTAAGCGTCCAAAAGCTACTTTTTACGTTTTTCACTACAAAGGGCAATTTTTTAGGATGAAGGGGTTGAGTATTACAACTTTCTTATAGCCTATAACCTTCCCGGGAAACTCCCTTATATTTTGCAAAAAGCCCCATCACAATTGGATTGAAAGTTATGTCAGCGCATAAAATATGAAGAAACAAACAAATATTCATTCTTATATATATATATATATATATATATATATATATATATATATATTATTATTATTATTATTATTATCGTATCATTATTGTTATTACCCTATAAAATGTTGTTTGTACATGACATTTACATTGCTACATTTATTGTATCTTTAACTGTTTATAATTAGTATATTGTATATCTATATTTGTCGAATATTTATTTGTATTTGTGCTGGTTGAGTGGAAGAGAGGGCCTTATGGCCTTAACTCTGCCAGAATAAATAAAGTATTATAAAGTATTAAAGTATATATAATCGTATTATTTTAAGAAGATGCCCCGTGCTTATTGCCCGGTATTGCCCTGGAATCTACTTATCCCGATCTTCTAGGCATAAATGAGCTAAAAGACAAAATTCGTTATTGTGAGTTATCCGTAAAAGAATACCCTACTTGCACTGCTACGCTAGCCCGGGAATCTATTTATCTCGATCTTAATGGTATCAATGAAAGACAAAAATGGTAATTGTGAGTTATCCATAAAAGATAAACTATGCTGTCGCGGACTTTTTTGTAGTTTTTTTTTTTCTTCGAGATATGCAATTCTGTGTACATTAATTTTGTGTATATGGTATGATTTAGGCAGCATAAGCCATTTAAGCGTAAAAAAGCTACCTTCTTCTCGTTTTTCACTACAAAGGGTGATTTTTAAGGGTGAAGGGGTTGAGTATTATAACTATAGACCGCATGTTAGGGAAAATGCCTACAATTATTTATTATAGATATTGTAAAAGTGACTTCATAGAAGTTCATACCGACGACCCTAGAGTTGTTTTCCATGAAGTTAATTTTGCCTATAAATGCCTATTTCAGCTTACAATGCCTATAAATGCCTATTTGCCATTTTTATCGAAATTAACCTAGTATTTCAATGAAATTAATTGAAATGGACAAACTTCATGACACATATCTATTATTTTTTTGTTGATAATACTGAATTCAGTCTGTAGTCCTCGTTCACAGACAGGTGTTTCAAAGACGAAGTTGTGCGGTTTTTATATATATTTTTTGCCTTTAGAACAGTTGTTTCACGATGTCTAAAGAACGGACAACAGTAAAAGACAAACTGACCAATTTCGTGAAAGAATTTGGTGCGGAAATATTCTCAAGTGACATTGTTTTGCAAAGTGTATAAACTTTCAGTGAATTGCGCGAAGAAGTGCCATGTTTCGCAGCACGTACACACTTCAAAACATAAGTATGCTCTTTGTAAAAAGGCAAAACAAGTTCCAAAATAATCTGATATCTTCGTATGCTATTGAGAGCATACGTTTATATTATTTACGTTAGGCTGTAAAATTTTATGTTGTAGTCCATTTTTTGTAAGAGCCTATTTTGATTTGTTGAGTGCCTATATTAATGATTTTAGTGCCTTTTTGCCTGCCTATTTTGAACTTTTTAAGTGCCTAACATCCGGCCTCTAATTATAGCTCTGTTATAGCCTATAACCGTACCGGGAAACTCCTGAACATAAAAAAAAATCACAATCGATGAACGGTATGGCAGCGCATAAAATACGAACAAACAAACATTCATTTTTTATACTATGTATATTGGATTAAATCCAGATACCAATTCTGATTCACCTTCATCAAAATCAAAAGGTGTTCGATTTGTAACCTACTGTGACTGATAGCGCAACGGAAATGTTCATGTATTTTATTAGTACAACATATCCTACACTAAGGAAATGTAAAATCGTAGAAGCGAATTAAAAAATTACAACTGTAGGCTCTATACTGTCAATAATGAGTAGTTTTGAAGCACTACATAAGTTGTTTTTAAATAATTGAAAGTTGAATCTTATCATTGATCATCTGGAATGTTCAACAGAGATAATTACAGTAATTCGAGCGACCAGAATTATCAAATGTTTCACTCCCCTCAATATATGCAGTATTTTAACTCTCCCATAAGAAAGATGCTGGGGGAACGCTTTAGGCGCAGTTGGTAAGGCACAAGCCGGAAGTTCACGAGTTCGAATTCCAATGTGTTCAAGCGTTCTGGCCTTTAACTGTAATGAGTACCAGATGTATGGCTTGAGGAAAAGGTGACCTTCACTCAGGGCTGACAACCTAACTGACATCTCGCGTCTTCTGTTTAAGAAGTCTTAACTTCCTACTACCTCAGATACTGCTTAGGCTTGTAGTTTGGGATCACTTTTTTTATCAGAAAGATGCAAGGGAATTGTATAAGTGTTAAAACTTTTCATAAAACGGACATTAGTGGCAGTGAACAGTGTAGCGAAGTTACCAAATTTCTATATAAACATCTAATGTGATGATTATAAAATACAGAATTAAATTTATATATATATATATATATATATTGCATATTTTTTTAAATCTAAAAAGTCTCTACATGCCGTTGGCATAACACTGCATAGCGTACAGTTTTAAAATAAAGTATATTCTGTTATAAAGTGTCTAGAGATCGATGAATCGAATCACACGTTACAATTATTTACGATAACAAATAATTACTTTGTATACTGAAATTAGCTTATTTGTCTATTTCAATTATTTACGAGAGAAAATTAATCGATGTTTAATCAAGTTGGATCTATAGGATATGTTTTAATAAAACACAGAATATTAGTGAGTAGTTAAACTTATTTTTAGAGAAATATTAATGGTAGTTTATGTATTAGTATAATATTATGTTCTGTATAATTCATATAAGTAAACAAATGTGACATAAGTAGGTCTGATCAATTCATCATTTTTGACAGAATGGTAATTAAAATGCCACTGTTTAGTTTTATTTGTATTTTGTGATGAATTGCAGCAATACTTCAACATAACCGCATTTATCATCGCAAAAACTACATATTATAAAAATATTAATTTAAATAAACATTTTAAAATAAATAATAAACTTCTTCTTCTTCTTCTTCCGAATGCAGTATTGGGTGATGGTGCCCGTTCTGCGACTACAAAAACTGATCTTTCCATCGGTTGAAGGGTCTTCCGAGGTCTCTTTTGCCTTTAGGGTTGAGGTGGTAAATCATCTTTGGTAAACGGGAATTTGACATTCTCTGGACGTGTTGGAACCATTTAATCTGATAATTTTGTATATGTTCAACCATTTCCCTACTATTCCACTGCATCCTTATCTCATTGCCGGTCCCAAGCCCGGATGAGAAAGGAGGAGGGGGAGGAGTAACACCTCGTAAAAAAACCTTGGTTCAGCTGGCCCGGCTGATAGTACCATGTGAGGGCCCCTTACCAGGGAACGGTGAAGACCTCAACGGCAATGAAGGCGGAGAGGGATACCCTTAATACGGCAGATTTGGCGGAAGAGGCACTCTACCCTCACTCAGGGAAAGAGAGAGGAACCGCTGCCTTGCGGAGAAGGAGAAACTTCAAAGGCTAAGGGAACATCCCCTACAGAAAAGCATGCCTGTCCAAGAGGCATTGAGGTGGCAACCCCACCACTGGACTTACCCAACTATTGGCTGGTAACCTATAATGGGGAAAACTTTAAATACTCGAAAGACTACAAGAAATAAATAATAAACTGTTGGATAAAATATTATTTGCCGATGATAAAGTAGTGATTTCCAGTTCAGAAGATGCTATTTTTAATTTGGAAAAAATAAGTGCCAATTACAATTTAAAAAATTCAAAGAATGAAAGTAAAATTTTAGCATTTAAACGACATGATACCTTAAGAGCAAAAATAGTAATTGATAATAACATTTTAGAGCAAGTGAACAGTTTTAAATATCTAGGTTTCAATTTATCATATGTTAAAATTGAAGATATTAATGACAAAATATATAAATTTAATCTAATGTGTGGCACTAACAAAAGAACCCTTAAAAACAGAAGAAAATAAACAAAAATGAAATTTATAAAGTAATGGCTGTTCCTGTATTGATGTGTGTATCAGAATGTTGGACGATCACTAAAAGACAAGAACAAAGATTGGAAGCAGCTGGGATGAGATTTTTAAGAAATATAGCAGGATATACTCTGCTGGATAAGAAAAGAAATGAAGATATAAGATAGGAACTAAATATTTTCAAACTTACAGACCAAATAATTAAATACAGGAACGCATGGAAAGTACATGTTGATAGAATGCCAGAAGAAAGATTTCCAAAATGATTGCTATATTATAAACCGCACAGAAGGAGAAATGTTCGGCGCCCACAAAGAAGATGGTCTGAACAATTTTAACAATTCTAGCTTTCATGAAACTGGAACTAGCCAACAGGCTTAATCCCTGAATGATGATGATTTAATGTTATTTAATTAAACATAACTGACATCTCGCGTCTTTCGTCTAGAAAGAAATTAAATGTAAGAAATAAATGTAATAGCATTAGAAAAAAGGATTAATCATTATAGAGATCAACGGATTGTACACCTAAAAAGAATTAGCTACAGTCATATTCCCAGAAGAATTTTTGATTATGAACATGAAGGAAGGAGTGATTTGGGAAGACCACGAAAACATTGTTGGAGAATATGTGAAGCCGAAACAGGCTTAAGAGCTTAATTCCTAATGGAAGAAGAAGAATATTTAATTTGTCCATCCAATTACGCATCTATTATAGCTTATGATCGCGCGGTCATGAACCTCCAGGGTTCAATAGTGCTAGTGATTTTGTTATTGTATTTTAAAATATATAAATACTGCATTTTTTCTTTGTCATACTTACTTACTTACTCACTGGCACTATCGAACCCGTAGGTTCATGACCGCGCGGACATAAGCTCTCCATAAATCCTTATTCTGAGCTAATGCTTTCCAATCATTCCCCGTATAATCTACTTCCCTCAAATCATAGTTAATATTGTTCTCCCACCTCATTCTTGGTCTACCAACTGGGTGTTTTCCCTCTGGCTTTCCTACAAGAAGCCTCCATGCACGTCTTTCATTCTCCATACGTGCAACATGTCCTGCCCATCGCGCTCTACGAGACTTAACTGTTATTATTATATCTGGCTTCCTATAAAGACCATGTAGTTCATTGTTATGTAGTCTTCTCCATTCACCTATCTGTTCATCTCTCTTTGGTCCAAATGTTTCCTAAGAACTTTATTCTCAAAAACTCTTAATCTCATTTCCTCCCTTAAAGTAAGAGTCCATGTTTCGCATCCATATAATATAATTGGTAGAATAATAGTTTTATATATTATCAGTTTAGCGTTTTTTGAAAGGAGTTGGGACATAAAAAGTCTTTGCAATGCATAATAGCACGCATTTCCAGAATTGAGCCTATGTTTAATTTCTTTGTGCATCTCATTCCTATTTTTGATTATTGTTCCTAGGTATTTTTCTTTGTCATAAAAATTATTTATTTACTTCAAGTGAACACATTTGTTTTTCATTATAAGACTCACCAAAGCCAATCATCTATTTTTATATGCGTAATATTTTGATATAGACCTAATTACAATTATAATTTTACCGAACGAGTTGGCTCAAGCGGCAACGTTCAAGATTTATATTCGGAAGATCCCGCGTTCAATCCTAGGTGCCGACCAACTTGACTGTGGTTTTCTCCTGATTTTCCTCAGTCTTGAAAGCTGGGTTATAATTTCATTAGATGGACCTATCTTATCATCTTCACCATTTCATAGATTTTAAAGGGTCATTAATAAGTATTATTAACAACATAAATTTTCATGTAAACAAAGCAAATATTTTTGTACTAAGATAAAAATAATAAAAAGTTTCAATAAACTAACTCACTGGCACTATCGAACCCGAAGATTCATGGCCGCGCGGACATAAGCTCTCCATACATCCCTATCCTGAGCTAATGTTTCCCAAAACATTCCCTGTATAATCTACTTCCCTGAAATCATAGTTAATGTCATTCTCCCAACTGGGCGTTATCCCTCTGGTTTTCCTACAAGAATAAAAAAAACTCCTGGCGCGACAGGGCTAGAAGGCCCTTAGCCTACCAGCCGGCTACTAGCCTCACATCCACATGTGTCAATCACAGAGGTAGATGATCAACAGCCAGTGTAGGGGTGACATGTGGTCAGCATGTCGAGTCCCCCAGCCGTTATAACTGGTTTTCTCAACCTGGAGCCGCTACATATTGTAGATACCCAAATGCATCATGATGCTGGGTGGGCACCGGTCCCATACTGGTTCCTACAAGAATAGTGACCTAAAATGTGGATGCGTGATTTATGCAAACAACGTTTCAGGGACCGATAGTATGCCTATATTGGTAATTTTTCCTTTGAAGGCGTGTCGATTTTGTTGCGGTATAAGCCAAATAAAATGATTTTATTCTATGCTCGATACTCACTGTCAGTCGCATCCCTCAACCATCCAAGGCCAGGTTTACCTTCAGGCATAGAACATTTCTAAAATTCCTTACCTATTGAGTCAGACTATTTAAAACTATTCTATTCCTGGAAGAAATGATTGTACAGAGAGAATGCCGGTATTATTAGCACAAAAGATGATTGACAAACTTCGTACGGATGTTAGGTTAAGGAACCCCCCTTTCATTCTAGCAAGTAGGTCTGATACAGCTTTCTATAACACAATAAAACAAGCATTAGCGCTTAGTACTAGGTTCCGATCAAATTCCGATCCTTATGTGGTCGGTAAATAGGGTCTACGATTTATGTAAATTGGGTCCTGGGTCCTGATAGCATTGACTAATTTTCTTACCTGTGTTGGTTATTAATTTAGTACAGCACTATTAATACGTTAGAAACAAAAACGCATTATATTTTAAAAAAAAGTTATCATCAACGTCCATTCAAAACTGAAAATATATTAAACTGTTATTCTCCAAGTTACATTATATGGATGAGAAACAATGGACTCTTACTTTAAGGCAAGGAGATTGCGAGTATTTGAGAATAAAGTTCTTCTTCTTCTTCTTCTTCTTCTTCTTCCGAATGCAGTATTGGGTGATGATGCCCGTTCTGCGACTACAAAAACTGATCTTTCCATCGGTTGAAGGGTCCTCCGAGGTCTCTTTTGCCGTTAGGGTTGAGGTGGTAAATCATCTTTGGTAAACGGGAATTTGACATTCTCTGGACGTGTTCTTATGAAAATAATTGTCGGCCGCGGTGGACTAGTGGTTATGCTCCTTGCCTCTGGTCCCAAGGGTCGCGGGTTCAAACCCGGCCGGGGTCGATGGGTTTTTTAGGACGGAAAATTCCAAAGAGCTAGTCCTCCGGGAGGAACTTTAAGCCGTGGGTCCCGAGTCTGAAGATTTTCAGGCTCGTAAAAAATCCTTAAGCCTGAATGAAAAGGCCTCTAAGCAAAATTTACCGAATATTCCCGTCCTAGTACTACCTTGGTTTCCTAGATGTCAGTATGAGGCGGAACGCTGACCACGTACAACACTCAAAATGACATCTATACGAAAACAAGTGTAACTAAATTAGTATGGTTCAAATTCTTCCCTGTAGGGGAAGAGCGCCTAAATCTCCGTAAAGGGAAAACATAGGCTTACAATACAAAGAATATAATTTTTGGATCAAAGAGAGATGAACTGACAGATGAATGGAAAAAATTACATAACAGTGAGGTATATTGTCTTTATAAGAAGCCAGATTAATAAGAACAGTTCATTTTCGTAGACTGCGATGGCAGGACATGTGGCTTGAATGGGGGATGAAATAGGTTCATGGAAAATTCTTGTAAGAAACTTCAAACTCCAAGCGCAACAGGCCTAGAAGGCCCTTGGCCAACTATCCGGCAGCTGGCCTCACATCCACATGTGTTAATTACAGAGATAGACGATCATCTAGCCAGTGTAGGGATAGGGGAGACATGTGGTCAGCATGTCGAGTCCCCCAGTCGTTATAGCTGGTCTTTTCAACCTGGAGTCGCTATTTATTGTAGCTACCCATATGCCTCACGATGCTGATGGGCACCGGTCCGATACTGGCCGAAATTCCATGAGAAAATTTCTTCTCCCATGGGGGCTCGAACCCGTAACTGTGCGCCAAGACTTCCTGCCTTAACCACTCGGTTACGGCGCGGGACTTCTTGTAGGTAAACCAGAGGGAAAACGCTCAGTTAGTAGACCAAGAATGAGATGGGAGAATAACATTAACCATGGTTTGAGGGAAATAGATTATACAGAGGATGATTGGAAAACATTAGCTCAGGATAGGGATGTATGGAGAGCCTATTATTATTATTATTATTATTATTATTATTATTATTATTATTATTTCTAGAAGAGATAACATGAGAAACCGTGTAATTAAACAAAATATTAATGTTCAAACTTCAATTGCGTATTTCATAAAACATTAAAATGGCATGGTCATGTAAAAAGAATTACGGAAGACAGATCCCCAAGCAGAGTACTAGAATGGGTACCACTTGGTAGAAGAAGATGATGACGGCCAAAAATAACATCGAATGAGATGTTTAGAGCAGCATGAGTGGAAAACGAATTGAACGATGCAGATTGTAATGACAGAGATATGTGATGGAGAATGACAGCAGATTAATTGGGCGCGGTAATACGTGAAACACTGTGAAATCTGACAAAATTAATAATAATGATAATAATAATAATAATAATAATAATAATAATAATAATTATTATTATTATTATTATTATTATTATTATTATTATCATCATTATTATTATAACCGTTTTTTGATTTACTACTCTTCTTGTTATGTCGTTATAACATACTTTACAAGTTTTTAGCATATTTAATTTATTAGAATGCTACAGACCTACAGAGGTCGGATAGAAAGTAATGGAGGGCCGTATCCGGCCCGCGTGCCACAGTTTGAACATCCCTGTACTATAGTGTCGGTGTTAAAAAAAGGGCATCAGTGTACTAAAAAGTCGTTTTTTGGACACTTAAATGGCTTGCGCTGCCTAAACCATAACAAATACACCAAATTAATGTACACAAAACTGAATATCTAAAAAAGCCGCGACAGCATATGTCTACATTTTATGGATAACTTGCAGTAACCATTTTTGTCTTTCAGCTCATTGATGTCAACAAGATCGGGATAAGTAAATTCCAGGGCAACGCCAGGTAATTAGCACGGGTATTTAAAAATAATTATGATATAAATTGATAATAAATTATTTTTCATTTTACTTATTCAAATAAACATAAAAATACATTTAAAATATTTAGGCGTACCAGCACACGCCGAGTATTACATAAATATGTGGGCCTGCAACACTGTGTAGTAACAGTCTATGTTATAGGCCTACATACTTATTTACGGTAATCTGAGTTCTGATAGACTGTAGTTATGATGCTCGCTTCTGGTTCTTAAGTTTGGGTTCAAGCCGCATTTTTCAGGACACAGAAATCCTGAGTAGCTTACAATAGAATGAAAGTAAAGCCGTATGTTCTATGTCATAGATTAATGTAAAAAAGTCCCAGGCCTGAAATAAGAAGCATCTGAGGGACAATTGTTAACCATTTCACGTCTAGTTTTGAATTCTGATGTTAATGACCTGGCCTTTTAAAAAAATACCAATAAACAAAATACTATTTACCGGTATTTATTTTTATCTATTTTACCTGATGGAGTTAAGACAGTAAGGACTTCTCTTCCACTTCATCAGGATTAAATTATACATATAATAATAATAATTATGAATTATCTACATGTTGATTAATAATATATATATATATATATAGGCCCCTATATACAGACTCAGAGATCCGGGTTCGAATCCCGTCCAGGCATTTATTTTTCTTATCATACCATATTAAGCTTGCATTGCTCAATGTTAAACATTTATTTATAGTTAAACATTTAATTATAACATCTATGAAGCGTCACTGCTATAAGGTAAAATAATTCTCTTTAATTTGCTTACTTGTTATAGTCAGCTACTAGATGGCAGTGAAGACCGAGTTCTCGCGACATCTACTAATAATGGAGAATATAATACATATATAGGAAAAATAAGTGTTTGAATTGGATTCGCCTGGTAGTGTAATGAATATCACGCTGAGGTACAGATTCAGAGATCCGGGTTCGAATCCCGTCCAGGCATTTATTTTTCTTATCATATCATATTAAGCTTGCATTGCTCAATGTTAAACATTTAATTATAACATCTATAAAGCGTCACTGCTATAAGGTAAAAATATTCTCTTTAATTTGCTTACTTGTTATAGTCAGCTACTAGATGGCAGTGAAGACCGAGTTCTCGCGACATCTAGTAATAATGGAGAATATAATACATATATAGGAAAAATAAGTGTTTGAATTGGATTCGCCTGGTAGTGTAACGGATATCACGCTGAGGTACAGATTCAGAGATCCGGGTTCGAATCCCGTCCAGGCATTTATTTTTCTTATCATACCATATTAAGCTTGCATTGCTCAATGTTAAACATTTAATTATAACATTTACAAAGCGTCACTGCTATAAGGTAAAAATATTCTCTTTAATTTGCTTACTTGTTATAGTCAGCTACTAGATGGCAGTGAAGACCGAGTTCTCGCGACATCTAGTAATAATGGAGAATATAATACATATATAGGAAAAATAAGTGTTTGAATTGAATTCGCCTGGTAGTGTAACGGATATCACGCTGAGGTACAGATGCAGAGATCCGGGTTCGAATCCCGTCCAGGCATTTATTTTTCTTATCATACCATAGTAAGCTTGCATTGCTCAATGTTAAACATTTAATTATAGTTAAACATTTAATTATAACATCTATGAAGCGTCACTGCTATAAGGTAAAATAATTCTCTTTAATTTGCTTACTTGTTATAGTCAGCTACTAGATGGCAGTGAAGACCGAGTTCTCGCGACATCTAGTAATAATGGAGAATATAATACATATATAGGAAAAATAAGTGTTTGAATTGGATTCGCCTGGTAGTGTAATGAATATCACGCTGAGGTACAGATTCAGAGATCCGGGTTCGAATCCCGTCCAGGCATTTATTTTTCTTATCATACCATATTAAGCTTGCATTGCTCAATGTTAAAGATTTAATTATAACATCGATAAAGCGTCACTGCTATAAAGTAAAATAAATATTCTCTTTAATTTGCTTACTTGATATAGTCAGCTACTAGATGGCAGTGAAGACAGTGTTCTCGCGACATCTAGTAATAATGGAGAGTATAATACATATATAGAAAAAATAAGTGTTTGAATTGGATTCGCCTGGTAGTGTAATGGATATCACGCTGAGGTACAGACTCAGAGATCCGGGTTCGAATCCCGTCCAGGCATTTATTTTTCTTATCATACCATATTAAGCTTGCATTGCTCAATGTTAAAGATTTAATTATAACATCGATAAAGCGTCACTGCTATAAAGTAAAATAAATATTCTCTTTAATTTGCTTACTTGATATAGTCAGCTACTAGATGGCAGTGAAGACAGTGTTCTCGCGACATCTAGTAATAATGGAGAGTATAATACATATATAAGAAAAATAAGTGTTTGAATTGGATTCGCCTGGTAGTGTAATGGATATCACGCTGAGGTACAGACTCAGAGATCCGGGTTCGAATCCCGTCCAGGCATTTATTTTTCTTATCATACCATATTAAGCTTGCATTGCTCAATGTTAAAGATTTAATTATAACATCGATAAAGCGTCACTGCTATAAAGTAAAATAAATATTCTCTTTAATTTGCTTACTTGATATAGTCAGCTACTAGATGGCAGTGAAGACAGTGTTCTCGCGACATCTAGTAATAATGGAGAGTATAATACATATATAAGGAAAAATAAGTGTTTGAATTGGATTCGCCTGGTAGTGTAATGGATATCACGCTGAGGTACAGACTCAGAGATCCGGGTTCGAATCCCGTCCAGGCATTTATTTTTCTTATCATACCATATTAAGCTTGCTTGCTCAATGTTAAAGATTTAATTATAACATCGATAAAGCGTCACTGCTATAAAGTAAAATAAATATTCTCTTTAATTTGCTTACTTGATATAGTCAGCTACTAGATGGCAGTGAAGACAGTGTTCTCGCGACATCTAGTAATAATGGAGAGTATAATACATATATAAGAAAAATAAGTGTTTGAATTGGATTCGCCTGGTAGTGTAATGGATATCACGCTGAGGTACAGACTCAGAGATCCGGGTTCGAATCCCGTCCAGGCATTTATTTTTCTTATCATACCATATTAAGCTTGCATTGCTCAATGTTAAAGATTTAATTATAACATCGATAAAGCGTCACTGCTATAAAGTAAAATAAATATTCTCTTTAATTTGCTTACTTGATATAGTCAGCTACTAGATGGCAGTGAAGACAGTGTTCTCGCGACATCTAGTAATAATGGAGAGTATAATACATATATAGGAAAAATAAGTGTTTGAATTGGATTCGCCTGGTAGTGTAATGGATATCACGCTGAGGTACAGACTCAGAGATCCGGGTTCGAATCCTGTCCAGGCATTTATTTTTCTTATCATACCATATATATATATATATATATATATATATATATATATATATAGCCTAAACAATATAAAGTTAACAAGGGAAAGAAACATAATAACAGTAATAGTAATAATAATAATAATAATAACAATAATAGTAACCTATAATTAGTTTAAGTAATTGGCTTGGCAAGAAAATATAAAGGTATAATAAAAGAATACATGGAACACGGTTGTAGGCCTATATTATATTGCGTAAGGAAATATGAAGTGAGTTTTGTTTTGATAGCTTGGCAACGAACAAATTACTTAGTGCTAATACTCGTTCTTAAGTTTACTATACATCTCCCACTAAGCAAATTTATAAACAAGTTATATATTTTAAATTGAGAAAAGCATTTAAAATTCATTATAAATAATTACTATATGCCTAATATTTTATTACTGTCGCGCCCTCAATAAGAGAAGTCGTAGTGGTAAACTGCCAATAGGGCTTCTCGTATAAAATGTACTTCACATTTTTTTTTTTTCCAGTGGTATATATGTATATATATAATAAATTATCTATGGCCTGCAAGTTTACGTAATTTATTACTAAGTCTACATTATTTGTAATATAAATATTTTGTATGTGATTTGATTCATAAACCATTCACTAAGCTTTAACACAAAAATATTAATTATATCTTTGTATTTAATTAATTTGTTTGCAGCGGGCCCGAGTTCGATCCTTGGTCGGGACAAGTTTTCTGGGTGAGGTGTTTCGGGGTTTTTCCTCACCTGTAAGACAGATGTCAGGAAATTTTAAGCCCAAACTGTACCCGAGCACCATCTGGTCATCACTATCAGTTTCGCCTCATTAAATTAACTTTACAAGGCGCATCATTACGATCATAATCATCACTTCTCATTTCATTGGGGCAGTGTAATCCCGCCTTCCAGGCGCCCCAACCTCAGACGTGACTTACAAGTACGTCATGTTAGGAGAGAATACCAGAAATGACGTAATGACAACCTGGTGGCATTGATAAAAAATAATGGCTTTAAAGTTTGGAAGCATATGAACAGTTTATTGTGTAGGCCTATGTATGTATGTATGTATGTATGTATGTATGTATGTATGTATGTATGTATGTATGTATGTATGTATGTATGTATGTATGTATATAAAGGTATTAGGAATCGGACGATGTCAAAGACATCAATCAACCGATGATATATATAGGCTATATATATATATATATATATATATATAAAAAGTTTTTATGTGTGTATTATCTGTAAGTATTTCTAACAACATTAGGCCGTTTGCCAATGTTATAACGTGCAAATAAATTACTCAGATTTATGTTGGAAAAAATCAGAATGGCCATCTATGTGAAAGGATAACCGATGCGTCGCGTCGCAGCGCTTGGTCTAGATCCTCTCATTTTTTCCATTCAAAGAAACCTAGTAAAATTTCGAGTGGGATAAGTATGGTGGTGTGGAATAGATTCTGTAGTTGTGGGTTTGAACTGTTGATAGGTTCTGTGTTCTATGCTTGTATTTATTGCTATGGATCTAGGTTTTATAGCCATCCTATAGAATAATAATACGAAATATAAATGGATTTTTAAAATCAAACTCACTGTTAAACATCAGTATTGACACAAATTTTTGTCACCCAGAAATAAGCTACACTTGATGAATATTAACGGTATACTCGATGAAAAATGAAGGAAGAATTACTGATGATGATAATTATGTACGTAAGTCAGTCTGTTATTTCACTCCCCACTACTTCTGCACATTTCCCCCTCTCGTGTAGGTATACAGTACTTATAGCAAAGTCAAATTGTAAATAAACACACGTCATTTCGTTTCTTGGTTTTGATGCTCAGTACTTTCGATATTACTCTAATTGTGGCGCTATGACTGAGCTCCTACATCTAGGAATTTTCACAGGTAGGCCTATATCGTAAATGTAGGCTTACCACATGCCACTGGGACTTTTTCATTTCAGTTTCTCCAAACGAGGTGCATCCTCAAATTCAATCAATCTTGATCGGAATAGAGCCTGCGAATGATTCGTCTGCAAAATCGAAAGGTGTTGTTTCTGAAAACTATTTATAAAATATATTTGAAATAGACCGAGTTTACCTTCTATAATGGCATACAACTCATCATTAAATTATATCATATACTAGCGTACCCGGCAGACGTTGTCCTGCCCGAACGTTCAATTCTCATGTCATGGGCGGACGATAAAAATGTTACTTTTTTACCATAAAATTCAGAAATTAGGACATAATTAGATATTATTAAATAAGTTCGCAAGAAAACTTCTTACAGCCTTCTGTTGTGGCTCAAGAAGTGTGAATGATGACGTCACATAGTCATGAACATTAGAATTGGACCCTCCTTTGCAGATAAGCTAAGAACCGTCATATAATAATTGTATTAGAGCGAAAAAAAAAAAAAAAAAGATAAATTGATGAGAGTGAGTTAAAACAGTTTTTTTTTCCCCAGCTAGATTTCATTTCTGACCCATACTGGCCGACATTCCATAAGAAAAAATGTTTCCCCCTTAGAGACTCGAACCAGCGTAAGAGCCGTAGTTCTGCGCCAAGACTTCTTGCCTTAATCACTCGGCTACGGTGCGAGACTCTTGGTATCAATGAAAGACAAAAATGGTTTTTGTGAGTTATCCGTAAGAGATAAACATATGCTGTCGCGGACTTTTTTGTAGAGCTTTTTGAGATATTCAATTCTGTGTACATTAATTTTGTGTGTTTCTTATGGTTTAGGCAGCGTAAGCCATTTAAGCGTCCAAAGAGCTACTTTTTTCACGTTTTCCACTACAAAGGGCGATTTTTAAGGGTGTAAGAGTTGAGTATCACAACTCTCTTATAGCCTATGTTCATCCCGGGAATCTCCTGAACATTTTGCAAAAAACCCCATCACAATCGGATCAACGGTTTGGCCGCGCATAAAGTACTACGAACAAACAAATATACAAACAAACATTAATTTTTATATATAAGATAGTGCAGTATATGATTTTTATTGTTTGAATACTCTTTACCATTAAAGATTATATCACTTATAATATCTTTAGATGTATCAAAGACTGCATTTTTGCATTGCTGTGTTTGTCGTGTGTTTTTCCGAATAAATTCACTGTTTTATTGTATGATACTATGAAGTGGTTCTTATTATAAAATAGAGGTACTGGTAATTAAATTATAATCCATATTTTGGCTTAATTGAGGATAACCAGAAAAAAAAATCTTCAGATAGGCTGGTCGGCACCGAGGTTTCAAATCAAGATATTTAAAATAGGGTCTCAAAGTTAGAGTAGTAGACAAAGTCTTGAGACCTTGATTCTGTCAGAGAAGTGAAGCTATTATTATTATTTTTTATTGCAGATGAGCTCATGTAGGACTACGTAAAGTACTTAGAGGCGTTTCCTTTGAGCCCAAATTTCTTTCTTTCTCTTGCTATGAGCTTGTTTTCTATCATCTGTCCAAGTTGTTCTAGTTTTTTTCATCGGTTTGTCCTCTTGGTCAACTTACCACTTATTCACTTTAATTCTAAATATATCTCTGTTTGGGATATCTTCTTTAGTAATTCCTGCCAATTTTAAGTCCTTTTTGACTTCATCAATCCACTTCATAGTATCCACAGGAGTTTTACTTCTGTTTAAGTAGAATTCCATTATCTGTTTTGTAAGCCTATTTGAGTTCATTCGTTTAATATGGCCATAAAATTTTAACCTTCGTTTTCTAATATCACTATGAATGTCTGTATATATTTTTATTTCCTTTTTACTTCTGAGTCTAAATGCTTCACCTATGAATTGTGGACCTAAAACTTTTCTTATAATTTTGCATTCTTTTTTCACTATATTTTCGATATCTTTTTTTCTGTTCAAAATTAATATTTCTGCTCCATAGAGGCACACTGGTTTAATTACAGTGTAATAGTGTCGTAATTTTGTATGTAAAGATATTATTATTATTATTATTATTATTATTATTATTATTATTATTATTGTTATTTGAATACGTTACATAGAGCAAATCGTGCAAATTTATAACTTGAGCTATATAAAACACATTCTGTATATTTTAATGTATAGAACGTCAATATGAATGTATTAAAACTTTAATTATTCAAGTAGCGTTGTATGCATTAATAAACATGACGTGATAAAGAGTAATTACCATCAATTCCCCCTCCTACCGGGGTAAAATAGCATTCAGGATAATGGCACTTTCAACTTTATATTTCAATTCTAAAGAGAATTTGTATACCTTTGAAATGTAATATTAAAATCTTCATCTTAATCCCCTTCACAATCTCACGCAAATCAAGGTTTTCCTGGGAGGTTTTTGTTTTTTTATAGTGTAAGCAATTTTGTGATAAAACGCTGTTCATTAATTACACCAGTGTCGCAAAATAAACGTTATTACTTAATGTTAGTAAGAAACTAATGCATATTAACAATATTTTGTACCGTAAAATACATTTTTGCGCGATAGTGCGTTTTGTCGTACTTACAGCAATGGCGACCATGATTGAAAGTTTAACTTCCTACATTTCGGGGTTGCCAACCTAAATAACTATATTTTAATAAAATAACTATACTGTAATATTACATATTACAAAACGCGTGTGGGAAGTAAAACCAATGTCCTCTATGTATACTACATACAATGTATAGGCATGTACGAAAAATATCCAAAAGGTAGAGTTAATATGTATTGTACGAAACAAATCACTGCATTTTAAACGAACTGAACCATATTTGAAACAATATAAAACAATAAATACGTTCTTGCTGCCATTTTATCACTCATATTGGTTTCGCGGTTTCCTGTAGTTTCAACTAATAAACATTGCCCACACTGTTAAAGTTAGTCAATTGTTTATAATGAACGCAAATATTTTAAACAAAGATGTTATTATTTTACTATTATTTATTATTTTGAAAACACCATCGCGCAAAAAATAATGTATAACGCACGTTTGTGAAGTGTTTTACAGAATCGAGGAAGTTTTTAAACATTTTCCTCGATTCTGTAAAAACCACTTCCCAACATGGCATCGTTATATACTATTTTATAGGCAGGGCTACATCACATAAAGGTGTGACGTTAATAGGCTTTAGATGGATATGAACTTAAGGACTCATAAACCGCAAGCAAACGAGAAAGAGGCAGAAAAGGCAGTTCTACAACCAGATTACTTTATCCTGCCTCTTACCGAAAAGTCTCCCGGTATTCAATTCAAGGGTCCTGAGAAGTTCCAATAGTCCGTCTGGATTTTCCAATTCTTTCAAAACAACTTGATTTATAAACGACTTGTCCCATGTAAGTTATATATCACAAGCAGAGATTAAAAGAAACAATAACTTACAGAAATTTTCAATAAAAGTTTCATCAGATGGCGGGACCAGTTATGATTGAAGTTGGAACGGATCTTCTGACCCATACCCTTATGTAGATGATGATAATAGTAAAGAGTAAAGGCCACAAACACCAATGGAGACGTAAAACACAAATATCTAGATTCTTAGCTAACTGTTCGATAAAGAAGAGATTAACATTTTATTCCGGCTGCCTTTATCCCCAGGAAATTTCCTAGTACTTATTTACTAGGAGGGTGAATGAGCCTAGGATCTATTTGGTTAGGAATTTGTGAATTCAAAAGCTTCTACAGCCCAGGAATCGATACTGGCCGTCTAGCCTATACATAAAGTCTTGGCGCCAGAGCTACTGTACTTGGAGCCAGAGCAATATTTTATTCTTTAAGGGGACATATCTGTATATTTAATTTCTCATGATTTTGAATTTAATATTTTGCGTATTAAAGGAATAAATCCAAGGATTTGCTAATTTTATGCCCAAGCTTATGTAGAATTTGTATCTGCTCCCAGGCTTTCAGAGATTAGCTTCAGTCTATATTTTACTTATAGCATCCAATTTTAAAAAGAAGCTTTCAAATGTTGTGTTTCAAATACATTTCAATTTAAAACAAATATATGTTGTACCTTATAAAACAGTCATCCTCAACTACAATAGCTTCTGTTATAAACTTCGTCAGACTATTAAAATTCAAGGACTTTCAAAGGCAAGCTTCATCCTCAGGAATTCTTATAGTACTGAAATTATTTGTATATTTCATACAGAGGGCTTTGGTTGTTGGGTGTCATTTAGCATATTTTTATTTTCTGCTTCCTTCATAATTACAATCTCTTCCAGGATATTGATTTTTTGTCTGTTGTTTTGTAAGGTACAAACATTTTTTTTAGATTGAAATAATTTAACCTCAACGTTGTTCAAACATAATTATTATTAAAAGTATAGATTCAGATACATTATGAAAATTGCTTTAAATTAAATTTTTATAACTATAATTTCTCCAGTATCAGTAATAAAAATGGATTAGAGATTAACATTTTGAGACTTCTTTTTCGTAAGCATAAATTATAGAATTATAAAATATGACTTTTAATAAAATTGAGAATCCTGAATATATTATTATTAGTATTATCATTATCATCATCATTATCATCATCATTATCATCATCATCATCATTATCATCATCATTATCATCATCATTACCATCATCATTATCATCATCATTACCATCATCATTATCATCATCATTATCATCATCATTATCATCATCATTATCATCATCATTATCATCATTATTATTATTATTATTATTATTATTATTATTATTATTATTATTATTATTATTATTATTATTATTATTATTATTATTATTATTATTGAATCTTCAAATATTTTGAAACCCTATTTCGCCACCAAGGCATGTTAGGGTTGTAGCTTACTATAACAGTATTATACTATACATTGTAAAACAGAATTATTATCTTATGGTTTTGAATGAGCGTTATGAATTACATAAATTGTCTATAAGTGTCTTAGAAAATACTACATATTGTTATGAATGTTTGTTATGAAGTTCATAAAATGTTTATAATAATTTTGGTTCTTAAAAATCACTTCACACATTGAGACAGAAGCCTCATCATCATTTAAAAATAAGTTTAACCAGAATCGTTGTCTTTCGAATATAGGACAATCAAATAAAACTTGTTTTACAGATTTACTGATTCTTGACATTTACAACTATGATCACTGTCTGGGATAATATTAAATCTCCTAAAATGGCTTCCAAATTTTCCATGGCCAGTCATAAATTGTGTTAAAATGAAATTTGGAATAAAATGTTTTGCCTTTAGCCTATGGTGTACTGTAGGAAAGAAGAGCTCTTTAGTCAAAGCGCCATTTGTACTCCTTATTCAATATTCATTCCAATCAGTGATGGTATAGTCCAACAGTTTCTTTTTAACATAGGATATTGGACACTTTGAAAATGAATATATTCTTATTACTTTGGAGAGGTCGGATAATTTATTTAATTAAACAATACATAACAGTTATCTTAAGACATAATGTCTTCTAGCAAAATTTCTTACTAAAAAACAAGGGATATCCAAAATTACCCTAGGATGCTTACTGCATTAAACGAAACAATAATTGAATGGGTGAAAACCATAACGGTATAAGTGACATTTTTGTAATAATTTAGTTAAGTGTAGTTATGGCATGTTATTGGGTCCTATTTTCGAATCAACACTTTAAAATTCAGTACCAGTTAAAATGCAAAAGATGAAGCATTGATTTTGAAAGGCCTCCATATTGGCATTTCTGGATGAAGTTTAATAATTTAGTTGAGGACGATTGACTTATCAGGTACCAATTTTATATGTAATATCCTATTTTCGAATGGCACAAAAATTTAAGTGTATGCTGTAAACATCTATGCTGTATACATTGGATCTCTGCTTACTGTAGTGTACATGATAATGGAACAGACCGATTAGCAAATAAAGATACTACAATACTGCAATGACCACAAAGAATTGTACCTTTCCACTCAGTAAAAATTCTAATAAACAAGCTAATAAGTTCACAAACTAAAGAAAAATGAGTTTCTGACACCATGAATATATTATTATCAACTATAGGCGTAACTAAAACTCCTGTGACAGATTAACCAAGACATGAAGTACTGGTTTTGTTTCTCTTAATAACTGGCCATGCTTGCTTGGCAGTCCATTTAAGTAAGTTATAGTCCAGCCGGCTTTGACGTTTAGGTTGTACGAGGGGTAAAGGGAAAACTCGTCCTCTACTGCCAATAAGGAAATAGTTGAAGTGAGAATGGACGTCTGCCACAACCAATCACTGCTCTTGACGCTGCTAGTGAGGTTTGAAATTGTTGCGTTGTTGTCGGCTGTATTTCTACTAACCGCGTGATACATAAAGCGGTCCCTCCACTGAATATCCATATCGGAAACACTGTCGTGAAAACGTAAGGGCTGGACTGTACACACATACAGAAATCCAATTTGAGTGTCATGTAAAGAGGAGAGTTGAACCATGAATAGAGGTCATTTTACTGAATGATGTGTACTTAAAAAAATTGGAATTAACTTTTATCAAATTGTACTGTGAAGCAAGGAAGATAATGGAGACCATCCAAGACCCTGGACATTAGACGACTTCTATTACTATATCATCATCATCATCATAGTACATTCACGAATTTAGGCCATTTGTTGACGTGTTTCGGCCTCAAGACAAACACCATCCAGAAGTCTTTTGAGTGGACGTCCTGGTCTTCTTCTTCCTGCAGGTTGATATCTTAACATCTGTTTGGGATTCTGTGATCTTCCATTCGATGAACATGTTGCATCCATCTTGACTTATAATCAGAAATTTTGTTTTCTAAAGGTTCCATGTGTAATTTTCCTAAGATGTCTTAATTTTTTTTTGTAATCTAGTAGTGTGTATCCTGCAGTCCTCCGAAGGTATATTATTTTAGCAGATCTAAGTCTCTAAGTTTCTATTTCAAGTCCATACTTCGCTACCATACAAAAGAGTTGGAAGAGCCAGTGATTTATACACTTTTAGTCTTGAATGTTTTTGGACTAACTGTGGTTTGAAGATAGAATTTATTAACCCTAAAATTCTTAATTCTTTTTATATTTTTGCATTTACATCCTTTTCTCCTTCATATGAGATATTGCATCCTAGATATGTAAAATTATTCACCTGCTCCAAAATGTTATTGTAAAATACAATTTTAGTTCTGACAGGATCTACACCTTGAAATGTCATAATTTATTTTTGTTTTCTCTGTAGATATATTCAATCCATATTCTTGTGTAATTTTGTTAAGTTCATAACTACTACTACAGTACATAATAATGAAGATTTTGGAGACTCGCACTTTTAACTTTTTAAAATTAAATAATTGTTTTACAAATATTTAAAAAAAGATTGTAAATTTAATGAGGATGAATTAAAAAGTATATTTATCCACAAACGTTTACTTAATGGTGATGAAACAGGGAACTACAAAAACTAGCTATGCTAGAAATAAGATGGTTGAATGATACGATGGTGAACTTGGCATAGACGAGACTTCCGAATAATGGAGGCAAAAAATTTAGAAGTATATTGATGATGACTATATTGTTCTTGAAAGCACTACATTATGATGGTGATTTTGAGAGGCTTTTTTTATTTTCTTGTATAATTGTGAGTCCCGCGCCGTAGCCGAGCGGTTAAGGTAGGAAGCCTTGGCGCAGAGCTACGGGACTTGCGCTGGTTCGAGTCTCCATGGGGGAAGAAATTTTCTCATGGTATTTCGGCCAGTATGGGACCGGTGCCCACCCAGCATCGTGAGGCAATTGGGTAGCTACAATAAGTAGCGGCCCAGGTTGAGGAACCAGCTATAATGGCTGGGGGACTCGACATGCTAACCACATGTCACCCCTACACTGGCTGTTGATCATCTACCTCTGTGATTGACACATGTGGATGTGAAGGGCCAGCAGCCGGCTGGTAAAAGGGCAAACGCTGAAAAGTGGAAAGACCCTCAATCGGACCAATCGGTATAATTGTCATTATGATCATTTAAAAAGAATTATAACATTTTTCTGTGATATTTTCGTTCAAATTTTGACAGCGGTAAGACATAGAGCGAGGAATTATATGAAGGAAATTATACGAAAATATGAAATCATAAAGACAAAATATGAAAAATATTAAAATTATGAGACAAAAATATTATGAAGCTACTATTTTCTAAACTTTTTACATATGCATAGGCTCAGTATAACTTATAAGTGTACGTACCAGCACATAATTGAGACAAACAGAACTTATTTATAGTTCAAGAAATCAAGATGTTCACTGAATTTCCATTTTAATTAGCTTTTTCATTAATTCTGACGCAATATAAAATAACATTAATGATCTGAAACAATTTTAATGGATCACGCCATAGCGTAGTTTTACAAGGAAACGTGGTACAAACAGGAAAGTCGTGGGTTCGAGTCTCGATATGGTCAAGATTTTTAGCTGGACCAGACATTCTGGTGACATCGTGGCTCTGGGTTCGACTGAGCTTCTAGTGGAAATGAGTACTAGATGCATATTCTGGGCACAAATGCGGCCATCAGACAGATCCAACAACCCGGCGGACATCTCGTGTCTATTGCCTAGAAGGATGGCAGCTTCAACATGCCACTACCCCAAAAGCCCCCAAGACCGTAGTGGAATAACTTTACCTTCATAAATCAAAACTCAGAGGTTATATACACTGCTCAAAACAATTAGAGGAACACTATGAAATATGCAAATATTTTTTCATTGGATAAAGGTACAAACATGAAATTAATAAAGTACATTATTTGTGGTTATTTATTTATTTATTGCTCATGTCAGTAAAAACAAATGAATAACGCTGACAATTAACTTTTCAAATAATTCCGCTATGTAAGAAATTGAATCTTGTGCTTATTTTTCAAAGTTAAACACTCGTTATATAGAGTTAGTATCGTGTATGGCCTTCACGACATTCGATGACAGTTTGGCACCTTCGTGGCATGTTCCCAATAAGATTCTGGATTTCCTCTTGCGGGATATTCTCCCATTCCTCCTTCAGAGCATGTCCAAGTTGCTGCAGAGTTTGTGGAGCTTGATGTAGGTTCCTGACCTTCCTGTCTAGAAGATCCCACAAGTGTTCAATAGGGTTGAGGTCTGGGCTGACCGCTGGCCACTCCATTACCTCAATTTCATTCCTCCTCAGGAAATCCCTGCTGACAGCCGCAGAATGTGCCCTGGCATTATCCTGCATAAACAGAAATCCAGGGCCTCCTCCAATGGCAGCAGGTACTACATGCTCTTCCAGAACGTGCTCGATATACCGGACAGCATTCAGTCGCTGGGGAATAAGTACAAGGTCCGTACGATTGTTGTACATAACTCCGGCCCACACCATTATGGAACCTCCTCCGAATCTATTAATTTCCTGTACAGCCACTGCAGAAAATCTTTCTCCTGGCCGTCCCCACACCCTCAATCGACCATCACAACGTGTAAGACGATACCTGGATTCGTCCGAGAAGAGCACAGACTCCCACTGGTTCAGGTTCCAATCACCATGGTTTTCAGCATATGTACGTCTTGCTGCCTTATGCCCATTTGTTAAGCGTGGTTTTTTAACGGGCCTTTTTGGACGAATATTCTCTTTCCTTAATCTGTTCCTTATGGTTTGGTCTGAAACCCGGATTCCGGAAGCCATATGAAGGTCATTCTGCAGATATTTGCAGTTTTTGTACGCTGTCGAAGAGCAGAAAGAACAATGTATCTGTCATCCTGGGGGCTTGTTTTAAATTTACGGCCCTGGCCACGTCTTCTACAATACTGACCTGTCTCTCTGTGCCTGTTGCGTAACCTGGACACCACGGAAGGAGAAATCCCAAGCTCTCTAGCCACTTGTCGTAAAAGATGTAGATCATGATACACTTCAAACTCATTTAAATGCCTCATTTTGTCAGAGACTTCAATAAACAAGGCAATAATCAACATTCGTCACTATAGCAACCATGCTTACCAATTAGAAGTGTCCAGTGCCTTCCAAAATAAAAAAAAATCTCTATATTTATTATTTGAGGTAATTTCTCTGTATTTAGGCCAGGGATCTTTAAAATTTGTATCCAATGATAAAATTTATAATTCAATTTACGTATTGTCCAACTTTCAGCATCACAGCTTTAAAAAACAATTACTTATTCAATTTGTTACAAGTGTTCCTCTAATTGTTTTGAGCAGTGTAAAATATAATTAATTAACATATTGAATGCTATTTAATTATGAAATCCAAACATATACAAGAAACAAACTATTGCAACCAAAGCAAACACGCCACTAACAAAGTTTAGAGAAGGTACAATTTGGATTATTGAGATTTTTATATTGCATAAAGATATTAAATTCCTGTAGATGCAAATGTAACAATAACATTAAATTGGGCAATTTATAACACAAGCCAATCATTCCAGTATGTCATATTTGGAAAAACCAGATGTTAAAAGTTATTAGTCCATAATTGATTCTAGGGATTGTTTCAGAACTCTCTTTGCAATTACAGTTATATATAGGCCTAATATTGAACTACAAATATGGTGAAATGTAGTTAGAATTATTTTAACGTTAGTTTTTTTTTTCCTTTCATGAAATGGGTATAACATAGTGTCTAGTCTTGGTCTACTTGTGCTTTAAACAATCCAATTTTCAATTCTGTTCGTAATACACAGGTAGAAGTTTTTTTTTTCTATATTTTGTGATAGTAAGCTATAAGGTCTATCTGTTAAAATTGTTTTACAAGATGAAAAATTATGCTCAACATCACACGATGTTATGGCAGCTTATTTGTATCATGCTATATTTCATAGTTTGATGTAAGAAAAATGTTGTCCTTACCTACATGAACTTAACTAATTTCACAAAGCACTGATTCAAGTTTAGCAGCAGCAGTTTTTCCTACATTTAAATGCTGTAATCTATTATAGAGTAAGGTCTATCCTCAGGTAAGCAAGAACGAGCCGACAGCTATCTGACTACAGAATATATTTTCAACATTGTTCTACTACTTATTCATCTGGGCTCGTGTTCTGGGGATCGAGTTTAGGACAAAAATCTCTATCTAACACGGTCACTCTGTGACTCCTCATCCAATTATTTGCTTATATAAAATCTATTGATCTTGTTGAGAAGGAATACTGAATTTTCACTTGTCCATCATGTTACTGTCAAAAATTGCATAAATACGCTCATTTCAAAAAATATTTAAATGAATTCCTAGAACTTTTATTGAAAAAATATATTGGAATTTGAAAGTTGAAAAATATGAAGGAGTATGAAATTTTCACTAAAATATGAACATTTTGCCAAAATATTATGAAATGTGAAAAAAAGTCTTATTTGATTCTACATATCGTAAAATGTAAAGATACTTAGTCTCAGAGTTCCATGACAAATAATTTAAAACATAAAATTCCTCGCTCTAGGCATAACCAAATTATAACAAAAGCTTTAATTTCGATGGCGACAGCTCTTAAGACAGAATTGTAAGATTAATGCAAATAATCATCAGCATTAGCTCAGTTTAGATATCTCATGATATGGTTTTATAATATTACTAACTGCTAATAATAATAGATGTTCCTTAATAAATACAAAAACAAATAAATTATACTTAACGTATAAATCAATTAAAAATATTCATAAAATTGATTTTAATTAAATTAAGTTATATTGAATCGCACTAGTTTGCATTTACATTTTGTTTCCGATTTTAATTGCTGTACAAAATTAATGTATTTATATATTATTTATGTTGTAAGGTAAATTCCAGTTGAAGTCAGAAACAATATATTTGACGATTCTGATAGCGGGGTAGCGTCGCTGCAGCAGGCCCGGATTCGATCCCCGATCGGGACAAGTTTCCTGGGTGATGTTCTTTCTCGGGGTTTTTACTCACCTGTAAGACAAATGTCAGAAAAGTTTAAGGCCCAAACAGTCTAAGAACATCACGTGGCCACCATAATCATCATTAACATATTCCCCATATTTAATATGAATGTGTGTGTGTGTGTGTGTATGTGTGTGTATGTGTGAATGGAGTGTTTCGTCTTAATGTTGTGTTATCTCGGAGAAGGTCCTGATATTAAGCTGATTATTCATTTGAGAAGGCCCTTCGTATTCTCGAAAAAGTATGTGTATTATCCCGACAGGTCGTGCCACTGTAAGGCCTGGGTGGAGTAAATACGTAAAAGTACCTATAATGTCTGAGGTTAATGGAATGGAATGATTCTGATAGACCGCAACGATTACTGCTTATTAAATGTGCTTCTTTAATGTTACTTTAATCTGCTGAATGATATCTTTTCCATGCGAGCGATGTAATTGATATATTGATAATAGTCATATTTAGAATAGCTTTTAATTTGAATAACAAATCTACTTATTATATAATGCTATGATAGCACTTATTACAAGGAATTGACAAATATTCCCCGTGGCAAACTGTAATCTAAAAGAAATAACCATTAGGTGAGAATTAGAAAAAGCACGCAACCTGAACACGCCATCCACCTATAACAAGACGTAGAGTTTGAGTTTGTTTACTGATCTAGCTAATATCATAAAGAAAGAAAAAAACTTTATCTTACAGCGTATCGCTGTCAATCTTATTTTTCAACCCCATAACTTCTCATTTAGATAGAACTATATTGATCACCATATCTTATATATAAAAATTAATGTTTGTTTGTTTGTATATTTGTTTGTTCGTACTTTATGCGCGGCCATACCGTTGATCCGATTGTGATGGGGTTTTTTGCAAAATGTTCAGGAAATTCCCGGGATGAACATAGGCTATAAGAGAGTTGTGATACTCAACGCTTAAATGGCTTATGCTGCCTAAACCATAAGAAATACACAAAATTAATATACATAGAATTGAATATCTCAAAAAGCTGTACAAAAAAGTCCTCGACAGCATATGTCTATCTCTTACGGATAACTCACAAAAACCATTTTTGTCTTTCATTGATACCAAGAGTCCCTTATCTCTTACGGATAACTCACAATAACCATTTTTTCTTTCATTGATATTAAGAGTCTCGCGCCATAGCTGAGTGGTTAAGGCAAGAAGTCTTGGTGTAGAACTACGGGACTTACACTGGTTCGAGTCTCTACGGGGGGGAAAAAAAATTATCTTATGGAATGTCGGCCAGTATGGGTCAGAAAGGAAATCTAGCTGGGGAGGAAAAAAATTGTTTTGACTCACTCTCATCAATTTATCTTTTTTTTTCACTCTAATATAATTGTTATGTGACGGTTCTTAGCTTATCTGCAAAGGAGGGTACAATTGTAATGTTTATGACTATGTGACGTCATCATTCACACTTCTTGAGCCACAACAGAAGGCTGTAAGAGGTTTTCTTGCGAACTTATTTTATAATATCTAATTATGTCCTAATTTCTGAATTGTATGGTAAAAAAGTAACATATTTTTATGACATGAGAATTGAACGTTCGGGCAGGACAACGTCTGCCGGGTACGCTAGTGATTCATATAATTACATTTTTATATAATTTTTATTTATTAATTTTCGATATTTTATAAATAACATTCTTAATTTTGTTACTTTTGCAAAACTATTCGATATACCTTCTCAGAATGTTGTCGATACAGTACATTTCAGTCGATAAGGTTGCCATTTGATAAACTTTTCAGTGGTTGTTGATCCGTACAATACGTCTCATGTCAGTTGCGTGTTTTATCCTTAAATTCGGTATTACTACCAATAGATTAATCTTTTGCTACTTAAAACTGAAATTGATTTATTTCCTCATACACAAAGGTCCTTCACAATGACTTCTCTGTTTCTTCCAAATGGCCTCACCTACGTGAGTTCGTGATAAATTGGTCTTTCCAACGCAGTTTCAGGTTTCCCAATTACCTTTAGTTCGTGAGAAATTGTCCATCGCTATTTTTATTAATTTGTATTCTTATAATATACACCATGTTCCATTCAAACCTCCCACGTTTTAATTAATCATAACTCTCAAAGTACGCGGAATTATGAAATGAGGTTGGTATTAAAAGAAAGAGAAAGTCAACTCGCTTTTGTTTTCATTGTTGCAGTTAATTCATCTGTCGCATGTTGGACAATAATGACTTAAAACAAAATGGCGACTCTTCAGCAACGAGCACAAACTGTTTCTGGTATGCAGAGACGAAGTCAGTAATTACAGTGCAATGAAATTACCGGAGAGAATATGGAGGAAATGCACCTGATGGGAAGACCATTAAGGCATGGCTTGAGAAATTTCTGGCGACTGGAAGCATTAAAAAATAATCAGGAGGTGCTCGTACACGTCTTTCAAAAGAAAAGATTGAAGATATTAGAGCAGGATTTCAGAGAAGTCCACAAAAATCAATTCGCCGAGCTTCCCGGCAGTTCAATGGAGATGTTGGACAGAACTTGGCACAAAATCGAATATAGACTTGATATTGTTCTTGCTACTAATGGTGCACATATAGAGGTGTTTTAGTGTGTGGCAATGAAAATTCTTGGAGTTTAATACCGGCCTCATTTCATTATTCCGCATACTTCGTTAGTTATGATTAATTAAAATGTGGGAGGTTTGAATGGGACGCCCTGTATTACTTATTCCTTAGCGATAATCAAATAAGACTTCGAAGAAACATCATTTGAATTTCTAACTGCATTTAGTATTTTATGGACTTGGATTGAATTCATTGCAGAAAGCAATAAACATAATAACCGCTGTGGTAATGATAGCAATTTTTGTATACTTTAGATCAGGGGAACTATTAATAGTGTCTCCAAAATTGGTTAACTCTATTTCTTAAAATAATTGACTTATATAGGCCTATAACATTTGATCTTATGTTAATATGTCTATTTCTATGCCTTCAAGTTGTAATTAAGTTGTGATTATCCTCTCTTCAGTGTTAGGTAGAATTATGAAAATACAATTGTATTTTTGTGTTAAATGGAGTTCTTAAAGCGCATATAGGCCTAATATTAATTTCTAAAGTAAAAGTTGTTCTTGTAGTCCAAATTTGGCAGTCTTTATAGAGTCCAAAATTGTGTTATATGTCTATGCTTTATTGCGTTACATAAGTTATTGAGTAGCAAAAAAAAAGTTTTTTTGTAAAACAAATTGAGAAACACATTTAATGAATGTTTTTTTTAATGCCCCAGGTTGTCCTTTTGGACATTTCTGGTGTTCTCTCCTGGCATTGGTGTAATTTAACCCATTTCTGAGGTTGGGGCGTCTGGAAGGCGGAGTTATGTTGCCCCGATGATATGATGTATTATGATGATGATAGTGGTGCGCCAGGAGAGTCCTTAACCCTAAGCTTAATCTAAGATGAATATGAATGATGGTGATTGCGATGGCCATATGATGTTCGGGGACCGTTTGGGCCTTAAAATGTCTCCAAGGTGAGGAAAAACCCCGATAAAAACCTCACCGAGGAAACTGTCCCGACCGGGAATCTAACCCGGGCCCGCTGCATGACAAGGCAGTACACTACCTCGAGACCACAGCGGTGTTGAATGTTTAATGTTTATTATAACTCCATAACGCGACAAGTCTATGTGACCCTTGGCCTACCAGCCGGCTGCTGGCCTCATATCCACATTGTTGATCACAGAGGTGGACACAAGCCAGTATAGGGATAACATGTCGTCAGCATGTCTGGTCTCCTAGCCATTATAGCTGGTTTTCTCAACCTGGAGCCGTTACTCATTGTAGGTACCCAAATTCCCCACGATTCTGAGTGGGAACTGGTCCCATACTGGCCAAAATTCCATGAGAAAATGTCGTCCCCATGGGGATTTCATCCAGCATAAGTCCCATAACTCTACACTAAGTCATCATGTCTTAAACCGCTCGGCTACAGCGCAGATGTTCTTTATGATACGTAGATTTTTATTTATTAAGTTTTTACTATTTATACAGTGCTGCTTCTAACCATAATAAAATGATAATATGATCATGAATCAAATTATGTAATATCGTCATAAAATTAATCACAACGATCTTGAGTTTTTTATAGAGTGAGAAAAAATGTAGTTTCCTATGTATCATATAGGATACAAATAAATGGAATTTATTATGTTATGTAACATAATGAAACAACCAGTCACAGCAATCTTGAATTATTTACAGAGTGAGAAAAATTATACCTCTCGTTTATCATATAGGACCATTTAGGATAAAAGAAGACAGGTTTTCTTAAATAAAAAATATTTAAATTATGAATTAACAGTTAAAACATGCTGCCACATTTTTAGTGAATACGTCGATTACATAGTTTTTTTTGTTAATATGTAATGTTAAGCAGAGTCAGACATAAGAAGCACTGATATGTGGAAGATAACTTCAAAGCCAACTACATAGGCTAAGTAGGTCTATCTCTTAAGGTTTATGAAATCCGCATTCACTAAGGCCCTCCATTGATCTCTATTTTGAGCCAATTTAATCCACTTCATATCACCGACATCTAGTCCCCTAAGGTGCATTTAAATATTGAGCTCCCATCCATGCGTATATCTCCCTAAAGATCTTTTTCTCCAAGGATTTTCCGATAATAATTTTAAAAACATTTATACTTTTGCCCATTCGAGTTACTGTATATGATCTGCAATTTAAATTTCCTCGACTTAATAATTCTGGCAATATAGAAAGACGATTAAAATTATAGCATCCATCGCAATTTACATAAAAAAACGCAGTTCATAACAATGCCTGAATACCGATAAAATGCATGATAACGTTCCGTTGAGGTAGGCATATTAGTCGCAACGTAACACTTTTATATAACATTGTATATTGTAATCTTCAATCTTCCTAAAGTTGGCTAAAGCTTTTAAAAATCTGTAACTAATTTTGGACATTTTTTGAAATTTTATTGTTCAACCTTTCTCACCCCCTCTCGCTTAAGGGTGCTAGGAGTCATACTTTGGCTTAAATTTAATCGAGAGTGTCATTAAAAAGATAAGCGACCCCGAAAAAATATAATCGACACTAACCACGATAATTTTGACTTTTCACTCCTTCTCGTTCCATAGGGATGCATATATAGTACAAACCTTGACTTGCATGTCATCTGCACTGTCAACAATAATCTTAGCGACCCCGAAAACTACACTAATTTCAGTAATTTTAATGGATTATTTTTCACCCCTTTAAGTGTGCCACGAATTACACTTGGGGTTGCGTGACACCTGTACTTTCATCAATCATTGTAGCAACCCCGAAAACTATGGATTTGAGATAATCCCGTTCATTATCCGTTCATTATTGTCTTTTCATTTTCATCACTTCCCACACATCTGGGATGCTAGGGGTTTTAAATTGCATTGGAATCGTAACCAATTAGCACTGCGACCCTGAAAGCTATGTGTTTGACACTAATATCGGCAAATTTTTAAATTTTATTTTGTGACCCCTTTTGAGCCCCTCCTCCTTAGGAGTGATAGAGACCAAACATGGTCTTAAATGTCATCGAGACTGTCACTAATCAGATACGTCACCCCGAAAACCATGGTTTCGACACTGATCTCGGTCATTTTGGACATTTTTATTTTCCACCCCTTCTCTTCGCCTTAATGGTACAAGGGTCAAACTTAAGCTTAAATGGCATCAGAACTGTCATTAATCGGTTTAGCGACCCTGAAAACTATGGATTCAACACTAATCTTGGCCATTTTTTAAATCTTATTTTTCATTCCTCACCCATTCGTCGTACGGGATGCTAGGATCAAACTTAGGCTTTTATACCTTCTGGATTGTCACCAATCAGCTTAGCGATCCCGAAAACCATGCATTTGACGCTAATATCGATTTTTTATCATTTTAGTTTTCACCCTTTATCACTCACTATCTATTCCTCTTAGGGTGCTAGGGGTCAAAGTTGGATTTAAATGTCACCGGAACAGACAATTGGCTTATAGACCCCAAAAACTTTGAATTGAACAACTACTGACGGTTGTGATCGATTATGTTTATATGTCACCCCATCTCATCTTCGTCATGGGGGTGCTAGGGATCTCTAACCCCCATGAGACCTTTTCCAAATTGCAAGTTATATGCGTATCAGATGTGATTGAAATTACTCCAGGTGTTCTAGATTATATTGGAAAATATAGGCCTATAAGTCGCTGGCAATAATTGTTTTCCCTATTTTCATCCCCCTAGGGATGATATGGGTATCTTATCCCTATAGTTATATTGCCAGATCATACATTAAAAATGTACCATACTTGGTTGAAATTTCTCCAGGGATTCGAGAGTTATGCAACCACATACACACAACATACCTACATTCAAACACAATTTTAGAATTTTGGAGTATAACAATTGTAAGCACAATTTTTATTATTTTGTACCATTTTATACGCACACTAAGTTCAAAATGCCTAGTCTGCAGGACTGCATAAAGCGAAGTCATATTAACAAATAGGAATAGGCCTATCCCTTTCTCACACATGAGTACAATCTTATAAACCTTAGCGATTCGGGTAAATAGGTCTATATCTATTTTGCTCTTCTTTATTTAGATGGATGAATGACCCCTACGTTCCTGTAATACCCTATAGAATAGAGCGTCGATACGAACCCTCTCTTAGAAGACAAGAAAATCTGGAAATCGTTAAATATACTTATTTAACACAAATGCAAATGAATAACTATATATTACATCTAAGATATTAGTGACATCTCAGTTGAAGCCTAAAAGTAAATATTAAAATAAAATATGAAATAACCTAAGTAATACCAATGACCAGAGACTCATCGGGCTAATATTGCCATAAAACTCTCTGCTGAATAATACGAACAAAAAAACCAGTTGCAGACGGTAGATTAGCCTTTAAACTATAGGCCCTACTTTAAATTATTTTATGGTCCATAAGACGAATTCCATTCCACCTGTTCCAAAAACCTTCCATTATATCTGCTTTGAGTGTGTTGCCAGTACTGTTGACCACACATTAAAAGAGTTGGATTCTGTGTGTCCCAAAAAGTCTAACCCTTCTATTTATTATTGTACTGTCTGGCTTTAACATAACGTCATGGTCATAGACCTATACTATGAAAGTTCATTCATGTATTTACCTGAATTTATGAGTCCTAAATGATCCCTCAACCCGCGAGAAATGGATTGCATGTAATAAATGTGGCGACATAAGACCGGAAAGAAAAATAAGAAAAAGAGGAAAGATTAAATAAACATATTTAAAATTTTAATGATTTATTTAATTGTTCATAAATTCAGATTATCTAGTCTTCACGTTAGAAATAATCGAGTTAAATTAGTACACTGTTGAAGTCTACTTTAAACAATTTCTTATTTGGATATTACTATTTTAGTTATCTATGTTTACATTTATAATATACTATCTAATATCCGGCGTGCGGTGCTACTCCTAAATAAACGTTAAAGTGTTTTTACCACCAGCCGTGTGCTGTAATGTTTGCACGGGAATCTGCTTATCTCGATCTTCTTGGCATCAATGAAAGACAAAAATGGTTATTGTGAGTTATTCGTAAAAGATAAACATATGCTGTCGCGGACTTTTCTGTACAGTTTTTGAGATAGGCTATTCAATTCCGTGTAGCCCTACAATAATTTGGTGTATTTGTTATGGTTTAGGCAGCATAAGCCTTTTATGAGTCAAAATAGGGGCTTTATTTCACGTTTTCCACTACAAAGGGTGATTTTTATGGGTGAAGGGGTTGGGTATTATAACTGTCTTATAGCCTATGTTCATCCCCGGAATCTCTTGAACATTTTTCAAAAATCCCCATCTAAATCGGATGAAAGGTATGGCAGAACACGCTTGCACGGGAATCTGCTTATCCCGATCTTCTTGGCATCAATGAAAGACAAAAATTGTTATTGTGAGTTATCCCTAAAAGATAAACATATACTGACGCGGCCTTTTTTTATAGAGAGTTTTGAGATATTCAATTCTGTGTATATTAATTTGTTGTATTTGTCATGGTTTAGGCAGCGTAAGCCATTTAAGCGTCAAAATAGGGACTTTAGTTCATGTTGTTCACTACAAAGGGCGATTTTTAGGGCTGAGGGGGTTGAATATCACAACTCTCTTACAGCCTATGTTCATCCCGGGAATCTCCTGAACATTTTGCAAAAAAACCCATCACAATCGGTTCAACGGTATGGCCGTGCATAAAGTACGAATAAACAAACAAACATACGTACAAACAAACAAACATTTTTATATATTAGATTGTAGCTACGTGCGATTTTTAAGGTAAAGTTAATAACATAACGCCGTGAATATATTAAAAGGAAATCAGTTTGAATTAAAATGTTCACGAGATTAATAAATATAAAAAATCTGAACTGAACAAAAGCAGGAACTGTAATAAAGGTTATATTAAATATAAAGATTGGACGAACCGACAAAATTGGCTATCAGGAATCGGACGATGTCAAAGACATTAATCAACCATGATCTATCTATCTACTATTAAATTGTGAGTGTGATTATTATTGATTTGTGATTTAAACTAAACTTCAATAAAACGGGACAGAAATGAGGTATTACAAACATAGAAGCGTAGGCTGTTTCAATGAGGTTATATTACTAGTAGGCCTAATAGTGTAGGTAATAATAATAATACCGACGACCTATTTCAGATGATAGCGTTTCAGACTCATATCCGGAACCTCTCGCCCGATCAACCTCAACATAGGATTTCTATTGTTTTCTTCAATTAGGACCTAATCGATACAAATGTTGAGTTGAAGTTTCATTACAAAGACCCATTTCATAATTTTTCAATATTTCATGTTCCATTAAAAAAGATAAAAATTGAGTGAATTTGCTTAAGACGCATGAATATACTTAGCCATTTATATACCTTACACAGCCTACTGATACACATTAAAAATATATCGATATATGACTAAAGAAGTTGTACCGTGCCACATTAAAATTGTAATACTCATTGTAACAATAATAATAATAATAATAATAATAACAACAACAATAATAATAATAATAATAATAATAATAATAATAATAATAATAATAATAATAATAGTAATAATAATCCATCCATAGTAATTCTGCCCGAGGGCAGGTCTTTCACTCCAATCATAGCATTTTCATGCTATGCTTTGCAGCTTTACTAGGGAATTGTAGGTGTGGTAGCTTCCCGTTGCTTTCCACACCGGTGAAGGATGATGATGATGGTCGGATGATTTTCGGGGACCGTTGGAACCTAATCTTCCTGACATTTGTCTTACAGGTGAGGAAAAACCCCGAAAGAAACCTCATACAGGAGCCTGTCTCGACCGGGAATCGAACCCGGGCCCGCTGCGTAACAAGGTAGTACGCTACGTCGAGACCACAGCGGTGGAATAATAATAATAATAATAATAATAATAATTTTATTGTCTTACCTACTAGGCTTAAGGACTATATTATTATTATTATTATTATTATTATTATTATTATTATTATTATTTATTTTTATAAATGAAGAATATATTTGAGCACTTAAATAAAATTAATTATTACAAAAAATGTGGAGCTATTATAAATCTGCCTACGTCATGATTTTTTTAGAAATATAATCAGTATGAGAATGAAAACTAGTAGTGATACGGTTAAAAATTTGATCTCATACTATTCAAGCGCATTTTTGTTTGACAGTATTCCAGTGCTTGCCAGCCATAGTATATCTTGAGTAGCGTTAAACATACTACATAAAAATTGATTTGGAATGAAAGGGGAGGGTGGATTGAGCAATGTGACAGCAAGAATCAATGAAATGTCGGCACACCACGTGAAGCTACACCACAATCTAGACATGCTACACTAAATATACTTAGACATACCTCGCATAGCTAGGAGATCATTCGATGTAAGTGGCAGTAACGTAACAAGTTCAATATGGCATTGAATAACGTATCAATAACACTAATACTTAGTGTGCAGATTTATCAAGTGGGCCTGTATGCCCGGGGCTCCCTGGCCCAGCCCCGGTTCCCACTTGAGGCCCTACTGGCAGACCAATATTCCACCAACAGCTCGAGCGTTTTGCTTCTGCGCCTCGATTCCAATCGTTGTCATGGTAACTTTGCGTCCCCTTGCTATTGGAATAAGTAAGCAAAATTTCTTTACAGAAATCAGAGGAGAGCTATTTGTCAGACTATTTAACTCATAGACCGATAATCGTGCCTCTTCCTATTCGTATTGAGATATCTCCGCAAATTAACTTCTTTGACATGGATATCGATTGAACAATGTGCGATCGATATGGTACAGCAAGAAATGCCAAAAGAAAACAAGTTCAAATTAAAAAAAAAGGTTAGTTCTGTTGCTCTAAAAAATATTAAATGTTGAATAATGAATCTGCATTATTGTTAATAGTTATTTCTCATACAGTTATCTGTTATTGATTTTTCCCAAGCCCAAAGAGATTTAACAGTAAAGATCTGCTATTTTTAACTATACTGCTGGCTTAGAAACCTCCCGGAAGTAAGATCGGAATAAATAACCTCACATTTAGAATTCGTAATCAGAGATATCTCCGTACATTAACTTCTTAGACAAAGATGTCGATTCAACAATGTACGATCGATATCGTACAGCAAGAAATGCCAAAACAAACCAACTTAAAAATTACCAAAAAAAAAGTTAGTTCTGTTGCTCTAAAATTATTAAATATTGCATATTGAATCTGCATTATTGCTAATAGTTATTTCTCATACAATCATATCTTATTGGTTATTCCCAAACCCAAAGAGATATAACATTAAATATATGCTATTTATAACTATACAGCCGGCTTACAAATCGCCCGGAAGTAAGATCAGAATAAATAATCTCACATAATTATTTTTAACTTCTGATGTTGTATTATTCGCTAAATAGTCACTCCAAATCCAACCCGAGGTTGAGTTTTTCATTAGATAAAATCACTCGCGACTTCGTCCCTCGTTATTTTTTCAGAAAAAACACAACCTCTTGTTAGATTACTGTTGACTATTTAACTCATACCCCAAATGGGAGTCAATGACCAATCACATTTCAATGATTTTTTATTTACAACCAATCACAGTCGTGTTTCGCCTAGAATTTACCAACTAAAGTTTATCATAATAAAGAAAGCACCTCCTTTTTAACATTCTGAATAGGTCTTAACGTTATTCTGCAGTGACTGACTCTCTAAGAAATGCGGCTACCAGATTGTATATATAGTGCATGAATATCAACACATAGCGCATGCGGGAGTTAATATAAAAACATTTGTAGCAATTGATTATACCACCAAAATAAAAACACTGTTTGCACTTTCTTAAATGTATTTTTTTTTCCAGGTAATAACATTCCAGAAAAATATAATTGTCATATTTACATCATAGGCATAGGGAATCAGAAATGAATTAATATACAGTTTGATGTGTTTCATTTTTTCTCAACTAGAGTGCATTCTTACAATATTGCGATCATTTGGCAATAAATAATATGATCTGGTTGCAGTGATGAACAAAATAAGCAAATGAAGCGTACCAATCGTTTCTCATTTGTTTTCAAACATCACCGTTTACATTAAATATATAAATATTTGAAAATAACTATAGTTAAATAATGATTTGTGAGTAAACGGCTTAATTTTATTCGTCAAATAGTCCTAACAAATGCGATAAATTCACGACTCACGAAGTGAGTGGCGAATTTATCTAGAGAATTTGGAAATCACTCGTGGCATTACTTATGATAAAATCACAGGAGAGCCATTTGTCAGATAATTATATTTTAAAATAGATTTTCTATTTTATATGAAGTAGCGGAAAAATAATCTATACCGGTATATATATATATATATATATATATATATATATATATATATATATATATATATATATATATAGAGAGAGAGAGAGAGAGAGAGAGAGAGAGAGGAGAGTTTCAAACCAATTATTTAAAACAAATTTAAATTTATATTTCCGTTAAATTTGGTTTGAATATCACAATCACGCGTAATTGCATTATTCATTCGTAGTTCGTGTTTATTATATTACTAAGCAGAGTTTTAAGTTAACTCATTCCAGTATTCGATTGTTTCCAAAATTCAAAATGTTCGGCGCTGGACGTTCGGATTGACTTGTGCCATGCTTCGTTTTTCTTATTTCCTGCATATTTAATCACCTCCAAGTACATCAAGCACATTGCCGCCTCGCCTCTCGCGCACGCGCAAGTCAGCAAACTGATATCCAAGGAGTTCATACACAGAAAATGCATGTACCTACTTCTAAAGTTTGTCAACGTGATACCTCTACGACAGAAATACATTCATCATTCAAAACATGTGGATATTTTAGGAAAGTCATATTAATAGCTTAAATTATATAATTTAATGAATTAATAGCATAAATGTTGGCTAATCACTGATGAGGATAAACATTAAAATAATCCGCAGATTAAAATATTCGGGTTAAAGTTCTATGAAAATACAATTTCATGCTGAAACTGGAACACCGCACATTGATTATCATTGATTGTAATGAGCACAAATATTTGTAAACTACTTAGATAACTTATATTTATGATTATAGTAGTATCCTATCACTCCATACGAAACATCGAGACCACAACGGTGGACTTCATATGCACTAAAAATAAAAGTTCTTCTGATGTGTTGACTGTCCGCTTAATACCTTTTCTTCATCTAGCAAATATATTGATAGAGACTTTATCATTGTGCATCACTGAATTGTCGAAAGTTTGAAATGAAAAAGGACAAATGAGAATACAGGATGTAAATTTTGAAGGTCGCATTGCAGCCCATAGTTTCTTGGTCTAATATTACCAAATAATTGTTCCACAAATGTTCTTGAATGGTAACCTAGATTCTAATTCCAGATGATTAAATTTAGTTTCAAAGAACATTAGTTCTCTTTCTGCGGATCAACAAACCTTCCTTCAACTTAGAAGTATTGGGAATATTTTGTATGATTATTGTTTGTAACCTTCTCCAAAGTTATCTAAAGTCTTGAAACAATTTCATAATCATATCGATTTTTATATGAAGTAGCGGAAAAATAATTTATCAATAAATCTTTTATCTGTCGCATTCTTTTCACCAGATACAAAATTCCGAAAATACAATATTTTGATGTCATTAAATGTTTGGATTTTGCATGGCTATACCATTTCCACAAAAAAATAGTTTGCAATGTTAATGGTGTTCAAATAATGTTTAAATTCCCAGGGGTAGAGTAAAATGTACTTTTCATACTGCACTTTTTGTTTATAGCTCCATACCCTTCATGTAGACCTACATAAAGAATCAGACATTACAACGACTATCTCAAATATATCCACTCATAAAATCACAAACCATGAAAAGATGACAGAGACGGTATATAAATCAAGTTCAATAATGTTTACGCTAGCCCAGTCTGGGACACGCAGCTCACTGCCATATGAAAAAAATTATAAATCATACAGAATACGGAAGAACGAATAATCACGAACAGAAACAGACACACACCAATAGAACACTTATTATACCAAGTCAACGCTGCACGGTCGGAGGGGAAAGAGTTTTAGCGCTAGTGTCGCCGAATTACTGAATCTATGGAAGGGAGTACGAGAGAAGACTGTACATCCAATTACGTACTGAAATGGTTCAAATTTAAGTGTGGGCGGAGAATCCTACAAACGTGTGAAGATCGCTCATTTGTTGTCACAAATTTGTACATTTAAGCACTGGATACGCTCAAGCGGTCGGATCATTTAAAATCACAGTATTAGCCTCCGTTAGCAGCCTCACAATAAATCACGTGCCAACATGTAATGAGAAGGGACAGCTAATTTCTACACGTAACCCCAATAGTAACAGGGTTGTCAAATTAGTCATTTTGCCAATGACCGCGTAGAAGGACGGACCAATAAAATCTACAGTATTTGTCAGCTCTCTACCTGCCAGACAAAGAACATATACAGAGGACAGGAAGGAAAAGAAAGAGAAAGACAGCATGTTAGTAACATATTTTCCGCCTGCACAGATTACTGAGTGGAATAGTACACGAAATACTCGATATCCCATACATACAGAATATAATAAAATACACAGCACGAACGCTCAGAGACAAATACAGACATCACACAAACAATATAATACACATCTTTGGCACTCAACAAACACACCCTACACTCCAATATAACATACCATCGACCTTTTAAAACAATAAACAACCGACAACGGGGCGGACAAATAATAAACCAAAACCTAAAATAACACCAGAGGGCAGCAAGGAGAGGATACTCTTCTTGCACATTCAACTCCAAACACACTCCCAAATCAATACCTAACCCAGGCATGGGAAACTGCCGAATGAGGGGTAGTATGACATCCTTCCTCATTCCACCCTTCATTGAACTCGTAACTGTTGTTATTATCGTCTCGCATACCATGCAGTATCAGTGGCGGTACACCCTTATAACCTGAAACATATATACTGCTCGGGACCCAGCTCCGTGTGTCTGAAAGGAATTTGCTGTCTCAGCTGTTAGTACTATGAGAAGCATAGAAGTGTACCTCCTCCCACTCCCCACACTTCCCCCGCAAACACGCAGAGCTTGGTCTCGAGCTGTACTAATCCCTTCCATTCTTACGTACATTACGTGTAACGTTTGAAGAGCGCGTAGAGGATCGCTGATGCCTTTTTCTTGACACTAATTTGTTTATGTCAGGCTGGGATAGTACTTCTAGAGATGCGTAATACTGAATTGAGACTTAGGGTTGTCAGCGTTTATTCTGGAGGTATTGATTTTAGATTTGGTCTGTTTCCACTTCGAAAATAATTGTTCGCATGTATCAGTCGAACCAAACATTGCGGAGCATTGTCCACCCCCCGGCCTTGCCAACATCTCTCATGTTGGCGATACGAGTCTATTGACAAACAATCTGACATAGTTCCAAGCCTTTCCGTTCCCATTCTGAAAATTACAAAAAATAATCATTGTCCCAGTCAGTATTAAAATGGTATCGGTGTTTAGAATTTGGCATGCTCACGCTGAATTGTACGCCACTGACTCTAACTGCATATTGTCAATCACTGTGTACCTGCGTCTGCAGTGCAAGTACAAATGAGTGGAATGGGTATTGGCGGAGAGGATTTGTTATGAGCTCCCGGAGCCCAAGTTCCCCATGCCTGACCTAACCTAAAGAGTCATGGCGACAACCAATCGCCGGCACCAATAGTCAGATCTCCGTATATTGGTATGACTTAACTTTCATTCATGTATAATGCACGATCAATGAGAACATAAATGGTTTGTTTTTATAATAACATTATTATTATTATTTTATAGTATTATATTATTTGATTATTATTATTATTAGTATTATATCACATATAATCAGGTGTACGCAAGTTCCCCCCCTCGAACAGAGCTAAAACCGACCTTCTGCTAACTATGACGTAATACCCACCCTCAGTGCCAAATATTAAGTGTTCCATTCTCCGCTTCCACTAAAGCTAATGCATTCCATATTACCGTAGACAGCGGGATCGGATCATAAGTTGCGAATAAATACTATTATTTTTAATATTTCATATTTTCGTTATCAGCTGTATATTCAATTATATAACAACACAGCTTTCAAACTTGATTTCGATGCATCTTATGAAGAGTCTCAATTCATGTGAGTTATAAATTTTACTAAGAATATTCACCAAACCATCATCAAAGTCGTCATAACGATAACACAGAAGAGTCTTCCATTCTGGATAATTTAACAGGTTTTCTTTTTGTTTTCAAAAATGGTATATTACGATGCGAGGTTGGGAAGTAGTATTTACAGAATCGAGGAAAAATGTTTAAAAACCGAGCGACAGCGAGGGTTTTAATTTCCGAGATTCTGTAAAACACTTCACAAACGTGCGTTGTACATTATTTTTTGCGCGATGGTGTTTTCAAAATAATAGTAAAATAATAACATCTTTGTTGGAAATAAGTTATTTGCGTTCATTATAAACAATTGACTAACTTGAACAGTGTGGGCAATGTTTATTAGTTGAAACAACAGGAAGCCTTGAGAACAATTATTGATAGCATGGCCGCAAGTACGTATTTATTGTTTTATATTGTTTCAAATAAAGATCAGTTCATTTAAATGCAGTGATATGTTTCGTATAATGTATATTAACACTACCTTTCGGATATTTTTTGTATATACATTGTACGTAGTATACATAGAGGGCAGTGGTTTTACTTCTCGCACGTGGGTGTAAATCTAATAATACAGTATAGTTATTTAGGTTGGCAACCCCGAAATGTAGGATGTTGAACTTTCAATAATGGTCGCCATTGCTGGTAAGTGCGACAAAACGCACTATCGCGCAAAAATGCATTTACTTATATCTCGTGTAATAAATTACATTCCTTTAGCCTAGAACCCAAAAACTCTGCCTATGCTTTTGAAGATTTAAGTCACTAATCGAATTATTTAATTCGCTCTTCTTCTTTTTAATTATAATTTGTAGGATTTTCATCGCTCTGAGTTACTTTATGATTAACGTTCGGATTTGATTCCTCTTATTGATTTAACTCTTCTTCTAATATCCAATATTTGGGAGGAATAAAACAAAGTATCTCATCAATGTGACCAACAGGTCTTATGACTGTTGAGATATTTGGGTATTAAATTTTCTGTCTTTTCCCTTAGGTGCTCGTGCTTTTACGACAATGATTCAACAATGATCCCAATAATTCGTGTAATAACAATAATTGATTCGTTATCTCAGACTTGAATAAATTGAATATTTGACTGAGATAACGAATTAATAATTGTTATTAACTTACTCGTATTATTAACCACTCTCAGGGAATAATACTTAGACATGTTTAATATCCAAATAACTGGTTGAATCCCTCCAGTCCATCGTAATTCCAAAAGGCAAATTAATATAAAATTATAGAATATTCACCTGAAAGGTCCGTCTCCTCAACTTAATTATCATTTAACTGTAGCGCTTTCGGGACTTGTCCCATCATCGGCAGGATTCAAAACTGGTGTGAAACACCAGTTTTGAATCCTGCCGATGATGGGACAAGTCCCGAAAGCGCTACAGTTAAATGATAATTAAGTTGAGGAGACGGACCTTTCAGGTGAATATTCTATAATTTTATATTAATTTTCAATAAACCTCAACGGAACACATCATGAATCTTATAAAAGTTGAAAAGGCAAATTAACTTTCTATTTATTGTTTACCCATCACCTTAAACGGTCTATGAGAAGACCATATGCGATTATTATCATCTTGTTTAACCTAGCTCTATAGCCTTAGCCCTTCCCAAATTTCCTTCTCCATTCTTCACTTTTCCTAGTCGCCGTCTTCGAGGTTTTGGATGGGGTTTCTTAATAATTCAGGTTTTACGGTGTTGAGTTGTCAGTCCTACAACTAATCCATAGTTGTTCTTGAGAACCGATGTGTCTCTTTTTTGTCTGGAGCCTCGCCCTTGATCTTTCCGGCATGGGAGGGCTACTAGTAGCTAGGTTTACATCGGTATAGCTACTGGAGTAATATGTATACGTAAGCCCTCAGACGGCAGACACACACGAGGAATCTGGTTAACATCAATATATAATTCAAAACCAGTGTTTATAAGATTTAGCTGAGTGTTTATTACATACGTAACATGAATCATCAAGGTGACTATTTAACTCATGCCCCAAATGGGAGTCAATAACCAATCACATTTCAATGATTTTTATTTACAACCAATCACAGTCGTATTTCGCCTAAAACTTACCAACTAAAGTTTATCATAATAAAGAAAGCACCTCATTTTTAACATTCTGAATAGGTCATAGCATTATTTTTCAGCGACTGACTCTCCAAGAAATGCTGCTACCAGATTGTATATATAGTGCATGGATGTCAACAGAAAGCGCATACGAGAGATAATATAAAAAACATTTGTAACAATTGATTATACCACAAAAAATCATAGTGTTTGCACTTTCTTAAACGAATTATTTTCCAGGAAATGACGCAGAAAAATATAATTCACATATTTACATCATAAGACATCAGAAATTAATTAATACCTTTAACGTTGGTTATAAATTTCTCAACTAGGCTGCCATTCTTACAACATTGCGATCTTTTGGCAATAAATAATATTATGATCTGGTTGCAGTGATGAATAAAAGAAGCAAATGAAGCGTACCAATTGTTTCTCATATGTTTTCAAACATCGCCGTTTACATTAAATATATAAATATGTTAAAATAACTATAGTTAAATAATGATTTGGGAGTATACAGCTTAATTTTATTCGTTAAACAGTCCTAACAAATGCCACTCTTGATTTCCAAATTCTCATAAGTAATGTCACGAGTGATTTCCAATTTATCTAGAGAATTTGGAAATCAAGAGTGGCATTTGTTAGGACTATTTAACGAATAAAATTAAGCTGTTTACTCACAAATCATTATTTAAATATAGTTTTTTTTAATATTTATATATTTAATGTAAAAGGCGATGTTTGAAAACAAATGAGAAACAATTGGTACGCTTCATTTGCTTCTTCTGTTCATCACTGCAACCAAATCGTATTATTTATTGCCAAAGGATCGCAATATTGTAAGAATGCACCCTAGTGGAGAAATTTATAACCAACATTATAGGTATTAACAAGCGAATGATGACAAATCAAGAGCTTCAAGAACATTTGAATACTTCTACTTCTTATTCTTCTTCTTCTTCACTTCCTGGTTTAGGCAAGAGTTGCCTGTTCCGTCTTCACCCAATAGATCTAAGACCATCTCTTCCGAGGACGTCCGACATCTCTTCTTCCTCTTGTAAAATAATGGAAGATTTTATTTGGTAATCTACTTTCTTCCATTATTTCTACATGTTCTTTCCACTGTATCTTGTTGTTAAATATCTTTTCTTTTATGGAGTAGATCTGCAGTTCTTCACGGATATCCTCGTTTCTTATCTGGTCCATTCTAGTGCAGCCTTTTACTCTTCTTAAAAATTTCATCTCGGCTGCTTGGCTTTTACTTTCTTGTTTGGTAGTGGTAATCGAAGATCCACTCCCATACAAAAGGTCAGGGAGAGCCATTGTTTTATAAAATTTTAATTTTTTGTTTGTTTGTGGGCTTTATTATTCAATGTTCTATTTATTGTACCACAAATAGCTTGAAACTGATACTTCGAGGTGGCAATCCCACCAATGGTCTACTCTGCATAGCGTTGGTACCGCGATCAGAGGGAAACATATTACTCGTATTCTTCACAATGGAAACTCGGACGGACTTAACCAAATACGACTTCTACTACTTGTAGGCCCTATGTATTAATTAATTTCTGATGTCCTATGACGTAAATATGTCAATTATATTTTTCTGCAACGTCATTTCCTGGAAAATAATTCGTTTAAGAAAGTACAAACAGTGTTTTTTTTTGTGGTATAATCAATTGCTACAAATGTTTTTATATTATCTCCCGTATTCTCTACCTGCTGACATTCATGCACTATATATACAATCTGGTAGCCGTATTTCTTTATAGTCAGTCACTGCAAAATAATGCTATGGCCTATTCAGAATGTTAAAAAGGAAGTACTTTCTTTATTATGATAAACTTTAGTTGGTAAATTCTAGGCGAAACACGACTGTGATTGGTTGTAAATAAAAAAGAATTGAATGTGATCGGTCATTGACTCCCATTTGGGGCATGAGTTAAATAGTCTAGATAAATTCACTCCTCACTTCCTGAGTCGTGAATTTATCGATAATTTGGAAATCACTCGTGGCATTACTTATGATAAACAAACTCGCAACATATTTACTGTGTTATAATCCTTCAATATAGGGCTACATACTTCACTACATTTCATTAAAACGCCACCATTTATATGAACCAACACTACATTACCGTAGTAAAACTTACAAATCACTGTTTCTAGCAGATATGAAGACATTTTTCTCGGCTAGTGTTCACTCTCGCCCTTAGACAAAGTGCAAGCGCACTTAAGTGGTAAATTTGTAACATAAGATTAATGAAGGAGTGTAAAATAGATAAAGTATTTTGAAGTGTTATCTTCATTTAATTTATATGACCATAAATTGTGCAATGAAAAATTATGATCACATCGACGTTTTTACTAGTTAAAACAGTAAATAAAAAATAAATCAAATTTACTAACATTGGTCGCTAACTTTAATATGGAATTTGATGTGAAAGAAATATTAACACAGCTAATCGTACAAACATAAAAAGGCTAATTAAATACTGAGGATGCCAGAGAAAAAGAAATACACCATCGAAATAAGTGATAGAAGTTGCGTCATAAGCCACTGATTTAACGCAAAAATAATTATGTTTTTCAGTGTAAATAATTGAGTACCTATGTAAACGTGTATGATATAAACCTTAGATTACACAGGTTAAGATCCGTACTGAAACACATAAACAACAAATTATGTTTTATCATTTGTGATGTGCATTTTTTGTTATCTTTTACTGATCTTAGTATCTCGCAATAACATATTTTTTACCTTTAATCTCTATAATTCACAAATAAATTCTCAATTTTAATTATATGTGTATATACGTATATGTATAAGTCAAGATGGATGCAACGTGTTCATCGAATGGAAGATCACAGGATACCCAAACAAATGTTAAGATATCAACCTGCAGGAAGAAGAAGACCAGGACGTCCACTCAAAAGACTTTTGGATGGTGTTCCGAAACAGGTCAACAAATTGTCTAAATTCGTGAATGTACTATGATGATGATGATATATATATATATATTTATATTTATATTTATATGACGCTTGCAGATCGTTCACTTTGTTAATAAAATTGCAGATTATTCCAAATTAGATCGACATTTTCTTTTAAAATTAATAATAATAATAATAATAATAATAATAATAATAATAATAATAATATATACATGGGTACACCCTAGAGGGAGTTTCTTTACCCGGATAATTTAGTTACTCATTTCCCTACAGGTGTCAGTGAGTGACATGTGATCAGCACATAGCCTCAATGAAACATTTAATAGACAACTAAGGTATTACTTGAAAAGGAAAGACCGATAACATTTTGATAAGAGGCACTAATTTAGACTTGAGGTTCTTTTACGAGCCCAAAAATATTTAATCTCGGGACCCATGGCTTGAAGTCTCTCCCAGGGGACTTGTCCCTTGGATTTTTCCAACCCCTCGGGATTAGAGATAAGGAACAACCACTAGCCATCGAGGCTGATAATAATGATGATGATGATGATAATAATAATAATAATAATAATAATAATAATAATAATAATAATCTTGTATCTTGTAAGCCCGTGTTTCCCTTAACAGAGATTTAGGCGCTCTCCCCCTACAGGGAAGTATTTGAAACATACTAATTTAGTTACACTTGTTTTCGTATAGATGTCATTTTGAATGGTCCGTGGTCAGCGTTCCGCCTCATACTGATATCTAGGAAACCAAGGTAGTACTAGGACGGAAAAAATCGGTAAATTTTGCTTAGAGGCCTTTTCATTCAGGCTTAGGGATTTTTTACGAGCCTGAAAATCTTTAGACTCTGGACCCATGGCTTAAAGTCCCTCCCGGAGGACTTGCTCTAATAATAATAATAATAATAATAATAATAATAATAATAATAATAATAATAATAATAATATTATTATTATTATTATTATTATTATTATTATTATTATTATTATTAACAAAGAAACAGTATAATAATAATATTATTATTATTATTATTATTATTATTATTATTATTATTATTATTATTATTATTATTATTATTATTATTATTATTATACTGTTTCTTTGTTACCGTTCAAACTCTCTCTCTCTCTCTCTCTCTCTCTCTCTCTCTCTCTCTCTCTCTCTCTCTCTCTAGGTACACTTACAAAAAAAAGAAAAAATGAGCGGACTTTTGATCTCGAACATTTCAAGTTTTAACGCGCAATTCACACCAGTAAACTAATTGCACAGGAATTTCAATACGTTCCCTTTCCTCCAATGAAGAACATTATTTTATGCACAGCAAGCCAGAGAACGCTTAGCTCAGTGTCTTTATGGCTTGCTTCGTATGCAAGAGGCCAGGTTCGATTCCCGATGAAGTTAAATATTTTAATTGTTACAATGATTTCTATTTGGAAGTATTACTATTATTATTATTAAAATTGGGTTGTAAGGGGTAGTGACGTGTATATAACCTCTCCTACCCAATTCTCATCCTCATCTTCTCGTGGTACAACCCGTTTTCACAAACGAGGCTCTGAGGACCGAGTCACGGCGATATAACCGTTCCATCGGGTACTGAGTAAATGCGTATCCTAATGTCTGTTCAGAGACTAAAAGGTAGCAGCCCTACCACTGGACTACTTAGCGTCGGGCCAGTAACCCATCCTAAGGCACTTCAACACTACTTTCAAGTCTCAACATGCAAAATCCAGAAGGAATTCAAATATGACGACCCACAGCAAAGAAATATGGTTAAAAGAAAACGGCACAATGATATTGTAAGATATGCGACCTGGAATGTCCAAAGCATCCATGAAAAAGAAGAGGAACTAGACAGTATAATTATTTAAGAATAGAAACATTGCTATTGCAGTAACTACAGAAACTAAGAAAAGACTTAAAGGAACGAAAGAAACACAAAATTATGTACAAATATATAGCGGTGTCGACAGGAAAACTCATGGACAAGCTGGAGTAATGATTTGGATTAATACAATCGTAAGAAATAAAATTCAACACTACACTTACTGGAAAGAAAGAATATTAAAGCTTCGACTGAAAATAAGTAGAGGTAATTTGACAGTTCTTGGTGTATACGCGCCAGAGGAAGGCCGCGAAGAAGATAATGAAGAATTCTATAAAATATTACAAGAAATGCATAGCAAAATAAATATAAATATCATTCTCATAATAGGAGATTTAAATGCTAGAGTGGGCAATGCTCAAGTCTACAATAATATTGGAACATTTGGCGAACCAACTAGCAATAGGAACGGGACAAGATTAAAAGGTTTTGCTATATACAATGAACTGATAATAACGAATACCTTTTACAATCATAGAAACATACATAAGTATACATGGCATCGTCAAGACTCAAAATCAATCATTGATTATTTCATCGCAAATAATCAGATTTTAAAATTGTTTCTCGATATTAGAGCCTACAGAGGATATGATATTCGTTCAGATCACTACCTAGTAGAAGCGAAAATAAGATTTCCACCAAGATGGTTTAAAAAGAAGAAACAACAAAGCATAGAACAAAAGTACAAGGTAAAATTATTTTATTGGAAATTGTGCCAGATCCAACATTCAAATAGAATTTCCTACATTAGTCTATAGCCGGGATACAAATCTGAGACCAATGGGATGCCAGTCAGACAAGCTGTCACATCGATAATTTAATTAGTAATCTGTGCTGACCACACCGCTGAGGTCTAAGAGAACGGTAACATCGTTACCTTTCATGAGTTAATAAATTAAAAAAAGGCTAGCCCAACAAATTCTAAAGATAAAATGCTCATTATTTGACCGGTTAGGGTCCCACTGTGGTTTAATTTTTTGGTTGAGATATTATAGAATTTTCACAACTGTGAAGCAAATACCAGGAAATTTTTACCACAATATCCTTCAAAAATCGCGATCTTATTATCATCAATTTTATTCTTATAAAATTAAGTAAAGACAGATGAGCCTAATTCACAACTTTGAAACTATGTTAGCGCGCCATCTGGGGAGTTCTTCCAGAGGATGCGTGAGAAAAAAAAATCTTAGAATAGTGTCAGTCATTATTTTAGGGACACGTGTATGTTTGTTGTTATAGGCCTATTCCACTTTAATATAGGAGGAATATTTAGATGTTTGGGGTTGAGGGGAACTCCGACGAAAAGTTTGAAATCTGCTGATATAACCAGTTTACAGTAGGTCCATCAAAGAGCACATGTTAGCTCTGTGAAGTTATCATTTAAATTTCCACCCACATGAACAATATGGCGTTTCGAATAAATTTAAGAGTAAATAATAATTACAAAAAATAAGATAAAATTCCGTAAAGGTATCAGTCACAATATCAAATTATAATATAAAATAATCATAAGTAATGCCACGAGTGATTTTCAAATTATCGATAAATTCCCTATGTCACGAAGTGACGAGTGGATTTATCTAGAGAATTTGGAAATCAAGAGTGGCATTTGTTAGGACAATTTAACGAATAAAATTAAGCTATTCACTCACAAATCATTATTTAAATATAGTTATTTTAAAATATTTATATATTTGATGTAAACAGCGATGTTTGAAAAAAACGTTTGTTATGCTGCAACCAGATCATATTTTTATTGCCAAAGGATCGCAATATTGTAAGAATGTACCCTAGTGGAGAAAATATGAAACACATCAAACTGTTTATAACCAAAATTATAGATTATTAATTAATTTCTGATGTCCTATGATGTAAATATGTCAATTATATTTTTTCTGGAACGTTATTACCTGGGAAATAATACGTTTAAGAAAGTGCAACAAACAGTGGTTTCTTTTTATTGTGTTATAATCAATTGCTAGAAATGTTTTCTATTAAATATATCCCACAAGCAGTATCTGCACACTATATATATATATATATATATATATACACGTTTGAGTATATGCGTGCATATACATATATATATATATATATATATAGGCCTATACATATATCTACAAACATACATATGTACATATATATATATAGGCCTATACATATATCTACATACATATGTGCATATATATATATATATATATATATACGTGCATACGATATCAAAAGTTGTGGTCTCGAGGTAGCGTGCTGCCTTGTCACGCAGCGGGCCCGGGTTCGATCCCCGGTCGGGGCAGTTTTTCTGGGTGAGGTTTTATCGGGGTTTTTCCTCACCTGTAAGACAAATGTCAGGAAAACTTTAAGGCCTAAACGGTTACCGAAATCATATAACCATCATCATCCTTATCATTATCATCATCACTATCCTTCACCGGTGTGGATAGCAACAGGAAGCTACCACACTTACAATTACCTAGTAAAGCTGCAAAGCATAGTTTGAAAGTACTATGACTGCAGTGAAAGATCTGCCCTCGGGCAGAATTACTATGGATGGATATATACAATCTGGGAGCCATTTGCGTTTTAGGATTCTTACATCTTAATATATGAATTGCTATATTCAGTATTTCTTAGAGAGTCACTACAAAATAATGATCTGGCCTGTTCAGAATGTTAAAAAGGAGGAGCTTTCTTTAATATGATAAACTTATTTGATAAATTCCAGGTGAAACACGACTATGATTGGTTGTAAATCAAAATTCATTGAAACGCGATTGGTCATTGACTCCGATTTGGGGCATGAGTTAAATAGTCAAATTAAATACCTGGTACAATACAGTCTTAACAACTATTAAAACTTTCAAAGTACTGTAGGCCTTCTGCTGGGATGGAACCGATTCCAAAATTCCTTCAGTGTTTTAAAACTTTAACAATTGAGGAGACTGAACCTTGTAAGTATGTAATTTTATATTATAATTTTATAAAGTTTAAGGGTGTAGCTGTTGCGATAAGTAATCGTTGAAGTATTGAACAAAGAGGGATTATAATCTTCATTCGGGTATGAATAGAGAGCAGCTCTCACTATAGTTTTGTGTCCGCTCATCATCCCAGATGTGATACTGAGAGAGCACTTCATTCTAGCGGTGGATGTCTATGGGGAGAACTTACCAACAAACCGGACAGAACAATAGCTATAACCTGCAAATATGACCATCGCACTTAAAGCGACTACAAACAAGAATATATATGTAGGCCTATAATCGTTGTTCATGTAAGAATATAAAGGATCTTTTCGTTGGGGTATGAACAGAGAGTAGCTCTCATTGAAGTTGTAGGGTCGAATTTATAAACGCATTAGACCGTAAAAGGCGTTCTCTGCTGAGAAAGTTTTATCCTAATACATTTTGCTTACTCAGAAATATATTCATGCGATAATAATCGTAAGCTACCTGACGAGGTACCTTAAGATCATAGCTCAAGATAGAAACTTATCGTGAGAATCCCGAAGGTAACCGATGGGAACCGAAGGTAACCGATGTAGTTTGAAACTTTGCCGCTTTATCCAAGATGTCGGACCTTGAAGACTTCGATCATGTTTTCGGTATACGCGGAGAAGAGGAATTTGATAGAGTCTACCAAAGAATTCAACTGGAAGAACAGGAGAATCGGCATAATATTGCGCGACGCAGACGTCGTTGTATACGGTATTATTTGCGGGACGCAAGCGTAAATGCGTTCCTCTATAGCAGACGAAAATAACGGAAGTGGTTTTATCGCTGAGAATTCTGGGTAATTCGTTGCCAATATTACGAAAACGTCGACTTTCATGCATGACCGGTAAGTCGGCCGTTAATTCGATCTCAGCAATTGCTCACGGTGAGTCAGCTCACCAGTGATTGGAAGTAATTTGAGTAGAGACTAATGTATTTGCATGCGGCCCGTAGTGTCCGTTCAACATGTCAGATGTCGTGATATTAGAGAGCAGTAAGTTCAAGCGGCGGATGTCTCTGGGCGAACTTAACAGATCAGAGAGAAAAATACTAGGGCATTCGATTAGTAATGACAACACTGTTGTAAATCAGCGATCTAGTGGTTAGCATTGTAATCTTGTAGTATGTTGTTGAGTAGTTTTTGTTGTATAAATCTGTAATACTGAAAGCCTCGAAATAACAATACTTTGTGAATACATTCACTGTTTCTCACATGTAGTAAGTAATACTTACTTAATACTTAATACAGGCTTTCCACTTTACAGCAGTTTGCCCTTGATTCCTGCTTTCTAGAGATTCTTATCTTCCCATTGTCCTTCTTCCATACCCCTCTTCATCATGGCATCATATATTCCCTCGTACCATGTTCTTCTACTTCTCTCCCTCTTCTTTCTGCCTGGTAACATCCAATCTAACACATGTTTAGGCCACTGGTCTTCCGACATCCGTTGTACATGTCCATACCACTGTAGAGCTCTCTTTGTTATCCTTTCGATAACAGTTTCTTGTGCATCCATTTATTGTCTGATATATGTATTTCGAATATGTTATAGCCTGGATATTCTCATACTTCTCCGTAATCCATCCATTTCTGTCGCCAAGATTCTTTTCTGCATCCTTCCATTTATTGTCCAGCTTTCTGATCCATATGTAAGTATACTTTCTATTGTTGTCTGTATAATCTCTTTTTTGTTTTCCTGGTCAAATTTCTATTCCATAAAAGACCATTCAGGGATCTAATCGTCTTCCTTGCACAATTTACTCTGTTAATATGAGTAAGTAATGCTGTCCTAAAAAGATTTTCAGTACAATTTGTTTAGAAGGCGGAATTGGGAAGTACTCGAAAATCCATCAAATTCACCAGACAGGAGCCCTTGTGACTATAACATATTTTCAAAGATCAAAGAACCTCTACGAAGCATTCAAATTCAATTAAGAATTATATCCAGAAAGCTCTAAATCGATCAGAACAGAAAGATATCCAGAAATGGTGCTGCAGATGGAGTGCTCATCTTTCAAGGATTTGGCAAAGTATAGTTAACTTGGCATGAGACTATAAATTAAGTTTGTAATGTCAAAAGTAACAAATATTTTTGTGATGTTATAGCAATGTTGCCATTACTTATCGAATGACCTATTAATCATAACTTATAAATATGACCATCGTACTTAAAGCGATTATGAACAAGAACTTATATGCCGGCCTATACAGCACAGTTCTGATATATATGAACAAAACACCTGACTTTATAAGCATTGGTTACAGAGAGCGGAATCTATCAAGTTTACACTTAACTATGTCTATAAAAGGAATACTACTGAGGGGTGATAGTCAGTTCTCGTATACATGGATAAAAAGGAAAACAATAAATTGTAAATTTTATTTTCTCTGAATTTCAGAATATAAATTTATATCATATGACAGACACTGTAAATATTCTTATTAGGCCTACTTGTTAAAATATACAAGAGCGTCGAAGATCTTCTCTACGGCACTAGGCGGCAACCTGGCCCTACATTAGCGTATGTCGTTTCCGGTGAACAGGGCTGAGGGTACAGTAATAAATTTAGGCTGATTTTGAAATACATTGTAGGGATAATGGATAAGCAAGTGTGAAAAGATTGAGATCAGAGTCTATACACACGCGACAAAGAGTTAATAATGTACTTGGGCCATAATGGTCCAGTTCTAAAGTTATAAATTCAAATACTTCTGAGCTAGAGGATGACATCTTGAAAGAAAAAAAACAGAGAATATTCTTTAAATTGTATTTATAAGTTCTCTCTAGATCACGAAGAATTGTGTGATATGAATTATGAATCATTCTGTATAATAAAATGTTAAGTCAATACGACGTTGACTTTTATATGACGTCATTTTACCTGTTTGTTAATTTGGCACTTTCAGTGCGTCAAACTAGTCCTTTCTGATAAGACAATTTAATGAAGGTTGTGTTACGAAAACATGCGGAAGATTGATGGATTGAAACACATTGTCACGTTAAAACAAAGATAAGTTGGCATTTATTTCCAAGAATAAACATTATCTAATTTAGTGTGACTAATTCAGCAATGAAACATGTGTTTATTAATTTAAAGCTGAAGGTCATTCCGGTTTAAAGTGGAAGATATCTTAATACAGGGTGGACCGCTCGAATGGACCTAATTTCAATTGCTTGTTACTGGCAAACGGTTGAAGATAGAAACTTAAAACAACGTTCATAGTACAGAAAAACTCACCAAGTTTCGAATCCTGTCGGTAGATGGCACAAAGATACGTTTCTCGTTCTTAGATATAATTGTTTGTGAAAATGGCGACTCCGCAGATGAAAGCGCAAGCTGTTTTGTGGTATGCGGAGTTTAAATCAATCATTAGAGTTCAAAGGGAGTTCCGGCGTGTGTTTAACCGTGATGCTCCAACTGCTAGAAGCATAAAGAAGTGGCGTGATACATTATTAGCTACAGGATCTGTGTTGAAGAAGCATGGTGGTGGTCGCAGAGCATCCGATGAAATGGTAGCAAATGTTCAAGCCGCATTTGAGCGAAGCCCCCGGAAGTCATTAAGAAGAGCTTCGCGGGAACTTCAAATACCAAAATCGACATTACAACGGATTGTCCACAAACGCTTCAAACTGCACGCATATAAAGTGCAGTTAGTGCAACGTCTGGAGCCGAATGACATGCCGAAACGAGTGGAATTCGCCAATACGATGCTGGACCGTCTCGGCGCTGATCCTGACTTCATGACCAAGATTTTCTTCTCGGACGAAGCCACTTTCCATTTGTCAGGCAAGGTAAAACCGGCATAATGTGCGGATCTGGGGATCGGAGAATCCTCACGCTATTCAAGAGCATGTTCGTGATAGTCCGAAGATGAATGTTTGGTGCAGTTTGTCACATAATAAGGTCATTGGACCGTTTTTCTTCGCCGAGAAAACTGTTCGTGGTACCACATATCTTGACATGCTGGAGCAGTTCTTCTTTCCACAAATTGAACAACTGCAGCCTAACATCGTTTTCCAGCAAGATGGTGCTCCTCCCCACTGGTCCAATGAAGTTCGTACGACTTTGGACAACATTTTCCCTGGCCGTTGGATTGGTAGGGGAGGACCAATCGCGTGGCCCCCGAGATCTCCCGATTTAACACCACTGGATTTCTTTCTCTGGGGCTATGTCAAAGATAAAGTTTACACCACCCCAGTCAAAGACCTTCGTGATCTTCGTGAGCGCATCATAGAGGCTACTGAGAACATTCCAGAAGACATACTCCAACGTACTTGGCAAGAAATTGTTCATCGCTTTGATATCGTCACAGTGACTGCTGGGGCTCATATAGAGATGTGGTGATCTGGATATCAAAACTTGGTGAGTTTTTCTGTAATATGAACGTTGTTTTAAGTTTCTATCTTCAACCGTTTGCCAGTAACAAGCAATTGAAATTAGGTCCATTCGAGCGGTCCATCCTGTATATAAAAATTACGTGTCACGTTGTTTGTCCGCGATGGAATCCTAAACTACTGAACCGATTTTAATAAAATTTTGCACACTGTGTTCTGTTGATCCAATTTGAGACCTACGGTTGTTTATAACTAAATATATAGTCACATTATTTTTTATTGCAAATTATTTGTTTATTATTTAACAAAGAGTTATAATTATCTGTGAGTTCCATACGATTCTAACAGATGACTGTGTAAAGTAATTCGTTTATTATTTAACCAGGTGGCTGTGCTTTTTGTTGCAACCGCGAATTTCAATTGAATTACAAATATTGATTATTTCATAATTTAAGTGTGTTTGTGTTTATTTTATTTTCAGTATATTGATAATAATATTAATTTCGTGTGTAAGTATTAGTTTTAAGTAATCTGGCTGAAAGACAACTTAATTTAAATTTAACTGGACCGAGAAGGGACATTGAACAATATGGCGAATCAGTTCTAGAGACCATGAATGATAAGATATCAAGTGAATTTCCGCAAATTGGTATAGGCCTATGTGGTATATAATTTCAGTAATCCACACGTCGCTGGTTAAAACCGGCTGGGAGGGTTTTTTTTATAGAAGAGTATATAATAGTTTAAAAAACTAAAACAACACGCTTTGTAGAAAACCAAACTAAAAATAAATAAATAATAATTTAAAAAACTAAAACAACACGCTTTATTAGAAAACCGAACTAAAAAATGAAAAATAATGTTAATTTCCAACACGCTTGAGATAAAATTAAAGTGGTCAACAAAAAAATAATCTCCAACACATCTAGAATAAAACTAGAGTTATCTACAAAAAAAATAATTTTACCAACCAAAACATGGGGTGCTTTTTACGTTTTTTTTCTTAGAGACTTTAATTTTACCAATATGTGTTTATTATCAAATATATTAATTCCCACGCTTTTGATGGTAATTTTTTTTTGTAGACTCTAGTTTTATTCTAGATGTGTTGGAGATGATTTTTTTGTTGACCACTTTAATTCTATCTCAAGCGTGTTGGAAATTAAAATTATTTTTCATTTTTTAGTTCCGTTTTCTAATAAAGCGTATTGTTTTAGTTTTTTTAAATTATTTATTTTTTATTTTTAGTTTGGTTTTCTAATAAAGCGTGTTGTTTTAGTTTTTTTAAACTATTATTTATTTTTTAATATTGTGAACAGCTCAGAGAATTAATTTTCTCCAACAAATTCATTGAATACAGCAAATAATGAATAGACTTCTTGATTTTACTAAGTTGTTTACTAAAAAAACAATAACCTATAGGAGCAAAGGACAAAACGTCAAACTGCTTCACACCGCATGCGGCAAACATACATGACATGAACCCAATTACAACAGAAGAAGTCAGCCAACTCATAAGAAACGAGAAAAATAACAAAGCAGCCGGTCCGGACGGGATATTTCCTGAACATCTTAAGGAAACACTTCAAGACTTGTTAGAACCGCTAACCTGTCTGTTCAATGAATGCCTAAAAGATAATTCAATCCCACAACAATGGAGAAATTCGATTATAACTGTCATCTACAAAGGGAAAGGAAGGAAAGAAAACCCGAACTCCTACAGGGGAATTGCCCTGGAAAATGATATGTTCAAACTCTTCTCGAAGATCCTGCTAAGACGTGTGGAACACAAACTACGTGCCAGTATACCTCAGAATCAATATGGCTTCACCCCGGGTAGATCTACACTGCATGCTGTCCAAGAACTCATACAAGAAATAATAACGACCTTAGATCAACCTGCTACACCATTGTATGTGATATACATAGATTATTCGAAGCATTCGACAGTATTGACAGGAAAATCCTCATCCAGAAGCTAGAGAACATACTAGGCAGCTCAAGCAACGAATTAGGAACAATTAAATCAATCCTTACCACAAACTACCTGACAATCAGTGATGGTATATCGATGTCGAGAAGTGTTACTCAAACAAGGGGAGTCCTACAAGGAGACCCGATGAGTCCCGTACTCTTTAATGTAATGACGTCAGACATCGGAGAGACTATAGACACAAGAAATGTTAAGCTACTCATGTACGCAGACGACATGATCATCCTCTCTAGGAATCAAGGAGCTCTCCAAACAGCCATGGAGAACATTAGGATATGGGCACTTGAAAACTCGATGGAAATAAACAGCGCCAAGACAAAGGCAATGAAATTCAGGAAAGGAGGAAGGCTGGCTAATAAGGACCATCTTATATGCGGAAGTGAAACCCTAGAATTCGTATCAAGCTACAAATACTTGGGGGTCACCTTACAAACAACTGGAACCGCTTTCTCACTTCATATACAGGATCGAGCAACAGCTGCAACGAAAGCCATGTACGATATCCCAAAACTCCAAAGACTATCCCTCTCAACTGCAATGAAACTCTTCAACCTTAAAGTAATGCCGGCCGCAACATACGGAATCCAGCTTATATGGAATTACTTGACAGTGAAAAATCTTAAGAAACTGGAGAACGTTAAATCAAGGTTTCTCAAAAGAGCACTGTCAATTTCAAAATATACAAGAAATAGTTATGCCTATACAATAGCCCAGGAATCCTTCTTCATCGAAGATATCAGACACTGTTTCAGACTACCGGAAACGCAAGCATACAGAATCGTCATCGAGGAGAGACAGAACAAAGCCGCCCAGATACCGACAGAAATTATGGAAACAGACGCAATGAAAACAGAAACCTGGAAGCAACCGAATTTCGAACTTCGACACCTGTACACACGTTTCGCAGCCCATGGATTTCATGGGAATATATGCCTGAACAACATGTACCATGAACCCAAGGAGGACTGCATCTGTAAATTATGCAACTATCCATGTCCAAAATATCATCTAGCGAAGTGTAAAAACAGGACTCTGCCTCTAAACAATTTAATTAAAGACTGGTAAAAAGCTAAATTTAATTTGATGTACACATTGTGTTTAATAAATATATTATAATTTTGATTATATTATACAGTTTGGTGTGTTTCATTATTTCTTCACTAGGATGCATTTTTACAATATTGCGATCCTATTTGGCATAAATAAAATTATCAAGTTGCAGTGAATATTCATAACCTGACATTTCTGATTTGTTTTCAAACATCGCCGTTTACATTAAATATATAAATATTTTAAAACACCAGTAACTATATTTAAATAATTATTTTTGAGTAAGTAGCTTAATTTTATTCGTTACACAGTCCTAATAAGTGCCACTCTTGATTTAAAAATCCTCTAGATAAATTGGAAATCACTTGTGGCATTACTTATGATATATGTTCGTTCGCTCAGGAAATAGTATGCTGATTTCTGACTAGAGAGTCAGGGTTCTATCCCTGGCTAAATAGGAAATTATAGTAAAATGTTCGATTTCAAGGCTGTGAATACTATAACGTCTAATTTTAGATGAAAGTAACTTAGCGTGAATAGTTTAGACTAAGGAAAATCTAGATTAAGGAAAAATATATGAAATTTACATTAAATAATTTGTTGTTAAAATTATTGTAACTTGTTTAATATTTGAAGAAGGTGACACTATGAGGTTTATTTTAATTAATATATAGAGTTAGAAATTTTCAATTAGAAAGGATTGATAATGATACATGACGTATCGAAACTAGCCTTCAAGAAATTTACAAATATGAGGTGAATCATGAAAATTTCTAACTCTGTATATTAAATTATTATAACTTATTTGTCATATGTCCACCGCTGTGGTCTCGAGGTAGCGTACTGCCTTGTCACGCAGCGGGCCCGGGTTCGATCCCCGCTCGGGACAGTTTTTCTGGGTGAGGTTTTTATCGGGGTTTTTCCTCACCTGTAAGACAAATGTCAGGAAAACTTTAAGGCCCAAACGGTCCCCGAAATCATATGGCCATCGCAATCATCATCATTCATATTCATCTTATCATCATCATCCTTCATCGGTGTGGAAAGCAACGGAAGCTACCACACCTAAAATTCCCTAGTAAAGCTGAAAAGCATAGCATGAAAATGCTGTGATTGCAGTGAAAGACCTGCCTTCGGGCAGAATTACTATGGATGGATGGATTTGTCTTATATTAATACACTTTTGCATTAAGTAAGTTATTTCACCAGTATGTATATCACAGTTTAAAAACCATTTAAATAATGTTATACTCAATTATCAATACAATAGTTTGAAAAAATTCAAATAATCTTGAGTATTCTTATACTTAATTATACATATCACAGTTTGAAAACAATTCCAATGATCTTGAATATTCGTTTACTTTATTATCAGTACTTCAGAATGAAAACCACACCAATCACCTTGAATAATCTTCTATTTCAAAATTATAGCATACAATTTTTATCATAGATTTTCGAAACTGATTGAACATATTTTTGTGCTAAACATATGTAAATAATTTAACCATGATCCAAGGAATCAAATGATAACGGGAAAGTAAATAATTTTATAAAGATATTATTTGCTTGTTCCTTGACTACTTGTTACCAAAACTCATTTCTAAGTTAAAATCTAACAAACGTTCTTAAGAAAACAAATTACACATTATAAATAATGAAAAGTGAAATGAAAAAACTTATTTCAATATCATTACTTAGCCATATGCCGAGATGGCGCGGTCTTTGCGGCAGCTTACAAGCAATAAATCCAGAAAAAGTTCCATATAAAACTAACATAAGCATAACTGTATAACAATACAGTTGTACTCGTATTATTTACCTACAGCCTATTGTTTTGTTGAAAACAATATACTTATAACGTAATTGGCGATTATGAATGTAAGCCTATTACAAATTTCAAAGTAATTCATGATTGTATTGGGGATAACTAAAGTTTTATTCTTACTTAATTAGCTCTATTTATGATATATTTTAACAAACTTCCGTATTCATTGCATTAATGCACAATAATGCGCAGTAAACGAACAAAGATGGATGGTACAATCACAGGATTCTTTTAAAAAATAGGCCTATTTCGATATTGAATATAATTTTCATTTTTTTAACGTATTTTAACAGGAGGAAAATTGCAGAAATGTCACAAGAGGAGTTAATTAAGAGTATCCAGATGATTCGGGATATTATATACGTAACTTTTTTTGTGGTTTCGTCTCATGATTGTCATACATAGAAAATAATAATTGCTCTCCATGCATCAGTGTCCTGATCTATTTTCCAGTCATTTCCTATATAATTCATCTTCCTCAAATCATGATAAAGTTATTCTCCAACTCATTCTTGATTTACCTACTGCGTGATTTCCCTCTGGTTTCCCTTCAGGTTCTATCATTCCCCAACAGTGCTACATGTCCTGTCCATCGCAGTCTACGAGACTTTAACTATTCTTATTACATCTGTTTCCCATAATAATAATAATAATAATAATAATAATAATAATAATAATAATAATAATAATAATAACAATAATAATAATAACAATAATAATAATAAAGTTCTTAGCAATTTTTTTGGACCAAAGAGAAATGAACAGACAGGTGAATGGAAAATACTACATAACAGTGAACTACATGGTCTTTATAGGAAACCAGATATAATGAGAACAGTTAAGTCTCGTAGATTGCGATGGGCCGGACATGTGGCACGAATGGGGAATGAAAGACGTGCATGGAAGCTTCTTGTAGGAAAACCAGAGGGAAAACGCCCAGTTGGTAGACCAAGAATGAGGTGGGAGAATAACATTAACTATGATTTAAGGGAAGTAGATTATACAGGGGATGATTGGAAAACATTGGTTCAGGATAGGGATGTATGGAGAGTTTATGTCCGTGGCCATGAACCTACGGGTTCGATAGTACCAGTGAGTTAGTTAGTTCTTGTCTTGTAAGCCCATGTTTCCCTTAACAGAAATTTAGGCGCTCTCCCCCTACAGGGAAGAATTTGAACCATGCTAATTTAGTTACACTTGTTTTCGTATGCATGTCATTTGAGTGGTCCGTGGTCAGCGTTCCGCCTCATACTGACATCTAGGAAACCAAAGTAGTACTAGGACGGGAAAATTCGGTAAATTTTGCTTAGACGCCTTTTCGTTCAGGCTTAAGGATCTTTTACGAGCCTGAAAATCTTCAGACTCGGGGCCCACGGCTTAAAGTCAATCCCGGAGGGCTTGCTCCTTGGATTTTTCCATTCTAAAAAAATCCATCGACCCCGGCCGGGTTTGAACCCGCGACCCACGACCCTCGGGACCAGAGGCAAGGAGCATGACCACTAGTCCACCGCGTTAGTTAATAATAATAATAATAATAATAATAATAATAATAATAATAATAACAATAATAACTTTTCAAAACAATAAAAAAGACATAACCAACAAACGAAGGTAAAAGTTTCTATGACTAGCAATAGGCCTAAAACTTGAATATACGTTCCGCGTGCTGACATGGGTGCTCTCTAGCGGGAGTTTCTTAACCAGGCTAATTTAGTTATGCTTATTTGATACAGATGTTAACGAGTGACATGTGATTAGCATATCAGTTCAATGAAACATCTAGTAGGCAATTAAGGTATTACTAGGATGGATGAAGATCGGTTACATTTTGCACACAGGCCTCTTGATTCAGGCTTTCTGTTTTTTTTCCGAGCCTGAAAATCTTCAGACTCAGGACCCACGGCTTAAAGTCCCTCCCGGAAGATTTTTCTTTGAATTTTTCAGTACAACTTAGGCTATTATAATTATGATTACACATTTCTAGAATATTGTAAATAAGCAAGACAAATTCTCTAGGCCCTAGAGAATTTGTCTTGTTTATAAACAATATCGTCTTAATTTCAGAATAATTTATTAAAAATTAAAATCTTATTAATTTCATATTTGTGTATACAAAAATAACCTATAAACGTATTATCGCTCCATTAGTAAAAGTATTCTTCCGTCTTAATCAGTAGTCAATAAATTATATTACATTAACTAATTACATAACAGAATGCACTAACAAAATATAGTTTATCATTGAGTTTCAGTTTATTTTTTTTTAATTATTATCATTAAGTCGAAATTGATTGAGATGTGGCCTAAATCAGTAGTGGATCAAGTATCGTAGCTTAAACAATAAGGCGTCTGACTACAGATGAATGGCCTGGATTCGATTTCGAAAGCTCAAAAGTGGATATTATTTCACATATTTGTGTCTAATCCCATCAACACATTGTCTTTTATATCTCTCCTCATCACACTACCTATTACTCCCAATCTTTTACAGTTTATCTTGCTAGAACATGGAATTCTCTTCCATCCTATGTAAGAGATTGCTAAACTATAACATCTTTCAGAAATAAACCAAACAACTATTTACTAACAGAAGCATCTCACTCATAGTATTATTTTAACAATTAATATTTTATTTATTTAACGAAAAAAGTATTAATATTTCAGCCTAATATCTTAGGCCTATATGGTAGATTAATTCATTGCATTTTACAATTTTCTTCTATTTTTTCATACGTGGTAGATAGGAGCTGTTCTTCCTTTGTGTATATTTTTATTAGTCTTAATTTTAATTATCATTAATTGTATTGTGTTATTAAATATTACTTTTTTTTTGGTCGATGTGGCTAATTTCTTATACTTACCAATATTGTTGTTACTGGAAGTAAGTCAACGTTCCCACATCTAACCTGGTTGCTATACAAACAAAAGAAATAACAATGCTGATATGGACTCAAAAAGCACACGTTCGGTAAGTAAAATAAAACATTTCTTGAATGTTTTGTACACTAACTCGTATCTTTCTTTAGACTTTTCCGGAATTAATGCAAACATACCACTCTCCAGGCTTCTTCAATATCTCTATCATCTACCATGACTCCTTCCATAATAAAATTATCAAACAGATTCTAATCACGGTACTACATATTATAAAAATGTCTCCACAGCCAACAATCCTTGCTTATAATAAAACAAATGAAAAGCTACATAGCAACGATCACCAAATGTTTCTTTCTCATAGAAGTCATTTACATCCAACCAATATTTTAATTCATTTATTACTATATTTAATAAAAATTAGTCACATCGACCAAAAAATAGTATGCAATACACATGAGGTAAGCACGTAACATATCTCGAAGATTGAAAAAACTCGGCGCAAGCGTCTCGTTTTTTTCAAACTTTTTCTCGATCAGTAACAAGTTCTTACCTCACTCGTATCGCAATATACTATTATTGTTCAGTTTGGTATCTTACATTTTTGTGATTTTTGTATTTGATTGTAACATATGTTTGTTCAGGTGAGTGGAAGAGAAAGCCACAGGACTTATCTTCCTTCACCAGGCTAAATATATAAATAAAATAAGTAAACCGGTCCTTTGGTCCACTTAAACTCCAAATTAATGAGAACTTTACTGGAATCTCTTTCTTCTGTTATAGGTTAAGAATCTTGGAAACTTGCGCCCACATCATTATGGCCTATTAACGGGATAAGGAAAAGTAATTCCATTACAGGCCTCAGGAGGACCGAGCATTGTAGAATTTTAAGGCTCGCGATCCTTGCAGTCTTACCTTTGGAAACGATCAGCAATATATATCAGTTGCATTTGGCACTTGATGTCAACCGGGTTGTCAGCCCTGTGTGATAGTCGCCTTTTCCCCCTGAATAAATATTTGCTACTCGTTTTCGTTAGAAGCTGAGACCATGGTGCCGCCAGAGAATTAGGGCAGTTTTGACTTGACCAACAACACTAAGGCGGCGTGCCATAGTTTGAATGGATTGACATAAATGCTGGAATATTATTGCAGACCGCACAAAAATACGTTCTCACACTGACAGACTCTAACACTCCTGTCCGAACCTCCTCAGCTTAAAGCCAACATAATACTTAAAATTAACGTCAATTTTTATGTGGTATCGCAAGATACAAGAAAAAAAAAAATTCGATGTAGAGGCTAATAATAATTTATTGTTTTCGGGGGTGTTAATTTATATTCGTCTGTAACCTTAGCCTATTATTATTATTATTATTATTATTATTATTATTATTATTATTATTATTATTATTATTATTTATTTTTTATATTTATGAATATTCCACAATACAGTGTTTCTCCTTCAACCCAAAGTAATTAAGTTCTGTTACAAAGCATTTTATTATATGGATCTGAAACCTGGACAGTAAGTAGAAAATTATTATTATTATTATTATTATTATTATTATTATTATTATTATTAGTAGTAGTAGTAGTAGTAGTAGTAGTAGTAGTATCGCCTCACTATGATGCTTAACAAGCAGCTCGCTTTGTATCCCCGCAGCTGTTATATGTTATTAAAATACAAAGATCTCGATTGCCGCGACTACCACGATGTTGCCACATTGCTATTCTTCCTTCAGTTTCAATTAAAACTCGGAACGATGTGGAACATTCGATCCAGTTATAAAATTGTATACCGTAATTATTGATATAATTAATATCAATGGTTTATTGTGATATGTGGCTTGAATAATAATATAATATCCACATATTGTATTAGTTTAATATATAAGTGATTTCAACATGTGGCGGCCATGGGAAAATATTTTGTTAATAATAATAATAATAATACCGTAATAATAATAATAATAATAATAATAATAATAATAATTGCTTAATTATAAACCGCACGGAAGGAGAAATGTTGGATGCCCACAAAGAAGATGGTCTGAACAATTTTAACAATAATTCTAGCTCTCATGAAACCGGAACGAGCCAAGAGGCTTAATCCCTGGATGAATAATAATAATAATAATAACAACAATAATTTCAGCATGATGTTGTATGAATATTAAATGTATGTAGACCTATAAGCTATATAATGTTGGAATTAAATTATTTAATAAATACATACATGTATAATTTTAATTTTAAAAGTTAAACAATACCAAATAATAACAAAAATTAAATAATAACATAAATAATGTCTTCTGTCCTTGTGTAATAAACGCCCATAGCGCTATGAGAAACGTGACAACACCGTATGTCAAGCATTGCCGCGCGGCACCCGCTTTTATATAAACGGTAAACCATCAAAGTGAGGCAATAATAGTAGTAGTAGGTATAGTAACTCGCGTGGTCTGTAGAGTTCTATTCTAGTGTCTCGGGTTTGATTCCCATTGTGAGAGAGGATTTTAAATTTCAGCTTGAGTTTAGATGTATGTGTTATGTGTGCGCGCGCGTGCGTGAGTCGTTGTCTTGCGTTGTCTTCGACACTGGCCCTGGCATCCTGCTAGTCTAACCATAGATTCTAGAGTCACTCTATTGTATACCTGTCTAGTGTATGAATCAGATTTCCTGCTTCAGCTGTTTCGCTTTAAGTTCAATAGGAAGTGTCGATTTTACAAAAGAGAGAATATAAAAATAATGCAATTCAACAAGTTTGTAATACAGTATTTTGCATTATTTATTTTTAAATCAGCATTCTAAAAGTCGGATCTTACGAGTTACTTGTGTTTGTTTTAACAATTGAGGGGGTCAGTGGAATAAGGGCCCATCCCAACTGCACTAAGTTTGGAGAAAAATAGCATTTTATTAAATTCTACATTGAGTAAAATATATAGAGCACATATTGATAATATTTGGTACATGTCTTGTACATAAAATAAGCTTTCTGCCTGCAAATGTATAGACCACTATGTTGTTTCATATGTCTAAACAAAAGAAAAGAAAATTGAGAATATAAAATATACAACATAAATAAACAAATTAAATAACACTTTTTAACTTGAATATTGCATTAATCTATGTATTCTACAGCATTTGTATCATCATCATCATCATCATCTGATTTAAGGCTACTGTTAAAATATCTGGTGTACAGGTGGTACAAATGTCATGAGAGTCATGATGTCTTCTTTATCATCCTACCATTAGGATATTTTGTTTTCAGTATTACATCTCGTAATACAGGACACTTTCCTTTCCCTTTTTTAAAGGCTTATTACTTCCTCTAAAGCCAAATCACCGAAAACATGATTTTACATACATTACATGCCTGTTTTCCACAAAACGAAACTGGGGTGCTTTTCTGATGTCTACCTTATGCTTGTCCAGCGTCACATTTCTCTTTGTGAACATTGAAGCTCTCCAAATCTTTCAAATCTTCTGCATTTATCTCAATTACTGCGAATTGTTTCTTTGTTCAACTCTTTCTTATGAGGTGAACCCACTGTTCGGGTGTATAAACCACTTGTGTTTTTCTTTTAACTTTTTCAATCACACCGAAGTAAGCATCACAGGGAAGGAAAGGAAAGTGTGACCTGGTATAAGAAATTTATGTTCAGTTTCTTCAAACCAACCACAATCAATCATGTAAAGCCAAAGTCGCATTATTGTAAAATTATTGTTTTGAACAACACATGAATCGCTATATACATTTAAGTTTCTTTTTATTAGCACATTTTTCAATCAGGGGCACAGCTTTTAATAAACAACTAGCAATTTCGTCCGCACCTCTTGAAGCAACTGATTCAGGCCGATATATATTCCTTTCCATTGTTGCGTAAAATGTTCTGCTTCGTTTTATTCCACTCTTGCACATTTATTTTTCTTTTCTTATATTTTATTACACTATTTCCATTTGCACAAGAACCTGCTACATCAGCCATTATACATTTACTGATATTTGCCGGCAATGCTAGTCAGTATTGCAGCGGACTACAGAGTAGCGGACAATATACGGTCACGTGTCAGCAGTTGGGATGGGCCTTTATTCCCCGCGCGCGTGAAGAAGTTAGAAATTTTTCTTAGACATAAAGACTCATTTACCCTCTTTTGAGCAAAGTTAGAATTATGAGCTTCTAAAGATTAACAGAGGATGACCATAGGATACATAATCTGCAAATAACTAAAAATCAACCATTGGTTGGGATGGGCCCTTATTCCACTGAGCCCCTCAATTATAATTGTATACCGATATCAGCAAATAATCGAAAGAAGGATATTATTATTTGTTACAGTTTATTGGGAGTCTAAAAATGGAGTAGGAGATTTTTACACACGGGGAATTCTTAAATAAAAATGAATTAAACTACACACAATATACAACTAAAGAATAACATTACTACTGAAATGCATAAAATGTTACATCAGGAGCTGACTGAGATTTCCAGGAAATAATTCAAAAGTTTTGTGGGATGGTGGTTATTTCGAATTCAGAATGATGATAAATAAAGTACATGTACACTTTTCTTTTTATCTTGTTTATAAACGCTTTAATATCAAGGTCATGTTGCGTCTTAGGATATTTAGGTGCAACCATTAGTCCGCGTGTTTCTGCTACGCATTGAATCGTGTTTTTAAATAACGCGATCATGATTAGGATTAATTGTAACTTCTTATTCAGTAAAATTAACTATGATTAATTAATACTAAAATACTAAGAATGATTAATGCCTAGAGTAAAAGAGATAAAAATAACATGTTTTTATTTTTATTACCGTTTTTTATTTTATTTTATTTTATTTTTTGAGAGAGATATTAATTCCTGCTTTTTTATTATAATGGCCAAGTAGTGTTCTGGGAAGGCGGCTCTGGTTAGACGATCGCCTCTCACCGCTGCGCTGGGATCTCGAGATCGAGTCTCGGTCACTCCATGTGGGTTACGTGGTGGACGAAACGGAGCTTGTGCAAGTTTTTCTCGGGGTTTTCTCACGTTTTCCCCTGCCACAATTTCATTCCACCATTTCTCCATACTCATCTTATCCATCTCGTTCATCTGCCCTGTGATGATGCGTCAGGCGTGGTTGCCGGCACCCTTGTCATTTACAGACCTCTATATTATCTCATCCCTCGACCCGACTCAGAGTTGGACACGAGTTGAGAATATTTATTTATTTTAAGTGTTCTGGGACTACTTTAGCCTTACAGTTTTCTGACAGTTTCTTGCAGGTGACCGAGGATCGAGCCCGGTCCGCTGCGTTTGAGGGAATGACGGTACCCTTAGATCACAGGCGGTTGACTGTACGTACGCTCGTATTTTTTATTAAAAAAGATAAAATATACAATTTATGCTATTAATAGATCACAACATTGCGAACCTAAGACCACAGAATTATACCTTATGATTATATTTAATTCTTAATGTTTAACGCTATTTTATTGTAAGTTGATTAACATGCTACTTACAAAAGTGTAATGATCCAGAGTGTAGGCTGGTAGTGTGAAATCGCTGGAGTGATAAAATAAGGCTATAGGTCAACACTTGCACCATCACAGAACTAACTCTTCTGAAGTCTAGTCAGTTAAACTGATAAGACGATATTGCACCAACGCAGTGGGTTAATGCTACCAAGTGAGAGAAATGGAGAATTGATACACGTCAAAGCTATCGATTAATAATAATAATACAAAACATATTTGAAACATAACGATTTTACTGCTTGCCCCATGACTGAAAACATTTAAACAGAGAACTAAGCTCATATCAACCGGAACTTGTTACAAGCTTCATTTCTAATCACAATTTAATCAAATGAACTTGGGATTCTGCTCTAATAGGAAGCTGTAATAAATCTGTCATTTATTACCTCTAACAACATTGACGACCTCATAATATGTTCCATGAAACCAAGTTTTGTACTGTTATCCTAATTCCAAAACTTTATAATTTGCTTTATGTTAGGCTAATTTACTTTTTTGTTGTTATTAATAAACTTAAACAAGACAATTATTTAGGATAATTTAATCTTATTTTATTCAAAATAAGCGTTTGCATGGCCTAATATAACTCCAAGACCGACAAGCCTAGAAGGCCCTTGGCCTATCAGCCGGCTGCTGGCCTCACGTTCACATGCGTCAATCACAGAGGTCGACGATCATAAGCCAGTGTAGGGGTGACATATTGTCAGCATGTCGGGTCCCCCAGCCGTTATAGCTGGTCTTCTCAACCTGGAGTCGCTACTTATTGTAGCTATCCAAACGCCTCACGATGCTGGGTGGGTACAGGTCCCATACTGGCCGAAATAATATAATATATTTAATTAAGTTTTGAGAATACGAAAAGAAATAATGTATGTTCACGGATACTAAAATATTTTAATTATATATATTTATTCATCAAGTTTGTCCATTGGTGTGGTCTCGGGATATCGTACAAAGCGGACCCGGCTTCGATACCCGGTCGGGATAAGTTTCCTGGGTGAGGTTTTTTCCAGGGTTTTTCCCCGCCTGTAAGACAAATGTTACGAAACTTAGGGGCCAAAACTATCCCCGAACATCATCTGGTCAACATAATCATCAGTGTCATATTTTCTATGTTTAGAATGAATGAGACCGCCGTTATGGTCTCGATGTAGCGTGCTGCATTGTCACGCAGCGGGCCCGCGTTCGATGCCGGGTCGGGACAAGCTTTCTGGGCGAGGTTTCTTCGAGGTTTTTCCTCACCTTTAAGACAAATGACAGGAAGCTTTGAGGCCCAAACGGTCTCCGAACATCATCTGACCTTCATTATCATCATTATTATCATCCCACGGTGTGGAAAACAACGGGAAGCTACCACACCTATAATTCACTAGTGAAGCTGCAAAGCATAGCATAAATACTATAAAAATACTATACTATACTATACTATACTATACTATACTATACTATACTATAAAAAAAAGTATGAATGTGTGTATGTATGTGTGTGTGTGTGTGAATGGTGTGTTTCGTCTTAATGTTGCATTGTCTCGAAGGAGGCTGATCACTCATACGGGGAGGCCCTCCAAGTCCTTGTGTGGTCAAAAAAGTATGTATGTGAACCACAGTTAAAATTCCTTTCCCTGCAGGTCAACTCACTGTAAGCCCTGGGTGGCATGTGATACGTAAAAATACCCATAAGGCGTAAGTTAAACTCCATTAATAGAATATAATGAAATTAATCGAGTTTATACAGAGAGTAATTACGAATTATACCAAAAAAATTCAGATTTTTTCAGGAAGATTGATGTAAGAAATCTATGATATGAAGGTAAATGGATCCCTCTACAGGCCTAAGAAGGTCCTAAGGATAGTTGGAGGTTAAGGCTTCTACCTGTCTAGTAATTGGCACGAATATTAGCCGTGTTGTCAACCTTATATGACGGCCGCCTTTACTTCCAAAAATTGGTCTAATACTCATTTCAGTTAGAGGTTGGGTCGGGCCAAGACCATAGTGTCATCAGAGAGTTTAGGCCAGTTTCAAATTCCTCGCCCATCCATGATTTGAACTCCAGAGCTTTCGGTTTGTAGATTATTATCTTAAATGTTAACAGTGGCGGCTGGTGGATTGAAGATGTGAGGGGAGGGCTGTCAGAGATCTAGGTTAGCCAACATAAAATAATATGCATTTAAGGCAACTGTTAATCATTGTATGCCGAAACCTACCTTGAATTTTTTTCCCAGAGAAGTGTTGTGATATATCAATGCTGTATAAAAAAATCCGCTGCTTTTAACTGTAAGGACAGAAATCGAAGCTAGAATCCAGCAATGGCAACCCACTGTGCGAACCAGATGGACATCCCTGCGTGAATAAATAGGAGTGGAAAGAGGCGAGACGCGGCACGGACAGGAGGCAGTGAGGGTTTGCATTCCACCAGTGTCAGGACTTATTCCCTATAGTTAAAATTAGACGTTTGGCGCTAGATTCCCTATAGTTCAAATGAGACGTTTGGCGCTAGATTTTAGAGCCTTGCAGATAATATTTTGGACACGGTCTTGGTACATCAAAATGCTTCTCTGGGAGAAATTTCAAGATAGGTTACGGCACGCAATTGTTGACAGTTCTCTCGTCAGGATTTTTACGCCCCGAAAAAATCTATCCATTTTGGTCAGGTTCGAAATCGACGTAACTTCGTAACCACAGGATAACAGGTTAGCCACTGCACCTCCAGGACCACAATAATTGTATAATTTAATTCTGACGAAAGTAAGCTTTTCCCATTCTGTACACTGTTATAACAAAGTTGTTTCACGGCAGGAATTTTGACAGGACAGTATTTTTTAAATCATTGAAAATTTCGCTGTAAAAACGCATTTTCGATTGATTTTAAGAATTAAAATACTTGTTTGTTATATAATTAGAAACTATAGGTCCTATCATGTTTTTTGTTGATGGAAAACTAAGACTTTTTTTTTGCCATTACAAGAATTAAAAACATTGTAGGTCTACGGTGTTCAAAATTCTCATGTAGATACAGAAATCTCATTTTCCTCTTGGTCCGAGTATCATGTTTCATGCGTTATTTATTTACACATTTTCCCTTCCACTGCAGGCTTCTATTACCTCCCTCGGGACATGCAGTCCTCTCCCCATCTCATTAATAATTGATTCCGATCCCACCCACGAAAATGTCGCTCAATGTTACATAAAAATTTGTTAAATGTAACTAAATTATGTACTACAGAACATAAAAAATCAATAAACACAAATCATGTGATTGTGTTTAATATTTATTTTATTTCAAAGAATGGCATACATATAGAATTATGAATAAGTATTTTTATTTATTTTTCATAGACACGGCTCTCATATTCGGTCATTCCTGATATTTTCATTTCTATATAATTATTTATTATTAATTTAACTCGCCACGTTGTGGTTTGGGCGCACGCCGTAGCGTAGTGGTTAAGGCACTGAGCTACAAGCCGGAGGGTCGAGGGTTCAAGTCCCGTTGGGGTCAGGATTTTTAAACTGACCCAAACCCTCTGGCGGCACTATGGCCCTGGGGGTCGGCTCAGCCTCTAACCGAAATGAGTACCAGACGCTTGTTCTGGGGGTAAAGGCGGCCGTCACGCAGGGCTGACAACCCGGCTGACATAAAGTGTCGATTGTCTAGAAAAAGTGGGAGCCTTAACCTCCAACTACCCCAAGGGCCTCCGGGTATGTTTGGGATCACTTTACTTTTACGTTGTGGTTTGCCAAATTATACAGAATTTAAAAAAATACACAGCTGAAATCTTAACGTAAAATTTAGAAAAGTTATACCGGTACTAACATTTAATTATTTAGATGAAAAGTTGAAATACAATATTTTCCATATAGATTTACTTAATACTTAATACAGGCTTTCCACTTTAAAAACACTTCGCCTTTGATTCCTGCTTTCCAGAGATTCATATCTTCCCATTGTCCTTCTTCCATACCTCTCTTCATCATGGCATCATATATTCCCTCATACCATGTTCTTCTACTTCTTCCCCTCTTCATTCTGCCTGGTACCATCCAATCTAACATATGTTTAGGCCACTGGTCTTCCGACATCCGTTGTACATGTCCATACCACTGTAAAGCTCTCTTTGTTATCCTTTCGATAACAGTTTCTTGTGTATCCATTTCTTGTCTGATATATGTATTTCGAATATGTTGTAGCCTGGATATTCTCATACTTCTCCGTAATTCATCCATTTCTGCCGCCAAGATTCTTTTCTGCATCCTTTCCCAGCTTTCTGATCCATATTTCATATAGATACTACCATAAAATGGCGACTGAATACTTTATTATAAATACTGGCAATTTATTTTTCTACCAATATTTATATTTAATATGTTCCTCGCTATTTAACAAGAAAATTATGGTATCCTCGCACCAAAGAGATGACCGGTCATAGAAACGTCGATGTTGTTTTTTTCTTGAAGATACGGTATTAAGAACTCATATATATTCTTCCTTTCTTGTATAACCACCTCAGGTTATGTTGAAGGATTCAACACTACTATTATAAAAATGTAGCCTATATGATGTTGCTTCCGCATTTCTTATTTAATGCAGATAATAACAATATGCTTTATCGGGGATTGAATGCACTTCTCACGTACTATTATAAATAGTTTGGTAAAGAGACTATTCGTCATGAGAGTCCTTACATCATCATGCCATTTAATTCGGAGAAGTAGGTCTAAATAAAATATGGACAAAAAAAACTAAATGTCTAAAACGATGAAAATCTTAACATCATAGTTCTTTCAATAAAAGAAAAATCAGTAATTTATTATGGCTTCAAATATTCGGTCGCTATAAAAAATAGGCTATTGTAACAATTTCAACATTTGCCTGCAATGTATCATTGTCCAGTAATTTGTTACTTTTAGTTTGTGGTTCATAACCAGCCTCATGGGCTAGTGATCAGCGTTTTTGACTACAGTTCATGAGGTCCCGGGTTCGTTTCCAGGTCAGACCATAGGATTTTTTCCTGTCGTTGCCCACGGTCTGGAATTTATGATAAGGACTCTCCTGGTGCTTCATTATCACATTATCATTTATCGCCCATCATATAATTGGGGTAACGTACTCCGCCTTCCAGGTGCTCCAATTTAATAAATTGATTTTACAATTCCGCCAATGCCAGGGGAGAAAGCCAGAAATGTAATTAAAGACAATCTGGTGACATTAAAAATAGATATATGGTTTATGGGGTTATGACTTCTTGCAATCGTTTTGGCATGGATGAGATCACTTCCTTGATATCCTAATCAACACTAATATTTTCCCACTCAATCATTTCATTATTTTAAAAATGTTTGAACCGGTTTTCCTGTTCCCTCATTTAACACCACAAATTCCCTATGGGTTAAGGTCGAGTGCTGAGGTAATGTATCCAATACCTTTGGATTATTGTTGAGAAACCATTATTTAACTATGCGGGCTTTACGTTTAAGGCCGTTATCCTGGTAGTTGTTGAGTAACACGAACTTTTCTGCAGATTGGTGTAAATATTGTTTTATTTTGGTTTCTACCAGAACCTATTCACGAAACATCCCCAACCCATTGCACTTCCTCCTTCTTGTTGTATTGTGGAATGCAAGTTCGTTACTTTAAATTTTTCGTTGCATATACGCCACACATTTTGTTTACCAAAATAAATGAATTTAGATTCGTCCACAGAACGTGGATTATTTCAACATAATTTAATTTTATTATCAAAAGCATTCGGAAATTAAGTATCTTTTTCGTTTCAGTGGATGACAATGGGTGTGTTTTTCTAGCTGTCTTGCCATTGCTAGGGCTACCCGGTATTCCTAAAAATTCTTCTTTTCAAAATTGTTTCGCTGCTCAGAATCATTCGTCTGAGTATGAAGCTGTAGTCTTTGTAGCACTTGTTTTGTTCATCTCTAGTTTTCATGACAAAGCTTTCTTGCACGATAGTGTGTTTTGTCGTAGTTACAGCAATGGTGACCATAATTGAAAGTTCAACTTCCTACATTTCGGGGTTGTCAACCTAAATGACTATACTGTAATATTACATATTACAAACCTCATGCGAGAAGTAAAACCACTGCACTTCATGTATACTACGTACAATGTACATATACAAAAATACACCGCGTCCCATTCAAACCTCCCACATTTTAATTAATCACAACTCACAAAGTGTGCGGAATAATAAAACGAGGTTGGTATTAAAAGAAAGATAAACTCAAAGAATTTTTGTTTTCATTATTTGCAGTTAATTGATCTGACGCATGTTGGGCAATAATGACATAAAACAAAATGTCGACTCCTCAGCAAACGCGCACAAACATTTTTCTGGTACTCGAAGCAACATTTCATGTATCAGGATCTGTTAATTAGCACAATGTAAGGATCTGGGTTACACAAAATCACACCTCTACCGTGAACATGTCCGGTTTAGACCAAAAGTAAAGGTTTGGTGCGCCCTATAAAGAACAGGATTATTGGTCCTCTTTTTCTTCCATGAGAAGTCAATAACTGGCCCAAGACATGTTGGAACAGTTCTTGTATCCCCAAGTAACTGATCTGGAACCCCAAGTAATCTTTCAGCAAGATAGAACGCCACCATACTGGAACCTGGAAGTTCGGAATTCCCTCATAGAATCCTTCCAGATCCCTCGATTGGACGCGGTGGATTAATTTTCTGGCCACCACATTCACCAGACATCACTTCCTCTGCGGGTATGTAAAAGACCGCGTGTTGCGACTCCTGTACAAAATTTTCATGATTTACGAACCCATATCCTTGACACAATTGCAACTGTACCAGTGGACATTTTGGACAGAACATGGTATGAAATCAGATACAGACTTGTATTTGATATTGTTTGTGCTACCAATGGTTCACACATAGAGGTATTTTAATGTACGTGTGACAATGAACATTCTTTGAGTTTCTCTTTCGTTTAATACCAGCCTCATTATATAATTTTGCATACTTTGTTAGTTATGATTAATTAAAATATGGGAGGTCTGAATGGGACACACTGTATATCCAAAAATGTAGTGTTAATATACATTATACGAAATAAGTCACTGCATTTTAATTATAAGTAGAGCTAGGAATTTTAGGTGCAAAATTTTGGTGAAAAAGGTGCAAAAAAGGTGCTTTAATTTAGCAGAAAAGGGTGCAATTTTTTAAAATAGTGCAAATTTCCCATGTGAATTATCATTAAAGAGTACCAAAACCAATTACATCAAGTAACTCACGACACAAAATTCAGTCATGTTGTCATATATTAAAAAGTCTGAGTAAGACAAGTCCCAGAACATTATGTTATTGAAATCACAAGTCCAGAAAACTGTTAAAGCAGATATTATTCAACAACTCAAATGTTTAGAACATATCTAAAAAAGTTCAATATCTCAACTGTCTATCAGTGGTTTCGTCTAATGTAAAATATACTGGTTTTCACCTTCTACTTGACTGATCTGTTTTAATTTTTCTTCATACAGAGGTTGAAGGTATGATTTTCATCTGGGACAGACTTCCCAGTATATTTCTCCAAATATGCTTTCATAATAGGGTTGTTAAGTTTGGAAAGAGGAATACCACATGCCACAAATGTCTTTGCTGTATCATTAAAAATATTAATTTTTATTTATTAAACTTGAAGAAGGTAGTGCCTCGCCAATAAACTGTTGTCACAATACACATTTACTGCTTTGTAGTTCCTTATTTTTCATGTTTTTGCACTACCTATATGCTGCGTAACACGATTGTGTTGGTGTTTTTCATCAATTTTTATTGAAATATCACAAAGAATGCACCTCATAACAGATCTGTCACTCTGAATTCCATCTGCACTAAACTATTTTACAAAATCATGTAGTTTGTAGGAGTTCACATTCGGTTTTGGCATACTGTATACTGGTCACTCAGGAAAATAGCAGACCGCACAAGTCAAATATTATTTTGAACTGAAACATTTGTTTATGCACTCAACAATCTCCCTTGCTTAAACAATAGCTTTCGCATAACTGTGGTGCAAGAAGGTGCAAACTAATTTAAAAGGAACAGCCTAACGGGACTGCACTAAAGTGGAAGTAATGTGATGTGGACTGATACCACACATCGTTACCAACCCTTGAAAGTGTATTTGAAGAAATGTAAAAAAAAATATATACACATTATTTTGGGAATACAATGCTGCTAAGAGACAAAAAAGGTTTAAAAAAGTGCAAAATGTGCTTGCATTGATAAAAAAGGTGCAAAAAAGTGCTAGCATTGAAAAAAGGTGCAACTAAAACACATTTAGGGGCATTTATTTAATGTTTTCTTTGCAAGACAAGCTAATTTGAGCATTGTAGTAACAAAATAAAATTAAGGTGCAGCACCTAAAATTCCTAGCTCTATTTATAATGAACGCAAATATTTCCAACAAAGATGTCATTATTTTACTATTATTTATTATTTTGAAAACACCATCGCGCAAAAAATAAGGTACAACGCACGTTTGTGAAGTGTTTTACAGAACCTCGGAAATTAAAAACTTCGCTATCGTTCGGTTTTTAAACATTTCCTTGCTTCTGTAAAAACCAGTTCATAACCTCGCATCGCAGTATACTATTGTCGATCTATTAATTTTCAGTCTAGCAGTTTTGGGAATAGAATCAATTCAATCTTCGTTTTAAATCAACTTATTATATATTCAACAATTATTTAACATATGATATCTCTTTCTCTTAGATTTATCTTTCACTGTAATGATAAAGTTGCTTTCCTCAAAAGACGAACCGTGTTTTCATTTCAAATTCCATTTTACTTTGGGTAGAGCACAAAATTTTACTTACTCGACTGATTCTGACGAGGCCCAACATAATATAGGCTATATGTACATTTTGGGTGATTATAGGCCAGAAAATGATGGATTTTATTTGTCCTTATTGTCCTTTTTCGAATTTTTTGGTTTGCTGGTCCTTTTGTAGCCTTTTTTAAGGTCTTGATTTTTTTTTGCAATTTTACCCTCTTTTGACTAAATTTATACCATTTGCATAATTCAAGAATCCACAGAGAATAGTCTCAATTCAAACGTCTTTTAAAGACACTAAAGTCCAGTCACTGGATCACTGGCTATGGCCCTCTACTGCCAATAAGGAAATAATTTAACTGGGAGTAGATGTCTGCCACAGCCAATCACTGCTCTTGACGCTGCTATAAGCGCGCTAGTAAGGTTTGAAATTGCTGAGATGTTGGCAGCTGTATTTCTGCTAACCGCATACATAAAGTGCCCCCCACTGAATATTCATATCGGCAACACTGTCGTGAAAGGTCAGAGCCGGAGATCCAGTGACTGCAGTACATTTAGTTTTACTTTCTAAAGACTTTTCACGTTCCAAACACTTTTGTTTCGCGAGAAAGTATTGAACTTTCACAAAATATCCCATTACTTTTAACCACCAGCCTACTGACCGCCTGAACTATTGTATTTCGACTTCAAATTTTCTAATAAGTTGCCACTTTGTGAAAATTACCTTTAGCAGAGGATGAAGGCAGCGAGGTAGTATTTATCCACTCGTTAGCAACTACAACGCTTTTTACGTCCTTTTTTTTTCAGTTTTTAGATCTTTTTAGGATATCTTTAGGTCTTTTTAAAGGTCTTTTATAGGCATTTTATAGGTCCTCAACTTCCGAGCCTTAATTATTAGTTTTATACCTCAGATACTGCACGAATTGTTATAGGCTTGAGGTCTTTGCATTTATGTAATTACTCATACATTTGATATGTTATATTATCTTATAATATTATCATTGTTAGATAATTTATAAATGTTAAATGATGTGAAACGCTACAACATAGCAATTTAATCCGAATATTTGCATCTAATTACGATAATTACGGGTTTGAAATTCTATCGTGTTAGTCAACTCGATGATTAATAATAATAACAATAATAATAATAATAATAATAATAATAATAATAATAATAATAATAATAATAATAATAATAATAATAATAATTGAAGGCTATTAACTTTCATATTTAAGTGGCAAAGGACATATTACAGACAAAGGGGTATAATAAATTAATTCTGGTGGTATTATAATGCAATACATGGTCGACTAGTGATTGAGATTAGCGGATTAAAACCCGGCCGGGATCGATGGTTTTTAAAGGGGGTAAAATTCCTGAGCAGATTTCCTTCATCTTCATCAACAACAACAAGGATTAAGCCCAATGGCCTGTTCCGATCTCATTATAGATCGAATTAGTCCGTCCATCTCTTCAATGGTCTTCCCAACAATCTTCTCCCTTTTGGTTTATAATTATACATTCTTCTTGGTATGCGCTGTTAATTCATTCGTAATACGTGCTGAAGGTAAGCATTTTTACAGTATTTTATTCTTTCACAGATATTAGATATATTAAGTTCTGTTCTTATATCTTTGTTTTCCTTTTTACTTTCTTCGGAAGGGAAATAAAACACTGGGTCCTGTAATAGATTTATGGAGCGTAAAATAACCTCGAGCCTAAAATAAAAGTCCTGTGAATAAAATGTGTTGACCATTTCAAGCCCAGAATTGAATTGTGACGCTAATGATCTGAATATCAATAAAACTAAATATATGGTCACACGTAGAAATACATTATATTATGGAAATGGACAGCTAATGACAAATGAGGGAAATTTTGAGGAAGTGGCTGAATTCAAATACCTAGGAACAATAATCACAAATAGGAATGAGATGCACAAAGAAATTAAACATAGGCTCAATTCTGAAAATGCGTGCTATTATGCATTGCAGAGACTCTTGATGTCCCAACTCCTTTCAAAAAACGTTAAACTGAAAATATATAAAACTGTTATTCTACCAGTTATATTATATGGGTGCGAAACATGGACTCTTACTTTAAGGGAGGAAAGGAGATTACAAGTATTTGAGAATAAAGTACTTAGGAAAATTTTTGGACCAAAGAGAGATGAACAGACAGGTGAGTGGAGAAGACTACATAACAATGAGCTACATGGTCTTTATAGGAAGCCAGATATAATAAGAACAGTTAAGTCTCGTAGACTGCGATGGGCAGGACATGTTGCACGTATGGGGAATGAAAGACTTGCATGGAAGCTTCTTGTAGGAAAGCCAGAGGGAAAACGCCCAGTTGGTAGACCAAGAATGAGGTGGGACAATAACATTAACTATGATTTGAGGGAAGTAGATTATACAGGGAATGATTGGAAAGCATTAGCTCAGGATAGAGATGTATGGAGAACTTATGTCCGCGCGGCCATGAACCTACGGGTTCGATAGTGCCAGTGAGTAAATAAGTAATGATCTGAATTGTTAAAGAGCGTCGTAAAATAATAATAATAATAATAATAATAATAATAATATAAATAGAGGAACCTAGGGTAATTGGACCCCTATTTTGAATTTGTTGTTTTTTCTTCTTTTAATTAAGGCATTTAAATTTTGTTTAATTACAGTGATTATCATTAGTGTTATACATAACTATGAAATAGCATTGTTATTTTATTCAGATATGGAAGCATCTTCATAATTTATGTACTTTTATACATTACAAGAAATGTCCACTTTAACCTCCATATTCGGATAAAGTGGACCCTAGAGTCCATACTCGTCTTTAGACTATTTTAAGTTTATTTACTCTATTGATTTATAAACACAGACACAGATTAATCTGAAAGTATTTATGGCTGATCGTAATTAAAAAGCGTTGATATTTATTTAATGTTTTGAAAAATTATCATTGATTATAACATTCACACGTCATTCATCTGCAGACAGCGACGGTTTTTGGGTTTAGGTAAAATTATAAGGATATTAAATAGAATTAATTAAGTGTATGGCTTTTATATATAGCACCCTTGTTAATAAAATATAGGCTACGTATTCTTGTAACCGCCTCGTGGAGGGTCTAACATTAACTGAATTCCTTTGTTATCTTTAATTATTTTATACAGCAGCCATGTCACATAATATCAAACCAAACCCGTCAGTATATTAAAACATCATCTACATAATACAATATATTTACGAGTTTTTTAACATTTGTAATATTCAATAGCAGAAATGAAGAATTAATTCTTAGCTTGAAAAACTTTTAAATGGTCGTTTTCATAAATATCACAAAAAAAACCTTCTTCCCACAAAGAATAAAAGAAATTGGACTTGAACACGCCAAAGTTGATGAGGGGAAGAAATTAAAATATTTTCTGTTCCAGGACAGCACCTATTAAAAAGAATATTAACAGGGTCCACTCAAACTGAAGGGTCCACATCACTCTAAGTTCCTCTACTATTTAGGTAAAAAATAATATTGAGAATAAAATATTTTTAAAAGACTTGTGAAGCAAGCAGAATTGTTTGTATACGCCTACTATTAATACAGTAAAGTAAAGTGATCCCACTACAGGCCATATGAGGCCCTTGGGGTAGTAGGACGTTAAGGCTCCCACATTTTCTAGACAATTGGCACTTGATGTCAGCCGGGTTGTCAGCCCTGCGTGACGGCCGCCTTTAACCCCAGAACAAAGGTCTGGTACTCATTTCCGTTAGAGGCTGAGTCGACCTCAGGACCATGGTTTAAAATCCTGACCCCACCGACTCGAATCCTCGACCTTCCGTTTGTAGCGTATTGTCTTAACTAATGTTTATAAAATTGGTATAAATCATAAATAGAAGTCAACGTACGTTCCCTAAGTATCTGAAGTAGGTCTATCCTTATTAATTTAAATTGATAATTTTATTATTACTAGGCCTCGGAGTTTAGGTTTTATATATAGTTTTTCCCAAAGGAATAATACAAATTATTGTTGTACTACTTAGAAGAATTTGCCTATGCCTAAAAGTTCCCATTTTACCCATTCTCCATGGCGCGACAGGCCTAGAAGGCCATTGACTGCCCCCCCTCTTATCCACATATGTTAATCGTAGAGTTAGACGATTATCTAGTAATACATATGGGCAGTACGCCTTTTTTAAGATTAAAATTGCCTTTTAAATTAATGTTTCATAATTCGTCCCAATTCATTGTTGCAGGTTTCGGATTTTTTTAGAGCACTGAAATATGTAAAAATCATGACATATTTATTTGGTAAATAAATAGATTTACTCACAGATCAGATTATATTATTATCCTTAAGATTTACTATAGTTAATTAACTCTTTTTACTAATTCCATAATCCGTACATCCATTTCGCTGTTAATGCTTGTGCTATTATGTGCTAATATACATTAAAAAAACTGAAGTCGTAATTTTTAGAAGGTATGTTGCAAATTTAAAAGCCTATTTTTCTCATTTTCCATCATAGTTTAACCTCTCACCTTGGTACTTTTACATGTGGCACGCTGCCCGATCTTATAGTGTCACGAAATGTCGGGAGAGGGATTTTGACATTTGGATCACACATAAACTTTTTAATCACATAAGGGCTTAGAGGGCCTTCCTAAATGAGTGATCAGCTCAATCCAGGACCTCCTTCGAGATAATACAACATTAAGACGAAACACAGCATTCACTCACAAATGTATAATAAGTATTTCGAATAAGATAATGATGATTATGATTGTCTGATGATGTTCTGGGACTGTTTGGATCTTAAAGTTTCCTAAGATGTGTCCTACAGGCGGGGAAAACTCCCCAAAAAATAGCATAACCCAGGTAACTTGTCCCGATTGGTAATCGAACCCGGGCCCGCTGCTTACAGGGCAGTGACGCTACTCCGAAACCATTGCGATAGACTTAAAAACCTATTTTATATATTTAATTTATATGTATAGCTTAAAATTTCGAGATCTAATTTTTATCCCTTCAGGCAGAGCGTTAGACCTGGAGTACAATACATTACAATAAGAAACTTCGCTGCAATATGACTATTTATTCTTACTCCTCAATCCTCTGACAGTACTATTATAGCAGATCTACGCTTCCTTTTAGATGGGTTATATCACTGTCATTCATTACGTTTTTTGGTCAAGGCGCATCAATAAAATATAAACTGTAGTATCTCAATGATTAGGCCTATTGTGGAAGATTATACCAATGTTGCTGTAGGTGTTTAATGTACACTGCTCAAAACAATTAGAGGAACACTTGTAATAAATTGAATAAATAATTGTTTTTTAAAGCTGTGATGCTGAAAGTTGGACAATATGTAAATTGAATTATTAATTTTATCATTGGATACAAATTTTAAAGATCCATAGCCTAAATACAGAGAAATTAACTCAAATAACAAATATAGAGATTTTTTTTTATTTTGGAAGGCACTGGCCACTTCTAATTGGTAAGCTTCCTGATGTTGCTATAGTGACGAATGTTGATTATCATTGGATACAAATTTTAAAGATCCATAGCCTAAATACAGAGAAATTAACTCAAATAACAAATATAGAGAATTTTTTTTATTTTGGAAGGCACTGGCCACTTCTAATTGGTAAGCTTCCTGATGTTGCTATAGTGACGAATGTTGATTATTGCCTTGTTTATTGAAGTCTCTGACAAAATGAGGCATTTAAATGAGTTTGAAGTGTATCATGCTCTACATCTTTTACGACAAGGTCAATCTCTGCGACAAGTGGCTAGAGAGCTTGGGGTTTCTCCTTCCATGGTGTCCACGTTATGCAACAGTCACAGAGAGACAGGTCAGTATTGTAGAAGATGTAGCCAGGGCCGTAAATTTAAAACAAGCCCCCAGGATGACAGATACGTTGTTCTTTCTGCTCTTCGACAGCGTACAAAAACTGCAAAAGACCTGCAGAATGACCTTCATATGGCTTCCGGAATCCGGGTTTCAGACCAAACCATAAGGAACAGATTAAGGAAAGAGAATATTCATCCAAAAAGGCCCGTTAAAAAACCACGCTTAACAAATGGGCATAAGGCAGCAAGACGTACATATGCTGAAAACCATGGTGATTGGAACCTGAACCAGTGGGAGTCTGTGCTCTTCTCGGACGAATCCAGGTATCGTCTTACACGTTGTGATGGTCGATTGAGGGTGTGGGGACGGTCAGGAGAAAGATTTTCTGCAGAGGCTGTACAGGAAATTGATAGATTCGGAGGAGGTTCCATAATGGTGTGGGCTGGAGTTATGTACAACAATCGTACGGACCTTGTACTTGTTCCCAGTGACTGAATGCTGTCCGGTATATCGAGCACGTTCTGGAAGAGCATGTAGTACCTGCTGCCATTGGAGTAGGCCCTGGATTTCTGTTTATGCAGGATAATGCCAGGGCACATTCTGCGGCTGTCACCAGGGACTTCCTGAGGAGGAATGAAATTGAGGTAATGGAGTAGCCAGCGGTCAGCCCAGACCTCAACCCTATTGAACACTTGTGGGATCTTCTAGACAGGAGGTCAGGAACCGACATCAAGCTCCACAAACTCTGCAGCAACTTGGAGATGCTCTGAAGGAGGAATGGGAGAATATCCTGCAAGAGGAAATCCAGAATCTTATTGGGAGCATGCCACGGAGGTGCCAAAGTGTCATCGAATGTCGAACGATACTAACTCTATATAACGAGTGTTTAACTTTGAAAAATAAGCACACGATTCAATTGCTTACATAGCGGAATTATTTGAAAAGTTAATTGTCAGCATTATTCATTTGTTTTTACTGACATGAGCAATACATAAATAACCACAAATAATGTACTTTATTAATTTCATGTTTGTACCTTTATCCAATGAAAAAATATTTGCATATTTCATAGTGTTCCTCTAATTGTTTTGAGCAGTGTACTATAATGTTTCCATTATAACATTAAATGTTAATGCCAAGTACAGTATAGGAATTACACCGTTATGAATAAAAATATTTTCCAAAGTATATATATATATATATATATATATATATCTTATTATATAAAAATTTCGTGTCACGTTGTTTGTCCGCGATGGAATCCTAAACTACTGAACCGATTTTAATAAAATTTTGCACACTGTGTGCAGTTTGATCCAACTTGAGACTTAGGGTAGTTTATAACTAAATGTATAGTCGCATTATTTTTTATTGCAAATTATTTGTTTATTATTTAACAAAGAGTTATAATTATCTGTGAGTTCCATACGATTCTAACAGATGGCGGTGTAATTATCTGTGGGTTCCATACGATTCTAACAGATGGCGGTGTAAGGTAATTTGGTAAGGTAATTGCTTTATTATTTAACAAAGAGAGATCCAGATAGCTGTGCTTTTTGTTACAACCGCGAATTTCAATTGAATTACAAATATTGATTATTTCATAATTTAAGTGTGTTCAGTGTTTATTTTATTTTCAATATTATAAATTTCGTGTGTATTAGTTTTAAGTAATCTGGCTGAAAAACAGCAACTTAATTAAAATTTTTAACGTATACCTTAGCCACAGCAACGCGTGACCGGGACTTCTAGTATATATATAAGTTTTCTGGGGTTTACCGCGTCATGGATTCAAGGTTGGCCTCTGGCCACTGATTCCGACGTTTCGACATGATCCCACATTCTATTATCAACGAATGATAGGTTCTGTTCACTGGTTTAGGTCTTACATACACATATTCATTAACTACTTAAGGAAAAATAATCTAAAAATCTAAAAAGTATGGTATTTCTAACATACCTGATAAAAGATGTTACATCATTGATATGCAGTATTTTTTTTCTATTTTCTTCGGCTCTCCATCTTCTATATTAATAAATACATCTTATTTTCCGGACTCTTTCCAAACATTATTTATATATCTTGATCTTCAAGATTATTATCTCAACATAGCGCATTTTTACGTTCATATTAGGCTATAAAATATACGCGTAGCATAGGCTATAAAGATAACGATTTGAAACCGGTATTTTGTAGTCTAAATTTATTACTCTGCATCTACCTATTTGAAAATAAGCGATTTAAAAGTCTACTAATTTTTCTATTGAAGTGGGGAACGGCATTGCAGAAAACCCTAATTATTCTTATTTTCTTCAAGACACACATTTAATATATATATATATATATATATATATATATATATAGATGTGAAATAAGGGCGTCTTATACAGTGTCCCCTTCAGCTAAGAATGTTATGAAAACGTATTTGTAGCAATCTCCAACTTCAATTTTTATTTAAGATATTAAGAACCAATTGGATTAAATGATTTGTTGCTCTATATAGATATTCTGAAAAATCAAAAAGATCTTAGCATACATAAAATAATCTTAATTGGGAGATATGCGGTACAATGTACAACAATTCAGAACTGAGTGAGCATTGCACACACCCCTATTAATACCAAAAATCCTAAGTATAACTTGCTTTGGAAAGAAAGTAAAGCCACAGGTTTCCATGTCATATATTTATGGAACGTAAAAGAGCATCAAGCCTGAAATAAAGGGGATTCTGAGCAAAATTTATTGTCCCTTTCACGCCCTGATATTAATTGTGACACTAATGATCTGAGTTTTCAAAGAGAGTTGTTAAATAAAATACTAACTCTAACTAGCCTACTCGATACGTATCATCGAAATAAAATAGTGATGTTATAGTGTTCATAGTATTAGATACCTGGTATTATTCTTACGCACTGGCAACATCAAACATAATAGCCTATGTTAACGAATAGGCCTATATTTGCAGTTATTAGATTCCATTCCAATAATTGAACATCCATTGTTTAGTCTTCTTATAATATTGTATTTAGGTTTCGAACTACGCTTTCTATGTAGCTCGTCCACAGAAGCACGGATATTGCAATAAAATGTTTTGGTTTGTAAACATATCCCCAAATAGATTTATGATGCATAGTAACACGGACTACATTAAATAGGTATTGACTTAATTTTTAAATGAATTGATTTTCCGAAAATTACTATTACATATTATTTAACTTTATTCGAATTCCAATTTCGTAGACTCCATTCACATTTTAAAATTCCGCAGAACACACAACTCGCGTGATAAATCACTATACCAGCAGCATCTATTGGCAAATTTTATAATACTTGTCGAGATGTAATTCTTTCTCTATGATCGATAACAGAGAATTTAATCGACCAATATTAAGATCGAAATATCGACTTATCGAAATTATGTGACGTGGGTTGTGTTTTGTAAATAAACCGGAATGAATTTGTAAAAATACTATAAACTTAATTAAAAATAACAATATAATATGATATGTATTAACGATATTTCATTTTATGAGTTTCATGTAAGCTTATTAACAGTGAGTAAATACTTTAAATATGTTGGACGTATCTAACCTTCACATGTCATGAACTTAAGTCCTTAAATCCTATAAAAAAAAATAGATGAAATGAATTTGAATGGAAATGCAACACATTAAGGCACATAGTATATATATTTTCGTTCTTTTTAATTTAATTTTGTTTTTAAAGTAGGTCACCACTTTCACATGTGTCATCCATTTATGGTGGTAGAAGGAAAGTAGATTTTATGTTTCCTCATAACAAAAATGTAACGTGGAGTAAGTATTATTAGATATTAAATTGAAAGATTTTCAATTCTCGGATCTTAGAGAAACTGGATATCGGCTCAACTGCACTTCTACTAGCGCTTGATTTTCCAGTTATATTGTTGTAAACTATAGCTCTTCTTCTGTATTTACTAACATTATTTAATATTTTAAACTTTTTCAAACTATTTTTGTAACATTATTAGACAATTTTGAAGTATTTATTTAAATATGCAAATCACAATATTATAACACTGAAATGCTGCGGCTATGGTTAAAAATAAGATTAAAACACCTACTAATCAAGTATATAGGAATTTAAAGGATCCATAATACATTCACCATCCATTAGACAATATTGTGATGCTAACTGCTATTTTCTCCACAGAGTATATTACTTAGTCTGTGATTTTTCTATCGCTGTTTTGGGTTATCCCTGGTTGGATCAACATTAGGGAGTGATAAGTAAGTGTACACCCATTTTTAATAAACGTTTGGTAATTTTAATATTATTAATATATTTTTTTAACATAGATTTGGGGATTTATTGCAAATATTGGTCATTTAAATTTCATAGCAACGGATAGTAATCGAGGATGATAATCGATATGTGGTTCGATTGTGGGTTATTGCTGGCTCTAAAAACTTTGGCACATCCCCTTTTCCTATATAAAGGAGCTTAAGCTGTGATCTTCTCCATCTACCTGGAACAATGCCCAATTCTAGACATTTATTCAGTAATGCTGTCCATATCTTACTCAGATAGGGCGCTGAAGATTTCAGGTGTTTGTTGTAAATTCCATCAATTTCAGGTGCTCTCTGATCCATTGATGCCCTGATTGTTTGGTGTACCTCCGCTTCTGTGAATGGTTCACAAGGTCGTATCAGGCCTGTTATTTTATCGATTGGTCGTGTGTCTTTCTGAGTGATGGTGTTGTGTATATGTAACTCCCATGTTTCCATCAGTATATCTGCTGGGAATCACGGTTGTCTTGGACGTAATGCATGGTATGGGTATTTCTTTATATCTATCTCTCTGAGTTGTTCTTCTATATATTCTGCCTTTTTTTGTTTTAATATCGATTTATATTTCCTCCTTGATAAGTTAATAAATAATGCAACAAAGTTCACTAACCATATCAGTATTATTTTCCCCTTGCAGTTGGACAACTTTTGTATAGAACAATTTTTCATTTTGTACTTATGTACAAAGTTATTTTGGGTGACCAAGATGAATGAAAATAGTTATTTATAAGTTTTAATCGCAGTTTAAATTAATCATAGCAACTGAGGAAATTTTGCTCCATAGATAAACACCACTACCAAATAGATGGTTGGTTGGTGTTTAATGTGCTGCATTTAACTCTGAAGTCATTAGCAGTCTTGCTCTTCAGTACTTTGAAGTTTTGGAAGTTTCCTCTTTGACGGCTGCAGTTGTTGAGGTGTTCATCATCCATTTCTTCTTCTGGGTGGTTGCATAGAATGCATCTAGGTGTAGACAATATGTTGATCTTGTGCAAGTGTTTAGCAAGGCAATCTGTAGTTAATCTGAATTGTGCAACTGCTGTCTTCCGTGGAAGTTCTGGTATGATGTTTGTGTTTTGAAGGAGGCTTTTCCATTTCTTATCTTTTGTAGATGATTGAAGTCTGTTATCATTTATTTCCTTGGTTTTTGATTTTATGTGCCTTTTGCAAAATATAAGATATAGGTTTGGGTGTTAGTGATTGTGTTATCAGGCAACCTTTCTTCGCAAGGAGATTGGCTGCTTCATTTCCCAAGATTCCACAATGTGATGGAATCCACTGTATAATGATTTCTTTGTCGTAGTTATGGAGTTGTAGTATTGTGTCCTAACATTGTTTGGTGTCGTGTGTGTTTGGATGACAGATTGATTGAAGAGTTGCTTTTGAGTCTGACAGGAAAACTAATTTTGAGAAGTTATCTGATCTTGTTAAAAGGTTTTCAAGTGATATTTTTATAGCACATGGATCTTACCATCAAAATTTGTTCTTCTTCTTCCAACATGACAATAATAAGAGAAGAGAGGGCATGTTCCTCCTGCACTAGTGCTATTTTCAGGACCTGATAGTGAGCTGTCTGTATAGACATGGAGCTAGTCGTTTTTAGGATATCTGGTGTGGATAGTCTCTATGGCTGTATTCTTCAGGAAAGTGTTGTTGCATTCTTTTTTTTGTTGATTTTTACAGTTAGATTAAGTTGCATGGGATTGATTTAAAATGTCCTGAATTAATTTTAGATGAAATTATTTCTCAGTTTGTTGAATTTCATTATATCTTTAAAAAAGCTTAATCTATAGGTTATTATAGTGAACTATTCTTCTTGATTTTCTGAAGAAGGAATTATAAATCGTGGTGTGAGACAAGGCTGCCCCCTATCCCCAACACTGTTTGCAATTTATATCAATGAAGTAATATGTTGCTGGAACAAAACATATAAATTTGGAATAAGAATATCAGAAAATAGAAAATTAAACACCCTACTGTTTGCAGATGACCAAATAATAATAGCAAATTCCGAAGATAATCTACAGAAAGGTCTGTATGAACTTAACAAAATTACAGAAGAATATGGATTAAAGATATCTACAGAAAAAACGAAAATTATGGCATTTCAAGGTGTAGATCCTGTCAGAAGTAAAATTGTACTGGACAATAAAATTTTGGAGCAGGTGAATAATTTTACATATCTAGGATGCAATATCTTATATGAAGAAGAAAAAGAGATGTAAATGCAAAATATCTAAATTTTTAAGAATTTTAGGGTTAATAAATTCTATCTTCAAGCCACAGTTAGTCCAAAAGCATTCAAGACTGAAAGTGTATAAAACACTGGCTCTTCCAACTCTTTTGTATGGTAGCGAAGTATGGACGTTGAAACAGAAGGATATACAGAGACTTAGATCTGCTGAAATGAGATATCTTCGGAGGACTGCAGGATACACACTACTAGATCACAAAAAAAAATGAAGACATCTTAGAAGAATTACACATGGAATCTTTAGAAAACAAAATTTCTGATTATAAGTCAAGATGGATACAACATGTTCATCGAATGGAAGATCACAGAATACCCAAACTAATGTTAAGATATCAACCTGCAGGAAGAAGAAGACCAGGACGTCCACTCAAAAGACTTCTGGATGGTGTTTCTCTTGAGGCCGAAACAGGTCAACAAATGGCCTAAATTCGTGAATGTACTATGATGATGATGATGAACTATTCTTCTTCATCTGATTTCAATCTTCTTATCTATTCCCTTCATCTAGTCTTGTATTCCTGTTCATTGAATTGAGTTACTTACTTTTACTTTTGAGGGCCTCTCCACTTTTCAGCAGTTACCCTGTATTCCCATTCGCCATTCTTGCCGATCACGCCATTCATCCTCCTCCAGACCTCGGTCATTCATCAATCTATGGATCTCTCCTCTCCAAGTTGTTCTTGGCCTGCCCCGTTTCCTTCTACCAGAAGGTGACCATTCCAAAAGAGTTTTGGGCCACCTATCATCCTCCATTCTCCTGACATGGCCATACCACTGAAGAGCTCGTCTTTCGATCCTTTCCACTACTGTCTCCTCCATATCCATCATCTGCCTCACTTCTTCATTTCTTCTTCTTTCCAACCTGGACACCCTGGCACCACATCTTATTCCATCCATCTCCACTGCCAAGATCTTAGTTTTTTGTCCCTCTACCAAAGTCCATCCCTCAGCACCATAAGTCATTATGCTTTCCACAACAGACCTCAAAATCCTCTTTTTCGTGTGGTTTGACATGGTCCTACTCCACAGTAATTCAACATTTTTATGGCTTTTCGTGCTTGTATTAACCTACTATCTACTTCAGCTTTACAACTCCCTGATTCATCAATAAATGATCCCAAATATTTAAATTTTTTAACAGCTTTAATAATTCCTTGGGATAGGGATATATCTCGTCCACTTCCTCCTACTACAAGATATTCAGTTTTTTCCATGTTTACTCTTAATCCTCCTATTTCAAAAGCATTTAGAAGTTTTCTCATCATGTATTTCACATCCTCACGACTCTGAGCTATCAACACTTGATCGTCTGCAAATAATAAGGAATGTACTGTGCCACCTTGGACTGGTACATTTTCAAAATAATTACCTCATTTTACATATTTAAATTTTAAGAAATTTTAGTTTTAAACTTATGAAGCTAACAACAATAACCCACCCAAACCTTCAGTGACTTGTTTATGGTAATAACTATTTTACTTTATAGCATGCTTAACTATATGATCTTTATATAAAAAATGACTTTTACTATGTAGGCTATATTTAGATTTATTTTTTTTTGCAGAGATGGCTCATATAAGAATATGCAATTGCTTAATTCCAATAACAGTCTACCTGAGTGTAATTACTGTATATCTTCAACTAGGATTTGCAGCTAATTTTTCTGAAATTAATCTTCCACTTGAACACATTCCATATTATTTCAACACCTATCCAGATGTGGCCGAGAAATGTAAATTAAATGAAGCATGCCCTTATAAGGTAAGAGATTTGTGTGTTGTGTTTTGTACACTTATTTACAATATTGATTTTATTTATTTATTTAGCAGGTTTCACAACATCTGCCTGTCCAAATTAATTCTGTCATTCTCCCCCCATCTCTGTCATTCCGATCTCCATCACCCAATCCTTTTTCCTCTCATGTTGCTCAGAATATCAATCTATTTTATTTTTGGCCGTCCTCTTCTTCTACCAAGTTAATTTACTTTTATTTTTTCGACAAAAGTAGTTTGTTGCTAATTTATGTAACAGCATTAATCTGGAAGGGTCGACTCAGCCTCTAACGGAAATGAGTACCAGATGCTTGTTGTGGGGTAAAGGTGGCCATCATGCAGGGCTGACAACCCAGCTGACATCAAGTGCCGATTGTCCAGAAAAAGTGGGAGCCTTAACCTCCCACTACCCCAAGGGCCTCCTGAGGCCTGTAGTGGGAATACTTTACTTTTTTTAATCTTGACGTTAAACATTGGTACTCATGCATATCTATAAATATTATGCAAATTATGTTTAACATTAAGATTGTTATTTGTGTATAGAATGACTACCAGTTTGTTACTCTGGGTGAATTACCAGAGAATGATATATAACTAAAATATAATTGGAAACCTTAATATTATTCCTTTAATTAAAAACTAAACCTTATCTACAAAGCCTAATTTTATTTTCTATTACAATTTTTTCATTCATAAGAAAGAGATTTTTAGGAAGGATTATTATTGGTGGCCAATGATCAGCTTATTGAATATGTCTTCATGAGTACAAATGAAAGATAATAGTCTGATTGGAACATGGAAAATCAGTAAAAGAGAAATATTCTCATATAATTCTATGTAGGGTTGACAAAATTATTCTTTTGTGGTATACTCCATGGCAAATACAAGGGAAGTCTATGGATCCCCAATATATTTTATAAACATACGCACTATGCCAGAGGAATATTTATAAATAACAGGCTTAGAAGCCCTACCATCCAGCTCCTGGCCTCACATCCATATGAACAATTTTTTACAGAGCTGGCATAGGAGTGGCATTTACCAAAGTTAGCTTTTTTTGGACAAATTTTAAACGTGAGTTTCATTATTTTTGAACTTATAACTTTTGTTTATTAATTGGACTATAATAATAGAAACAACATATTTATAACCCAGAGCTTCATAGCCATATGGACATAAGCTCTCCCTATTGTTAGATAATATTTTTCAATCATTTCCTGTATAATTCACAATAACATGTTTATAGCCATTTTAATAACTAATGTTCTCAAATATTATGTATGTGTGTATATATATATATACTAGCTGGCCCAGCGAACGTCATATCACCTTTAAATATTTTTATGTTAATTTTTCCAATGTTTTAATAGTTATCTGCTATTTGGGGCAGAAACAAATCCGACAAATCAAAGATCATAAAAATCGGTCCAGCCGGTCTTGAGTTATAAATAGTGTACTAATCCGACTTTGTTTTATATATATATATATATATATATATATATAGAAGTCCCGGCCACACCTTGCTGTGGCTAAGGTATATGTTAAATTATGTTGTAGTAAACTAAGTGAGAAATCTAAATCAGAAAGTTTTTGTTTTACACAATTTTTTAGTTCTGGTACGTTAACTACACCCGGTATAAATATGGGTGGTGGTTTATGTGGAAGTGGTTTTGTTGATTGAGATGAATTTATGTTGTCTGCATTCTCAGTATCATCCATAAGTGTATCATAAGGATTATATACATTTATTGATGGAATATTTTGAGGAGGCTCGCTGATTTCATTATACTTTCGTTTTTTTCTACGAACTTGTTGGCAGTTTGGTTTCTCATCATCATCAAGAGGTCTCTGTATAGTAATATCATCTTGTGATATATTATAGTCATCTTGTTTTTCATTTAATTGAGGCATGGAGATTGTTTCTGTAATATTAGGCACATTATTATAACTAACAGACTTACTTACAGTTCTGTTATTCCGTTCCTTAGGACCTTCATATGTTTTTAAATTGACATTCTTCTTAAATGTAAGATTTATGTCACATAGGCCTAAACCAATTTATGGAAATTTACTTGATATCTTATCATTCATGGTCTCTAGAACTGATTCACCATATTGTTCAATGTCCCTTCTTGGTCCAGTTAAATTTAACTTAGGTTGCTGTCTTTCAGCCAGATTACTTAAAACTAATACTTACACACAAAATTAATATTATTATCAACATATTGAAAATAAAATAAACACTGAACACACTTAAATTATGAAATAATCAATATTTGTAATTCAATTGGAATTCGTGGTTGCAACAAAAGCACAGCCACCTGGTTAAATAATAACTGTATAGTAGTATCATCTTGTGATATATTATAGTCATCTTGTTTTTCATTTAATTGAGGCATGGAGATTGTTTCTGTAATATTAGGCATATTATTATAACTAACAGACTTACTTACAGTTCTGTTATTCCGTTTCTTAGGACCTTCATATGTTTTTAAATTGACATTCTTCTTAAATGTAAGATTTATGTCATATAGGCATATACCAATTTGCGGAAATTCACTTGATATCTTATCATTCATGGTCTCTAGAACTGATTCGCCATATTGTTCAATGTCCCTTCTCGGTCCAGTTAAATTTAAATTAAGTTGCTGTCTTTCAGCCAGATTACTTAAAACTAATACTTACACACGAAATTAATATTATTATCAATATATTGAAAATATATTGGACATTGAGGAGGATAAGTTACAGACAAGCAGAAATGCTAGTCGCAGAGCCAAGTGCATTAGAGGTTGAAATGGCAATTGAAAAATTGAAGATGTATAAAGCATCAGGTTCAGATGAGATCCCAGCAGAACTGATAAAATCAGGGGGAGAAAAATTGATGGACAAGATACGCTGGTTGCTTAGTATGATTTGGAAAAATGAAGCTCTTCCAAATGAATGGAAGGAATCAATTATCGTACCAATTTATAAGAAAGGAGATAAAACTGATTGCAACAACTATAGGGGCATCTCATTACTTTCAACTTCATACAAAATTCTTACAAATATATTAGTAAGCAGACTTACTCCCTACATTGATGACATTCTAGGAGATCATCAATGTGCATTTAGAATAAACAGGTCTACAACAGATCAGATTTTTAGTATAAGACAGATTTTAGAAAAGAAATGGGAATTTAATGGCACTATACATCAACTATATGTAGACTTCAAAAAAGCATATGATTCAATTAAGAGGGAGAAGTTATATAGTATCCTGCTGGAGTTCGGAATTCCTAAAAAGTTAGTTAGACTTATACGAATGTGTCTAAATGGCTCAAATAGTAGGGTGCGTGTAGGCAAACAGGTTTCAGACACTTTTGAAATCCAGAATGGGTTGAAGCAAGGAAATGCACTATCTCCTCTACTATTTAATTTTGTACTAGAGCATGCCATTAAATCTTTAGAAGAGAATGAGGAAGGCCTACAACTCAATGGTATTAATAAGCTGTTAGTTTATGCTGATGATGTAGTACTATTGGCCGATAGCGAGGAGATACTAAAGGTCATCACGCACACACTATTGAGTAACACTAAGAAATTAGGACTGGAAGTAAATATCAGTAAAACTAAATATGTGGTCACAGGTAGAAATTCAGTATATAATGGAAATGGACAGCTAATGACAAATGAGGGAAAGTTTGAGGAAGTGGCTGAATTCAAATACCTAGGAACAATAATCACAAATAGGAATGAGATGCACAAAGAAATTAAACATAGGCTCAATTCTGGAAATGCATGCTATTATGCATTGCAGAGACTTTTGATGTCCCAACTCCTTTCAAAAAACGTTAAGCTGAAAATATATAAAACTATTATTCTACCAGTTATATTATATGGGTGCGAAACATGGACTCTTACTTTAAGGGAGGAAAGGAGGTTACGAGTATTTGAGAATAAGGTTCTTAGGAAGATTTTTGGACCAAAGAGGGATGAACAGACAGGAGAATGGAGAAGACTACTTAACAATGAACTACATGGTCTTTATAGGAAGCCAGATATAATAAGGAAGAGTTAAGTCCCGTAGACTGCGATGGGCAGGACATGTTTCGCGTATGGGGAATGAAAGACGTGCATGGAAACTTCTTGTAGGAAAGCCAGAAGGAAAACGCCCAGTTGGTAGACCAAGAATGAGGTGGGAGAACAACATTAACTATGATTTGAGGGAAGTAGATTATACAGGGAATGATTGGAAAGCATTAGCTCAGGATAGGGATGTATGGAGAGCTTATGTCCGTGCGGCCATGAACCTACGGGTTCGATAGTGCCAGTGAGTAAGTAAGTAAGTAAGTAATATATTGAAAATAAAATAAACACTGAACACACTTAAATTATGAAATAATCAATATTTATAATTCAATTGAAATTTGCAGTTGCAACAAAAAGCATAGCCACCTGGTTAATAAATAAACCAATTACCTTACACCGTCATCTGTTAGAATCATATGGAACTCACAGATAATTATAACTCTTTGTTAAATAATAAACAAATAATTTGCAATAAAAAATAATGTGACTATAAATTTAGTTATAAACAACCGTAGGTCTCAAGTTGGATCAAACTGCACACAGTGTGCAAAATTTTATTAAAATCAGTTCAGTAGTTTAGGATTCCATCGCGGACAAACAACGTGACACGTAATTTTTGTATATTAAGCTATATATATATATATATATATATTTTATGATTCAGAATCATATTAATCTCCATAGTATTTAATAAGCATTTCCTTTTTCTATTCTTACTTAAAGAAATAATTGATGTATGGAATCATACAATTGTTTCACCTTGGGAGATAGTTATTAAACAGTAAGTAATATTATGAATGAATTAATGTTATCACATATGTCCTGTTAAGGGCTATGGCCTCAGAAAATGCATAGCCACTGCAAATTAAGATGCTCTATTAACATGCTGTGTAGCCTGTAGTAGGAAACAGTATAGATTTTCTTTAAAACTGACTAAATATTTTACACACAAGGCTTGTTCTACCTATCAGTTGGTCCTGGTGGACTAGTGATTTACCATGATAAATCTTCCAAGGTTCCCAGATTCAAACCTAGCTGGTATTGATGACTTTTTTTTTGTCCAGGATGTAAAAATCCTGAGTATGGTTTCCTTTGGAGGATAGTGCATGGCAATGTATTTTATTATTTTGAGATGCTAAAAATTCTAAATCTTAGTAATAGAATAATATCATTTGAAGCTAAGATAATTATCCCATTAATAAGGATTGAGAGCCTTAAACTTAAAAATAGGGTAAGTAAAGCTGGGTCTTGGGTAGTAGATTTATGGCACATTAAAGAACCTCAAGTCTGAATTAAGAGGTCTTTGGACAAAATTTGTTTGGCCTTTACACCTAGATTTGAATTGCAATGCTGATTACTTAAGCGTTAAAGAGCTTCATTAAATAAAATACTATCAATACCATTTACCATATTAATAAACTTGTTTTGCTTACTATAGTAAACTGTATGTTCATTACAGGATCAACTCGACACGAAAGCTTGCTGGGGTTATGAAGAAGGTTGTAAATCTCAAGATTCGTATTCCATTCCATCATGTCCAGGTGACCACAAAGGATGGGTGAAAACAAAGCAAGATCAACTGAAAACTTTCTACAGTCAGGGAGATTTTGGTTACGTGAGAGACCAGCTGCGAGAAATGATGGTTATGTGCGAACCAACTCTGCTGGTAAATTATCTTAGTATGTGTAAGGAGATTCACGGAATGAAATTTGCTCCTGTGTTATGGAGGAATATTCAAATATAATTTACACACTTGATGAGGTTTTTTTTTTTGTTTCAAGAAAACTGGCTTCGGTTCCCAGTTGAATCTTATTGCTATTATGTGTTTTCTCATGCACAAGATAATTCATTAAAATAATTATTCAAATAATCCCAGCCATCTATTCATAAACCCTGTTACCAATATAATTCATGTATAACTTTTATACAAGTTTTATATACATCTCAGTTGAAAATTCTTCTAATAAACACTGTATTAGCTATGCAGAGTATAAGAGTTGCGTAACTTTACATGGGAATCGTTATACATATCTTCCCCTTGATGTCTTGTGTTATTGATGAACACTTCCTTAAATTTCATGCAACACTTAACTACTGTTTGATGGTACACAAGATATAAATAATGTTAACAGTGCTCTCGGTAGGAAAATAAACATTATAAAATGCTTTTTGTTTCATTCATTCTTAATGATTAATATTTTTAAATGGAACATGGATTCACGAAAGAATATGTTCTATAATAGCTGATGTGAGACAAGATTTAACCTAAATGTAGTTTAAATACTTCATAATATTATTTTAACAAACAAATTTTACATGATTAATATATAATATTATATATATATATATATTGATATAAAAATGTTTTTAAGTACAATAAAAGCTCCTTATTCTTGTTTTCATTATTCGCGGGTTATAAAATTGTGACACAGTTCCTGTATTTGCAGCTAAAAATGTATTTATTCGCAGATCCAGTCGGTATATTAAAAGGATTAGTATCCTTTATTAAAGCATCGGCAACTTTTTTTACTGCAGGCACGAGCCAAGGGGACTTTCACAAAGAGCGATTCAAATCAAAGTAAAACAAACCTTATTGTCACTGAAACTAAAGTTTGTTGTTAAAAGCCACCACCATTGTATTTCACATGCCGCAATGTCCGTTGATAAATGCCACCCTCTCCATGATCGATGTTTTAATGTTTCAACTTGTCATTCGTTGCAATTATTTTGATTGAATAACACTTGTCTCTTCTGCTTTGTTGCCAATTTATAATGTCAAGTAAAAGGAAAGAAAATTAGTTCTGATGCTGAAAAAAGTAGTGTTGCTGCTTAAAGTTAAAATAGACATGCTTGACCGTTTACACATTGGCAAGTTGTTTGCATCTATATCACGCTTTTTCAATGTTAATGAATCAACTGTACGATTCATCAAGAAATCCGTAGACAAAATAAGGAATTCTATTGCTGAATTCATAGCTGAATATCAATCTGAATTAAAATACCTTTTAAAAGCAGCAAAACAGGAAAAATTACCAACTTCTTTAAGTCCTTGCCTAAGCCTGACAGTAATAATTAATAGAAATTTTTCAAAAATCTCTCATTAAATTGATTTATATTCATAATTTTAATTTTATTTTAGAACCTTGGAACTTATCCCCTACATACTTACTTACTTACTTACTTACTTACTCACTGGCACTATCGAACCCGTAGGTTCATGGCCGCACGGACATAAGCTCTCCATACATCCCTATCCTGAGCTAATGCTTTCCAATCATTCCCTGTATAATCTACTTCCCACAAATCATAGTTAATGTTGTTCTCCCACCTCATTCTTGGTCTACTATCCCCTACATACCCATACAAATTACCATTCCATATTCGCGGTTTATGTATTTGCGGCATTTTTGCAGAACATATCCCCATGAATAAGAAGCTTTTACTGTATAAAGGTAATATTTTTGCTCAGAGATTTTCATTAGTCTTATGGTCTTGCGATCATAACTTCTGACTACAGTCTGTGAAATCCCAGGTTCGATTCCCGATCAAACTATACATTTTTTTTTTCTTAAAGGGTTTTGCTGTTGTTGCCCATAGTCTGGAATTTAGGATAAATGTAGGTTTAAAGACTCTCCTAGTGGTTTATTATTATTTTATATTTCTCCTAGTGGTTTATTATTATTTTATATTTCGTTCTTTTACAGCCCATTAAGTTTTTAAAAATTTTAGTTTCATTTTATTTTTAGAGTTTCGTTTTTCCTAACATTTCGCATTATTTTGAACGTTTTCTAATGCTTCTTAAAACATTGTATATATTTTGTACAGCAGAAAAAAAAATATTAGCTCCCAAGAATTTTTTTTAAGTTGTTGTCATTAGATGGCAGCACATCATATGTGAAACATATCCTACGATATATTTGACATAGCCAAAAATAACATGTAAATAAATTAAAACATATTTAATTTTAGGAAGTTATATTTTGAGGTTATTTTAATTATATTATTTTTGGTCTGGACATCTTACCTCAATATTAATGTTGATTTGTTCTTGGACATGTTTCAAAACAATTCTCTGTTTTATCTTCAGCTTTCCCAGACTCAGAGAATTGTTTTGAAACATGTCCAAGAACAAATCAACATTAATATTGAGGTAAGATGTCCAGACCAAAAATAATATAATAAATTAAAACATACTTATTTTCTTCATATCTCCCTAATACTTGGAGTATTGCCTTAAGGAACCTGGACAAGTCCATTCTCATGACATGATCTTCTGCTGATACTTGGTGATGCAGTTAACATGTGAGTTCTTAGGACACATTTACATTTTATATCATTGATCCTATTTGATTCAATGCATAAACCTTATTTTGCATTTAAATTCATCAAAGACATTTTTTTTTTTAAACTCAACTCATAAATTTCATGAGAAATTTTGCAGCCTGTTAATCTGCTTTCATCCTTCTCTTGAACAGTCCATGCGAGTCCATGGTTCACTTCCATAATGCAGAATTGGTCTCACCATTGTCTTATATAAATACATATGGGTTGATTTGTGTACCAATAATGATACAAATGGATTTGTTGAATTTCAGATCTTTTTTCTGGTAAATTTAAATTTTTGACAAAAAAAATTAATTTAAGACCATCATGTATAAAAATTCATGTAACTTAGTATTAATTACAAATGCAATATCAGAATATATAATTTCATTATAAAATTAAAACACATGAATAAAAATTAATTTAGAAGTGATTAAAGTAATGATTTCTGTTGTACTGGTATGGTGGCTCTTTTTTTTTTAAATTTATGTAGAGTTGTTTTTGACTCACCTCATACTTCTAAACTCCATCACAGACTCGAGTTTCTTCACTGCATTTGTGACATTCTGAATGCTGTATCACGTTCACAACTGACGTCCAACAGCCTCTTCTCCTGTAGACTGAAGGCACGGGAGGTCAGTCTGCAGGAGAAGAGGCTGTTGGATGTCAGTTGTGAACGTGATACAGCATTCAGAATGTCACAAATGCAGTGAAGAAACTCGAGTCTGCGATGGAGTTAAGAAATATATACATAAATTAAAATAAACCTCATATTGTTATTTCCTACCTACATAAATTAATGGTGGCTCATTTATAAAAATAATATTTTAAAGTATTATAAAAAAGACAAATCACAACCAGATTATTATAACATTGTTATAAACATAAAGCAATCCATATCCATCTAGTTTTAAAAAAATTGACTAAAATTCTTGGTTTTTAAAATATCAATATTTGGTGTCTTAATATCCATACAATAAGAATGTAGCTTGTTTCCTTTTCATTTGATTTAAATCTCTAAATTCTTCTGTACAATAATAGTATATTTCGATGCGAGATTGGAAAAGCGATTTTTACAGAAGTGAGGAAATATTTAAAAACCGAGCGATAGCAAGGTTTTTAATTTCCAATATTCTGTAAAACACTTCACAAACATGCATCGTACATTATTTTTTGCATGATGGTATTTTCAAAATAATCCATCCATAGTAATTCTGCCTGAGGGCAGGTCTTTCACTGTAATCATGGCATTTTCATGCTATGCTTTGCAGCTTTACTAATGAATTGTAGGTGTGGTAGCTTCCCGTTGCTTTCCACACCGGTGAAGGATGAAGATGATAATGATAAGGATAATGATGATGGCCGGATGATTTTCGGGGACTGTTGGGCCCTAAGCTTCCTTACATTTGTCTTACAGTGAGGAAAAACCAAAAAAAAAAAACCTCACCCAGGAGCCTTCCCAACCGGGAATCGAACCCGGGCTCGCTGCATGACAAGGCAGCATGCTACCTCGAGATCATAGCATTGAGCTTCAAAATAATAAATAATAGTAAAATAATAACATCTTTGTTGGAAATATTTGTGTTCATTATAAACAACTGACTAACATTAACAGTGTGGGCAATGTTTATTAGTTAAGATTACGCCACGCCATGATACCAATCAGTCATAAAATGGCAACAAGTACGTATTTATTGTTTCAAATAAAGTTCAGTTCATTTAAAATGCAGTGATTTGTTTCATATATTGTATATTAACACTACCTTTTGGATATATTTTTGTATATACATTGTACATAGTATACATAAAGGGCAGTGGTTTTACTTCCCGCACGTGGTTTGTAATATGTAATATTACAGTATAGTTATTTAGGTTGGCAACCCCGAAATGTAGGAAGTTGAACTTTCAATCATGAGTGCCATTGCTGTAAGTACGACAAAATACACTATTACGCAAAATATATTTTTTCTGCTCTTTATCCTCCATGCAGTCCCTTAATAGTGGAAGATTAAAAAAAATATATAAATTTTACAGAATCAGTAGCTTTGCAAGGAAATAAACAGCGGTCTCTTAAGGAGTTGGTATTTATTTTACTACACATAGTAGAAATTTCTGCTTCTGTTTCTAATATCCAAATATTTTTAAGTGAAACTTGACATATAGTAGAATTATGTATTTTATTTCCTGTTTTTTTCAGACTGATTCTTCTCTTGAGTGTTCCCAACATCTCAGGTTCTGTAGAGGTAGAAACTTAATGATAAACTTCACAGATTTATCTTCAAGAAAGGATCATCTCAGATATAAAATGGATGTTCTAAAAGAAGGTCAGATTGGGGGATTTTGTCAGTAAGTTAAGATATTTTTATTCCAGATAAATTAAACCTAAAAGGTAAAAGGTAAAGGTATCCCATTACAGGCCTCAGGAGACCCTTGGGGTAGTAGGAGTCGACCCCAGGACCATAGTGCTGCCCGAAGGTTTGGGTCAGTTTAAAAATCCTGACCCCACCAGGACTCAAACCCTCGACCTTCTGGCTTATAGCGCACTGTCTTAACCACTACGCTACGACGTGCCCCCTAAATTAAACCTCGTAGTGATTTATTCCTATAAAAGTTCAATATTTTAATTCCATTATTGTATCACAAGAAAAATAATAAAAAACACTTTTTTTATTTTTTTTTACAGTCACTTTAACTACAATGCTCATATAGTGAATTTCTTCAAGTTACTGCTATGTCTGTTCTGTTAAATTTAATGTTTGCTCTTGGCTAGAGGCAAATCTAATTTTTGCTTCTGGACATTTCAACTCTCACTGACAGATTTTTTTCTTTTCATTCTGAGAATTTTCCTCATCATTGAGGGTTTTCTCCAACCAATCTTAGTAATTAAATTAATTAATATATATAAATGACTACAGACTTATAGACTGTCAGTTTGCCACAAAATTCACCAATTTCCCTTAATTAAAGTTCTCCATTGTTTTTTTAACTATTATAGGAATTAATCACTATGAGGTTTAATTTATGGTGAAATTAAATGAGGAGAGGTAAGAAACATTTAATTTCACCATTCTCCATTGTTCTCTGTCCTCTGTGTCTTCATCTGTTACACCAAATTTTCTCATTGAATTTTGAATGTTGTTCTTCCAGGTTGTTCTTGGTCTTCCTTTTCTGTTCCTTCTTTCAATTTTCCATGCATAGACAGCCTTTGGTAGTCTTCCATCCTGCATTCTTGTTACGTGTCTATACCATTTTAGCCTCCTGTGTTAAATCTCACTCAATATATTTCTTTCTGCATTCATCCATTTTCTAATTTCTGTATTTCTAATTTTTTCCAGTCGAGATTTTCTGGCAGCCCTTCTCCAAAAATCCATTTCAACTAAAGTTATTCTGTTGACATGTTGTTGTGTCATGGTCCAAACTTCCGATCCATATACATTATACTTTCTAGTATGGATTTATAAATTAAATGTTTTGTTCTGTTAATGATGTTTTTACTCCATAGTATAGAATTTAACATTCCTATGGTTTTTCTTCCATTACTAATCTTTTTTGCTATTCCTTTATTTCATGTTCCATCTTTCTGTATAATTGGTCTCAAATAACAGAAACTATCACTCTTCTTTTATCTTTACCCCATCAATATATAATTCATCTGGGTCATTTGTTAAACATTCTGTTATTTTAGACAAAGAAGAATACAACAACAGAATGGAAAAACTTTTGGACTCTGAAGAATATACACAGATTCAATCAGACCCCCTTAACAAAACCATTAAAGAAGTAGACAACACTCTCAAGAATATCAATCACATTTTAACTAAGAAAGACAAGTTTCATCTGAAGGTTTCAAATCCAAAAATTCCCAACATCTACGGACTCCCGAAAGTGCACAAAGAAGGGAAGAAAATGAGGCCGATAATTAACAACATAGGGTCTCCTACATATCATTTATCTAAATGGTTATGTAAGGAATTTAATAAAATGAAGGGATTTGAAAACTCTGCAATAGAAAACTCTTATGAATTGGTAGATAAACTAGAAAACATACAACTACAATCTTCAGACAGATTAGTTTCATTTGATGTTGTTTCCTTATTTCCAAGCATTCCAAAAGACCAAACTATGGAAATTTTAGAGATTTGGATGGAAAATAATAAAATTGAAAAAGTAAAGATAGTCGAATATAAAACTTTAACGAAATTATGTATCGATAATATGTTTTTCACCTACAAAAACAAACTTCAGGACTTTATAAACAAAATTCAGGACTTTCGATGGGAAACCCTTTATCTCCATTCTTAGCTAATCTATTCATGGGGAATTTTGAACACAAGATAATTAACGGACATCGTTTAATTTTCAAGTTCTGGTGCAGATATGTGGATGACATAATTGCAATAGTTAATCATAAACAGATAGATGATGCATTAAAATTATTGAACATTCAAAGTCAAACTATAAAGTTCACTATGGAAAAGGAAATCAATGGAGAAATACCATTTTTAGATCTCAACTTAAAAAGGAATGAAGAAAAGAAAATAAGATAGAATTTGGAATTTACAGAAAGAAGACACATATAGATAACTACATAAAAGCTTTAGGTTTCTATCACATAGCTCATAAAGAAGCAGTTTTCAATAGTTTGACACATAGATTAGTGAACATACCAATGAACAAAGAAAATTATGAAAAAGAAAAAGAACACATAATCAACGTAGCCACGAAAAATGGTTTTGCTATAAAAATGATACTCAAAAAAATAAACAAGTTCAAAAGACAAAAATTTATTAATCAAAGCACTCTTCTAAAAGTAAAAGAAGATAATGTAAAATTTAGAAAATTCACATATCATCCATTAAAACACCACAAGTTTCAAAAAATTTTTAAAGATTTCAACATAAGGTTAGCACCCAAAAATGACTACAGCATCAGTAGACTGATTAGACCTAATAAGAATGAGAAAATTAAAGAAGAAAACAAATCAGGGATTTATCAAATTAAATGTGAAGAATGTGAGAAATTCTACATGGGAAAAAACTAAAAGAAATTTGAAAAACTAGAGTTAAAGAAACATCTCAGGAATGTCAAGAAAGGGGAAGTAGAAAAATCTGCAGTGGCTGCCCATGCATGGTCTGAAAAACATCTTATCGAGAAAGAAGCAAAATTATTAAAACAAATAGAAAAACCAAAAGAACTTACTGTTTGGGAAAAGATCTACATTCAAAAGAGCGAAAAGAAGAAATTAATGAACTTTGAAATTCCCGGTGAGAATGACCTGGTTTCGAGGTTTTTCAGTCAGCCAATGGAAGGAGAGAAGGACAACTCTTCAAGACGACAGAACAACGGTCGTGATGATACTGAGGATGGAACAGAAACTATGTTCCGAAACTAGTTTATAATCAAATAAGAAGAACAATATGAGGTGAGTGATTAACGTATTCTACCTTAAATTCTGTTTTGTTTTTGTTGATTTTCAAACCCCATTTCTGATATGTTGTTGACAACTGATTACACATATAATTTGCATCTTCTCCATCCTGGGTTATAATTATTATCTTCTTTCTGTTAATTCTAGTTCCATTTTTGCACACTTACGTGACTATTCTACTAAACAAATGTCTATATATATTTTAAACAGTGTTAGTGACATCAGGCATCCATGTAACAATCCTTTACTAGTTCCAAAAGGTTCTGATAACTGAAACCCCATTTTAATTTGACATTTATTGTTCTTATATATTTCTTGTATTACTTGAATTAGGGATTCATCAATGTTTGCTATACGTAATGCTTCCCATAATTTTGCTCTTGGTACACTGTCATATGCTTTTTATAAATCTATAAAAACCAATCCAATATATTTTGATTTATTTTCACATTTCTCAACAATTTGTCGTATTACAAATATATTATCTATACAAGATTGACCTGGTGTAAATCCACATTGCTCTTCTATTCCACTGTAACATTTTTTCTCTTTTGTTTTTTATCACTTTTCCTAGGCATTTCATCAGGGAATTCATAACACATAATTTTCACAATTCCTTCTGTCTCCTTTCTTAAATATAGTTATGATATGTCATACTGTCACTTCTTCCGATATTTTTCCTTCTCTTAAAATTTGATTAAATAGTTTTGTTATGAGTTTGATTAAAGTTTTTCCTCCATTTTTCAATATTTCTAAATGCATTCCTCCCGGTCCTGGTAATTTGCCATTCTTCCCTTCCATTTCTTCCTTTGTTATTTCTGTTTCTGATAGATATTGACGTTAATTCATCATTGATTGAATTATGATAATCATTCTCTTATAGTAAAATAGATGCCTCTGTTGTCTAAAATTATTTACTTATGAATATGATTGGTAAGATAATAATTATGAGACTAGTAATCTTGTAGATGTAGTATTACCAAGATTTTCTGGCCTTAGATTTGGAAAAAAATCCTGAATTCAATCTAACTGAGAATTAAACCTAAGCATGCGATGTGAGAGACAATAATGTTACATTTAGATCATAGTGATATTACACAAATAAAAAAAATTGTTGATATATTCATTTGAAATTTATCATTTACATTAAAAGACAAATTAACATTTTAAGAGAACTAAACTGGGATTTGAACCCAGGATTTCTGATTTGCTTATCAGCACTTTATCCATTGAATTAAAATTAACATTTTAAGAGAACTAAACTGGGATTTGAACCCAGGATTTCTGATTTGCATATCAGCACTTTATCCATTGAATTATCTAGGCTCTTGATTTAAACAGAAATGTTTATCTTATATAAATTCCATACACTTGAAGTCAAAATTCTTTAGCTTTATTATACATTTTAAGCTTAAAAGAAATAAAATCATATTCTCAAAATATCTCACTAAATTCGTATATATATATTATACAAAGCAGGTTTCAATTTGAAACAAAAATGTTTGTTTGTTAATATTTAATTTTAGGAAGTGATATTTTGAGGTTATTTTAATTATATTGTTTTCAGTCTGATCATCTTACCTCAATATTAATGTTGATTTGTTCTTGTACATGTTTCAAAAAATTCTGTTATATCGTCAGCTTGTCCAGACTGGTTTGATTTATGTTGCATTATGTTGCACAACCTGGATGTTGATGTCAGCCAACCACAGGATGGAGCTGACATTGGCATCCAGGGTGTGCAACATAAATCAAACCAGTCTGGACAAGCTGACGATAAAAAAGAATTGTTTTGAAACATGTACAAGAACAAATCAACATTAATATTGAGGTAAGATGATCAGACTGAAAATAATATAGTGTTTGTTTGTTTTCCAATAGCCAAGAATTTGGTTTTTATACTATTTTTCTTCTAGTATCCCGGTATAAACTTGATATATTCTTTGCATGTTATCTTTGTTGAGAGTACTGCACTGCATCAGATGGTATGCATTCATTATGGCATCTTTTTTTCCATAGTATGCAGATTCCATTAGGTTTATTCTCTTCAGATGACAGGCCAGACAATTATGGCCAGTTCAGGATTCTAAACTTTTCAATGTCATCTTTATGGTTTGAAGTAAGCAGGTTTTACTTTTGAACTTTATAGAAGTAACACTATAAGGTATATTTAAAATTTCAAATAAATTATTTATCACCTTATGAGGTTCAATTAATGAGAATTAAATGAATTAATTCTCATTAATTGAACCTCATAATGTTAAAAATTCCCAAATTTAATATATATATTTATCACCTTACCTAATTTTCAGTCCTCTATTTAGACCGAAGATTCACAAAGAAGGAAATAGAATGAGGACCATTATCAATAGCATAAGATTACCCACATATCTTATATCTAAATGGTTAAATTTAAAAAAAAAAACTATAGCTGGATTTTAGAACCTATCAATAGATAGTTCAAACCAATTGGTAGAAAGATTAGAGAAAATACACTTAGATCCAACAGAAAGATTAGTTTCCTCTGATGTTGTTTCATTGTTTCTGAGCATCCCTGGAGAAAACACTATAGAAATTTTAGATAAATGGTTGAACAAATACAAAATAAATAAGGAAAATAATATGGAATATAACATTTTAATCAGAATATGCATTGATCAATTTTTTTTTGCATATAATGGAAAATTCTACAAACAGAATGGGTAATCCACTGTAACCATTTTTACCTATACCTATTTATTTATAGGGAGTTTCGAACATAAGATAATTAGTGGATACCCTTTATTTTCTAAATTTTTGTGTAGATATGTTGATTATATAATTGTTATCGTGAATCATAAACATATATGGTTGGTTGGTATCTAATGTCGCTCTCTTGCACTCCAATATTTAGCAGAAAGGAGTACAATAAACTAGTTGTAACCGTTTAGTAGTAGGCACCACATGTGGTGGTACGTCACCCATAGAGAGAAAGTAGGAAGGAAGGAGAAATGAACCCCTAGGCCTCGAATACTCTAATACCATCAGGGTCGAAAGAAACAAGAGGTCAGTCAAGGGAGACTGGATAGGAAAATTGAATGAGGGAACTGGTATGGGAAGAAGAAGTAATACCAATTCGGTGAAAAAAAAGAAAAACTCACCAAGCTAACCAGTGCTTATTGGTGAGTAGCCCTTCCCTTTCGTTCATCATGCATAAGCATGATTACTAACAGCTGCACCACGAGAAGGTGAGGGATTGGACACTAGGTTACTGTCCAGGTTGGTTCCTTTAAGCGTTCGATGGAAGGAATTAAAGGGTCTCCTCCATGTTAAAGACAGTAGCCTTTCCGCAACCTCATAAACATATATATGATGTTTTAAAATTGTTGAACATTGAGAGTCAAACTATAAAGTTTACTATGGAAATTAATAAGCATGTTGTTTTCTTCCACCACTTCTCTGTTGTAGAGAGGGTTTTTTGAGATCTTTATTTCAAGTATTTGATAGTGCTATTGCTGTTTTCTTTGATGAGCTTCAGATAACTACATCTTCTGTTTGCATTGCAAGTCTGAGTTGAGGGATCTCTTTTATTCTGTTACTTAGATTATTGTGTAGGCACTGAAATATGTAGCACTTGATACTTCTCCTGTGATAATCCTCTTTCAAATTTCTTGCATTTGGATTGACCATTACTGTATTTGGGGGGGGGCCTCCATAGCATAGTTAATTAAGACAGTACACTCCAAGTTATAAGTTCATGGGCTCGATTCCCAGTGGGGTTAGTGTTTTTAAACTTGTTTAAACATTCTAGCAGCACCAGAAATAAGAACCAGACAAATGTTCTGGGAGTAAAGAAGCCATCATCCAGGGCTGATTGTCTAGAAAGGTGGAAGTTTTAACCTCCTATTACCCCAAGAGCCTCCTAAGCCCTGTGGTGAGATCAGTTTTCCTTTTAAATTATTGTATTTGACAGCAGTCATCCTTTGGACTGGAAGTTTTTGACCAGTTTTATCATTTTTTCCCCTGTCATGTAGTTTTTTCATCAGTTCATTCTCTGTCATAAGCATGGCAAAAATAACAAAGCACAGAAATTAGCTATGATGGTATATATAAAACATTATTTATTATTTTTACCGGTATTTGTTCTCTTGCTATAGTCAGTGGAATTTGCATCAGTGATATAAAACATATTATTATTTTGATGTCTTAATTTAAATTTTAACTTTGCAATGATAGAAAATTATTATTTTGAAAAGAAAAATTAATAATAATGATAATAAAATAATAATAATAATAATAATGTTTTATTTATTCTGGCAGAGTTAAGGCTATAAGGCCTTCTCTTCCACCCAACCAGCACAAATACAAATAAATATTTGACAAATATAGATATACACTATACTAATTATAAACAGTTAAAGATACATTAAATGTAGCAACGTAAATTTCATGTACAAACAACATTTTATACAATAATAATACTTATGATATAATAATAATAATAATAATAATATAATAATGATATAATATATTAATAATGATGGTAATAATAATTATAATAATAATAGTGTGAATATGATAAATTATACGAGAAACACCAATTAATATATGTATACCTTACACTGGGTAATGATGAAGTCGAGGTTAGAGTAAATATAAATTTAGATTTCTTTTAAAAGTTGCCAATGTCCGGCAGCCCCTTATTTCTTGTGGTAGGGAATTCCAGTTGCGAGAAGTGAAGATAGTATATGACATGGAGTGATGTGATGCCTGAATTAAGATTTGAACCCAATGCTTGTTTGATTTCTGTCATGAAATTCATTTTTTGAACAGATTGCACAAAACAAGATTAGAAGAGCAATGTGATCAAATAAGTCCATTGCAATCATGGGGACCAGAAATGAGGTATTTTACGGCACTTCCAAGGCGCCCAATTGTTGAACAAGACTGTGATATTGTGATTGAGAAACCTACTTTTATAATGAAAATTGATGCTAGTAAGTAAACACTAGGTTTATTTTTTATTATTATTAACTTTTGAATATATATGTGGATTTGTTTAAAATGATAGTATAGTAGTGTAAGTCATTTTCGTCAATGGTAAAATTGTAAATCATTGTACAAATTCAATTCAAAACTCCATGTTAAATTTGGATCTAGGTGACACTCAAGAAAAAGATAACATTACAATATTTTTGTTCCCAAATTTATTACTGCCCTTTTGTATTATGTTGATTTCTGGAAAACAAAGGAAATATGACTTATACCACTGTAACTTTAAATCATATATATATATATATATTATAAGAATATATAATAAGAAAAATAAATCCTTGGACGGGATTTGAACATAGACCTCTGGATTGGTGCATCAGTACAAACTTTTTTTAATAGGAAGTAACATTAATTAAGAGGTTTGTTTAATAATTAAAACATTTTGTCTGATCATACTTACTTCTTATAGTTGTTTTTGTCGAACATATGTTTCAAGGCTTCTTAGCCCCATCGTCAGCGATTACAGACTCATGAGTTTGTAATAGCCGATGATGGGGCTGAGAAGCCTTGAAACATATGTTTGACAAAAAGAAGAATGATCAGACAAAATGTTTTAATTATCTAGTACAAACATTTATTTTTCTTTATATATACTCTCTATTACGAGAGGTAATCAAAATATATATATATACAGGGTTCTTCATTTCTAACCTTACAGACACATGGAGTTTTGACTGTACAAAGACATGGGTGTGCCACAGCCAGCTTTGCTCCTATACAAACTTTCACGTAAAGCATGTATAAAAATCTTACTTTATACTGGGTCACCTTGTTTTAAACAATGGACACGTGTACACTTATAAGGTTTTAGTTTTAATAATTTAGTTGCTCTATGTGCAGAAGACTCTGAAACCCCTACCTGTTGTGCTAATTTTGATACGGATTTTGTTGTTGTACGTTCAAAACTTGTGCCTATTTCGTCTAACTTTTCCTCTGTTAAAACTGTACGTTTCTCCATCATCCTCATGAAATAATAATTTCTTCAGTAGTGGAACAGATGTTGATGATAATAATAATAATAATATGTATAAGAATAATAATAATAATCATAATATATTTCAATTATAACTTTTTTTGTACTTTATAAAACAGTCTTCCTCAACTATAATAACAAAATACAAAAGAGCTGACTATTTGGGAAAAAATTTATATTCAGAAGAACAGAAACAGAGTTATGAATTTTGATATTCCGATGGAGCGTGACCTTGTTTGGAGGTTCTTTGGCCAACCACAGGATGGAGCTGACATCGACATCCAGGTTGTGCAACATAATGCAACATAAATAAAACCAGTCTGGGAAAGCTGACGATAAAACAGAATTGTTTTGAAACATGTCCAAGAACAAATCAACATTAATATTGAGGTAAGATGTCCAGACTAAAAATAATATAATTATAATAACTTCTGTTATAAATGTTGTCCCAATATTAAAATTCAGAACTTTCCAAAGACATGCTTCATCCTCAGGAATTCTTATGGTACTGTTTTAAATTACTTACTTACTCACTGGCACTATCGAACCCGTAGGTTCATGGCCGCGCGGACATAACCTCTCCATACATCCCTATCCTGAGCTAATGCTTTCCAATCATTTCCTGTATAATCTACTTCCCTCAAATCATAGTTAATGTTGTTCTCCCACCTCATTCTTGGTCTACCAACTGGGCGTTTTCCTTCTGGCTTTCCTACAAGAAGTTTCCATGCAAGTCTTTCATTCCCCATACGCCAAGTCTTTCATTCCCCATACGCGCAACATGTCCTGCCCATCGCAGTCTACGGGACTTAACTGTTCTTATTATATCTGGCTTCCTATAAAGACATGTAGTTCATTGTTATGTAGTCTTCTCCATTCACCTGTCTGTTCATCTCTCTTTGGTCCAAAATTTTCCTAAGAACTTTATTCTCAAATACTCGTAATCTCCTTTCCTCCCTTAAAGTAAGAGTCCATGTTTCGCACCCATATAATATAACTGGTAGAATAATAGTTTTATATATTTTCAGCTTAACGTTTTTTGAAAGGAGTTGGGACATCAAAAGTCTCTGCAATGCATAATAGCATGCATTTCCAGAATTGAGCCTATGTTTAATTTCTTTGTGCATCTCATTCCTATTTGTGATTATTGTTCCTAGGTATTTGAATTCAGCCAATTCCTCAAAATTTCCCTCATTTGTCATTAGCTGTCCATTTCCATTATATAATGTATTTCTACGTGTGACCATATATTTAGTTTTACTGATATTTACTTCCAGTCCTAATTTCTTAGTGTTACTCAATAGTGTGTGCGTGTTGGCCTTTAGTATCTCCTCGCTATCGGCCAGTAGTACCACATCATCAGCATAAACTAACAGCTTATTAATACCATTCAGTTGTAAGCCTTCCTTATTCTCTAAAGATTTAATGGCATGCTCTAGTACAAAATTAAATAGTAGAGGAGATAGTGCATCTCCTTGCTTCAACCCATTCTGGATTTCAAAAGTGTCTGAAAACTGTTTGCCTACACGCACCCTACTCGTTGAGCCATTTAGACACATTCGTATAAGTCTAACTAACTTTTTGGGAATTCCGAACTCCAGCAGGATACTATATAACTTCTCCCTCTTAATTGAATCATATGCTTTTTTGAAGTCTACATATAGTTGATGTACAGTACCATTATATTCCCATTTCTTTTCTAAAATCTGTCTACACTAAAAATCTGATCTGTTGTAGACCTGTTTCTTCTAAATGCACATTGATGATCTCCTAGAATGTCATCAATATAGGGAGCAAGTCTGCTTACTAATATATTTGTTAGAATTTTGTACGAAGTTGAAAGTAATGAGATGCCCCTTATAGTTGTTTGCAATCAGTTTTATCTCCTTTCTTATAAATTGGTACGATAATTGATTCCTTCCATTCATCTGGAAGAGCTTCTTTTTCCCAAATCATACTAAGCAACCAGCGTATCTTGTCCATCAATTTTTTCTCCCCCTGATTTTATCAGTTCTGCTGGGATCTCATCTGAACCTGATGCTTTATACATCTTCAATTTTTCAATTGCCATTTCAACCTCTAATGCACTTGGCTCTGCGACTAGCATTTCTGCTGTCTGTAACTTATCCTCCTCAATGTCCTGTTCTGTATGTACATTTAATAGCTGATTAAAATAACTTTTCCATCTATTTAATATACTCTTGGAATCTGCAATCATATCCCCATTTTCATTGCGAATTATGTTTGTTCTAGCCTGAAACCCTTTCTTCTCTATACTAATTCCCTGATATAAATCTTTACTGTTTTAAATTATTTGTATATTTTATACAGAGGGCTTTGGTTGTTGGATATGTTCTCATTTATCTGTTTTATAAGGTACATAAAAGAAATGTTATAATTGAAATAATTTTAACCTCAACGTTGTTCAAACATGATTATAAAAAGTATAGAATCATATTATAATCATAACAATAAAATAATAATCATAAAAAATAATAAATTATATCAGCAAATAAGTTAAATAACTTTACAAAAATAACAGGAGTAATAAACAATGTATTTAAATAACAAACAAAGTTAAAAAAACAAGAATTAAAATATAAATATTACCTTGGCCACTCATACTCTTTTATATATCATGGACTATCAAAGTACCTCGATATTTATACATGCTTTACGTGCCGAGTTTATATAGGAGCAAAGCCGGCTGTTGCACAACCAACCGTGCACAGGCAAAATGCCATGTATCCGTTAGGTTATAAATGAAGAACCCTGAATCATTACAAACTCCTAATTTTGATAATCCATAACCATTTAACTTTCACAGGAAAAAAACATTATGAGGTTTAATTTAAAAATTAAATTAATATTATTATTACCTCACCTCATTTCCTTTTTCATCTAGACTGCAGTTTCTCCATCATTAGTAGCCTCTCGTCAACTGGTGTTATATTATTGGACCAATGAACAATAGAAGGAAGAAGAAAACCTCCAAGAAACGACATAACACCGGTCGATGAGAGGCTACTGATGATGGAGATATAGCTCCGAAACTGCAGTCTAGAAGAAAAAGGATATGAGGTGAGGTAATAGTAATATTAATTTAATTCTTAATCCATAACCAGTTCATTCTCCAGTTAAACTAACATAAATTATTATTGATTGTTGCAGACGATTTAGCTCTCCTGGCACTTTCCGAAAATGATTTGCAACGATCAATTTATAATTTACAAAAAATAGGTGCCAAATTTAATATGGAAATATCAATTAACAAAACTAAAATTATGGCATTTCATGGGAAGGACCCCATACAAAGTAAAATCTGTCTCCAGAATAACATTTTAGAGAGATCTAATCAATTTAAATATCTTGGATATTATCTCTCTATCTGGGATGAAAAGGATATCCCTGGAAAAGTTACTAGTTATAATAAAAGTTTAGGAATTATTAATCAAGTTATGAAACCATCCCTTGTACAAAAAAACACCAGATTACGTTTATATAACACTTTGGCTAGACCAGTGTTGACCTATGGTAGTGAAGCATGGACACTAAAAAAACAACATGAAAGCAGAATAACGGCTTGTGAAATGAGATTCATGCGCAGAACAGCGGGTTACACCAGATGGGATCTGAAAAGGAACACCGATATCTTAAAAGAATTGAAGACTACGCCAATTTTGGAATATATTAAACAGTACCAACTAAATTGGAAACACCATCTTGAAAGAATGAGTTCAAATCGGATCCCCAAAGCTGTTTATAATTATATACCAAGAGGACGAAGATCACTGGGCCGTCCTATGAAACGCTGGAGGAAAAATTTTCTATAGGATCGTAACAGGCCTTGGCCTAATACTTGGAAGGAAGAAGAAGAAGAAGATTGTTGAGAAAACCAGCTTTAACAGCTGGGGGACCTGACATGCTGCTCACATGTTCCTTTACTGGAACAAGTGGATGTGAGACCAGTAACAGTAATGAGGGCTGCAGAGATGATTCTGAAGGACTCATAAAATTCAGAATGCTGTTAAAATGTACAAGTTAGGAACATTTTCATGATAGCTTACACATCTACAGTGCTAAATAATTAATAATGTTACTTCCTATTATATTTTTAAAATCTACAGTGCTTATTTTTAGAGAGCCAGTCATCTTCAAATAGTGCTTGTATTTTAAATGAGGTATTAGGTGATAAAAGTATTTAGTGTACTTTTATATTCATATATGGCACAAAGGTTCAAACCCACAAACCTAAATCCACAAGTCAAAATTATGACCATTTCAATAACATTTAAACTTTCCTTTTTAGTATCATATTAATGTTTCCGTTACCAAATCATGCAACTGTATCATTTCTAAATGAAAACTGCAGTATGAAATACACATTTGTATTATAAAAAACAAAAATATGTTTATTTTTAAGAGATTGAATTTAATATTTACCTCAAGATTAAAATTAAACCTCATAGTGATTTTTCCTATAAAAGTTCAATATATACCTCACTTCAAATCTTGTTCTTTCACATGGAATATGTCAGCAAATATCTTTGCCATCTCCAGTCAGAATCTGAATCTGGAGTTGGTTCTGATTGAGAATAGTGAAAACATTCACTGAAAAATGTTCCAGGTGGGAAATAAAAATATGAGGTGCATATTTCCAATTTAGTTTCTTAATAAATTATTTCATTGTGCTACTTCCTATCAATCTTGAAAAGTTTATATTTAGTTGCAGAATCACATTCTGTTATATGTATCTGTGAGTTTTTATTTTCCATGTACACGTTTTTTTGGTCCACCACTGTGGTCTTGAGGTAGTGTGCTGCCTTGTCATGCAGCAGGCCCAGGTTCGATTCCCAGTCGGGACAGGCCCCTGGATGAGGTTTTTTCAGGGTTTTTCTTCACCTTTAAGACAAATGTCAGGAAGCTTAGGGCCCAACGGTCCCTGAAAATCATCTGGCCACCATCATCATCCTTATCATTATCATCATCATCCTTCAACGGTGTGGAAAGCAACGGGAAGCTACCACACCTATAGTTCCCTAGTAAAGCTGCAAAACATAGCATGAAAATGCTATGATTGCAGTGAAAGATCTGCCCTTGGGCAGAATTACTATGGATGGATGTTTTATTACATTTTAAAGTGTTTTAAACTCTTGATTTCACAATAAAATGGCTTTTCGAAATATTAAGAACAGTACTCTGGTAATTAACTAAAATTCCCAACTCTGTTTGAGAAAGATATTTTATATCATGCAAAGAATTTCATCTGTTTCTTTCTTCATAATTCCATAATTTATTTTTGTACAATATAATAAAATATAAACAGTGTTTGAAAATACACAAGATTCAGTATATTCTAAAGGAATCAATTCTCATAGAGATTCACATCACTTATAACTTTACAGTTTAAATTCAATGACAGGTAAATTTATAAAATCCTAATATTCACAAAAAAAAATTGAGAAATATGTAAAAGAATAAGCTTATATTATTTGGAGTCTGTTTATCTTACCTCAATATTAATGTTGATTTGTTCTTGAAGATGTTTCGATTGGATATCAATCGAAATATAGAACAAATCAACATTAATATTGAGGTAAGATAAACAAACTCCAAATAATATAATTAAAAGAACCTCAAAATATTACTTCCTAAAATAAAACATTAACCTTCTTACTAATAATCCATATATAACTTTTATCTTCTTGTATCTTGTAAGCCCATGTTTCCCTTAACAGAGATTTAGGCGCTCTCCCCCTACAGGGAAGAATTTGAACCATAATTTAGTTACACTTGTTTTCATATAGATGTCATTTGAGTGGTCCATGGTCAGCGTTCCACCTCATACTGACATCTAGGAAACCAAGGTAGTACTAGGAGGGGAAAATTCAGTAAATTTTGCTTAGAGGCCTTTTCATTCAGGCTTATGGATCTTTTATGAGCCTGAAAATCTTCAGACTCGGGACCCACGGCTTAAAGTCCCTCCCGGAGGACTTACTCCTTGGATTTTTCTGTCCTAAAAAATTCATCGACCCCGGCCGGGTTTGAACCCGCAACCCTCGGGATCAGAGGCAAGGAACATAACCACTAGTCCACCACGGCCGATTATATAACTTTTATACAAGGTTTATACACATCTCAGTTGAAAATTCTTACTAATAAACACTGTATTAGCTGTTCAGTGTATAAGAGGTGTACAACTTTACATGGGAATCGTTATACATGCCTCCAGCCTTGTTTAAGGATTGTATAACAAGACAAAATGTCGGACTTCAATATCAACTGATGATATTGATGAAAGTTTCCTTAAATTTAACGCAAAATACAACACTCTAATGACTGTTTGATGGATGCACAGGAATAATATTAATAAAATTCTGGGTAGGAAAATAAAGGCATCATAAAATGCCTTTTGTTACACTCATTCTCGATTAGGCCTAATAATATTTTTAAATTGAACATTGATTCACAAAAGACTATGTTATACAATAATTGCTGTAGACAAGATTTAACCTGAATGTAGTTTAAATGCTTCATAATAATATTTTAACAAAACTTTCTTGCATCATTAATACATAATACACATACCGATATAAAAAATGTATTTAATTATAGAGCAAGCCACATGTTAGGTTGATAGTCTTGTGGTTAGAGCTTCTGACTACAGTCCCTGTGGTCCTAGGTTTGATTCCCGATCAAACTCCAATGATTTTTTTTCGCTTAAAGCATTATTCTGTTGTCGGTAACATTTCCTACTATTTTGAATGTTTTCTAACGTATCTTAAAACACTGCATATAATTCATAAGTAATGGTCAAAACTTTTATTAGTTTCCAAGAATTGTTCGAAATTCTTGACGTTAGATGACAGCACATTATCTGTGAAACTAATTCTATGATATATTTGACATAGCGTAAAGGAAAATGTACATAAATTAAAACACACTTATTTTTTCCGTACCTCCCCAATTAGGGAATCTCTATTAGTTCTTATCCATACTCATTTCTTACACAATTAATCACTAGTTGATGTTGTTTTATTTCTGTTACAAACTGCACATAATATTGTTCTGACGTCATAATGATGACGAATATGTGACGTATTGTGTATAACGGTTGTATTGTTATATAGCTCCGGTACAACGTTTATTAGTAAGGAAATTATACATGATCTACATAAGGCTTATACATTGTATAACTAAACAACTGATGAAAGCCTGTATAAGAGATTTTTATTAGTAAGACTGTAAAAGAATAAACAACTTTTTTTGTGACATTCCCCATTTCTACGACTAACATATACTATTGAAAGTGTTTAACTAAAGTGGTTTTTAGCCCACTAACGTGACTTTATTCCATGTATAAAAAGAGTTTAATATTATTATTTTTTTTTTTAGGTTGATAATAGATATAGGAACATTATTTTTGCTGTACAGTATGAGGAAGTTTCTATATATATATATAAAAGTAAAAAGTAAAGTAAAGTGATCCCACAACAGGCCTCAGGAGGCCCTTGGGGTAGTAGGAGGTTAAGGCTCCCACTTTTTCTAGACAATCGGCACTTTATGTCAGCCGGGTTGTCAGCCCTGCGTGACGGCCGCCTTTACCCCAGAACAAGCGTCTGGTACTCATTTCAGTTAGAGGCTGAGTCGACCCCAGGGCCATAGTGCCGCCAGAGGGTTTGGGTCAGTTTAAAAATCCTGACCCCAACGGGACTTGAACCCTCGACCCTCCGGCTTGTAGCTCAGTGCCTTAACCACTACGCTACGGCCTGCCCCTCTATATATATATATATATATATATAATCAAATTTACCAAAGAAAAAAAATTCCTTTTTAACATGATAAAGTCACCTCATTTTAAGGCACATAAAGAGTTGTATTAAATTAACATAAAATATATATATATATTTCTTTTGGTTGCAGCAGTTAACATGTATCATCATTTCTGTGATTTCTTTAATCTGTACGCTTCACTACATGTTAATTCTTCACATCATAGTACGTTCTCTACTGATGTGCATATATTAATATGGGAAACTTATACATATTACTCCAGTTTTGGAGCAGTTTGGGAAGCTTTCACAACACATCCTATATGGGATTTAAAGACATTCCGTGGGGAAACTGTCTGCTTCAAGAATGTTGTTTTCCCACTGTTGCCAAGAATGATATTTGGTCTTTATTATAATACTCCTATCGTAAGTTTATACAGTATTTTTTATATTTTTAAAAAGTTTGTTAAATGTGTTTTTAATAGGATATAAATAATATTAGTGGATGCACTAAGAATACAAACAAAAAAAAAAGAACAAAATGTTTTTATTTTCTGTTTTAGATTTGGGGCTGTGAGAAAAGTGGTCTTTTTCATGCATTTTCTAAGCATATACTCCACAGATTACAAATTCCATTACATGAACGTACAAATTCAAAAATTTATATCACTTTGTTATCTCGAGATACAACATATAGGAGAATTTTAAACGAGAAGGAACTCATTCAAGGATTGAAAAAGAATTCAAATTATGTTGTTAAACGGGTAAGACATGAAAATAAATTTTTTACATTTAGAGTAAGAGGCAGCAATTAATTAATCCATGTCACAACACCTAGCTCCAAAGAGCCAAGGCTAAATGAAGTAGTTGCTGTCACTAGCTGCTGATGACAGAGTCACATAGTATGATGCAATCCCTCAATTATTATATTATTTTTAGTCTGGACATCTTACCTCAATATTAATGTTGATTTGTTCTTGAACATGTTTCAAAACAGAATTGTTTTGAAACATGTTCAAGAACAAATCAACATTAATATTGAGGTAAGATGTCCAGACTAAAAATAATATAATTAAAATAACCTCAAAATATAACTTCCTAAAATTAAATATTCCCTCAATTATTGTTTCAGTTTTCTTAATTGGTTTTTGATACTCAGTTGTCCTCACTGGGATGTTTGTCAGATTACTAATGTTTATACCATAGAAATGGTCAGAATAAGTTTTATAGTAAAAATTCTGAATTAGTGTGCATTGAAAAGAGAATGATTTGATTATATTCAATTATAATGATTACTTGGAGAAGCACCCATGTCCCCACAATGGGACAAACAGGGATCAATCATTAATATCATTATCAACATATAGGAGTGTTTAGTGATTGTTTATTGTTGTCATGTCCAAAAACTGTTCTGATCAAAATGAGAATGAAAATTATTTGCCAATAATATCTCAGTATTTTTTAAATGACTATAAAATTTCAATGAAAAGTGTTCTGTCTGAACATAAAGTTTTTTTACACTAATTCAGCACCTTTACTGTACTTTGGTATTTTGTGAAAAATAAAATTTAATTAAACTTCCTACCCTCTTATACATTAAAATATTTAATATATAATTAATAAATATTAATATTTTCATTTTAAAGGTGGTTTATAATAAGGATATAGATTTCAAGAAACAATTAGAAATAACTCGTAATAGTGATATATTCATCGGAATCCATGGAGCAGGTCTCACACATCTGATGTTCCTACCAGATTGGGCTGTGGTATTTGAATTGTAAGTTTCATACATATGATAATTTATTGATCAGTTTTACATAGATTAGATATTAGTATAAGATTTTCATCGAACTATTATAGGAAATATCTATAATATTTATTCATAAGTTTTACATAGACTAGATATTAGTATAAGATTCACATTGAACTATTATAGGAAATATCTCTCTGAGGTTTAATTTAAAATAAAATTAGTTTTATCTCACCTCATATCCTGTCTTTTAGACTGGTTTTGTAACCTTAGTGGTTACATCTTCAGTATTTACACGACCAATGTTCTGTCATCCAGGAACACTGCTTCTTACTCCATCTGTTGATGGACCAATGAACCTCCCAATCAAATCAACTTGCCCAGGAATTTCAAAATGTATTAATTTTTCTTTCTTAGTTTTTAGAATGTGGATTTCCCCCCTCCCCCCAAACAGTGAGTTCCTTAGGGTTTTCTGGTGTAAAACTTTTGAATATTCATAATAAGACAAATTTACTATGGAAGTTTAAAATAACCAACAAATACCATTTTTGGACCTAAAATTGATTAGAAATGAAAGGAAAAGAAAAATAGAATTTGGAATTTGTAGTAAAGAAATACACACTGATAATTATATTAAAGCAACAGATTTCAACCACTTATTTTAGGAATTCTCACTATGAGGTATATTCATTAAGGTAGAATTTTTATCACTCACCTCATATTGTTCTTATTTGACTATAAACTAGTTTATACCACATTGCACATAAACATGCAGTCTTTAATAGTCTAACATACAGACTTGTCAATGTCCCCATGAGCAGAGAAAATTTTAATACAGAGAAAAATTATACAAATATGAAGTGAGTCATGAATAGTCTAACTCATTTTAATTAAAATAAACCTCATAATGTCCCTTCTTTTAAATACTATATAGGAAAGACTAAATTATTTTAAAACTTATGCAAATGGGTCTGCTAAAAGTGACAAAGTATAATTGACAACAGAGAAGGAAAAATAGAAACATTAAATGATATAGAGAAAATACTTTTTTTTTGTACAACAGACATACGAGTAGAACAAGATTGATCTAGAATGTATGTGAAAGGTTAATTCTGAATAAAGGGGGAAATAATGAATCAGGATTTGGACTGACTATATAAATTATTTATTAAAATGGAGATAGAGTCCTATATTGTGGCTGTTAAAATTTGTACTATGAGATATTTATGTTTATACCACTTATGTCGCTTGAGGAGATATGGGTACTCCCATAGCAGAAGTTTATTTCCCTACAGATGTCAGTGAGTGGCATGTGGTCAAAGCACATTGCCTCAATGAGACATCTAGTAGGTAGCTTGGGTATTACTTGGGTGGGAAATGTGGGTTAAATGTTGCTCAAACACCAGAGGGAGAGGATGTAAAAGATTTTTGCTAGTCATCTTAACAATTGGTTTTTGGCTAAAAATTAATGAAATATCCTTTGAGACATGTTCCAGGTTAGAGAAAAAAATAAGAGATAAGGTATAAGTAATCAATTAGATTTCTTTCATCCTATGAAATCTTTTACAACAATTTATTATATTCATAGATATTAAACATCTATAAATGGTGTAACTGAGGTTCCAAGCTATGTGTAATTTCTATTTTGTAGTCCTCTCATATTCAGTTTAATGAAACAACCAAAATGAAAGTTTTAAGGAAAATCATGGAAAATCGTTGAGAGAGAAAATTTACAGCCCTGTTATTAGAGAAGAATGTGAAATTGAACCTATAAACCTCTGGATAAATGGTAGAAGACTAAATTGGAATGATCACATGGATAGAATGGAGAACAGTAGAGATTAATGAAGAAAGTATGTGACTGGACACCTCAGCAGAAACGGCCTCTAGGAAGACCACAACTATGATGGAAGGATGTCACCATACTCTGGACCTGAAGTGAATGAAGACACAACAAGCTACCAGCTTTCATGTGTAGAGGAAGAAGAAGAAGAAGATCTTCAAGACTTGACTTTTTAAGAATTAGCACTATGAGGTATAATTTATTTAAGAAAAAAATATATCACCTCACATCATATCCTTCTTCTTATTAGACCAATTTCTCAAGACATCATAACAATAATTATGAAAGAACTCGATCACATAGATAGAATGGAGAACAGTAGATTAGTGAAGAAAGTATGTGACTGGACACCTCTGCAGAAAAGGCCATTAGGAAGACCACAACTACGATGGAAGGATGTCACCATACCCCAGACCTGTAGTGAATGAACACGCAACAAGTTGCCAGCTTTCATGCGTAGAGGAAGAAGATGAAAGAACTGAGGATGGAACCTAATCTTCTTAAATGACACTACTGCCCAATAAGGACCTTCGCCTCCTCAATGAGCTTCCTCCAGACATTAATCCAATCCTTCTTGGGTTCCTAAAAAGACAGTTTTACAGGATGGGTTGTCAGTTGCATGCCTAACCCCCAACCTTGAGGGCCAGGGAGTCTTCTGTTGGGGTTCCATTCCCTAGCTGAGATGGCCTCGTTTGAGGGCGCCAGGCTTCACCCGAACCAATTCCCAAGGGACTTGGCTTCTTGGTCAGGTGGCTGTTGTAATGCCTTCTGTCTTATAGCTAGGTATTTATTATTTCATCTACTCAGCATTGATGCACCTCCTAGTTCACTGACCAGCAGTAGGTATTTGTATAAGATGGATAATTTAGGAAAGGTAACTGGAGATTATGAGCTACTCAGTCCACCCAGAATCCCCAGGGGTATAGGAAGTTTATGAAATGAAAGGATATTTGGTTAAGGACAGCGGTTTGCTGCTCCTATTAGTCGCCTTTTACGACAGGGGGAGGTCCCATGGTGCTATTCTACAACCCAGCACCACACGGGGTGGATGGAACCTAATCTTCTTCTTCCTTCTAAGTATTAGGCCAAGGCCCTGTTACGATCCTATAGAAAATTTTCCCTCCAGCGTTTTGATCCTTCCGCGAAATTCTCGTATAAGACTTGAAAGCATAATAATAGTCCCTTCGATTGGTTGCTGGCCAAAGGAAGGCAAGACCAGTGATGGGGCTGCCATCTTATAGCCTCTGGTCAGGCTTTTCTGGAGAAGAAAAGAAAATAAAGGAAAGAAGAAATGGAAGAAAGGAAAGATTCCCTAGCCCTCGGATACCCTAATAGCATCGGAATCGAAAAAAACAAGAGTTAACCAAGAGAGGTTAGATAGTAAAGTTAAAAGAGTGCAAAACACAAGTAAGTGGAAGAAATGTTTTGCTCAGCTTGGGCACCTTGTGGTCGCCATCCACATATCCCCTAGATGAGGACCCCTGAGGGAACCTAATAAGGTCCCAAAACCATCTAATAAGAAGAAGGATATGAGGTGAGGTGATACAATTTTTCTTAAACCTTCTAGATTGTTATTAAACATAAATAAACATGAAAATATTTTCATATTGAGTTCATGAACAACTATGATGACTTTTCTCTCAATATGTTTGAAGTTTTATACAATTATGTATCCTAAATGATAAATATACACCTGATTTTCGCTTACCAAAAAATAAAAGAGTTGTATGTGATGATTTTAGCCATAATTTTGCAAAGCCTGTCATCATGGTTCAAATTGTTGTCAAACATACTGGGACTTCATTTGTCTTGGTATTTCTTTTCCATCATAGAAATCTACTGATGAAAATGCTCAACATATTCATCACTTACAGCTTCAAAATATTCTGGGATAAAGTCTAGGTGGGAGTTCAGAAAATGAAAATTTCCATTTTTAATGACTTACAAAAATGATAACAAAAAACTTAGTATATAAAAGCAGTTAATTACAATTCACTAGTTTCAACAAAAATGAAAAAATAGAAGAAGAAAACAAATTATGGATTTATCATAAGTAATGCCATGAGTGATTTCCAATTTATCTAGAACATTTGGAAATCAAGAGTGGCATTTGTTAGGACTACTTAACGAATAAAATTAAGCTGTTTACTCACAAACATTATTTAAATGTAGTTATTTTAAAATATTTATATATTTAATGAGATCAGCAATGTTTCAAATAAATGAGAAATGTTTGTTATGTTTCATTTGTTCATCACTGCAACCAGATCATATTATTTATTGCCAAAGGATTGCAATATTGTAAGAATGCACCCTAGTGGAGAAAAAATGAAACACATCAAACTGTTTATATCCAAGATTATAGGTTATTAATTAATTGTTGATGTCCTATGATGTAAATATGTCAATTATATTTTTCTGGAACATACCTGGGAAATAATATGTTTAAGAAAGTACAAGCAGTGGTTTCTTTTTTTTTTTTTTGTGGTATAATCAGTTGTTACAAATGTTTTTCTATTATATCCCACAAGCAGTATCTGGTTACATTCATGCACTATATGATATACAATCTGGGAGCCACTTGCATTCTGGGATTCTTACATCTTAATATATAAATTGCTATATTCAATGTATTTCTTAAGAGAGTCAGTCACTGCAAAATAATGCTCTGACCTATTCAGAATGTTAAAAAGGAGGAGTTTTCTTTAATATGATAAACTTAAGTTGATAAATTCGAGGTGAAACACAACTGTGATGGTTGTAAATCAAAATTCATTGAAACATGATTGGTCATTGACTTCCATTTGGGGCACGAGTTAAATAGATTAAATGTGGAGAATGTGATAAAGTCTACAAAGAAAATTTTAAAATCTAGATTGAAAGAACATCTCAGGAACTTCAAAAATGGGGAAGTAGAAATATCTGTAATAGCCGCCCACACATGGACAGAAAAACATCAAATAAAAAAAAAAAAGCTAAATTAACCCATCAGTGAGGAGTGACGTGCACCACCCGCATGAATAAAACACTTCTTCTCAGTGGAATTACGTGCATCGCCTGCAATTTTTCAATACCGAAACTAGTACTTATTTTTTGGAAATGATTCACTAAATAAATTATTAAATAGTATAATTTTGTACAGAAAAGAATACCCTTTTATTTGATATATAAAATTAATAATATAACTTGGCCGCCTTCAGAAACCTATGCCAGACTTCCCTGTTCTGCGCTTCATTCTTCCAGTTTTTTATTTTTAAAATTTTAATGTCTTGAATTATACCATCCTCCCATCTTAATTTAGGTCTTCCAACTTTTCTGGCCAATAGTGGTTGTTCATTGTAAATTCTTTTTGTAATCCTTTTGTTATCCATGCGAATAATGTGTCCAGCCCATGCCAATCTATTAACTTTAACAAAATTCAAAATATCTGGCTGATTGTACAATTTATACAATTCATTATTGTATCTCTTTCTCCATGCATTATTTTCTTTCACGGCACCAAAAAGATCACAACATAGTCTCTTACTTAATATACCGCAACATAGGACATCACATCACTCCATGTCATATACCATCTCCACTTCTCGCAACTGGAATTCCCTACCACAAGAAATAAGGGGCTGCCGGACATTGGCATCTTTTAAAAGAAATCTAAATTTATATTTGCTCTAAACTCGACTTCATTATTATCCAGTGTAAGATATATATATATATATATTAATTGGTGTTTCCCGTATAATGTATCATATTTATATTATTATTATTATCGTATCATTATTGTTATTACCCTATAAAATGTTGTTTGTACATGACATTTACATTGCTACATTTATTGTATCTTTAACTGTTTATAATTAGTGTAGTGTATATCTATATTTGTCGAATATTTATTTGTATTTGTGCTGGTTGAGTGGAAGAGAGGGCCTTATGGCCTTAACTCTGCCAGAATAAATAAAGTATTATTATTATTATTATTATTATTATTATTATTATTATTATTATTATTATAAAAATGGATCTCAGTATCTTCCTTTCAAAACGCCCTAATAATTCCTCATCAGATTTCAACATGGAAAATTGCTATTTAGATATTTTAAATATCAAACAAGATATACACTTTTACAAAACTTTATTTTCTAACTTGCAAATTTAAATGCCATTCCAAGAAATCCTCCCTCAGCTGAGAACCATCAGGGGATTTAAATCCGCCACGCTGATGGGTTAATAAGACAAATAGAAAAAACCTAAAGAGATCACGGTTTGGGAAAAAAATCTACATTAAAAAAGAAATGTGAATGAGAAATTAATGAATTCTGAAATTCCTGGGAATAGAGATTTGATTTGAAGGTTCATCAGGAGGAAGAGAAGGGGGTTCTTCAAGACAACGTAACCATGGACATGAAAGTACTGAAGATGGAATCTAATAAGGTCTCGAAACCGATCTAATAAGAATAAGAAGAGGGAGGGTATGAGGTGAGATGATATAAGTTTTCTTAAATAAAATATAGAAGCAAATTATACAAAAAATGATTGCTATAAAAAATCTATACCTGATTGTCAGTTTTCTTGTGATACAATCATTTGTGACCAATGTTATATTTTAGACTTTTTTAAATTATTTTTCACTGAGAGTAATTAATGTTATAATTAAAAGAAATAAATGTTATTCAAAGTTAAAATTGGGAAACACATTATGAGGTTCTTAATTAATAAATTAATGAGTCATTTTAACATCTTACCTCATATTTCATGTTTTATCAAACACGGTAACTATAGTTTTCAAATGATCTTGTCATTCATTTTCAACCGCCATTATGACTACCCGTGTTTGATAAAACATGAAATATGAGGTAAGATGTTAAAATGACTCATTAATTTATTAAATAAATGTTATCTCAGTCAAAACATAAATTTATTGTGTCGACGTTTTAATCTCCTTATGTAAGATCATTTTGAAGACATGGTTGTTTATAAATTTATTGTACATAGTTACCATCACCAAGACAATAATTTTTTTATAAATATATGTATACAAATTTAAATGAATAAATTGGAATCTTAAATTTATTCATTTAAATTTGTATACATATATTTATAAAAAAAATATATTGTCTTGGTGGAATTCCTTGCTAAAATATTTTTAATTATAAATTGGAATTTTAAATTTATTCATTTAAATTTGTATACATATTGTAATCAAATGGTAAAGAGAAAAATTTATGCCTGAACCGGGAATCGAACCCCGAACCTTCAGCTTTCCGTGCTGATGCTCTAACCATTGAGCTAATCCAGGCCTCTTTACCATTTGATTACAATAATTTAGTAGTGTACTTTAATATACTTATTTCAATCATAGTAACAGCTTTACTTACTTACTTACTTACTCACTGGCACTATCGAACCCGTAGGTTCATGGCCGCACGGACATAAGCTCTCCATACATCCCTATCCTGAGCTAATGCTTTCCAATCATTCCCTGTATAATCTACTTCCCTCAAATCATAGTTAATGTTGTTCTCCCACCTCATTCTTGGTCTACCAACTGGGCGTTTTCCTTCTGGCTTTCCTACAAGAAGTTTCCATGCACGTCTTTCATTCCCCATACGCGCAACATGTCCTGCCCATCGCAGTCTACGGGACTTAACTGTTCTTATTATATCTGGGCATCCTATAACGAACCATGTAGTTCTTGGTTATGTCGTGTCTTCTCCATTCACCTATCTGTTCATTCTCTCTTTGGTGGTCAAAATATTTCCTAAAAAATTTCCTAAGAACTTTTCTCAAATACTCGAATCTCCTTTCCTCCCTTAAAAGTAAGAGTCCATGTTTCGCACCCATATAATATAACTGGTAGAATACTAGTTTTATATATTTTCAGCCCAACAGCTTAACGTTGTTTTGAAAGGAGTTGGGACAAAATATCACAAGTTAACATCTTTTTAGTTTCTTCATATTAAGTTAATAAATAATGCTATAGCTATGTGGAGTCCCTTCATGTCTTCTTCAGGTAGAAGCCATTCATTGTGTATTTGTGAATGATGATTCATAGCATTTGAATGTGGGACCAAGACAGTAAGGTAATGGAAGGATTTATGCTTGGATGGGAAGGAAGCCTGGATTAGCTCAATGGTTAGAGCATCAGCACGGAAAGCTGAAGGTTCGGGGTTCGATTCCCGGTTCAGGCATAAATTTTTCTCTTTACCATTTGATTACAATAATTTAGTAGTGTACTTAAATATACTTATTTCAATCATAGTAACAGCTTTAGCTTCTTAATATTAATTTAATTGTATACATATATTCATAAAACAATTATTGTCTTGGTGATGGTAACTATGTACAATAAATTTATAAACAACCATGTCTCGAAAATGATCTCACATAAGGAGATTGAAACGTCGACACAATAAATTTATGTTTTGACTGAGATAATGTTTATTTCTTTTAATTACAATGTTATATTTTAGATAAATAATATTTTATATTTGAAAAGAAAAATTATTTGCTCAGACTGGGGTTTGAACCCAGGGTTTCTAGGCCTATGCTCTACTGCTGAGCTATCTGGGCACTCCAATCTAAATGAAAACTTTTCTCTTATACATTGTTAATTCCCGATTGCCGAATGCTACGAGCCTTTGCTTTGATTATGAAAATGACAGCTTCTATTTTAATGAGACATTTAATTGGGATTTTAAATGTTACTTTATAAAGCCAGCATGGCTTCTTTCAATATTTCTATTATTGATTTATCCTTCAGTGAAAAGTGTTAAATCAATAATAAATAATATTTTGTTATGTTGATGTACTTTATTTAGTGGAAGTGCCTATTTTCTAATTTTAGTGATTGGATTCTATCAATACTGATACTTTGTATGTCACAATAGGACTTTATAACTTTTAGTATTGAAGTCCAACCCTACTGTTTATATAAACTTATATACTTGTTTTAACCCTCAGGGCTCCCTATCTAGGGAATATGTGGATGGCGACCACAAGGTGCCCAAGCTGTGCAAAACATTGCTTTCACTTACTTGTGTTTTGCTCCTTACTTTTATCTTTAACTGATCTGGTATTTCTTCCTTTTCTAGTACCAGATCCCTCTTTTTTTACTTTCCTATCCAGTCTCCCTTACCTGACCTCTTGTTTTCTTCGACCCTGATGGTATTAGAGTATTCGAGGCCGAAGGGTTCATTTCTGTCTTTCCTATATCTCTTTCTTTTAACCTCATGGGCACTCACCTTGAATGCCCACATAAGCTGCATGTTCAGATGCAGCTCCATTGCAACTTATAGCATAAGTATGCAATGGATTCGTGTCATCAGCTAAGGCTGGATACACATAATAAAGAAGTATTATACTTGTTCTATTAAATTTGTTTCATTTTCATAAAGCTCCAATTCCATCAATCAGAATATTTAAACACCAACAAATATATGAATTGAGAAATAGAATAAAGATAATGATTTTAATTATTTTTAGATACAACTGTGAAGATGAAAGCTGTTACTTAGATCTAGCCAGACTAAGAGGTGTGAAATATATTACATGGCAAGATAAAAATAAACTAACTCAACAAGATGAGGTAAGATTTTGGTCGAAAAATAGATATATTAAAAATGTATGATACAATGTTCTCATTACATTCAGACTGCTAACGGGACATGACTGCTTGAATAAACACCTACACAGAATTGGCATAACAGATTCACCTAAATGCCCTTTTTGCAATTTAAATGAAGATATGGAAAGAAACCATCTCCTCCGTTGTCCAGCTTTTGTAGAAGAGACCAGCCTTTCTGCTAAATATTGGAGTGCAAGAGAGCGAATGATTTCATTATCAAGTGCTCGACATTAGATACCAACCAACCAACCATGTTCTCATTACACATCTGTATGATTAAGCAAATTGACTCAGAAGTTAGTCATAGTTCAATATGGGAAATAACATTATGAGGTTCTTAATTCGTAAATTAATGAGTCATTTTTACATCTTACCTCATATTTCATGTTTCTTTAAACACGGGAATTAGTTTTCAAGAGAACCATCTCTCTCATTTTCAACCAACATTATGACTACCGGCTTTTCGTTGGAATCTCCTTCAATAACGTTGCCATATGGTGTTGATTTGATGAACTTCAAGATGAGGTCACTTTCATCAGGAATCTCAAAATTCATGGATAGAAGTTAGTGTTTAGGACTTATATTCAGATGATCCAATTTTAAATATATATGACTTTTCTTCAGTCATTAAGGCAAATGATGGATTGGAATTTCATTACCTAGACCTATTTCATCATAATTATATTCTAATAATCATTAAATTTTAATTGATTTGTAGAAAACAGATGACAAACAGAAATACACATTCTAGTGGGTAAAACAGTATTAAAAGTTGTGACAATGGAGGTTAAAGCATCTATAAATGAGAATGAAATGAATTAGATATAATCATGAGTTGTATTTAAAATATCATCATCCATGCAAGTATTAGGCCATATGGCCTGTTACAGTCTCGAAGAGGAATTTTCCATCCAGTGCCTTTTTTTTTTGACGTCCCAGCAATCTTTTGTCTTGGGGGCAGTAATGAAGCATGGCTTCTTTCCAGTTGTTCTGGTAGTTTTGTATATGGTGGAGAATGCATTCTATATCCAACTCTTCCATAATTTCATTTCTTTTATGGTCCCACTTTTTATAGCCTGCTGTATGGTGCATTAATCACATCTCATTTGCTGTTATTCGGCTTTCATCTCTTCTTCGTATTGTCCATGCTTCACTACCATATCTTAATACTAGTCTTGCGAGAATCTTATAAAGCTGTAATCTTGTGTTTTTTTGTACTAAAGATGGTTTCATTTTATTGTTAATTATCCCCATTGTTTTTGTGAAATTTGTGATTTTCTTTGATATATCAGCTTCATCTTGAAATGTTAAATTATAACCCAAATAATTAAATTCATTTACTCATTCTAAAATTTCATCGTTCAAAACAATTTTGCTAGGTATAGAATATTCTACAAAACTACCAGAACAACTAGAAAGCCCATCTTCAACGAATGCCGTCTCATAGAATTCCAAAAGCCATACTTCGCTACTGCCCCCAAGGCAAAAGATCGCTGGGACGTCCAAAAAAGCGCTGGATGGAAAATTCCTCTTTGAGACCATAACAGGCCACACGGCCTAATACTTGCATGGATGATGATGATAGGATATTTCTCACAAGGAAATGCTACATTATTGGGAACCCCACAATAATATCCCTCTGGGCCACCAACTCATTGGAAGAAAAATTTACATTTGCTTTCAAGTATCAAACCTAGCCTTGGATGAATCTGACAGATCAACCTATTGTATTTAAAATATAGGAATGCTAACATGGTTACTCTACTAAATTGAGAAGATTAGAATGATAGAATGAACTGGTCACATTTTATAGGATGGATGAACAGGATACCAAAGAAGATTAGAAAAAACTACTTATAGAGGGACTGGCTTCTTGAATCTTATGCATTGGCATCAGAAATAAACAACACTATATTAAATAATCAATTGAGTTGGTGTTTACTTGATGAAAATCCATATTTATTAATTAAATAAAAATAAAACGTAGTTTTATTTGATTTTCATATTTATTATATAATTCAGTGACAGCTGTTTCGGTACACTGTACCTTCTTCAGACATGTTAACAAATTATGAATTGTGTTCCAACTGATCTAAGCAACAATACAACAATATTTATTTAAATTTTTAAATTTAACAAAGGGGATTCATTCAAATCAAGTTGAGAATTTAACAGTTTTTTACTACTTTTAAATTTATTAATTTCTACAGCCTCCAAAAGATCTAACTTCTTACCCTTATCACAAATATGTAAAATTTCACCTATTCCAAATTAATCATTGTTTCGATCCAAATTTTGAAATTTTACATATTTGTGATAAGGGTAAGAAGTTAGATCTTTTGGAGGCTGTAGAAATTAATAAATTTAAAAGTAGTAAAAAACTGTTAAATTCTCAACTTGATTTGAATGAATCCCCTTTGTTAAATTAAAAAATTTAAATAAATATTGTTGTATTGTTGCTTAGATCAGTTGGAACACAATTCATAATTTGTTAACATGTCTGAAGAAGGTACAGTGTACCGAAACAGCTGTCACTGAATTACATAATAAATATGAAAATCAAATAAAACTACGTTTTATTTTTATTTAATTAACACTATATTATTTATTAATTAATTTAAGAGAAAATGCTTTAACATCTCACCTCATGAAGTTGCATGTCTTCACGATACCAGTTTCGAAAGTATAATTTTACCTCCATCTTCAGTGAAACTCCAACTCATAGTGTTTCCTTTCACTTTGATTTTGATTAAAAACACTATATTATTTTCCACCATAAATTTGACCTCAGTAAAAGCAATAGAGAGAGCCTTTGGCTTGAGTTGATGTCATATGGTACAATATGAATGTAGGTATTCTTCATATTAATTAAATTATTTTGAGTCTGTGAAATCTTACCTCAATATTAATGTTGATTTCTTCTTGAACATGTTTCGATTAGTCTTCTAATCATCCTCAGCATCATGGCCAAACTGGTTGGATTTATGTTGTAAACCCTGGATGTCAATATCAGCTCCCTCCTGCGGTTGGCCAAAGAACCTCCAAAAGAGGTCACGCTCCGTCGGTATTTCGGCCAACTGCAGGAGGGAGCTGACATTTACATCCAGGGTTTACAATATAAATCCAACCAGTCTGGCCATGATGCTGAGGATGATTAGAAGACTAATCGAAACATGTTCAAGAACAAATCACATTAATATTGAGGTAAGATTTCACAGGCTCAAAATAATATAAATAAAAGAACCTCAAAATATAAAATAATGTATCTGGTCGTGTTGTTTAGTGGTAATGTGACTTGAAAGTTGAGAATTCAAACCCAGCCATATTTATGGATTTTTAAGTCTCTAAAAGCCACAACAAAGGATTTTAGCCTATAGATTGAATTACTAGAGGCATAATTTATGATGGCTATTAGAAGTTAATGTGATTATAAACAGAAGAAAATATAAACTAAATAATTATTGTTTTCTTCATTAGTTAAGATGATATGAATTTATCTTAGCATTGATAAAAAATACATTTTGTTTCATGATTTTGTTGTTTATTTCCAGGGTCACCATCCTGAAGGTGGAGCTCATGCTAAATTTACTAATTATGCCTTTGATGTTGACGAGTTTTTGAGACTTGTTGAAATTGGAGCCAAACATGTAAAACATCACAAAGCATTCATAGAATTCCACAAACATCATCATGATGAACTTTAACTCACTTGCATTCTTATATTTCCTCATTATAAAATAAAATCATCTTTATAACATTATAAAGATTATTATTTTGCCATTCCTGCACTTTTAATGCTAAATTGTTGTTGATTATTTAAAAATGTTATAATGAGCTTTTATTTTATAACTATAGGTGATATTGTTTTAAATTTTGTGAATACATTTTTTATAATTACTTATTTTAGGAATTCACACTATGAGTTATATTCATTTAGGTAAAATTTAATGACTTACCTCATATTTTTGTATGAAAAATATGAGGTGAGTGATTAAATTTTACGTAAATAAAAAAAAACAATTTTTATAGTTTTTATTATTTGGTATGTTAAGTTTTAAAAATATTGATAATCAGGTAAATTTGTGAAGTTTTCTATAAAACCACAAGAAGGCTTAATGATGTCAAATGAATAATTCAAGAGAAACTCTCCCTCTTTTTCCCCTCCTACCTCACTTCTGGAGATTCTTGATATATTAGCTATGATATAAAACTAACATTCTTGTTTCATTAAGACCATATTCAGTTTATGCACACAACAGTCATACAGTATTTATTATTTTATAAATTGAAACATAGTCAGTACCATGCTGTCGATGGACTAGTAGAACTGGGCTAATCCATAAATATATCATCTTATAAAATGTATTAAATTTCATGTTTAAACTTAAAAAAAGTTTCTCAAGAGATGACAATGTAAATCTGTGTTTACTTCCCTTACAGTCTGCAGTGGCCAGCCTGCAGAAACCAATTAGATTGCCCTGGACTCACTATAATGTAATTTTTCCTCGTTCTATGTTAACACTTTAACAAGCTTGGACAGTCTGGGGTAAAGAACTTTCATGTCTCTATTCTTGTTAGATAAAATATATCTAATGATATAATTCTTAATTATGGCTATTGCAAAGTTCATAGATAGTCATCTCCCATTGAATAGCCTAGGTTTCTTTGATATCAGTTTTATGATAACATCATAGAAAACCCGGAAAGGAGTGAGGAGGATTCTGTTCATATACAGATGAAGAAGATACATTTTATTTTTCGTTTTAATACAAACTAATTAACTTATTTTATTATTTTTATACTTATGTGCATAGATTTGTTAAATAGAGTTATGACATGATCTTCATCAAGATCATCATAGCAACTCCGGCCATGAAAGTCTACGTGAATACACAAGAGTTATGACAGTTCCATTATTGCTAGTCTGCCCAGAAAAATATCACCATATGCCACTGAACATGTTTCTCTAAAGATTAAGTTACAATTAGATTAACATTTAAGTTAACCCTTTGAAATAAACCCCTTTTTAATTCATTTATAAATAAACATATTCTAAGATCTAATTAAAAGAAATGCTAAAAAATTAATTTTTTGGAGTGCAAGAGACACTAAATCCATCATAGACCACGTGCTTATAAACAAAAAATTGACTTCATTAGTACATGATACAACAGTATATAGAGGTAAAGATATTGGAAATGACCACTACTTACTTATATCAAAAATAGCAATACCTACAAAATGGAGAAGCATGCAAAAGCAAAAACTTGAAAACTGCAAGACATTTAAAGTACATTTACTTCAAGAAGAGAGCATACGTCAATTATATAAAAATAGATTAAATTATTATATTACACAGAAACCAATTAGTACCAATATTAATGAAGAATGGAAAGATATAAAAGAAGTAATTATAAAAGCTGCAAATGAAGCCATTGGAATGAGAAAGAAACACTATAATAAAAGAGTTATAAATGTATAGAATAAAGAAATAACACAAATTGTTAAAGTAAAGAAGGAATCATATTTGAAATATTTGCAACAAAAACCAGCACAGAATCTAATAGATTATAAAAGAAAAAATGCCATTGTAAAGAGAGAAATAAGAAAAATTAAAAGAAACTCTTGGGAAAAATACATCAGTGATATAGAAAAATGATGTACATGGAAAACAAAATTTTGTTTATAAAGCACTGAAACACCTCAATAAAACTGAGAAAGATAATTTAAATTTAAACCCAATAACAGAAGACCAATGGCTTGATTATTATAGAGAACTTTGGACAGATCAACAAAATAATGATGGCAGATTACAAGCACAGGCCGATGAGAATGTAGACCCGATTACATTAGAAGAACTATTAATTACAATAACCTCTTGTTGATATAAGAAAACACCCGGAACAGATGAAATTAATAATGAATTAATAAAATATGCATCATTACCCCTGATTTTATTTATGCCTCTTAGATTTATTAAATATCTGTTGAAAGTTTGGACACGTTCCAGAAGAATGGAAGATAGAAAAATTCATCCAATATTTAAAAAAGGTAACAGACATGAATTCAATAATTATCGAGGAATAAGTCTTCTAAATACATGTTATAAGATCTATGCCTCCATCTTAAAAGATCCGTGTCAATATTATCATTGAAAGTATGCTATCAGAAAATCAAAATGGTTTTAGAAAAGGAAGATCTTGTTCAGACTGTATATATGTTATAACACAATTAATAGAGAAACGTAGAGAATATAACTTACAAACATATATGGCATTTATTGATTTTGAGAAGGCTTTTGACAGAGTGAATAGAAAGAAATTATGGAATATAATGATAAACAGAGGCATTCCACAACATTTGGTTAAGATTATTGAAAGTTTATATGTAGATAATAAAATATAAATTAGAATGGGTCATAAAACACAAAACAATAAAAACAGCGACAATAAACTGTGGAGTAAAACAAGGGGGTCCACTCTTTCGCCATCACTTTTATATATATATATGTATATATAGACGATGCCATACAGAATTGGCAAATTGTTTTAACTGAACGTTTTAAAATTGACAATATTTTATTAAGTACTCTACTTTTTGCAGAAGATCAGGTTGTGATATCTGAGACTGAAGATGGCCTACAACAGGCAATTTACAAATTAAGTAAAATATGTGAAACATACAACTTGAAAATATCTACACTAAAAACAAAAGTTTTAGCTTTTCGAAGGAAATGAGCCACTAAGGGTAAAAATCCAATTAGAAAATAAAATAATAGAACAAGTAAGCAATTTTAATTATCTGGGATACAATGTATCGTATAGAAAAAGTGAAGACATTGAAAATAAAATAAATAAATTTAATTATATGTGTGGCACCATAAAACAAAGTCTCAAAGGAACTAGAAAGGAGACACTTTTAAAATTTTGTAAAACAATGGTGGTTCCAACGCTACACTCTATGGATCAGAACATTGGGTCTTAACCAAAAACCAGGAATGAAGAATAGAATCATCAAAAATGAGGTTTCTGAGGAGTGTAGCTGGCTATACAATAATGGATCAAAGGCGAAGTGAGGATATATGAAGAAAACTGAATATATTCAAACTATTAGATAGAATTACACAGTACAGAGATGAATGGATGGACCACATCAATAGAATGGATAACAATAGAATTCCGAAACAGATTCTTCAATACAAACCAGTAGGACGAAGAAATGTAGGAAGACCCAGTAAAAGATGAATAGACCAATTCTAACATGAGATCAGAACAGACCAGCAGGTCTAATCCTTGATGCTGATGAAGATTAATTTTTAAGAATTAAATGAATCGTGATTTCTTCTTACCTCATATTTCTATGTTTTTTTAAACAGCACTGCAGTATTGGCGACCCATTGTCACCATCGTCAGCTGTTTTCACAACTGTCAATTTTTTCTTTAAAAAAAAAAGAAAAAATTGACAGTTGTGAAAACAGCTGACATGGTGACAATGGGTCGCCGATACTGCAGTGCTGTGTTTAAAAAAAACATAGAAGTATGAGGTAAGAAGAAATCACGATTCATTTAATTCTTATGAATTGAACCTCATATTGTTAAAAATTCCCAAATTTAATATATAAATATGATTAATTTTATTAAAAATATAGTCCTATTACAAGTTAGCATGTTTGACTCTTGGCTGCACTTTAGGATTTTTGTCTATATGTTTTGAAATGGGGTCATTTGAGCTCATGAGGACAACTGAGTAGATACTTGACTTTGAGAAGCAGCAAAATCTGGTTATGAGATTGAATTAAGGTTGATGGAAGTCAAGCTAACCATATAACTCTCTGCACTGATAGCAAACAATTTAGTTGATCCTAGATCTTCACAGCTGACATGCCATAGGTTTTGATTTATTTACTTTTTAAATTTATTTAGAGAAAAACAAGTTTACATCAAAAGAAATCTATTATACACACACACTTAGGCTTTTATTATGTCCGAGTCTCTGAATCCTTGGTTTTTTTTTATGATTGCTTTCTTATGTATTGATCTGCTACTTCAAAAGTCTGCTAATACAAATAGGAGCTTATAATATATAATTTTCATACAGTGAAATGATAGCTACAGAGTAATTTGATTTTAATACTGGTCTTTTAATAAGATGCCAGTAGCTTAACATCTCTGGTTAGTGTTGCCATCGATCTATATAATTGTTTATTATTATTGTAATATATTTATATCATTGTTTAAATTTTTATGAATTTTAATTTGTAAGTAGGAATTTAATGAAAAAGCTTATTGCCAAGATATTTTGATAAATTTTCAAATATCTGTTGTTCCTATAACCTACTTATTTTTTATTATTTCTGTTATAATTGGAAGGCAGTATTATTGTATTATAATAGATTATCTTTTAATTCAGCCTTTGTTATAGTTAGTTATTTGAAGGATACAGGTAAAGAACCAGTTAAGTCACTATTTTGTTGAAATGGAGTTTGAGGTATCATTAAGGTATGTACACATATGCGCGTTATGTTCGTCGAAATTATTAATTTCAACGAACCTCCTGCGATCCATAGGAAACCCACAAACCTTCAGCAGACATTTTGCAGAGACATAGGCCTACACTTGGTCATTCCATGTCTCCTTATTCAATTATTTTCTTTTATCAAAACTATTTATTTTGTTCTGGATGGGATACTGAGGAATTTTTACCTGTATACCATATTACATTGTCAAATAATTTCAAAACTACTATCACTTCAGAAATGTTTTTAACCAATTATTGAAATTTTATTTTAAAAAATTGAAAAATATGAAGGAATATTAAATTTTTTCTAAAATATGAACATTTTGCCAACATTTTATGAAATATGAAAAAATATATTTAATTAATGTTGGGAAGTAAACATTATGAGGTATAATCATTAAAATTCATCGGAGAACATATTGTTTAAACAACTCACCTCATAGGATTCATGCTTCCATGATATTGCGATTTCAAACATAGTCATGTTCATCGTCGGAGTTATGGCTGACGATGAACATGACTATGTTTGAAATCACGATATCATGGAAGCATGAATCCTATGAGGTGAGTTGTTTAAACAATATGTTCTCCGATGAATTAATGAAAAGATATGTTGGTCTTATTTGATTCTATAGATTATAAAATGTAAAGATACTCTATGGAGCAACAAAAATTTTTATAGAACGCAAAAATAGTATAATTTATTAATTTATAACATATTAATTTATGATATATTAATTTTAATATCAACATAAGTACAATTTACAAATGTAATACATTACAAAATTATGTATAGTACCAGTATTATTTTATTCTTTGGCATATTTCTCATTTGAGTGAATTTTTTAAGTAGATTGCTGTCATTGTTTAAACACATAAAATAACTTTCAAAGTCTCAATACTCAATTGCGATTTTTTTATGCCCACACTTTATTTACCAAACAATGGTGGTCGAATCAACAATGTAAACTTTGATAAGCAGTTCTCAACAATGATTTGTTATTATTAAAGTTTAATATTATAAAATTAACAAAATAATATAAAACTCATATCCTGGCAAAATAGCTACATGGGTGCCGAAAACCATATATTCCCTTTCCGTTCTCCTGCCATTCCCTAGCTTGTCATGCATTCTTTCCCAAAAATCGGGACTTTTTTTAAAATGCCGCGGGACAAATTGTTAAAAATCGGGACGTCTGGTCACCTTACACAATACACTTATTACTGGTATGTGTTTATATATTCTATTGTTTTGTGATACTTTATATATATATATATAACATTATGAAATGAACGTGTTTAGTACACACAAAAATAAAAAACACATAATATTGAAAAAAACAGGCATGCTGTAACAATATTATGAAATAATTTTTTTTATTCCTTAAGAGTAAAAAAAAATATCGATAGACATCAACGTGCACACTGGCCTGACGATCTTCACTATTTATTGTAGCGCCAAACCAACAATACTAAGTTATGTGTCAACAATATAACAATATTTTACTTTTCATTCGCCGGTAGGAAGAAAGTAAAGTAATTATCTTCTTCCTGCATGTATCGGGAGATATATCCATTTTATCTCCTATTTTCCTCCAGGCATCTCCTTTCAATGATTTTTTAAAATGATCCTTATGTTGAGGATCCCACAATAATTGTTTGTTTCTATAATCAATAAGTTTTAACATGTTTCCCTCTGACCACTCCATACTCAAATAATAATAAGGTGTGCGCCGAAAACAACGAACCTCTCAAGTACCCGTCCAAATCTAAACAGCGAACCATCAAAATGTTCGTGGAAAAAACCGACAATGAGTGGATTGTTGTGTGCTGCATGTTCACGGCGTGCATGCACCTTAAAACCCCGTACAAATCTGACAAACATGGTGCGCGCGCGCAAGTGTGTACGTACCTTCAGATTCTCCATGAAAAGTACAATCATTTAGAAGAGTGAAACAGTAAAATACAACTCAAATTTAATTAAAATAAACCTCATACTGTTATTTCCTACCTACATAATTTAATACATGGGTTTATTTACTTCTTAAGTTTGGCATATAGGTAAGGAAGTATGGATGTACAACTAAAAGTAAGTTTTCTAGGTTTCAAGGAAAAAGTGACATCTGGTTTTTTTCCTGTACCCTTCAATTTATCTATTTTTGTTGTGTTATTGATTTTTACTTATTAGAGGACTTTTAGATGCTAAATAATGTCTAATTTAAATTTAATATGTACCGGTACTGTAGATTTTATAAAGGGTTTGATATGATTTAAAATTGATATTACTTGAATAATATCAACACTTCGTAAATTAATGAGTCATTTTTACATTGTACCTCATATTTCATGTTTCTTTAAACGCAGGAACTAGTTTTTAAGAAAAACATCTCTCTCATTTTCAACCGACATTTTGACTACTGGCTTTTCGTTGGGATCTCCATCAATAATGTTGCCATCTGGTGTTGATTTTAAGAACTTCGAGATGAGGTCACGTTCATCAGGAATCTCAACATTCATGGATCTAAATTTGTTCTTCTGAATATATATCTTCTTCCAAATTGTCAATTCTAAAGTTTTTTCCAAATGTTTTAAAAGTTGGGCGTCTTTTTCAATTTTATGATTCTCCAACAAACTTTGTACTGCAATAGGTGATTTTTCAATTTCACCATTTTTAATATTTCTAAAATGTTCCTTTGTGTGAGTGTCCAAATTCCTTTTTATTTTTCCTATGTATACTTTATTATACCTTTCTAACTATGAATATTAACACTGTTTGCAATTGACTTCAGATGTTCAATTTTTATTTGCAAAGCTTCAGCTATATGGTATTCCCATAACAGTGTTGTGTCATTCAGTTTATTGGAAATAAAAATAATCTATGGATTTATTACTTTTGTAAATGTGAAGTATTGTTTGCCTATATTCAAGTAGGCCTATGCAATTCTGCACTCAGAATTTTATACGAAGGTATTATATGAGAAAAAACTTCTTATGATTTTTACTTTTTATTGCAATTGAATGAAATATTTATTCTTTATTATATAATTTTTAGGAAAAATATCATCATCATATTTAAGCCATTTGTTGACCTGTTTCGGTCCTCAAGAGAAACACCATCCAGAAGTCTTTTGAGTGGACGTCCTGGTCTTCTTCTTCCTGCAGGTTGATATCTTAACATTTGTTTGGGTATCCTGTGATCTTCCATTCGATGAACATGTTGCATCCATCTTGACTTATAATCAGAAATTTTGTTTTCTAAAGGTTCCATGTGTAATTCTTCTAAGATGTCTTCATTTTTTTTGTGATCTAGTAGTGTGTATCCTGCAGTCCTCCGAAGGTATCTCATTTCAGCAGATCTAAGTCTCTGTATATCTTTCTGTTTCAACGTCCATATTTCGCTACCATACAAAAGAGTTGGAAGAGCCAGTGTTTTAAACACTTTTAGTCTTGAAAAATAATAATGGAACAAAAATGTTTAAGGTAATGCAGAATGCACTCAGAATTTTACAAGAGATATTATATCAGAAGATAAATCTTATGATTTAACTTTTAGTTGCAATAAATTATCTATTTTCTTGATTTAACATTTCTCATTGAAAGATAAATTATATTTGAAGAGAAAAATTTTCGCCTACATCGTAACTCGCCTCGGTAGCTCAGTTGGTAGAGCATTTGGCCCAGCAAGCCAAAGGTCCCGGGTTCGAGTCTCGGTCTAGGCGAAAAATTTTTCTCTTCAAATATTATCTATTTTCTCTTTATGTTATTTTTTTGTAGTAAAAAAATCACTAATGAAAGAGAGACATTTAGAGTAATGCAATTATAACTGAAAATGGGATTATGTGAATACTCTTTTTTTATGTTTTTAAACGTTTTGAAATGGTTGTAATATTGTCTTTTTTATTTATTTGTGGTATCATTGTGCATTTATATAAAATATGTATTTTACTGTAATTAATTGTCAATTAAAATAATATAGAATAATATTAAGCGACTGAATTGAAAATATACACCTCATCTTATAATTTTTTTACTCATGTAGACATGTTTCGGTGAATACCTTCACTATTCTCAACTGTTATCCGATTGTGGTGTTGACTGTTAGATTTCTTGTATATCAACAACTCAATAGTCTGATATCAGTTGAGAATGGTGAAAATTTTCACTGAAATAAGTCAAATGAAATTTACAAACAGGCGAAAAAAATGGAAATATGAGGTAAGTGTCCATTTCCAATTCAATCCCTTATAAATTACTTCATATCAATTTTTATAATAGAATAATATATTGACAATTTTTTTGTATTCTGCATATTTATTTCTACCTATGAATTCATCTGAATAAGCAGATGTCTATGGTCATTATCCTTCTTTTCTCTTCAGCTATTACAGCATTGGGACTGCTTCAATCCACTTCCTCATCTCATACCTGTCTTATCATTCTCCTCAGTTTTCAGCCCCTTTCTTGTACCTTCTTGCTATATTCTCAATACCTTCCATATACTCCTGTCATGGGTTCCATTATCTGCTTATGTTTCCTCTCCATTTTCATTCTCACTACTTGTCCGAACTACCTCAATTGTCTCCTTTTTAACTTTTCTATAATTTATATCTGATTGAATCTCTCCCTGATCTTTTCATTCCTTATTCTAATCCCTTCTTGTCTTCTCTATTATTTTATAACATTTCATCTCTATGGCAGTTATGTTCCTTATTCTTAACTTCTCTATGATCACCTTTCTCCTCAATATACTTGTAATAATGTTCGTCAGTTATCATTTTATTTCAATGAATGAATGAGTCACTTATCTTACCTCACATTTCTTTTTTTTTCATGTTGTTTCCCATATTTAACTATGAATCATTTTATATATCTTGTATTTTAGTTTTCTGCAATATTTCTTTTTTATCCAAATATTATTTCACAAGTTGACAATAAATATTAGCATCAAAATAAATTATTATATGCAGCCAAGCTATTACAATTAATGGTAAAGAGAAAAATTTCTGCCTGAACCAGAAATCAAACACCAGACCTTCAGCTCTATGTATTGATGATCTCCCACTGAGCTATCCAGACATTCCTTCCCATCCCAGCACAAACTTTCCTCTTTGACCTCTCTCTTAATCCCTTCTTTACCCCAGAGCAGTGAACCATAATTCAAAATGCATTTGGGTTGCTTCTACATCAAGATGACATTTATGATGAGATTTAACTTGGCTAAAGGCAATTATTATTATTATTATTGGAATAAGTAAATTATTATACACAGCTAAGCTATTGCAATTAATGGTAAAGAGAGAACCCAGAAATGAACTCTAGACTTAAGCTCTATGTGCTGATATTCTACCACTGAGCTATCCAGACATTCCTTCCATCCAAGCACAAACTTCCATCTTTAACCTCTCTCTTAATCCCTTCTTTGCCCCAGATCAAATAAATTCCAATACAATTTATTATCTTAAGATATTCACTCTTCAAATCATAATAAGCAAAAAGAATAAAATATTCAATATAGAAATATAAAAGAGGTCTATTGGAATTTATATATTAATTACATTCTAAACATTGAGAAATATTTAACATTACAGAAGTATATATGAAATATTACTGTGCAGTTCTGGCTTCTTTAGCCGCATTTGAGGGGTCTATGGTGTATGGTGCAGTAAAAAGGGAAGGGTGAGTTGCCAGCACTACCTTCAGTTTTGAAAACATAATAGTTACTACACATTTAATTTTCTTATCTACTAGTTCTGTATTAGTGAATAGTTTTGATATCTAGTAAGTTTGAAGTGTTCATTATAGAATAGCGTTATTTTTCAAACAATTTATGTTATGATTATTATTATTAATAAGACTTTTTTTTGGCAATGTCCCCTCCTGCCAGGTGCCTTTGGTTTCACGAAGATGGCTACAGTTACCAGAACTGGATTGTAGCAACTAACTAAATACCCTATTACTAAGAGATTGGATTTTAAAAGGAAAAATGTTCAATGAAAAAGGACAAAAAAAAAGTGCTAAGGAAATAAAAAGGAATGTATAAACACTGCTACTTTCACTTTACTGTATTAAGGAAGTATTATACTTATATAATTCAACATTTAAATATGTTTGAAGGTTTGATTCTGTATCTCTGATTGTAGAATGACTTTGTACAAGGAAAATGATCACAGAAACCAGTGATGAATATTTGATTGTTACTCTAAAAGTTCCAAATCACTGCACTACTAGTTTTTCAAGGTTTCTGGATTTTTTGATAAATTGCAAGTTTATCGTTTTTTATGGTTTTTTCCATATTAAGTCCACCGCTGTGATCTCACAGCCTTGTCACGCAGCGGGCCCAGGTTCGATCCCCGGTCAGGGCAGTTTCTCTGGGTGAGGTTTTTGTCGGGGTTTTTCCTCACCTGTAAGACAAATGTCATGAAAACTTTAAGGCCCAAATGGTCCCCGAAATCATATGGCCATCGTCATCATCATCCTTCACTGGTGTGGAAAGCAACGGGAAGCTACCACACCTACAATTCCCTAGTAAAGCTGCAAGCATAGCATGAAAATGCTATGATTGCAGTGAAGGACCTGCCTTTGGGCAGAATTACTGTGGATGGATTCCATATAAAATAATTTTTTGAGACTTATGTCAAACAGTGTGCTACAATAAAAGAAAACATACATTAAAACAGGAATGAAAATGAAAGTTAAACAATTGGAACGGGTTTTTTAGTCAGAAGGAGGATCCTATCCGCTATCCGAGATATTAAGTTTGTTAGTGATAGGATATCATACATAATTCTAAAGGGTAAACGACATGATTTTATAATTGTAAATGTACATGCCCCCACAGAAGATAAAGATGACAAGATCAAGGATGAGTTCTATGACGAATTAGAATGCTTATTTGATAGCCTTTCACGATATCATATGAAAATTGTCTTAGGAGATTTTAATGCAAAAGTGGGGCGGGAAGATATATTCAAACCAACAATAGGCAAATTCAGTCTTCATGAAGATAGTAACGACAACGGGGTTAGATTAGTCACATTTGCCACATCAAAGAATCTGATTGTTAAGAGCACAACATTTCAGCATAAGGATATTCATAAATACACCTGGACGTCCCCAGATGGAGAAACTCGGAACCAGATAGATCATGTATTAGTGGATAACGCTGGCACACTAGCATCATCGATGTTAAATCAGTTAGAGGGACAGACTGCAATTCGGATCATCATCTGGTCAGAGTGAAAATCAGACAACGGCTATCGCTTATGAGAGGAACAAACGCTAAAGATGATTCCGTAAAATATGAATTAAAAAACTTGAAAAATGATGAAATGCGGCAAGAATACCAAATCAAAATTGCTAATAGATTTGAAGTACTGGAATCTTCAGATGACAATGTGGCAAACGAAGAAGAAACTGATATAATTAAAGAATGGGAGGCTATAAGAGATACTATTAAATTGTCAGCATCAGAAAGCATTGGTTGTTTAAAAAAGAGGCAAAACAAAAAATGGTTTGATGAGGAATGTGCCGACATCGTAAAGAAAAGAAAGCTAGCAAAAATGAAATGGTTACACGAGCCAAATGAGGTAAATTTAGAGCAATTGGGTAGTGTTAGACAGGAAACCACCAAGTTACTAAAGAGTAAGAAGAGGGAATATTTGAGAGAGAAGATTAATGATCTTGAAATGAATGCAAAAATAGGAACATTAGAGAATTATATCAGGGAATTAGTATAGAGAAGAAAGGGTTTCAGGCTAGAACAAACATAATTCGGAATGAAAATGGGGATATGATTGCAGATTCCAAGAGTATATTAAATAGATGGAAAAGTTATTTTAATCACTATTAAATGTACATACAGAACAGGACATTGAGGAGGATAAGTTACAGACAGCAGAAATGCTAGTCGCAGAGCCAAGTACATTAGAGGTTGAAATGGCAATTGAAAAATTGAAGATGTATAAAGCATCAGGTTCAGATGAGAATCCCAGCAGAACTGATAAAATCAGGGGGAGAAAAATTGATGGACAAGATACGCTGGTTGCTTACTATGATTTGGGAAAAGAAGCTCTTCCAGATGAATGGAAGGAATCAATTATCGTACCAATTTATAAGAAAGGAGATAAAACTGATTGCAACAACTATAGGGGCATCTCATTACTTTCAACTTCGTACAAAATTCTAACAAATATATTAGTAAGCAGACTTACTCCCTATATTGATGACATTCTAGGAGATCATCAATGTGCATTTAGAAGAAACAGGTCTACAACAGATCAGATTTTTAGTATAAGACAGATTTTAGAAAAGAAATGGGAATATAATGGTTCTAGTTACATCAACTCATATGTAGACTTCAAAAAAGCATATGATTCAATATAAGTCATGGAGAGAAGCATCTATATAAGTATCCTGCCTGAAGTTCGTAGATTCCTAATAAGTTAGTTAGACTTATACGAATGTGTCTAAATGGGAGCCTCAACGAAGTAGGGTGCCGTGTAGGCAACTATGTTTTCAGACACGTTTGAAATCCAGAATCGCGCGTTGAGATAAGCGAGATGCACTATCTCCTCTACTATTTAATTATGTACGTAGATAGCATGATCCGCCGTTAAATCTTTAGAGAATGAGAGAGGCCTACATTAGAATGGTGATTATTCATATAGCTGTTAGTTTATGCTTGATGATGTAGATACTACTGGGCCTCAGATAGCGAGGAGATACTTAAAGAGCCAACACGCACAAACTATTGAGTAACACTAAGACATTAGGACTGGAAGATCGTAAATATCTAGTAAAACTTAAATATCATGGTCACACGTAGAATTAGAATACATTATCATAATGGCAACTGCGGAACAGATACATGACAAATGAGGGAAATTTTGAGGAATTGGCTGAATTCAAATACCTAGGAACAATAATCACAAATAGGAATGAGATGCACAAAGAAATTAAACATAGGCTCAATTCTGGAAATGCATGCTATTATGCATTGCAGAGGCTCTTGAAGTCCCAACTCCTTTCAAAAAAACGTTAAACTGAAAATATATAAAACAATTATTCTACCAGTTATATTATATGGGTGCGAAGCATGGACTCTTACTTTAAGGGAGGAAAGGAGATTACGAGTATTTGAGAATAAAGTTATTAGGAAAATTTTTGGACCAAAGAGAGATGAAGGGACAGGTGAATGGAGAAGACTACATAACAATGAACTACATGGTCTTTATAGGAAGCCAGATATAATAAGAACAGTTAAGTCCCGTAGACTGCGATGGGCAGGACATGTTGCGCGTATGGGGAATGAAAGACGTGCATGGAAACTTCTTGTAGGAAAGCCAGAAGGAAAACGCCCAATTGGTAGACCAAGAATGAGGTGGGAGAACAACATTAACTATGATTTGAGGGAAGTAGATTATACAGGGAATGATTGGAAAGCATTGGCTCAGGATAGGGATGTATGGAGAGCTTATGTCCGTGCGGCCATGAACCTACGGGTTCGATAGTGCCAGTGAGTAAGTAAGTAAGTAAGTAAACAATCTTGAGGGTTTTAAACAGTTACAAACTCACATATAAATTATTTCGTATTCTGTGATATCTTAAAAAATATATTTCCTTTAGAGCCCTATTATATATTGTATATATTTTTTTATTCTCATCTTACAAAGTTTACTGCTAGTTTAAAACAATATCTTAGCAATCTATACACTATCAAAGGCATAGAGTACAGTAAAAGCTTATTCGGGGGTTAAAAAATTGTGACACAGTTCCTGTATTTGCGGCTAAAAATTTCTTTATTTGTGGATCTAGTCAGTATATTAAAAGGATTAGTATCCTTTATTAACACATCGGCAACTTTTTTTACTGCAGGCACGTGCCAAGGTGACTTTTACACAAAGAGTGATTCAAACCAAATGGGCAAATTAATATCAAAGTAAAACAAACCTTATTGTCACTAAGCCTAAAGTTAATTGTTAAAAGCCACTGCTGACATATTTCATGCGCCACTATGTCCGTTGATAAATGCTGCCCTCGCCACGATTGGTGTTTTATTGTTTCAACTCGTCATTCGTTGCATTAATTTTGATTGAATAACACGTGTCTCTTTCTGCTTTGTTGCCAATTTATAATGTTGAGTAAAAGGAAAGAAAATTAGTTCCAAGGTGAAAAAAAAAAGTAGTGTTACCGCTTAAAGTAAAAACAGAAATGCTTGACCGTTTATGTGTTTTTTGCAAATTGTTTGCAATTGAAAGATCTTTTAAAAGAAGCAAAACAGGAAAAACTTACTAACTTCTTTAAGCCCTTGCCTAAGCCTGACATAATTAATATAAATTGTTCAAGATCTCTCATTATTGATTTTACTTTGATAATTTTTATTTTATTCTGGAACCTTGGAACATATCCCTTATATTTATATTAATTATATTATTTTTAGTCTGAACATCCTACCTCAATATTAATGTTGATTTGTTCTTGAACATGTTTCAAAACAATTCTGTTTGTCAGCTTTTCCAGACTGGAAAACCAGACGATAAAACAGAATTGTTTTGAAACATGTTCAAGAACAAATCAACATTAATATTGAGGTAAGATGTTCAGACTAAAAATAATATAATTAAAATAACCTCAAAATATAACTTCCTAAAATTAAATATATCCCTTATATACCCGTACAAATTACCATTCCATATTTGCAGTATTTTTGCAGAACATATACCAGAGAATAAGGAGATTTTACTGTATATCATTACTCATAAAAACATTTAACCTTTTAACTAAAAGTATTTTTTTATTATAAAGCATGTATCTTCAATAATAACTATTTGACCTTGAATTTGGATATAATTGGGAATTAAATACCATGCTTCTCCATACTGTTGATAATTATTTTCCTTGGATTTCTTTAAATGGTCCCTTTGTATCATCAGCCTAAATGTTAATTCTAGAATAATAGCATATCCTGTGGGCTTTGAATATAATACTTTAGGAAAAAACATATAAAATTCCTTGCAAAAAAAAAACAGCAAGTTGTACTTTGATATATAGATGGGTTTTGAGGTGTAAGCAATTTTCTTCAGCAGTAACTGTAACCATTGTACAAATTCAATTTCAATTCGAGTCTCTATGTAAATAAATATATAGTTAGTTTTAATGACTATGTTAAATATGGATTCAAGTGACACCCCTAGAATGATAACTTTACACCATTTTTGTTCCTAAATTTATTACAGTATCTTTTCATTATGTTAATTTGCAGAAACAAAGAAAATGTGACTTACACCACTTTAACTTTAACCCATCAAAATAGTGAAAGAAATATTATAATTTTAATAAAAATTACAATGGGAAGTAACACTATGAGGTAAATAATGGATTATTATTTATGAGATGAGATATAAAAATAATATCCGATATAAATTAAAATAACTGAGTTTGTATTTTTTAACATTCTTACCTCATATGATTGTTTAGTTGGACATATGTTTCAAAGCTGTTGCCCCATCATCAGCATTGTTCAAACTGATTTTTTCTTTTCTTCAAAAGATGGGGCAACAGCCTTGAAACATATGTCCCAACTAAACAATCATATGAGGTAAGAATGTTAAAAAAATACAAACTCAATTATTAAATTAAACCTCATAATGTTACTTCTTAATGATTTTAAAATAAATTAACATTTCAGTTCAGATAATAAATGATTAATAAATATGAAATTTATTAAATGCACATAAAAATTGGATCTCCCCTTTCAGCATGGTAAAAAAAAATTATTTATTTAGGTTCTGATCTGTTAATAGTATAGTAATTGCTTCTGCAAGAACAAGCAAGGAAAGTAACTATATACTACATCAATAAATTCAGTAAGAAAATCCTACAATACTACGAGGTAAGCAAATGAAAAAAAAAGATTAAGTAGACCATTGAAATACATAGCTGATCCATGGACTAATAAAAGTAAATATTAAATCAATGTTGATTTTTTCTTACCTCATACATCTATGTTTCTTTAATCAATGTTGATTTTTTCTTACCTCATACATCTATGTTTCTTTAAACACAGCACTGCAGTATCGGCGACACTTTGTCGTCACAGTCGTGAAAACAGCTGACGATGACGACAAAGTGTCGCCGATACTGCAGTGCTGTGTTTAAAGAAACATAGATGTATGAGGTAAGAAAAAATCACGATTCATTTAATTATTATAATTGAACCTCATAACGTTAAAAATTCCCAAATTTAACATATAAATTAAATCAATGTCTTTGAATAAAATATACAGTCCAATGCCATAGCCAAGTGGTTAAGGCAAGAGGCCTTGGCATAGAACTATGGAACTTGCACTGGTTTGAGACTCCATGGGGGAAGAAATTTTCTCATGGTATTTCAGCCAGTATGGGACCAGTGCCCACCCAGCATCGTGAGGAATTTGGATAGCTACAATAAGTAGTGGCTTCCAGGTTGAGAAAACCAACTATAACGGTTGGGAGACCCAATATACTGACCATATATCACCCATACACTGGCTCGATGATCGTCTACCTCTGTGATTAACACATGTAGGTGTGAGACCAGCAGCTGGCTGGTAAGCCAAGGGCCTTCTAGGTCTATAGCATCATGGAGTTTTTTAGAATAAAATCTATAATCACTTTTGCAGGTAAATAAAATTGAAGATTGTAATATAATTTTATTCCTAGATATATGAAAGTGTAATAGAGAATGCAGCATAAATGTTGAATAAGTGAATTTTATCACTTCTTTAGGGAAATGTCAAGCAAATGGAAAAAAAAGTGATAAAGATATATGTATTATAAATAATTATATATCTAAATAAAATTTCATCTATAAAATGTAAACAATACTTTATTGGTTTTAGTTTCCATATATATATATATATTTATAACATTTAAAATACTCTTCTTACATGTAACAAAGTGATAAACACTACAAAAATAGTTCTCTCTTAATATATCAGAAGCATAGCCGTAAGTTGATGTTACATTTTTAAAACATTACAATAAATTGCATATTTTAGTTGGTGTAGGTTATTGAGGTAATCATTCACATATTAATATTTTTCCAGAATGTTAGCAATTTCCCCCCTCCCCTGTTCTGATATATATATATATATATATATATATATATCTTCTTTTTTCTCTATGCATGAAAGCTGGCAGCTTGTTGCATGTTCATTCACTTCAGGTTCAGGGTATGGTGATGTCCTTCCATTGTAGTTGTGGTCTTCCTAAGGCCCTTTTCTGATGAGGTGTCCAGTCACATACTTTCTTCATTAATCTAACTATTCCCATTCTATCTATGTGATCGTTCCAATTTAGCCTTCTATCATATATATATATATATATTGAGACCAAGGATTTGGGGGAATTTCTCCAAAATGCAGACACAAAAATTTTAACACACTCATTCACATTTCCATCCTTAGTCAAATTTGAATTAGTGTCAACATTTTTTATGCCTCATGATATGGTTAAAATGTATTTATCTACTATTATAAAAATCAGTGATGCTTTAGTTCATAGTTACTAGGCAAAAAAACCTATTGATGTTTTTATTATTAATTTAATACTTCTGACTTCTCTTCAAATATAAGAAAACTTATACTTTATATTCTAACAAAACATGCTATCAAAACATAGAATATAGGTTCAACAGAACATAAAATACACTTTAATGATGATTGATATACATTGGCGTAGCCAGCATTGGAATAAGGAGGGTGCAACATTTTTTTTGATTGTATACCTTCCAGGTACATCAAAACATAGAATATAGGTTCAACAGAACATAAAATACACTTTAATGATGATTGATATACATGGGCGTAGCCAGCATTGGAATAAGGAGGGTGCAACATTTTTTTCGATTGTATACCTTCCAGGTACAAATGAACAAATCAAAAATACAAAATACTACCTTTATTTTTTAAACTAATTTCAATATATTTCGGAAGAAACTATAGTGCCATTGAAGAGGAAATATGAAGAATAATAGTGAAATAATTGCAGAATTTTTTGGCTTTGGCAAATTGAATTTTTTGTCAAGATTACTTCTTAATTTTTATACTTAATTGTATTGAAACTATTAGTTATATTTTACCTACTAATAAAATATAACTGCACACACAGTTCGACTTGCCTTTTTGTTTGAGAACATTTATAAGTATGTTTTGTTTTAATTTTTCAATATTATTTTTAATGAGTTTTTTTTTGTGCAGACTGAGCATAAACAAGCCATTAAGGCGATTTTCTGTCATTGTAGAATGGCACCATGTCTTCACTCTTCTTAGGGTACTAAAAGTGTGTTTAATCAACGTCGTAGTGCATGTGAAAGACAGGCATGTTATAATTGCTTTTTTGATGGATGAAAAAAATTGCACTCATCCACGATGTTAATGAAATCACCTTATTTATCCTTGTTACATCGTTTCACCCATACATGGTGCCATAGTTTAATTTTGGTAGACAAACCCTTGATTTTATAATACTCTGAAATTTTGCTCGCCGTTGCTTGGGAATCTTTCAGATATGTTTTTAGGTTCTTAGGGCGCAGTTTTTAAGTTCAAAAGTAGGATCCTGTTGTTCTCCAAATCTGTCTGACAAAGCTGTGTGAAAGGAATCAAGTAGGGATTTAAGATGGTGGCCTTAAAGTAATCTTCGTGATTACATTGTGGATTATCTCGATGCCTCTGCTTATTGAATATTCTTGGTAGTGTGATTTCTACACCTAACTCAGAAGCAATAGTTTCCATCCCTTTCATGATGCTTTCGGAGATCTCATAACCTTTTTTGCAATGATTTATTACCATGCTTTTATTGCTTTCAACATGGGCCGTGCATTTAATTAAATGTATAGCCACAGCATGCAGTGAATTAACGAAAGGTTCCAAGTACCTAGAATATTTTGATATCAGGCACAAACAAAAGATGAAAGTACTTCTACTTGCAGCAGCATGCAACTGATCAGCTTGTTTTGGCTTGGCGCATTTCTTTCTACGGCAACAATTTCAGGCCGTTCATGAATTCCAAAAAGTGTTTTTAAATATCCCAATAATTTTATATTTTTGCGACCAACGTGTTTCACAGAGCATGGGGATATTTGCGACTTGCTGTCTTCTCAACTCGACTCTCGAAAAAAGTTTATAATATCCTTAATTGTAGCTATCGTGTTTCTTACCTCAGGCACACTATTCAAATCATTTACTATAAAAATGATTTTGTGGCTCACACAGTGGAAGTAAATACCTTTGGGAAAAAACTTGCACAGACGTTTCTGCATCCCGTTGTCTTTTCCTACCATTGTTGTGCAGCCATCGTAGCCCTGGCTGACACATTTGTGCGGGTTAATGTCTATCTCTTTGAAAAAAAAAAAACTCAATTTCTGCAGCAATTGATTGGGCATCCATCTTTTTAGTTCAAAAACTCTTCTTGAATTTTATTGAGCTTCTCATAAAAAAACTGCATACAAATGGGCAATTGCATCTTTCCAGAAATGCCACAGCTTTTATCAGCTAAAACACTATAAGTGCTGGCATTTTTTACATAATCCGCAATCATTTTCTTCAGCTGAAGTCACATAATTTGATCAATTCATTTTTAAATTGTGGAGAAAGGTAGGTAGCATTCTTGGCGTTTAAATGAGGTTTTAAGCTCATATCACCGGCATCAGTTCCTCACTGAATCAAGTCCCTGAAGACGCCTTCGTCCAGTATTTCACCCCTTGAATGTAAGTCATGCAAGCCACAGAAGGTAATGGTATCCAAGATGGAAGACAAATATTTCAAGTTATCCTCCACAATCTTCTTATAGCCACTTACGAGTTTTTGGTTAGCTAGAGGCCTAACTTAAAAACAAGCATGCTGACTGCGCAGCTCTCACAAAGTTTTTTGGCGAATTCATGCATTTTGAAAAACTTCTGGAAGGGCTTCACTATGAATGACCCTTTAACGTCCCTCACAATATGTGGGGAGAATAGAACACAATGTATACAGAGTCACCTTTGAGTCTTGCAGAATTCTTAGGCAGGGTGAATACTGTTGGATCCAACAATGCTTTAATTTCCATTTTAAATGTTCAGCATTTTTGCTGAAATTGTAGCTTTCGGGTGGATTCTAGCAGTTTGTCAGAATTTTCACTTTATCTTCTTTACTTATTAGCTCTGTTTCCCAATCCAGTTGCCAATATCATAAGGTGGGTAAATCTTCTTCTTTGGATGTGATGAATTCTAAACCATCCAGGTAAAAATAATATTGCAATGATACAACTTGTATAGGTACTTACCAAAGAATTTTCTTATATCCATTTTTACATATACATGCATGAATACGCATAGTTCAATGTAAAAGCATGAGTCTAGAACCTTTGGGTAAAGAAAATGTCAATTGGATAATTATTTGAGCTTATGGAACGTACTAGAAAATACGAGACATAGGCATGGCAAACCTTTGACCCATCATGGTAAGTGGAAGTTGGCCAATATAAGGCTATAAAAAAAAGGCATTCATTACAGAAGTGTGTGTGACCAATGAAGAGTCAAGGTCAGGTGAAGTTTCTACAAGCGTCTCGGCGTCGAAAAACAAACTCAGGTACTCAGCTGAAATTTAAGAAGTGAATGCTGTGTTAGCCATTCATAATAGAGGTCTGATGTACTGGCGATGCTTATGTCCACTGGGACAGGTACTTGATAAATCGATATATCACATCGATTGGTTTGGCGAGCTTAATAATATTTTTATTTTTTACATCTATTTTTAACATTTTACACCTAATCGAACTTCTATCCGAAGATAGAAGATAATCTCATTCTATCTAGTGTTAACTGGTCAAAAATCAAGGGGGTGCAGGTGCAGCCCCCTGCACCTACCTCACTATGCCCATGTTGATATATATAACAATGTTTGTTGAATTATCATTTTTTTTTTTTTTCAAAGCCCACATTACTCTTTCTCTAAATATGTTGTTTCTGCAATAAATACATTTCATTAAATATACAACATATACTAAAACACTCTGAACATAGATAAAATACTGTAGACAACACATTACAAAATTAGGTTTAGTAACATGCTGCTCTTAGAACACTCCCTTTGTTCATGTTCTAACTTGAGCATTTCATTACTAAAACTCTGCTTTTGTAACCAGTTGTGTAAATAATTGCTATTAGAGAAAGAAAAAAGTAATGTAAACCAGTATAACAAATGTTATTGCCCATGTCATTCCCAAAACAACGCAGAAGATATGAAGAATACCACGGTTAGGCAACATTGAATATGGTCTACCCTTGGATGGGAGTATAGCTTCATCATCCCTAAAACAATGCAGAAGATATGAAGAATACCACAGTTAGGCAATATGGAATGTGGTCTACCCTTGGATGGGTGTACAGCTTCCGAAACGGATTGCAATGAAAATGCAATGTGATTGACTAACATTTACTATTAACTGCACATGGATCATTAGCCATTGTCCAATAGAATGTCAGATATAAGACCTTTACCAGTATCTTGAACCTATCATTCCTTGATAATGGCATATGGGATCATGTTGAAATGTCTGAATCAGTGCCAGAGGCCAACTTAAATTCATGATGTGGAAAACCTAAGAAAACTTTCTTAATCATATTATATCCGCAAAAACCTACAATATAATATAGTGTATTTATATTTTTATTTTTTTAAAGCAATTAGGTAAATGTTTACTGTTTTGTTTATAAAAAAGGTCTCTTCATTTGCTATTTGTACCAATATTTTATTTTCTATAAGTTAAATGCACCTAAAGCTAACAGTTCTCCAAAAGTTGCTTAAAGCTGTCAGAATAAGATTAAAACCAATGATATTCAGATTCATTATTGTTTAAAGTCTTCCTTGTTTTGGGAACACTGCAATATTGTCACATCTTCAAACAACATGGATTCCATTATGAAGGAAGATGAAATCTAATAAATACACTAGGATAAGATGTCTATTATTTAGGAATTAAATTATATTTCTAAAATTGGTAGAGATCCATGAAATTTGTGATTTGCAAAATGTTCTAATTTTGTCATTTTCTTGTACCATTTCTTAACTCCACTTCCCATAACCTCAAAAAAAAAGCATTTATGAATTGCAAAATCCTACAATAATGCAAAATAACACCAAAATTTAACATTTTCACCAAATTCCAGAGATTTGTTTTGTGTTCTATTTGCAAAATTTTCATAATGCATTTTTAAACACTGTTTACGGATTCCATCTTTTTTTTAACTGCCATATTTGATGGTGCAATATCCATAGAGAACCGATAGAGGCGCTTCTCAATGTTAATTTTTACAATTGCCGCACGTAATTTCAACTGGTCACAGTGGCTCAGTGGCATGGAAAGTCCCTATCCATTCCCATCCATTTAAAAATAAAATTGGAAGCTCAACACAAGCAAGGATATTTTGTAAACAATTTCCGCATGTTTTATTCTTACTCTCTTCAGAAAAAAAAAATACAAGGACTTTGCAAACATTTCAGAAGTCTTTAACTATAAATTATTTCAGTTTTTTTTTTTTTCAAAATTCATTAAAAAAGTTGATTAAAATAATTTACACTATTTCCTAAGCATTTATTAAAAAACTAGATGAACATAGTAGATAAAGTAGATCACTATTAGGAAGTCATTGAAAAAGTTATACAACAAAAATATTGGCATTTTTTTTGTAATTCTTTTTCTAAAGAAATAACAATTAAAAATGCAATATTGTTTACAAAGTAACATTTCTTGTGTCATTTCTATTAGGAAATATCGAACAGGATCTGGATAATGTATATGCTATGGCAGTAACATTGACAGCTCATATTCTTCATTCCAAATTAAGGGTTATGGAAAACATGCTTGATTTATCAACAAAAGAGATATTCTCGACACAACTCACAACTTTGTTGCAAGAGATGACAGCTCTCAGGAAAGCTGAAGTGGTGAGCCAGTTAAAAACTACTCCAAAAGAGTCTTATGAAGCTGAAAAACTTGATTGCAGAAGACTCTTCAAAATTGGTGTTTGCATCAGTTAGTAAATTATTTGACCCCAGGACACTTAGTAATCAAATTCTCAGTGCTGACAGTGCCATGGTGGAATTGAAGAAATTGTCATATGCAAGTGCCAGTGAATCTTCTAAATTCTACGAAGGCTATGTTGTTCTCCAAGGCCTCATAAAAGAAGAGTTGAAATGACCAGAGTGAACCCATGTGGACATTTGCAAAATTATTTTTTTGAGGGAAGAGTATAACGAGTTTGTCAAGATACCTTTTTAAGCCAACTGGTATCCAACTTCATATGTGGACTTAGAAAGGTCTATTTTTCAGTATTGTGTTGTGGTGAGTGATTGAAGACGGAGATTGAAACCTCAGAATGCAGAGATACTCACCATGGTTGCTTTTTCTTAAAAGGTAAATTTTGCTTACAAATTAGTGACTACGATTAAAATGTTATGCATTTTAGTGTATTAAAATCAATATCAATTGTACAAGCTAAAAGTCGACCTTAATCTACTGGATATATCATTCTTATTGGGTTTAATATACTAAAAAATTTGCATTTTTTTAGAATAACATTGCCAAATTCCCAATAACATCAAAATCTTGAAATTTTAAAATGAATTTTCCCTAAAAATAAAACCACTTTCATGGATCTCTAATAATTGGATATTAATGGACTAAATGAAAATAAATAATTTCTAGTGTCATTCCCGGTGATTACCTTGATTGCCTCTGGTTCAGAGGTTCAAATCCAGCCAGGGTTGATGAATTCTTCAGGGAATAAAAGTCTTAAGAATGGCTTCCTTTGGAAGGGAACTAATGTTATGGTTCCCATGTCATAGATTTCCAGCATGTAAAAGAACTAAGACCTAAAGAAGAGGCCCCTAAGAAAAATTTGTTGGCCCTTCCATGCGCAGATTTGAATTGTGAGATTAACGACATTAGTTGTTAAACACCATTAAATAAAATAATTGAGGGGTCCAGTCAGATAAGGGGATAAGCCACATGAACTTCTAATGAAGATAACAAGGATTTTGTAAATAGTCAATTTACAAAAGAAATTTGCCTATAAACTTATGCTACAAACATTTTTATTTGATTAAGGGTAGTATATAGTATTACAGAAAATAATTTTCTTTTCTGTTTTACTTTTGTATAGAAGATAAAAATGCTGCCAATATAGAGCAATGAACTTTGTTTTTCTTGCAATACAGAATACTCTTCTTAATTTATGAGTTTCTTTGTTCATTTGTAGAAACATAACTTATAAACATATGTAGTATATAATATTTATATATGGTTGAAGATATAAATGAGATGCTGAAGTCCATTATCACACTAGTTCACATTCGTCTTCCCTCTCTGGATCATCGGATTATAGAGCTGTAAACACTGGATGATACACGGCTGGTACAAAGGGAAGTAGAGACATAATATCAGCATACTTGTTTTGGTAAATTTTTCTGCCATGCAGATAGAGTATTTCCAAGTTTTTCAAGAAATCATCAAGGCATTCCAAGTTCGTGTAGTCTTAACTTTTGGGTGCCTCCCAGGTTCCTTTTTGAAAATTGTTATTTCCTGTCAACTCTCGAGTTGTGAGTACGTGTACTTGAAAAGTAGACATCCTGGCTTATTTTTATCTACCTTAAGAGCTTTTTATCTACCTTTAATGCGAACCTGGAGTCCTTTGTTTGTTTTACTTTCTTTTGCTAATAGTTCTGTCAGATTATTTAAGATGTTGAAGTCTTGCATCTGTACTCATCACTTTGAATGACTTCTTTACTCTTGCTTTACTGATTAAATCACATCATTGGTCTGGTGTATAAACGTACTCAGTTCTTCTAACTTTCTTCTCTATGACACTAAAATCCCTGTCACTAGCAAAAATGTGTGACCTGGCACAAGTAGTGTATAATTTCATCATAATGGCCAGTATAGACTAAAACATAATACAAGAAAAAAATGTACATATTTGCCCTACACATGAGTCTACCAATGCAGCAAACAATGATAAACCACATTTGCAAAACTGCTAACGAAAACAAACAGAAAAGTTCTAAGTTAACAATAAGAAGTGATTTGTTACTCACTTAAATGGTAAGCAACAATTAAATTTTGAACTCGACAATACAACAATATGTAATTCTATTTGCTAAACAGTGTGTTGAAAACAATGTGTTAGATTTAGCTCTAAACTACATGTGTTGTCAACACTGCTGATCACCCTTCCCTCTAGTGATTGAAATGTGAAGTTGTGGGTTATACCATTCTCTGACTGGAATTTGAGAAAACATGATCAGCATACTGAATTAAATTACAAGATAGCTGCCCAATGGTATAACCCACACTTGTAACAATTTGTGGTTACAAAGATAGATGGCACTGCATTCCAAAAATGTAATAATCTCATTTTTCATGAAAGTGTGGCTTATACCCTTATCTGACTGGACCCCTCAATTTCAGATATGTATTTAATAGAATAGCTTAAGCAGCATGTCTGTATTAGTCACTGAAACACTATAATTTTTTGCACGTTAGCTAATGGTACAAAATCACTTATCATTTTAGAAACAAATAAATACACTCTATAACTGAAATCTGTTTATGTAACTTCTGTTCGATACACAAACTTTCCTAGAATCCTCATATTGTTATTCAATAAAAATTTATTAGCACATAATAAAGAATAATTAAATACTAACCATGAAGTTATGTAGGTAGGAAATAACACTATGAGGTTTATTTTAATATTCCACTGAACACTGAGGCACATGAAATTTTGATGATTGGAATAAGAAGCAGAAATGAATCCTAGGAATTTGGGCTGGCATCAATTTTAAATTGTTTACTATTTCCCATCTTTATAATGCTAATAACATAATTTCAGAAAATCTATTTTATTTAACAAGTCAAGTAAAAAAATATATGAACATGGTTTTTTCTATTTTGAGATTGTGAAAATATGCTATCAGACTATGCTCCTAATTAGTAACACTGAAAATACTTAGGTGTTTGTTTAGGTTGGTGTTGTAGCAATTCTCTCGTTGGTTTTAGGCTTATTAGGATTATTCATGAGCAACCAGTCAGCTAACCAAACTACTGGATCAACAGGTCTAACTTTACAAAGCTGAGCTAATCCTTCCAGTAAAGTTGGGTTTACGCTCTCTGCTAAATAATCAGTCACAGCTTCTCCTTCAATCAATGGTTCCAGTATCACTGAAATAAATATAATAATCATGGATGAAATCAGTAATCAGCCAATTAACCATGGCTTCAGGCCATAGTTAAAGATTGTATGAAACATAACTATTAAGAACTAATCAACTACATTTCCAAATTTATTTTGTTTACTTAGGTAAAATTTTATCACTCACCTCATTTCCAAAATTTAGCTTTTACAGAATATGTAAACTTTCCAGCAAATAATGAGTAATTCTTTAAAAGCTATCTTATCTGTAGGATTGGTAAAATACTTAGCCACATTAAAAAATACATTTCCAAAGTGCAACATGAGGTGAATTTACTATACGACCATTTTATTTGCTAATATTTTTTATGTTGTCAACTGACTAATGTTATTTTCAAAATCACTATATTAAAAAGATTTTTAAAACCTAAATTTTGATATTAGAGTTGAATAGGTTTTATCCCATACTAAATTTTATTAAGGTTTGAAAGCCATCCCACTCCATCCTATACCCCTCCATCCATAGTAATTCTGCCCGAAGGCAGGTCCTTCACTGCAATCATAGCATTTTCATGCTATGCTTGCAGCTTTACTAGGGAATTGTGTAGGTGTGGTAGCTTCCCGTTGCTTTCCACACCGGTGAAGGATGATGATGATGAAGATGATAATGATAAGGATGATGATGATGGCCATATGATTTCGGGGACCGTTTGGGCCTTAAAAGTTTTCCTGACATTTGTCTGACAGGTGAGGAAAAACCCCGATAAAAACCTCACCCAGAAAACTGCCCCGACCGGGGATCGAACCTGGGCCCGCTGCGTGACAAGGCAGCATGCTACCTTGAGACCACAGCGGTGGACATCCTATACCCCTATTTAATTTTAATACTGGATTATGAGTATCAAATGTAAACAACTTTAACAACTCACGGTTTGTCTGAGACTCTGAGTTCACTATCCCATATTGCTTGTATGTAACTCATCTATAAATAGGTAAATTTCATGGATTTAATTAATTTATATGTGTGTATTTGTGTACTAAAGTTATAGGGCATTATCACAAATATGTATCTAAAACAAAACTATTCTGTTTATTTCACTAGCATGTTTTTAATGCAACTGTAAAATCTCATAATATAAATATCTATTACAGGTAATCCAAATTTAATGCAGAATAAAGAATAATGCATTGTTCTTATCTATATCTTAAAGTATCTTAAATTATCGAGAAATAATTTAAGATGACTATTTAACTCATGCCCCAAATGGGAGTCAATGACTAATCAGCTAATCAAGTTTCAATGAATTTTGTTTTACAACCAATCACAGTCGTGTTTCACCTTGATATCATATTAACCCATCAGCGTGGAGCGACATGACATGTACGCAGGTTGAATTCTTCACCAAAGCGACGTGACGTGTACGCTAGCTACACGCACTGCTTTAAACTGTTATTATGATCTTTGTTTTACATTAACTATATACCGTTTATATAAATTTTATGTAGAGACTTCAAAGTTTATATTAGTGCATATATTAACTGATGACGGCCCTGAGTAACAAGTTAAAATAATTTTATATTTGCATTTATTCTTGCGGCCTCTGACATTTTTCTTATATTTATAACTTGATAAAGGATTTCTTAGAAAAATAAATTCCCCTTTTTTTTTGTAGATTAGCTTGTCTATCAAATTGAATCTATTTTCAAATCTCTTCATTTTTAATAATAATGTCGCAAAATTCAGTATATATAAAGGCCCAACAAAGTTATTTCCGATTTACGCTATAGTACAGGACCACAACAGTAAATTTCAGATATATATATATATATATATATATATTTCAAATGACGATACCCTTACATTATGGAAAGGTAGTTAGTCTACTATTCACTCAGTATCTAAAAGGTAAAGTGGTCCACTACAGACCTTAGGAGCTCCTTGGGATATTAGGAGGTTAAGGCTCCCACTTTTTCTAGACTATCGGTACTTGATGTAAGCCGGGTACTTATCTCTGTCTGACGGCCCATAACAAGCATCTGGTACTCATTTCAGTTAGAGGCTGAGTCAACCCCGGGGTCACAGTGCCACCTGAAGGTTTGGTTCAGTTTAAAAATCCTGACCCACCGGGACTCGAACCCTCGATCTTCCGGCTTGTAGCATGTTGATCTTTCAAGTCCACACCTCCGGTGAAGCTATTATAGTCATATATCATCAACTGGTTTCACCTTGGAAACCAGAAGAAAGACATTGAAATTTAGGGTTGATGAAGGTCTTTTAGCACAACAGGTCTCATGTGTAGAAAGACAATTTTTTGAAGGCACACTACCTAAAATAATGTTTCCAAAGTGTTAGAAAGACACATTTGGAGAAGGCTGCCCCCCCCCTACAAGAAAGAAGGTCAACGCATAGAAGCAATGTGTTTGTAATAAACATGAACAAAGTAAACACAAGGGAAAAAAATACACTTATTGGTGCCCAAGTGTCAAACAGCTGGTTTACGCTTTGAAGATTTATCATACCAATTTTTGAAGTTCATTCTGTTTTTTTTTGAAGACCCTTCTCTTTGTGTAAATATTTCATTGTGTTGTTAGGTACAGACGGTTTTCTGAATTCTTCAAAGAATTTCTAGTGCAATTCACTGTGCTACTTATGTGAGAAACTTACAAAGAGGACCTACTTCAACTGTGGCACAACAATCATAAATAAGTCTGCACATGCAGAGATGTTACGTGAGAACCGTAACAAATTTAATTAATTAAATATTATATTAAGGGTTCACCATAAACAAATTGCAAAAACATTTAAATTACTCAAGGTATATCCATTTAAATGTGTTATTGGAATACTGGCACTGAACGGCTGGGTTTAAATACCCATGAACCTCCTCCTGCAAAAGAGTATTACCGACCATTTAACTCCACCCACTCTGAAGGGTTAAAGAAAGCTCCTCCTTTTTAATGTTCTGAACAGGTTAGAGCATTATTTTGCAGTGACTGACTCTCAAACAAATATGTTGAATATAGCAAATAATGAACAGATTCCTTCGAACTACACATTTGATAATTATAGTTCAATAATTGTGTTTTTAAATAATGATTTTATGGAGTTGTTTCTTAAAAAAATTAATAACCTATAATGTTCATTACAATATACAGTTTGATGCATTTCATTTTTCTCCACTAGGGTGCATTCTTACAATTTTGTGATCCTATTTGGCAATAAATAATATGATCTAGTTACAGTCGATGAACAAAAGAAGCATAACCAAAGATTTCTCATTTGTTTTCAAGCATCGCCATTTACATTAAATATATAAATAATGATTTGTGAGTAAAAGCTTAATTTTATTCGTTAAATAGTCAACAAATGCCACTCCTGAATTTCAAATCCTCTAGATAAATTGGAAATCACTCGTGGCATTACTTATGAATATCATTTCTTTCTGATTTTTATTCGTGTGGTCTGATTGGAAATTATAAATACTACAAAGGGACAAGGTTAACTTCTAATTACAGTATTCTGTGTTTTTGCATCCTAAATTGTTCCTAACTGTCTCTAGTATGTCATTAAGAGCACTGTACATCAATAAATTAAAATGAATGCAATGTCTTAACAAGCTACCGGCATTCTTCGTGTGGTTTGCTCTACTTAAACTACCCATCAATCTTCATGAATTATAAATACTACAGCATGACTGAATCAATACTGTCCTTAAAGTAGAATGCCATTAAATTACTCCTGAATACCTTTGGCTTTTGCTGTATTGATTTCAAATGTTACATGGTTTTATGTTACTCAATTTATTACATTTGTGACACATTTTACTGTAAAAGAACATGAAAGCAAATTGATTTTTTTATCATTATAGACATTTACAAATGTAAGCATGTAGCAAAGATAAATCTACACACAGTAGATTTATCTAGGAATATTTCAATAGCAAAAATATTTGTTTAAATAAAAATATTCAATAATGCAACAATATAAAAAATAATTAAACTTTTTTTTTTTAAATTTCAGGATTGTTTCTGTTATTGTTTATTTTTTATTATTTCACTCACCTCATACTTCATAATTATGAAGTATGAGGTGAGTGAAATAATAAAAAATAAACAATATTAAAAAACCTCATAGTGTTATTTCCTATCTACATAACTTAATAAATTGTTTCTGTTATTTACACAGGTATCCTGAAAACAAAATATACAATTTTTTTCTTCCACACTTCCCAGTCTTGCGTATCTGCTTCTGTCATATTTCTCTTCTTCATGTTGTCTTGAATTCCCTTCATCCAAGTTGGCTTTGGTCTATCACGTTTCCCTTTTCCAGGAGGTATCCATTTCAATACTTCTTTGTTTGTTTCTGTGTCCCTTCTTCACATTATATGTCCATACTATTTTAGTTGGATTTCTTCAATCTCTTGTATAATATCCTTTTCTACATTCATTATTTCTCTTATTGTACTATTTTTTATTTTATCTAATTTTCAAGTTCTCTTGGAATTTTGTCAGTTTTAGTCATCAATCCCTGTACATTCCAACATCCTATATGCATTGTCCTAATAATTTAGATGGAAAATTAATAACCTTTGAAATAAAATAGAACAATTACAATGAATTCATATTTTTAGAAAGTAACACTATGAGGTCTTATTTAACATTCAATAAATGAATCATATTTTACACATATCTTTTCCAGGATTTTTTTTATTTATTTTCAACTTGGCATCTGACAAAGTCTGAACTTATAAAATAGATTGCAAATTCAAGGAATGTATGTTCAAATCCTGGAGAAAAAAATCTCATTATCATCATTATACCATATATTATATTCTAATACTAATACCTGCATCCTGACCAATTCAAAATCAGCTCTACAAACAATACTTAATACCAACTCACATAATTATTTTTCCAGAACAAAATCCATCTATTGGAATCTTCTGCTTTCAAAAGAAAATAATATAGACATAACTTTCCAGTGGAAATTAAAATATAAAATTATGGAATATTTACCTAAAAGGTCTGTCTCCTCAACTTTATTAGTTATTTAACTGGAGCACTTTCAGGACTAGTCCCACCATCAGCAGGTTCAAAACTGGTGTTTCACTGAAGATCTGGTAGAGGGGGTTACACGCACTGGGTTCGTTTTCATTTATCAGATGGTCGTTGTTGTTAACTGCTTTCAGACTGCCAAAAGATGGACCTTTTAGGTAAATATTCCATAATTTTATACTTTAATTTTGAATAATACCTTGACGGAACATATCATGAATCTTATAAAAGTTGATTTTCCAGTGGAAAGCTGTAGCATGTTTGGCAATGAAATGGCTGAATCTACAGCAAAATTAGCTTCAAAAATATTTTCTGTTCCATATAAATCTGAACCCTTATTTTAAAGACTAGTGCAATATGATTAAAAACTTTCTTGAACCTTGAATACAACATTTCAACTGTTCATTGCTGGCAGATCACTTTATGTCTTTCGAAAAGTCCTGCACACTTTACAGTTTTACAAAGGTCTCAAAAGCATGAAATTCAAACTTTTGATACCAAAGTAAGATATGATATATTGTAGCAGAATCACATTTAAAAAAGATTAAATTTAACAACTAGATTAACTTTGTAAATTATGTAATTTAGAAGATGAAAAACACTTTTGGATTGTTAGATTAGAAATCTTCTGAGAGAAAAATTCAAAAGTAAAATCAATTCTTAAAATACAGTTTTAACAACCAATAAAGTATGGACTAAAATACTAGAAATTTATAGAGGGTGTGGGAGAAATCCAAATCATAGTTGTAGCTGGAAGAACATGTAAAATGAAGAAAGAAGTATCAGAGTAATTTGAAATATGTAAATTATTATACTAGTACAATTTAATGGTAAAGAAAAATTTTTTTTTTTCAATATGAATTAGAATGGAAACCAACACTGAGGCAATTTACAATCTATATAGATGAATCGGATATTATGTTTATATCTCATCTCAAAAAACTCCGTGATTTTCAGTAGACTGGTTTCTGAAGGCATCCATTCTCATCTAGCCAAAACTCCAAGTGTCAAACTTCCACCATCACCATTAACTTTCCAACTGCTATCTGATGCTAGTTTGATGAACTTTGAGATTAAATCTGGCTAGCTAGGAACTTCAAAATTCATAGATCTACATTTGTTCTTCTGAATGTATATCTCTTCCCAAACTAGCAATTCCCCATAGGCTTCTCTAAATATTTAAAAAATTTAGTTTCTTTTTCAATTTTATGATTCTCTAGAAAACAAAAGAATACTTTAGAAATATAAACAAAAATTGTGAAACTGAAAAATTGGCAAGTACAGCTCATAGTTTGATAGAGAATCACAAAATTGGAAAATAAATTAAACTCTTGAAACATTTAGAGAAGCCTATAGAATTGACAATTTGGGAAAATATATACATTCAGAACAACAAGGAAGATAGAAATGGCAGAAATGCGTTTTTTAAGAAGGATAGTAGGATACACTTTAAGAGAACACATCCACAATACAGACATTAGAGAACAATTACAAATATATGACATACAACAAATCAAAATAGAGACATCTCATCTATCAAAACAGGCTTTACAATATATTCCAAGAGGTAAATGTTCCGTTGGACACCTCATGACCAGATGGAAGGATATGCTTTGAATTGGCACAGGCTTATAGCCTAACCTTGAAGTCGAAGAAAATGAAGATCAAATATAGAACTATACATTTTGAAGTTCCTGGCAAGGAAGATTTGATTTCGAAGTTCATCAAAATGGCACCATATGGAGTTGGAATGTTGGTGGTAATAGCAGAAGTTCGACAGTCAGAGTTTTGACTGGTTAGAAGCGATGCCTTCAGAAACCAACTTACTTACTTACTCACTGGCACTTTCGAACCCGTAGGTTCATGGCCGCGCGGACATAAGCTCTCCATACATCCCTATCCTGAGCTAATGCCTTCCAATCATTCCCTGTATAATATACTTCCCTCAAATCATAGTTAATGTTGTTCTCCCACCTCATTCTTGGTTTACCTACTGGGCGTTTTCCCTCTGGCTTTCCTACAATAAGCTTCCATGCACGTCTTTCATTCCCCATACGTGCAACATGTCCTGCCCATCGCAGTCTATGAGACTTGACTGTTCTTATTATATCTGGCTTCCTATAAAGACCAGTAGTTCATTGTTATGTAGTCTTCTCCATTCACCTGTCTGTTCATCTCTCTTTGGTCCAAAAATTTTCCTAAGTACTTTATTCTCAAATACTCGTAATCTCCTTTTCTCCCTTAAAGTAAGAGTCCATGTTTCGCACCCATATAATATAACTGGTAGAATAATAGTTTTATATATTTTCAGCTTAACGTTTCTTGAAAGGAGTTGGGACATGAAAAGTCTCTGCAATGCATAATAGCATGCATTTCCAGAATTGAGCCTATGTTTAATTTCTTTGTGCATCTCATTCCTATTTGTGATTATTGTTCCTAGGTATTTGAATTCAGCCACTTCCTTAAAATTTCCCTCATTTGTCATTAGCCGTCCATTTCCATTATATACTGAATTTCTACGTGTGACCATATATTTAGTTTTACTGATATTTACTTCCAGTCCCAATTTCTTAGTGTTACTCAATAGTGTGTGCGTGTTGGCCTTTAGTATCTCCTCGCTATCGGCCAGTAGTACTACATCATCAGCATAAACTAACAGCTTGTTAATACCATTCAGTTGTAAGCCTCCCTCATTCTCTAAAGAGTTAATGGCATGCTCTAGTACAAAATTAAATAGTAGAGGAGATAGTGCATCTCCTTGCTTCAACCCATTCTGGATTTCAAAAGTGTCTGAAAACTGTTTGCCTACACGCACCCTACTCTTTGAGCCATTTAGACACATTCGTATAAATCTAACTAACTTTTTAGGAATTCCGAACTCTAGCAGGATACTATATAACTTCTCCCTCTTAATTGAATCATATGCTTTTTTGAAGTCTACATATAGTTGAAGTACAGTACCATTATATTCCCATTTCTTTTCTAAAATCTGTCTTATACTAAAAATCTGATCTGTTGTAGACCTGTTTCTTCTAAATGCACATTGATATCTCCTAGAATGTCATCAATATAGGGAGTAAGTCTGCATACTAATAATTTGTTAGAATTTTGTACAAAGTTGAAAGTAATGAGATGTCCCTGTAGTTGTTGCAATCAGTTTTATCTCCTTTCTTATAAATTGGTACGATAATTGATTCCTTCCATTCATCTGGAAGAGCTTCTTTTTCCCAAATCATACTAAGCAACCAATGTATCTTGTCCATCAATTTTTCTCCCCCTGATTTTATCAGTTCTGCTGGGATCTCATCTGAACCTGATGCTTTATACATCTTCAATTTTTCAATCGCCATTTCAACCTCTAATGAACTTGGTTCTGCGACTAACATTTCTGCTGTCTGTAACTTATCCTCCTCAATGTCCTGTTCTGTATGTACATTTAATAGCTGATTAAAGTAACTTTTCCATCTTCAGAAACCAATCCAGTGAAAATTATGGAGTTTTGTGAGGTGGGATGTAAAAATAATATCAGATTCATTTATAAAAAAAAAGACAAATTTATGCCTGAACCAAGAATCAAACCAAGGACCTCCAGTTCTAAGTGTTTATCCTCTACCACTGAGTTATCCAGATATTCCTTCTCATCCAAGCACAAACTCATATCTCTACGCTCTCTCTTCCTTCTTTTCCCAGAGTAGTGATTCATTATTCACAATGCAATTGGATTCCTTCTACATCAAAAAGAGTTTTAAGATGGGATTTAACACAGCTAAAGCTATTAATATGATCAAAATAAGTAAATTATTATACACAGCTAAGATATTACAATTTAATGATAAGAGAAAAATTTATGCCTGAATCAGGAATCGAACTTCAGACCTTCAATTCTACAAGCTAATGCTCTACCAATGAGTTATCTAGACATTCCTTCCCACCTAAGTATATATATCAGCTCTACATGCTGTTGTGCTACCAGGGAGTTATCCAAACATTCATTCCCATCCAAATATTTGTTAAATAGTTAAATAATAATTACAACTTACTCTCAGGAAAGAAGAACCTAATTTCCTTCTCTGCGAATTCTGAATTTTCACTGCCATGGAATCCATTGAATGTATCTTCTCTCTGGTCTCCATATTTAGCTCTGAGACATGAAGGAAAAAATTGACGTGCTTCTGATACATTAGGAGGGCCAAGCAATTTCTTCCAATCTTGAATGGCATTTTCTTTTGAGAGGCACATTACAATAATTGGTCCACTAGACATTTGTGCCACAAGCAATGGAAATTTAGGGCTTCCATAATTCTCACTGTAAAACTGACTGACTTGTTCCCCTGTCAGTTCCACAACTCTCTTCTATAAAGTGAATGAACAAAAATGTTAAATTTTATTTTAAAATTACAATAGAAAATAACATTATGAGATTCTTCTTAATAAATGTGTAGAGCTTGTATTCATCTTACCTCATAGAAAGTTGAGTTCTTTTAGGACATGTTTCAAAACAAATCTTCTGTTTTATCATCAGCTTGTCCAAACTGTTGATTCTTATGTTGTCGGTCCTTGATGTCAACTCCTACTCCATCTTTATGTGGTCCAAAGAACTTGCAAATCAAATCTCTCTCCCCAGGAATTTCAAAATTCATGATTCTATCCTCGTTCTTCTTTGTTAATGAATTTTGAAATTCCCGGGGAGAGAGATTGAAATTCAAGTTCTTTGGACCACATAAAGAGGAAGTAGGAATTGACATCCAGGGCCGACAATGTAAGAATCAACAGTTTAGACAAGCTGATGATAAAGCAGAAAGTTGTTTTGAAACATGTCCTAAAAGAACTCAACTACTATGAAGTAAGTTAAGTACAGACTCTACTTATTTATTAAAAATGTTAAAATTACACAGAAACATATCAATAGATATGTTGGATAGTATAAGATTTGCATTTCACCGAGCAGAAGAGAGAATAAAATTAAGTTTTGTCATGTTTTGAAATTCATTATCACTTCTGTAACAATATAGCAAGTATTAATAAAATGAAATCGAAAATAAATAATAAAATTAATTAATCACCAAGAGATGTTTTTCATCTAGATCAGAATCTATCCTCATTCTCAACATCTGAGAATAGGGACAATGATCTCTGAAATATATTCACATGAGAAAATTCATCTTATGGTAGTTTTTATTAGTTACATATAATAGTGTAATTCTTACTCATTCATATATAGCATATAATTATTTTTACCAACTAACAACAAAGCAATTTTTTTATTGAGAGAAAAAATCTTTACTTTAAATGCAAAGTTGATCCTATAATATTATAATGACATTGTGAAAATAAAGATTAATGTCAATACCAGAAATTGAACCGTAGACCTCTAGTTCTCCGTACTAGTGTGCAGCCCACTACACCATTCTAGACTTGGCACAAACATTAACAATTCTTTCCACATATACAAATCTATAATTCTCGTTTCGTCCGCTGCCAGATAGGTGTCACTACGAAATGAGAATTATAGATTTGTATATGTGGAAAGAATTGTTAATGTTTATGCCAAGTCTAGAATGGTGTAGTGGGCTGCACACTAGTACGGAGAACTAGAGGTCGACAGTTTTGATTCCTGGTTCAGACATTAATTTTTCTTTTCACAATATCATTATAATATTATAATATGATACATTATTGGAACTGTGTTAAAATAACAGTATTGGAAAATGTTAAAAAAAAAGTTGATCCTTCAGAACATATTTTGAAATTTTTTATTTTCTTCAATCATTGAGCTTTCTTATCCTATGGTTAATTTGTTTATAAAAGGAATTCAGATACTTCACTGATACTGACTAATTGGCACCATCAAAACCAGAGATTCATGGCCATACATATATAAGATCTCCACACATCCCTATCCTGATGTAACGTTTGCCACCTATTCCCTGAATACATTATCTTTCTTAAATCATGGTTGATATTATTCTCCCACCATTTTCTTCGCCTACCTATAGATTGCCTTTTCTCTACCTTTCCTACAAGAAGTTTCCATATCATTTTTTTCATTCTCCATTCATGCATGCCACATGTCCTTCCCATCATAGTCTACTACACTTACTGTTCTTAATAAGTTTCCCATAAAGATCATATAGTTCACTGTCATGTAATTTTCTTTATTTTCTTCTCTTTCAAACAAAAATTTTTCCTAAGAATTTTATTCTCAAATACTTGTACGTGGGCTGTAACAAAAATAGTGGCAACACTGCTGTAAAAGTGAAACCAGATGGAGTTAATTGTAACTTCTGTCACATCTTAATATATGTCTGACCTATCTTACAGTGAATGGACTCTTCCGTATGTCTCAAAGTCCATGTGCTTTGGAGAGAGAAAGTTAATCTCCTCTGAGTTGCCGCTCTAAGCTGTTGTGTTTTGCCATGTTTACAATGCAGGAACAGCGGTCTTGGTTGAAAATTCAATGTGCCATGGCCATACAGCATGACAATGCCATGAAGGTCTTGTGGAAGCATATAGGGAGACGGCATTGTCATACAGGACTGCTCGGATGTACATGGCACACCCTGTAACTGATCTGTACCATCGCTGGGAGTGGGAAGTGCTTTTCCATCTACCATATTCATTGGACTTAAGCTCCTGTGATTATGATTTGGCCCCTAAGATGAAGGAACCACTTCGTGACATTTGATTCCAGACTGTTCCCGAGATTCTGCTGGCATTAAGACAGTCAGTCAGAAACATCAACAGAAGAGGAGCTGCTACAGTGATACTACGACTTCCACATCTGGCAATGAGTTATAGACAATGCTGGGTACGACATTGAAAGATTTTAGAAGTTTCACAGGTCTGTCACTTGTATACTAGCATTAAATAAATAGTTGCCACTATTAAAGTTATAACCTAAGTATTCTTTTCTCCTCTCTTAAAGAGACCATGTTTTGCATTCATACAATATAATTGGAAGAATAACTGTTATGTACATTTTTTAGTAATATTTTTGAGAGAAGTTGGGATTACAAGAGTCCCTATAAAGAATAATAACATATATTTCCAGAAATAAGCCTATGTTTAATTTCTTTCTGCACCTCATTTTTGTTTGTAATTATTTATTCTCTCCTGGCATGGTGTACTTGTAACCCACTTTTGAGGTTGGGGTGTCTGGAAGGCTACATTATGCTGCCCTGAAGATGCACCATGAGAGGCTTAATATAAATTTAATCAAATGAGGTGAATATAATAATGATAGCCAGATAGTGTTTTTTCCTAGGTATTTGAATTACCCACATCTTCAAAAATTCATTTGTTGTTAAGTGTTCATTCCTATTTAATAATGTATGTCTATTTGTGACCATATATATAGTTTTATTGTTATTTACTTCTAGTCAAATAATTATTAATGTTATTTAATAGAATATGCATGTTTGTGTGTGTTAGCTTTTAAAATTATATACTTATCACTTCACAGTGATGTTACAGAAATTAAGTTTTTAAACTGTTACAATAATGTGGGGTTTAAACAAAATTACACATTGCATCATTTTAATTTTAATAGATACTGGATTCAAAAGGAATAATATAACTGAACAGAGATCAAAAGACAACTAAATTATCTTGATGAAGATTTTCGGGCTGTAGGCCGTGGTCGTGAGGCTTGTAGTTCCCCGACGCAGTCTCTGGCGAAACGTCGGGGAACTACAAGCCTCACGACCACGGCCTACAGCCCAAAAATCTTCATCAAGATAATTTAGTTGTCTTTTGATCTCTGTTCAGTTATATTATTCCTTTTGTCTTGAGGATGCCAGGCGCAGTCTCTGGCGAAACATCGGGGAACTACAAGCCTCACGACCATGGCCTACAGCCCGAAAATCTTCATCAAGATCATCATAGCAACTCCAGCCGTGAAAGTCTACGTAATTACAACTAAATTAATTTTTCAGCCGTTGGAGCTATCAACTTAAACAGAAACAGTTCGAGTCTTGGTCTAGGCAAAAATTTTTCTCTTCAAATAGAAACAGTTGTATTTTTTAAAAATGTACATAAGTGGAAACTTGCAAATACATCAGAATTCATACATTACATTAGGAATTGTCCTGAAAGGTTGTACTAGCTTTCTGTTTAAAAAAGTTGTCTTACTAGGTGGCTCCAAATCTGCCATACAAGATAACATCAAATACAATACCTATTTACAAACATAATCAGTGAAATCAGAAAATTAACAAAAATATTAGAAACTCTACAAAAGACAATACATTTTCAATGGATACTGGATACCATTGCAGATGTATTGCCAAAAAAAGTCACAAAATTGCACAGACAAAACCCACTGTGGTCTCGAGGTAGTGTATTGCCTTGTCAAGCAGCAGGCCCGGGTTTGATCCCCAGTCAGGACAAGTATCTTTGGTAAGATTTTTTTTTTTGGATTTTTTCTCACCTATAAGACAAATATCAGGAAACTTTATGGCCCAAACAGTCTCTGAACACCATCTGGCCATAATTATCATTATTACCATATTCACTTCATTAGATTAAGTTTAGGATTAAGGTCTCTCCTGGAGTATCATCACTTATCATATATCTTCAGGGTAGCATAACTCTGCCTTCCAGGCATCCCAACTTCAGAAGTGGGTTACAAGTATGCCATGCCAGGAGAGAATACCAGAAATGTCAAAATGACAACCTGATGGCATTGATTAAAAATATATAAATAAAACTATGAGTGTGCACATATTAGGTGTCAAGATTAAAATTAAATCTAAAGCAGAAATACTCCATAAAATCAATCAGCAATCACAATGGGGAAAAAAAAATTGTTTTGAAGCTATAATTATATTATTAACTGAATAATTCAACAAGTGAATGACTGGGGACATATATTATTTGAAGTAATGAAGACATGCAGTAATTTAATACTAGACTCTGCTTTTTGTAACTAGTTGTCTAAATAACTGCTATTAGAGAAAGAAAAAAGTAATGTAAACCAGTATAACAAATGTTATTTATGAAGCTATAATTATTATATTATTAACTGAATAACTCAACAAGTGAATGACTGGGGACATACCATATTATTTGTAGTAATGAAGACATGCAGTAATTTAATATTGGTACTAAGTTTTTCAAATGTGCTAATTAGCTTTCATGAATTTTGTTAAGGTGTTGTTGATAAAAATTATTTATCTGTTATTAAACATTAATATGAGTGACTGTGTAATTGATAAATTATACAAGAATTTGGCCAAGAGAGAAATAGTGGATGGACAAAAATCGGGAACATTAATCTGGGAAGTTTAACGGAATCAGCAGTTTCCCATGAGAAGACATCTGGTCATATTACAGAAACTTCTATATTGGCTTCCTTTGGCAGAGTTATAGAATTGTACATAATATATTATATGGGTATGAAATTTCCTAAATATTTATTTTTTATATAACATACTATTAAAAAAAACTCCTGGCGCGACAGGCCTACAAGGCCCTTAGCCTACCAGCCGGCTGCTGGCCTCACATCCACATGTGTCAATGACAGAGGTAGATGATAATCAGCCAGTGTAGGGGTGACATGTGGTTAGCATGTCGAGTCCCCCAGCCATTATAGCTGGTTTTCTCAACCTGGAGCCGCTACTTATTGTAGCTACCCAAATGCCTCACGATGCTGGGTGAGCATCGGTCCCATACTGGCCGAAATACCATGAGAAAATTTCTTCCCCCATGGAGACTCGAACCAGCGCAAGTCCCGTAGCTCTGCGCCAAGGCTTCCTACCTTAACCGCTCGGCTACGGCGCGGGACAATAACATACTATTATTGGTATATTTCTAGAAAAATTTTGAATAATAAATCTCCTTTATCATTTATAAGCAGAACAGTTCTGCAATAGGGTTTGTCTTAGTGGACTAATGGTTACTATGAGTAGACTAAGACTTTCACAGCTGTCGTTATATATTCCAAAGTATCTTTTCGGGACTCTTGGCTGTGTTTTGCAGTGTTGTCTTGATCTGAGCCAGCATCTCCATCTGCAGATCTTGGTTCTTCGTTCTGCTTCTCGATGTTTCATTACCTACTGTGAGTGACATTTTCAGGAGACCTTCATTGCATTTGCTCTCGCAGTAAACTGGCAGCTTATGTGGCATATCTGTGTCTTATATATCTGGGTGAGTGGGGGCATGCATGCTACTACTGCTTCCTGATTGGCTAGCGCTTAGATAGCCGATTCGGATCAAGACAACACTGCAAGACACGGTCAAAAATCCCAAAAAAATACTTAGGAATATAATGGTTACTATGTTTGTCTCTGGTTCCAAGGTTCAAACCCAACTGAGGTTGATGGATTTTTTTTTAACCCATTCACCTCAAAAGAAGAGGTAAACTCGCCAGCAGTTAAATGGCCTTCAACTCAGAAGATGAGGTACACTCGCTTAACTCTGCTGTTATATATTTTGCAATATTTTGTACAACCCTTGGCAGGGTAATCTTTTTGTTAACATTTATGAATAGTAAAGGAATGTGTTTTGGCCTTCACCCTTATTGCAATCTCAAGTACCATAATCATTTGTTTGTTTTTAATGTCTGAAAATAGACAATAAAATTTACAGTAACTTAAATCCGGTTTCTGGGGAAATGGATTGAACATTTAAAACTGAAGCGAATGGGTTAAGGCATAAAAACCTGAGTATGCGTTCCTTTGGAAATTAAGTAAAGTTGGGACGCTTATCATAGATTTATGACATGTAAAAGAGCCTTAAGCCTCAGCAAAATTTGTTGGGTCTTTCATGCCCACATTTGAACTGCGATACTAATGAGTGTAAATACTTTATTCATTAAAGAGCATCCTTAAATAAAACAACAGCATAACATTTTGCATATCCATCCATAGTAATTCTACTGGAAGGCAGGTCCTTCACTACAATCATAGCATTTGCATGTTATGCTTGCAGCTTTACTAGGGAATTGTAGGTGTGGTAGCTTCCCGTTGCTTTCCACACCGGTGAAAGATGATGATGATGATGATGGCCATATGATTTCAGGGACCATTTGGGCCTTAAAGTTTTCCTGACATTTGTTTTACAGGTGAGGAAAAACCCAATAAAAACCTCACCCAGAAAAACTGCCCTACTGGGGACTGAACCTGGGCCCGCTGCATGACAAGGGAGTTGTTATAAAGACACATTTTTGTCCTACAGCTGGAGTAACAGCTATGACCACTGTATGTCACTGATTTGAGTGAAGTGAATAATGCAGGGAATGACTAGAAAACAATAGCTCTGGATAGGGATGTATAGTGAGTTTATGTCCACGTGTTCATGAACCTCTGAGTTTGATAGTGCCAGTATCCATTTTAAAATTGGTAAGATTCTGACATGATTTTTTTTCTGACAATGGATCAATTCACTTTGTTTTTACCGTAATCTCAAAACTTCTTTCAAGAGAACTCAAAATTTGTCTCCAAAATCAAGTGACATTTAAATCAGAAACTTATTCACTGACATATCCTTATGCAAACCATCTATCATCTATGACTATGGTTAATTGGTTGGTTGGTATCTAATGTTGAGCTCTTGACAATTAAATCATTCGCTCTTCTTGCATTCCAATATTTAGCAGACTATAAAGATTGGGTAATTTATAAACATAAACAAAATATATTATGTAATTCCAAACTCTTCAATTAATTTTAGTCTGTATACCCTCCTCACCATGAAGCTATATGTCACTGATTCCACTAATAAAGTGGAGATCTAATATATTCTTCTTCTTCCTTCCAAGTATTAGGCCAAGTCCTGTTACGATCCTATAGAAAATTTTCCCTCCAGTGTATTCTGGAAAATTCTCGTATAAGACTTGAAAGCATAATAATAGTCCCTTCGATTGGTTGTTGGCCAAAGGAAGGCAAACCAGTGATGGGCCTGCCATCTTATAGCCTCTGGTCAGGCTTTTCTGGAGAAGAAAAGAAAATAAAGGAAAGAAGAAATGGAAGAAAGGAAAGACTCCTTAGCCCTCGGATGCCCTAATAGCATCGGGGTCGAAAAAACAAGAGTTAACCAAGAGAGGTTAGATAGTAAAGTTAAAAGAGTGCAAAACACAAGTAAGTGGAAGAAATGTTTTGCTCAGCTTGGGCACCTTGTGGTCGCCATCCACATATCCCCTAGATGAGGACCCCTGAGGGGATCTAATATATTCAAAATTCAATATTGTGTAATATTTTCATATAAACAGTAAATATATATTTATACATTGTTTTTATATAAAAAAATTGCTATTAGTATAGTGTATATGATATTGAAATACAAGAGCCAGACAATAAGTAATGCCTCCTATTTTCACCTCCTTAAATAAGTTAGATATGTGAACAATTTGAATTTGGGGCAATTCCTCAAACCTTCTTTTCCAATCCACAGCAGTATCAACTACCTAAGTCAACAGGTGGCAGCACTGCATTCTCTTGCAAAATGACTGACATTGATGTATGTACTAGACATCATTCTGTGATTGAATTCTTGAATGCAGAAGGTGAAATGCCTATTCAGATTCAAGAAAGGCTGAAAAATGTGTATGGTAATGTAATGGATTTGTCCCTGTAACAAAGCTGAAGAACAAACATGTTGGCTGATGAAAAGCGGAGATGCAGGTTGGCAACTGCAGTGACTCCATACAACATTCAACAAGTCAATGAGTTCATTCATGATGACCGTTGGGTATCAACAAAAATGAGTTGTGTTACATTATCTCTGTCAGAAAAGGCAGTGTGATGACGATTATTCAACAACTGGGGTATACTCAAAAGTTTGTCAGGGTACTAAGAATGTTAACCGACCAGAATAAAGAGACAAGGAAAACAAAAACCTCCATACTCTTGCAGTGCTTCAATTTGAAGGGAGAGGAGTTTCTGGGAAAAATTGCGACTGGAGACAAGACTTGGGTTCATTTTTTAGAACCTGAATCAAAGAGTCATCCCATGCCATAGCCAAATGGTTAAGGCAAGATGCCTTGACGCAGAGCTACAGGACTTGCACTGGTTTAGGTCTCCATGGGGAAAGAAATGTTCTCATGTAATTTCAGCCAGTATAGGATCGTGATGAATTTGGGTAGTTACAATAAGTAGCTGGTTGAGAAAACCAGCTATAATGGCCGGGTGACCTGACATGCTGGCCATAGGTCACCCCTACTGGTTGTATGACCATCTACCTATATGATCAACACATGTGGATGTGAGGCTGGTAGCCCAGGGGCCTTCTAGGCCTGTCGTGCTATGGAGTTTTAGAATCAAAGAGGTAGTTAATGGAAAGGCATCACACAACCTCACAGAGGAAAAATTAATTCAAAACTGTACAATTGACAGGGAAAGTTATGGTGACAGTTTTTGGGATAGAGAAGGTACGATTCTGGTTGATATTTTGGAGCAGGGATGCACAATAAATTCTGCAAAATACATCAGCACCCTCAAAAAAGTTTAAAGCACATTTTCAGTGAGTTTGCCCAACAAGATGTTCTTTTGCATGACAATGCAAGACCACACACCACTGACGAGATTGTAAAAACTCGATGGGAAGTTTTGCCTCATCCCCCCTTTAGCTCCAACTTGGCACTATCAGACTTTTATTTATATTTAAATTAATATTGGGAAGTAAACATTATGAGGTTATTAAGTTATGTAGATAGGAAATAACACTATGAGGTTCTTTAATATTGTTTATTTTTTATTATTTCACTCACCTCATACTTCATAATTCATAGCAGACCCTGGGTTTCTTCACATAATTTGTGACATTGTCAATGCTGCGTCACGTTCACAACTGACGTCCAATGGCCTTCTATCCTGCAGACTGACCTCCGCGCCATCTGGTGGCCGACCGAAGAATTTCCAAATCAGTCCTCTTTCTTTATAACCGGGTATTTCAAAATTCATAGTTGTATTTTCATTCTTGCATATGTAAATTTTTTCCCAAATTGTGAGTTCCTTTGGTTTTTCCAATTATTTAAGTAATTTTATAACATATCCAAATGGCTTAACAATAAATTTAAAGGTATGGAAAAATTTGAAAATTTAGCAGTAGAAAATTCTTACCAATTAGTTGAGAAATTAGAAAATGTAGAAATAGAACCTTCAGAAAGATTGGTCTCATTTGATGTTACTTCATTATTCACAAACATACCGACTAACACAACATTGAAAATTTTAGAAAAATGGTTGAAAGAAAACAAATTAGATGATGATAGCGTTAAAGAATACATAAAACTAACAAAATTATGCTTAAATCAAATGTTCTTCACCTTTAGAGGAAAATACTTTAGACAAAAATCAGGACTCGCAATGGGAAATCCATTATCACCATTCTTAGCAGACATGTTTATGGGGAATTTTGAATGTCATGTAACCAAAGCACATCCTTTGATGTTTAAATTTTGGAGAAGATACGTAGATGATATCATAGCAATAGTAAAAGAGAAACAATTAGAAGATGCCATTAAACTGTTAAATATTCAAAATAAAACAATCAAATTTACAATGGAAATAGAAAATAATCATGAAATACCATTTTTAGACCTTAAATTGATTAGGAATGAAGAAAGAAAAAAGAAAATAGAATTTGGAATCTACAGAAAAGAAACTCACATCGACAATTATATAAAAGCTACTGGATTTAACCATTTTTCACACAAACAGGCAGTATTTAATAGTTTAACACACAGACTTGTGAATGTCCCCATGAGCAAAGAAAATTACAATAAAGAGAAAGAACACATCATACAAATTGCTAAGGATAATGGTTTTCAAAAGAAAATGATACACAAGAAAATAAATAAATTCAAAGAACAAAAAGTCATCAATGAAAGTACTCTTCAGACAGATAAAAATATAGGCAAAAAATTCAAGAAGTTCACATACCATCCTTTCGTATTTGACAAGTTTCAAAAAATTTTCAACAAATTCAACATTAAATTAGCACCGAAAAATGATTACAGCTTAGGTAATTTAATAAAAACCAACAAAAATGAAAAGATTGAAGACTGCAAAAAATCGGGAATTTATCAAATTAATTGTAAAGATTGTGAAAAGATATACATAGGAAAAACAAAAAGGAATCTAAATACAAGATTAAAAGAACACCTCAGAAATGTTAAAAATGGAGAAACCGAAAAATCTGCAATAGCTGCACATGCCTGGTCAGAAAAACATAGAATAGAAACCAAAACAAAATTACTTAAACAATTGGAAAAACCGAAGGAACTCACAATTTGGGAAAAAATTTACATATGCAAGAATGAAAATACAACTATGAATTTTGAAATACCCGGTTATAAAGAAAGAGGACTGATTTGGAAATTCTTTGGTCGGCCACCAGATGGCACGGAGGTCAGTCTGCAGGATAGAAGGCCAAGGGACGTCAGTTGTGAACGTGACGCAGCATTGACAATGTCACAAAATATGTGAAGAAACCCAGGGTCTGCTATGAATTATGAAGTATGAGGTGAGTGAAATAATAAAAAATAAACAATATTATGAGGTTATATCATTAATAGTGAGTGGAGAACATATTTTTATCGACTCACCTCATACATTTTCAATTTATTTGATACTGACGGTTTCAGACAATATCATGTCCTTCTTCAGTCATGGCTTCCACTGATGAAATTCTGTGATTGTTGATTTCTCTAATGACATCACCTCTTGTGCTGCCATCTTTCGTTGGGATTATAAATGTTGTAATTAAATTTTTATCCACCGGAATATTGAAATTCATATTGATATTTATTCTTCTGAATGAATATCATTTCCCAAATTGTCAATTCCAACGGTTTATCCAATTGTTTCAAAAGTTTTGCCTCTTTTTCAATTTTATGATGTTCTAGCAAACTATGTGCAGCAATTGGTGATTTTTCAATTTCGCAATTTTTAATATTTCTAAAATGTTCTTTAGTGCGTGTTTCCAAATTCCTTTTTGTTTTTCCTATGTATACTTTGCTACATTACAATTTATTTGATAAATTCCAGATTTCTTACTGTCTAGGATGTTGATTTTTTTATGGCACTTAAAAGTTTTTCCAGACTAAATTTATTTATTGGTGCCAAAGTAATGTTGTATTTGTCAAATATTTTTTTAAATTTCCTATGTACTATTGGATGGTAAGTAATTTTCTTGAAATTCTTCTTTTCTTTACTAACAATTTGTATGGTAGAGCATTCTTTAAGTTGTTTTATCTTTCTGAATTTCTTTGATTTGTTAGATATTATACTCTTATTGAAACCATTTAATCTGGTTATATTTAGGATATTCTCGTATTCTTTCTTAAAATTTTCTCCTTTTAATGGGACCTTTATCAATCTATATAAGAGGCTATTAAATATTGCATGTTTATGTGCCAGAGGATTGAAACCCGTTGATTTGATATAATTGTCAGTATTGTGTACTCTTCCTATATACATCAAATTCAATTTTTTGAGTTTTTTCATTCCTAATTATGTATAAATCAAACAACGGAATTTTGTTTTCAATTTCTGATTCTATGGTAAATTTAATTGATACATCTTGTAGATTAAGTAATTTCAACGCATCATCAACATGTTTAAAATTTATTATCGAAAAAATATCATCTACATATCTGTACCAACTCTTGAAAATCCATGGGTAAGCCTTGGTGATATGGCACTCGAAGTAACTCATGTATAAAAATTTAATTACAAAGTTTATAATCCCAACGAAAGATGGCAGCACAAGAGGTGATGTCATTAGAGAAATCAACAATCACAGAATTTCATTAGTGGAATCCATGACTGAAGAAGGACATGATATTGTCTGAAACCGTAGGTATCAAAGAAATTGAAAATATATGAGGTGAGTCGATAAAAATATGTTTTCCACTCACTATTAAAGACTTCTATTTGTTCACTAAAGAAAGCTCATCATGGGATTCACTTTGAAGATGATGAGGTTGTGATAATGTCTTTGCGTCAATGGCTTATGAAGCAAGACCATGTGTTTTACAACACTGTGATCTTGAGGTAGCATGCTGCCTTGTCACGCAGTGGGCCCAGGTTTGATTCCCGGTCGGGACAGACTCCTGGGTAAGGTTTTTCAGGGTTTTTCCTCACCTGTAAGACAAATGTCAGGAAGCTTAGGGCCCCGAAAATCATCCGGCCTTATCATTATCATCATCATCATCCTTCACCGGAGTGGAAAGTAATGGGAAGCTGCTACACCTACAATTCTCTAGTAAAGCTGCAAAGCATGGTATGAAAATGCTATGATTGCAGTGAAAGACCTGCCTTTGTGCAGAATTACTATGGGTGGATATTGTTATAAAGTAATTTTGAAAATAAAGCATAAAAAGATAATTAAAAATGTTATCACATACATGACAACTAAGTAATACCTGAATAATATCAAATCCTTCATCCTTGATTAGCTCTTCTACTTTGTCAGCATATGATAGAGCTTCAGGTTTAATTATAGCCAGTGTTCTTTCTAAAGCTGGTTTAGGTACTGGTACAATTTCTGAATCCCAACCATCAGCTTCCATACTTCTCGTACCTCAAATAAATCTAAATATCTAAAGAAAAAATTATTCAACAGTATTTAAAATGTTTTAAATATAAAAAAAGCTTATTCTGAGGGTTAATGTTGTACTTTAACAAAGTATACTGCAACGTCAAGGTTTCTGTTCTTAGGATTTTAATGTACCACAGGCCTATATGATATAGGACCAATATTGCTATACTTCCGATCTGAAGGAAAGTAAGTTCTCAAAATTTTGTCCCCCAAAAAGTCTTATCTTTACCAAGAACAGAACTTCCAACCTTTAGATACAGAGATGAATGTGCTATCCCATTGAATATATATATATATATATATATTATTTCATACATATGATTAAATAATTTCACATATATTTATTCTTTTTTTGTCCTAATCTGCAGCCAAGCAGTTTAAGGAACTATGGGACTTCTGCTGGTTTTGGTCTCCATGGAGGAAAACATTTTCTCATTGAATTTCGGCCAGTATGGGACCAGTGTCCACCAAGCATCATGAGGAATTTGGGTAGCTACAATGAGTAATGTCCCTACCTACTATCTTGGACACGAAATTAATTATTTATTTAATGCAATTATTATTGCATTCAGGTCAGTAAATACAGACCCATCTCCTGCTCCTTCTGCTGACGATGATGGGGCTAATCCTGAAAGTCCTACAGAGAATTAATACTTTTCAAAGTTGAGGAGGTGGGTCTATAAGGTAACAATTTTATATTGTAATATTAATTTTATATTATAATTTTATAGCTAAAGCAGCTTTTGATTGGAATTCCAATGGACAAATAAGAATAATAAGCAGACAAAGAGTCACATAGAACAGTATGGTCAGAAATGAGGTAGACGAATAAGGGAAAAAGCATTAAAAAAAGCAAAAAACACTGCCATCCATTCATTAAGAGGCTATGCTTCTCATAGTCAAGATCCGGCTGCAAGATTACTATGTTCATCGAGTGTACAAAAAAAATCTATTTTTTCCATAAAATTGTGAATGACTGAATACATTTTTGCCGAGTTGCCTATTAAAATTCGACTGCCGGTATGTTTAATTAAAATATAATTAGTTTTTTCGAAATAATTTGATTCACTTGTTATTAAAATAAATCATAATCCAGTTCGCAGGAATTGATGTATAGAGCTTGAAAAGTTTTGGTTACCATTGCAAACTTGGTCGTAAATTTCCTCGCAGCTACAGCCGGCTGTGACACCAATCAGTAATAAAATGGCAGTAAGTATGTATTTATTGTTTTATATTGTTTCAAATAAAGTTCAGTTATGTTAGATCAGTTAGAGGGACAGACTGCAATTCGGATCATCATCTGGCCAGGGTGAAAATCAAACAACGGCTATCGCTTATGAGAGGAACAAACACTAAAAATGATTCTGAAAAATTTGAATTAAAAAACTTGAAAAATGATGAAATGCGGCAAGAATACCAAATCAAAATTGCTAATAGATTTGAAGTACTGGAATTTTCAGATGACAATGTGGCAAACGAAGAAGAAACTGATATAAATGAAGAATGGGAGGCTATAAGAGATACTATTAAATTGTCAGCATCAGAAAGCATTGGTTATTTAAAAAAAGAGGAAAAACAAGAAATGGTTTGATGAGGAATGTGCCGACATTGTAAAGAAAAGAAAGCTAGCAAAAATGAAATTGTTACACAAGCCAAATTAGGTAAATTTAGAGCAATTGGGTAGTATTAGACGGGAAACCACCAGACTACTAAAGAGTAAAAAGAGGGAATATCTGAGAGAGAAGATTAATGATCTTGAAATGAATGCCAAAAATAGGAACATTAGAGAATTATATCAGGGAATTAGGATAGAGAAGAAAGGGTTTCAGGCTAGAACAAACATAATTTGGAATGAAATTTGGGGAAATGATTGCAGATTCAAGGAGTATATTAAATAGATGGAAAAGTTACTTTAATCAGCTATTAAATATACATACAGAACAGGACATTGAAGAGGATAATTTACAGACAGCAGAAATGCTAGTCGCAGAACCAAATGCATTAGAGGTTGAAATGGCGACAGAAAAATTGAAGATGTATAAAGCATCAGATTCAGTTGAGATCCCAGCAGAACTGATAAAATCAGATGGAGAAAAATTGATGGACAAGATACATCAGTTGCTTAATATGATTTGGGATAAAGAAGCTCTTCCAGATGAATGGAAAGAATCAATTATCATACCAATTTATAAGAAAGGAGATAAAACTGATTGCAACAACTGTAAGGGCATCTCATTACTTTCAACTTCGTACAAAATTCTAATAAATATATTAATAAGCAGATTTACTCCTTATATTGATGAGATTCTAGGAGATCATCAATGTGGATTTAGAAGAAACAGATCTACAACGAATCAGATTTTTAGCTTAAGACAGATTTTAGAAAAGAATTGGGAATATAATGGTACTGTACACCAACTATACGTAGACTTCCAAAAGGCATACGAGGGAGAAGTTATATAGTATCCTGCTAGAGTTCGAAATTCCTAAAAAGTTAGTTAGACTTATACAAATGTGTCTAAACGGCACAAAGAGTAGGGTGCGTGTAGGCAAACAGTTTTCGGATACTTTTGAAATCCACAATGGGTTGAAGCAAGAAGATGCACTATCTCCTCTACTATTTAATTTTGTACTAGAGCATGCCATCATATCTTTAGAGGATCAAGAAGGCCTACAACTCAATGGTATTAATAAGTTGTTAGTTTACGCTGATGATGTAGTATTATTGGCCGATAGCGAGGAGATACTGAGGAACAACACACACACACTATTGAGTAACACTAAGAAATTGGGACTGGAAATAAATATCAGTAAAACTAAATATATGGTCACACGTAGAAATTCAGTATATAATGGAAATGGACAGCTAATGACAAATGAGGGAAATTTTGAGGAAGTGGCTGAATTCAAATACCTAGGAACAATAATCACAAATAGGAATGAGATGCACAAAGAAATTAAACATAGGCTCAATTCTGGAAATGCATGCTATTATGCATTGCAGAGACTTTTGATGTCCCAACTCCTTTCAAGAAACGTTAAGCTGAAAATATATAGAACTATTATTCTACCAGTTATATTATATGGTTGCGAAACATGGACTCATACTTTAAGGGAGGAAAGGAGATTACGAGTATTTGAGAATAAAGTACGTAGGAATATTTTTGGACCAAAGAGAGATGAACAGACAGGTGAATGGAGAAGACTACATAACAATGAACTACATGGTCTTTATAGGAAGCCAGATATAATAAGAACAATTAAGTCTCGTAGAAAGCGATGGGAAGGACATGTTGCACGTATGGGGAATGAAAGACTTGCATGGAAGCTTCTTGTAGGAAAGCCAGATGGAAAACGCCCAGTTGGTAGACCAAGAATGAGGTGGGAGAATAACATTAAATTTGATTTGAGGGAAATATATTATACAGGGGATGATTGGAAAGCTTAAGATCAAGATAGGGATATATGGAGGGCTTATGTCCGCGCGGCCATGAACCTATGGATTTGATAGTGCCAGTAAGTAAGTAAGTAAGTAAGTAAGTAAGTAAGTAAGTAAGTAATTTAAAATGCTGTGATTTGTTTTGTATAATGTATATTAACACTAATTATATTATTTTTGGTCTGGACATCTTACCTCAATATTAATGTTGATTTGTTCTTGGACATGTTTCAAAACAATTCTCTGTTTTATCTTCAGCTTTCCCAGACTGGTTTTATTTATGTTGCATTATGTTGCACCACCTGGATGTCGATGTCAGCTCCATCCTGTGGTTGGCCAAAGAACCTCCAAACAAGGTCACCCTCCATCGGAATATCAAAATTCATAACTCTGTTTCTGTTCTTCTGAATATAAATTTTTTCCCAAATAGTCAGCTCGTTTGTATTTTCTAACTGTTTTAATAATTTAGTGTCTGAATTAATATTATGTTTTTCAGACCAAACATGAGCAGCAACTGCAGATTTTTCAATTTCTCCATTTTTAATATTTCTTATGTGTTCTTTGGTTCTAATTTTTAGGTTTCTTTTTGTTTTCCCTATATATATCTTTTCACAACCCATGCATTCAATTTGATATATTCCTGACTTTTTATTTTTATCAGTTTTTCATTTTTGTTGGTTTTTATTAGTTTATTTAAACTGTAGTTATTTTTTGGTGCTAATTTAATATTAAACTTCTCAAATATATTTTGAAATTTATTATGTACCCAGGGGTGATATGTGAATTTCTTATATTTTTTCATAGGTGGTTTTTCTTTTTCAAGATTACTTCTGTTTATCATTTTTTGTTTTTTATACTTTTCTATCCTTTTATGTACCATTTTTTCATCAAACCCATTTTCTCTTGCTACTTTGATTATGGTTTTTTCTCATGTTTGAAATCTTCTTCGTTTAAGGGTAAGTTTACCAATCTATGAGTTAAACTATTAAATGCTGCTAATTTATGTCCAATTGGATTGAACCCTGTTGATTTTATAAAATTTTCCGTATGAGTTTCTTTTCTATGAATCCTGAATTCAATTTTTCTTTTTTCTTCGTTTCTGACCAATTTAAGATCCAAAAAAGGTATTTGTTTATTGTCTTCTATTTCTTTGGTGAATTTAATGTTTGTACTCTGTAAATTTAATAGTTTTAGGGAATCTTCTACATGTTTTTCTTTAACAATACAAATTATATCATCAACATATCTACTCCAAAATTTAAACATTGTGGGATGTGCTTTAGTGATTTTACATTCAAAATCGCTCATAAATAAATTTGCCAGGAAGGGTGATAATGGGTTTCCCATTGAGAGCCCTGATTTTGTCTATAGAAACTCCCATTGAATGTAAAAAACATTTGATCAATGCATAACGCAGTTAATTTCAAATAATCTTCTTTGATCTCTCTGTCTATGTTGTTTTTTCTTAACCAATTGTTCAATATCTCCAAAGTTTTTTGTTTCGGTACATTTGTGAATAGTGAAAACTACATCAAACGAAACCAACCTATCTGTGGGTTCAATTTCCACTTTTTCTAATTTCTTAACTAATTCCAATGAATTTTCAATCTGCAGACTTTCAAAATTATTAATTCTTTTAAATTGATTATTCAGCCATTTCGAAATTTTGTAGGTTGGTGATCCAATATTGTTAATTATTGGCCTCATTTTGTTTCCCGGTTTGTGAATTTTTGGAAGTCCATGTATATTAGGGTTTCTTGGGTTGCTTACTTTTAATTGAAATTTTTCTTTCTTGGATAGAATTTTAACATTTTTAAAACAGTTTTCCACTTTTTTTATGGTTTTTGGTAGAAGAAAAAATAATCATCAGAAGAAAAAATAATCATCAGAAAAAAATGTGAAGAAATTTTGAATAAAATAAAGAATACAAATAAAAACCCAGTTTGTAAGGAGAATTTAAAAACACTCAAAGAAATAAATAACAAAAATGTTGTATATACAAAATCAGATAAGGGTAACCAAATTATAATTCTGGACAAAGAAGATTATCAAAATAGAATGGAAGAACTTTTGAAAGAAAAAGAGTATGAAAAAATTAAGAATGACCCCTACACAAAAAACATAAAAAAAGTGGAAAACTGTTTTAAAAATGTTAAAATTCTATCCAAGAAAGAAAAATTTCAATTAAAAGTAAGCAACCCAAAAGAAACCCTAATATACATGGACTTCCAAAAATTCACAAACCGGGAAACAAAATGAGGCCAATAATTAACATATTGGATCACCAACCTACAAAATTTCGAAATGGCTGAATAATCAATTTAAAAGAATTAATAATTTTGAAAGTCTGCAGATTGAAAATTCATTGGAATTAGTTAAGAAATTAGAAAAAGTGGAAATTGAACCCACAGATAGGTTGGTTTCGTTTGATGTAGTTTCACTATTCACAAATGTACCGAAACAAAAAACTTTGGAGATATTGAACAATTGGTTAAGAAAAAACAACATAGACAGAGAGATCAAAGAAGATTATTTGAAATTAACTGCGTTATGCATTGATCAAATGTTTTTTACATTCAATGGGAGTTTCTATAGACAAAAATCAGGGCTCTCAATGGGAAACCCATTATCACCCTTCCTGGCAAATTTATTTATGAGCGATTTTGAATGTAAAATCACTAAAGCAATCCCACAATGTTTAAATTTTGGAGTAGATATGTTGATGATATAATTTGTATTGTTAAAGAAAAACATGTAGAAGATTCCCTAAAACTATTAAATTTACAGAGTACAAACATTAAATTCACCAAAGAAATAGAAGACAATAAACAAATACCTTTTTTGGATCTTAAATTGGTCAGAAACGAAGAAAAAAAAAAGAAAAATTGAATTCAGGATTCATAGAAAAGAAACTCATACGGAAAATTTTATAAAATCAACAGGGTTCAATCCAATTGGACATAAATTAGCAGCATTTAATAGTTTAACTCATAGATTGGTAAACTTACCCTTAAACGAAGAAGATTTCAAACATGAGAAAAAACACATAATCAAAGTAGCAAGAGAAAAATGGGTTTGATGAAAAAATGGTACATAAAAGGATAGAAAAGTATAAAAAACAAAAAATGATAAACAGAAGTAATCTTGAAAAAGAAGAACCACCTATGAAAAAATATAAGAAATTCACATATCACCCCTGGGTACATAATAAATTTCAAAATATATTTGAGAAGTTTAATATTAAATTAGCACCAAAAAATAACTACAGTTTAAATAAACTAATAAAAACCAACAAAAATGAAAAAACTGATAAAAATAAAAAGTCAGGAATATATCAAATTGAATGCATGGGTTGTGAAAAGATATATATAGGGAAAACAAAAAGAAACCTAAAAATTAGAACCAAAGAACACATAAGAAATATTAAAAATGGAGAAATTGAAAAATCTGCAGTTGCTGCTCATGTTTGGTCTGAAAAACATAATATTAATTCAGACACTAAATTATTAAAACAGTTAGAAAATACAAACGAGCTGACTATTTGGGAAAAAATTTATATTCAGAAGAACAGAAACAGAGTTATGAATTTTGATATTCCGATGGAGGGTGACCTTGTTTGGAGGTTCTTTGGCCAACCACAGGATGGAGCTGACATCGACATCCAGGTGGTGCAACATAATGCAACATAAATAAAACCAGTCTGGGAAAGCTGAAGATAAAACAGAGAATTGTTTTGAAACATGTCCAAGAACAAATCAACATTAATATTGAGGTAAGATGTCCAGACCAAAAATAATATAATTAAAATAACCTCAAAATATAACTTCCTAAAATTAAATATATTAACACTACCTTTTGGATATATTTTTTTATATACATGGTACGTAGTATACATAAAGGGCAGTGGTTTTACTTCCTGCTGTGAGGAGGTTACGTCCAAGTTTGCAATGGCAACCAAAACTTTTCAAGCTCTATACATCAATTTCTGCGAACTGGATTATAATTTATTTTAATAACAAGTGAATCAAATTATTTTGAATAAATAAATAAATTATAATTTAATTAAACATACTGGCGGCCAAATTTTAATAGGCAACTCGGCAAAAATGTATTCAGTCATTCACAGTTTTATGAAAAAAATAGATTTTGTTCATACACTCTATGAATGTAGTAATCTTGCAGCCGGATCCTAGACTACGAAAAGAATGTTTCTAAATATCTGTATACAAAATCACAATCTGCTGTTGACTTGACAAAAATGCAGATAACTTTAATTTAGAGATTTTTTGTGTGTAATGTTATGAGAACATAGATTTATTGCTATGTATTATAAACTTTTACATTAATATTAGAGACCCACACATGATAATATTGAAGATTGCCATTTTATACAGACCCATGTATCTAATATGCACAACACAAATGATTAAGAATTGGATGTGATCTCATGGGTCAAAATGAGATATTTTTATATGTAAAAATATTATTTTAATTAAGATTGTAATGAAATATAAATGCAAGTAATTTAAATAAAGAGCAATGATACAGGAACCAACACAAAAATTATGAAAACTTAACATGTAATATAAAGATTAAATTAGAGTATCTTTAAAAATCAAATAACTATATATTAAGTATTCATCAGAGAGAAAGAAATTACATAAGTATTTAATAATATATACATGAATAAAATATAACAGCAAAGTTAACAGGAAGCTGTATGTAGGAGATTACTGATCTGCCTAATAACTAATAAAGATATTTAATAAATATTTATAAATCTACATACTTAGCTTTTGTAAAATGTATACTTCTTGTTAAAGCATGGAATTCTATATTTACTGAACCAGGTAGATTGTTCTTCACAACTAGAAGAAATGAAACATATTGAACTAAGGAAGGTCAACATGAAGGCAAGTCACATGTAATTTATTTAACCTTGCTTCACCTTGGCAATGCATGAGGAAGACATGGTGACAGTTGGTTGGCTAACTAAATGTTACCATAGCAATAATCAATAAAACCAAGGCTTGTCTGATACTTCAACAGCAATAAACCAAAATGAATAATATATGGCAGTGTCCATCAAAACCTGTAATTACATTACAAAATTGCATTAATTCATTTTCATTCCTTGGATGTATGATGAAATGACAATGTAAACAAAGATAAACACTAATAACTTGCCTTGTTAGTTTATTTAATTATTTTGAGGCATTTAGCTCTATAATATATAATACAGTTCACATTTTTCAGTTAACCTGGCCATTAGTGTGGTCAAATATTGCAGCAGCAATAGTAGAGTGGAGTTAAATCCCAACATATTTCCAGCTTGATTAAAATATGAGCTAGAGAAGGAAGTAAATCATAGAACAAGGGCTTCAATTTAAAATTATTTAACACACTTTCTGAAAATGAAGAGATAAATGCAATAGAAAAAATCCTAAAAACATCATCTTCAGAACAAACATCAAACATAAATTAGTCCAAATTATATTTAAGGAGAAAAATATAGGCTCAACCTGGGGTTTGAACTCAGGACCTTTCGCTTTATATGTGAATGCTCTATCAACTGAGTTACCTGAGCTCCAATCTAAATACAAATTTTTCTCTTATATACACTGTTAATTCCCCGGTATGAGCGTATATTTTTCTTTTTCAAGTATAATTTGTCCTTCAATGAGGATGTACTAAATGAATAATAAAAACATAAATTAGTCCATTTAACTTTATAGGAAATAACACTAAGAGGTATTATTTATTTAAGTAAAACTTTATCACCTCATCTCATATTATTCTTCTTAAACTAGTTTCGGGAGCTTCTTGCTTCCATAACAACGGTTGTGAAAATACTGAGGATGGAACTTAAAAGATCCCGAAATTAATTTAAGAAGAAGAAGATTATGAGGTGAGGTGATAAAGAATTATTTGAAAATACATTAGAAAGTAATATATCAAATAAAATGTGCAGATTGTAATAAGATATACACAGGGAAAACAAAGAGAAATTTAACCTTTAAAACCAAAGAACACATAAGAAATTAAAAAAAAAAAAAAAAGGAAGTAAAAAATCTGCAGTAGCTGCTCACGTTTGATAAGAAAAACATAAAATAGATGTAAACACAAAATTATTAAAACAGAAAACACAAACAAGCTCATAATATGGGAAAAAATCTACATAGAGAACAAGAAGAGAATTATGAATTTTGAAATTCCTGGGGAGAGGAGCCTAATTAGCAAGTTCTTTGGACCATAGAAAAAGTGAGAGATCCAGGGCCGACAACTTGGGAAAATTAGTCTGTACCAACTGAAGATGGAACAAACATGCTTTAAAACATATGTCTTAAAGAAACAACTATATGAGATAAGAAGAATACAGACCAAACTTATTTATTGATAAAGATTTACTTAAATAAATTAGTCATATTAACAGATTACAAAGCCATAATTAAAACCATCTGCAATCTCCATGCACACAATATCAGAGCTATGATCAACTTTCAAAGGATGGAAATTAGTTTCATACATAAAAAATAATTAAAATTAATAAATAAAAATAAATAAATCATCATCATCATGAACAAATTCGTTTTAGGCCATGTGGCCTGTACGGAAAAATAAATAAATAATATTAATTAAAATCTATTTACTTCAAAATGTAGCACAGCAAATATTCTTATATGAGAATGAAAAAGATAAAGTTGGCCATATTTCCAAGAGAGAAAGATATTAGGACTATATAATTAAAAAGGATCATATAGAAGGACTTTGGAGGGTATCCTTTGTAGACACTTGGCAGCTAAAGTTAACTATCTAATAAATAATAGTTTTAAAAAACTAAAACAACACGCTTTATTAGAAAACCGAACTAAAAAAATTAAAAATAATTTTAGTTTCCAACACGCTTGGGATAAATAATTTTACCATCAAAAGCGTGGGGTGCTCTTTACCAATTAATATATTTGATAATAAACAGATATTGGTAAAAGTAAAGTCTCTAAGAAGAAAATGTAAAAATCATAAAAAGCACCCCACGTTTTTGATGGTAAAATTATTTATCCCAAGCGTGTTGGAAATTAAAATTATTTTTCGATTTTTTAGTTCGGTTTTCTAATAAAGCGTGTTGTTTTAGTTTTTTTAAACTATTATTTATTTTTTAGTTTTAATATTTTACAGAATAAGATGAAAATGTAAATATCTTTAAATTTCGATAGGCTACTATTGTAGTATGAGCTAAAAGTAATACTCTTCTAAAAAAACTCCCAGCCGGATTTGAACCAGCGACCTATGGATTACCGAAATTATATACCATTAGAGTTCACCGCTCTACCATCTGAGCTGTTACACCGATTGACTAAAAAGTCGACAAATCCGCAACCTATTATACCAGTTTTCATTTTTCTGATTTTCTAATGATTCTGGCCAGGATTTTAGAAACAAAATATGAAATTATTGTATTGTCACGGATCCTTTACAATTACACAAAGTTTCAAGTCGATCCAATGTTTCTATGTGGGTGAAAATCGTGTTAAAAAATTCTGTTACATAGATACAAAGACACTTTTTTTTATTTTCTGATGATTCTGGCCAGGATTTTAGAAACAAAATATGAAATTATTGTATTGTCACGGATCCTTTACAAGTACACAAAGTTTCAAGTCGATCCAATGTTTCTATGTGGGTGAAAAATCGTGTTAAAAAATTCTGTTACATAGATACAAAGACACTTTTTTTATTTTCTGATGATTCTGGCCAGGATTTTAGAAACAAAATATGAAATTATTGTATTGTCACGGATCCTTTACAAGTACACAAAGTTTCAAGTCGATCCAATGTTTCTATGTGGGTGAAAATCGTGTTCAAAAATTCCGTTACATAGATACAAAGACACTTTCTTCGATTTTCTGATGATTCTGGCCAGGATTTTAGAAACAAAATATGAAATTATTGTATTGTCACGGGTCTTTTACAAGTACAAAGTTTCAAGTCGATCCAATGATTTTAAGTGGGTGAAAATCGCATTGAAAGATTCTGTTACATAGATAGATAGATAATACAGGTCAAGCTAATATAAAGCGTGTAAAAATGTAACCATTCATAAAAAATGGAGGGTTATAAAGTTAAATGCAAGTTCCTTTCCAAAAATATAAAGGGAAGATTGTTATTGTTAGAGGAATATCTCTATATGGCAGTCATGGTTATTTAAGTATTGGGTCATTACAAGAAGGAAGACAAGGCCAAGTTTGAAAAGTTCTAACTATAAAAATCAAAGAATGCAAAAAGGGATTCTGTCTTGACGTAAAGGCCACTGGAGGGTGTCATAATATGAGAAAATCAGTTTTCAGAACATTAAAAGAGGCAGGGTGCCACGTGGTATGGATATGGGGATGTAAATTGATTTATCCTATAATGAGTTACATGCATGTGTCAATTATTGTTTTACTCCAATCAAAACTCACCCTAAGGATCTCAAGCAAGGCATGGAAATACAGATTGTTGCAAAAACACTTGCTTCCCAGGCATTGGGGAAAAAACCACAAACTCTCCAGAACTTCAGGTGAGATATACAACCAGATGTTTTTATTATTAATTTAACACTTCTCACTGAAGGATAAATTTTTCTCTCCAAATATAATACATCCAGATGTTCGAAAAAGATTAGAGTGATTAATTTTGCTGTCAGAATAATATTATGAAGATAGTCACGATACTTAAAATTATTAACTGAAGTACTAGGGTTGCAGAAGTCCTTCAGATAAATATATTAGAGTGCAAATTAGATTGTGCCTTGCTTGAAGTTCTAAAGTGAGTGTATCCACCTGAATTAAAATTACTAAATAAATAGTCTGGAGGAAGCGAAAGACGGCTCTTCAAGATGATAGAACAATGGTCGCGGGGATACTGATGATGGAACTGAGATTAGATGGAACTGAAATGTAAAGTTCCGAAACTAGTTTAAATTAAATTAAATTAAGAAGAAAAATATGAAGTGATTAAATTTTACCTAAATGAATATACCTCATAGTGTGAATTCCTGAAATAAGTAAATAGTCTAATTTAATTTTTGAAAAGAAAAATTAATGTATGAACCAGGGAATTGAACTGCAGACCTCAGACACTAAGCTGTCGCCGACGTTTTTGTAGAGTTTCTTAAGATATTCAATTCTGTGTACATTAATTTGGTGTATTTGTCATGTTGCATCTCTATTGAAGAAAACATGAATATCGAATCTGACGTCACGACCACAATGACAGCCACTTACTTCAGGTAATATAGGGAATACTGCTTTATAAATTGTTGTTTTACAGCTTTGTTTCTGGATGATCTGCAATTTTTTCTCATGTTTTCATCTTCGACGTTCTAAGCTTTATTTTAAAATCAAAATTATCTCAAAATTCGGATGTCCACTTTTTGCGCCGTACTCCAATACAGGGCCAAATATTTAAGTAACACTAATATCGTGGGCTTACAATTAAAAGGTAAAAAACTTCAAAAATAAGTTTTATTGGTAATAAGTACAACACAGGATATACTTGAAAGAGGAAGCAAGATCTATCTCTCAACAGTTACATACAATGAAATCTTTATAAATTCTTAAACATTTAAGCTATACAGTTAATTCATCTTAAAACTAACTTATTGTATATGCAGTTTGTGCAGAAAGTATTGATACACTCGAAAATATCAGAGAGAGAAATAAATAATTTTAATTATTTCTTCACTATATAAAAAAATAAAATTATACACCTTTACATTGCACTATAAAGTTAAATAAATGCAATTTCCTCTGTTTTAACATAACAATTAACGAGTAAAAAAATTGCAAAGTCAGACGAAAAAATAATCTTAGTTTATAAAACCGTTCTGAATTTTAAAATCCCTGAAAATCGTCATCTGAACTTTCTTCTTCTCCTCCTCCTCCTCCTTCTTCTTCTACGTCATCGTTGTCCTCTTCATATATACGATGGTCTTCACTGCCATCGAGAGCATTACTTACGCCGCATTACTTGAAAAATTTAACAATAATGTCTTCTCTCACTTTAGACCACGACTTTTTTACCCACTGACACACTTGTTCGATTGTATGTCGTTTTAAAGCTCCCTTGGGCGTGAATTCATGTTGGGTTTCAACGATCATCCATTTGTTCAAGTTCACTGGCATCGTATACTGAAATGACGCATCATAGACTAGACAGTGATCTGGGTTTTTGATGGCGGGTGAGGGAGACCGTGTTAACCAGCTTGTGAATCCCCGCAACTCATGTTCGTCGCATCAGTGCACTGCTGCTGCCAGTTGAATCTAATGCTGCCAGATACAGATAGGTTTCCTGCGGCATCGAATATATGGCCATTTTTAAGACTGGCGGGAATTTAAAATCAAACACTGGACATTTTTATACTAATTACGAGTATAAGACGCACCTAAATTTTGGAGGCAATTTTTTTGAAGATAAAAGTGCGTCTTATACTCCGAAAATACGTTAATTCGCATCTCTCAAATCATATTGCTGTCTGTTTATTTATTTATTTTTAGAAATTAAACCCAATGGGTACAACTTGGACACGACACACAACCAGTCCCAGGGTTGAGATTTTAAAAATCCCTTACCCCGCCGGGAACCGAACCCGGGTCGCCGAAGTGATAGATAGGGACTCTACCGACTACGCCACAGCGACGGACAAATCATATTGTTTTCTCACTTAATTTACTAATCTACTTAGCATTTTCCTTCTTGTTTTTATACAGATAGTTTCCTTGCTCCTCAACCATTCTGCTAAGTACCCATGTTCTGCTTGTCGCATTTAACATGTAGAATTAGCCAAACAAACATTAATTATATCTCTTTTAATGCGAATATGAAATATTGTTCTACGGATGTTAATGTAATACATCCATCCATCCATCCAATGGCTGACTGGCTTAAATTGGACTTTGGCCTCCCTTAACTTTGCCTCCAATCATTTCTATTTTGCGCAGCAAGCCTCCAGTTACGACACTTAAGTAGGTTTGCAGCATCTTCCTTAATACCATCCTCCCATCGTTTTTTCTGTCTTCCAATTCGTCTATTGCCCATAAAACTTACTGCAAGCACGTTTTTGGCGCTCGTTCTGTTGAGAGCCTTTGTACATGGCCAGCCAATTCCAATTTCTTTAACTTAATAAAATTGACAAGATCAGGTTCATTCACCTCCTGTACAATTTAGTAACTGATACGCGAGTTACTTCTGACGTTAAGGGTTTGTCAATTTAATGTCCATCTTGGGTAAACAAAATGCGATAATTATAATTTCTGATATTTCAAAGAGGCAAACGGATACTAAAAACATATAAGCCTAAAGTTTTGTACTTTCAAGATTGCTGTTTAGGCATATGACTAATTACTATTTAATTAATAAATTAATTTATATACTTGATGAAAATCCATAATGTATTTAATAAACTATCAAAGTTTTTTTTTTCGATTTTCATAAATGTTTATTTTATTTAACATTCGTATCAGGCGGCTACGTGACGCAAGCGGTTTGACGCTCACCTCTCACCGCTCGGTAACTCCATGTGGGTTTCGTTGTGGGCGAAATAGAGCTTGGGCAGGTTTTTCTCGGGGTTTCTCCCGTTTTCTCCTGCCACAATTTCATTCCACCATTTCTCCATAACCATCTCATCCATTCAATTTAATTTCGTTCATCTGCCCTTGTGATGGTGCGTCAGGCGTGGTCGGCCGGTACCCTTGTCATTCACAGACCTCTATATAGGGCCTGTGGGCTCATCTCATCTCATCCCTCGACCCGACCCCTAGTTGGACACGAGTTGATGATATTTAATATTCTTATAACAGCTGTTTGAATACACTTTATCTTCTTCATGCGAATGTCATAAATACAAATACATATTTTGAGGTATAAATGTTTACAGTTGGGTCCAAAATAATTACTCTAAATGTATTTGTATTTATGCCATTCGTCTGAAGAAGATACAGTGTATTGAAACAGCTGTTACGGATGTTAAATAAAATAAATATGGAAATCATATAAAACTTTGATAGTTTTAATTACTTCTTGTTTTTACCTAACAGTAAGTAACTCAGGTAACTCTATCATATGTTGAATTCCGAAAAAAACCGAGTGTACGAGTCGGTTCCGATTTATTTTCCTTAGAATTGTTTTCCAATGTTTATATGAATAAATTGTTTGCAAGCTGTTTAACATCGAACGTCATTTCGCGACAAAATCTTAGATTGTAAAGTGTAGTCTATGTATAGGACCTATATATTATATTTTATTTTTGGAAGTTCTTTAATTTAATGGCATTATGAGATGTCATTGTAGTAAGTATGAAGTATTTTATTTATCGACGTCTTTAAACAGCTCATATCATTGTATCGCAAGATGAAGGATGATCAGATTCCTCGAGTTCTCATCTCTTTCAGTTGCTTGATTATCTCTGCCTGCTTATCAAGTAGGACCCGTCGAGAATGTTGTCGGAGCGTCTTCTGTGTCGATGCGATGCGATGTCAGTTCTGCTATGGTCGTCTTCGGAAAGGTTGATTTCGATTCAAATCTGAGCGTCAAAAGGCCGACAAATTTTGCTAACAAACTCCTGATTTCACATTTGAGATTCTTTTACGTTCCGCAAAACTACTTTTTTAATTAAGCTATATTGGTTAAGAGAATATTGCAGTGAGTAAACAGTCTGTGTCTTATTTATTTTAACATTGGTATTGCATGCCAACACGGTCCAATTTTGAATCCCTTTCCTAATATTCCTCTGGGGTGCTGGATTTTATAAAGGTAAATTTAGTTATTAACAACACATGTAATCGGTGAAAAGTCAAGTTTATTTTTGCGCTAACTTACTACGTAGATACAATTAAAACAGGATCAAATGTTTGAATCGAAGTCCGTTCCTAGGACTAGAGGGGTCTCGAAGTGTATTAACTTCGGAACAGGCAGCACGTGGTCTTCAATAACCACATAAGTTTGAAGAATTCCAAAACTCACAACGTTCAATCATCACCTTCGATGGCGATAAACCAAAGGTGAAGATGGAGGATTCGTCAATAGCCAGTTGTAAGCTGGGGAAGATCCATCTCCCACGAATCTCTATATACAATTACTTCGTAAGGACTATCGTCCCTAATGAGAGCGCCCAACGCACACGGCGATAGCCTAACACACACTGAGAGAGAGCATTGTAGTCATCTACCATGTCATCTACAGACCTGAGCACAATACGCAGACGTTGGCAACAGTATACAACAAAAATGCTACCAACACAACTCAGCGTTAATGTGTATTCAGGCGCCTACAAGCGGTAATCAGATGAACTACATCATTAGCGTAATAACCGACGGCAGGTGTCTGCTATTACCGACAGAGACAGCGACTCTTGTCGCAACAATTGGGCTTATCAAGAAATACATAAAATATAGGCCTATAATGAAACTATTACCATATTAACATCTAAAATTATAAGTTAGTATATAGAATTTCTCCCAAATGTTCACTGGACAATCTATAATTAAAAAGATACTACAACATAAAATTATATTTTGTCGAAAATATCAAAAGCGCAAATGAAAATAAAAAAAATAATACAAATCATCATGCGACAATGAATCAACTATCTCGCTATTGGATCTAGAGATACCATATATTATGAAATTCAGAAATATTTTAGATTCGAACGTATATTTTATTATTATGCCTATAATGATGTTTCATGTTTTATGTTCAAGTTTTACATCAGACATTCCATTACGTTATTATGGTATAGTGTACTGTGTTTTTGTTTGTGTATTTTTAAGTGGGATGTAAATGTATATTTAGACCAATAATAGGCAAATTCGTTTTCATGAAGATGATAACGACAATAGATTAGTCAGCTTCGTCACATTAAAAAAAATATTGTTAAGATTGAGATACATGATCTTTATGGGAAACCAGATATAATAAGAACAGTTAAGTTTTGTAGACTGCGATGGGCAGGACATTTGGCACAATTGGGAAATGGAAGAGGGGCATGGAAACTGCTTGTACGAAAACCAGAGGGAAAGCACTCAATAGGTAAACCAAGAATGACGTAGAAGGATAACATTAACCGTAATTTGAGGGAAGTAGATTATACAGAGGATGATTTGAAAACATTAGCTCAGGATTGGAATGTATGGAGAACTTATGTCCGCTCCGCTATGAACCTACGGTCGGCCAAATCGGAAAAAAAATGCGTCAAATGCCGGGAGCAGTGTTTCAATTGGAAATTTTAATTCTCGCAACACAAATACTACTCATTTATTTATATCCAATGACTAGTTTATTCATAAGAATCGTTTGCCAAATTACTTGAACACACAAAATGAGAAATATACAAACATAATAAAAGAAGGATATTAGTACGAATGCCCATTTTATTATTAAATGCCCCAGGTTTCATTTCGACATTTCTTGTGTTCTCTCCTGGCATTAGCGTAATTGTAACCCACTTCTGAATTGGCTGAGTTACATTACCCCGATGATATGATGGGTAATAAATGATAATGAAGCGCCAGGAGAGTACTTAACCTAAATTCTAGGCCATGGGCAACCGCAGGAATAATTCCCTCAAATGAAAAATTCCTGTGGTTTGTCCGGGAATCGAACCCAGGATCTCATGAACAGTAGTCAGAAACGCTGAAATGTTTAATGCGTTTCTGCTATTCCGAGTCTATGACAGGCCAATTTTGCTAAGGTGTCATGTCCTGCGTGGAGCTGCAAAACGCTACAGTATTTTGGGCGAAACGACATATTTGAAGGGAAGATTCTTGTGCTCTGTTGAAGACGCAAGCCATGTCATAAGTGAAGTCACAGATTACAAGTATGGGAACAACTAGCATATCCTTTAAATTGTCAAGATTTATATATATCAATGTCTTCAGATGTTCTCGAAAAAAATATCGGATTCAGATCCGCAGAATAACGTGACCAAAGCATATGCGGGAGTACTGCTTTCGATTATCGGCCAAGAAATACTTTTTAATGTTTTTGTATATTGTAGGATGCTAAGACGAATAATAGGTCCCATAAGAGATAAAATGGAAGACATTATTATAGATTATGTATAAGTTAATGCGACAACAGGTGACAAATTTTTGAACATTTGTTCTCTATAAAGCCAAGGGAATAAAAAAAAATCGTCATAGAGTGGGCAGCTAGCTCTATGGATCGCTTCTTCCATAAATGTCCTCAGCAATTTTTTTTTTACAGATTTTAGATTTTGTATTAACATGTTTTGCACTTCTAGTAGTATAGGTTACGCTTCAGTCCGGCTTTACTGATTAAGTATGAGATAAATCTAAGTGTAGTATTAAAGGATAAAACATGTGTATGTGGGTATAGAACATTCTAACACAAACAAGTCAATTTCATAAACAAGGGTCTAAAGTCTATTATAGATGGAACAATTCACTTTCTGTTTTTACTAGATGATGCTGCTGGCTAGGGTTAATTAAAGATCTTCTATATTATAAGAGAGGGACCATACGAGAAGACGCTTCTTCATTGTCTAGAGTTTGGCTCATGCGCACTAATAGTAAAAAATAAACTATGAACATTAAAACTAACTTTGGAGAAAACAAATGGCGGCGTTTTTGTCATATCCCCACTTTTAGCCTATATATAGACCTATAGAAGCACTCTACAGTTAATTTTTAATTTTGATATAACCGTGTGCTTCAACTATAGTGTTTATTACCTTGAATTATTTTATGCTAATACAACTTGGGGGCACGCCGTAGCGTAGTGGTTAAGGCACTGCGTTATTACAAGTCGGAAGGCCGAGGGTTCAAGTCACGGTGCGGTCAGGATATTTAAACTGACAAAAACCCTCTGGCGGCACTATGGCCCTGGGGCCGACTCAGTCTCTAACGAAAATGAGTACCAGACGCTTGTTCTGGGGGTAAAGGCGGCCGACCCGCAGGGCTGACATCAAGTGCCGATTGTCTAGAAAAAGTGGGATCCTTAACCTCCTACTACCCCAAGGGCCTCCCGAGGCCTGTAGTGGGATTACTTTACTTTTTACTTTCTAATACAACTTGGATGCTGAATGCAACTATAGCATTCAAATTGCTTGCAAATTATTACCACTTATGGTATTTGGTCTGAAAGTGCCTTGCAAAGTTTGACACACACAAGATTTATACCATACTTTAACCATCATTTACTACAAGGCAAAAGCAGCTGGGACCTTGATTTTTCAGGCTGTCAACTAACAATCGGGTCCTCATTATACTGCAGCATTATTACATTCTGTGAGTTAATAGTTCAGAGTTTACTGATTTTTCTGATCGTAAAATTAAAAATTGCTAATTTTTAGCATTTTTCAGGACCAGTTTTCAACATGGCTGCCATCTCTGATCTTATTTTTACTGACACCACTGGAAAGGGCACATTTCTTTCTACAAAGGATATGAAAAAGTAAAATGGTAATTTTCCATATAAGGTCTTTAAAATAGCCTTAAATTACCCTAGTTGTTCCGCGTACCGGTGTGTTACAACACAGCTTTTTCTTCATATTTGAAGAGAAAAATTATACGCTTAGACTGGGACTCGAACCCAGGACCTTTGGCTTTCTAGGCCAATGCTCTACCGACTGAGCCATTTAGACGTGTTCCAATCTAAATGCAAATTCGTCTCTTAGATACATTGTCAATTTCCGCGCACCATATGTTATGAAACCTTTGCTTCTCTCTTTGCAAATGGCGGCTTCCTTATTAAGAAGAAATTTATTTGGGAATTTTAGATTACATTATAAACCCGTACGGCTTCTTTCGATGTTTTTATTATTCACTTCATACATCTCAATGATGGGTAAATCATATTTGAACAGAAAAATTATACGCTCTGACTGGGAGTCGAACCCTGAACCTTTGGCCTTCTAGGCCAAAACTCTACCGACTGAGTAATCTGGTCGAGTTACAATCTAAACGAAAATTTTTCTCTTAAACTGGCAATTGACAACGCATATAAGAGAAAAATTTGGTATCTGTGGTTTTAAGTAGACGGGTTTATATCCCACATTGATTGCTGACTCTTTACTACCAAGGTAATTTGATTTATTTTATATATTGAATATTTTATCCACATACACACGCACACACACACATATATATATATATATATCCACCGCTGTGGTCTCGAGGTAGCGTGCTGCCTTGTCACGCAGCGGGCCCGGGTTCGATCCCCGGTCGGGGCAGTTTTTCTGGGTGAGGTTTTTATCGGGGTTTTTCCTCACCTGTAAGACAAATGTCAGGAAAACTTTAAGGCCCAAACGGTCCCCGAAATCATATGGCCATCATCATTATCATCCTTACCATTATCATCATCACCCTTCACCGGTGTGGAAAGCAACGGGAAGCTACCACACCTACACAATTCCCTAGTAAAGCTGCAAGCATAGCATGAAAATGCTATGATTGCAGTGAAGGACCTGCCTTCGGGCAGAATTACTATGTATGTATGTATGTATGTATGTATGTATATATATATATATATATATATATATATATACTAGAAGTCCCGGCCACGCGTTGCTGTTGCTAAGGTATACGTTAAAGTCTTTCAGCCAGATTACTTAAAACTAATACTTACACACGAAATTAATAATATTGAAAATAAAATAAACACTGAACACACTTAAATTATGAAATAATCAATACTTGTAATTCAATTGAAAATCGCGGTTGCAACAAAAAGCAATGCCATCTGGATCTCTCTTTGTTAAATAATAAACTAATTACCTTACACCGCCATCTGTTAGAATCACAGATAATTATAACTCTTTGTTAAATAATAAACAAATAATTTGCAATAAAAAATAATGCGACTATAAATTTAGTTATAAACTACCCTAAGTCTCAAGTTGGATCAAACTGCACACAGTGTGAAAAATATTAAAATCGGTTCAGTAGTTTAGGATTCCATCGCGGACAAACAACAGCGTGTTGCCTTGTCACGCAGAGGGCCCAGGTTCGATCCCCGTTCAAGACAGTTTTTCTGGGTGAGGGTTTTATCGGGGTTTTTCCTCACCTGTAAGACAAATGTCAGGAAAACTTTAAGGCCCAAACGGTCCCTGAAATCATATGGCCATCATCATCATCATCATCCTTCACCGGTGTGGAAAGAAACGGGAAGCTACCATACCTACAATTCCCTAGTAAAGCTGCAAGCATAGCATGAAAATGCTATGATAGCAGTGAAGGAACTACCTTCGGGCAGAATTACTATGGGTGGGTGGATGGATAATTCCCGGCGTGCGTTGCTACGCCTAAATAATTGAAATATTAAAGGTTAATTAAATGTGTTCTATACGCCGAGACGAACCAAACATAGTGGTTGCTAATCAGTTTTTAATTTCGGTTTTCTGATAAACCTCCACTTCTAATTGTCGGATTTCGCTCATTTTTGGGTAATAACTACCTCGGTTTATTTTAATATGATATACTGACCCTCTTTGTGAAACAAAAAATTATGACCGCTAGGGCGATTTTTAAATTTTCACTTCACATGAACTCCTACACTTAATGGTTTTAAAGGGTCTAACTGTGAATTTCAACCATCCAGGGACCTACTAAAACACACACAAAAAAATGTCATCGAAATCGATCCAGTCGTATAAGCAGTTTTTAATTTCGGATTTCAGGTAAACCTCCACTTCTAATTGTCAGATTTGCTCATTTTTGGATACCTACCTCGGTTTATTGTAACATGATATACTGGGTTTAGCTGTCAAACATCGAAAAATGTGACCGCTAGAGCGATTTTTAATTTTCACTTAAGGTGAATTCCTAGAGGATCCAATTGTGAATCTAAACCATCTAGGGATCTAATCAGACACACACAAAAAAAATGTCATAGAAATAGGTCCAGTCGTTTCGAATGAGTTCAATGACATACACACGTAGAGAAGAATTTTATATTAAAATATATAACGTTTTTATTGCTATTATTATTATTATTATTGTTGTTGTAGTTTTGTTATTGTTTTATTATACATGGATATCGTCTGAGTGGACTGCCGCATCGTGACAGAGGCAGATAAAATTAAATTTAATGAATGGAAGACAAGAGTATGGAGAGGTGTTGGAATGACATTTTTACAAATGAAAAAGGGGGAAGCCCCGAGAAAAATGCCCCTTTGAATTGTCCACCACGAACCCCACACAGAGTTACAGATTTCGCGAACTCTGGACCTAGTTGAGGAGGGTGAAGTGTTGTGCCTTGATACTATTCGTGCTACTAATGGTGCACATATAGAGGTGTTCTAGTGTGTGGCAATGAAAATTCTTTGAGTTCCTGTTTCGTTTAATACCGGCCTAATTTCATAATTCCGCATACTTTGTTAGTTATGATAAATTAAATTTGGGAGGTTTGAATGGGACACCATGTACTCTCCAAGCAGGCGTGTCATTGTAAGGCTAGGAATTGTGGATAATGTATGAGAATCTATTAAGGGAGAGATTAAACTTAAGAAAGGGAGAGAGTGTATGCCTGTATACATACAAACTGAAATTCCATGCCACGATAGGCTTAGATATATTTAGCCTACCAACAGTCTAGTAGCTTCATATCTACTTGTGTTAATCACTGAGATGGATCTAGTACAGGGGTGATATGTGGTCAGCATGTGAGGTTCCCCTGGAGCTGCTAATTATTGTAGCTACCCAAACTCCTCACGATGCTAGGTGGACACTGTGTCCATACTGACCGAAATTCCATGATACAATTTCTTGCACCTTGGGGAGTCGAACCAGCAGAAGTGCCAAGATGTCTTAAACTGATTACGTCGGTGTGCAGCCCATTACCACCATTCCAGACACATCATAAACGTTACATTTCTTTCCACTTATAAAATTCATTTACATCCAATGACAGATAGGTAGAGCTATTAACGATGACGCCATTAGATGTTAAACTAACTATAACATTAAAATACACTAAATGTTAATTGTGTATAAATCATTTATTTAGTTGTCTTATGTCCCCTGAATCTCATGCTCTATCAAACCTTGAAAACTATAATTAAATAACCTACTACGAGCAGTCACAGCACTTCTTACGTCAAGACTACAGGAAATTGTGCTGCAATAGATGCTTGCACAATGTTGGGAATGAAATGGCAGATATGCTGGCAAAAAAGGAATCAACTATAATTTAGAAATTAAAAAAAAAAACTTTTAAAATAAAAGACGTAAAAACTGAAATCAAATTAAAAAAACAGGAAAGTAGAATGTAAGATGTATGAAAATACATACTTCTAGTCCCAAATTCCGGGCAATACTCAATAAGGAATATGTCCTGACATGTAAATGGCTGGACAGGAACAAACAACTTAAAAATATCAAGGTCACTACTGGGAAATGAGAAAAAAAAAATTAAAAACCTCATTACCACTGAACGATTTTCTAAAAAATGAAAATTTTTAGTTATAATTATGGGCAGGACATGTGGCACAAATGGGGAAAAGAAAGAGGGGCATGGAAATTTCTTGTAGGAAAACCAAAGGGAAAGGACACAGTAGGCAGGCCAAGAATGAGGTGGGAGAATAACATTAACCCCCTCAGGGGTCCTCATCTAGGGGATATGTGGATGGCGACCACAAGGTGCCCAAGCTGTGCAAAACATTTCTTCCACTTACTTGCGTTTTGCACTCTTAACTTTACTATCAAACCTCTCTTGGTTAACTCTTTTTTTTCGACCCCAACGCTATTAGGGCATCCGAGGGCTAGGGAGTCTTTCCTTTCTTCCATTTCTTCTTTCCTTTATTTTCTTTTCTTCTCCAGAAAAGCCTGACCAGAGGCTATAAGATGGCAGCCCCATCACTGGTCTTGTCTTCCTTTGGCCAGCAACCAATCGAAGGGACTATTATTATGCTTTCAAGTCTTATACGAGAATTTCCCTCAAACGCTGGAGGGAAAATTTTCTATAGGATCGTAACAGGCCTTGGCCTAATACTTGGAAGGAAGAAGAAGAAGAATAACATTAACCATGATTTGAGGGAAACAGATTATATAGGGGATGATTGGAAAACATTAGCTCAGGATAGGAATGTATGGGGAGCTTTATAGCCATACAGCCATGAACCTAGGATTCAATAGTGCCATGAATTAATTTAGTTATAATTTCAAGTTAAAATAAAATCATGATCATCATTATACATTTATTGCGAAGGGTAGCAAGAATTTCAAGAAGAAAAAAAATAAGAAACTCAATTATAAGGGAGAAAATGAAGATTGAAGACATTATTTTAGATTATATTAAAACTCAGCAATTAAGATGGTATAGACATGTCCAGCGAATGGAAGAAGATCAGCTACCAAAATCTGTTTTGGAATGGAAACCTGAGGGAAGACGAGGCAGAAGAAGATCTAAAACCTCCTGGAGTCAGGGAATATATTTATACATGAAGGAGAAACATCTACAACCAGGAGATTGGATGGACCGACAAAATTGGCTCTTAGGAATCGGATGATGTCAAAGACATTCACCCATCAGCTTGGGGGGATTTAAATCCCCTGATGGTTCTCAGCTGTGGGAGGATTTTTTGGAATGGCATTTAAATTTATAAGTTAAAGAACAAAGTTTTGTAAAACGTTTATATCTTGTTTGATATTTAAAATATCCAAATAGAAATTTAAACGTGAGGCTAATTATAATAATTGTAAACTACAACAATACAAATAAAATTTATAATACCGTACCTTAAAAATTAAGTTACTTGAAATTGATTTGAAGCACCCCTGCCTACATAATCCCACTTCATAGTCAAAGCATCTAAATACTGTATCTTTCTGTTTATTTTTTTATAACACACAACACATATTTTGTTAGGGAGGGCTTTATTTCTTCTCCGTGGTATACTTCCCAGAAAATGCCTTGTAAGTAATCTTGGTACTGTTGAATGACATCCGGGAACCTTTCTTTCTACCCCACCCCTATGCTGCACAAGTTACGCTTCATCAAGGTCAATGCAAAAAATATTTTGTGGTGAATTCTCCCTACAGATAATCATGCTGTTCAATTAGCAATGTTTAGAAGACGGAAAATATTTTCATGTACTAGTTTTTATTTCCTTCCATTCCAACAAATATACATGTAACAAAATTAGTCTGTTAGGTCCAAGGATCCTATATTTATATTATAATCTGCAATATATTTTATGATGTTTTTATTACTGATTTAACATTTCTCACTGAAAGATAAATTATATTTGAAGAGAAAAATTTTCGCCTAGACCGAGACTCGAACCCGGGACCTTTGGCTTGCCGGGCCAAATGCTCTACCAACTGAGCTACCGAGGCAAGTTATGATCTAGATGCAAATTTTTCTCTTATATACGTTGTAATTCCCTCTCGCCAATGCTTTTGAAACCATTGCTTCTATCTTTGCAAATGGCAGCTTCTTAGTTAAGAAGACATTTATTGGGAATTTAACATTACTTTATAAAGCTAGTAAGGCTTCTAATTTTTCTCTTCAAATATAATTTATCTTTCAGTGAGAAATGTTAAATCAATAATAAAAACATCATTAGAAGCCTTACTAGCTTTATAAAGTAATGTTAAATTCCCAAAAAATGTCTTCTTAACTAAGAAGCTGCCATTTGCAAAGATAGAAGCAATGCATTTCGCGAGAGGGAATTACAAAATATAAGAGAAAAATTTGCATCTAGATCGTAACTCACCTCAGTAGCTCAGTTGGTAGAGCATTTGGCCCGGCAAGCCAAAGGTCCCGGGTTCGAGTCTCGGTCTAGGCAAAAATTGTTCTCTTCAAATATAATATATTTTATGTTTGTTTTCTAGTTCCTCGTCTAAGAATTTTGTAATATTTTCACTATGTGTATTTGTAGGGGCCATGGCGAAACACTGCCACCCTGAGCTATTCTAACAGGATTGAACAGAGCCACTTATTCAAGTTAGAATTTCTTTCACAAATTAGGTGCCATATAAGTGTCATGTATTTCATTTGAAACAAGAAACCTTCAGCAACTTAGCCATATAAAACAAAGTTTTAAATAGTTTCATGGTTTCAAAAAAGAGAGCAGAGAAACGCGGACTAACAGTCTTTAACACAGTCCATAAAAATAATGAGGAACTACAAGAACAAAAAAAAAAAATATATAAATTGTATGTTAATTGAAAGCTTGAGATCTCCTCTATAAGACTGCAGTTCACGAATTGTGTTGTCATTGTATATTTTAACAAAGACTGACAATAAATCAGATGCGCCGAATATAGAACATGCTCAGTCAGCACTTCAAACTTACCCACATTTAACAATAATTTATACAATTTGAAAATAAGTTATAATATTAATTTCATATATCAAATAAAATCATATTCTTTCCTCTACACAATTCTATTATTTAATCATTTATTTAGTGAATCATTCCCGAAAAATAAGAACTAGTTTCGGTAAAGATATCATGTTGGCAGTGCGCGTCACTCCGCAGAAAAGAAGTGTTTTATTTATGCGGGTGGTGCACGTCACTCCACGCTGATGGGTTAATCAACCGATGATCTATCTACCTACATCCAGAACAAATGTAACACTTCAAGGTTCATTATGGTCTCAATGCAAGATTTTTCTTCCACCAAAAGTACAGCCCAAATATCTCCTCTCCCTTGTGGATGCTACTGGAGCATAGCTTTTGAGATTCTGTATTGATTCTTGTGTTGAAATAATATATCAAAACAAAGAATACTTAAGAGGTAGGATAAGAATTGACTCATTTTATTATGAAATTTGATTGAAACTAAGTTAATAATAAATCCTTACTTAGTGAATTGTTTTAGATAGTAGTACTTACAGTTCATAAGCAAAGTCCCATATTGAATCTTGGGGACCAGCCGCAAGAATGAGTTTTCTCAAATCCCTTCAAGCCATCAAAATGAAACATCACAAGATTTAGGGCCGCATGCAAATACATTAGTCTCGGGTGAGTTGAGTTTTCCGTGAGAACGTGCAAAGTTTGGATTAGCGAGTCGCCAACTGGTCATGCATGAAAGTAGTTTTTTTGTAATATTGGCAAGAAATTACCCAGAATTCTCAGCGATAAAACCACTTCCGTTATTTTCATCTGCTAGAGGAATGTATTTACGCTTGCATCCCACAAATAATACTGTATACGATGACGTCTGCATTGCGTGATATTACGCCGATTCTCCTGTTCTTCCAGTTGAATTCTTTGGTAGACTCTATCAAATTCCTCTTCTCTGCATATACCGAAAACATGATCAAAGTCTTCAAGGTCCGACATCTTGGATAAAGCAGCAAGGTTTCAAAGTACATCGGTTCCCTTCGGGTTGCTCACGATTCGTTCTCTGCAAAGTCACCTCTCCAGGTAGCTTAGGAATTTTGACAATTATTATCGCATGAACAGATTTTTGAGTACACAGAAACATCTTTGGATGCAACTTTCTCAGCAGAGAACAACTTTTATGGTCTAATGCGTTCATAGATATGACCCTTAAACCTCATAATGATTTTTCTTACAAAAGTTCAAAACATCACAAACTTATTCCACATAACCTTGAATTTTGATTTATTAAAAAATAGAAATAAATCAGTGAACTTTTATGAGCCATAAGATAATATATGACAAATATATAGCCTTACGGTATAAATTCCAGATATGATATAAAATAAGAAGTTGGTTGTACAAAAAATAAAATTCTACAGACTTTATGTATTTTCAATGAATGAGAATAATTTCTTATCTTACCTCACAGTTTACGTTTCCTTAAACATGGAAACTGCAGTTTTCAAGAGGAACATCCCTCCAAATTTCAACTGATATTATGACTCATATAATCCATAATATCAGTTGAAAATGGGAGAGATGTTCCTCTTGAAAACTGCAGTTCCCGTATTTAAAAAAAACAAACTATGTGGTAAGATAAGAAATGATCATTCATTCATTGAATCAAGAACCTCATAATGTTATTTCCCATATATAACTATGAATTTATGTATTTTCTTTGATACCCCAATTCTTTCTCTTAAAATTAAATACCAGATGTAATTAAAAAAAAAGACATAGGGAAAGCACGTCTTTTGCTATCCATCAGTGAATACAGATGAAAAAAATTCATAGCCTTCTGGTATTTATTTAAAATCATAAATGTATTATGAAATGATGAGAAATTGATTTGGAAATAAACACCTTACTCATATTGTAATCAAATGGTAAAGAGAAAAATTTTTCTCTTTACCATTTGATTACAATAATTTAGTTGTGTACATTAATTTACTTATTTCAATCAAAGTAACAGCTTTAGCTTCTTAATATTAATTTAATAAATAATGCTTTAGCTATGTGGAGTACCTTCATGTCTTCTTAAAGTAGAAGTCATTCATTGAGTATTTGTGAATGATGATTCATTGCATTTGAATGTGGGACCAAGAGAGTAAGGTAAAGGAAGGATGTATACTTGGGTGGGAAGGAAGCCTGAATTAGCTCAATGGATAGAGCATCAGCATGGAAAGCTGAAGGTTCGGGGTTCGATTCCCAGTTCAGGCATACATTTTTCTCTTTACCATTTGATTACAATAATTTAGATGTGTACATTAATTTACTTATTTCAATCAAAGTAACAGCTTTAGCTTCTTAATATTAATTTAACCTTACTCATATTGTGTTTTCTCACTTGAACATATTTTAGCAACCATCTTCCACCATTCTTAGTCAGAATCTGACTGCTATATTGAGCTCTGAAGTCTTGTATGTTCTCTTCCTCTGGTTATGAGTAGACAAACCTCACAATTAAATCCTTTTCACCAAAACTTGAAAATTCAGTTTTTCTGGATGTACATTTTTTTATACTGTGAGTTCTGTTGGCTTTCCCAATTGTTTCAGCAGTTTTGACTTCTCTTTAATTCTATGAATTGCTCAATTCATAGAATTGCTGATTTTTATATTTCTCCATATTTTACATTTTGAGAATGAAATTTTAAGTTGAATTGTACAAAATTTCTTCACTACCCTGAATAATTTCCCTTGAAATAAAATATTTGATCTAGTAAAGATAAAAAAATAATATGAACAAAGGATAGGGAATGTGCTTTTGAAATTTTTATAGGTAAAACCACTGAATATAATCTATAGCTGCAAATTAACTTTACCAAAGAAGTATGCATATGGGGGATAAAAATGAAATAATTTAAAATGGACAAAACACAAAACCAATGAAGATAAAGATTTAATATTTGTGGTATATTTTTTCTTATGACTCAACAGGTCTAGAGAGCCCTTAGACTAAGCTGGTTGCTTGTCTCAAATCCACATGTGACTTCCAATGAGATAGACAAACATCCAGTCAGTATAGAGGTGACATGTGGTTAGTATGTTAGGTCTCTTTCCCGTTACAGCTCTTTTCTCAACATGGAATTGCTAGTTATTGTAGCTACCCTAATCCCTCTTATGTTGGATGGGCCCCAGTCATATACACTAGCCAAAATTCATTGAGAAAATATCTTTGTCCTTAGAGACTTTAAAAAGTTTGCATCTTTCAGCTCTTGAGCTAAGGCAGGATCCATTAGACTGCTCATAGGAATTTAGGAAAGACGTAGGTCAAAAGTATAATAACAATATGCGACTATTCTTCATACCATATTAAAGTTCCACCAACCATAAACAAAGAATTTCCTTTAATCCATATTAAATGCTGTGAAGTTGGCAATGTGTTATTTCACATCTTCCCTTTCTTACATTGTACATGTGCTTAATTTTGCATGCCACATCACGGAATAATTCTAGATTCTAAATGTGATGTGAAACAAGAAGTTGATTTGTAAAAAAAAATTACAGAATCTACATCTGTAAATTTACGTATTTACTATTATATCTCTACTAATATTGGATATAATTTCTATATTATTAAATTGCATTTGTGATTTTATATCTTGTATTAGTAATATATAAACCGAAGTTAGTATAAGTTATTTTTTACATTATACGCTCTTCAAGTTCATTCATTTACAGTTGATATAACTTATATTTTGAATGAAGAATATACTACTATTATATAAGAGTTACATTATGCATGACTCACCTTATATTTGTAGATATTACGAGGCGAGTTGTACATATCTAACTCAGATTATTCAAAATAAACCTCATAATGTCACTTCCTTTAAATATTAAATACTACCATTATATCTGACATATATATTATATTAAATTAATAAATACATGATACTTCCATCTTTATGTTCATCCTCAAAACTCTATATACAGTGTTCAAAATAGCACATACTAATTTCATTTATAACTTAAAAAATGGTAAAAATACTGTACCACATGTAAAAATTGGACAGACTTAGTTAATTACAAAAAAAAAAAAAAATACAAATCAGAATGTATATAATCAGTCAGTATTGTACAAAATGTAATCACTCTATATTCTAGGTGTGACAAAGAAAAGTACTTAAGATTAAATTAAAATTATTAATGAGTTGGTTACTTTTCTTGATTTTTATGCAGACCAGGTTTCATCGCTTTTGCGTGACATTGTCAATGCATTCCAACTCATGTTTCATATCTCATCTCATATCCAGTTATATGATATGAGGTGAGGTATGAAACATTTTAATTTAATCTTAAATTAAACCTCATAGTGATTTTTTTTGCTATAAAAGTTAAATATAAAAGTACACAAGTTTATGCGAACAACCTTCTATTAATATTTCCAAATAGAAAGCTATTTTACATGAATAATGCATTTTTATCTGTAGGCCTAAGGAAAGTATGTGTGTGGTATCCACTGCACTTTTCTTGCTTAGGGCTGTGCACTATGTGGATAGAAGACATCAATATTACAGTATTACTCCTCTTTTACACTTTTCAAGGGACCACGTGAAAAATGGTGTAAAATAGGGGAAAGTGTTAATTGAGGGAAATGAAGATGAGCTCAAAAATGTTGACCCTCATACTCTGCATCAATTTCAGAACATGAAAAAACAGATGGGGATAATATACTACAGTATTATCCCTCTTTTATACTTTTCAAGGGACCAGAGGGAAAGTGGTATAAATTGGAGGAAGTGTAAATTATGGGAAACGATGAGGAGCTAAAAAATGTTGACCCTCATACTCTGTATCAATTTCAGAACATGAAAAAACAGATGGGGATAATATACTACAGTATTATCCCTCTTTTATACTTTTCAAAGGACCAGAGAGAAAGTGGTATAAATTGGAGGAAGTATAAATTATGGGAAACGAGGAGGAGCTAAAAAATGTTGACCCTCATATTCAGCAACCATTTTAGAACATGTAAAAAAGCACTGACTGGATTAATATACAATATTGGCTAAATAATGTAATGTTTCTTTTAATTTAAAATAAAATTCTTTACACCTCACCTCATATCCTGTCTTTTATTTATTTAGAAGACAAGATATCAGGTGAGATGAAAAGAATTTTATTTTAAATTAAACCTCATAGTGATATTCCTATAATAGTTCAATGTAATGTGTTTTGAACTCCTGTAAACATAAAATTACTTTTTTTCTTTTACTTTCACCATTAAAAAAATAAATAACAAGTAGAGATTCAGCAAGCAGCACTAAGAATCTTTATAGAGAGATTAAAAAAAAAATTGTTCTGCCATAGAAGCACACAGGTTGAATTTCAGAAATGTTTGAAAGTCTCGAACATGCTCTGCTCTTTATCGATTGTACAAAAGCAAACTTCTTGGCTCATTAAACTTGCTTGGCTCCACATCGAATGTATGGCAGCCAGCTTCTTTGGCTTCAATGAACTTGCTCTGCTATATATCGATTGTACAGAAGCGATCAAATAAATCAAATATCTTCGATCTTAAAACTGAAGATATATTCAATTTAGTGAGAGACTATAAACTCTTGTCGATGGGTCAAAAACTGAGAATAGATTTGTTATCATTTTCAGTTTATTATTTTAATACTTACCTCTTTTTTTTTGACGAGATGTGACGTAAACTGTGGGAAAACAAAATTTCATAAATGTAAAAGTGAGGTTTTTTAATACATTATGAATATAGGGAGCTTTAAAGAATATTGTAAAAGGCAGGAAAACGTAAAATGCAGGAACGTAAAAGCGGGGTAATACTGTATCTATTTTCAATTTACACACCTCTTCAGCACACAATTTAACACAGAGGATGTGTATTTGTATTGTGTACAGAGAAAAGTGTAGGTTAAGCATATGATTATGTGTTTGTGTGCAGTGTATGTATGTTGTATGAGGGGTGATGATGAAGAGTCGGGAGAAGGCGAAACCTGGTGCCAGCAAGGTAGTTCACTCCTATCAAAAGCTCCAAGGGAACTGCCAGACTTAATGTCCAATCCGACAAGTGAATCATTATCAACAATACCATATGCTTTCTCAACATATGTACTGTGGATGTGTTTGGGATTTAAACCAGCATCTAGCATACATACTAGCAAATAAAAATTGTACAGCATCAACACTCCTAGACCCGAGACTGTTATTTTAGAATTTAAAATTTTCAACCTCGTCAGGTATCTAAATCAGGCCTAAATCATGATACCACATGAGCTCGCACAGCAGGCTGTAAGGTAACATAAGACATTACAAAATTTATGTTTGAAGCATTGATACTTACCTTGTAGGTGTATCAAGGCTGGTGTATTGGAAATGTTTAGAAACTGTTCAGTGTCCACTGGATTGTGCAGAAAATATTATGTAAGTGCAGAATATTATAAATATTAGTCTATTTGATCTTAGTTTTATATAATAAAGTATACTGAAGCTTATAGTATGTGGTGATATACTATTTCTATTTAATCAGTGCCAGAAAAGAAAAAAGGCTTATAGTTTTAGAAATATCATGGTTAAATCTGTGATGTATATACGTTTAAATTTGTGCACTTTTCATTGCCATGCTTAGAATTAAAAGTTATTTGCAAAGGCCATAAATTCACGAGTCTCTCTAATTATTCAGCCTCTTCCTTTATTTTATGATATAAAGTCATCTTTAAAAATACCTCTCTGTAAAATTCATTTCATAATTGCTTTTACATAGTGATGTTACTTAGAATTTGTGCTGTGACTTATACCGTTATAACAATATTTTTCTTATAAAGAATGTAAGCAATGAACATCCACAAAGTTGCACCCCATAAATTCATTGCAAGATACTCTTCATGTGTTTGTTTATATGGTCTCCAACTCCAAGGGAACATATGTTTTGTGACTTCATGTCCAATATATAGTACAATAGAATTCATACCTAAAATTAAAAAAAAAATTAAAATTAACTCAGCAATGTTAATATCATTTGTTTTTAAACATCTTACTGATGGACAAATTATATTTGAAAAGAAAAATATACGCCTAGACCGGGGTTTGAACCCAGGACTTTTGACTCTCTATGTCAATGCTCTTCCATCTGAGCTACCTAGGCCTCCAATCTAAATGCGCATTTTTCTCTTATACATAGTTAATTCCCTAACCCCACATGCTACGAGCCGTTGCTATGATTTTTGCAAATGGCGGCTTCTTTATTAAGAAGACTTTTTATTGGGAATTTAAACATTACTTATAAAGCCAGTAGTGCTTCTTTCAATGTTAATATTATTTGTTTTTAAACATCTTAATGATGGACAAATTATATTTTTTCTTTTCAAATATAGAAGATTATATCGAAACATGTTCAAACTGAATCAACATTAATTTGAGATAAGATGTTTGCCAACTCAAAAAAACTTTATATATATATATATAACTATGATGTTATATGTAAATTTTTACACTCATAATGAATGGTAAATCATTTTTCAAATAGAATATTTTTGCTTGAACTGGGAATTGAACCTAAGACCTCTGGTTTTATACAAAGCATGCTGATCATTATATTATCCAGACTTCCTAGCTCAAACAGAAATTTTTCTCTCTCTTATATATAACCCCATTTCCCAGTAGAGTGAACTTTTGTTCACTCTACTGGGATGGCTTCTATGGCTCTCACCATGAACAAAGGCAGGTCAGGTATGTCTGATGCACCACAGAAATACAAAAGATTTTAAACTGATCAATCATAAAACACAAACAAATTCCACCTCACTTAACGTACAATAGTTGAATGCTGGCAATAGACTTTCTGAAAGGATTTTGATGTAGATGCGCAGAATTCACATAAACACGATTGCCTTCTATTTTAAGAAAGAAAAATTAATATTTGAACCCTGGACTTCTCGTTCTCCATACGAGTGTGCTGTCCAATTACACCATTCAAACATTAACAGTTCTTTCAACTTATACAATTCTCATTCGTCTGAAGGCTAATAGCTGTTGCTACCACCATGCCAACTGACGGCTTCTATTCAGAAGCATTTTTATTGATAATTTATACATTACTTCTCAGAGATAAAGCTTCATACTTTCAATGTTCTTATTTAAATTAACATTTTCCAATCCCAAATAGAATCTAATTTAAGAAAAAAAAAGTTTGAACCGGGATTTGAACCCTGGACCTCTCGTTCTCCATATGAGTGTGCTGTCCAATTACACCAATCAAACGACGATGCAAACATTAACATTTCTTTCAACTTATACAATTCTTATTATGTTACGTAGATACGAAATAACACTATGAGGTTTATTTTAATATTGTTTAATCTTTCTTCACTCACCTCGTACTTCTTAACTCATTTGTGACATTCTCAATGCTGTATTATGTTCACAACTGATGTCCAATGGCCTTCTATCCTGCAGACTGACCTCTGTGCCATCTGATGGCTGACCGACGAACTTCCAAATCAATCCCCTCTCCTTATAACCGGGTATTTCAAAGGAGGTCAGTCCAGGATAGAAGGCCGTTGGACATCAGTTGTGAACATAATACAGCATTGAGAATGTCACAAATGAAGTGGCGAAACTCGAGTATGCTTGGGAGTTAAGAAGTATGAGGTGAGTGAAGAGAGATTAAACAATATTATACAATTCTTGTTCGTCCGAAGGCTAATAGCTATCATTACCATCATGCCAAATCCCGGTTCAAACATTAATTTTTCTTTCTTAAATTAGATTCTATCCAGGATTGGAAAATGTTAATATAAATAAAAACATCGAAAAAAACTAATGCCTTCGTTCATTCATTTTATTATAATTAAGGAAGAGTTCATGATAGGATTATTAATAGCACTATTATAGTTCTAAAGCTATTATATGATATTATATGTACATTTATACACTCATACTGAATGATAAATCTTGTTTTGAAGAGAACAATTTTTCAATGGTAAGGTGGATTTGATTAATATTAAATAAACACTTTTGCCCGAACTGGGGATTGAACCTAAAACCTCTGTTAATGCATCAGCATACTGATCATAAAGGTATCCAGGTTTCCTAGCTCAAACAGAAATTTTTCTCTCTCTTGGTGCATAAAGCCTAATGTCTTGGGTTCAATTCCTGGATCAGGCAAACATTTTTTCTCCTCAAAAAATAATTTATCATTCGGTATGAATGTATAAATATACATATAACATCATAATAATAGCTTTACAACAATAATATCAGTATTAATTATCCCATCATATCATCTTAATATAGTATATTGCGATACGAGTATGGTAAACACTTGATACAGATCGAGGAAAAGTTTTAAAAAACGAGGTGCTTGCACTGAGTTTTTTAAATTTCCGAGATTGCATTATGTGTTTACCACATGAGTATTGCATACTATTTTTTGCACTATGTGTATTTATTTTAGTAATCAAGATATTAGCTAAAATATTAATAAATATAATTGAAGATAAATGTTAGATTTCAGAAGATGATTCGGCTATATGTGTTACTATGGAGAAATAGTAAGTATTGTTGGTCATGTCGCCATCTTATATTTGTTAAAATTGTAAAACCAATTTGACTTTGGATTTATTTCTGATTATGGAGAAAGTTTTAGATAATGTGTCCAATGATGACGAAATAGAAGAGGCATGCAAAGCTGGATGAGATGAATTAATATCATACAAATTGCAGTATCACTATCAATATTTCAAAATAAATGTTTTTACTTACTGCACTAATGGTTTTGGTTATTTTTAAAGTATTCAGATTTCTTTTGTTTCCATAGCAACCAAGACTGTATGCAGGAATGTCAAATTACGATGCATATCAACAATGACAGTAATTTATTAAGTTATGTAGATAGGAAATAACACTATGAGGGTTTTTAATATTAAAATTCATCGGAGAACATATTGTTTAAACAACTCACCTCATAGGATTCATGCTTCCATGATATCGCGATTTCAAACACAGTCGTGTTCATCTTCAGCCATAACTCCGACTGACGAAATTCTTCGGCCGTCAACTATTCTATTGTCGTCATCTTCAGTGCTGCCATGGCGACAATAGAACAGTTGACGGCCGAAGAATTTCGTCAGTCGGAGTTATGGCTGAAGATGAACACGACTGTGTTTGAAATCGCGATATCATGGAAGCATGAATCCTATGATGAATTCCTGTAGATGAAGACAATAAATAATAAGTTAAAGAAATTCCAACAACAGAAAAGGTTACAGGAATACACCACCTTGCAACATGATTCCAAGAAAGATGTAAAATTCAAGAAATTTACTTACCATCCTGAAGTTCATAATAAGTTTCAAAAAATTTTCAGAAAGTTTAATGTAACATTAGCTCCAATTAACAAATTCAGCCTGGGTAATCTTCTTTTATCTAATAATAAATGTAACACCCGAGACAACAAAAAATCTGGAATTTATCAAATTGATTGCAAAGATTGCAACAAGATATATATAGGAAAAACAAAAAAGAACTTGGAAACTCGTAAAAAAGAACACTGCAGAAACATAAAGAATGGAGAAATTGAAAAATCAGCTATAGTAGCACATAGTTTATTAGAGCATCATAGGATTGAAAAAGAAGCAAAACTTTTGAAACATCTATCTAAACCTTTGGATTTAACAGTTTGGAAAAGAATATATATTCAAAAAAGCCATACTAGAACCATGAGCTTCGAGATTGCAGACGAACCGAGCTTGATTACAAAGTTCTTAAAAAATACAACAGATGGCAGTTTAGAAAATGATTCATTCAAAAGAACACCAGATGACAGTTTGGAGAGTAATTCCTTCAAAAGAACACCAGATGGCAGTTTGGATGATTACCGGCAGAAGAAAGAATTGAAAGTCATGAAAACAGCTGACGATGATGACAATGGGTCGCCGATACTGCAATGCTGTGTTTAAAAAAACATAGAAGTATGAGGTAAGAAGAAACCGGCAGAAGAAATAATTGAAAGTCATGAAAACAGCTGACGATGATGACAATGGGTCGCCATACAGCAGTGCTGTGTTTAAAAAAACATAGAAGTATGAGGTAAGAAGAAATCATGATTCATTTAATTCTTATTAATTGAACTTTATAAATTTAATATATAAATCATAAATGTACATATAAGGGGGGGGGGCACGCCGTAGCGTAGTGGTTAAGGCACTGAGCTACAAGCCGGAGGGTCGAGGGTTCAAGTCCCGTTGGGGTCAGGATTTTTAAACTGACCCAAACCCTCTGGCCCTGGGGTCGACTCAGCCTCTAACGGAAATGAGTACCAGACGCTTGTTCTGGGGGTAAAGGCGGCCGTCACGCAGGGCTGATAACCCGGCTGACATAAAGTGCCGATTGTCTAGAAAAAGTGGGAGCCTTAACCTCCTACTACCCCAAGGGCCTCCTGAGGCCTGTTGTGGGATCACTTTACTTTACTTTACATATAAGGGAAGGGGTTAAAATAACAAAAAGAAAGAAAGAATATTTGACTTCAGAATAAGATGCAGCCCTACTTATCTTCTAAGTTACATATATCATAATAGTGAAATCTAAATTACTTAGAAGATATTCATTGCACAACCCAAATTTATGGCACTTTATTATGTTTGTGATGCCTACAATGTTTCTTTAAAATACTGGAACTTGTTTCAGAACACTCTGTATAAAAGCAATTTCTCATTGGTTGAGATTTTAAGTAGCTATTAATTCATATTTTGGTATCTTTAACAATTTAATGATCAGTAAATTAATCAGATTTTGTTGCTCACCTCGTATTCTTTCCAGGACTAGTTTTAAGAAACTTTTCTTCATTGCTGGCATCTGACTATTGATTCGGCAGTTGGTATTCCTTTGTTCCTCCTCATTGTGATGGTGGATCGATGAACCTCCAAATCAAACATTTTCCCCAGAGAATTTCAAAACTCATTATTTTGTTTTTGTATTTTTTTAATGTAGATTTTCTTCCAAAATTGCGAGTTTCTTAGATTTCTCTGTTTCATTAATTTTTGCCTCTATTTTAATTGTATGCTTTTCTGACCAAGTGTTAGCAGCAGATTTTTCTATTTCTCCATATTTTACATTCTTAAGGAATACCAACTGTCAAATCAAGTTGGTATTCCGTAGGAATATAAACAAATGGGGAAATAGAAAAATCTGCTGCTCATGCCTTATGAGAAAAGCAGTCAGTTGTCAGTTCAATTTAAATGGTAAGATAAAATTGACAAAGAGGAGTTCTTTGAAATTAGTTCTAGAAAGGATACAAAATATGAAGTGCGGTTTAAAATCTGATTAATTTACTGTATGTTAAATAAAATATCATAATGTTACTTATTAGAAATACACAATATTAGATTTTTCTTTTTAGTAAATATATGCCTATTTTTAAACTTACCAGCATAAAAGAAAGGACTACCAGACCACCATCGTTTGGCATCTACTACAATATATAAAACTGTCTGCATAATAAAGGCCATACTTGCAAGAGCCAATACAAATGACAGAGACCATAAATTTTTGTTTACTGGAATAATTCCATCATTCTTTGAGAAATTGCATAATACACCTGCAATTATTCCCTGAAAAAATAAAAGACTTTTGTTAAAATAAATATTATTAAGTAAATATCTATGGATATAATGATTTATTTTAGAAAGTAACATATTGAGCTTCTTTTAATGAAGTTTTTGTGACAATAGGAAACATCTGGGCAAGCTGACAATGATATAGAAGATTATATCGAAACAAGTTCAAACTGAACCCATATTAATTTGAGGTAAGATGTTTCTCATTCTCACAAAAACTTGATCTATGGATGTTTTTATTATAAATTTAATACCTCATTAAAGGTCAAATTATGCTTGAAGAGAAAAATATACTACTAGACTGGGTTTTGAACCCAGGACCTTTAACTTTATAGGCTAATGCTCTGCTACTGAGCTATCCAAGGCCTCCAATCTAAACCCAAATATATGCTAATGCTATACCACTGAGCTATCCATGGTCTCCAATCTAAACGCAATCTATCCAATCTTTGCATTTAGATTGGAGATCTTGGATAGATCAGTGGCAGAGCATTAATGTATAAGAGTATAAAGGTCCTGGGTCACCCCATTCTAGGCATATATTTTTTCTTCAAATATCTATTGATATATATATATATACACACACACATAAATCATGTATAATAAAATAGGATTTCAAAGGAGGATCGTTGATCCCAGAGGACAAGTAATTTCTATTTCCACCTCTAGTTCAAAGGTTCATGGGTTCTAACCCAACCAGGGGCAATATATATTTAAGGGTGTAATAATCATAAGTATGCATGAGAAAGAATAATTACCAATCAACAACTTTAATTCCCTACTCAAACTGTTCCTTCTGAAGGAAGTAAATAATGGGTCTCGTATATTAGAATTATGGCACATAAAAGTACTTCAAGTATGAAAACTAGAAACATCTGAACTAAATTTATCAGCCATTTCATGCCCAGATTTGAATTTTGATGCTAATGACCTGAGATGTTAAAGAACACTGTTAAATAAAATATATAAATAAAGAGGAGGTCACGAAGATTATATCAAAAGAAAAATGATTGCATATATATATATATATATTAGTCTAATGCCACCAGATTGTCTTTTATGACATTTCTGGCTTTCTCCCCTAGCATTGGCAGAATGGTAATCCATTTCTTGTGTTGGGGCACCTGGAAGGCGGAGTTATGTTACCCCGATGGTATGATGGTGATAAATGATAATGAAGCGCCAGGAGAGATCTTAACCTAAATTCCAGACCATGGGCAACCACAGGAATAATTCCCTTTAAGGAAAAAATCTTATGGTTTGACCAGGAATCGAACCCAGGACCTCATGAACAGTGGTCAGTAACGCTGATCACTAGCCCATGAGGCTGGTCAAAATATTCATAATTAGGAAATGTATTTTCATGTAATAAAAGTTTAGATTGCAACATTTGTTTCTTCATTCTTCTTCTTCTTCTTCTTCTTCTTCACGGTTTAAGCTTATTTACTAGCCTGTTCCGGCTCCAAATTGCTGCTTTTTACATCTTTTCCTTGGTCTTCCCAAACTTCTTCTTCCTCATGGTGAATAGTTGTATGCTGCTTTGGGTATTCTATTCTCAGTCATCCTTGCCAAGTGTTTTCTTCATTAAAATGAAAATAACTTTTTTTTTCTCCTGTAGAATCTAACATTATCTAGATATTACACATGTTAATTTTGTATCAGGAAAAAAAAAATCTTTTCCTCATTCGTAATATAACTTATACATAGTGGAGAATATATAAACTTTAAATGTAACCTATTCAAAAGAAGAGTGACATTTTATAGTTACATAAATAATTATGAAAATTTATTATTTTAAGATGTCATTATTTTCTTTGAACTATAAAAGATATTTAGAGTTGTAAAAATGTCAAATCTAGACCAAATTTACCATCTACTTTCCTTGACATCATATTTTCAGATAATAGGCCTACTATGTCCTGCATCCAACTATCTAATAAGACTAGTAAAAATGTTATCACTGTATGTGAAAATAGTAAATTTTACCTATATGAATATACCTCATCGTTTGAATTCTTAAAATAAATAGTAAATTTATATATACATACCATCAGTATTGCCCATACCATCCAGCGAGTTATGCGTGAAAATGTATAGTGATAACTCAGAATAATTCTTCCAGCTTGGACACCCAAATAAACATTCAAAACTGAAGTAAGTGTACCCAGAATACCTTTAAATTTGAGAAAAAATATTAAAATGATAAATTCAATTAACATAGAGTGATCAATAATATTTATTTATGAACATTCTAAGAGACATAAGTTAATTATGAGAAATAACATTACGGGGTTCTTCAATTAATAAAATGAGTTGTGTTATCTTACCTCATACTTTATGTTTTTCTAACACTGGAATTGCAGTTTTTAAGAGTCACCCCTCTTACCCTCATCCTTAGATGAAGATTCAGACAAAGTTCGGCAGTTGTGATGTTGGTTGAGGATGAGAGGGATGCCTCTTGAAAACTGCAGTTCCCGTGTTAGAAAGACATGAAGTATGAGGTAAGATAACATGACTCATTTTATTAATTCTAAGAGACATTGCCTCATTATTACCGAAAATGTGTCTGTAATACTATTTATGAATATGACACAATAATCTGTATTCTTTATTATGCAATCATGTTATATTTAGAAGTGAACATATGTAGGATTGTGCAAATTATTCACACATGCTAAATTGCTTAACATGTAATAGTCCTACCAAATTATATATAGGAATGGGATTATAGGTCATAATTATATTATTTTTGGTCTGGACATCTTACCTCAATATTAATGTTGATTTGTTCTTGGACATGTTTCAAAACAATTCTCTGTTTTATCTTCAGCTTTCCCAGACTGGTTTTATTTATGTTGCATTATGTTGCACCACCTGGATGTCGATGTCAGCTCCATCCTGTGGTTGGCCAAAGAACCTCCAAACAAGGTCACCCTCCATCGGAATATCAAAATTCATAACTCTGTTTCTGTTCTTCTGAATATAAATTTTTTCCCAAATAGTCAGCTCGTTTGTATTTTCTAACTGTTTTAATAATTTAGTGTCTGAATTAATATTATGTTTTTCAGACCAAACATGAGCAGCAACTGCAGATTTTTCAATTTCTCCATTTTTAATATTTCTTATGTGTTCTTTGGTTCTAATTTTTAGGTTTCTTTTTGTTTTCCCTATATATATCTTTTCACAACCCATGCATTCAATTTGATATATTCCTGACTTTTTATTTTTATCAGTTTTTTCATTTTTGTTGGTTTTTATTAGTTTATTTAAACTGTAGTTATTTTTTGGTGCTAATTTAATATTAAACTTCTCAAATATATTTTGAAATTTATTATGTACCCAGGGGTGATATGTGAATTTCCTATATTTTTTCATAGGTGGTTCTTCTTTTTCAAGATTACTTCTGTTTATCATTTTTTGTTTTTTATACTTTTCTATCCTTTTAATGTACCATTTTTTCATCAAACCCATTTTCTCTTGCTACTTTGATTATGTGTTTTTTCTCATGTTTGAAATCTTCTTCGTTTAAGGGTAAGTTTACCAATCTATGAGTTAACTATTAAATGCTGCTAATTTATGTCCAATTGGATTGAACCCTGTTGATTTTATAAAATTTTCCGTATGAGTTTCTTTTCTATGAATCCTGAATTCAATTTTCTTTTTTCTTTTTTTCTTTCTTCGTTTCTGACCAATTTAAGATCCAAAAAAGGTATTTGTTTATTGTCTTCTATTTCTTTGGTGAATTTAATGTTTGTACTCTGTAAATTTAATAGTTTTAGGGAATCTTCTACATGTTTTTCTTTAACAATACAAATTATATCATCAACATATCTACTCCAAAATTTAAACATTGTGGGATGTGCTTTAGTGATTTTACATTCAAAATCGCTCATAAATAAATTTGCCAGGAAGGGTGATAATGGGTTTCCCATTGAGAGCCACTGATTTCTGTCTATATAAACTCCCACGTCATGTAAAACAACATTCTTCATCAATGCATCACCGCAGTTAATTTCAAATTTAACTTCTTTGATCTCTCTGTCTAATGTTGTTTTTTTCTTAACCAATTGTTCAATATCTCCAAAGTTTTTTGTTTCGGTACATTTTGTGAATAGTGAACTACAACATGCAAAAACATCAAACGAAAACAACCTTATCTGTGGGTTTCAATTTCCACTTTTTCTAATTTGTTAACTAATCTCCAATGAATTTTCCAATCCGCAGACTTTCAAAATTATTAATTCTTTTAAATTGATTATTCATCCATTCTCGAAATTTTGTAGGGTGGTTTCTTTATTGACTCAATATTGTTAATTATTGGCCTCATTTTGTTTCCACGGTTTGTGAAGTTTTGGTAAGTCCATGTATATTAGGGGTTCTTGGGTTGCTTACTGTTTAATTGAATTTTTTCTTTCTTGGATAGAATTATTTAACTCATTCTATTTAAAACAGTTTTTCCACTTTTTTTTCATGGTTTTTGGTAGGTGGGGTCCATCTTATTTTTTTCATACTCTTTTTCTGTCTCAAAGTTCTTCCATTCTATTTTGATAATCTTCTTTGTCCAGAATTATAATTTGGTTACCCTTATCTGATTTTGTATATACAACATTTTTGTTATTTATTTCTTGAGTTTTTTAAATTCTCCTTACAAACTGGGTTTTTATTTGTATTCTTTATTTTATTCAAAATTTCTTCACATTTTTTTCTGATGATTATTTTTTCTTCTGTAACTAACCCTTCTATTGAATTTTCAATGTCCACTATGTATTCTTCTATTCTATTGGAATAATCTATTGCTGTTTTTAGACCGTTTTCTAACAATTTTGTCTCTTTTAGGTTAAAGGTTGCCTTTGAAAAATTTTTAACATAATTTCTGGTGGATTCTGATTTTTCTTCATTTCTGGTTTTATTCTGATGTTTGATTTTATTTGATGTATTCTTCTTTCCTTTGATTTAGTTAACAAATTATTTATCTTTGTCTTTTGTTTCTCAATTTTCTTTTTCATGGTTATGTTCAAAAAAGTGAAAAATTTATTTTCTAGGTTTTCCCACATGATGTTTCCTAATATTTTAGACAATTTGATATGTAACAAATAAATTTCAATATCCAGATTACTGATCATTTCAAAGTGTTTATTCTTTTTCTAGTTTTAGTAATTTGTTTCTCCAAATTTTTTGTTGTTTGCTGTTATTGTTATGCTTAACGGTTTTTCTAATGAACATGGGAACCAATTCTAATTTTAGACATTGGTTGATGAATTTAATGTCTGCTAATCTTTTAAATTTCTTCTCTCTTAATTTTATAAACTTTTTGACTTCATATTTTGTTTCGAAAAAATTGTTATTGAAGTTGAGTATGGAGGACGCCATCTTGTTTTTCGTAATTTATAACACAAACACAATTTCTGGTTGTTTTTTCTTTTCCTTGTAACTTAAGAAGTTGTAATTAATATTTAATTTTAGGAAGTTATATTTTGAGGTTATTTTAATTATATTATTTTTGGTCTGGACATCTTACCTCAATATTAATGTTGATTTGTTCTTGGACATGTTTCAAAACAATTCTCTGTTTTATCTTCAGCTTTCCCAGACTGGTTTATTTATGTTGCATTATGTTGCACCACCTGGATGTCGATGTCAGCTCCATCCTGTGGTTGGCCAAAGAACCTCCAAACAAGGTCACCCTCCATCGGAATATCAAAATTCATAACTCTGTTTCTGTTCTTCTGAATATAAATTTTTTCCCAAATAGTCAGCTCGTTTGTATTTTCTAACTGTTTTAATAATTTAGTGTCTGAATTAATATTATGTTTTTCAGACCAAACATGAGCAGCAACTGCAGATTTTTCAATTTCTCCATTTTTAATATTTCTTATGTTGTTCTTTGGTTCTAATTTTTAGGTTTCTTTTTTTGTTTTCCCTATATATATCTTTTCACAACCCATGCATTCAATTTGATATATTCCTGACTTTTTATTTTTATCAGTTTTTTCATTTTTGTTGGTTTTTATTAGTTTATTTAAACTGTAGTTATTTTTTGGTGCTAATTTAATATTAAACTTCTCAAATATATTTTGAAATTTATTATGTACCCAGGGGTGATATGTGAATTTCCTATATTTTTTCATAGGTGGTTCTTCTTTTTCAAGATTACTTCTGTTTATCATTTTTTGTTTTTTATACTTTTCTATCCTTTTATGTACCATTTTTTCATCAAACCCATTTTCTCTTGCTACTTTGATTATGTGTTTTTTCTCATGTTTGAAATCTTCTTCGTTTAAGGGTAAGTTTACCAATCTATGAGTTAAACTATTAAATGCTGCTAATTTATGTCCAATTGGATTGAACCCTGTTGATTTTATAAAATTTTCCGTATGAGTTTCTTTTCTATGAATCCTGAATTCAATTCTTTTTTCTTTTTTCTTCGTTTCTGACCAATTTAAGATCCAAAAAAGGTATTTGTTTATTGTCTTCTATTTCTTTGGTGAATTTAATGTTTGTACTCTGTAAATTTAATAGTTTTAGGGAATCTTCTACATGTTTTTCTTTAACATACAAATTATATCATCAACATATCTACTCCAAAATTTAAACATTGTGGGATGTGCTTTAGTGATTTTACATTCAAAATCGCTCATAAATAAATTTGCCAGGAAGGGTGATAATGGGTTTCCCATTGAGAGCCCTGATTTTTGTCTATAGAAACTCCCATTGAATGTAAAAAACATTTGATCAATGCATAACGCAGTTAATTTCAAATAATCTTCTTTGATCTCTCTGTCTATGTTGTTTTTTCTTAACCAATTGTTCAATATCTCCAAAGTTTTTTGTTTCGGTACATTTGTGAATAGTGAAACTACATCAAACGAAACCAACCTATCTGTGGGTTCAATTTCCACTTTTTCTAATTTGTTAACTAATTCCAATGAATTTTCAATCTGCAGACTTTCAAAATTATTAATTCTTTTAAATTGATTATTCAGCCATTTCGAAATTTTGTAGGTTGGTGATCCAATATTGAAAGAAAAATTTCAATTAAAAGTAAGCAACCCAAGAAACCCTAATATACATGGACTTCCAAAAATTCACAAACCGGGAAACAAAATGAGGCCAATAATTAACAATATTGGATCACCAACCTACAAAATTTCGAAATGGCTGAATAATCAATTTAAAAGAATTAATAATTTTGAAAGTCTGCAGATTGAAAATTCATTGGAATTAGTTAACAAATTAGAAAAAGTGGAAATTGAACCCACAGATAGGTTGGTTTCGTTTGATGTAGTTTCACTATTCACAAATGTACCGAAACAAAAAACTTTGGAGATATTGAACAATTGGTTAAGAAAAAACAACATAGACAGAGAGATCAAAGAAGATTATTTGAAATTAACTGCGTTATGCATTGATCAAATGTTTTTTACATTCAATGGGAGTTTCTATAGACAAAAATCAGGGCTCTCAATGGGAAACCCATTATCACCCTTCCTGGCAAATTTATTTATGAGCGATTTTGAATGTAAAATCACTAAAGCACATCCCACAATGTTTAAATTTTGGAGTAGATTGTTGATGATATAATTTGTATTGTTAAAGAAAAACATGTAGAAGATTCCCTAAAACTATTAAATTTACAGAGTACAAACATTAAATTCACCAAAGAAATAGAAGACAATAAACAAATACCTTTTTTGGATCTTAAATTGGTCAGAAACGAAGAAAAAAGAAAAATTGAATTCAGGATTCATAGAAAAGAAACTCATACGGAAAATTTATAAAATCAACAGGGTTCAATCCAATTGGACATAAATTAGCAGCATTTAATAGTTTAACTCATAGATTGGTAAACTTACCCTTAAACGAAGAAGATTTCAAACATGAGAAAAAACACATAATCAAAGTAGCAAGAGAAAATGGGTTTGATGAAAAAATGGTACATAAAAGGATAGAAAAGTATAAAAAACAAAAAATGATAAACAGAAGTAATCTTGAAAAAGAAGAACCACCTATGAAAAAATATAGGAAATTCACATATCACCCCTGGGTACATAAAAATTTCAAAATATATTTGAGAAGTTTAATATTAAATTAGCACCAAAAAATAACTACAGTTTAAATAAACTAATAAAAACCAACAAAAATTAAAAAAACTGATAAAAATAAAAAGTCAGGAATATATCCAATTGAATGCATGGGTTGTGAAAAGATATATATAGGGAAAACAAAAAGAAACCTAAAAATTAGAACCAAAGAACACATAAGAAATATTAAAATGGAGAAATTGAAAAATCTGCAGTTGCTGCTCATGTTTGGTCTGAAAAAACATAATATTAATTCAGACACTAAATTATTAAAACAGTTAGAAAATACAAACGAGCTGACTATTTGGGAAAAAATTTATATTCAGAAGAACAGAAACAGAGTTATGAATTTTGATATTCCGATGGAGGGTGACCTTGTTTGGAGGTTCTTTGGCCAACCACAGGATGGAGCTGACATCGACATCCAGGTGGTGCAACATAATGCAACATAAATAAAACCAGTCTGGGAAAGCTGAAGATAAAACAGAGAATTGTTTTGAAACATGTCCAAGAACAAATCAACATTAATATTGAGGTAAGATGTCCAGACCAAAAATAATATAATTAAAATAACCTCAAAATATAACTTCCTAAAATTAAATATTAATTACAACTTCTTAAGTTACAAGGAAGAAACAAAACCAGAAATTGTGTTTGTGTTATAAATTACGAAAAACAAGATGGCGTCCTCCATACTCAACTTCAATAACAATTTTTTCGAAACAAAATATGAAGTCAAAAAGTTTATAAAATTAAGAGAGAAGAAATTTAAAAGATTAGCAGACATTAAATTCATCAACCAATGTCTAAAATTAGAATTGGTTCCCATGTTCATTAGAAAAACCGTTAAGCATAACAATAACAGCAAACAACAAAAAATTTTGGAGAACAAATTACTAAAACTAGAAAAGAATAAACACTTTGAAATGATCAGTAATCTGGATATTGAAATTTATTTGTTACATATCAAATTGTCTAAAATATTAGGAAACATCATGTGGGAAAACCTAGAAAATAAATTTTTCACTTTTTTGAACATAACCATGAAAAAGAAAATTGAGAAACAAAAGACAAAGATAAATAATTTGTTAACTAAATCAAAGGGAAAGAAGAATACATCAAATAAATCAAACATCAGAATAAAACCAGAAATGAAGAAAAATCAGAATCCACCAGAAATTATGTTAAAAATTTTTCAAAGGCAACCTTTAACCTAAAAGAGACAAAATTGTTAGAAAACGGTCTAAAAACAGCAATAGATTATTCCAATAGAATAGAAGAATACATAGTGGACATTGAAAATTCAATAGAAGGGTTAGTTACAGAAGAAAAAATAATCATCAGAAAAAAATGTGAAGAAATTTTGAATAAAATAAAGAATACAAATAAAAACCCAGTTTGTAAGGAGAATTTAAAAACACTCAAAGAAATAAATAACAAAAATGTTGTATATACAAAATCAGATAAGGGTAACCAAATTATAATTCTGGACAAAGAAGATTATCAAAATAGAATGGAAGAACTTTTGAAAGAAAAAGAGTATGAAAAAATTAAGAATGACCCCCTACCAAAAACCATAAAAAAAGTGGAAAACTGTTTTAAAAATGTTAAAATTCTATCCAAGAAAGAAAAATTTCAATTAAAAGTAAGCAACCCAAGAAACCCTAATATACATGGACTTCCAAAAATTCACAAACCGGGAAACAAAATGAGGCCAATAATTAACAATATTGGATCACCAACCTACAAAATTTCGAAATGGCTGAATAATCAATTTAAAAGAATTAATAATTTTGAAAGTCTGCAGATTGAAAATTCATTGGAATTAGTTAAGAAATTAGAAAAAGTGGAAATTGAACCCACAGATAGGTTGGTTTCGTTTGATGTAGTTTCACTATTCACAAATGTACCGAAACAAAAAACTTTGGAGATATTGAACAATTGGTTAAGAAAAAACAACATAGACAGAGAGATCAAAGAAGATTATTTGAAATTAACTGCGTTATGCATTGATCAAATGTTTTTTACATTCAATGGGAGTTTCTATAGACAAAAATCAGGGCTCTCAATGGGAAACCCATTATCACCTTTCCTGGCAAATTTATTTATGAGCGATTTTGAATGTAAAATCACTAAAGCACATCCCACAATGTTTAAATTTTGGAGTAGATATGTTGATGATATAATTTGTATTGTTAAAGAAAAACATGTAGAAGATTCCCTAAAACTATTAAATTTACAGAGTACAAACATTAAATTCACCAAAGAAATAGAAGACAATAAACAAATACCTTTTTTGGATCTTAAATTGGTCAGAAACGAAGAAAAAAGAAAAATTGAATTCAGGATTCATAGGAAAGAAACTCATACGGAAAATTTTATAAAATCAACAGGGTTCAATCCAATTGGACATAAATTAGCAGCATTTAATAGTTTAACTCATAGATTGGTAAACTTACCCTTAAACGAAGAAGATTTCAAACATGAGAAAAAACACATAATCAAAGTAGCAAGAGAAAATGGGTTTGATGAAAAAATGGTACATAAAAGGATAGAAAAGTATAAAAAACAAAAAATGATAAACAGAAGTAATCTTGAAAAAGAAGAACCACCTATGAAAAAATATAGGAAATTCACATATCACCCCTGGGTACATAATAAATTTCAAAATATATTTGAGAAGTTTAATATTAAATTAGCACCAAAAAATAACTACAGTTTAAATAAACTAATAAAAACCAACAAAAATGAAAAAACTGATAAAAATAAAAAGTCAGGAATATATCAAATTGAATGCATGGGTTGTGAAAAGATATATATAGGGAAAACAAAAAGAAACCTAAAAATTAGAACCAAAGAACACATAAGAAATATTAAAAATGGAGAAATTGAAAAATCTGCAGTTGCTGCTCATGTTTGGTCTGAAAAACATAATATAAATTCAGACACTAAATTATTAAAACAGTTAGAAAATACAAACGAGCTGACTATTTGGGAAAAAATTTATATTCAGAAGAACAGAAACAGAGTTATGAATTTTGATATTCCGATGGAGGGTGACCTTGTTTGGAGGTTCTTTGGCCAACCACAGGATGGAGCTGACATCGACATCCAGGTGGTGCAACATAATGCAACATAAATAAAACCAGTCTGGGAAAGCTGAAGATAAAACAGAGAATTGTTTTGAAACATGTCCAAGAACAAATCAACATTAATATTGAGGTAAGATGTCCAGACCAAAAATAATATAATTAAAATAACCTCAAAATATAACTTCCTAAAATTAAATATTATAGGTCATAGTTCTACCTTTTCTCTACAGGTGACCAACTAACCATTTGTCTGTTAGTGAATTTTTCCTATTTTATGTATACTGTTTCATATGCATTATCTTCTTCTTCTTCTTCCTTCCAAGTATTAGGCCAAGGCCTGTTACGATCCTATAGAAAATTTTCCCTCCAGCGGTTCATAGGACGGCCCAGTGATCTTCGTCCTCTTGGTATATAATTATAAACAGCTTTGGGGATCCGATTTGAACTCATTCTTTCTAGATGGTACTGTTTAATATATTCCAAAATTGGCATAGTCTTCAATTCTTTTAAAATATCGGTGTTCCTTTTCTGATCCCATCTGTTGTAACCCGCTGTTCTGCGCATGAATCTCATTTCACAAGCTGTTATTCTGCTTTCATGTTGTCTTCACTACCATAGGTCAACACTGGTCTACTCAAAGTGTTATATAAACGTAATCTGGTGTTTTTTTGTACAAGGGATGGTTTCATAACTTGGTTAATAATTCCCAAACTTTTATTATAACTAGTAATTTTTTTTTTCAGGGATATCCTTTTCATCCCAGATAGAGAGATAATATCTAAGATATTTAAATTGATTAGATCTCTCTAAAATTCATTATATTATGTTAAATATAATGTGTAGATGAATAGCGGAATGAAAACTTATAATTTTCTAGATTTATGTTGAGAAGTCTGTTTTATATCACAGGATTTGAACTGGAGACCAATGTAATTCAGTATATATAATTCTTTTTGCGGTAACCATCTACGCTATTATCACTTAAATAACTCAAGCTTTACTTCTTACCTTCTTATTCATAAACAAATAATGGGTAAGGTTTTAATATTGCTTCACATATCCTGTTCAATTCATACGAATATTACATTCTTCTGAGCCTCAGCATACACTATTCAGTCTGATCTCTAACATATTTCAGACTGAACCAAATAAGTGAATTTAATCTGCTTAAATTTTGCGTAGCATTGGGAACAAAGCTTCGCATGTGCAGTATGGAAGACATGAGACTTTGAATATTTCAACCGTTCATTCTTTCTGAGTGGCAGTGAACATTATCCACGATTTCTTTAGTGTTGCACAAGATGCAGAATGGGAAGCAAATGAAGAAGACGTGCGAGATAGTTGTGAACAAAAGTTATTCCAAACAGAGCTATAGTGGATCTTCTTGAAGGACATGTGATTGACAAAGAGTGCTTGATCAGCATCTTCCAACTTGCTGGTTGACGCCGCTTCATTATTGGATTTATTATGTTCCTTCCAGAAATGTGTGTATTTAATGCTCCAGATTTGACAATAAAGCCATTTTCCTTCTAGCTTCACAATATTCAGTGACAATATCTGAATGGACATTCAAAGTTTGAGAAGATTTTGTGTGTTCCTTATTAATGTTCTCTTCTGTTCTGCAAAATAGACAGTTAGAGGATGGTGAAAATACTATGCAAGTAGCTGTTAAGACAAAAATACTGTATTATAGAGAACAAATGGAATTAGAGAGGGTATTTAAACTGCCAAACCACAATTTTTAGAAGATTACATAACGGTAAATACACTATAACTTCCACAATATAAATTATAAAAATGTGAAATTTTTTATATACACCTCCTTGTGTATTCGACTCTCTTGTAAAATGTACATTTATCTGCCACTATAGGAGAAATAACTAAGGATATTGTCTGGATATACTTAAAAAAAAAATCTGCTAATTCAAATCCGATCTTGGTGAATATATAATTCTTATTAGCGATGAAACAGATATCCAATAACTATCTGGTATCCGGTCTAAATTTACTATCTGCCCAGATACCAGATTTTAAAAAAAATACGAAATGTAAAATTTTAAGTACTTTATTTAATCCATATAACAAATGTAATCACCATATTTTCATTTTAAATAAAAAAAATAGTACTCGTACTGCACTAAGGGCAAATTATGGTGAATGAATTCCAATTTTTCTGCATTAAGAGGCAACAAACAGTTTTGCTTTGCTTCATAGACAAGAAAAGTCTTTCGTTGTATACACTGCTGCAGGGTGCTGAGAAATAAATTTTGGCAAACTTTAAGTTTGGGTATTGAGTAGCATTAGCTGACCACCAAATATAAGGGTCATGATTGTGATTAATTCATACTGACTTCAGATAAAAATCAATCTCATATGCAATGGCGTTTTTTTTTCTTGATCGTGAGACTGACTACTACTGTTTTCATTTGCTATCTCATTGAAGCAATACCAGAACATGTCACAAGCTTCGCGAGATAAAGCCAACTCTGTCATCTCTCCTCTATTTCTTGTTAAGTTGGTGATGAAAATGTACTATTGAAGCAATACCAGAATGTGTCACAAGCTTCGCGAGATACAGCCGACTCTGTCATCTCTCCTCTATTTCTTTTTAAGTTGGTGATGAAAATGTACTATTGAAGCAATACCAGAACGTGTCACAAGCTTCGCGAGATACAGCCGACTCTGTCATCTCTCCTCTATTTCTTTTTAAGTTGGTGATGAAAATGTACTATTGAAGCAATACCAGAACGTGTCACAAGCTTCGCGAGATACAGCCGACTCTGTCATCTCTCATCTACTTCTTTTTAAGTTGGTGATGAAAATGTACTATGAAGCAAAACCAGAACGTGTCACAAGCTTCGCGAGATACAGCCGACTCTGTCATCTCTCATCTATTTCTTTTTAAGTTGGTGATGAAAATGTACTATTGAAGCAATACCAGAACGTGTCACAAGCTTCGCGAGATACAGCCGACTCTGTCATCTCTCATCTACTTCTTTTTAAGTTGGTGATGAAAATGTACTATGAAGCAAAACCAGAACGTGTCACAAGCTTCGTGAGATACAGCCGACTCTGTCATCTCTCATCTACTTCTTTTTAAGTTGGTGATGAAAATGTACTATTGAAGCAATACCAGAACGTGTCACAAGCTTCGCGAGATACAGCCGACTCTGTCATCTCTCATCTACTTCTTTTTAAGTTGGTGATGAAAATGGACTATTGAAGCAATACCAGAATATGTCACAAGCTTCGCGAGATACAGCCGACTCTGTCATCTCTCATCTACTTCTTTTTAAGTTGGTGATGAAAATGTACTATGAAGCAAAACCAGAACGTGTCACAAGCTTCGCGAGATACAGCCGACTCTGTCATCTCTCATCTACTTCTTTTTAAGTTGGTGATGAAAATGTACTATTGAAGCAATACCAGAATATGTCACAAGCTTCGCGAGATACAGCCGACTCTGTCATCTCTCATCTACTTCTTTTTAAGTTGGTGATGAAAATGGACTATTGAAGCAATACCAGAATATGTCACAAGCTTCGCGAGATACAGCCGACTCTGTCATCTCTCATCTACTTCTTTTTAAGTTGGTGATGAAAATGTACTATTGAAGCAAAACCAGAACGTGTCACAAGCTTCGCGAGATACAGCCGACTCTGTCATCTCTCATCTACTTCTTTTTAAGTTGGTGATGAAAATGTACTAATACTGTCATTTTCCATCGCTAAATCTTTTAGAATTATGTATAAAAATACTTTTATAATAGCCTCAAATACGCTGTTATCCCTAAGGTAATTTAGTCTTTTAATAAAAATTTCTGGGTCAATTAACCATAAATCTATGTATTCTTTATAGAGATGATTATATGCATGGGGATTAAAATATTAATCAATTTATTTTTCTTGTCCTTCTAACTACAATAGCACGTTTTCTTTATAAGCTCAAATGAGCGTGTTTTCAATAAATTCAAGAAGTAAATTAAACATTTGCTAACTTACCTCAAGAATGAAATGACCTGAATTTGCCTGAGTCTGCCCAATCGTTCGTGTACCACCTATGTGAGCTCATTTGTTACGATGCGCAAATTGGCGATGTTCTGCCGGATATCCAGCTATCTGGCCTCAAGGTTGGCCGGATATCTGACCAAACAGCTATCTGTTTGATCACTAATTCTTATAGGGGAAATCATATTTGGCCAAGAATCAGAATATGACAGTGACTATGTACAGGAAATTTATTCTGATGATAATTTTATGTAATTCCCAAGTCTAATAAAACACTATTACTTATGAACAATATGAAGTGAGCGATAAAAAATTCTACTTAAACTAATAAAACACCTTTACCTGCTTCTACAATGCACATCACCACTAGTTATATGACTTACCTTCAGGATCATAAGGAACCATTGTGTTATAGACACTTTGGCAAGTAGGCCGTTGGTATATATGATTTTGTCCAAATATTAATCGGTCTATATAACCAGCTGCTCCACCAGTACAATTGGGATTGGAACTGTAATTTTGCCAACCTCCAGGACCTAAATATCCTGTTGGGCATCCAGGAACAGGCAACATCAAGGTGAGAAGGACTTGTGTCGCAGTCAATGCAAAAATCACAAACCACTGAATCCAACTGTCCAATATATCTTGTATTATCAGCCAACGGCCATACTAAAAGTAAAGTTTCAACATTAATAATTCTACTGTATGTCAAGTAGATAACTAATATAATCTTTGTTGAATGCAGGCTTTCACGGCCGGTAATCGTAATGTTGAGTGATTCCGGGTTATGTGGCCGTGGTCCATAGTTGGTGTTGATACCAGACGTTTCGCCCTCAACTGCGGAGGGCATCTTCAGTGGCGAGTGCTTCTATGCGTGTTTCCTGGTCGGAAGATCTACTTAGAATGAGCGCTGTGGACGTATTAGTGGGGGGTGCAGGGTGAGTGGGCGTGGCTCTTGCTGATTGGCTAATAGTCGTCTCCTTGTTGTCACTGGTGTTAATGCATTTATTTTCTAGTGTATGAAACCAGGCCTTAGACAGTTTGATACCTTCTTCTTTTCTGTTAATATTTCCCTTATGCTTGTGTATTTCTATAGCCTCTCGGTATAATCTAGGGAAATAGTAGGAAGTTGTGGCTAAAACTTGTGTATCGTCGAATAGAATCTGGTGTCCATTCGTAATGGCATGTTCTGCTACAGCTGATTTATCCATTTCTCCTTGTCTGCAGTTTCTTTTATGTTCTGATAAACGGGTGGCTATACTTCTTTTCGTGGTCCCTATATATGATTTACCACACGAACAAGGAAGTCGATATACGCCGCAAGTGGAGAGAGGTGGCCGAGGATCCTTAGCTGAGCGAAGGCAGTCTTCTATTTTTCTTGTAGGTCTGTAAACTGTTTTTATGTTGTATTTTCGTAGGAGTTTTCCGATACGATCTGTGACTCTTTGTACATATGGTAAGTAGGCTATGCTGGTTGAGGGTGTGTTATCCATTCTGACGTGCTGTCTTCGTGGATGTATGGTTTGTCTTATTTCCTTGGATGTGTAGCCTCCGCAGTTGAGGGCGAAACGTCTGGTATCAACACCAACTATGGACCACGGCCACATAACCCGGAATCACTCAACATTAATATAATCTTTATTTATTTATTTAGCCTGGTGGAGTTAAGGCCATGTGGCCTTCTCTTCCACTCACCTGGACAAACATATATTACATCAGAATATAACAATCACAATAAACTCTAATATTAAATACTAAATGAAGATTTGATCAGTAAGATGTCTATTATATTATGATCTATAATTCAACCTTGTTAATGATAGTTAAGATTAAGACTAAAACTAATAATATAATGTAAACAAGTAAGATAAATTATATTTGAAGAGAAAAATTTTCACCTAGACCGAGACTCGAACAGCAAATTTTTCTCTTATATACGTTGTAATTCCCTCATGCCAAATGCTTGAAACCATAGCTTCTATCTTTGCAAATGGCGGCTTCTTAGTTAAGAAGACATTTATTGGGAATTTAACACTACTTTATAAAGCCAGTAGGGCTTCTATTGCCGATTTTATTATTAATTTAACACTTCTCACTGAAGGATAAATTATATTTGAAGAGACAAATTTTTGCCTAGATCGAGACTCGAACCTGGGACCCTTGGCTTTCCGGGCCAAGTGCTCTACCAACTGAGCTACCGAGGCGAGTTGCGATCTAGACGCAAATTTTTCTCTTATATACGTTGTAATTCCCTCATGCCAAATGCTTGAAACCGTAGCTTCTATCTTTGCAAATGGAGGCTTCTTAGTTAAGAAGACATTTATTGGGAATTTAACACTACTTTATAAAGTCAGTAGGGTTTCTATTAACGATTTTATAAAAAAAAATGTTCTCTTCAAATATAATTTATCCTTCAGTGAGAAGTGTTAAATTAATATTAAAATCGTCAATAGAAGCCCTACTGGCTTTATAAAGTAGTGTTAAATTCCCAATAAATGTCACATTCAGTACCAGGCACTGAGCAGGGCATTTAAACCCACAGACCAGCCATTTAAATACCCCAGCTACCCTTTTCGTGGCACTTCAGAAAATGGACCATTATTCACAAACTATTAGTCCTAGAAAATTCAAATTTTGTACATACCTAAAGGAGATATCCTAGTAGGATTTGATGGTGAAATAACTTGGGTGATTGACATAACATGGTATCGGCGTATCAATTTCAGGAAGTGGAAGTTCATCTTCACTTTTACTTTGTGAATGTTCTAATTCACGAATCAGTTCATCACCTGAGTCATCATTATACAAAATATTCACTAATTCTTCTTCAGTGAGATATTTTTCTTTCGCCATGGTTTCACTCACACACAAACAACAGCGCGATAACGAGAAACATATACGACTGCATTGGAGCCTGGAGACATGTTTGGGTTAACGAATTCCATGTGTTGTTTGTTTTAAAAATAAAAGGGGATTCACCAAGGTTAAACGTGTCAAACGGGAATAGAAAATGTACATTTACATGCCATCTATGATCTCCAAGACATACTAAGCCAACACAATATTTAGGCGCCGAATATGAACACGGTTTGTTTGTGTCCGCTCTAAAATGAGTTAACTGACCGACGGCCATAGTCTCGTTAAACGACTTAACTGGTTTACGGTACTGAATGTGACATTTGCAAAGATAGAAGCTACGGTTTCAAGCATTTGGCACGAGGGAATTAAAACATATATAAGAGAAAAATTTGCATCTAGATCGCAACTCGCCTCGGTAGCTCAGTTGGTATAGCACTTGGCCCGGAAAGCCAAGGGTCCCGGGTTCGAGTCTCGGTCTAGGCGAAAATTTTTCTCTTCAAATATAATTTATCCTTCAGTGAGAAGTGTTAAATTAATAATAAAATTGTCAAGCAAGATAAATTTAATTTAATCAAAATCAAAGTGGGAGGTAACACTATGAGGTATTTACATTAATGAATGATTGGAGAAAATGCTTTAACATCTCACCTCATAAAGTTGCGTGTCTTCACAATACCAGTTTCAAAACTATAGTTTTATTTCCATCTTCAATCAAACTCCAACTATCGAAATTTCACTGTTAACATCATCTTCTAAACTGCCATCTGGTGTCCATTTTATGAACTTAGAGATCAAATTATTCTTGTCAGGAATATCAAAATTCATGGCTTTATATTTATTCTTCTGAATGTATATCTTTTCCCTTCTTCTTCATCATCACGGTTTAGGCTTATTTACTAGCCTGTTCCGGCTCCAAATTGCTGCTGTTTCCATCTTTTTTTTGGTCTTCCCGAACTTCTTCTTCCTTGTGGTGAATAGCTGTATGCTGTTTTTGGTATTCTATTCTCATTCATCCTTGCTAAGTGTTCTTTTCAGTTTGTTCTGCATTTCACTATTGTTGTGTTTAATTCCTCTACTTTTAGTTGTCTTATTTCTGTGTTATGTTTTTTGTCTATTCTTTGATATCCTGCTATTGGTCTGAAGAATTTCATTTTGGCAGCTTGTTGTGTTGTCACTGTCCATGTTTCGGATCCATAAGTAATAACTGCCATTGTCTTGTATAATTTATATATTTTACCAAAACGGTTAATTCCAAAGATGTCTCTAAATGTTCTAAAAGTTTAGCTTCTCTACCAATTTTGTGATTCTTTAGTAAAGAATCTTTAGTAGGGAATCACAAAATTGGAAGCGAAACTAAACTTTTAAAACAGTTAGAGAAACCTTTGGAATTAACAGTTTGGGAAAATACATACATTCAGAAGAATAAACATAAAGCCATGAATTTTGATATTTCCGATGAGAATAATTTGATCTCCAAGTTCATAAAATCGACACTAGATAGCAGTTCAGAAGATGATGTTAACAGCAAAATTTCGACAGTTGGAGTTTGACTGAAGATGGAAGTAAAACTATACTTTTGAAACGGGTATCGTGAAGACATGCAACTTTATGAGGTGAGATGTTAAAACATTTTCTCCAGATCATTCATTAAAATAAATTAAATTGTTGGTAGACTGTCCCTGTCTAATGTATATAAAAAATAAATAAAAATAATGAGATATAAAGAACTAATTTTTCTATTGTTTATTTTTTTCTTTCACTCACCTCATGAAAGAAAAAAATAAACAATATTAAAAAACTTCATAGTGTTATTTCCTATCTACATAACTTAACTAATTTTACGTTTATATAATATTTAAAACAAATAAATGAAAATATTTGTTAATCTTAATATTATTTTCATAAATAATTAAATTTATTAATTGTTAAAAGAATCCTGTCAGTTAGGTGTATAAGTTAGTTTGTTATTATATTTAAAGAGAAAAATTATTTGTTATTAAATAATTCTTTAGTTTGTTTTTGAACAATGTTATAGTTGGTTGCCTCGGTGGTCTAGTGATTATGTTCCTAGCCTCTAGTCCCAAGGATCGCAAGTTCAAACTCACCTAGGATCGATAGCTTTTTGAAATGGGAAAATCCAAGGGACAAGTCCTCAGAGGGACTTAAATCCTAGTCTGAAGATTTTTGAGCTTGTAAAATAACCTCAAACCTAAATTAGTGTTCTGAACCTACTAGATGCCTCACTGAGATGATCGCATGTCACTCATAACATCTGTAGGGAAATAAGCATAATTAAATTATGCTTGGTCAAGAAACTCCCATTAGGGGAGCACCCATGTCTCCAAGAGGAACGTATGTAGTGTATATATACATACATTAAGGTAGAATATGTTTATCACTCACCTCATATTGTTCTTCTTATTTGATTATAAACTAGTTTCGGAACATAGTTTCTGTTCCATCCTCAGTATCATTACGACCGTTGTTCTGTCGTCTTGAAGAGTTGTCCTTCTCTCCTTCCATTGGCTGACTGAAAAACCTCGAAACCAGGTCATTCTCACCGGGAATTTCAAAGTTCATTAATTTCTTCTTTTCGCTCTTTTGAATGTAGATCTTTTCCCAAACAGTAAGTTCTTTTGGTTTTTCTATTTGTTTTAATAATTTTGCTTCTTTCTCGATAAGATGTTTTTCAGACCATGCATGGGCAGCCACTGCAGATTTTTCTACTTCCCCTTTCTTGACATTCCTGAGATGTTCTTTAACTCTAGTTTTCAAATTTTCTTTTAGTTTTCCTATGTAGAATTTCTCACATTCTTCACATTTAATTTGATAAATCCCTGATTTGTTTTCTTCTTTAATTTTCTCATTCTTATTAGGTCTAAATCAGTCTACTGATGCTGTAGTCATTTTTGGGTGCTAACCTTATGTTGAAATCTTTAAAAATTTTTGAAACTTGTGGTGTTTTAATGGATGATATGTGAATTTTCTAAATTTTACATTATCTTCTTTTACTTTTAGAAGAGTGCTTTGATTAATAAATTTTTGTCTTTGAACTTGTTTATTTTTTTGAGTATCATTTTTATAGCAAAACCATTTTTCTTGGCTACATTGATTATGTGTTCTTTTTCTTTTTCATAATTTTCTTTGTTCATTGGTATGTTCACTAATCTATGTGTCAAACTATTGAAAACTGCTTCTTTGTGAGCTATGTGATTGAAACCTAAAGCTTTTATGTAGTTATCTATATGGGTCTTCTTTCTGTAAATTCCAAATTCTATCTTATTTTCTTCATTCCTTTTTAAGTTGAGATCTAAAAATGGTATTTCTCCATTGATTTCCTTTTCCATAGTGAACTTTATAGTTTGACTTTGAATGTTCAATAATTTTAATGCATCATCTATCTGTTTATGATTAACTATTGCAATTATGTCATCCACATATCTGCACCAGAACTTGAAAATTAAACGATGTCCGTTAATTATCTTGTGTTCAAAATTCCCCATGAATAGATTAGCTAAGAATGGAGATAAAGGGTTTCCCATCGAAAGTCCTGAATTTTGTTTATAAAATCTTCCATTGTAGGTGAAAAACATATTATCGATACATAATTTCGTTAAAGTTTTATATTCGACTATCTTTACTTTTTCAATTTTATTATTTTCCATCCAAATCTCTAAAATTTCCATAGTTTGGTCTTTTGGAATGCTTGGAAATAAGGAAACAACATCAAATGAAACTAATCTGTCTGAAGATTGTAGTTGTATGTTTTCTTTATCTAAGGAGAAAAATCTGCAGTGGCTGCCCATGCATGGTCTGAAAAACATCTTATCGAGAAAGAAGCAAAATTATTAAAACAAATAGAAAAACCAAAAGAACTTACTGTTTGGGAAAAGATCTACATTCAAAAGATCGAAAAGAAGAAATTAATGAACTTTGAAATTCCCGGTGAGAATGACCTGGTTTCGAGGTTTTTCAGTCAGCCAATGGAAGGAGAGAAGGACAACTCTTCAAGACGACAGAACAACGGTCGTAATGATACTGAGGATGGAACAGGAACTATGTTCCGAAACTAGTTTATAATCAAATAAGAAGAACAATATGAGGTGAGTGATAAACATATTCTACCTTAATGAATATACCTCATAGTGAGAATTCCTAAAATAAGTATGTATACATACATGTCAAAGTCTCAGTGCGAGCATTATCAAAATTACCTTACATATTGATATAATGTTGGGGTGAATGAATTATATTTCAAATGCCCTATAAATAAATAGAATATATATAATGGATATAGTTGGTTGGTATCTAATGTCGAGCACTTGATAATGAAATTATTCGCTCTCTTGCACTCCAATATTTAGCAGAAAGGCTGGTCTCTTCTACAAAAGCTGGACAACGGAGGAGATGGTTTCTTTCCATATTTCCAAGGCTTCATGTTTGTATTGGAGTACAATAAACTAGTTGTAACCGTTTAGTAGTAGGCACCACATGTGGTGGTTACGTCACCCATAGAGAGAAAGTAGGTATAGGAAGGAAGGAGAAATGAACCCCTAGGCCTCGAGTACTCTAATACCATCAGGGTCGAAAGAAACAAGAGGTCAGTCAAGGGAGACTGGATAGAAAAGTTGAAAGAGGGAATTGGTATGGGGAGGAAGAAGTAATACAAATTCGGTCAAAAAAGAAAAACTCACCAAGCTGACCAGTGCTTGTTGGTGAGTAGCGGCCCGCCTTCGGCCTTTCGTTGCATCATGGCATATGGCATGATTACTAATGCTACTGCATGTCACGAGAGAGGTGAGGGATTGGACACTAGGTTACTGTCGCCTAGGTCTGTTTCCTTTAAGCCTTGCGATGGAAGGAATTAAAGGTTGCTCCTCTCTGTAAACAACAGTAGGTCGCTGTCCGCATTTTAATTCAGTAATTAAGAGTGCCTAACATTTGGGATAATTCTGATGTCAATATTTGCTATGTTAATTATGTCCTCAATGAGAGGAGTGATGTGGGGGACTTTTCATCCCAAAATTATTTTAACTTTCAGTAGTTGGTATTAACTCTTGGAATTTGCTACTTTATCCACATAGCTATCACTACATTCTTCCCCTTTTGTTTGATGTCAGTCACATCAAAATTGAAGCATAAATCCTGAAGATAGGAGTAAAAAAAAAAACCAACAACAACATTGGTGTAGTATCAGGGTCACTTTCTTTCCCATGTCACTCCTTAGGTTTGTATTGTTCACATGCCAGTAGTATAAGTTCAGAGAGCACATACATTCCAAATTGGTGTATTACGATTTAGTATTTATGAAGCAAACTTCACAGTTATAATTTTAACTTTTAGTAATCCTAGCATAGATGAGTTATGAGGAACACGTAACAAAAATTACAAATCTTTAATCAGATGAAGATGGAGAAGAGAGACTAAGTTGATGAAAATAGTGAGAGTGAAGATGAAATTTCCCTTTCAAAACATTAGCATACCACTGTTGATAAAGATAGAGATACTGTGTGGAAGCTTACCCCCCTCCTCTGAATTCACGAACACAGTGCATAACATTGAGATACATTTTGCCAGATGTAAAATCAGGAGCTAAAAATGCCACATTACTTACTGAAGCTTGGGAGACCTTCTCCAATCAAGATATATTACAACTTATGTCGAATATACAAATTTGGAGAGCCAACAACTATTCTAAGGAACAAAACATGAATTCTACAAAAATAACAGAAATGAAAGCTCTTGTTGGCTTGTTATTTCTTGCAGGATTACTAAAACCCACTCACCTAAATACAGCAAACTTAAAGGTATATGATGAAACAACAGTGGAATTTTTCGAAGTTTTATTTTAAATTTAACACTTCTCACTGAAGGACAAATTATATTTGAAGAGAAAAATTTTGGACCCAAAGAGAGAGAAAAAAAATTTCCATTTACGAGGTGTGATCAATAAGTTTCCAGAATGAGGCCATAAACATAACACAACACTTCAAAGTTTCTATTCAGCACTGTCACCCTCGAAGTAGTCACCTTGGGAGTTGATACACTTGTCCCAGCGCTTCTGCCAATGCTGGAAGCACTTCTGGAAGTCGTCTTCTTTAAATGTGTCCAATGCCTTCTGCGATTCGCGCTGGATGACATCAATGTCCTCAAAACGATGTCCTCGGAGCCGAATTTTTAGCCGTGGGAACAGGAAAAAGTCTGCTAGAGCCAGATCTGGAGAATAGGCTGGATGGGGAACAGTACCCATCCTATTTTTGTCCAAAAACTGGCGGACAGAAATTGCTTTGTGCGTGGGCGCATTGTCGTGATGCAGGAACCAGTCACCAGTCCTCCATTTTTCTGGCCGTTTGCATCGCACATTCTCCCTCAATCTTTGCAACACTTGTTTGTAGTACACTTGATTCACTGTTTGACTCCGTGGTACAAATTCCTTATGCACAATTCCATTAATGTAAAAAAAAAACAATCATCATTGACTTCACATTCAATCGAACTTGTCTGGCTTTCTTGGGGCGTGGAGATGCAGGACTCTTCCATTGCGAAGACTGTTGTTTAGTTTCTGGATCGTAGCCATAAATCCATGTTTCATCACCAGTAATAACCTTTTCCATGAACCGTGGGTAATTTTTAAGCTGTTCTTTAAGATCTGTGCAGGCAATCACACGACTTTCCTTTTGGTCATTTGAAAGGAGGCGGGGCACGAACTTCGCAGCAATTCTTCGCATGTTCAAATCGTCTTTCAAAATGCTTTGAACACTTCCAAACGAGAGTGCTAGTGCATCAGACAGTTCTCGTATTGTAATGCGCCTATCATTTAATACCATTTCCCTCACTCGATCAATATTTTTATTGGTTTTGCTGGAAGTTGGTCGTCCCAGACGATTTCATCCTTAACCGATGTCACGCCCCTTTTAAATTTCGAAAACCACTCAAATGCTTGAGATTTGCCCATTGCTTCCTCCCCATAAGCTGTTCTTAACATTTGATATGTTTCTGTTGCAGTTTTACCAAGTTTACAGCAAAATTTGATGCATGTTCTTTGTTCCTTGTAATCCCGCATTGTTGCTACACAGAGAAATCGCCGCATGCACAAAACACGTCTTCACTTCAGAGCTTCTACCAGCATACTGCAAGGTCAGAGAAGGTCGCGCGACACCTCAAATTCATCACAAGGAAATTCTGAGTGTACAGCCTGGGTGAAAATTAAAAACTCCTCAATGGCATAATTGCTTTGAAGCCATTCCGGAAACTTATTGATCACACCTCGTAAACTGAGATGCCTAAATAGATCAGTGGTAGAATGCTGGTATATAAAGCAGAGATCTTGGGTTAATATCTCAGTTTAGGCATACATTTTTCTCTTCAAACATAATTTATCCTTCAGTGAGAAGTGATAAATTTAAAATAAAAACATGGAAAATAATGTTTTACTGGCTATAATAATAATAAAAAATAACAACAATTATTATTATTCCATGGCGCAAGCCTAGAAGGCCCTTAGCCTACCATCCGGCTGCTGGCCTCACATCCACATGTGTCAATCACAGAGGTAGATGATCATCTAGCCAGTGTAGGGGTGACACGTGGTCAGCATGTCGAGTCCCCCAGCCATTATAGCTGGTTCTCTCAACCTGGAACTGCTACTTATTGTAGCTACCCAAATGCCACAAGATGCTGATTGGGCACCGGTCCCATACTGGCCGAAATACCATGAGAAAATTTCTTCCCACATGGAGACTTGAACCAGCACAAGTCCCGTAGCTCTGCGCCAAGGCCTTCTGTTGGCATGTGGAATGAAGGTTCATTGCTTTTACCATGCAGATATTGTACAATAGAAAAATTTCCTTTTAATTTCAAAAATGCTTAAATAGCTCAGTGGCAGAGTGCTGGTGTATAAAACCAGAGACCATGGGTTTAAATCCATTTAGGCATACTTTTTTTTTTATAAGTAAATAAATTTTTCTCTTCAAATATAAGTAGAATTATATTTAATTAATGTTGGGAAGTAAACATTATGAGGTATAATCATTAAAATTCATCGGAGAACATATTGTTTAAACAACTCACCTCATAGGATTCATGCTTCCATGATATCGCGATTTCAAACATAATCATGTTCATCGTCAGCCATAACTCCACTTGGCTGACGATGAACATGATTATGTTTGAAATCGCGATATCATGGAAGCATGAATCCTATGAGGTGAGTTGTTTAAACAATATGTTCTCCGATGAATTTTAATAAGTAGAATTATTTCCTTCTTGTGTATTGTCACAGCAAAGATTCAAATTTTTCCTTAGGTGTCTACAATTTGATAACAAGAATGACAGGGAAGATTGGAAGAAAGTCAATCGACTATCGCCCATCCAAGAAATATTTCATTTATTTGTGCAGAACTGTCTAAAGAACTACATCATAAGTGTATATTGCACTACTGATATCTGGTATCATTCTGTGGAAGGTGTCCTTTTTGTCAACATATGCAAAATAAACCTGCTAAATATGGACTGAAAGTATTCTGCTTGATTGACTGGAGAATATTTTATACCAGTGCCAGAAAGTTTCAGTTGAAAACCAATCAGAAGGACTGTGTAAAAAATTAGCAATTCACCATCTGATTTTGTATCTTAAAATGCCTTTTCGGGATTTTTGGCCATGTCTTGCAGTGTTGTCTTCTCGACATTTCATCACCTACTGTGGGTGACATCTTCAGGAGATATTGCTTGTTTAAAGTCTCGAAGTAAACTGCTATCTTAATTAAATATATGTAGGTAGGAAATAACACTATGGGGTTTATTTTAATTAAATTTGAGTTGTTTCTTGACTCACCTCATATTTCTTGATTTTTATGCAGACCCAGGTTTCGTCACTGAATTCGTGACATTTAAATACAAGATTGAAAGAACACTTGAGAAATGTTAAAAATGGAGAAATAGAAAAATCTGCAATTTGCATGCTTGGTCAGAAAAACACAGAATTGAAACCAAGGCAAAAGTACTTAAACTTCTTCTTCCATACGCAGTATTGGGTGATGATGCCCGTTCTGTGACTACAAAAACTGATCTTTTCATCGGTTGAAGGGTCTTCCAAGGTCTCTTTCGCCTTTAGGGTTGAGGTGGTAAATCATCTTTGGTAAACGGGAATTTGACATTCTCTGGACGTGTTGAACCATTTAATCTGATAATTTTGTATATGTTCAGCCATTTCCCTACTATTCCACTGCATCCTTATCTCATCACTCTTCATTCTATCCCTTAAAGTTACTCCAGTTAGTGATCGGAGGAATCTCATTTGTGAACTATTAATGCGGGATTTATCTTTTGCTCGAAGTGTCCAGAAGTACTTAAACAGTTAGAAAAATCAAAGAAACTCACAATTTGGGAGAAAATTTACATAAGCAAAAATAAAAAGAAAACTACGAATTTTGAAATACCCAGTGAAAATGAGAGGGGACTGATTTGGAAGTTCATCGGTCAGCCAACAGAGAGTGCAGAAATCAATTTGTAGAAGGGACAACCGCAAGACGGCAGTTCTGATGCATCGAGAATGTCACGAATCCAGTGACGAAACTCAGGTCTGCATAAAAATAAAGAAATATGAGGTGAGTCAAAAAAAACTCAAATTTTATGCTAACTATTTGGTGTGATTTTACAGTAATTATGTATCTGAGTAAATAATTTCTATTTCATAAATCAATGAGTCATTTTTTACATCTTACCTCATACTTTACGTTTCTTTAAACTCAGTCTGGGAAAGCTGATAATAAAACAGAATTGTTTTGAAACATGTCCAAGAACAAATCAACATTAATATTGAGGTAAGATGTCCAGACTAAAAATAATATAATAGTTTGCCTTCTTCTCTAAGAAGAGAGAATTAATATTGAGAAGATCTCTTTTAATTCAAAATCATAATTTGCACTTTTATAAGGTGATATTATTACAATAAAGTAGAAATACTGCTTATTCTAGCATTGATTGAAATTATACTTAAAATTTCATGTTATTTAGATTCTCTATCTACAAAATTAAAAACTATTAATACAAATTACATATTATATATGAAATTTGAATATTTTAACATCTTCAGAAAACTATCAATTAAAATGTATTAACAATGAATATATACCTGGAACGAGCCTTGAGGTTTCATAAATGCAGTTTCTATAGAAGCAACAACAAAATATGACATTCCAATGCGCTGCAGAACACCAGGAAATCTTAAATTCTCAAAGCTGGTTAGTTTGGTCCCACTAGTGTTCAATATGACACCCAATGCTATAAGAATGATGGATCGTTGTAATACTCTTAGAAAAAGACGTTTCCTTGACAGGCAACTTCTGAGTTGTGAACGCAGTGAAATAGCAATACTTGCTCCCATTATCCACAGAAACCTGTTTAGTTAAGTTAAAAAATTTATTCAGAAATCAATAATAAATTACAAACAATGTTATACAGGTTATAATCAACATAACATTAATGCACATAATTTTTTCCTAGTATTAATTGTAAAGTGGATTTATTTAAAATATATGAACTGAAAAAAAGAAAACTTTATTAATGTATAAAGTCTGCACTGTAGCCAAGCAGTCTAAGGCTTTCATGCATTGGAGCAGAGGATAAGATGCTCTGGTGTGAATTTCCATGGAGAAAGTAATTTTCTCATGGAATTTTGGTCAATATGGAATCAACACCCATCCAGCACCATAAGGAATTTGGATAACATATGACAAGTAGTGGCTCAAAATATAATGGCTAGGGGACTAAACTTACTGACCTCATTTCACCACTACACTGACAGGATGATTGCCCACCTATGTGACCAACACATTGATGTGAGGTCAGGCTTCAGGAGTTACTGTTACTTAAGCCAACTAGATAGTTTATTAGAGAATAATTATAGAAGTTGGCTTTAGGCCAAGGGCTTTCTAGATCTGTTGCACTATGTAGATTATTGCATAAAGTAAAAAAATAAATAAATAAACAAACACATTGGTAATTGTGATGCCAACTTTTATATAAGTTTAAAGTACAACTTAACCAATTAGATGATAATTTATGATGCTTAAATCTGTAAGTTTGCCCTGGATAAAGGTATAGAAAAAAAAATTATCACTAATTAAGACATTTAGTCTGTACATTCTTACCTCTTATGGTTGTTTTTGTCGAACATATGTTTCAAGGCTTCTGAACTCCATCGTCAGCGATTCCAGTCTGTAATTACTGAAGATGGAGCTCAGAAGTCTTGAAACCTCTTGTGGCTGTTTTTGTTGAACATATGTTTCAAGGCTTCTGAGCCCCATCATCAGTAATTACAGACTGGAATCACTGATGATGGAGCTCAGAAGCCTTGAAACGTATGTTCGACAAAAACAACCATAAAAGGTAAGAATGTACAGATTAAATGTCTTAATTATTTAAAAAACCTCTTAATGTTAGTTCCTATTGTATTTTAAAATAAATGTATCACTTCTTACTGAATGACAATTTTATTTGAAAAGCAAAATATGCAACTGACTTGGGAAGACTTTAATGGGAATCACACCATATTTACAGCCAATGATGCTTCACTGGCTATAAATGTGATATGATTCCCATTGAAGTCTTCTTGTTTTAAAGAAGCCGAAGAGGCACAGCAGAACAAAAAGGTTCATACCTCGGTGTGTGGGAATCATATAATCAAGGAAGAGAAATAATAGGCATTTGAATCAGAATGCCTATTAGCTTGGTGGATAGAACAGAGATTGCATTCAAATCCCAATTCAAGCATATATTTTTCTTCATAAAACAAACTATGAGGTAAGATATAAAAAAATGACTCTTTCATTCATGAATATATTTTTCTCTTCAAATAAAACCATAAAATTTTATTTGATAATAATTAAAGAATTGGAAATTAACACCTTACCTCATAATTTGTTGTTTCTTGTGAACATGTTTCGGAAAGGAACCCTTCTGAATCATGTTCTGAAGAAACAACAAATTTCAGTTTTTATCCGAATGTCGGATACAAGTTACATGTTCTCAAGAAACAAATTATGAGATGACGTGTTACCAGTATTAAAATAATTCTAGTTAGTATTGAGAGTAGCTGATGATGTAGTACTATTGGGTGATAGCGAGGAGATATTAAAGGCCAACATGGACACACTATTGAGTAATACTAAGAAATTGGGACTGGAAGTAAATATCAATAAAACAAAATATATGGTCACATGTAGAAATTCATTATATAATGGAAATGGACAGCTAATGACAAATTAGGAAAATTTTGAGGAAGTGGCTGAATTCAAATACCTAAGAACAATAATCACAAATAGGAATGAGAAGCACAAAGAAATTAAACATAGGCTCAATTCTGGAAATGCGTGCTATTATGCATTACAGGGACTCTTAACGTCCCAACTCCTTTAAAAAAAAAAGTTAAACTAAAAATATATAAAACTATTATTCTACCAGTTATATTATATGGATGCAAAAAATGGATCTTACTTTAAGGGAGGAAAGGAGATTATGAGTATTTGAAAATAAAGTTCTCAGAAAATTTTTGGACCAAAGAGAGATGAACAGACAGGTGAATGGAGAAGACTACATAACAGTGAACTACATGGTCTTTGTAGGAAGCCAGATATAATAAGAATAGTTAAGTCTCATAGACTGCAATGGGCAGGACATGTGGCACAAATGGGGAATGAAAGACGTGCATGGAAGCTTCTTGTAGGAAAACCAGAGGAAAAACGCCCAGTTGGTAGACCAAGAATGAGGTGGGAGAATAACATTGACTATGTTTTGAGGGAAGTAGATTATACAGGGAAAAACATGAAATATGAGGTAAGATGTTAAAATGACTCATTAATTTATTAATTAAGAACCTCATAATGTGTTTCCCAATTTTAACTTTGAATATACAGGGAATGATTGGAAAACATTAGCTCAGGATAGAAATGTATGGAGAGCTTATGTCCACTTGGCCATGAACCTATGGGTTCGATAGTGATAGTGAGTTAGTATTGAGAGTGAAGTTTTCTCAAACTTAGTTTCTGTGCTTCAGAACATATGTATGGAATTACATGTGCTATTTACTTTTTTGTACACGTCTAAAATAAATTAACAGAACAATTCTATAGTGCAGAAGAGAAAATAAAAAATAGAAATGACATGTGTGATTATATTTACAAATATAGTACACAGTTCATATAAAACAGATGAAAGAGGACAAATTTCAGCTATACTTTAAAAGTTACTTTATAACTGCAACATAGTGATTTAAGCAAATCCATTTATCATTCTATTAGCACTTATTTAATTAAATACTGTATTTTTTATTAATGCATGCAGGAATAATACTTTATATCAGGGTCGCACAAACTTTTTAATGGGCCGGGTCAATAACTAATTCTGCAATTGATCACAGGCCGGAATATAAATATTGTTACTATTATTGCTGTTACTGCTGCTTCTATTATTATTATTACTACTACTACTACTACTAAAATAAAAATCATATAGAAGAATGTTAAAACATTTGCGACACCATGCTGCAATTAAAATTGTAAAAAAAAATTGGTACAAAAGTGAATATATTTACTTAATGAGAAGAGTGGAGCTGGCTTTTTAAAGATAACAAACGATCAATGTCAGGTGTCTGCTGAGTAGTACTGATATGTCTTGGAGATGTTCGTCACTCAAGCTTGACCTCAATCGTGATTTTTGAATTTTCATTTTATAAAATGTTTGTTTACACAAGTATGTCGAGGAAAACCTGCAGATTATACATTGGGCATGTTCCTTTAACCCTAAATATTTTTCAGGTAGTAACTTGTAGAAAACTTAATGATATCTGTAGGATCAAAAACTCCTTTCATTGAATCATCACACTGCAAATCTATTAGATCAAATAGCAACATTGCTGATGCTTTGTTAACATTGAAGGAAAATGGAGATGAAAACAAAGAAATGTCTGGTTCCATTTTTTGAAATAACAAATCTATTAGAAAACTCTTCAATTCTTTCAATAATTTTCACAAAAAATCGCTTTTGAAAAACAATTCAGGATATTTATTTTGCAGAGCATTTACACTTGGAAAATGTATACAATTTTTCATAGATACATGCCTTTTCAATAGCTTCAGTTTCAATTAGAAGGCAGTAAACTTGATTGATTAATATTTGTCTTTACCTTGTAAAATTATGTTCAAGTCATTCAAATGTTTTGTCATGTCGACAAGAAATGCAGTACTTGCTAGTCCAGGATTCGTTAAACTTCCAACACTCGGAATCAACTTTGCGTATTTTTGAAATCATTTTCTCACTTTAATACTATTTTTACAACTATTACATGCACATGCTACTGTTTGATTGACTATACAACAAACAAAACAATGTAATGGTCAAAGTTTGGAGTGGGAGAGAAAACGGTAAATAAGGGATGAAAAACATCTCTGCTACTTTGTCAAGAGAGGCGGTGACACCTCAACCTCTCCAGAGAGCTGAATTTCACACAAGGATGTCCAAACTAGATGTTACATTTTAAAATCTAAATTTAAAATATAAAATTAATTTGTTCATTTCAGTGCTTATGCAGGCCATATGAAAAGCCAAGGCGGGTGAGATGTGGTCCACGGGCCATAGTTTGGACGGCTCTGTTTTATATGAAGGTATTATACACAAACATTAAAAGTTACTTTATAACCGCAACATAGTGATTGGTACTGTATTATTGAGCGATGCAAGTTATTGCCTAGAACCACAGTTGGCATTTCTTATATCAGACCACAGCATGTCTGGTCCAGACAATTAGCACAGCCACTGTATGTAGATCACAGGGTGCAAAGATTTAACTTAACATATTATATTGGTTAAAATTCATCGGAGAACATATTGTTTAAACAACTCACCTCATAGGATTCATGCTTCCATGATATCATGATTTCAAACAGTCATGTTCATCTTCAGCCGAGTCGGAGTTATGGCTGAAGATGAACATGACTATGTTTGAAATCATGATATCATGGAAGCATGAATCCTATGAGGTGAGTTGTTTAAACAATATGTTCTCCGATGAATTTTAATGATTATACCTCATAATGTTTACTTCCCAACATTAATTTAATATATATTATATTGGTGTTTCAGTAGTTTTCAAACTATTAACAGTAGTTTAAGAGCCTTCAGTGGATCTCAATGTGGATTATATATTTGTTCATTTGGTACATTAGATAATTAAAATACCATCAGATTGTAAATTATCATATGTAAAATTACAATTTAAAGTAAGATTTCAAGAATAAAGCTCTATCATAAAATGGTAAAGTAAGTTTTGTAATTCTTGCCAGAAAACTTTTGCACCATTTTTCTAAAAAGTTTTGTTTCATATTTTCAGATTCTTCAGTCCATATGTATGCATATATTTAGCCATTTTGTATTACATATAAATCCTAGCCTTGGAAATGAGTATAAGTAAACACTTAAGGGTCACTCATTTTAAAGGTTTGTAAATTATATGTAAATTTACTTACCAAGGAAAAACCAAATCTGCAACAGTGAGACCATTCCAAGGAGAGTGCTTGAAAAACCAGTATTTTCCTCCTCCATAATTGACAAAAATCATAATTAAAATGCAGATTCTGAAATTACACATTTATCATTAAGCATGTAATACTTGGAAAACTGAAATAACAAGCCTATAAGAAAATTTTGAGGATTAAAATATTTAGAAATCTAGGAATGCAAATTCTGAAGCATTCATGCCATGCTATATTTGTCTAACAAAGAAGAAAAGATAGACTGAAAACGTTTCTTACAGAAGAAAATGTAATTAAATTTGAGTTGTTTATTGACTCACCTCATATCTCTTGACTTCTATGCAGACTCCGAGTTTCGTCACTGACTTTGTGATAAAACTGTGTAATTGCGGTAACACACTGATAATGTCACGAAGTCAGTGACGAAACTTGGAGTCTGTGTAGAAGTCAAGATATATGAGGTGAGTCAAAAAACAACTAAAATTTAATTAAAATAAATCTCATAGTGTTATTTCCTACCTACATAAGTTAAGAAAATGTAACATGTATTGTGAGAAAATTTCACATTCAGAACTAAAAACATAACACTCACTCAGTTTTGGTTGTATTTTAGTAATATGATTGTCAACAAACTCAAGGTTCACATTTTTAAGAGAAATCTAAATTTAAGCAACAAAATAAGGATAATATTTTTTATATTTAAAGAGAAAAGTTTTCACCTAGACCGAGACTTGAACCCGGGACATTTGGCTTGCCGGGCCAAATACTCTACCAACTGAGCTACTGAGGCGAGTTGCGATCTAGATGCAAATTTTTCTCTTATATATGTTGTAATTCCTCCGCGCCAAATGCTTTGAAACCTTTGCTTCTTTCTTTGCAAATGGCTGCTTCTTAGTTAAGAAGACATTTATTGGGAATTTAACACTACTTTATAAAGCCAGTAGGGCTTCTATTGACTGTTTTTATTATTGCTTTAACACTTCTCACTGAAGGATAAATTATATTTGAAGAGAAAAATAAGGATAACCTTTTATCTTTGAATATATGTATCTGTGTATACCCTATACGTCACTCATAGATATATGGGTGCTCCCTTAGCAGGAGTTTTTTGATCAAGCTAATTTAGTTATAAGATTAAATTAAACCTCATAGTGATTTTTTCCTATAAAAGTTCAATAATTTAGTTATGTTTATTTCCTTATAGATGTCAGAAAGTGATATGTGGCCAGCACTTCGCATCAATAAGACATCTAGTAGGCAACTAAGGTATTACTTGGATGGGGAAGGTCAGTTAAATTTTGCTCAGAGGCTTGAGGTTCTTTTATGAGCCAAAAAAACTTCAGATTCAGACTGACGGGTTAAAGTTCCTCTCAGAGGACTTATCCCTTGGATTTTTCCATCCAAAAAATACATCAAACCTGGCCAGGTTTGAACCCTCAGGACAAGAGGCAAGGAACATAACCACTAGACCACTGAGGCCAACCTTTTTACCTTCAAGAATTAAAAATTGCAAAAATGAAAGTGAGTGAAGTGAGAAAGTAGGCTATATGAATAAAGTGAAGTGAATCCTTTTCCTTAACTATTTTAGAGCATATTCTTCAGAAATTATGAATAAAATATGTAGCTTTCCCTCCATAGTATCTTTACCTTGTTGTGGTGGAGTGGCTTGCATGCTTAAATGATCCCGAGAGCTATGTTGGTGGTAGCATTGCTACCAATAGGGTTACCCATGCCAGACTGGCCTAAGGTGATAAGCCAGACGAAAAAAGTACCTTGGTCGAAAGAGTGACGATCTTTCACTGTAAAAATACAACCATCAAGAAATGTGTTCCACTGGAGTAAGTATGGAGAGCTTATGTCCGCGTGGCCATGAACCTACAGGTTTGATAGTGCCAGTGAGTTAGTTTAATCTTTTATTTGCAGTGATGCAATCGAGAGAAAATCATTTGCTTCCATGGAGAAAGCACACGCTTGAACTTGAAGCTCTTGCTTCAAGATTAGAAAAAAAAAAATGAAAAAAGGAAGCATTTAAGTAAATCCTTTAAAAAAGTGAAATCTGGTTAATAGCAGACTCATCCTAAACCATGTCAGTGTCATCTTGAAGAAGATTATAAACCTTTACATCAGTTCTGTGAGGAAAATGTCAAATGGATTACTGCCCATTTCCAGACAGAAATAGGAGAGAGATGAGGCAGAGCATTATTTTCTTAAGACAGGATGAAGGTCTTTCTTTGGTACATGAATGATGCAAGATTTCAAAATGGTATAGTAGGAGTAGGTGTTCTAGACACTGTAACTAAAACAATTACATTTCAAAAACAATTATGGTAACAGCTGATAAATGTATTAAATTTTTATCATCATACGGAATCGTGGGTTCACACCTGGCTGGAGCCGACAGATTTTTTTGGGATGGAAAAATCCAAGGAACAGGTCCTCCAGGAGGGACTTTAAGGCGGGTCCCGAGTCTGAAGATTTTCAGGCTCGTAAAAGATCCTTAAATTTGAATAAGAAGGTCTCTAAGGAAAATTACCGACCTTATCATCCTAGTAATATCTTAGTTATATTTGAAGAGAAAAATTTTCGCCTAGACCGGGACTCGAACCCGGGACCCTTGGCTTTCCGGGCCAAGTGCTCTACCAACTGAGCTACCGAGGCGAGTTACGATCTAGACGCAAATTTTTCTCTTATGTATGTTGTAATTCCCTCGCGCCAAATGCTTGAAACCATTGCTTCTATCTTTGCAAATGGTGGCTTCTTAGTTAAGAAGACATTTATTGGGAATTTAACATTACTTTATAAAGCTAGTAAGGCTTCTAATGATGATTGTTTATTATTGATTTAACATTTCTCACTGAAAGATAAATTATATTTGAAGAGAAAAATTTTCGCCTAGACCGGGACTCGAACCCGGGACCCTTGGCTTTCTGGGCCAAGTGCTCTACCAACTGAGCTACCGAGGCGAGTTATGATCTAGATGCAAATTTTTCTCTTATATACGATGTAATTCCCTATTGCCAAATGCTTTTGAAACCATTGCTTCTATCTTTGCAAATGGCGGCTTCTTAGTTAAGAAGACATTTATTGGGAATTTAACATTACTTTATAAAGCTAGTAAGGCTTCTAATGATGTGTTTATTATTGATTTAACATTTCTCACTGAAAGATAAATTATATTTGAAGAGAAAAATTTTTGCCTAGACCGAGACTCGAACCCGGGACCCTTAGCTTTCTGGGCCAAGTGCTCTACCAACTGAGCTACCAAGGCGAGTTATGATCTAGATGCAAATTTTTCTCTTATATACGATGTAATTCCCTCTCGCCAAATGCTTCTGAAACCATTGCTTCTATCTTTGCAAATGGTGGCTTCTTAGTTAAGAAGACATTTATTGGGAATTAAACATTACTTTATAAAGCTAGTAAGGCTTCTAATGATGTTTTTATTATTGATTTAACATTTCTCACTGAAAGATAAATTATATTTGAAGAGAAAAATTTATCTTTGAGTGAGGAATGTTAAATCAATAATAAAAACATCAGTACATTTTAAGTTGAAAACCACTGTATTAACATTATATTAGATAAAAATATCAAATTATAAACTTGGAGAAAAAAACCAAAATATATGATACAGTAGGCTATGTATTTCACAATAACAATGGTGATTAGTTTATGTTAATGAAATTAAATTAATAAAGTGAGTTTTAAGATACTATAGGATTCGGCAACTTACCCTCTGAATACATCCAATGATCTTACTCGACCTTTCTTTATTATGACAGGCATTATTTCTGGTATCACTAAAGGTGGACCCTCTGGTGAGCTTGGACTTCCAAGGTCCTAAAATATGGAACATGTATTGAAATAATTTTTTTGTATAGAATTACTATTATAATAAATAATTTTCTTCTGCTGAAGGACCTTGACAGGAACTTGAAATATTTGTAATAACTGATAAAATAGATACATATAGACAAAAATGGAAGCAACACATAGACAGAATGAATGAAGATAGATATCCAAAACAAATAACAAAATACAAACCTAAAGGCACCCGAGATGTGGGCAGACCTAGAAAGAGATGGGCTGAAGTCGGAACGGGTCAACAGACCTAATCCATGAATGCAGATGATGATGATGATAAATAATTTTATTAGAATTGAGATATAGTATTTTCAAGATGAATGCCTCAAAGGAATATTTCATTCATAATAAATATGTATTTGCTGTTACTCAATTACAATTACTATTTAATTTCAAACTATCAGATTCATCACTTCCTGCAGAAAGTATAACAAATATTTTATGAATGAATGAGTAATTTTTTTTGTAACTTACCTCATAGTTTATGTTTTCTTAAACACGGGAACTGCAGTTTTCGAGAGGAAACATCCTTCCCATTTTCAACCAACATTATGACTACCGATTTTCATTGGAATCTCTATCTATAACATTGCCATCTGATGTTGATTTGATGAACTTTGAGATCAGGAATTTCAAATTTCATGGATCTAAATTTTTTCTTCTGAACATATATCTTCTCCCAAACTGTCAATTCTAAAGTTTTTTCCAAATGTTTTAAAAGTTTGGCCTCTTTTTAAATTTTTTGATTCTCCAACAAACTATATGCTACAATAGCTGATTTTTCAATTTTACCATTTTTAATATTTCTAAAGTGTTCTTTTGTGTGAGTGTCCAAATTCCTTTTTGTTTTTCCTATGTATACTTTATTGTAGTCTCTACAACTAATTTGATAAATTCTTCAGATTTTTTTTACTATCTGAGGTATTCAATTTCTTTATTTAACTTTCACAGGGAAAGAACACTATGAGGTTTAATTTAATTATTGTTCAATTTCTTATTGGTTATTAATAGATTACCAAGGCTAAATTTATTTATTGGTGCCAATGTAATATTGAATTTCTTGAAAATTTTTTGAAATTTGTTATGTATTTCAGGATGATAAGTAATTTTCTTGAATTGTTTTCCTTTCTTTGAATCAGATTGCAGGGTGGTATATTCTTTTAATCTTTTTTGTTGTCTGAATTTCTTAAATTTATTTATAATTATTTCCTTTCCAAAACCATTTAAATTAGCTATGATCAAAATGTGATTGTATTCTTTCTTAAAATCTTCTCCATTTAGTGTAACATTTAATAATCTATATATCAAACTGTTGAAAATTACATGTTTATGCACAATATGATTGAAACCTGACGACTTTATATAATTATCAGTATGAGTATCCTTCCTGTATATATTGAATTAAATTCTTTGTTGTTCATTCCTTATTACGTAGAGGTCCAAAAGAGAGATTTGTTATTCTTTTTTAATTCCATAGTAAATTTTACACATTCATCTTGAAGATTGAGTAATTTCAATGCATCTTCAACCGTATTTAGAATTTATCACAGAGAAAATATCATCCACATATCTATATTAACATTTAAACATCCAGGGATAAGCATTGGTGATATGACACTCTAATTAACCCATAAATAAATTTGCCAAAAATGGTGGAAGTGGGTTTCCCATATGTAAAACCTCATAATGTTACTTCCTATTGTATTTTCAAATAAAATGGACAAATTAACATTTGAAGAGAAAAGTTTTTGCTATAAGTCAAGAAGGATGCAACATGTTTATTGAATGGAGGATCACAGGATATGCAAACAAAGTTAAGCTATCAACCTGCAGGCAGAAGAAGACCAGGATGTCCACTCAAAAGACTTTTGGATGGTATTTCTCTTGAAGCCGAAACAGGTCAACAAATGGCCTAAATTCGTGAATGTACTATGATGATGTGATGATGAATTTTAGCCTGAACTGGGATTTGAACTCAAGACCTCTGGTTTAATGCACCAGTGCTCTACCTTTAAGCTATCCACGCTCCCAATTCAAACAAATTTTTTTTAGTCAAATGGAATTGATTTTAAAGAGAAAAATAGACAAAATTTTCCATTCGAATTGGGAGCCTGGATGGCTTAAAGATAGAGTACTAGCATGTTAAACCAGAGGTCTCAAGTTCAAATCCCAGTTAATGAAAGAATTTTCTTTTCAAATATTAATTTGTCCTAAGTTGAGTGATGAATTTAAAAGAATTGAAAAGAGACTGATAACCAGACAGAAATTGATAATGGCTAGAACACAAGTCAAGATGAGAAAATTTATTTAAAAGGTACAGAGTAACTTCAACTTTACCCACTGAGTAGACCTAATATCCATACACACAAAGAAAAATGTGGTTTAAATTATACACACTATCATCCTTTTAGGTATCAAATTTTGTCATTCAAGATATACACAAAGAAAAAAAAAATACAAAGCAATAATACAATACTTTCTTGAGAAAAACATTGTTGGCAAAATAAAGGTGATTGGTTGGAGCTCGGACCACTATTATAACCTTTTTTGTCAAATACAAAATAGGCAATGGACTCCATCCAAGATTGTTCTTAACGTAGGGTGTCTATAATAATTTCAATGAAAAAAGGAATATGTACAAAAAATTAAGGAAAAACCTGGGACATTTTAAAAAAGGTGGGACATTAACAAAATATAAAAGGAATATTGTTTAGTTGCTTCTTCACTCCAAGCAGACTCGAGTTTCTTCACTTCATTTGTGACATTCTCAATGCTGTATTACGTTCACAACTGATGTCCAACGGCCTCCTATTCTGCAGACTGATCTCCACACCATCTGATGGCTGACTGACGAACTTCCAAATCAATCCCCTCTCCTTATCACCGGGTATTTCAAAATTCATAGTTGTGTTTTTATTCTTGCATATGTAAATTTTTCCCAAGAATAAAAACACAACTATGAATTTTGGAATACCCAGTGATAAGGAGAGGGGTTTGATTTGGAAGTTCGTCGGTCAGCCATCAGATGGCACGGAGGTCAGTCTGCATGATAGGAGGCCGTTGGACATCAGTTGTGAACGTAATACAGCATTGAGAATGTCACAAATGAAGTGAAGAAACTCGAGTCTGCTTGGGAGTTAAGAAGTATGAGGTGAGTGAAGAAACAACTAAACAATATTAAAATAAACCTCATAGTGTTATTTCCTAGCTACACAACTTAATATAAAAGGAAGTTTAAAAAATTATATAAAACAAATTATACAAATTGCACATAAAAGTTATGCCTATTTTTTATTGTCCATTAAAATTACTTACTCAGCTACATTTCTCCCTCATCTTCCAACTGCCTTAATTGATCACGTACAACAGAAGTGAGAAATCTTTCAGATTTTCTGCATTGTAATTTATTCAATAACCCTTTTATTTCTTGACAGACTTCCACTACTGTGATTCCATTTAATAGTTGTGGAAAAAACTTTTAACTGACTGAAGAAGTATTTTAGTCAGTTCTTCATTATTTTCCATGTTGTGGGCGCAATTTTGAAGAAGTAATTCTTTTCCCATGTTATGACGATGTTTTGAAGCAGCTAACTCTATTCATTGCCCGATGTTGTAGTAACATTTTGAAGGAATAGTGTCCCAAAATAATAAATAAGAATTACTGGTTCAGGTTGGGTTTGATTTTCCGGTAGAGATTCTCTTCTCAAGGTCGAAGTTGGTACACAAGATAGGAAAACACTTTAAAAATCACTAATAACTGATTCTTGTAGAAATATTTGTAAATTTATTTCCTATTTAATTTCCCAGCAGATCAAGTAAATATAGGTGGTATTATTCTTCACCGTCAATTAAAATTAAATTATTTTGTTTTCTTGAGTCAACTATTCTTTTTGTATTAAATATCACATTTTATCAGGAGAGCTCTATTTGCTTCTATCTTTGTTGAAAGTTATATGCTGACTGACTAGTGTAATTCTGTTATAATTTTAAAGAACATTATTACATCACATGATTCCTTTCTTCTTCTACTACAAGGTTTAGGCTATGCAGCCTGTTCCGGTGAAGTTAAAAGTGGAGTCCATCTTCTAAGTGGTCGGCCAACATCTCTTGTTCCTCTGGGATTATACAGGAAGGTTCTTTTTGGTATTCTTTTGTTGTTCATTCTCATTAAGTGTTCTGTCCATTTCTTATTATTTTCGCTGATTTTATCTTCAATTTTATATATATTTAATTCTTCTCATATAGTTTCATTCCTTATTCTATCCGCTCTAGTGCATCCTTTCACATTACGTAAAAACAGCATTTCTGCAGTCTGTATCCTGCTTTTATCCCTTGATTTCATTATCCAATTTTCACTTCCATACAACAACAAAGGAACAGCCATTGTTTTATATAATTTAAGTTTCGAGGGTTCGTTGATAAATATACCTTCAAACACAAGAAATACACATGATTTTATATTTAAATTCTATTGGTTAATGGTCCATTAAATACCAGGTTTAAATTTGATTTGTTAAATCAAAAAGTTAATTGTTTTTAACATCCAATCAGAATTTAGTATGCTTTTATTTAAAAATATTAAGTTAAGCAGGTGTTCCTATTACAGTTCTAACAGAAAGCTTTATATTTCAGACAACAATGACTTAAGACACAATTTTAAAAGCATTATTTAGAAAGATTGTTATATAATACAATTTCTTTAATTATTATTGAGACATTTTTATCCAACAATGAACAACAATTAATTATTTAGATGTTTTTCTTTATTTAAGTTATATTTAAATATTAAAAGAATTTTAAAATATAAAATTATTAACTTTAACTTTCATATTTATTATGATATTAAAATCCTGCTATATGACTAACAAGAAAATGGAGAAGAGTAAGACAGAGTGGGTTTTCAAAGAATTGTTTGAGGATAATAGGACACTTATCAACGGAAAGAAAATATGACTTCAAAGCAGAAAATATATCTGCAATTCTTTCCAATGCTGGTAACCTTGTCCTGCTATGTCCAAGTACTGTTTTATATTCAATCTCAGTGAATTCACGGAATGACTTAAGAGAATTAACCCTTACTGTGAATATGTGAAAGTGTTAATAGCTTTTATTTAGAATTAACTGGCAGTCGATGGGTAAACAGTCTGAACCAGTTTGTAAAGCATTGTGTACCACATGTGCAGGACAGCCAACACCCATCAGATTATTTGCGGTTTTTTCTTGCAATTTGTAGAACAAATCGTTTTCCCTCGCCTTTGTTTAGCACCAAAATTAGTGTTAGTGTTGTCTGTAGAAATTGCAATAACCTTCTCCTCAAGTTCATATCTTTTTATGACATCCAATACATAATTCTGAAGTTTTTCCACATAAATTAACTAATTCTATTACTTTTACCATTATACCCTTTTGAGGATGAAAATATTCGACAAGGAGAGGAACTAGCTTTAAATCCAAATGATTAGAAGTGTCTATCATTACTGAAATGAACCAAGCACTTTTCAATTCATCAAGAACCTGCTGTGCTGCATATGGTGCAATAATGTTATAAATAATTGCATTACAGTGTGGTAAGCAAAAGTTGCTTCCTGGGCTGCTAACTGTCTGTCCATTTCAGTCACTGTTTTTAATGACTATTTAACTCATGCCCCAAATGGGAGTCAATGACCAATCACGTTTCAATGATTTCTGTTTTACAACCAATCAGAGTCGTGTTTCACGAAATATTTATCAGTGTTAGGATTATCATATATTAAACAAAGCTCCTCCTTTTTAATATTCTGAACAGGTCTGACCGTTATTTTGCAGTGACTGAGCCTATAACAAATACGGCTACCAGATTGTATATAATAGTGCTTACATGTCAACATTTGTAGCAATTGATTATACCACCAAAAAAAGAAACCACTGTTTGCACTTTCTTAAATGTATTTTTTCCCAGGTAATAATCGAGAAAAATATAATTGTCATATTTACATCATACGACATCAAAAATGAATTAATATACAGATTGATGTGTTTTAATTTTTTCTCCACTAGAGAGCATTCTTACAATATTGCGTTCCTTTGGCAATAAATAGTATGATCTGGTTGCAGTGATAAACAAAAGAAGCAGTAGAAAGCGTACCTATCGTTTCTCATTTGTTTTCAAACATCGCCGTTTACATTAAATATATAAATATTTTAAAATAACTATAGTTAAATAATGATTTGTGAGTAAACAGCTTAATTTTATTCGTTAAATAGTCCTAACAAATGCCACTCTTGATTTCCAAATTCTCTAGATAAATTCACTCCTCACTTCGTGAGTCGTGAATTTATCGATAATTTGGAAATCACTCGTGGCATTACTTATGATAAATAGTTAGTCATGCTTTTAGTTGCACTTTGTGTTTGAACACTCAATTGGTTAAGGTAGAATTTTTATCACTCACCTCATATTGTTCTTCTTATTTGACTATATACTAGTTTCGGAACATAGTTTATAGTCAAATAAGAAGAACAATATGAGGTGAGTGATAAAAATTCTACCTTAATGAATATACCTCATAGTGAGAATTCCTAAAATATTGGTGTTTTTTTGTCTTCACATGATTCACAACATCACAGTGACTACCATGTCCAATATTAAATTTTGATTTGCATAATGTGCATTCTAAGTTTCTCTACTTCCCGAGATAAAAGGAAACTCACTTTTAATATAGATGTTCAAAGTACATTTTCGTTTATGTTTAATTATACTGAATGATTGCAGAGAAAAACAATATCTTGTAAATATTTAACACGCGTCTAACAACTCGAGCAATTAGAAAAGTGAAAACGAAATAAGATGAAAAGTGAATACCGGAAACAGTTATTTCTTTTTACCAGACACTGTTGCCAATACAAATTTATAAGAATCAACCATCCACAAACCAAAAACTACTAAAATCATTGTTTATTAACGTTTAAAAATATTTATTTATCGCTGCAAGAGGTATAAAAATCCACTAACTAAATGTCTTTCATCCAAGTTAAAATTGTATTTCTCCACTGACAAAGTACCAAAATCAACAGAAAATCTCCGACATTGGCTGCACTGACCGTGGATTGACAATTTGAAAAATGTATCCGTTACCAATACATGAGAGTAAAAAATAAAGATTACAGACCAAACAGTGTATCGTAGTCTTTAGTGGGTTATCACTGATCGTGGTCATACAACTGGCGCTTTCTAACGTTCATATTTACAATTACATAGTAAAGAACAAAATTAAAGTCGCCATTCATAAAAACATTGACAAACCATCATCCCAAAAGCAAGACATTTGAGCGTCCCCAAGAAAACTTTAGGGAAAGCAGGACATTTAAAAAAAAAAAAAAAAAAAGACCATCCCGGGAAAAACAGGACGAATTGACACCCTATCTTAACATTATAGAGTATTCAGTAACTGAATTACAACTGTTGTAATTTTGTGAACTTATTTATGAGGTATTACATGTGCAAAATATTCTAATATATATAATCAATTTGTGAGGTATTTTGTGCCAAGTGCACAGATCTGCGCAGATCAGAAAAAAATAAAAAAATGATATACTCACACTTTCCAGTTCAGAAAATGGAACATTTCTTTCTCTAATTTGAGTAACCCATTCTGAATGATAAATACATTTGAGAATATTCCATAACAGCAGGAGTGCTATGTAGCTACAAACTGCAATAATTAAAGCTGAAAATAATACATAAAAATGTTAAGTTATGAAAATATGAAACAGATGAGTTACTTATGTTTACAAAACACATGGAGAGATTCAAAAAGAATAATTGTTTTATTTTCATTAATTTCAAATTTTAAAAAGTTCCTCCAGTAATATTTATAATAAAGTGGAATCTGATTAACAGGGACACGAGAGGAACATGGTTCTAGTTTGAAAAAGTGGAAAGTTCAACTAATTAGAAGTTAGATCAGTCATTTGTCCTTCTAAATTTGGTTCTGTTAAACAGCTGGTCCTACTAAACAAAGGTCCTACCTATATTAAGCAGAATTCTCTGTAGTATAAATTAAGAATACAATGATCCAGTAAAGGCCTTAGGAGGCCTTTGGGGTAATAGGAGGTTGAAGCTCCCATATTTGCAGACAATTAGCATAGATTGTCAACCTTGAACAATGGCCTTATTTACCCCTACAGAATATCCATCTGGTACTCATTTCCATTAGAGGCAGATTAGACATATAAGTCATACTACTGCCAAAAGTTTTAGGACAGTTTTAAAATTTTGTTCACATTAGGATATGAACCTATGATTTTCTGGCTTGAAGTGTATTGCCTTAACCATTTTCACTTCATATTGGCTTCTGGAAAGTAATACATATAAAATGTTCAATAAATAAGAAATGTTTAACAACATAATTATTTGGAATGAAAACTGACTTTAAAACCAAAATTGGACCTACCAGGAATTGACATTTTGGAATACTCGCATTAACACTATTTCAGAATATTATTGTCACATGCTTATTATAAAATAAATTGTTTATAAAAAAATAAATCCTTAGTTTTTTTACAAAATTAAAATTAATTTTCCGAGACTTAAAAAAAAGTTACTTACTTACTCACTGGCACTATCGAACCCATAGGTTCATGGCCGCGCGGACATAAGCTCTCCATACATCCCTATCCTGAGCTAATGCTTTCCAATCATTCCCTGTATAATCTACTTCCCTCAAATCACAGTCTATCAACTGGGCGTTTTCCTTCTGGCTTTCCTACAAGAAGTTTCCATGCACGTCTTTCATTCCCCATATGCGCAACATGTCCAGCCCATCGCAGTCTACGAGACTTAACTGTTCTTATTATATCTGGCTTCCTATAAAGACCATGTAGTTCATTGTTATGTAGTCTTCTCCATTTACCTGTCTGTTCATCTCTCTTTGGTCCAAAAATTTTCCTAAGAACTTTATTCTCAAATACTCGTAATCTCATTTCCTCCTTTAAAGTAAGAGTCCATGTTTCGCACCCATATAATATAACTGGTAGAATAATAGTTTTATATATTTTCAGCTTAACGTTTTTTGAAAGGAGTTGGGACATCAAAAGTCTCTGCAATGCATAATAGCATGCATTTCCAGAATTGAGCCTATGTTTAATTTCTTTGTGCATCTCATTCCTGTTTGTGATTATTGTTCCTAGGTATTTGAATTCAGCCACTTCCTCAAAATTTCCCTCATTTGTCATTAGCTGTCCATTTCCATTATATACTGAATTTCTACGTGTGACCATATATTTAGTTTTATTGATATTTACTTCCAGTCCTAATTTCTTAGTGTTACTCAATAGTGTGTGCGTGTTGGCCTTCAGTATCTCCTCGCTATCAGCCAGTAGTACTATTAAAAAAAAAGTTAACATTCAGAATTCTATGAGGAAATTAGGTGTAATGGATGAAGACACAGAGGACAGAGAATGATGGAGAACTTTAATTAAGGGAAATTTGTGAATGTTTGTTACAAACTGATAGTCTATAAGTCTGTAGTCATTTATGTACTTTTTAAAACTCATTTTAATTACTAAGACTGGTTGGAGAAAACCCTCAATGGTAGGGAAATTCTCAAAATAAATGAAAAATTGATTTTCTCAATAGAAGTAAAATGTTGATTTTAGACTGTTTAACCCTTCAGACTGGGTGGAGTTAAATGGCCAGCAATACGGCAATGTGAGAGGAGAATCACGGGTATTTAAACCCAGCCGTTCAGTGCCAGTATTCCAATAATGCATTTAAATGGAAATACCTTGAGTAATTTAAATGTTTTTGCAATTCGTTTATGGGGAACCCCTTAATATAATATTTAATTAATTAAATTTGTTACGGTTCTCACGTAACATCTCTGCATGTGCAGACTTATTTATGATTAAAATTCATCGGAGAACATATTGTTTAAACAACTCACCTCATAGGATTCATGCTTCCATGATATCGCGATTTCAAACATAGTCATGTTCATCGTCAGCCATAACTCCGACTGACGAAATTCTTCGGCCGTCAACTATTCTATTGTCGCCATCTTCAGTGCTGCCATCTATGGTTGAATTTATGAACTTCGAAATCAATGTAATTTCGTTAGGGATATCAAAATTCATTGATCTATTTTTGTTTTTCTGAATGTATATTTTTTCCCAAACTGTCAATTCCAAAGGTTTCTCTACTTGTTTTAAAAGTTTAGCTTCTCTTCCAATTTTATGATGTTCTAATAAACTATGTGCATGACTATGTTTGAAATCGCGATATCATGGAAGCATGAATCCTATGAGGTGAGTTGTTTAAACAATATGTTCTCCGATGAATTTTAATGATTATACCTCATAATGTTTACTTCCCAACATTAATTAAATATTATTTATGATTGTTGTGCCACAGTTGAAGTAGGTCCTCTTTGTAAGTTTTTTACGTAAGTAGCACAGTGAATTGTACTAGGAATTCTTTGAAGAATTCAGAGAACCGTCTCTACCTAACAACACAACGAAATATTTACACAAAGAGAAGGAAAAAAACAGAATGAACTTAAAAAATTGGTGTGATAAATCTTCAAAGCGTAAACCAGCTGTTTGACACTCGGGCACTAAAAAGTGTATTTTTTTCCCTTGTGTTTATTTTGTTCATGTTTATTACAAACACATTGCTTCTATGCGTTGACCTTCTTTCTTGTAGGGGGAGGGGCAGCCTTCTCCAAATGTGCTTTCTAACACTGGAAACATTATTTTAGGTCGTGTGCCTTCAAAAAATTGTCTTTCTACACATGAGACCTGTTGTGCTAAAAGACCTTCATCAACCCTAAATTTCAATGTCTTTCTTCTGGTTTCCAAGGTGAAACCAGTACCCGGCTTACATCAAGTACTGATAGTCTAGAAAAAGTGGGAGCCTTAACCTCCTAATATCCCAAGGAGCTCCTAAGGTCTGTAGTTGACCACTTCACCTTTTAGATACTGAGTGAATAGTAGACTAACTACCTTTCCATAATGTAAGGATATCGTCATTGAAAAAAAAAAAATATATATGAAATTTACTGTTGTGGTCCTGTACTATAGTGTAAATCGGAAATAACTTTGTTGGGCCTTTATATGTACTGAATTTTGCGATATTATTATTAAAAATGAAGAGATTTCAAAATAGATTCAATTTGATAGACATGCTAACCTACAAAAAAAAAAAAAAAAGGCGAATTAATTTTTCTAAGAAATCCTTTATCAAGTTATAAATATAAGAAAAATGCCAGAGGCCGCAAGAATAAATGCAAATATAAAATTATTTTAACTTGTAACTTAGGGCCGTCATCGATTAATATATGCACTAATATAAACTTTGAAGTCTCTACATAAAATTTATATAAACGGTAAATAGTTAATGTAAACACAAAGATCATAATAACAGTTTAAAGCAGTGCGTGTAGCTAGCGTACACGTCACGTTGTTCCGCATCTGGTGAAAAATTCAACCTGCATACATGTCACGTCGCTCCACGCTGACGGGTTAATCAAATTAAGTCAATACTTAATACTAAAATAAGTAATTTTAAATATATGTACATACGTATATAAAACAGATCAGGACTTTCAATTGTATAAATGTCTGAACAGTTTTGTTCAGTGATGTTCAATCCATATATCCCATGTTCTTCAAAAGTAAAACTTTGCCTATAAACAAATTAAAATAACCAATTAACTAAAAAAATAATCTTTGTTATCAAACAAATAGTTATATTTGAAGAGAAAAATATACACTCAGACTGGGGTTTGAACCCAGGACCTTTGGCTTTGCCAATTCTTTACCGACTGAGCTATCTGAGCACTCCAATATCCAATCCAATGTGGTTGGAAGTGCAGGATCACCCTTTATGTACCCATACACTCTCTCTGCCGGCCAGCCAAGCACATACCCAGTTTGACCTGGGTGCTCACTCGGCAGCAGAACGGAATTAACGTGCAGGGCCCATGGCCTGTCACTGCCGGCTGCTTTAAGGACTTACAACTGCCCTCTTCAGCCCATTGATATATTTTCGTAGTTGATGTGAGCAATAATCCTGCCGCCAGTCGTAACTAGCCATAGATCAGGAGACAAAGAACCAGTGGTCAGACATTAATAAGCCTTATTCCGTTGGTCTTTAATTGATGTTCTATGTCACCAAGAGGAAGACCGCAACTGCCATGGCTGCCACCAATCCTCGAAGGGACAAGATCGGGAGAACTGTGAGCCAAACCAGAAATGGCTCCTTTCAGGTTAAGCTGATCAGTTGTGAAATTTTGAATTTCGAAAATAAATTTTAGGAAATTGTAATTCAAATGCAAATTTTTCTCTTATACATTGTTAAATAGATATTACTTTATTACAATTTCAGAAATATTAATCTACTCTACTATAAATGGAAAAATCTGTTTGAAAACCATCTGAAGGACCTTGACTTAGTATAATATTTAATCCGTAAGAAACATTAATATCTATAATAATTAAAATAATCTTCTCAAATTGAATAGGGCATGTTGCCAGGACTTATTCTTACTGGAAAAACAACATGAACAAGTTTCATATAAGATAATAAAAGTGTAACAAATCACAAAAAAAAATCTAAATATCATGGTGGAATGGATGAATACTTACTGACAATATGTAGAATTATTTCTTTTTAAATAAAGTTGCAAGGGATATGTGGTGTTTATGACAATAGGCTTAATTCCATAGGCAGGTACTGTAGCAATACCATGATAGTCACACTGAAAAATAAATTTTAATATATTCAGAAAATTAACTTCTTATAGAAAATAAGCTAATTTGATGGAAGTAATAACTAAACAAAATATTCATTTTAAACATGGATTTCCTCACCTTCCATGACGCCATTTTATCACAATACAAGTACCAAATTTTGAGATTGAGAGAAAAGGCAATCACAAAAAATGTTATAAATGTCTATTCACTCAAGTAAACTGTAAAACACTTCTAAATATAAGGCCCTCTCTTCCACTCAACCAGCACAAATACAAATAAATATTTGACAAATATAGATATACACTATACTAATTATAAACAGTTAAAGATACAATAAATGTAGCAATGTAAATGTCATGTACAAACAACATTTTATAGGGTAATAACAATAATAATAATAATAATAATAATAATAATAATAATAATAATAATAATATAATATATAAATATGATACAATATATGGGAAACACCAATTAATATATATACCTTACACTGGATAATAATGAAGTCGAGTTTAGAGCAAATATAAATTTAGATTTCTTTTAAAAGATGCCAATGTCCGGCAGCCCCTTATTTCTTGTGGTAGGGAATTCCAGTTGCGAGAAGTGAAGATGGTATGATATGCTGATATTATACTACTTGTGGGCATAAGTACTGTCCATATCACCATCATCCGGTATCATGGCAGCTGCCGCCGTTTTCCGGAAACCAAACGCCATCCCTCTCTGTCCATCCATTGATCTTCCTCTAATCCTCTGATATTCATAGCTGCTTGTACCCCTTCTAACCAAGTTTTCTTCGGTCTTCCTCTCTTCTTCCTTTCTATTGGGATCCATTCCATAACAATTTTAGGCCATCTTTGCTCTGGCATTCTTTTGACATGGCCATACCACTGTAATCTTTTCTTTTCTATAATGTCTATGATGTCTGGCTCCTCTTGTACACCCATAATTTCCCTTATTTCTTTATTTCGTATTCTATCCATTCTAGATTTTCCAGCTGATCTTCTTAAAACATCCATTTCTGTACTTAAAATTCTTTTAATTTCCCTGGTAGGAATTTGCCAGACTTCAGCACCAAATGTTAAAATGCTCTGAATTATGGTTTGATATATTCATAATTTTCTATTTTTTGTAATATTTTTGCTCCACCAAACGGAGCATTTATTGCTTGTTTTGTTTGTGCGATTATATATATATATATATATCCATCTATCCATAGTAATTCTGCCCGAGGGCAGGTCTTTCACTGCAATCATAGCATTTTCATGCTATGCTTTGCAGCTTTACTAGGGAATTGTAGGTGTGGTAGCTTCCCATTGCTTTCCACACCGGTGAAGGATGATGATGATGATAGCCATATGATTTCAGGACTGTTTGAGCCTTAAAGTTTTCCTGACATTTGTCTTACAGGTGAGGAAAAACTCCGATAAAACATCACCAGAAAAACTGTCCCGACCGGGGATCAAACCTAGGCCCGCTGCATGACAAGGCAGTATGCTACCTTGAGACCACAGTGGTGGACTATATATATATATTTCTTAGTAAATTTCAGAATTTTAGTAATAATGTGAGTGTTAAATAATTTATATTAGGAGTTTGATCCAAAATTAATTAATGTAAGGTATTTAATTAATATAAGGTATTTTTAAAGAATCTGGTTGGATGAAAAGAATTAGAATAATAAGATAGGGGATTTTAATAATAATTTACCAGGAAGTTGAATAATAAACTATAGTAATTGGATGAAGATATGAATAACATTTTAAATTAAATAATTAACAAGTATGTGTTATTAATTGTCAGTAGATTAAGATATACGTAAGTAATAAAATCACAGAGCTAAAACTATTAAGTGTAGATTAGAGCAGGATAATCTGTTAGCAAGTTAGCTACAGATGGTCAATTAATATTGTATTTTTCACTAAAGAGTTGCACATTTATTAGAAACTCAACAACAATATAAATTCAACTTTTTATACTCTATAGGAGCCAAATCATACATGTTTGGTAAAATCTCATAAAATTATCATAAGTAATGACACGAGTGATTTCCAATTTATCTAGAGAATTTGAAAATCAAGAGTGGCATTTGTTTTAACGAATAAAATTAAGCTGTTTACTCACAAATCATTATTTAACTATAGTTATTTTAAAATATTTATATATTTAATGTAAACAACGATGTTTGAAAACAAATGAGAAATGATAGGTATGCTTCATCTGCTTCTTTTGTTTATCACTGAAACCTGATCATACTATTTATTGCCAAAGGAACACAATATTGTAAGAATGCTCTCTAGTGGAGAAAAAATTAAACACATCAAACTGTATATTAATTCATTTCTGACGTCGTATGATGTAAATATGACAATTATAATTTTCTGGGTTATTACCTGGGAAAAAATACATTTAAGAAAGCGTGTAAACAGTGGTTTTCTCTTGTTTTTTTGTGGTGGTCTAATAAATTTCTAACAAATTTTTTTTATATTAACTCCTGCAAGCCGATTATGTTTTGGACATCCTATGCACTATAGTATAACAATCTGTGTAGACGTTTTTCTTACGCTAGCTCTTGGCGCAGTCACTGCAAAATACTGGTCAGACCTGTTTTCAGAATATTAAAAAGGAGGAGCCCTTTCCTTAATATGGTAATATATAACACCTGAATCAATCATTTTCGTGAAACACGACTCTGGTTGGTAAAACAGAAATCATTGAAACGTGATTGGTCATTGACTCCCATTTGGGGCATGAGTTAAATAGTCAATTTATTATCCTTTATCTCATTCTAGAATATTTTAAACATCCTGTATAAGTAAGATAAGTAAGTAATATTCAAATTTCTATTAGATATCTGTAAAAGCCTAATCAATATATTCTCTGGATTACCTTTAAAGATAACAAAAATGTTATTTTTTAACATTGATTAGATTATCATTAATTTGGATACAAAAAATAGAAACATTATACTCACCTTATCACATTCTTCCGAGAGACTCAAAACATTTACTGCATCAGAAGCTTCAGAAAATATTTGTAAACAAGCTTCATCTATTCCTAAAATATTGGCAATTTTATCGCAATATTCAATTTCATCCATACTGAACATTTGAAAAATGGTGCATAACTTTTTATATTCTGAAAAAAAAAATATTACATTAAAAAGAAGAATAAATATTAAAAATTTAATGGGTTATTAAATAATTAAACCAGTGGAGCTAAAAGGTATTATGTCAAAACTGACAATATTTTTTATCATAATGGAACTATTTAAGTATGACATCAATGGGAGCAACAATTAAGTCAACTTTCTTCTTTTACTATAAACACTGCTAGTGGTAATGTATATCTGTAGAAAAAAAAATAAGTTACTGACTTGCTGCTTTTCAGCACTCCACTGTGATTGATAGATAGGGCAGAATGCTAATTCTAGAAAATCATAGTCACAATTTATAATGGTAATATGTAAATTAATATATTCAGACAAATCATATGAAATCAATAATTTATATTGTTTTATTTTATTAAATATCATAGGTATTGAGTTAGTGTTTACTTGATGAAAACCCATATTTATTAATTAAATAAAAATAAAACTAAGTTTAATTTTTATTTAATTGATTTATAGGAATTAATCACTATGAGGTTTAATTTATGGTAAAATTAAATGTTTCTTACCTCTCCTCATATAAATCTTCTAAGTAGATTGCGATTTCGAGACCATAACAGTCTCATCTTCAGTACTTTTTTGGCGACTGATGTTATGTCGATTGGAAGAAATTCTTCTTCTTCCCTCTGTTGGTGGACTGATGAACCTCTGGATCAGGTCAAAATTTGCAGGAATTTCGAAGTTCATACATTTTCCTTTGTTTTCTGAATGTGGATCTTTTCCCAAAGATCCACATTCAGAAAAACAAAGGGAAACTTATGAACTTTGAAATTCCCGCAAATGTTGACCTGATCTTTTCCCAAAGATCCACATTCAGAAAAACAAAGGAAAACTTATGAACTTCGAAATTCCCGCAAATTTTTACCTGATCCAGAGGTTCATTGGTCCACCAACAGAGGGAAGAAGAAGAGTTTCTTCCGATCGACATAACATCAGTCGCCAAAAAAGTACTGAAGATGAGACTGTTATGGTCTCGAAATCGCGATCTACTTAGAAGATTTATATGAGGAGAGGTAAGAAACATTTAATTTTACCATAAATCTCATAGGTACTTATGTTTCAAGTAAATATAAAAGAAGAAATCATGTGAAATATAAATACTTAAAGCTATTTTAATCAAAATTACAGTGGAAGTAACACTATGATGTAATTTACAATTTATAAATCGAGTTGGATAAGTATTTTTTCATCTCACCTCATAAACTTCCATGTTTTCATGACACCAATTTCAAAGGCCTTTGCTTTCACCTCCGTCAGTCAAAACTCAGTTGGAGTTTAATATACAAAGTTTAGAGCTATGTTACAGTGCAGCTGAAAACTATTACATTAGTTTTTGAAGGGTAGCCACAATAAGTAGCAGCTCCAGGATAAGGTAACCAGCTACAATGAGTGGGGGACCCGACATACAGACTACATATCACCTCTATACTAACTGGATGGTAGGCCAAGTGTTTTCTAGACCTGTCATGCCATGAGGTTTGGAGTTTCATTAAATTTAAAAAAAATACTTTTCTAAAGTGTGGATATGACCCTGGAATTATCTTTTCACTTTGGCTCATGTATCAAGAAAAGTACTTTAGAGAATAAAATATTATTATTAAACATATTTGTTTTCCTTCATCATGTTATTTTTTCTCCGAAAAAATTGACTTAATGCCTTTCAGCTCTGATCAATTCATTTAATTCATATTACAATTAAAAATCATAATAATCAATTGAGTTGGTGTTTACTTGATGAAAATCCATATTTATTAATTAAATAAAAATCATAATATATATACCGAGAAACATTCTAATAAATTTAAAATCACTAACACTAAAAATGATATAGACAAATTAATAATTTTGTTTTGGCATCTTGATTCAAACAACATTAGTCCAAACTTGCTTATTTCCATGTATTTAAGTTTTTTTTTTTTTCACACAACTGTGGTCTTCTTCTGGATATAAGGAACGACATCTTCAAAAAATACATTATTAGAATCTTTCCTTTATATTGCTTGCATCATTGTTTTTATACAATAATTTTCATATGTATAAACTTACTTATTTTAGGAATTCACACTATGAGGTAGAATTTTTTTTTGCCAAAACAATATGAGGTGAGTGATAAAAAATTCTACCTAAATGTATAAACTTATTTGTTTAGTGTGTTTTAAGAAAGTTATTAATTTTTAGCCAAAAGTTAATTACATTGCCAGAGGATGAATTCTAATGACTTTGAATTTTGCCATGGATGTGGTTTTCATATCCAAGCATTTTATAACATGATACACATTTTTGTGACATGAGGCCAACCACTTTCAGCTTCCTCTCTCTGAAGGACAAGACAGCTTTAAGAGCCAAAGCAGACTGAAGTGACTGTTGTTGCTGGATAACAGATGATAGTACAGGGGATGTTGTGACTGTGAGTATTGTGCACCCCCTCAAATTTATTTTCAGTTTTCTTAACCATATTTTGCTAGTTCTCATATTGAACCGAAAGTGCTATTTTGGTTTGTTACATCAGTGCTGTTATCCTCCCTCCATAGTGAGATTCGTGAACTATGCCAATTTCCTTTCTCTCTGTATCTACCCCCACTCTCCTTTCTACCTCTTCCTTTGATCTGTTTGTAGTGCGCAACTTCCCCTTCTACCTCAGAATGCTCAAATAGACTACACACATTCTGAACATCATCATTCGATCGGAGATTTTGGTTGGAACACTGCTTTGTCGTCTGGAGGATGCGAGCTGCGTATTTTGGTTTTGGTCTGACAAGCCAGGGAAAGGCACCCTGGCGAGGACTAAAAGTATGTATGAGAGGTTGATTGTGTGAGTTATGTTATTTTTAGTATTAATTATTATTTGTCTTTTAATTCTTGAATGATCAAGTTATGTAATTCTTTAATTTCATTTTTCAAACTTCAGACGTGCAATTTAATATTAAATATAATTTTTTTTAGTAAGACTCAATGTTTAATTATTGTATCTTAGCTACGCTACAGCTGTCTTGCATATTCCTGTACATAAGCTTGCTCAAAAGTCATATGAGCTCCTTTTTCCTGTCTAGCTTTCATGGTTGATAATAATACATTCAGGTTAACTAAAAAAAAACTCCTGGCGCGACAGGTTTACAAGGCCCTTAGCCTACCAGCCGGCTGCTGGCCTCACATCCACATGTGTCAGTCACAGAGGTAGATGATAATCAGCCAGTGTAGGGGTGACATGTGGTCAGCATGTCGAGTCCCCCAGCCGTTATAGCTGGTTTCCTCAACCTGGAGCCGCTACTTATTGTAGCTACCCAAATGCATCACGATGCTGGGTGGGCACCGGTCCCATACTGCCGCCGAAATACCATGAGAAAATTTCTTCCCCATGGAGACTCAAACCAGCGCAAGTCCCGTAGCTCTGCACCAAGGCTTCCTACCTTAACCACTCGGCTACGGTGCAGGACATTCAGGTTAACTAAACATCATAAATTACTACAGTGTGTTTTCAGACTTATTGTTGATTAATGTTTATAAATTTGGATAGGAAGGATGAATCAATCTTTGCCTCTTATGGGCCCGGGCAAAGGATTTTGAATCGTACTGATAGTTATGAACTCTATGCTAATATATATATACACAAGGTAGTAAATTGAAACACGGCAGCGTAATATGGTAGTAGTAAGCTGGGTACTGGTGCAGGGTCAAAAAAGTACCCAAGGCGTAAATTGGTAGCTGATCGCGTGGTTTTAAAATTTTGGTTACCAAGGTTCAAAAGTACCCAGGGCGCAATATCAAATAGCTAAATATCCAACTCCATTCCAGACCAAGTAAGTTAACCTTTATATTCCGGGGTATTTAAAAATACCGCATGAACTGCAGGACGGAATGTAAATACCAGTCCGTGATATTAAATGGATGGTAGAGCGTGCATACTAACAAAAAAAATTGTTTACGATAAACTATAAGAGATATAAGTATAAAATAACTTTTATTTCATTCATAAAGGAATGAAATGTTTAATTTTTACATACAATACTTACTTACTTACTCACTGGCACTATCGAACCCGTAGGTTCATGGCCGCGCGGACATAAGCTCTCCATACATCCCTATCCTGAGCTAATGCTTTCCAATCATTTTCTGTGTAATCTACTTCCTCAAATCATAGTTAATGTTATTCTCCCACCTCATTCTTGGTCTACCAACTGGGCGTTTTTCCTCTGGTTTTCCTACAAGAAGCTTCCATGCACGTCTTTCATTCCCCATTTGTGCCACATGTCCTGCCCATTGCAGTCTATGAGACTTAACTATTCTTATTATATCTGGCTTCCTACAAAGACCATGTAGTTCACTGTTATGTAGTCTTCTCCATTCACCTGTCTGTTCATCTCTCTTTGGTCCAAAAATTTTCCTAAGTACTTTATTCTCAAATACTTGTAATCTCCTTAATTTTTACATACAATAGAGAATTTTATTATTAAAAGTTAAAATTTATTTGTGAGGTCTATATTCTTTGGTTTGACTTTATAACGGGTTCAGTTTATGATTTGAAGGTGACTGTACTCTTGCAAGGGGGATTTGATGACATAGTTGGAACAAGTGTGCCATGAAAAATCTGCTTTGAAAGCATAAACATGAATACCCTGCCTTGTTGAGGACAGAGTTATCAGCACATTTTTTTTTTCTGTGGCACCCAAACCTTAGCAAACCTTATAACATACAACACTAAGATTCAGTCTTGAATTAGTAACTGTAGACTGTGGTTTGTTTTTTAACATATAAAAAAATGGCTTCACATACATGGTATCCTGGATTATTAAAATAATGTGAGTAGCATATGGGATATTTTTAAAAAATAAATACTAACAAGATATTTACCATGTTAACTCATTATAATTTAAATACAAAATTAAGGGTGAAAAAGACACCACATGTTTTTTTCTTATTTTTTATGAATACTTGATCTAAAACACAATAGATTAGAGCCATAAATAACTTCCTTGCAACATTTTCTGAATTTTTATAATTTTACAAAGAGATAATGTTATCATGGGAAAAGTATGTAAAAATTAGGGGTGAAAAAGGCACCTGATGTGTTTTTTTTTTAATTTTTTGTGAATACTTGATCGGAACACAATAGGTTAGAGTCACTAATAATTTCTTTACAATATTTTCTGAATTTTTGTAATTTTACAAAGAAATAATGTATCATGGAACAAATATGTCCATTAAGTCCTTTAGGGCTTTACATTTAATGGACAATTCTGTCCCTCAAGTCTTCTAAAGGTTAATCAAAGAAAAATGTATATGGTATGGGAGACAGCTACAGCTGAACCTTTGAACAATGGAATGCCAATCAGACATGTTAACCAATAGGCTACACTCTAGAGCACCTGGAAGGTAACTAGGATATTTATTTAACAATAATCTTTAACATCGGAGTTCATTGGCATAGCATTTTCAATCTGGGTATGAAAGGGCAAATAAATTTTGCTCAGTCTATAATGGCAAGCCAGAGAGAAGATGAAATACTATCAATCTCCACCATTGGATAAATAAATATATAATTTTACTCAGAGACCTCCTTTTAGGGTTAAACCTTCTCTTGTGTGTCATAAATTTATAACATGTGCATAACAATCATTAGACAACCAGGATCCGGCAGGTCACTCTGGATATTTCAAATAAAAAGTTCCATCAATCTTGGCCGAGATCAAATTCTTATCAACAATCACTAAATTAAAATCTAAAATAGACTTGGATCCCAATTCAGAAATGTTGTGAAATTATTTGTCCTTGGATTTTTAGGCTTTAAAAATCTAGATTTAGGTACCTAATATAGGCTTTAAGACTGTGAATATATTATATTAGACTTTTAAAAATAATATTTTTGATTTTTAAGAGTATGGTATTATTTGACAAATTATATTGGCTCTTTGAAGTTCTGATCTTGATATTTAAACATAATCAAAGCCCAACATTTGTATCCAACCTTTGGCAGGTCGGAAAATTACAAAGGAATTGCCACAAAGGGAAGAATACAATGAATGAGTTGGAACTGAAACATTCTTCCAGACCCTTCATTAATTCTAAGTGTAACATATTTTATATTTTAGGGAAGTATTAAAAGTCAACAGTTATTAAAAAAAAATTAATATTAAATATTATCATTATCAAGTGCATCTATCTACTGTGTGATCAGTATAGCATTGGACAGCAGACACGGGGTTTGTGCTTTGCGGCAACGAAGGTTAACACATGCAGACAAAGGACTTGAAAAGCACATCCCACGCATTCATGATCGCAGTCAGATTGTATGCTTCGAGTGGATAAGGTGCTCGCTCGCTTTTCCTTGTGTACTGAATGGCATATGTATAAGTTATTTCAATATTAAAATTGTATCTTATAAAACATGCATGTATAAGTGTAAATTGAATGACGTGTGTATAAGTGTAAAGTGTGAACTGTATAATGGCTAATAATGTTTCTTCTGAACAATGTGTATTTATTTATGATCAATAATTGTTAACTTAATCTGACAGCCAAGTACAAAGACTTTTTGAAACACGATTCTCGGGTGTGTAAAAATTTAGTCACGTTCAACAGTCCATAATCTGTACAACAAATTTTATAAAGAGGTGTCAAAAAATGTATGGACAACGAAGATGAACAGTTCCAGCACCAGCTTCAATAAAGTTGGTAAGTACGACAATTTGTAAAATAGTTACAAAAATATGTGCGGTTGTATCACTGTGATCCTATGCTGTCTGTTCTCCGCCACGAGTGCATCAGCAGTATATAGTGCAATCTCTGCGTCTGCTGTCCAGTGCTATACTGATCACACTGTAGTTTAATATATGCAAGAGATTGATTTTTGTTTTAAAAATTAATTTCATAAATTAAAGAAAAAGATTACAACTTAATTTAATTTTTTTTCAGAAAGTTAAAAAAAAATCTGTTGATCTCTGGAAATTTCCAGAGACCTACCAACAGTGAACACGGACGAATTATGTAAATTTAATTTTTTGAAATAATGTAATTTTAAGCTCAAGAAACATGAAATAGGCACCTATAGGTAAAACAGATCTTTTTAGGCAGAGTTTTATGTTTGTGGGTGGTATTACTTTTTATTAAACTTTTACTTTCATCAATGGCTTTTATTTGAAGGGTACAGTGAAAGAACCAGATGTCACTTTTTTAACAAACGAAGTTTGACGTATCATTAGATTCTCTATGAAACACATTATCATTTAGAAGTGTGAAGCAGTAAATGATACAGTTTAGTCAAGGGTTTATTTAGCTCTAAAGTTTGGCATACAGGTAAGGAAGTATGGATGTTGTACAACTAAAAGTATGTTTTTCTAGGTTTTAAGGAAAAAGTGACTTACTTTTCTTTTTCCTTTCCTTTCCTTGTACCCTTCACTTATTCCTCCAGAAAAAAAAAACTTACAACTTATTCATCAATGCCAATGTACTGCCTCCTTATTTTGTACACAAGTTTTCTTAATCTATATTTCAATATGGGCTGGCCATGTACAAAGGCTCTCAACAGACCGAGCACAAAAAAAGGTGCTTACAGCAAGTTTTATGGGGAATAGATGAGTTGGAAGACCGAAAAAACGATGGGAGGATGGTATTAAGGAAGTTGCTGCAAACCTACTTAAGTGTCGCAACTGGAGGCTTGCTGCGCAAAATAGAAATGATTGGAGGCAGAAGTTAAGGGAGGCCAAAGCTCGAATTTGAGCCACTCAGCCATTCAATAGATGGATATTTCAATATATCTATTAATTTAACATTTAAAGGAAGTGACACTTTGAGGTTTATTTTAAATAATATGAGTTATAGATTTCTTGCAGATCCATGGTTTTGACACATTAAATGTCATTGTCAATTCTTTCCAATAGTTAAGAAAGAATTAACAATAACAGAAGAATGTCGATACCCTGAGTCTTCAAGAAATCTACAAATATGAGGTGAGTCATGCATTTTCTAACTCATATTATTTATATCTATTAATAATATATTTTTTTTAATATTAGAAATGTTTAATAGTATGCACATATACTTGAGAGCATTATTGTAAATATCAACCCTTCTAGTATATAGTGCAGGTTTTAGTAATATATTTCTGTTCAGTTAAAAATAAATAACTTGTTTTTATGATCCAATGATTGGTAAATGCCTGGTAGTTACATTTGCAACATATATAGTAACAGACTGGTACCATATACAAATGATAGTAATGTGATATACTATAAAATAAGCATGTCTCTATGATGATGGAATTGCTTTAAATAGAAGTTGAATAAGCACAGAAATGCACAATACTAAAAAGTTAAGCAAACACAAATTATATAGGCCTACTATCAGCTTTTACTTTTTTTATATATAAAGACTTATTATCTGATTAATATTTTCTTGAACTTTAAGATAGCATGTTCAAATTCTACTTAGGTTAAAATTTGTCATTAATCTCAACTTTAAACATTTCATTGTGCTTTTTTGTTAAATCAACTATTGACATATCACTCTAGTGTAAGACTGTGATCCTCTTAGATTTTTAAGGGCATTAAAATCCTGCAAATGATTTTCTTTGGAATGGAAGTAATGTCTTGAGACATTAGAGTGTCAATCTAAAATAATCATAGTTTTATGGTTTGTAAAAAAGCCTCAAATCTAAAAAATGATGCCTCTGATGAACATTTATCAGCCATTCCATGACCAGATTTGAATTCCATTGCTAATGACCTGAAGAGTGTTACAAATTGTAAAATACAATTTCTCTTTTATCTATATTGAAGGTTCATGGGTTTTAATCCTGCTAAGGTCAATGGAACTTTTTGGATTAGCAAATTCAAGATCATTATTTATTTCAACAAACTGTCAGTTCCATGTCATTGTTTATTTCAAAGAGCTGCCATATAAATGTGTGTCTAAGTCTAAAAAGAGTCAAGATGGACAGCATGGAATATGGCTGGATTTGTAGCTACCACGTTGCCAGTCAACCAAAGTTGACAAGGGGACGAAGACTGAGTCCATTAACCCCAAAAAATTTCAAAATAATGCCGAAGCAATTACTTAATTTATTAATATTAAAAACACTGATAATCATTCGCCGCATGGTTGAAGACTTGTAGCTATGTTGTGCTCCATACTATATTGAATTTAGTAATGTATATTGAATATAAAAATGTGTATTGGATTGAAGTATGTATATTGTATTTTTAGTATGTATATTGATTCTAAAAATGTATATTGAGTTTGAAAAATGTATATTGAATATAAAAATATGTATATTGGATTTAAGAATGTATATTGAATTTAAAAACATAAATGTGTGACATGTTGAAAAGAAATATATAGCTCTGGCAATATTTCTTATTGAAAGAGATCATTTACTGGCATTGCATTAGCATTAAAAAAAAAAAAGGAAAGGATGTTATAAAATATGCCACACAAGCAAACTTTGTATTTTTTAATGTTTGTAATCTTTATGTTAAAATTTAAAGCAAATTCTGATTGGATAATATGGCCTCACAGGGCACACTGTAGTGAGGTTCGTTAAGGCAATATATTACAAACCATTAGTTCATGGTTCAAGTCCTGGTGGAATCAGGATTTTAAAACTAACCTAAACCTTCTGGCAGAACCATGACCCTGGGGTCAACTTAGCCTGTAATGGAAATGAGTACCAAATGCATGTTTTGGGGGTAAAGGCAGACATCACGCAGAACTGACATCTCTTCCTGATTGTTTAGAAATGTGGGAGCCTTAATCTCTTACAACCCCAAGGGCCTCCTAACTCTGAAGTTGGATCACTGTGAGGTTTTGTTAAACTATCATTAAATAAATTTATGTGTACTTTAAATGTACATACAACACAGTACTTTTGATACAATTGGATGTATTGAAATTATCTATTGCTGAATTATCAATTTATAGCAGGACATCCTGAAAAATTTATTGATATAAATTGCTTCAACAAATGTTATTCTCATTTTTAACATTATACCACAATTTTATTCATTATTTCTCTATCCAAAACATTGAATTCAAAAATGATAAATTATTAATCTTTATAGTGAATATAAGCTTTAGAAAGATAAACATAAGAGAGAAATTTAAATAAACAAATTATCAGGAGAGTGTTCTCAAATTATATAGTCAGTGTTTTGGATTAAAAGCTGGTTGTTTGGTTGGTTGTGAAGCCATTTATTTTCCAGATACAGTTCCACTGTTTAGTTGTGCTTTAACTGTGAATTTGTTTTTGTATATTCCGGTTGACTGTTTTTTCTATGATTAGTTTTTCAGAATGAAATGATAATTTGCTATGGTTAGTCTATAAGATTGTTGTGCCTTTTTTGGTTAAGAAATCTGCCTTTCATTGCCATATATGTTGCAGTGTAAAGGAATCCATTGGAAGGTTATTTTCTTCTGCAAAGTAGATGTTTGATGGAATGATGAATTTCAGGAACTCGACTACTTGTGGGGTTGTAAAACCAGATATTTATCCTCATATAATAACAATAATAATAATAATATATAATAATAATAATAATAATAATAATAATAATAATAATAATAAGGGTTTTTGTTTTGTTTATTTAATATTTAAATATAATTATATATTTATTTCTATTAAGAATGGACATAAGATTGATTCAGAGAATTCCAATTTTTTTATAAGTATATAAAAAAATTCAAACTGGTCAATATAAACTGTTAATACAGTTAGATGTTTTTCTAACTGATTTAATATATGTAAAAATACTTTAAATATTTGAATTGATATTTTTTATAAACAAATAAATGAGATTGGACGAATTGGATGGGAGTCAGCCAGTAGTACTCCTTCCTTTTCAGTTGGACCAATCAGAACTTCCAGGTTATAACAGAATAAGAAGATGGCTACAATACTTGAAAGAAGTCAGACATGTTAAACAACGGCTCATCAAGAAATAAGAGAATTATAGTTCATTTCTTGATATTAGTTGACAAAATGGTGTCAAAGTTATGGAAAATAACATTGAAGTATAAATTCCATTAATCTTGAATATAAATAATCCATAAGTGGAAATAAAGTGTTAGTGAAAAGTTGGCCGTTGGAAATCGTCATCCATTACATATATGAAGTAAGAATCTTCGATAAGTGAAATTTATTAACCTAAGCTGGAATCTTTTAAATTATTGATCTACAAGATTCATCTAAACAGAAGTGAAAACTTTAATAAAATAACATTTAGTTTAACTGTTAACAAAGTGTCGTTATTTGTTTATGTAAGAAACTTTTCCTCATTCCCCTGACGGGAGTCATCATTGCCGTGGCAAAATAACAGTGATCTAAATTATTACAATCGTACATCTACAACGTGGGACATCACACCCAACAACCCACCTTTAGTTGTTAGCAATTGTTGTTTGTATAGCAGACTTAGAATCACTTAGGATAGCAGCTTTATGGAAAGAAGTAAAAGTAAAACCATTGAAAATTCCAACTTAGATTTTTACAAAATTGAGTCATCTTAATGACATCTGAGAGGTCTACAATAGAATCTGGATACCACATCCATTTCAAAGTATGATTTCTGTATACTCTGCTTATGCCACCCTCCAGTTGTGTCTACCACTGGACAAATTAAAAGAAGTAGTGGAGTATGTATAATATCCAATAATATTTTCCTCTTTTATGCGCCCATTGCAACAGACAGTGCTATACTGTTGAAAATTGAGTTGCTGTATTTTTACAGGAACTGTAGGACATCATTATAAACCTAGAAGTGTATATAACTCAATTTTCCACTCCTCTTACAGAACTGCAAATTATTACAAACAATTTCCCGCTAAAAAAAGATAGACAAGCTTGCTCTAATCCAACATGAAACAGTAAGATTACCTTCAAATACCTACTAAGAAGATTACAGAAGCCAAATACACAGGATAAAACACAAAAAGGCTTTCTACAATGTGTAGATAAAATAAGAGAAAACTATGATCCCACTCCATACCAGAAGACCACCTACACCTACAATCTCCTTTGAAGCTTCGAGAAATTAACTTCAAGCTGGACTTAATGAAAGAGTAATAAAGGAAAAAACAAATTAGTATATTGTGAGAGTCCTGGCCATACAAACCATATTCTCCCTTTATCCACAAGAAGAATGACTATACAGGTGGATCGGCGATGGACAAAGAAGGCAATACAGGAGCAGGAATACACTGTGATTTATTAAACTTCTATCTGAGTTTAGGACCATTTCAAACTAACATTGATGGTGAACTGAAAGCTATAAACATTGAACTGAAAAACTAAAATTATTCAATGAATGAATGAGTCACTTCTTATCTTACCTCATATTTCATGTTTTTTTAAACACAGGAACTGCAGTTTTCAAGAGGAGATCCCTCTTATCCTCAGCCGATATTATGACTACTGGATTTTCATTTGAATCTTCACCTATAACGTTGCCATCTGTTGCTGCTTTGATGAACTTTGAGATAAAGTCCTGTTCATTGGGAATTTCAAAATTCATGGATCTAAATTTGTTCTCCTGAATATATATCTTCTCCCAAATTGTCAATTCCAAAGGTTTTTCCAAATGTTTTAAAAGTTTAGCCTGTGAAATTGAAAAAGCAGCTATTGCAGCATAAAGTTTCTTGGAGAGTCATAAAATAGAAAAAAAGAAGCTGAATTTTTAAAACATTTGGAATTGATAGTTTGGGAGAATATATATATATATATATATATATATATATATTCAGAAAGAGAAATTTAGATCCATGGATTTTTAAATTCCCGATGAACAGGACTTGATCTCAAAGTTCATCAAATCAGCACTAGATGGCAACATTATAAATGAAAATTCGAGCAAAAATTCAGTAGTCATAATATAGGCTGAGGATGAGAGGGATCTTCTCTTGAAAACTGCAGTTCCCATGATAAAAAAAAAAAAAACATGAAATATGAGGTAAGATAAGATGTGACCCATTCATTCATTGAATTAAGAATCTCATAATGTTATTTACCATATTTAACTGTGAACTAACATTATGTCTAAAGAGTTTTCAAAATGTTATACTAAGTGACTTCACTGCAGCATTACAACACTGACATTACCACTTATTCATATATCAAATGGGTTCCTGACATCCAGTTCTTTATAAAGTATCTTCATGGAGCTGTGAAGTAAGTGAGGTTCCAGTGGATCCCATCACACTGCAGAATAAGTGGTATTGAGAAAGCAGATTTCTTAACCAAAAAAGGAACTCAAATTCCATCAACAACAGTTCATACTTTATTATTCCACTCTGCTAAATTGTAAGTCATTCAAAGAAGAAATCCACATGGAATTCTGGTAATGAAGTTTAAACAAGAAATGGTGCATCCTGATAACAATAAAAATCCAATTCCAAATCAACCTAGGAAAAGTACTGTTGCAGCTGTCAGAACAATTGCTGGACATGACTGCCTAATAGCTCATCTTCACAATTAGTCATCCTATCATCCCTAAGCGTGCTTTATGTCAAGAAGATGACTCAATTATGGACTGGAATCGTGTGACCAAGTGCACTGTTCTTATCAATATTTTAGTAAACACAAAGTATGTTTCATCTTCACAATTAGTCATCCTATCATCCCCAAGTGTGCTTTGTGTCAAGAAGATGACTCAATTATGGACTGGGACAATGCAATTATCAATGCATCTTATCAATACTTTAGCAAACACAAAAGTATGAACTATATTGGGAAGAAGAAGGTGAATAACTCTGAACCAAATGTTACGAGTATTAAATAAATTAATAAATATAATTTAGTTTTAACTATGTAACTTGGCACCTTTTATAATTTGGTAATCTGGTATCATTTGCAACTCATATTTAGGAGGTTTTAGGTCTAAGTTTCAAGTTGATTAATTTGCCAAATTACTGTTGCAGAATATGATTAGCAGCTTGTGGAATCTGAATGGTTTTTGGTAAAAAAAGTAAGAGATATAGCACAAGACGTAATCAACAATAATAAAAAATAAATACAACATTTCTGCAGTGTTTTATATGAACACACAGATGAACTACAATTTTTTTCCATGACAAGGTTAGACTTGTAAACTTTTGTTACAGAGGGGAGAATGTTAGCCACTAGATCACCAGAATCAGATTAAGAAAAATTACAAAGAAAATATACATTAGGTTGCTGACTTCAGGATTTTAACTACGGATTCTGAGTTTACTTGATAAACACTTTGTTTAAACACTTGCTTTTCCATATCAATATTACTGACATTACAAATTTTATCAACTTGCTAAAGAGACATATGAGATTAATTGCATAATTAATTCCAGTTAAACAATTTAGGGACAAATGGATGTGAGGCCAGCAGCTGAATCCTAGGCCAAGAGCCTGCTAGATCTGTTATGGCAAGGAGTTTAGTAATAAAGTAACAAAAACATTCACGTATCTTTTTAAAAGAGATACAATGTATTGTATCTCAAGAGAATATAATTTACAAAACGCTTGTCCTACACTTCTCTTTGTACACAATACAAGTATACATTATCATGGCCTGCTGAAGCAACATGTAAATTCGAAATAGACCACATCAATGCCGTCTATCCAAAGTGCACTGAAGCACAAAACATGCACTGGATTGGTACACAAAACTATAATAAGTAAAATCATAAAAATAAACTTATCACTTATCAGCATAAATGCCAAAGCATTAAAATATTCAGCTGATGAAAGTAAACACTATTGAGAAATATTTTCTTAAATATTATATTAATATGCTGATATACAATAGTTATTTGCCAATAAAGTTCATGTCACTGTAGATAAAAGAACTGCATTAGACTCCAAATAATGAACACATTTATTCTGTTAGGATTAATGTATGAGAGTTATGGCATATCCTAAACTGACTACAATTATTCTGCAATTGATAAATAATTCATAATAACTGGGATCATGTCACTTGACATTTGGATATACAAATACAAAGCAACTGTCTGAAAATAAATAAAATCTGCATAAATTATCTAAAGGTAAATAATAATGGTTATAGTGAGTTTTCCACTTCAATAAAATATACGAGTAAAATTGATCAGTAGATAAAAGCGGAAAAACTGCACTTAAACCAGCGTGAAATATTTTCAAATAACTGTGCGCATGCGCCAGTGTTTATAGAGCCAGTGATAACCCACAATCGTACCACATATCGATTATCATCCTCGATTACTATCCGTCGCTATGAAATTTAAATGACCAATAATTGCAATAAATCCCCAAATCTATGTTAAAAAAATATATTAATAATATTAAAATTACCAAACATTTATTAACACTGGTTACATTTACTTATCACTCCCTAACGCTGATCCAACCAGCGATAACCTAAAACAGCGATAGAAAAATCATAGAAATAATATACTCTGTGGAGAAAATAGCAGTTAGCATCACAATATTGTCTAACAGTGTCATAACTCATAATATTGTGATTTGCATATTTAAATAAATACTTATCTTGAAAGAATGAGTTCAAATCGGATCCCCAAAGCTGTTTATAATTATATACCAAGAGGACGAAGATCACTGGGCCGTCCTATGAAATGCTGGAGGGAAAATTTTCTATAGGATCGTAACAGGCCTTGGCCTAATACTTGGAAGGAAGAAGAAGAAATAAATACTTCAAAATTGTCTAATAATATTATAAAAATTGTTTGAAAAAGTTTAAAATATTAGATCCATCCATCCATAGTAATTCTGCCCGAGGGCAGGTCTTTCACTGCAATCATAGCATTTTTCATGCTATGCTTTGCAGCTTTACTAGGGAATTGTAGGTGTGGTAGCTACCTGTTGCTTTCCCATCGATGAAGGATGATGATGATGATGGCCATATGATTTCGGGGACCGTTTGGGCCTTAAAGTTTTCCTGACATTTGTCTTACAGGTGAGAAAAATCCCGATAAAAACCTCACCCAGAAAAACTGTCCTCACCGAGGATTGAACCCGGGCCTGCTGCGTGACAAGGCAGCACGCTATCTTGAGACCACAGCAGTGGACAAAATATTAGATAATGTTAGGGAAAAACTGCACTAAAACTAACGTGAAATATTTTCAAAGTCCTATAGAATAACAGTGCGCATGCGCCAGAGTTTATAGAGCCACTGATAACCCACAATTGAACCACATATTGATTATCATCCTCGATTACTATCTGTCGCTATGAAATTTAAGTGACCAATATTTGCAATAAATCCTCAAATCTGTTAAAAAAATATATGAATAATATTAGGAATTAAGTTATTGAGGTTATTCTAATAAAAATATATTTTTAAATTTAAGAGATCCTCACCAATCCTATCTAGTAGACACCAAAAATGACCACAATTTTTGTTTAATTGAAACCAAACTTAGCAATAGCAATTAATATATATAAATGGATTGCGCACAAATGTGCAAAGATGATAACACAACAATCACCAACACTTTAACTTTGTCTTGCGTAATAGAGAGAAAAAAAATAGCAATTAATTAAACAAGTAAGATCACATTTATTAACCCGCAAAATCAGTCCTTTAATTGTAGGAGTTCACCTGAAACAAAAATTTAAAAAATGCTCTAGCTATAGCAATTTTTGATGTTTACAATGAAACTCAGTATATGCTAGCAAAATAAATCAACAAAGGTATTCTCCAAACATAAGCGAAATCCTATCATTAGAAGTGGAGGTTTACCTGAAAACCAAAATTAAAAATTTATTCTAGCTACTACCATGTTTGGTTCGTCTCGATGCATACAATTTAATAAACTCTTTAAATTGGTAGAGTATCCTATAAGATACATTAATTTAATACTTTTAATAAAGTAATGGATAAATGAATCAGTACACATTATTTAAATTGGTACCAAATTATATAACAATATAAAAATAGGTGATAACTTATGGTTATGCATTATTTGGTTTCACTCCAGCCTGACACTTCTTAAATAAGCTGGCATCAGAAAATGAGTTTCTTCAATTTAACAAAGTAAATGACCCAGGAGCCAGTCCCGACCGGGAATTGAGCCCGGGCCCGCTGCATGAAAAGGCAGCTCGCCACCTCGAGACCACAGCGGTGGACAATAATACTATATGAAGTGTAAAATAAACTGATGTACACAAACTTGTCCCATCGGAACCTAACAAAATGGAGGAGTGAATATCGGAAAAACTGCACTTAAACTAGTGTGAAATATTTTCAAAGTCATATAGAACAACAGTGCGCATGCGCCAGAGTTTATAGAGCCAGCGATAACCCACAATCGAACCACATATTGATTATCATCCTCGATTACTATCCATCGCTATGAAATTTAAATGACCAATATTTGCAAGAAATCTCCAAATCTATGTTAAAAAAATATATGAATAATATTAAAATTACCAAACATTTATTAAAAATGGGTGTACACTTACTTATCACTCCCTAACGCTGATCCAACCAGCGATAATCCAAAACAGCGATAGAAAAATCATACACTAAGTAATATACTCTGTGGAGAAAATAGCAGTTAGCATCACAATATTGTCATAATATTGTGATTTGCATATAAATACTTCAAAATTGTCTAATAATGTTATAAAAATTGTTTGAAAAAGTTTAAAATATTAAATAATGTTAGTAAATACAGAAGAAGAATATAGACTATATTGTATGGATGTGAAACTTGGGCTCCAGTGAAAAGACAGAAGGATAGAATACAGACGGCAGAGATGCGGTTCCTAAGACAAGTAAAAGGATGTACAAGACTTGATAGAATAAGAAATGAGGATATAAGAGAAGAATTGAAAGTACAGCCTTTATTGGATAAAGTCACATTACAGACAGAAATGGATTGATCACATGGATGGAATGAGTAAGGAGAGATATCCATTGTTAGCAAGAAATTATCAAGCAAGAGGAAGGCGTGATGTTGGAAGACCTAGAAGACGTTGGGCTGATGCATTATGAAGTCGGAACGGGCAATTGCCTAATCCCTGGAGTGATGATGATGATGATGATGATGAGAGCTATAGTTTATAACAAATATAACTGAAAAATCAAGTTGAATGCAGGCTTTCACGGCCGGTAATCATGATGTTGAGTGATTCCGGGTTCTGTGGCCGTGGTCCATAGTTGGTGTTGATACCAGACGTTTCGCCCTCAACTGCGGAGGGCATCTTCAGTGGCGAGTGCTTCTAGGCGTGTTTCCTGGTCGCAAGCTCTACTTAGAGTGAACGCTGCGGGTGTTGTATTGATACTAGTGGTGGGAGCAGGGTGAGCGGGCGTGGCTCTTGCTGATTGGCTAATGGTCGTCTCCTTGTTGTCCCTAGTGTTGATGCATTTATTTTCTAGTGTACGGTACCAGGCCTTAGACAGTTTAATACCTTCCTCTTTTCTGTTAATATTTTCCTTATGCTTGTGTATTTCTATAGCCTCTCGATATAATCTAGGGAAATAATAGGAAGTTGTGGCTAAAACTTGTGTATCATCGAATAGAATCTGGTGTCCATTCATAATGGCATGTTCTGCTACAGCCGATTATCCATTTCTCCTTGTCTGCAGTTTCTTTTGTGTTCTGATAAACGGGTGGCTATACTTCTTTTTGTGGTCCCTATGTATGGTTTACCACACGAACAAGGAAGTCGATATACGCCGCAAGTGGAGAGAGGTGGCCGAGGATCCTTAGCTGAGCGAAGGCAGTCTTCTATTTTTCTTGTAGGTCTGTAAACTGTTTTTATGTTGTATTTTCGTAGGAGTTTTCCGATACGATCTGTGACTCTTTGTACATATGGTAAGTAGGCTATGCTGGTTGAGGGTGTGTTATCCATTCTGACGTGCTGTCTTCGTGGATGTATGGTTTGTCTTATTTCCTTGGATGTGTAGCCATTTTTCTGGAAACAATTGAACAGATGGTGTTGTTCTTGTTTAAGGTGTTGTGGTTGGCATAACTTAGTCGCTCTGTCGAACAGTGTCTTAATGACACCTCGCTTTTGTCTTGGATGGTGGTTAGAGTCTTTGTGCAGATATCGGTCTGTGTGTGTAGGTTTTCTGTAAACTGTATGTTGAATTTCCCCATTGCCAGTCCTTATTATTTGAACATCCAGGAAAGGAAGTCTTCCATTATCTTCTTTTTCCATAGTGAACTGTATTTTGTTGTGTCTGCTGTTAAGGTGTTGAAGGAAACGTTCCAATTCTTCACTGCCATGTCTCCATACTACGAATGTGTCATCAACATAGCGAAACCAATGTTCTGGAGACTTGGGAGCTGTTTTTAGTGCTTCTGTTTCGAATTTCTCCATGAAAAAATTCGCTACTACTGGGCTTAGAGGACTGCCCATGGCTACTCCGTCGGTCTGTTCATAGTAGCTGTTGTTCCATTGGAAGTAAGTAGTAGTTAGTACATGCCTGAATAAATTGGATATTTCTTCTGTGAAAATCTGTCTAATGTAGTCCATGGTCTCATTTACTGGCACCATGGTGAAAAGGGAAACCACATCGAAGCTAACCAGTATATCTTGAGATGTTACGTTTATATTCCGTAGTCTCTCAATGAAATGTGTCGAGTCTCTGATGTAGCTGTCCGTTTTTCCAAGGAGTGGTTTCAGAAGTCCTGTAAGATGCTTTGCCAGTAAGTAGGTCGGAGAACCGATGGCACTGACAATTGGCCGGAGTGGAATGTTGTTCTTGTGTATTTTTGGAAGACCATAGAGTCTTGGAGGTTGAGCTTCGGATACGCGTAATTTCTTCTTAATTCCTTCTGGCAAGGACGATTGCTTGATAAGATTGTTGGTTTTTCGAAGAATACCGGATGTAGGGTCTCGCTTGATAGGTTTGTATATATCTGGTGTCAGAATCTCTATTATTTTCTCTTTGTATTCATGTGTATTCATAACAACTGTAGAGTTTCCTTTATCGGCTGGTAAAATAGTGATATTATTATCATTATTTAAAGTTTTTAGCGCTAGTCTCTCCTTCTTAGTTAAATTGCTTTTCGCGCCCAACCACCGAAAAGCAATTTAACTAAGAAGGAGAGACTAGCGCTAAAAACTTTAAATAATGATAATAATATCACTATTTTACCAGCCGATAAAGGAAACTCTACAGTTGTTATGAATACACATGAATACAAAGAGAAAATAATAGAGATTCTGACACCAGATATATACAAACCTATCAAGCGAGACCCTACATCCGGTATTCTTCGAAAAACCAACAATCTTATCAAGCAATCGTCCTTGCCAGAAGGAATTAAGAAGAAATTACGCGTATCCGAAGCTCAACCTCCAAGACTCTATGGTCTTCCAAAAATACACAAGAACAACATTCCACTCCGGCCAATTGTCAGTGCCATCGGTTCTCCGACCTACTTACTGGCAAAGCATCTTACAGGACTTCTGAAACCACTCCTTGGAAAAACGGACAGCTACATCAGAGACTCGACACATTTCATTGAGAGACTACGGAATATAAACGTAACATCTCAAGATATACTGGTTAGCTTCGATGTGGTTTCCCTTTCACCATGGTGCCAGTAAATGAGACCATGGACTACATTAGACAGATTTTCACAGAAGAAATATCCAATTTATTCAGGCATGTACTAACTACTACTTACTTCCAATGGAACAACAGCTACTATGAACAGACCGACGGAGTAGCCATGGGCAGTCCTCTAAGCCCAGTAGTAGCGAATTTTTTCATGGAGAAATTCGAAACAGAAGCACTAAAAACAGCTCCCAAGTCTCCAGAACATTGGTTTCGCTATGTTGATGACACATTCGTAGTATGGAGACATGGCAGTGAAGAATTGGAACGTTTCCTTCAACACCTTAACAGCAGACACAACAAAATACAGTTCACTATGGAAAAAGAAGATAATGGAAGACTTCCTTTCCTGGATGTTCAAATAATAAGGACTGGCAATGGGGAAATTCAACATACAGTTTACAGAAAACCTACACACACAGACCGATATCTGCACAAAGACTCTAACCACCATCCAAGACAAAAGCGAGGTGTCATTAAGACACTGTTCGACAGAGCGACTAAGTTATGCCAACCACAACACCTTAAACAAGAACAACACCATCTGTTCAATTGTTTCCAGAAAAATGGCTACACATCCAAGGAAATAAGACAAACCATACATCCACGAAGACAGCACGTCAGAATGGATAACACACCCTCAACCAGCATAGCCTACTTACCATATGTACAAAGAGTCACAGATCGTATCGGAAAACTCCTACGAAAATACAACATAAAACAGTTTACAGACCTACAAGAAAAATAGAAGACTGCCTTCGCTCAGCTAAGGATCCTCGGCCACCTCTCTCCACTTGCGGCGTATATCGACTTCCTTGTTCGTGTGGTAAACCATACATAGGGACCACAAAAAGAAGTATAGCCACCCGTTTATCAGAACACAAAAGAAACTGCAGACAAGGAGAAATGGATAAATCGGCTGTAGCAGAACATGCCATTATGAATGGACACCAGATTCTATTCGATGATACACAAGTTTTAGCCACAACTTCCTATTATTTCCCTAGATTATATCGAGAGGCTATAGAAATACACAAGCATAAGGAAAATATTAACAGAAAAGAGGAAGGTATTAAACTGTCTAAGGCCTGGTACCGTACACTAGAAAATAAATGCATCAACACTAGGGACAACAAGGAGACGACCATTAGCCAATCAGCAAGAGCCACGCCCGCTCACCCTGCTCCCACCACTAGTATCAATACAACACCCGCAGCGTTCACTCTAAGTAGAGCTTCCGACCAGGAAACACGCCTAGAAGCACTCGCCACTGAAGATGCCCTCCGCAGTTGAGGGCGAAACGTCTGGTATCAACACCAACTATGGACCACGGCCACAGAACCCGGAATCACTCAACATCATGAAAAATCAAGTGTTAGTAGAAGTGCAGTTGAGCCGTGAATATCCATTTCTTAAAATATATTTTAGAATGTTGTTTCATTCCAATTTTACAGATTCTCTGCCATCTAGCAGAGGTTTCTTTAAGCGTTTGTGCACATGTACAACAATTGTGTAGATCTTTGAAAACATCATTTGAGATAAATGTGACAATTTGCATACATAGATAAATATTTAATAATCACAATAAAATGTTGACGATCTCAAAGATTTTCGGGCTGTAGGCCATGGTCGCGAGGCTTGTAGTTTCCCGACGTTTTGCCAGAGACTGCGTCTGGCATCCTCAAGGGTTGTCTTGAGACTGGCAATTTTGTCCACTGTCTGTCCTATTTATATGTTCACTGCGATGTGTTCGACTAGACTATCAAACAGCAATCTCATTGGAACAATGAAGTCCCTACCGCTGACCAATCAGAAGGCAGATATAACGTACAGTCGACTAGACCATCAAACAGCAATCTCATGGGAGCAATGGAAGTCCCTAACGCTGACCAATCAGAAGGCAGATATAAACTTACGAACACATTGCGGTGAACGTATAAATAGGATAGACAGTGGACAGAATTGCCAATTCTCAAGACAACCCTTGAGGATGCCAGACGCAGTCTCTGGCAAAACGTCGGGGAACTACAAGCTTCACGACCACGGCCTACAGCCCGAAAATCTTCATCGAGATCATCATAGCAACTCCGGCCGTGAAAGTCTACGTGAATACATATGTTATAAGTATATTTGCAACATGTTTAAAATAGTACAAAATGTTAGCAAAGACAGAAAAAGTATGTAGAGCAACAATATTACAAGAATATAGTATTGAAAATCATAGGTTGAGATATTCTAAACTTGATGCCAGTGAGTTTGTTGTATCATAAATTAACTATGGGAAATAACATTATGTGGTTTTTCAAGTTAGTAACTAATAAATAATGAGTTATATCTCACTTCATACTCCGTGATCTTCAAGCGAGATCCCTCTCATCTTCAGTCATCTTTATGACTCTACTGACTTACGATTGAGTTGTAAAGATGGCTGAAAATGAGAGGTATGCCTCTTGAAACTACAGTAAAGTGCGCTAAAAAATATCAAAAGTAAACATTTACTAGCATTTCTATTAAAATGAAATCTTTGGAACTTAACTTTGGATATTATCCTTTAATACATGGAATTAAGTATAAATTCTAAAAAAAGAATAAAATAAAAAAAATCTTTATTCAGTCGATAGGGTATAATAATGCTGATACTAGCACTTTTATTAAAGCATTTGGAAAAAGTCTGGTTTATGCCAGAGACAAAATCTTAAAAGTTCCACAGAATCGCAGTGCGCATGTGTGAGTCGCAGGAGTTGCTGTAATGGTTAATATAGCCTCCGGTAGATGGCTCTGCAGTCAGCATTACCAACTTTGGAAATAAATTTCCAAATGAAAAAAAAATGGACGTTAACTAAATTGCCATTTTCTAATTAAAGAAAACAATTTACATGCATATTATTTATTCCCAAATGCTTAAAAAAATGGACGTAAACCAACTTCCCATTTTCTAACGTAACAAAACAATTTACATGCATAGTATTTAATGAACTATAAACTAATTTTACGTACACTAACACTAAATATGGTTTGAAATTATTTTCAAATGGTGGCAACATTGGAACAACATGGGAAAGTAGCAAGTAAGTAATGTATCCATGATCATGTTTTACATAAATATAAAATATTGTAAAGAAAGCTTGAAGATCGTTGCAAAATGTTTAAAACAGTACAAAAGTGGGAAAAAGTCGGTTATATGTCTCAGATGAATTCTTCTTAAGTTCCACAGAATCGCAGTGCGCATGCGCGAGTTGCTGTAATGGTTAATATAGCCTCCAGTAGATGGCTCTGCAGTCGGCATTACCAACTTTGGGAATAAATTTCCAAATCCAAAAAAAAAATGGATGTTAACTAACTTGTCATTTTCTAACTAAAGAAAACAATTTACATGCATATTATTTATTCCCAAATGCTTAAAAAAATGGACGTAAACCAACTTTCCATTTCCTAATGTAACAAAGCAATTTACATGTGTACTATTTAATGAATTATAAACTAATTTTACATTCACTAACACTAAATATGGTTTGAAATTATTTTCAAATGGTGGCAACGTTGGAACAACATGGGAAAGTAATGTATCCACGATCATGTTTTACGTAAATATATAAATATAAAATATTGTAAAGAAAGCTTGAAGATCATTGGAAAATGTTTAAAACAGTACAAAACGTGTTTACAAGTGTTTAGTGCATCAGTGGCATAAGAGTGTAAGTGTAGAATTGTGAGAGAGACAAAACCTACCACATCCCAAAAGTGTTTACAAGTGTTTAGTGCATCAGTGGCATAAGAATGTAAGTGTAGAATTGTGACGGGCATATAACCTACCTCACCCAAGCATTTACTTGTCAACCAACGATTTCGTTCAATCCTAATCGTTCATATGAAAATATATCAAAAGGTAAACCAAAATTCAATCTAACTGTTCACTTTGTGTAAGGGTTTATTTGTGAGGTTGAATTTCGGTTACTTAGGTATCTTTCCATTTGAACGATTCAGATTGAACGAAATTGTTGGTTGACAAGTAAATGACATTACCAAAGTCCTTGAAGCGTAACCTTATACATTTTTTAATACATGGAATTACTGTGTATTTAAAAAAATTGCTTTTCTGCTGACTGAGTATAATATATATTAGGCTACATTTAACTCAATCTGTATATAAGTAGCAACATTTGTACGTCTATCTATAATTATATGAAATATTTAACAATATTATAAATTATTTCTCTCAAATTACACTTTCACGAAAGATTTCATGCTAATCACATTTTAATTCATATTTCAGATTACCTCTTTATCCTTATCCCGAACGTGATATTTCTTATTATGGTAACGTCCTTTAAAATTCGACGATCACAGAGTTCGATGACGCATTCAGTTCCGTAAACACAAAATCACAATTCAACAAAAGTCAACCAAGGTTCAAGCAGAACATCAAGATAAAAACCATATAAAAAAATTTATGGATAAAAACGAGAAAACGAAATGTCACGATCATTCACGAACTAAGAGAACCGAATTGTATTCATAAATCAGGGTACCCAATCATATAACATACAGAACCGAAAATCACGTAACGTAAGTCGCTCTCCTTCGCTAATATAATCAGTTTCAATCAAGATAGATAGAATAAGAATATATCAATTAATGATTTTAATTGTTAATTAAAAATTGAATATTAAAAAAAATATTTTACGACTTTTTTGTTTATTAATGATTATATGTAAATATTTTTACATATTGGCTATTCTGCTTTATGCCACTCTTATAAACTACCAAAACATTGCATTGGATAAACATAGAGATGGATAAATATGGATGACGTTATTTTCTAATCTAAAATATTAATTTCATGGTTAGGATCTTGTAAAAATGTATACATAACCCAATATTAGACAATATTAAGATTCTGTAATAAAATATTTTTAAATGTTCATAAACAAAATAATACTACTTTGCCAGAGGTGATAATAGATATTGTTAAGTTGGCGATAATAGTTTAGTATCTCTAATCCTCTAGTACCTCGGTTCTCTAATGTTTAGTACATTGTTCTCATAACCTATCATACATGTGGATTGCAGAAAAATATAAATAAGTTTTTACTTTTTATTAAATAATCTCATTAAATGAACTTGCCAATATGTTGACATTTCGGGGTTTCTCTAGGTAATGATAAGCTGAACTCATTCTATCTAATAAGAATAATTAAATTGGTTAATAGGGCAAAAATTGTCAGGTGAATGGAGATTTACACAGCAGTGAGCTACTTGAGCTTGTGGGAAATAAGATGTAATAAGAACAATTAGATCTCGTAGACTGGGATGGGTAAGACATGCATATAATTAGTTTGTTAGGTTAGAAGTTGGTGTACATCCATTTCTATAAGCATGTTTGGTAATTTATTGTGAAGCTTGGTCATACAGATATATATCCTGCCACTTGGTGGCAGTTACTTATGCATTTGCGCATGTGCACTGCGATTTTGTAGAACTTTGAAGAACTCGTTGAATAAATGAACGTTTAATACTGAAGTTTTTCCAAAGGCTGTTCTATGTTAGGAATCCACCTGTAAATGTTCCAACACTATCCTATCAGATTGTGCTTTTTTATATATTTATTCACTTATTCCTTGTACCACATTATATTCTACACGCATTTTATATTGTTCATTTAGAGAATGGGCAGGTTAGTGTATCCACATTACTTTACAGTTTATTGGATAATCTGGCAATCTATAAGGAACGATGACTAATGCATGTTTTCCAATGTAAATGTACCAGTTTGGATATGTAGGGCCTAACTTTGAAGTAATTCTGCAGATTTCTATCAAAGTGTTCTGGAGCTCAATTATGCTGCAGTCACATTATCTGCCGATCCTGTAGTGGCACAATATCCAATAAGTTAGGCAAAACATCTCTAATAAATGTGAGATAGATTGGTCCCGTTAATCTGATTGGCAGTAGATATAGGCCAAAGATATGATCACTAATTATCCCAGCCCATATGTTAACATTGAAAAACTGTGTTGACGACTTTGATGATGTGCTCAAACATGTATGTTGTGCAAGTTTAAAATGGCATTCATATTTAATATTAGGAAGTGATATTTTGAGGTTATTTTAATTATATTATTTTTAGTCTGATCATCTTACCTCAATTAATATTAAGGTAAGATGATCAGACTAAAAATAATACAATTAAAATGACATCTCTAGCAAATGTGCATTCATTTGTGAATAGCACCAAGCTTGGGAATTGTGGCTGCAATATACATTGGTATAAATACACAAACTGTACTCAAAAGGGGAATTCTCCTCCAATAATGTCTAGACTTTCTGCAGATGGTATGGATGTAGCTGCTGGTCACAGACAACATGCTACATGGCATATTTAGATGTGTGCAGCATCTGTGCCATTTACTGAGAGCTGGTTGATAGGCTCTCTTCAAACATTAACACAATCTCCTCAAACTTTGGTGTTTTAGTCAAGTGTGGATAACCCAGATTATGTTTTGACACCTAACACAGGATAAATATTCAGAAGAATTGACTTAGTATCTACATGTAACAAGCACAAGGTACTGCTACTGCATATTCTGTACAATGATGGACACACCTCAGGTGGAAAAGTGGAATGTGAAATTGCCTAGCTTCTCTTAGTCGTCTCTCGACAGGTACAAATGAATGAAGGTGTGGAGTATGTCTGTTTGGAAAACTGTCTGCATATAATTGTGCAGCAGCTCTACCATTGCAATCTGCTTTGCCATATGCAAGCACCATGTATGTTATTTCCATACCTATTTACTGGTTAAGTTATGTAGATAGGAAATAACACTATGAGGTTTTTTAATATTGTTTATTTTTATTTCACTCACCTCATACTTCATAACTCCTCGCAAACCCAGGGTTTCGTCACATCATTTGTGACATTCTCAATGCTGTGTCACGTTCACAACTGACATCCGACTGCCTTCTATCCTGCAAACTGACCTCCGCACCATCTGATGGATGACCGACGAACTTCCAAATCAGTCCTCTCTCCTTATAACCGGGTATTTCAAAATTCATAGTTGTATTTTCATTCTTGCATATGTAATTTTTTTCCCAAATTGTGAGTTCCTTCGGTTTTTCCAATTGTTTAAGTAATTTTGTTTAGTATTTGATAAGTTTAAAAAAATCTTCAACAAATTCAACATTAAATTAGCACCGAAAAATGATTACAGCTTAGGTAATTTAATAAAAACCAACAAAAATGAAAAGATTGAAGACTGCAAAAAATTGGGAATTTATCAAATTAATTGTAAAGATTGTGAAAAGATATACATAGGAAAAACAAAAAGGAATCTAAATACAAGATTAAAGGAACATCTCAGAAATGTTAAAAATGGAGAAACCGAAAAATCTGCAATAGCTGCACATGCCTGGTCAGAAAAAACATAGAATAGAAACCAAAACAAAGTTACTTAAACAATTGGAAAAACCGAAGGAACTCACAATTTGGGAAAAAATTTACATATGCAAGAATGAAAATACAACTATGAGTTTTGAAATACCCGGTTATAAGGAGAGAGGACTGATTTGGAAGTTCGTCGGTCAGCCATCAGATGGTGCGGAGGTCAGTTTGCAGGATAGAAGGCAGTCGGATGTCAGTTGTGAAAGTGACACAGCATTGAGAATGTCACAAATGATGTGACGAAGCCCTGGGTTTGCGATGAGTTATGAAGTATGAGGTGAGTGAAATAAAAAATAAACAATACTATGTACTGGTATTGTCAGACCAATGGATCTGTACCCCTTAAGCATTGCAGTTGTTCTTAGGAAAGTTAACGCCTGTACTCACACCATTCCATGCACTTCCCTCCCACCATGTCAAATAGCAACTGTGAAATTTTTTCAAGTAGGGATGTTGCCAAACTTTCCCCAAACAAGTCATGGATCTTGAATATTGAATCATGTAAAATTAACTCTTACTTCTTCACATTTAAGTAAGTCTAATGATGCTGATTGAATTTTATTATTTGCTTGATAATATTTATTTCACCACTCCATGCTACAGTGTTCATGTTGAGTTGACAACACTGGACTGCAAGTGCAAATAATTTGTCCGCCAAGAGGGCTCAAAATTGTGAGTAGTGGGAGGGGTGAAAAAAAAAGGGAGAGATAGAAATGCAGGGAGGGAAATGATTTACCAAGGCAGAAAATGAATTAGTGTTCAGTTTGCATACCTTATGGGGGCACAGATCTGTTGGTCAGACAATATATGTCGCATGCTGTTAACAACCTTACTGCATTCGGATGCTCATGAAGGGATGTGTGGAGGAATGTAGTATATTCCCATGCACATGCAGAGGAATGTGTTATATTAGGCTCATATCATCAATCTGCAATATGCAGGTGGCTAAAGGGTTGCAGTGATATATTGGTTATGTTCCTTACCTCTAGTTCCGAGGTTCGCGGGTTCAAACCTGGATTTTTAGGATGGAAAAGTTCACGGGACAAGTCCTCCGGGAGGGAGTTTAGACCATGGATCCTGAGCCTAAAGATTTTCAAACTCGTAAAAGAACTGCAAACGTTAGTTCAAAATTTAACTGATCTTCATCCTTCCAAGTAATACCTTAGTTGCCTACTAGATGTCTCATTGAGGTGATATGCTAACATGTCACTTATTGACCTCTGTAGGTAAATAAAACTCCAAGTGTAACAGACCCTTGGCCTATTAGCTGGCTGCTGGCTTCACATCCACATGCGTTAATCACAGAGGTAGATGATCATCTAGTCAGTGTAGGGGTGACATGTGGTCAGCATGTCGGGTCCCCAGCCGTTATAGCTGGTCTTCTCAACCTGGATGCGCTACTTATTGTAGCTACCAAATGTCTCACGATGCTGGGTGGGCACTGGTCCCATACTGGCCAAAATTTAATGAGAAAATTTCTTCCTGCATGGGGACTCGAACCAGTGCAAGTCCTGTAGCTCTGCGTCAAGTCTTCTTGCCTTAACTACAGTGCAGAACTCTGTAGGTAAATAGCATAACTAAATTAGGTTGGTTAAGAAACTTCTGCTAGGGAGCATCAGAGTCCCCATGCAGGACGTATGGAGTGTATATACATAAAGGGTTGAATACTTCCTGTATTAGGACACCAAAATGAATATGAACAAATTGTGAGACCTGTTCTCAAACTTTGACGCTCTACAGTACGCATTTCTGGATAGAGGTTCCATCTTGAAAAATTATCAGTTTGCCGTCCTCTACAACGTACTCAGCATTGCCAGTGTTTTTTTAAGACACCCTGCATGTATATTTTAACTTGAAGATATTGCATTTTAGAACTAATGTTTATTTTTAATTACATTTCCAGAATTCAACCTCAGTTAAAATTATCATCTCAGTTTCATAAATTGTCACCAATATTATTCAGCAATGTGAAGGATGATTCATCATCATCTGATGAAGATGAGCCAAAATCAAAGAAAAACCAACAGGCTATCAACAAACTGAACCTGCTTTTGGAATCAATGACAAAGGTAAATATTAAGGTTAAATTTAAGCTTTATAGGAAGTAACACTAAAAAGTAAAAAAAAAAAGTAAAGTGACCCCACAACAGGCCTCAGGAGGCCCTTGGAGTAGTAGGAGGTTAAGGCTCCCACTTTTTCTAGACAGTCGGCACTTTATGTCAGCTTTATGCGTGACAGCCGTCTTTACCCCCAGAACAGGTGGCTGGTACTCATTTCCATTAGAGGCTAAGTCGATCCCAGGGTCATAGTGCCGCCAGAAGGTTTGGGTCAGTTTAATAATCCTGACCCCAACAGGGCTTGAACCCTCGACCTTCCGGCTTGTAGCGCAGTGCCTTAACCACTATGCTATACGGTGTGCCCCTAGGAAGTAACAATATGAGGTTTATAATTAAATATTTTTAAAAAATGTTATCTTTGTAGATTAGTTTCATGATAATTTGTATGCCATCTTCAGTATTTTCACAACTGTTATTTTGTTATAGTGATGCATTGCTTTTTCCTCCACATGACAGTAGACCAATGAACCTCCAAATCAAATCAAATTCCTAAAAAATTTCAAAATTTACTCCTCTTTTTTTTTTTAATGTGGATTTTTCCCCAAACCGCGAACTCTTTAGGTTTTTCTATTTGTTTTATTAACAGCCTTCCTTTCGATTTGATGTTATTCCGACCAAGCCTGAGCAGCTACTGTCAATTTTTCTACTTACCCATATTTGACATTCCTAAGATGTACCTTCACTCTGGTTTTCAAATTTCATTTTGTTTCCCCTTTGTAAATTTTATCACAATCCATACATTTTGTCTGATAAATCTCTGATTTTCTTTCTTCTTCCATTCTCTCATTTTTGTTGGATTTGATTATTCTATCATCATCATCATAGTACATTCACAAATTTAGGCCATTTGTTGACCTGTTTCGGCCTCAAGAGAAACACCATCCAGAAGTCTTTTGAGTGGACGTCCTGGTCTTCTTCTTCCTGCAGGTTGATATCTTAACATTTGTTTGGGTATTCTGTGATTCTGGCTTTTTTCGTGTTGAGACTTGAAAGTAGTTTTGAAGTTCCTTAGGACAGGTTACTGGCCTGACGCTAAGTAGTCCAGTGGTAGGGCTGCTACCTTTTAGTCTCTGGACAGACATTAGGATACCGCATTTACTCAGTACCTGATGGAACGGTTATACCGCCGTGACTCGGTCCTCAGAGCCTCGTTTGTGAAAACGGGTTGTACCACGAGAAGGTGAGGATGAGAATTAGGTAGGAGAGGTTATACACACGTCACTACCCCTTACAACCCTTGATTATTCTATTGAGCCTAAAATCATTTTTAAAGACATTCTGAACAATAAAACAGGTCTGGGAAATATGAAAATTATTAACGACGTTAACAACAAAATTGTACTGATCACATAAGCTGACAAAGAAAACCAATTGGTTATTTTGGTTGTCGCAGAATACAAGAGCCGAATGGGTAAAGTTTTGGAATCAGAAGAGTATACCAAAATTAAATCAGATCCTCTTCCCAAATCCATCAAGGAGGTAGATGACACCTTGAGAAACATCAAGAAAATTTTGACAAAAAAATTCCAATTGAAGGTTTCAAATTCGACAAATATCCATGGACTACTGAAGACTCATAAAGAAGGTAAATAATGAGGCCAATAATCAACAGCCTTGGGATGCCCACATATCATATATATATCTAAATGGTTAAGTGTTGAATTTAAAGAAATGCCTGGATTTGATAACATATCAATAAATAGTTCATATCAATTGGTAGAAAGATTTAAAAAAATTACACTTCGGCCCTTCAGAAAGATTAATTTCCTTAGATGTTGTTTTGTTGTTTCTGTACACTCCTAGAAAGAAAACAGAAATTTTAGATAAGTAACTGAACAAAAAACAAGAAAGACAAAGAAAGTATAATGGCATGTAAAATCTTAACCATATTATGAATTGAATAAATGGGAAATTCTACAAATAAAATTCAGGTCTTTCTATGGGGAATCCACTGTCTCCATTTTTAACTAATCTATTTATGAGATATTTTGAAGATAAGATAATTAGTATAAGGAATCTGAGTAGCTACAATAAATAGGGGCTCTAGGTTAAGAAAACCAGCTTTAATAGTTGGGGGATCGATATGCTGACCACATGTCACCCCTATACTGGCTAGATAATTGTCTGCCTCTGTCATTAACACATGTGGATGTGAAGCTAGCATCCAGCTGGTAGGTAAGGACCTTCTATGCCTGTCGCACCATGGATTTTAGTTTTTAGTTTTAGTTTATGTAATTTCATGAAGGGTTTTTTTGTTTCAGGAAAATAATATGGTTACATCAACATCTAGTATAGGTGCACAATTAGCTAAACCTCCAGTGAAACCAAAGAAACAGAAAGCTAAAACTGGTTAGTATATTGAATATTCATTGTTGATTGCTTGGAAGTAACAAGAAGAGTCAAATAAGAATGATAGGCCTATAATGATATTAACAAAACTCATTAGGAAGCGACATTATGAGGTTCTTTTTTAATAATTAATTTGACTCTAACATTTTATCTTGTAAATTGTCTAGTTCTTGAGAACATGTTTCAATATGTCTTCATATTATCTTTACCATTATTCAACATAAAAACACATTCTGTGCTTAGATCTTTTTATGACTTAGCAGTCAAATAATATTAATTATATTATTTTTAGTCTGATCATCTTACCTCAATATTAATGTTGATTTGTTCTTGGACAAACAACATTAATATTGAGGTAAGATGATCAGGCTAAAAATAATATAATTAAAATAACCTCAAAATATCACTTCCTAAAATTAAATATTAAATTATATCAATACAACTCATTAGGAAATGGCATTATGAGATTCTTTTTAATAATAATTAATTTGAGTCTAACATCTTACCTCAATAAATTGTTTTGTTCTTGTGAACACGTTTCAATAATTATGGGAAATAACATTATGAGGTTTTCAAGTTAATATCTCATCTCATACTCTGTGATTTTCAAGCATGGTACTGCAGTTTCAAGAGGCATCCCTCTCATCTTCAGCCATCTTTACGACCCGAATTTCGGTCTACATTTTTATCTTCAAAGTTGCCATCTGGCGTTGATTTGATGAACTTTGAGATCAAATCAACATTGGATTGCAAGAATTAAATTAATATTTTTATTACGTCACCTCATATCCTTTTTCTTCTATACTGCAGTTTCGGAGCTTATCTCCATCGTCACCGGTCGACCAGAGGCTACTGATGATGGAGATAAGCTCTGAAACTGCAGTATAGAAGAAAAAGGATACGAGGAGAGGTAATAAAAACATTAATTTGATTCTTAAATTAAACCTCATAGTGTTCTTTCCCTGTGAAAGTTAAATAAATCAGATTGCAACTTTGAAGATGAAGATGTAGACCGAAATTCAACAGTCATAAAGATGGCTGAAGATGAGAGGTATGCCTCTTGAAACTGCAGTACCTTGCTTGAAGGTCAAGGAGTGTGAGGTGAGATACAACTCATTTATTAGTTATTAAAATGTTTCAATATGCCTGCATATTATAGAATTTGTTTTTATAATGGTTTGTTTTTATGTTGCATAATGGTAAATATAATATAAAGGCATATTGAAACATATTCTCAAAAACAAAATTTATGAGGTAAGATGTTAGACTCAAATTGATTATGATATAATAAATTGGTTTTATATAATATGTAGGCTATATACATTATCCAGTATTTTCGGAAAGTGTTTTATTTAAAATATTTCATTAAAAAAATACTACTTTGTGGTGTAACAGTTAGCATGTCTTACTGTCGTCCCTGGGTTCCCGAGTTTGATTCTTGACTATATTGTAGCAATTTTTCTCTCATTATAAAGTGTGAAAGTTCCAAGCAGTCTAAGGTATTAATATCTTAGTGCAGAGCTACAGAACAGGTACTGGTTTAAGTCCCCATATGGGATGAAATTTTCTCATGGAAATTTCAGACATTATAGAACTAAAGACCACCTAGCATCTTGAGGAATTTAGGTGAGCTACAGTAAGTAACATCCAGGTTGGAAAAACCAGTAGTATCCGATATGCTGACTACATGTCACCCCTATATGGTGAGTTGACTCTTAACCTCTGTAATTCTAAACATATTCCCTAAAACTGTTAAATTTACAAAGTACAAACATCAAATTTACTAAAGAAATAGAAGAAAATAAACACTATATCCTTTGGATCTTAAATTGGTTAGAAACAAAGAAAAAAGAAAAAATTGAATTTGAGATTCATAGGAAAGAAACTCATACGGAAAATTTTATAAAATCAACAGGGTTCAATCCAATTGGACATAAATTAGCAGCCTTTAATAGTTTAACTCATAGATTGGTAAACTTACCCTTAAACATAGAAGATTTCAAACATAATTAAAGTAGCAAGAGAAAACGGGTTTGATGAAAAAAATGGTACACAAAAGATAGAAAAGTATAAGAAACAAAAAAAAATATCAACAAAAGTATTCTTGAAAAAGAAAAACCACCTACAAAAAATACAGGAAATTCACATTTCACCCTTGGGCACACAATAAATTCCAAAAAGATATTTGAGGAGTTTAATATTAAATTAGCACCAAAAAATAACCACACTTTATATAAACTAATAAAAATTAACAAAAATGAAAAAAAACTGACAAAAATAAATAATCAGGAATATATCAAATTGAATGTACAGGTTGTGAAAAGATATACATAGGAAAAACAAAATGAAACCTAAAAATTAGAACCAAAGAACACATAAGAAATATTAAAAATGGGGAAATAGAAAAATCTGCAGTTGCTGCTCATATTTGGTCTGAAAAACATGATATAAATTTGGACACTAAATTATTAAAACAGTTAGAAAATACAAAAGAGCTGACTATTTGGGAAAAAAAATCTTAATTCAGAAGAACAAAAACAGAGTTATGAATTTCGAAATACCAACAGAACATGACCTTGTTTGGAGGTTCTTTGGCCAACCACAGGAGGGAGCTGACATCGACATCCAGGGTTTACAACATAAATCCAACCAGTCTGGGCAAGATGTTGAAGATGATTGATATCCAACCAACATATTCAAGAACAAATCAACATTAATATTGAGGTAAGTTAAATAGACTCCAAATAATATTATTAAATGAACCTCAAAATATTAATTCCTAAAAATAAAACATTACTATGCCATGGAGTTTATAAAGTGTGAAACAGGCTCACTCAGCCTTCTGAAGACAATTGAGTTACTCGACAAGATAAGTAGCAAAATCTAGTAAAGAAAATGGAAGTATGGCACATGACTCCTTGACCTGTCATTTGCTACCAGTTGCAATCACTTCAGTTGATTACAGCTCTTTTCAAACTGTCATGTCAGGAATTATTATTATTATTACTATTATTAATGTACAAAGTTGACATTGCTTTACATTTATTGGAACTGTAATTTAGATAATTTAAAAAGTAATTTAATGTGGTTTTTTTTATAGAAGAACCTATAGTTGAAGCAGCAAAGAAAGTGGCAGAGCAGTTGGGAGGAGATGTTAAACAAACTGAGTCTGAATTGCTTCATAAACTGATTTCTCCTACAGAAATGCAAACAAAGGAAGGGGAAGAACCCAAGAAATCTATTAATCTCAGGTAATATTTAAATATAGTAAGCATGGAATGCAATTTTTAGGAAATCATTGAAAATATTATTATTTATAAGTATGTTACCATTTATAAATACACCACAAAATTGGAATACTAAGTAAGATTAAAATTATCATAGTTATTAAATTAATATATACCGCTAAACTGTTGTAATCAATGGTAAAGAGAAACATTTCTTTTAATATAATAAATTTGGGAATTTTAACATTATGACGTTTTCTTTAAACACAGCACCACGGTATCGGAAAACCATTGTTTCCATCCTCGGCTGTTTTCACGACTCTTGAAAACTGCTGAGGATGGAAACGATGGTTTTCTGATACCGTGGTGCTGTATATAAAGAAACATAGATATATGAGGTAAGAATAATTCATGATTCATTTGATTCTTATTAAGAAAAATTTCTGCCTGAACTAGGAATTGAACCCTGGACCTTCAGCTTTCCATGCTGATGCTCTGACCACTTTACCTAAGGTAAAGGGAGGATTTATGCTTGGATGGGAATGTAGCCTGAATTAGCTTAGTGGTCAGAGCATCAGCATGGAAAGCTGAAGATTCGAGGTTCGATTCCCAGTTCAGGCAGACATTTTTCTCTTTACCATTAATTACAATAGTTTAGTTGCCCTGTGTTTGAGTCCCTTCGTGTCTTCTTAGTATAGAAGCCATTCATTGTGTATTTGTGAATGATGATTCATTGCATTGAATGTGGGACCAAGAGAGTAAGGTAAAGGGAGCATTTATGCTTGGGTGGAAATGTAGCCCTGATTTTGCTCAGTGGTCAGAGCGTCAGCATGGTAAGCTGAAGATTCGGGATTTGATTCCTGGTTTAGGCAGAAATTTTTCTCTTTACCATCGATTTTATCATAGTTTATTGTGCATATCTTCAGTATTATAACACACAATGATATGAATTAAAAAAAAAACTTTGATCTCTCTAGCAATTTAAACATTTCCTTATGACAAATTAATTGATTAATAGTCATCATTTAAACATTCATAACCGAGAGAAGTTTAACGATTAAGTAGAGAAATGTCCTGCAGTGAACTGGGCTACTCAGATTTGTCCAACATCAAACTAAGTACCCAATTCAGTCTTTTTTAAAATAAATATTATGATTTTCTGTCCTGTATCATCATCATCCGTCATGAATTAGGCCTTTATAGACCTGTTTTGGCCCTATCTAGCAGTCTTTTTAAGAGGTCTTCCTGGTCTTCAGTGTCCTTCGGATTTATATTGCATCATCATTTTTGGGATTCTTGAATTATCCATTCTTTTTATGTGATCTTGTTTGATAACACTGGTCGACAAAAATGAACTTTTTTTTTCTTTTACAAGAATAAAAATATGAGATTTTAGAAGTATTTTTCATCCTGAATTTAAATATCATTTCAGTTTTTTCCTATCAGGCAAGAGTTTTCTGTGATATTCATTTACATTTTTTATAATTTTTAATAAAATTCATCTAACTCTAACGCATTCTGACTTACCTAGAAAGTGGTAGATAGTGATTTTCGGGCATATTTTGCATCTGGAACATCTCTCTTCTTGGTCCAAGAGTAGTCAGCCAGCATATTAGAACTCCACTTGCCTTGGTACCTCTTTTCCATTGTGGAAATTTGCTGATGAAAATGCTCACTGTGCTCATCAGAGACAGCCCCAAGATTTTCCAGAAAGAAGTCTAAGTGCGAATCCAAAAAGTGCATTTTTAAGGGCATGTTGTATCCCATAGCTTTATAAGAAAGTAGAAGATCAACCACTATGTCACAATAGTTTTCTGTTTATGGTTTCCAAGGAAATTGCAACATACATTTTTGAAAGACTGCCAGGCTGCCTTTTCCAGAGGATTTAACAGACCTTCAAAATGTTCATCAGCCATTAGTGACTGTATTTGGGGCCCTATAAAAATTCCTTCTTTCAGTTTAGGATCACTGACTTTGGGTAATTTCCATTTCAAGTACAATAATGCATCAGAAAGTTTATCCGTAGCTTTGACAAAATTTTTCATTACTCCTAATTTAATATGCAATGGAGGTAAATATATATTTTTCAGGATTCACTAAAGGGATATGTGACACATTTTTCTGGCCAGGGATAAGAGATTCACGTTTAGGCCATGATTTTTTAACATAGTGAGACTTCTTATCTCTGCTGTCCCATTCGCACAAAAAACAGCAAAATTTGGTGAACCCAAGTTGCAAACCAAGCAATAAAGCAATGATCTTTAAATCACCACGGATATACCATTTATATTTTTCATATTGGATTTTCTCTAAAACCAGTTTCATATTTTCATATCTTTCATATCAGCGGCATGCGCTACAGGTATTGATGGAAGTTTATTTCCAATATGTAGCAACACAGCCTTCAAACTAACTTTAGAGGAGTCTATGAACAATCGCCACTCACTTGGCTGGTGTTGATGTTCAAGAGTTTCCATAACAGAACAAATATCATTGCAATACACAATACCATTTTCTTAAGAGAAACAGTCTTTGAAAGCAATATGGCGCCTACGATAACTACATATTCTTACATCTTTTTAAGGAGATTCCAGCCTTTGAATCTGGAAGTTAAAACTTCAGCTTGCTGTTTAGACAGCAGGTCATTGAGGTCTTGTTGATTGGGAGAGTATGATGAACAGCTACTGCCTTCATATGTAAGATCATTTTTATTTCCATCTAAATCATTTTCAGTTTGAGCTAGGTCAGAATCAGAGTTATGAATTAAGGTCATATCTGCATATACTGGTATAGGGAACTCTTCATTGTGTAAGACAGACCTCATTGCAGATGGCAAATTTGGATACTTAACTGTATATTTTGATTTAGATGTGATTCCTTTAATATTTATTAAACAAAAATAACAATCAGTTAGATGATCCTTCGGTTCCCTCCAAACCATGGGAATTGCAAATGGCATATGATGTGTACCATTTTTTCACCCAATCAACAGTCTAACACATGAAACACAGCATATATTTGGGGCCCAGCTCTTATCAAAATCACCACTTGAGAGAGCCAAAGTAAAGTTCATAACACTCTTTCACAAGAGGTGTGAAATTTCGCCTCTGAGACTTGAAGGCCAACTCACCACAAATATAGCAGAAATTAATATTTAATTTTAGGAAGTTATATTTTGAGGTTATTTTAATTATATTATTTTTAGTCTGGACATCTTACCTCAATATTAATGTTGATTTGTTCTTGGACATGTTGTGACATTGTTTTGAAACATGTCCAAGAACAAATCAACATTAATATTGAGGTAAGATGTCCAGACTAAAAATAATATAATAGCAGAAATTATCTGCATGTTTTATACACTTTCTTGTCTTTTGGTGGTTCAGCATGATATTACATATAATTTCCTTAAATACAGCTTGAATAAAATCACTACATATAAGGTAAAGGTTCATTTGACAGGTTAAAGAGATTGCTAAAATCAATTTTAAAAAAGTAGCTGTCACAAAAAACTGTGCCTGATGGAAAAATTCTGACTACATATCTGAATTCAGTACGAAAAATGCACTAGATTCACTAATAAGATTTCTCGTGAAGAAAACCTTGTCGATCAGTGTAATCTAATCTATCTTACCTTGGTGCAGAACTATAGAATACATGCTTGTTATATGTTCCCATGAGAACAAATTTGTTCAAAGAAATTCAACCAGTGTTGGATCAATACTCACCCAACATTGTGAGATGTTTGTGCAGCTATGATAAGTAGCAGCTCCAGGTCGAGAAAATCAGCTATAAGGCTAGGGGATCTGATTTACTGACTATTGTACATGTTATCCCTTTGCTGGGCAAATGATCATCTACCTCTGTGATTGACACATGTGGATGCCCTAGTAAAGCTGCAAAGCATAGCATGAAAATACTATGTTGTACTGAAAGACCTGCCCTCAGGCAGAATTACTATAAAAATAAAAATAAATTATTTATTATATTGAAAATATTTAATGATAATTTTTTTCACCTGGTTCTGCAAGTGTATAACTAGATGTTCCTCTTAAAATTTCATCTCTGTTTTTTATATTTCTCTTTTGTCTGATCTTTTAATGGCCCAATTTTCACTGCATCACTTTATAAAATTTCATCTGAATCTCTATCTGACAAGGGAACTGTCAACCATTGCATGCCGAGATCTACCTTGAAATTTCTTGCAGAGAAGTGTTGTAATGTCCAAAGGCCGTGCGCAAAAAATTATCTGCTGTTTTTAATTGCAAGACACTAAAATCGGGCGCCAAACCTCTGATTTAAACTATTGGGAAGTAATGCAAATCCTGTATTGGCAGACTGGAAAACCATCACTACTCGGCGTCTGCACCGTGTCGAGCCTCACTTCACTCTGTGCTTAACTCATACAGGGATGTACATCTGCTCTGTACAGTGGGCTGCCATTACTGGATTCTGGCTTTGATTTCTGTGCCTTGCACTTTAAAACAGCAGATCATTTTTGGACACTGTCTTGGTACATCAGAATGCTTCTCTGGGAGAAATTTCAAGGTAGATTTCAGCATGCGATAGTTGACAGTTCCCTTGTTAGTTTTATTCATAGGTATTATTAATAGCTACTATTTTTTTTAGAGAACTGATATCTGGAATGAAAATTGATCGAAGCAAAAAGTTGGATATAGAGAATGAAGAAAGCAGAGCACAACAAGTGCGTAGAATCTTAGGAAAACGTAAAGTAGATGCTATAAGAGAACAACCCTCAACTTTTAGGGACATTATCAGAGAACAACAATCACAAAAAGTGTAAGTATTTATTCGCTGTATATATATATATATATATATATATATATATATATATATTTAATTATGTTTTCAATCCACAAATTTTTAATTTATTGTTGTTGCAAATCTTTTACTCCTAATGTGAAAAGATGGACCCTTGTCTTTTTCATTCCTTCCATGGGAGAATTACTGCTGGAATCCGAAATAGAAAGTAAATAGGAAAATATTTTCACTACTGTTCAATTGAAGTTTATATATTTATTTAATTAATTTTAGTGATAGCTGAAGATGTCACCTTAACAAAGGCGTATGATTGAATATGATGATCTGAAATAAATGAGATTTAAAATTTGATACATCACTTTGGTCCAAACATATTAAATTGAATGAAAATTGAGTATTTACCTTGATGTACATTATTTTGACCTATATCATTAATACAGAAAGACATTTTAACAACGCAATATATTAAAATAATAGTATTGCGAATGCCCTTTTTAGGGTGAACGTACAAGTTGGATAAAAATTTTATTATTTTACAAAATTTTACATAGAAAATAATGATTGGAATGAAAAACATTGACCAAAGTTTTGAACGTATCCCATCATCATCATCATCATCATGAACAAATTTGTTTTAGGCCATGTGGCCTGTACGGTAAACCTAGCGAAGATGGTCTTGATCCTTCCACCGATGTTTTGGTCTTCCTTGGGGTATATTGGAATGCCAATTTTGGAAGTCTATTTCGTGCCATTCTCCTCAGATGATTTTTCCATTCTTGTTGGTATCTTTGTATATCTTCACTTAGGGTCGAATGTTTGAACGCATTAGACAGTAAAAGGCGTTCTCTGCTGATAAAGTTTTACCCAAACACATTTTTCTTACTCAGAAATCTATTCACGCGGTAATAATTGTAAGCTACCTGACAAGGTACCTTAAGATCGTAGCTCAAGATATAAACTTATGTGAAAATCCCGAAGGGAACCGATGGTAACCGATGTAGTTTGAAACTTATCCAAGATGTTGGACCTTGAAGACTTCGATCATGTTTTCGGTATACGCGGAGAAGAGGAATTTGATAGAGTCTACCAAAGAATTCAACTGGAAGAACAGGAGAATCGGTGTAATATTGCGCGTCGCAGACGTGTTTGTATACGGTATCATTTGCAGGATGCAAGCATAAATGCATTCCTCTATAGCAGACGAAAATAACGGAAGTGGTTTTATCACTGAGAATTCTGGGTAATTCGTTGCCAATATTACGAAAACGTCAACATTCACGCATGACTGGTAAGGCGGCCGTTAATTCGATCTCAGCTCACCAGTAATTTGAGTAAAGACTAATGTATTTGCATACGACCCTTAAACTTGTTACTCCAAGTTTTCCTCTGATAATAGTGTTCCTTTGGTGATCCAGTCTATTAACTCCTAACAATGATCGTAAGAAGCGCATTTGGCTTACTTGAAGTTTATGAGAGTTTCTTTTATTTAAAATCCAAATTTCACTTCCGTATTTTAGAGCAGCTTTTGATGTGATGTAATCTTAGTTTTGTCTCTAAATGTATCCCATTTAGAACTGAAGTTGTGTTTATTTTTGCCCCTCGTTGTGGAGACATTTAAAGTTGGGTTTCTCGGTGAGATATCCGAAGTTGAAGATTTGTGATATAACTTAAATCACTTTAAATCTGCCACGGCACTAATAACTCTCTTCAGGGGAATGAGGAAATGTTTCTTACACAAATAACAACACTTTATTAACAGTTGAACGATAAGTTAGTTTATTTAAAACTCTCACTTTGGTCAAGATGAATCTTGTAATTTAAAAGTTCCAAAAGATTCCGGCTTCGGTTGATATTTTTCACTTCTAGAAGATTACCATTTTATGTATTTAATGGATGACGAATGCTAACGGTCAATCCAGTCATTATTATTCATTATTTTCACTTAGAAACTGTTTTTCACCAAGATGGATGACTATTATATCACTATATAATCTTTCATACTTTTAACACTATTTCTTTCAACCAACATCAATAAAATAAACAATTATTTCCTTATTCTTTAAGGAGCAGTCGCCGAACATGACCGACCATCTTCAAGTATTGTAGCCATCTTGTTTATTATGTAATAACCTCTAGGTTCTGATTGGTCCAACAGAAAAGGAAGGAGTATTTTCAAGCTAACTTCTATCCAATTCCACCAATCCCATTTATTTCTTTATAAAAATTATCAATTTGAATATTTGAAGTATTTTACATACTGCATCAGTTATAAAAACATCTAACTGTATTAACAGTTTATATTGACTGGTTATTTTTTTTTATACTTATAAAAAAATTTGAATTCTATAAATCAATCTGATGTCCATTCTTCATATAAATAAATATAATTATAAACAAAACAAAAACCCTTATTATTATTATATGGGGATAAATATCCGGTTTTAAATTGCCCCTGATTTATTTTAATCTTAGCTACAACTAAGTGTGAGGCTAAATTAAAATAAATCACTTTCCCCAAATATCAAGTTTCTTTCTATACAAGATTCATCTGTATTAGAATCAATACAATGTAATACATCACAATTATAATAAATACATGTTACATAATGAAATAGAAGTATTAATTTTACAAAATTTACATACAATATTTTAAATACACTTTGAACTATTTGAAGTCACCAGCTACAACTAATTAATAGGAGTCTGAAATGGTTTCAACAGTTCTTTGGAATATTTTCCAATTTCTTTTCTAGTGTCTATTTCTCTTAGCTCATATGTGGTATCATTAAAATTTTTAAATATTTCATAGGGACCTTTATACAATAGGTTCATCCTATGATATTGTTTCTTTAAAGCATTGGATAATGAAATATCCCTTATGAGAACTTTGTCTCCAACTTTGGGATTCCACTTCCTTTTATGTCTTTTAACCTTATTGTTGCGCTTTTCTGCGCGACATTCTAACCTTTCAATAACTCTTTTACATATTTCCTCGGATGTCTCCGGGATTTGACTTTTATCAATGATAGGTAATGGTAAATTAGCAATTAACCTGTCAGGTTGTTTACCTGTCATTAGGAATATGGGTGCTTCCCCAGTATTGACATTAATTGAATGATTCATAACATTCTCTATGACGCTGATATGTTTAAACCAGTCAGAATGTTTATGATGGGTCAAAACTCTTAAACTTGTAGTAATTTCCCTATTAACTCTCTCACAGGGATTACTTTTTGGGTGATATTTACTACAATGGTACAATTTAATTCCTATCGCAGTAAGTTTATCTTTAAACTTAGGACTTGAGAACACTGAAGCATTATCACTAAGTAGTGCATCAATAGGTCCATAATTAGGTAAATAATCTCTCACAATTTTACCTAGGCAAGCTCTGCTATTTACACTTCTTAATGGATATATTTTTACAAATTTTGAGAATACATCAGATAATACAAGAATATGCTTGTAACCAAATTGTGTAGTAGGCATTTCTCCATGAGTATCCATTACTACTAAGCTATTTACTTTGTTCCTTAATATGTTTTGTGGAACTATATCATATTTTACGTTCATACATTTGGCTTTTTGACAAGTTATGCATGAAGAAGTAAACTTTCTCAACTTTTTATCTAAATGTTTAACATAAAAAAATTCACTTATGTTGAGAGCTAATTTTTCACAACCTGCATGATTTAAGCCGACATGAAAAGTTCTAAATAGTGGAACTTCCATATTATTAGGAATTATAACTTTCCATTTTTTCACATTTCTCCCATGTAATTTGTAAAGAATGTCATCCTTTATACCGATTTTCTTATTACAATCAATTCCATTTTTGTCATCATTATTTATATCTCTCGCACTATACTTCAATCGTTGTAACTCTATATCAGATTTTTGATGCTCAACAATGTTTTTCATCAACAATGAAAATTCTTTGTCTCTATACAGTTTTACATTAAACATTACTACTTCGTGTTTAGGAGTATGTACAGTTTCAGGTATTTTCCCAACACTTTTCAATCTAGACAGGAGGTCAGCAAACACATTCTGTTCTCCTTCTATGTGTTTTATTTCAATATCATAGGAAATAATTTCCATGATCATCCTACTCAGTTTATTATTGGATAATCTACATTTACTTATAAAACTTAGTGAAATGTGGTCACTATGAACAATAACTTTGTTTTTATAAACATAAATTCTAAATTTATTTAGAGCATAAAATATTGCTGTAAGCTCCAACTCTGAAACAGTGTAATTTCCTTCAATGATGGTAGTCGAGCGCGAAGCTGTCGACACAACATACTGTTGCCCATCATCGTCAAATTGAGTTAAAACAGCACCGAGGCCAGTTTTACTCGCGTCTGTGTATAAATGGAATTCTCTGTCCATTTTTGGTCTCTGTAGTGAAATACTATTTGCAAATAACTTCTTAACATATTCAAAAGTAGATTGATGGTCCTCTGTCCATCTCCATTTACTATCTTTCTTCAGCAGCCCTCTCAGCTTACTAACCGCTGAGGCATAGTTGATGACAAACTTCGAATAGTAATTTAAGATTCCTAAAAATCTACGAAGTTGTTTTATGTTCTTTGGTGAAGGAATTTCTAAGATTCCTTGAACCTTGTCTGGGTCAGGAGTAATCCCTTGATTAGAGATCCTGTATCCTAGGAATTGAACCTCCGACCTAACAAACACAGACTTTTCTAGGCTGACTGTCATTCCACTATTCTTTAATTGAGACAACATTAAATCAATATGAGATATATGATTCTCAAAAACATTATCAATAATAATTGCATCGTCAACATATATAGTACAATGTCTTTTAACATCATCAGATAGTACAATATCTAGGGCTCTAAGAAGCGCACTTCCGCTATTTCTTAGACCGAATGCACACCTGGTAAATTCATATACTTTTCCATTATGTATAAAAGCTGTATAGGGCCGAACTTTGGGGTCTAGTTCTATCTGCCAAAATGAAGAAGTTAAATCAATAGAACTAATAAATCTACCAGTTTTCATATTTGCTATAGATGCTTCAATTGTCTCGGGCCTATAATTATCCCGGACAGTGAAAGAATTAGTCCTACGACTGTCTAAACACAGGCGAATTTTGCCATTAGGTTTTAACACCCAGCAAATATGGTTGGCGTAAGGAGAATCAGATTTCTGTATTATTCCTTGCTTTAACATGTCATCTATCATTTGATCTGCCTGCTCTCTGATAGCAATAGGGATGGGTCTACTTTTAATATTTATAGGTGGATGTTCCATCACTTTAAAGGAATATTTAAAACAGTTGCACAATCCTGGCTTCGAAGAAAAAGAACTCTTATTTTTCATTAAGATGTCATACAACATGCCTTTCTGTTCATTGTTTATGCCATGAGTGTCTTTAACTTTTTCCTTTATCATTTCACAGATGTCTTTTTCAAGTTCGTCACTCACACAATATAATAGAGGAATTTCATCATACTCAGTATTGCAAGAGACACATTCTAAATCACAACATTTACATGCGACATAATCGTCAGCACAACCATTTTCATTATTAAGGCTATCTTCGCCCTCGACACTTTTGTCGGAAGTACAATTAACTGCAATATTATCTTGCATTTGGCATCCACGGCCATTCACCAATTCCCTCTCCTCATGAACAACAATATTCTCTATAAAAATGTGTTCTTCAGCAATGTCACTCTCCTTCTTACTTAAATTCTTATTCTCCTCATATTCATTATCAAATGGGATGACGACTCTCACATTATCTTCATTATACAAGGAAATATTCTTACACTCAAAATTTATTATGGCATTATATTGCTCCAACAGGTCGCAGCCTATTAACATATCACAAGACAAGTATGGAGAAATTAAACATATCGCACTGAAGTAATATCCTCCGATATATAAATCTAGAAGGCACTGAAGCTTAATTGGCAGTTTCTTCTTGCCTATCGCAAGAGTACAATACACTCCACATATTCTTACAGTCATTATCTTATTCCCTTTGTTGACTAAGAAATTATAAAATTTCTGATCTATTGTTGTGTTTGAGCAGCCACTATCCGCTATGCAAGTAACATCATTGTTAAAAATATTTACTTTAATTTTGGGTGGTCTTCCTATGACATTTAATTCTTTATTAGTAACAGGCATAGCATCCTGATTCTTAGAAATATTCAAATGATTATTCAATATTATGCTATCTCGCTGTCTTGAGGTACATAACTTACTATCTCCTCTCATATTTGCTGGTACAATTTCTAAATTTTGAAACCTATCAAAGCATCTATTTTGGACCCCTAAGTTCATAACGATTGAGGTACATTGCGGAGTCTTTAATGTACCTTCTATGCGTTTAAAGCACGAGGTATCCTGTGATTTACTTCGAGGTCATTTTCATTACTAGGTATATCTTGACTTTGGTTGTGAATAGTTACAGAGTCTATTCTATTTTGCTCTGTCCTATCACTAGTTTCATTAATTTGACAATTTTGTTGTCGTTGGAAATACCCTTTATTTTCATTACCATAGGTATTCCTTCTTCTTTTACCTCTACAGGGAGAAGTCCAATACCTATTTCTATTTTCTCCTACTCTGTTAACATCCATATAATTAATTTGTCTGTCATTCCTATTTTCATTACGTTTGAACCATCCATTCTGGTTATTGTTACTATAATTATTAGTCATCCTATTTTTATTTGGGCTGTTTCTATTTTGAACAAACCTATTATTATTGTTGCCCTGTTTGAAACTTCTTTCTCTATTCTCATTATGATATTCATCATTTCTTTTAGTTACAAAATTACCTTTCTTATTATAGGGCTCTGCCCCTTCCCCAAATAAATTTCTTTTACTACATTTATCTACTTCTCTTTTATTCTCTAGTAGAGCTAACAACTCTAACATTTCAGAAACATTTTGTGGTCTGGCTACTATCAAATGATATCTAATCTCATCTGGGAAGTGATGCGATAACATAGAAATTAAAGTTCTCTCATCTATTGGAGGCTGTAACAATGATGCCATTTTTGCCTTCTCCAAGAAATAATTAAGATAACCTTGTTTACCATTGTTGGAGAATTTTCCACTAGTTAGGTCTAACCTTAGTTTGTTTTGTCTTTCTGGTCCCCAGTAGTAACCTAAGAAAGCATTTTTAAATGTTTGATAAGTCATTGAATCATGGCAAGCTATCTTAAACCAAGACTCTGCATTGTCTTTTAAACTTTTTCTTATGAAGAACATTCTGAACTTGTCTTCTATTCCTTTGATTTCGAAGTATTCTTCAATTTCCCTAATGAAATCAGTAGGGCTTTGGCCTACAGTATCACCAAAATTAGGTAAGTTAATTTCCCCTAAAAGATTAGCAGGAATTTTACATACATTTTTACTACTACTACTAGAAGGAGGATCATTATTAACATTACTAGAATGTCCTGACATAACCTCAATCTCCTTTTCACTATTTTTTGACACATATTTATTTTCAAGTTCAACAATCTTAGTTATCCATCCTTCAACTTGTTCTTTTATAATAATTACTTCATTTGTTATCTTTGATTGAAGTTCTTCATTACCTAAGATAACACTTTCTTCGGAAATTTTTAGTCTATCTTCGACTTTAGTTCCTAATTCTTCGATTTTATCTTGGCAACTTTGCCTTACCTCAATCAAAGATATTTCTATTTGATTATGTGTTTCATCAATCTTTTCATTACATTTTTCTACCTCATTTTTACAAATATCTATTTTCTTTTCACAGTCTTTAGCTACATTTACTATTCTCTGTTCCAGTTTAGAATTGTTTTGTTTGCATTCTAACCTAATGCTTTCTAACTTTTGATCTAGTTTTAAGTTATTTTCTTTAATTTCTTTACTAAGATTGGAAATATTTGCATCAATTTTATTGCTAAGGTTAGTTACATTAGCTTCTAATTTACTACTGAGAATTGAATTGTCATTCCTAATTTCCTTTAATTCTGCACTATTCTTTTCCAGTTTATTATTAATATCAGAAATGTTATTTATTAACAATGTTACCCAAGAAGGTGTATCATTAGTTTGATTATTTTCATTGTTACACAAAATTAAATTTTCTTGGCCTTCACTAATTTCTTCATCAATATTAACAGTTTTACAAGTTATATTTTCGTTATTGGCCATTGTTGGGTATTTTAATATTTTCTTATTTCTTAAAAGCATTAATTGTTATTATCACTAATTCACTTTTCACATATAAATTTTAACTGTACTCACTTTTGAAGATTTTTATTACTTTCCTCATTCTCGTGGTCCTTGGTTCGATTCAGGTTTACAGGTCCCTGGTTCGATTCCCATTCGAGCCCTCGTTGATGCGCCATTTGAAGTTGTGTTTATTTTTGCCCCTCGTTGTGGAGACATTTAAAGTTGGGTTTCTCGGTGAGATATCCGAAGTTGAAGATTTGTGATATAATTTAAATCACTTTAAATCTGCCACGGCACTAATAACTCTCTTCAGGGGAATGAGGAAATGTTTCTTACACAAATAACAACACTTTATTAACAGTTGAACGATAAGTTAGTTTATTTAAAACTCTCACTTTGGTCAAGATGAATCTTGTAATTTAAAAGTTCCAAAAGATTCCGGCTTCGGTTGATATTTTTCACTTCTAGAAGATTACCATTTTATGTATTTAATGGATGACGAATGCTAACGGTCAATCCAGTCATTATTATTCATTATTTTCACTTAGAAACTGTTTTTCACCAAGATGGATGACTATTATATCACTATATAATCTTTCATACTTTTAACACTATTTCTTTCAACCAACATCAATAAAATAAACAATTATTTCCTTATTCTTTAAGGAGCAGTCGCCGAACATGACCGACCATCTTCAAGTATTGTAGCCATCTTGTTTATTATGTAATAACCTCTAGGTTCTGATTGGTCCAACAGAAAAGGAAGGAGTATTTTCAAGCTAACTTCTATCCAATTCCACCAATCCCATTTATTTCTTTATAAAAATTATCAATTTGAATATTTGAAGTATTTTACATACTGCATCAGTTATAAAAACATCCAACTGTATTAACAGTTTATATTGACTAGTTAATTTTTTTATACTTATAAAAAAAATTTGAATTCTATAAATCAATCTGATGTCCATTCTTCATATAAATAAATATAATTATAAACAAAACAAAAACCCTTATTATTATTATATGGGGATAAATATCCGGTTTTAGAACATAAAATATTAACACCTTTTTCTAATTAGAAAACTCAAAGAGTTTCCTCTCTCAATATTTTGAACTATATATCAAATGCTACAAAAGCAACTGGTAATCCAAAATTTGAGAATGTTAACAAAATAATAACCGTAAGTACATAAAAAATCATGGTTAATATATAGCACATGTCTGTCACTTCGTGTTCAGTTTCTTAGCTAGAGATCGTGGTTTTGCCTCTTCTATTAAATCTTCATGCCAGTTCCTCGAGTCTTCATTCAAGAAGAGAAACAAATTCCTAATATGATTTTCCTTGGTCTATTTAAGCGGAATGTGCTTCATCTTTGGGAGCATGACAAGATGAGTTACATACTCTCTTTTCCAAAACATGAATTTGTTGAATGTATTTACCATATTAGAAGCAAACAATCTCCATGAAGGCTCACAAAGGATTTGGTGGTATTTTGTGAATCTGAAAAAAATATACTTACTTGCTGGTTTTTTCATGAGGTAAGGATTCAGTGTTCCTGACCATTCTTTCAAAATGGGACTGTCCCATAGAACTCAATATGGTTGCATTTTTTTGACAAGATTATATAACTTCACAATATTCTTTATCAGTTTTCACTGTCAAAATTTTTTGCATCTTGATACTATGTAAACCAAAATATGTGCAATGTTTTGACATTGTGCGATTTTGAAAATCAATAGATAATTATAATAAATTTAACATTTTTATTCTGGCCACCGGCACCATCTGATAAGGTGTATGTTTATTATGTATGAGATGTTTACAGGCTGATTTCTTCCTTTGTTGCCTTCCATAGTTTCTGAATTATTATGGAATTGCAGCATTTTTAACACAACTCACCTACACATGCACGAAGCACAAATTATTGTATGAACATCTGATCACCTGCAGGATTAGCACAATGTGGTATACTTATACTCTTTCTACAGTTGTGCCATCTAGGCAGCTCAGATGTACACAAAATTTTAGTATATGATAGAACAAGATCAGTACTTTAAGGATATGCAATCGTCCTAAAAAGGGCGTACTTCCATAAGTCGTCGTTAGGGTGATGTCCTCAATTTATATAAGAACTCATGTATCTTCTTATTAAATTAATTCCCATGTAAATTAAGGTGTTACTATTCAGAAATAAAATGATTTCAGGCACTGGTTTGTTTTAATTAGACTTATGATTTTAAATTACTGGTAAATATAGCATGACTAAATAATTTAAAAAAAAAATTACAAAGTAATCATGGAAAACTATTTTTCTCAAGTTCCAATTATGCAGATTTAAAATTTAATATTTAAATTAAAATTTTTTTATACCTCACTTCATATCCAGTCTTCTGATTATACCGATTTCAAAACCTAGGTGGTTTCATCTTCACTAATATCTCGACTGATGTTATGTAATATAATATTTAATTTTAGGAAGTTATATTTTGAGGTTATTTTAATTATATTATTTTTGGTCTGGACATCTTACCTCAATATTAATGTTGATTTGTTCTTGGACATGTTTCAAAACAATTCTCTGTTTTATCAGTCTGGGAAAGCTGAAGATAAAACAGAGAATTGTTTTGAAACATGTCCAAGAACAAATCAACATTAATATTGAGGTAAGATGTCCAGACCAAAAATAATATAATTGATGTTATGTAATTGAGGAAAATTGCTTACAATTATACATTTTAGTAATTTATGAATGAAATTATGTTATTAATATTCCCTTGCTAATTCAGATTATAAGATCCAATTCAGTCTTGTATTCACTTGTTTTTATGTCTCATTAATTCTGAGATAACTTTTAAAAATGATGTTGAAAATAATATATTTTAAAACAGATATAGAAGAATGTCTCTTAATTCATTATTACATTGAAGTCTCTTCTAAATTAATTTATTATAGATATTTAGATATTTGGTATTACAAATTTTAATTTCAGCCATGCTACTCGTAGTAGAGTGGATCTCTTCGGAGGAGAATACCTTGGTATATTTAAAGAGGCTGGGAAAGATGAGAAAACAATAGCTGATGTACCACAACTTACTCTTTGGCAGCAGCTTGAAAAAAGGGAACTTCGTCTAGCTATAACACATCCACCTAAAAATATATATGAGGAAATGATACAATGGACGGATCAAGGGAAACTTTGGCATTTTCCTATTGACAATGAACAAGGTTGGTAAATTGTAATATAATATAATTTTAATCAATTTTTGTTAAGGTATAACATGCCATTTCATGCACTGAAGAAAACAATTCCTACAAATATGGATAATAATAGAGGAATATTTCATTACTTAAATAACTAGAAACATTAATATTAATTAATGACAAAAATTATACTTTATGGAATGTCAGTCGAATATCTCTACCTTTTCATAAATATTTGAAGAAAGTGACACTATGAGGTTTATTTTAATTAATGAATGAGTTAGAATTTAACACCTCACCTCATACTTGTTGATTTCTCGAGGACATGTTTCAGTACTTCTGCTTATTATCATCAGCTCTATCTAACTTACAATAATTGTCGATTTCTCGAAGACATGTTTTAATACTTATAAGTATTATCATCATTAATTATATTATTTTTGGTCTGGACATCTTACCTCAATATTAATGTTGATTTGTTCTTGGACATGTTTCAAAACAATTCTCTGTTTTATCTTCAGCTTTCCCAGACTGGTTTTATTTATGTTGCATTATGTTGCACCACCTGGATGTCGATGTCAGCTCCATCCTGTGGTTGGCCAAAGAACCTCCAAACAAGGTCACCCTCCATCGGAATATCAAAATTCATAACTCTGTTTCTGTTCTTCTGAATATAAATTTTTTCCCAAATAGTCAGCTCGTTTGTATTTTCTAACTGTTTTAATAATTTAGTGTCTGAATTTATATTATGTTTTTCAGACCAAACATGAGCAGCAACTGCAGATTTTTCAATTTCTCCATTTTTAATATTTCTTATGTGTTCTTTGGTTCTAATTTTTAGGTTTCTTTTTGTTTTCCCTATATATATCTTTTCACAACCCATGCATTCAATTTGATATATTCCTGACTTTTTATTTTTATCAGTTTTTTCATTTTTGTTGGTTTTTATTAGTTTATTTAAACTGTAGTTATTTTTTGGTGCTAATTTAATATTAAACTTCTCAAATATATTTTGAAATTTATTATGTACCCAGGGGTGATATGTGAATTTCCTATATTTTTTCATAGGTGGTTCTTCTTTTTCAAGATTACTTCTGTTTATCATTTTTTGTTTTTTATACTTTTCTATCCTTTTATGTACCATTTTTTCATCAAACCCATTTTCTCTTGCTACTTTGATTATGTGTTTTTTCTCATGTTTGAAATCTTCTTCGTTTAAGGGTAAGTTTACCAATCTATGAGTTAAACTATTAAATGCTGCTAATTTATGTCCAATTGGATTGAACCCTGTTGATTTTATAAAATTTTCCGTATGAGTTTCTTTCCTATGAATCCTGAATTCAATTTTTCTTTTTTCTTCGTTTCTGACCAATTTAAGATCCAAAAAAGGTATTTGTTTATTGTCTTCTATTTCTTTGGTGAATTTAATGTTTGTACTCTGTAAATTTAATAGTTTTAGGGAATCTTCTACATGTTTTTCTTTAACAATACAAATTATATCATCAACATATCTACTCCAAAATTTAAACATTGTGGGATGTGCTTTGGTGATTTTACATTCAAAATCGCTCATAAATAAATTTGCCAGGAAAGGTGATAATGGGTTTCCCATTGAGAGCCCTGATTTTTGTCTATAGAAATTCCCATTGAATGTAAAAAACATTTGGTCAATGCATAACGCAGTTAATTTCAAATAATCTTCTTTGATCTCTCTGTCTATGTTGTTTTTTCTTAACCAATTGTTCAATATCTCCAAAGTTTTTTGTTTCGGTACATTTGTGAATAGTGAAACTACATCAAACGAAACCAACCTATCTGTGGGTTCAATTTCCACTTTTTCTAATTTCTTAACTAATTCCAATGAATTTTCAATCTGCAGACTTTCAAAATTATTAATTCTTTTAAATTGATTATTCAGCCATTTCGAAATTTTGTAGGTTGGTGATCCAATATTGTTAATTAACCCTAATATACATGGACTTCCAAAAATTCACAAACCGGGAAACAAAATGAGGCCAATAATTAACAATATTGGATCACCAACCTACAAAATTTCGAAATGGCTGAATAATCAATTTAAAAGAATTAATAATTTTGAAAGTCTGCAGATTGAAAATTCATTGGAATTAGTTAAGAAATTAGAAAAAGTGGAAATTGAACCCACAGATAGGTTGGTTTCGTTTGATGTAGTTTCACTATTCACAAATGTACCGAAACAAAAAACTTTGGAGATATTGAACAATTGGTTAAGAAAAAACAACATAGACAGAGAGATCAAAGAAGATTATTTGAAATTAACTGCGTTATGCATTGACCAAATGTTTTTTACATTCAATGGGAATTTCTATAGACAAAAATCAGGGCTCTCAATGGGAAACCCATTATCACCTTTCCTGGCAAATTTATTTATGAGCGATTTTGAATGTAAATCACCAAAGCACATCCCACAATGTTTAAATTTTGGAGTAGATATGTTGATGATATAATTTGTATTGTTAAAGAAAAACATGTAGAAGATTCCCTAAAACTATTAATTTACAGAGTACAAACATTAAATTCACCAAAGAAATAGAAGACAATAAACAAATACCTTTTTTGGATCTTAAATTGGTCAGAAACGAAGAAGAAAAAGAAAAATTGAATTCAGGATTCATAGGAAAGAAACTCATACGGAAAATTTTATAAAATCAACAGGGTTCAATCCAATTGGACATAAATTAGCAGCATTTAATAGTTTAACTCATAGATTGGTAAACTTACCCTTAAACGAAGAAGATTTCAAACATGAGAAAAAACACATAATCAAAGTAGCAAGAGAAAATGGGTTTGATGAAAAAATGGTACATAAAAGGATAGAAAAGTATAAAAAACAAAAAATGATAAACAGAAGTAATCTTGAAAAAGAAGAACCACCTATGAAAAAATATAGGAAATTCACATATCACCCCTGGGTACATAATAAATTTCAAAATATATTTGAGAAGTTTAATATTAAATTAGCACCAAAAAATAACTACAGTTTAAATAAACTAATAAAAACCAACAAAAATGAAAAAACTGATAAAAATAAAAAGTCAGGAATATATCAAATTGAATGCATGGGTTGTGAAAAGATATATATAGGGAAAACAAAAAGAAACCTAAAAATTAGAACCAAAGAACACATAAGAAATATTAAAAATGGAGAAATTGAAAAATCTGCAGTTGCTGCTCATGTTTGGTCTGAAAAAACATAATATAAATTCAGACACTAAATTATTTAAAACAGTTAGAAAATACAAACGAGCTGACTATTTGGGAAAAAATTTATATTCAGAAGAACAGAAACAGAGTTATGAATTTTGATATTCCGATGGAGGGTGACCTTGTTTGGAGGTTCTTTGGCCAACCACAGGATGGAGCTGACATCGACATCCAGGTGGTGCAACATAATGCAACATAAATAAAACCAGTCTGGGAAAGCTGAAGATAAAACAGAGAATTGTTTTGAAACATGTCCAAGAACAAATCAACATTAATATTGAGGTAAGATGTCCAGACCAAAAATAATATAATTAAAATAACCTCAAAATATAACTTCCTAAAATTAAATATTTATTATCATCATACTGCCAGGTATTAGTCCTAGAAGAACTGTTACGGCCTGAGAAAACGGTTTTCGTGCCATCTTTTCATAGGTCGACCAAGTGACCGTTTCCCATTTGGACAGTAGTTCATTATTGCCTTGGGGATCCTAGATCTAGCCATTCTTGAGACATGTTCCTTCCAGTGTAGCTGATATCTGGAGATGTAGTCCAGTATTGGTGACAGTTAAGTTCTTGAAGGTTTCTACATTTTTCTTTCAATCCCATTTGGTGTAGCCAGCTGTTCGGTGCATAAATTTCATCTCACAAGTTGTTAGTCTGCTTTCATCTCTCGTCCTTATAGTCCACGCTTCACTCCCATAACGTAGGATTGGTCGAGCCATTATTTGATAAAGACGAGTACAAGTTGATTTTTGCACTAATGAAGGTTTTAAAACTCTATTAATGATTCCCATTGATTTGTTGAATTTCACAATTTTCTCTGGTAAATCCAAATTTTCAGCAAAAGAGAGTTTATGTCCTAAATAAGTAAACTCATTAACTCTCTCTAAAATTTTGTTATTTAAATAGTAGATATTTCCATTTAAGTATTATTTTCAGCTCTATTATCTAACTTGGTTAGAAATTGGATAGAGCTGAAGATATTATGCAGAATAATTGAAACATGTCCTCGAAAAATCAACAATTATGAGGTGAGAGGTTAAATTCTAACTCATTTATTAATTAAGCTCTACCATTCTTAAAGTGAAATGCAGAGAGAAACGCATGAAAGTCTTCAACATTTGAAAATAAATATCTATTCTTTTTTATAAGATCAGCACTTTAATTCAGTTTTTTTAGTATCACTAATTTATAACAATGAATTCTTAAATGTTATGTGTGAATGAAGTTTTAATTTATAGTAATATGTCTTGTGTTGTAGGTCTTGAAGAAGAAAAACAAATTGATTTTACAGAACACATATTTTTGGAGCATCATTTAGATCCATGGTGCCCAAAAAAAGGCCCACTTCGACATTTTATGGAATTAGTGTGTGTTGGACTTTCAAAGAATCCACATTTTACGGTGCAAATGAAATTAGAGCATATTAATTGGTTCCGTGATTATTTTGAGGATAAGAAGCAAGTTCTGCTAGATACTGGAGCACTTCCCACCGATACCGAAAACAGTGTTCAAGATGAGAAAACACTGTCATGATTTAATTAGTGATGTTTAATTTTTTGTATAATAAATTTAATATAGATCTACTGAAGTGTGGATTTATTGCTTTCAATAATATTCCTCTTCTTATCATTACTACCATTAGATTAAAACTAAATTCCATGGGGCAGACCTAGAAAGCTTTTTGGGCCACCAGTCGACTGCTGGCATGACATCCATGTGTGCAATTTTACAGAGGTGGACTATCATTCAATCGGTATGTGGGTGATATTGGGTCCCCCAGCCATTATAGCTGGTTTTTTCAACATGACTACTTTTACATATGATACTGAAAACAATGTTAATTATATTTTTTTACTGATAATTTAGTTAAGACCAAGTGATTGGGTATAGTGAACTTAATGTAAAAAAAAAAAAAAACATGGGGAGAATTGTATATCATACCGAGCTTTACTCTCATGTATATTGCATTAAATACAATCTTCATTTTAACTTTTATTTGGTTTGAACGTTTTCTTTTTTTTTTGCATACCACTTACAATTGACAACTTTTTGGCCACATTTTATAGTTGGAGTAGCAGGCAATGAAGCAGCCGATTTTCTAGCCAAGTAAGGTACCAAAATTGTCACCAACCCAACTACTACTTCAGTTTCCTTTCACTCTATCAAAAGAATCATATCAAATAAATATATCAATAAACTTAGAGAAGAATACACTACAAAACATTTGGAAAGAAATGGGAAAATTTACAAACTTACATTATTACATTACAAAGAAAATCTGCAGTGCCAACATTCAGACTACTAACAGGACACGACTGACTAAATAAACACCTACACAGATATGGTATAGCAATTCTTAGTTAAATATGGGAATAACATTATGAGGTTCTTAATTCATAAATTAATGAGTCATTTTTACAACTTACCCCATAGTTTATGTTTTCTTAAACACACAAACTGCAGTTTTCAAGAGAACCATCTCTCTCATTTTCAACCGATATTTCATAATTTCATAATGTCAGTTGAAAAAGAGAGAGATGGTACTCTTGAAAACTGCAGTTTCTGTGTTTTCGAAATGTCGGTTGAAAATGAGAGAGATGGTTCTCTTGAAAACTGCAGTTTCTATGTTTAAGAAAATATAAACTATGAGGTAATTGTAAGCCCATGTTTCCCTTAACAGAGATTTAGATGCTCTCCCCCTATAGGGAAGAATTTGAACCATACTAATTTAGTTACACTTGTTTTCATATAGATGTCATTTGAGTGGTCCGTGGTCAGCGTTCTGCCTCATACTGACATCTAGGAAACCAAGGTAGTACTAGGACAGGAAAATTTGGTAAATTTTGCTTAGAGGCCTTTTCATTCAGATTTAAGGATCTTTTACGAGCCTGAAAATCTTCAGACTCAGGACCCACGGCTTAAAGTCCCTCCCGGAGGACTTGCTCCTTGGATTTTTCCATCCTAAAAAATCCATCGACCCTGGCTGGGTTTGAACCCGTGACCCTCGGGACCAGAGGCAAGGAGCATAACCACTAGTCCACCGCGACCGACAACTATGAGGTAAGATATAAAATTGACTCATTAATTTATAAAATGGTATAGCAAATTCACCAAAATGTTCTTTTTGCAATTTAAATGAAGATATGGAACGAAATCATCTCCGTTGTCCAGCTTTTATGCTAAATATCAAAGTGCAAGAGAGTGAATGATTTCATTGTCAAGTGCTCAACATTAGTTACCAATCAACTGACCATAATTGTCAAATATTTATTTGTATTTGTGCTGGTTGAGTGGAAGAGGCCTTATGGCCTTAACTCTGCCAGAATAAATAAAACATTATTATTATTATTATTATTATTAATTTTATTTAGTTTAAATAATTAAAATTTCCTTAATAATAAATATTAATTTTAAAAGTAAGCTAATTCATTTATTGAAGAATGTTTAAATATTACAAATAAATTATTTAAGAACTTCTGTATATATTTTTCCAATGAACTTTTCGTGTTTTGAATTCTTCAATTTCTCTTTGATTAAAATTGGTAGAAATGCATCAATCTCTGTGGTCAAATGTGATATAATTTTACCTAATTGTTTTTTATTATTTTCTACTTGATATGCAAAGTTTCTAATTTCTCAAATCAATTTTTTTGTCTCAGAATATTTGTATATTTTAATTTCATTACACTGGGAAGATAGAGATGTCTGGTAATCTCTTTGTAATAGTCAACCCAAGCAATTGAAAGCAACTCAAAGAAGAAGAAGAAGATGAAAATAATAATTAATATTCAAAACTTTAAAAGTAGAAATGCATATGGCAATTGCTGAGAATATTAAATATCAGCATTGATTGCAGGATTGTTTGCAAAATATAAGCATATAATCTGGATTAGCTCTGCATTGTCCATTTTCTGCCCAAGCAGCACAATAACGATTTTGATCTTTGCAGTCAGTGCTTTCATCAGTGGCTGCAAAGGAAAAAATAAATTAACATATGGTATGCATTAAAGAAGACTGAGTTATTCTCCCAGTTATATTATATGGATGCAAAACATGGACTCTTATTTTAAGGGAGGAGAAATATTACAATTATTTGAGAATAAAGTTCTTAGGAAAATTTTTGGACCAAAAAGAGATGAACAGACAGTGAATGGAGAAGACTACATAGTCTTTATACGAATCCAGATATAATAAGAATAGTTAATTTGAAGAGAAAAATTTTTGCCTAGACCGGGACTCGAACCCGGGACCCTTGGCTTTCCGGGCCAAGTGCTCTACCAACTGAGCTACCGAGGCGAGTTACGATCCAGACACAAATTTTTCTCTTATGTACGTTGTAATTCTCTCGCGCCAAATTCCCTCGAATTACAACGTACATAAGAGAAAAATTTGCGTCTGGATCGTAACTCGCCTCGGTAGCTCAGTTGGTAGAGCACTTGGCCCGGAAAGCCAAGGGTCCCGGGTTCGAGTCCCGGTCTAGGCGAAAATTTTTCTCTTCAAATATAATTTATCCTTCAATGAGAAGTGTTAAATTAATAATAAAATCGTCAAGAATAGTTAAGTCTTGTAGACTATGATGGACAGGACATGTGGCATGAATGGGGAAAGAAAGAGATGCATGGAAGCTTTTTGTAGGAAAACCAGAGGGAAAACACATAGTTGATAGACCAAGAATGAGGTGGGAGAATAATATTAACCATTATTTTAGGGAAGTAGATTATATAGGGGATTATTAGAACAAGAATATTAGCTCAGGATAGGGATGTATGGAGAGCATATGCCCGTGCTGCCAGGGTTCGATAGAGCCAGTTTCAATTAGTTTAGTTAGATATTAAAGAAGAATGTACTGCTGTTATTTGTGAAGAACAGCCTTCATACAGAATTCTCATTTTACCTTGCTTATACCTTAATTCATTTCTGTATTTATCTCATAATTCCAGAATATATTAAATAGTATTTAGTAAACTAACATCCACATTTCTTGCTCTTTCTTCCTACATTCTAGTTTATTCATTCTACTATCTTCTTTGATTTTTAAAAAATAAAATCAATATGCATAAGCCTAGGTCAACATGATGTGGAAAATATATCAATTTGAGATTAAAAAAAATAGTTTCACATGTTACAATTGAAATATATAGGCCCTATATACTTTATCATTTTGCATGAGAAAGTGAACTTTTTTCTTCTTCTTCCTTCCAAGTATTAGGCCAAGGCCTGTTACGATCCTATAGAAAATTTTCCCTCCAGCGTTTCATAGGATGGCCCAGTGATCTTTGTCCTCTTGGTATATAATTATAAACAGCTTTGGGGATCCGATTTGAACTCATTCTTTCTAGATTCATTTCATTCATAGTAATTCTGCCTGAAGGCAGGTCCTTCACTGCAATCATAGCATTTTCATGCTATGCTTGCAGCTTTACTAGGGAATTGTAGGTGTGGTAGCTTCCCGTTGCTTTCCACACTGGTGAAGGATGATGATGATAATGATAAGGATGATGATGATGGCCATATGATTTCGGGGACCATTTGGGCCTTAAAGTTTTCCTGACATTTGTCTTACAGATGAGGAAAAACCTCACCCAGAAAAACTGCCCTGACTGGGGATCGAACCCAGGCCCGCTGCATGACAAGGCAGCACGCTACCTCGAGACCACAGCGGTGGACTCTTTCTAGATGGTGTTTCCAATTTAGGATGAGCAGCCCCATCACTGGTCTTGCGTTCCTTTGGCCAGCAACCAATCGAAGGGACTATTATTATACTTTCAAGTCTTATACAAGTGAACTTTTTTATATGTTTAAATAAACTAGTTAATTATTATACACAGCTAAGATAGTACAATAATTGTACATTATTATTCTTCCTAGTCGCAAGATTGAAAATGTTACAATTAACATTTATAAACTCTGCCCGGAATTGAATCTGAATCCATTAGTTAGGAAGCAAGCATGCTGTCATCTGAGCTAGCATGGCATATTTGTTCCTGCTACTGCAGTATTTACTATTATCAAAATGTTTAAACATAAACTAAAGTAGGACCTACTTACCTACATAACAGGAGTGACAAGCTCGAGGACAATATATAGTCATATAATCTGGATTTCTTGTACATTCTCCCAATCTAGCCCAATTTTCACAATTTCTATTGTAGTTGCCACATTTTGAATCTGTAAATATGAAAAACATTATTCTATTTAGATTCATTTAAATATTTTTTTTTTTTATTTATACAAGCATGATTACAAGAATATAATTTTTTTTATACAAGCATGATTACAAAAAAAGAAGAAAAAAAAAAGCAAAAGCACTTACCACAGACTCCACATGATTTTGCACAGTTCACTGTCATCCATGCTGGGTTTCTCTTGCATTCTCCTGTATTTGCCCAATATTGGCAGAATCTATTATTATTACCACACTGGACTGAAAATTAATTTATTAATTATTAAGAAAGGATTGTTATATTATTCCAGTTAGTTTAGCTGAATGATCAAGGACTGTATGTTAAACTGTATTTTAATAAGTACAGATTATAGAGTTCTTAGGAATATTCATCGTGTTGGTTAATTTATCAATTATACTTTAAATCACAGCAAACTACCAATATTAATTGAACTATTATAAGAAATATCATTATGAGGTTTAATTTAAAATAAAATAATTTACACCTCACCCCATATCCTGTCTTCTTTTTAGGCCAGTTTTGTAACGTAAATGTTTACATCTTCAGTAGTTTCATGACCAATGTTCTGTCGTCCAAGAGTACTGCTTCTTACTTCATCTGTTGGTGGACCAGTGAACCTCCCAATCAAATAAAAAATCCACATTTGAAAAACTAAGGAAGAAAAATTAATGAATTTTGAAATTACCGGGGAATTTGATTTGATTGGGAGGTTCATTGGTCCACCAACAGATTGAGTAAGAAGCTGCTCCTGGATGACAGAACATCGGTCGTGAAACTACTGAAGATGAACCATTAGGGTTATGAAACTGGTCTAAAAAGAAGACAGAATATGAGGTGAGGTGTAAAGAATTTTATTTTAGATTTTACCAATATCAAATTGAAGTGGGGAGGCCATGTTGCAAGACAAGACAAAAGACGGACACAGAAGGTTACAATATGGAAACCTTACATTGGCAAAAAATTCTGCAGGACCAAGACAAAGGTGGGCTGATCTCTTCAAAGAATGTGTAGGAACCCATTGGTGAAGTAGAGAGAAATAGGAATGATTGAAAAGATTTAATGACGGAATTACGATCAACGTTCGTTGATGTTGCATTGCATTACATTGCATTGAGAGGGCAAGCTACAACGCACAATTTGAGTACATGTATCATGATCAACATTCATTGATGTTTATTACTGCTGGCTCACTCTGTTGTCAATTTTATGAACACACTGATTTATTTGCATTTTTATATACTGTATGTCCACCGCTGTGGTCTCGAGGTAGCATGGGAACCTTGACACGCAGCAGGCCCGGGTTTGATCCCCGGTCGGGGCAGTTTTTCTGGGTGAATTTTTATCAGGGTTTTCCTCACCTGTAAGACAAATGTCAGGAAAACTTTAAGGCCCAAACAGTCCCCGAAATCATATGGCCATCATCATCATCCTTATCATCATCATCACCAACATCCTTCACCGGTGTGGAAAGCAACGGGAAGCTACCACACCTACAATTCCCTAGTAAAGCTGCAAGCATAGCATGAAAATGCTATGATTGCAGTGAAAGACCTGCCCTCGGGCAGAATTACTATGGATGGATATACTGTATTTAAAGAAGGGAAAATTGTTAAGGCAAAATATGGCAAATAGACATACTTGTATTATGGCAGTACTTACATTGTAAAATGTTTCCTATTTCTTTCCATGTTGATATAATTATTAAAATATCAAAATATTCTAATTTATTAGCTCCAGTAAGGATAACAACAGTCAGCTAGAAACAAATGAAATGTGGGAACCATTGATGCCACGTGATTTTGAATGATATGACGTTACGTTTGCTTTTGTTGAAGCTTGACCTTGCCAATGTGCAATGAATGCCATCATGCGCTGTACCCTGCAAATGTTAATCCTAATTTGATATGTGGAAGGTGTATTTGATAAATATGAACAAACTCAAACATAATGCAATGAAATGTCAACGAAAGTTGATCTTAATCCCGTCATAAGAAGACAAGCAAACAGTGATAGAAAACAGTTTGTTAGAATCAATTAAGTGGGTAAAATCAACTTTGTAGAAGGTGAACCAAATAAACAAATCCAAACATGCAAGTAACTCTTATGTAGAGTAGTTTATCACATGCGATAAGTAGACCTCTTCCTCTTTGAGGAAAAATTTGCCCTTAATGGTATATTTTTGACTAATCACTTCATTTCATTTCACTTTTCTATGGCAGTATTGAAAAAAAAAAATGTAATGCCTGTAAATGAACTTAACAGATGTATGAAATTTCTTGAGTCATGCCATTAATTATGGCAATTATGGCTGAAGAACAAAAAAGAAAATAAACTCCAAGTATTTGAGAGAAAATATGTGAAAATAACATCTATCATATTAGTCTTATGATGAATATTATACAGAATGTATGATGACACTGAATAGTAGTTAAAATACAGTACCAATATATAATAATTAAAAATCTCAAGTATAAGGTATGTGAGTACACTTTTAAGAGGAAAGCAAATAGATTCATGTTGTAAAGTAATATTAACCGTAACAGACAGCAAGAGGAATGTAACAAATAGTTGGACAATATCAAGCCACAGTTGATAACTATGAGAGAATGGAGGCACATATTTGGGGTAGTCAAGGCCTGCAAAAGGCTGAAATATATATATATATATACCGGGCTTCCAATATAAACCCGGACCGGTCTCACGGGGTTTCACCCGTCAGGCAGCGCTCTCTCCTCGTCCACATTTCACTCTGCCAGCCGCTCGTCCTTGAACTAGTCAGTTTACTATCGTTTGACAAGATGAGACGTCAGCTGACATTAGAGCAGCGCATTTATGTGTGTAAATCTTATTATAAATACGAATCAGCTCGTCGCGTTCGCGAGGAATTTATTCAGAACTTCCCTGGACAATTACCTCCTTCCAGATCGACAATCCACGATCTTGTGACTAAATTTGAGACCACTGGTTCAGTACAAAATAAGAAACACATGCGAAGGCATGCGGTTCTCACCGAAGAAAAATTAGACGAAATTGGCAAAAATGTGGAACGTCCACCACAAAAAATCATTACTGAAATTAGCACAACAAGTTGGGATTTCAGTATCTTCTGCACATACAGCAACAAAATTGTTAAAACTCAAACCTTACAAGTGTACACGTGTTCATCGACTAAACCAAGGTGATCCCATAGCACGTGTGCGGGAGGACAACATTTCCAGCATTTTCTATAAGGTAAGAAACAGTTCAAGGACGGGTGGCAGGCAGGGTGAATTGCGGGAGGAAGAGAGAGCACTGCGTGCCAGGTGAAACTCCGTGAGGCCGGTCCGGTTTTATATTGGAAGCCCGTTATATATAGGAGAAGAAGAAGAAATGCATTTTCATCCTTATTTCTCAATCAAAAATATATACTTTCAGGCTTATTTTCCTAATTGAGGCATGCTAGAAAAGGGGAACATTAGCAGAAACATTTTTTGAGATAAAAGTCCAGTTTTATTTTATCTGCAGAAGAATAAAATAAAATGTATTTGTATGTATATAGCCCATTATGTTCCTCATGGCGACATGGGTGTTACCTTAGAAGGAGTTTCTTGACCAAGCTTATTTAGTTTTACTTAATATTTGAGTTTGTATTCTTTAATATTCTTACCTCATATGTTTATTCTGTTGGACGATCGTTTCAAAGCTATTGCTCCATCTTCAGCTTGTTCACAAACTGATTTTTTCTTTTCTTCAAGTTGTCGGCCCTGGATCTGTGTTCCAAAGAACTTGGTAATGAGGCTCCTTTCTCCAAGAATTTCAAAGTTCATAATTTTCTCCTTGTTCTTCTGTATATAGATTTTTTCCCATATTGTGAGTTCATTGGTATTTTCTAACTGTTTTAATAATTTTGTATTTATATCTATATATTTACCAAGTTCTTTGGAACACAGATCCAGGGCCGACAACTTGAAGAAAAGAAAAAACCAGTTTGTGAACAAGCTGAAGATGGAGCAATACCTTTGAAACGATCGTCCAACAGAATAAACATATGAGGTAAGAATGTTAAAGAATACAAACTCAAATATTAAATTAAACCTCGTAATGTAACTTCCTAATGATTTTAAAATAGTTTTACTTTTTTCACTACAGGTGTCAGTGAGTGACATGTGGTCAGTACATCGCCTCAATGAGACATTAGTAGTTAGCTAAGATATTACTTAGATGTGGCAAGACAGTTAAATTTTTCTCAGAGGCTTTAATTTAGGCTTGAGGTTCTTTTACAAGACTCAGGGCCCATATGGCTTAAGTCCCTCCAGGAGGATTTGTCCCTTGGATTTTTCCATCCTAAAAATCCATTGATCCTGGCTGAATTTTAATCCATGGGATTACAGGCAATGAATATAACCACTAGACCACCAATCCATCCATAGTAATTCTGCCCAAGGGCAGGTCTTTTCACTGTAATCATAGCATTCTAATGCTATGCTTTACAGCTTTACTAGGGAATTATAGGTGTGGTAGCTTCCCGTTGCTTTCCACACCGGTGAAGGATGATGATAATGATAAGGATGATGATGATGATGATGGCCGGATGATTTTCAGGGATCGTTGGGCCCTAAGCTTCCTGACATTTGTCTTACAGGTGAGGAAAAACCTCACTCAGGAGCCTGTGCCGACCAGAAATCGAACCTGGGCCCGCTGCGTGACAAGGCAGCATGCTACATTGAGGCCAACAAAGTATATTTATTTTTGTTTTGTAGCAATTAAAACAAAAGTGTTGTTCTACACCTCAAAACATGGTTTCTGCTTTTTCTCCAGCCACTGCCTCAATTAATTTAACAATTCTAACCCTAAAAATAGGGAATTATTATAAAATGTTGCTGAGAATGAGTATAATACTCAGATCAATATAAGTATATTTATTATAAGTTGATTAAGGTAACCATATAAATACATCACAGAAGCAACCTCCTTCCTTTAACTATGTAAAAGATAGTACCTATAAACTTACCGTATCATATAAATAATTAATACATGTTGTCTGTTCATTCTTATCTCTTAGGGTCGTATCTATGAACGCATTAGACCGTAAAAGTCGTTCTCAGCTTGTACTCTGCTGAGAAAGTTGCATCCAAGGACGTTTTTGCGTACTCAAAAATCTGTTCATGCGATAATAATTGTTGAAATTCCTAAGCTACCTGGCGAGGTGACTTTGTAGAGAATGAATCGTGAGCAACCCGATGGGAACCGATGGTAACCAATGTACTTTGAAACCTTGCTGCTTTATCCAAGATGTCGGACCTTTGAAGACTTCAATCATGTTTTCGGTATATGCGGAGAAGAAGAATTTGATAGAGTCTACCAAAGAATTCAACTGGAAGAACAGGACAATCAGCGTAATATCGCGCGATGCAGACATCGTATATGGTTTTATTTGCAGGATGCAAGCATAAATGCGTTCCTCTAGCAGACAAAAATAACGGAAGTGGTTTTATCGCTGAGAATTCTGGGTAATTTCTTGCCAATATTACGAAAAAAACTACTTTCATGCATAACCAGTCAGCAACTCGCTAATTCGAACTTTGCACATGCTCACGGAAAACTCAGCATGCGGCCCTTAGAGTTGTTTTTTGTCAAACATAGCTTCAAAATGTTTTAATTATTAAACAAGCCTCTTAGGGCTGCATGCAAATACATTAGTCTCTACTCAAAATTACTTCCAATCACTGGTGACCTGACTTACCATGAGCAAGTGCAAAGATCGAATTAGCTACTCACTAACTGGTCATGCATGAAAGTCGTCGTTTTCATAATATTGGCAAGAAATTACCCAGAATTCTCAGCGATAAAACCATTTCCGTTATTTTCGTCTGTTAGAGGAACACATTTACGCTTGCATCCCACAAATAATACTGTATACAACGACAATATTACGCCGATTCTCCTGTTCTTCCAGTTGAATTCTTTGGTAGACTCTATCAAATTCCTCTTCTCCACGTATACCGAAAACAAGATCAAAGTCTTCAAGCTCCGACATCTTGGATAAAGCAGCAAGGTTTCAAAGTACATCGGTTCCCATCGGGATTCTCGTGATTCGTTTCTCTCCTAAGTCACCTCGCCAGGTAGCTTAGGAATTTCAACAACAATTATTATCGCATGAACAGATTTTTGAGTATGCAAAAACGTATTTGGATACAACTTTCTCAGCAGAGTACAGGCAGATAACAACTTTTACGGTCTAATGCATTCATAGATTCGAGCCTTAATGTTACTTCCTATTGTATTTTAAAATCTTAATATATAAAAATTACGTGTCACGTTGTTTGTCCGCGATGGAATCCTAAAGTACTGAACCAGTTTTAATAAAATTTTGCACACTGTGTGGTGTTTGATCTAACTTGAGACCTACGGTTGTTTATAACTAAATTTATAGTCGCATTATTTTTATTGCAAATTATTTGTTTATTATTTAACAAGAGTTATAATTATATGTGAGTTCCATACGATTCTAACAGATGACGGTGTAAGGTAATTGGTTTATTATTTAACAAACAGAGATCCAGGTGGCTGTGCTTTTTGTTGCAACCGTGAATTTCAGTTGAATTACAAATATTGATTATTTCATAATTTAAGTGTGTTCAGTGTTTATTTTATTTTCAATATATTGATAATAATATTAATTTCGTGTGTAAGTATTAGTTTTAAGTAATCTGGCTGAAAGACAGCAACTTAATTTAAATTAACTGGACCGAGAAGGGACATTGAACAATATGGCGAATCAGTTCTAGAGACCATGAATGATAAGATATCAAGTGAAAATTTCCGCAAATTGGTATAGGCCTATGTGACATAAATCTTACATTTAAGAAGAATGTCAATTTAAAAACATATGAAGGTCCTAAGGAATGGAATAACAGAACTGTAAGTAAGTCTGTTAGTTATAATAATATGCCTAATATTACAGAAACAATCTCCATGCCTCAATTAAATGAAAAAACAAGATGACTATAATATATCACAAGATGATATTACTATACAGAGACTTCTTGATGATGATGAGAATCCAAACTGCCAACAAGTTCGTAGAAAAAAACTAAAGTATAATGAAATCAGCAAGCCTCCTCAAAATATTCCATCAATAAATGTATTTAATCCTTATGATACACTTATAGATGATACTGAGAATGCAGACAACATAAATTCATCTCAATCAACAGAACCATACGGAAAAATTAACATAAAAATAGTTAAAGGCGATACGAAGTTTGCTGGGTCATCTAGTATGATATAAATGTTAATTATTTCAGTATAATTTTACACTTACTTGGTTTTGGTCTCGTTATTGGTGGAATAATAGGCATTGGAACACCGCCTCTACATTCATATAGTCTATTTATTTTTATCAAATCAATCTGCAACAAATAAAATTAAGCTTTTGTACATACAGAATTAAAATATAATATCCTCTGTGAGAATGCAATGAGCCAATACAGTGAAAAAAATAATGATTTTGTAAAAATGCGTGTAAGATGCAAGAATTCAGTCAATAATCAGATAATAAACAATTTAAAAAAACATTCAATGTGATTCTAGCTATATTAATTATATACAATATACCTTTAATAATTAAGATATTTGTCTGTACATTCTTACCTTTTATAAAATGTAAGAATGTACAGACAAAATGTCTTAATTATTATTAAACAAACCTCTTAAGTTACTTCCTATTGTATTTTAAAACAATATACCTTTTTCATATTATATTTTTACTAACATTTATTTAAGTAAAATGTCATAAATATATGGAGGATGGAATTATTACTAAAATTTGATATGGACTCTAGTTTTTTTTGGGCAGCTATTGATAATATTAAGAAATTTATTTCCTCCATTTATAATATGTAATTAAATAAAAAAACACAAAGTTTGTATATACCTCACTGAATCCTCTTCTCTGACCAATCTGAGCATTAGGATTCAAAGGAATTATAGTTGGTAAGCGAAAATTCCTAGTGAAAGCATATCTACCATAATGCATTATGGAACCTGAAATGAGAAAAATAAATTATTGATCACTCCTTCATTAAGAGTAACATTTTTCAAATTAATTTTGTAAGGATTTTAGTATCAAGATATATTTATGCATCATAACTAACTAACTCATTGCACTATCAAACCCAGGTACATGGCCACACATGGACATAATCTCTCCATACATCCCTATCTTGAGCTAATGCTTCCAGTCATCCCCTATATCTTCTACTTCTCCCAAATCATGGTTAATATTATTCTCCCATCTCATTCTTGGCTTATTTACTGGATGCTTTCCCTCTGGTTTTCTACAAGGAGTTTCCATGCCCCTTTTTCATTCCCCATTAATGCCACAAGTCCTGCCCATCGAAGTCTACGATATTTAATTGTTCTTATTATAACTGGTTTTCCATAAAGATCATGTAGCTCACTGTTAGATAACCTTCTCCATTTGATTGTCTATTCATCTCTCTTTGATCCAAACATTTTCTTAAAAACTTTAATCTCAAATATTCATAATCTTTTCTCTCCCTTAAAGTAAGAGTCCATGTTTTGTATCCATATAACATAACTGAGAGGATAAATATTTTCAGTTTAATTTTTTTTTTTAGAGAAGTTGGGACAAGATTTTTATGTAATGCATCATACAATAGTAATTTTGGCTGTTAAATTTTTCTTTGCTATCAATATCAAGATAAAATGTTTTTTTTTTCCTTTTTACCTGTGTCATACGTAACTCCAAGAGACTGACTTATTCTCCAACCAAATTTCTGGAAGTTATGTTCTTGACCTACGAATAGACATGTAAAATTATTATTATAACATTTAAAGAATGTTATTATGTAAGAAAACTAAAGTTTATTTTGTAATATGTTTACGAGTAAAGAGTAGAGTATATTTTCTACTTGCATCTAGCATAATGTCAGGTCAAGGATGGAATGAAATTAGGTGAAGCCCCAATTATTGAAGGTCTGTGATATAATGGATGTCTGGTGAACAGGAGTCACATTGTCTTAGGAGCAGATGAATAGAAATTAAACAAAATGGATGAGAAGAGTATAGAGATGTAGTGGAATGAATAGTTTGGCAGGAGAAAATGGGAGAAATCTTGAGAAAAAGCTGTCCTGATACTGATTCATCATCATCAAACACACCATATGGAGTGCCAGAGATATGAATTCAAAACCCAGAGTTTGAAGGCAAGTGACTAACCACTTGTGCTACAGAGTTGCCCATATTTATAAATATACTTTGAAAATTAAGTACAAAATTAATTTTTCAGATATATGGTAATAGTATGTTAGGATGCGAGGTTGGGAAGTAGTTTTTATAGAAGTGAAGAAAATGTTTAAAAACCAAGCGACAGCGAGGTTTTTAATTTCCGAGATTCTGTAAAACACTTCACAAACGTGCGTTGCACATTATTTTTTGTGCGATGGTGTTTTCAAAATAATAAATAATAGTAAAATAATATCTTTGTTGGAAATATTTGCATTCATTATAAACAACTGATTTATGTTAACAGTGTGGGCAATGTTTATTAGTTGAAACTACAGGAAGCCATGGCACCAATCAGTGTTAAAATGGTGGCAAGTACATATTTATTGTTTTATATTGTTTCAAATAAAGTTCAGTTCATTTAAAATGCAGTGATTTATTTCATATAATGTATATTAATATTACTTTTTGGATATTTTTTGTATATACATTGTATGTAGTATACATAGAGGCTAGTAGTTTTACTTTCCACACGTGGTTTGTAATATGTAATATTACAGTATATAGGAAGTTGAACTTTCAATCATGGTGGCCATTGCTGTAAGTATGACAAAAGCACTGTCACGCAAGAAATAGTTTAACTTTTAATGTAAGGAATTTTCAAATGCCCATCATTACCCAGTTGCCAGAATTTAAATGCCTTTTATAATAAAAACATCAAAAGAAGCTCTACTGACTTTATGAAGTAATGTTAAAAATCCCATTAAAAGTTTTCTTAAATAAGAAGCTGCCATTCATGTGACGAGCAACAGTTCGCAAGCCTTTGGTGTTCTCGGGAATTGAAATGTATAAGAGAAAAAAATTGTGCTTAGATTTGAGGGCTTGGATAGCTCGGTAGGAGAGCATTAGCATATAAACCTAAAGGTCCTGGGTTCAAACCACAGTCTAGGCTTATATTTTTCTCTGCAAAAATAAAAATTTACTATCTGCAATGTGTCAGATTTATCTCTCTTTTTGCAGTAGAGGGTTATACCTGCTGTCATGTATATGTGATATTCATCCTTTAAAGGTTATACTTACTTACTTACTCACTGGCACTATCGAACCCGTAGGTTCATGGCCGCGCGGACATAAGCTCTCCATATATCCCTATCCTGAGCTAATGCTTTCCAATCATTCCCTGTATAATCTACTTCCCTCAAATCACAGTTAATGCTATTCTCCCACCTCATTTGTGGTCTACCAACTGAATGCTTTCCCTCTGGTTTTCCTACAAGAAGCTTCCATGCAACTCTTTCATTCCCCATATGTGCCACATGTCCTGCCCATCACAGTCTGCAAGACTTAACTGTTCTTATTATATCTGGCTTCCTATAAAGACCATGTAGTTCAATGTTATGTAGTCTTCTCCATTCACTTGTCTGTTCATCTCTCTTTGGTCCAAAAATTTTCCTAAGTACTTTATTCTCAAATACTCGTAATCTCCTTTCCTCCCTTAAAGTAAGAGTCCATGTTTTGCACCCATATAATATAACTGGTAGAATAATAGTTTTATATATTTTCTGTTTAACATTTTTTTGAAAGGAGTTGGGGCATCAAGAGTCTCTGCAATCCTTTAAAGGTTATACTCCACTTATTTTTAAAATAAAGTTACTGTAAATAACTGTAGGTATTTTTATTCACCTATTTGTGTCCTGACTGATGCTGGAACACACTAAGTGCCACTATAAATGAGTGCTGAGAATTTTCCTGGTGCAAAGTTACTGAAGTATAGGACCCCACTTCCTTTTCATGGAACTGATTGAAAATATGTGAATTATTTGTTTGCATATCTGTTACAGACTTCTGAGACCCATTAATAAGATATTTATCTTCATAATAATTTCAGAATCAAGTAGTAATATATTTACAGGAGTAAATATTATTTTATTCCATTAATATTTACCTGGAACAACATTCTGCCAGAGAATTCTCACATATTCATCACGATCTCCTCGACTCTGCTCATGCCAGAAACCACAAGCATGCATGAGTTCATGTTCCACAATACCTTTATATACACAACCTGCCCCTAAAGATAAATATTGACCACCCCCGAAATGGCCAACCATACTGCTGCAGCTGGAAAAAAGAAAAACAAAATTACTGTCATTTTATTTGTAGATAATGTTCTATAATTATGCATTTCATCTCTTGAAAATCTGAATACAATACCAAAGATAATTATTACCACTCTGCTGTATGCATGATATTCTGTTTATTGTATACAAGAAATTGGAATGCAAACAAGAAAAGTATTAAGAAGTAAAAATAAAAGAAGAGGAAACCAAGAGATTGACATAGAAACAGATAAAAAGTATGAATGATCAAGATAGATAGAGGATTATGTTCAATATTTCAATGTTATATTTAAGTATTAATATTTTCCAATACCAGACAATATTATTTTGAAAAAAAAAATTAACGTTTGAACCAGTATGCAGTCCATTACACCATTCAAGATTTCAAGATATGATACAAGCATCAACATTTATTTCCTCATAAAAAAAAAAGGTATGTTCAATGTTTGATCCCTATGGGACATCATATAAAGATATATATACATATATACAGGATGCTGCAAAAAAAAAAAACCTACAACGGCGGTGAGGTAGTATATTGAGATAAATTTGGGAATTTTTAACATTATGAGGTTTAATTCATAAGAATTAAATTAATCGTGATTTCTTCTTACCTCATACTTCTATGTTTTTTTTAAACACAGCACTGTAGTATCAGCGACCATTGTCATTGTTTTTGTGAAAACAGGAGGATTGTGACAATGGTCGCTGATACTGCAGTACAGTGTTTAAAAAAACATAGAAGTATGAGGTAAGAAGAAATCACGATTCATTTAATTCTTATATTGAGATATGTTGATAATTTTAAATTAAAATACCAGTGCCCGGAAATGACGCGTTTTCATGCTATGAGTACTTAATTATATCTCAAGATCAGTGTTAGTTCCAAGGATTTGAAGACTCATTACTTGACATAGGGTCAACACACACATAAATTGAACTTGATAACCTTACATTTATAGTGAAAATTTTACTGACACTACTTCAAGAAGTGCCATTGTTGCTTCCCTACGGAATGTAGCTGTAACTTGACGGAGCTCCAGCTCACTTCAATACCAATGTGTCACCTCAGTTATCGGTGTTTTCTTGCAACAACCTGTATATATATAAGAACACATATCTGAAATTCAACATCATAAGGTCGCACAGTTGTATTGACAAATTCCAGAATTTATTTTATATGCCTCTTTAAATAAAATTTGTCTTTCGGTGAAAAGTAATAAATTTAATTTAAAAATACAACAGGAAGTAACATTATGAGGTTTTACTTAATAAAAAGTGTAGCCTTTATAGGTAATAATTATACAGACCACACTTTTTATTAAATAAATTTAATATCTAAAATCCAGAATTTATGTTATACATTGGTGTATGGTGGTCATAGCAGTAACCCCAGCTATATGAATAAAATGCATTTTACATTTTATATCAACTCATATTGCAATGCTATGCTATTATTTTATTTAACAATGCTCTTTAACAGCTAAGGTTATTAGCATTGCGATTCAAATGTGGGTGTGAAATGACCAACAAATTTTTCCCAGACACCTCTTATCAGGCTTAAGATTCTTTCATGTGCCATCAATTTACAATACAGGATCCTGACTTTATTTCCTTTCCAAAGGAACCCATACTCAGGATTGAAAAAAATCCATTGGCTTTGGCCCGTGAACCTTGGTGAGCACGGTAACCCCTAGACACCAGGACCGACCCTATTTTAAAATGTTGATGGAAAAAAGCAAAATTTACGACATTTTACTTGTTCAACTTACAGAATTATTCATGGTCATTTGGCAGTATACAATAAAATGAGTTATTTTGTTGGAACTTTTATTATTCGGCCAAGACAAAGGCTAATTGGACAACAATTGGGTATATTGATCAGGGCAGTTTAGAGGAAACAGCAGTTTTCCTACATGGAGAATTTTAAAACATAAAGTAATTAAATATTTACCTAAAAGGTCCATCTCCTCAACTTTATTAGTTATTTAACTGTAGCATTTTCGGGACTAGTCCCATCATCAGCAGGATTCAAAACTGGTGTTTCATTGAAGATCTGGTAGAGGGGTTACTCGTACTGGATGTTTTAAATTTGAATAATACCTCAACAGAACTTCATCATGAATCTTATAAATGTTAACTATACATGGAGACTATTGGCCACATTAGAAGAACTCATATGTTGGCTTACTATGGCAGAGTTATTGAATTGTAGGCCACATATAATGAATATGAACTTTCTTAAAATGTTTACATTTTATATGCCATACTATTATGGTAGGTTCTAGAAACATAATTATAATAATAAATGCCCTCTACATAAGATGAAATATGTTGAATTAACTTTAAAAATTATATATATAACATTTTATTCTTTATGGTTAGTGTTAAAAAAATATTTGTTATAAAACAATATAACAAGTTTGCAGAAACAATTCAGAGCATTTTAATATTCATTTGAAGAGAAATAATAGCTGTGACGGGATAGTTTTATGAGTGCTAACGGAAAGTAATATTAGCATTATATTTTATATTATGGAGCTATAAATCAGAGTTTATGGCACATTCAAATACTGCACATATAGTATTATTTACACAGTTATTTAGGCTATGAAATAAAATATAAAACAGCGGACTGTTTTTAATCTCTAATCCCAAGAAATAATAGAAATGTTTCCTTTGAATATGAGTTTCTCATCAGTCTAGCATTATAATGCAGCATATCTACTATTGAGCAAAAAGTGTGCTAAGTTACTCAGCTTAATATGAATTGTAAATTTACTGAGACATAAAATCCATTGATCAATGAATGTCTGATGTCAACAAACAGGAGAATACAGATGATCATAGTGAAAGATTTAATAATCTGAATAATAAATTAATGAGCTGTTTATGTCTCATTAAGGGTTCTAACTTCCTTTAAAGTGTAGCTCATTAAAGATCTCATGTGGTAAGCTAATCCAATTTAACTAATGTCCTATCGATGGTGTGCTGACACAATTTTTTCCAGGTGCTTTGGCTCCACTACACTAGTGACTAGTGACTGGCAAATTTCTTGAAAAAGTTGATGGGATTCTAGTGCTAATGGCAGTCTATGATAATTCACAAAAAATTACCACCAAATTAACAATACAAAATGTTGGAAGATGACCAGCCTCATGGGCTAGTGGTTCTCAGAGCTACGGGACTTGCGCTGGTTCGAGTCTCCATGGGGGAAGAAATTTTCTCATGGTATTTCGGCCAGTATGGGACCGGTGCCCCCAGCATCATGACACATTTGGGTAGCTACAATAAGTAGAGGCTCCAGGTTGAGAAAACCAGCTATAACGGCTGGGGGACTCGACATGCTGACCACATGTCACCCCTACGCTGGCTGATTATCATCTACCTCTGTGATTGACACATGTAGATGTGAGGCTAGCAGCCGGCAGGTAGGCTAAGGACCTTGTAGGCCTGTCGCGCCAGGAGTTTTTTTTTATATGTGCTAGTGGTTAGCATTTCTGATTACAGTTCATGAGGTCCTTGGGTTAAATACCTGGTCAGACCCTGGGCATTTTTCCATAAAGGGAATTTTTCATGTGGTTACCCATGGTCTGGAATTTTGGTCAAGTTTAGGTTAAGGAGTCTCCTGGCACTTCATTGTCATTTAACACCTATCATATCATGGGGTAACATAACTCTGCCTTCCTGGTGCCCCAAACTAAGAAATGGATTACAATTCCGCCAGTACTAGGATAGAAAGCCAGAAATGTCATAAAAGACAACCTGGTGACATTTAAAAAATGGAAGATGATTATTAATTATGGGTGCAATAGTATACGCAACCTACAGGTATATGCTAAAAGCTAAAATAATAACTCATTTCAGTTTTAAATTAAGCTAACCAATATTACTCGCCCTAACCTTAGATTTGTTAATTTTGTATTACAAATGCTAGTGTTAAGGGTTATTATGGTTGGGCAAAAAATCATGCGAAGTAAGTAGGTATGGTGGAAATATGATATATTAGGAAACATGTCAATATCATATCGTCTTCTTCTTCATCCAACCAAGTCTTAGCCCTATAGGCCTATTACGATCTCACTGATGAATTTTGTATCCAGCGTTTCCTTGGACAGCCCAGATATCTCTTCCCTGTTGGACAATAATGAAACATGGCCTTAGGAATTCTATCTGAACTCATTCGTCGCAAATGATTCATCCAGTTGTTCTGGTATCTATGTATGTACTCAGTGACCGGTACTAAACGTAGTTCCTTCAAAATATCGTCATTGCATTTGTGTTCCCATTTGGTATATCCTGCTGTATACCTCATGAAAAAAATCCAAGGAGCAAGTCCTCCGGGAGGGACTTTAAGCCGTGGGTCCCGAGTCTGAAGATTTTCAGGCTCGTAAAAAATCCTTAAGCCTGAATGAAAAGGCCTCTAAGCAAAATTTACCGAATTTTCCCGTCCTAGTACACCTTGGTTTCCTAGATGTCAGTATGAGGCGGAACGCTGACCACAGACCACACAAAATGACATCTATACGAAAACAAGTAACTAAATTAGAATGGTTCAAATTCATCCCTGTAGGGGGAGAGCGCCTAAATCTCTGTAAAGGGAAAACATGGGCTTACAAAAAAAAAACCTCATGAATCTCATTTCACTAGAAGTTATCCTGCTCTCTTCTCCTTTCCTCGAAGTCCATGCCTCACTGCCGTGGCAAAGTGCAGGTCTTGCTAAGGTTTTGTATAAACCATACTCTGGTATCTCTCTGGACTAGCGAAGGTTTCATTCCTGAATTTATTATTCTCATGGTTTTATTAAAATTCATAATTTTATTTATATCGTGATATATAACCAAGAATTATCTATATAGTTAGTGATTTGTTTTCAATTGCAAAAATCATGAATTGCTGTTGTACTAGAATACTCAAAGTCTGTCTACCTTACTCTCAGTCTACCTTTATCCCTTTTGCCTATGTGAGATTCCCAAATAGTTAAGATCTGTGCCATTCTGTTATTCAGTGACCCATTATTTTAATTTTAGGCTGTTTGCTCATTAAGCTTTGTTAGTTTAGAGTTGACATCATCCACATAGCCTCGTTTCCATCACTACACTGCGCGACATGTGCCCGAAATTTGTTGAAATGGAAACAGTATGCAACATGTTGCGCCACAAGTGCCGGGGACAAAAATGTTGCAAGCGACTGCGTTGGTCAACATGTATCGCAACTTGCGCCACAGGATAATGGAAACAGACTGCAACATGTCCCAAGGACACGCGCATGCACAGTACAGTCTATATTCGCACATTCCTTTCAAACTAGTTGTACAATATCCATACTTCGCTGTCTTCCAGACGCTGAGCTGCTAGTTTAAGTTCAAACGTGCTCTCTTGTTTGTTATTTTCAGTGGCGTCGGTGCTGTTATATTTTTTTGTGATGGAGACGCAAGTCTACCACCAACGAGTTGTAGGCTTCTTCCGAATGTCTTTTCGCTAGAAAACTTCTAATCCACCATCTCGGTCGTTTTCGCTTTTTTTTTAGAAGTTCACAGTATGCACCTGCCATTACCACAAAAGCTGAAGTAAATAAGTTGTCCATATCGCTCAAATATTTGAACCTCAAGAAACGCTGGATAGCTCGGTATCTGATTCACTGTATAAACTGAAATTGTAGTCTACACTTATGTTGCAGATGCCGCAGGAAATTGGAAACAGTACAAAAATGACGCGCAACATGTTGCGCGTCATGTGCCTGCAACTTGTTGGAATGGAAACGAGCCTTGCAGTCTTCTTGTGGAGATTTTATCCCTCATCGAAACTTCCAGTATTTTCCTCTCCATTTTTGTTGACAAATGATTATGTTCTAGTGAGTTGCTGAAAGGGTCCTAGTTTTGCTGCTGTATAATAATGTTGGGATGATGCAGATATTAATTAACCTTTTCTCTTCACTAGTTTCAAGTACAGTGACTTGTCCATCAGGATGAATTTGAAAGACTAGAATGTCTTCTAAAGTAATATAACAAAAATAGTGACATTAGATGATCCAGGTATTCTTGCTTCTAGCAAGAAAAATATGGATCTATCAGATTTTTACAGCATTAAAAAAATAAATAGTAGGAGTCAGTTATGCACGATTTACCTCACATTTGTAGTCTTTACAAATATGAAATGAGTCGTCCTATTATTAAAATGAACCTCATAGTGTCACTTCCTGTAAATATTAAATAAAATAAATATTTCCCATTTCATTCTGTATCTCCTTATTTTATTGTACTTTTTTTTCAAATATTTATGAGTATTGTTACTAAGAAATTATTTTTTATAAGAAACAAAGCATAGATACTCAAGAGAAACCTTACCCTGATCCCTTCAGAAGATGAACATAATCCCTCTGTGTTGTTCGAGGAACAAATCTAATACAAGTGTAAGCATGATAATCTTGTACTGCTGCAGCAATTACACTTCTTTCATACAAGTCTGAAATGAAAATATTTCAGTGTTGAAAAAAACATTAAACGTAACATGTGAAGACTTGTGTTTATTGTCCTTTTTTTTTTTTGGTTGATACTGTTACATCAGTATTACTACTACAGTCATTAAGTTCTGAGACTTACGCATGGAGGGTAGGCATCCACAAGAATCAGGATGTCTCACAAGATGCCGATAACTCGACGTACACTTAAACAGAACCACATAGATAAGTAATTCCACTACAGGCCTCGGAAGACCCTTGGGGTAGTGGGAGGTTAAGGCTCCTACTTTTTCTGGACAATCGGCATTTGATGTCAGCCCTGCGTGACGGCCGCCTTTACCTCCAGAACGAGCGTCTGGTACTCATTTCCGTTAGAGGCTGAGTCGACCCCAGGGCCATAGTGCCGCCAGAAGGTTTGGGTCAGTTTAAAAATCCTGACCCTATCGGGACTTAAACCCTTGACCTTCTGGCTTGTAGCACAGTGACAATCACATCCTCCCTCAAAATAGTCGCCGTTGACCGTTATGCACGTTTGCCAACGTTGGTATACTGTTGGAAGCACCGCTGAAAGATGTTGGCAGGAAGGTCCCGTATGGCTTCTCTTGTGGCAGTCATGACCTCTTCGGAAGAATGAAATATACGTCCATGTAGGATTTCTTTCATGCGAGGAAAGAGTAAAAATCGCATGGCATGAGGTCAGATGAGTGCGGAGGGTATGGCAAAACTGTCACCTGTTGCCTTGCAAGTTTCTCTTGGACAAGGACAGAACGATGTGCGGAGCGTTGTCGTGTAGCAACAGCAAATTCTTTGTACGCCAAAGCTGAGGCGAATTGAATCGCGTAAACGGCCAAGGATCTCTTTGTAGCGGATTTTGTTTACAATTGCACCTTCTGATATGAATTCCATGTGAACAATTCCATTTGAATAAAAAAAACAGTTCAAACATCACTTTGCCTTTAGACCTGTCTTGTCGCGGTTTTTTCTGTCGTGATGATAATGGCGTTTTCCAGCTGGCGGATTGTCGTTTCAGTTGCGGATCGTAAAGGAAGCACTATGTTTCGTCTCCAGTTTTTATCCGGTTGAGAAACGTCGGATCATCATCAGCAGTACTGATGAAATCACAAACCATCATGCGGTCATCACGTTGGTCTTGTGACAAGATTCGTGGCATACTGTGCTGGGTAACACGAGACATGTTCAGGTCATGAGACAGAATTTTGTAGCAAGTACCATGGCTGACCCCTAACGCTGCTGCCAGATCGTCTACTGATTGGGAGCGGTTAGCACGCATCAACGTTACTACTTATTCGATCTTGCGTTTAGTTCGAATTATTTGTGACCGACCAATACACACATCATCTTCCAAACTATCTCTTCCTCGCACAAAACATCGGTTCCACCTAAACACAACACTGAGACTCAATGCATACTCACCGTAAACTTGCTGCATCATTTGAAACGTTTCGGCAGCGCTCTTGCCTAATTTCTGACAGAACTTGATGTTGCTCTAACTGTGACATCTCGAGTTCCGACATGCGCATTGAAATCACCGTCACAACAAAGACCGTAGTTCTGCTTGCTGTGCATGCACTCAACTGTCTCATGCTGGGACGAGAGACTAACTGACAAGGTACCATACCATGGCGCCACCTATGCGCTATAGTGCATCACAGTGCCACTATGCGCTCAGTCTAAAAAATTAATCACTGTACCACGTAGAATTAATTCATTATTCAAAACAGACTTTTTTCCCCATTAATATTGATATTATTATTATTATTATTATTATTATTATTATTATTATTTTAGGTCTACTGTTACATATTAAATGGCAATAATATTAAATAATATTAATAATCATAATAATAATCGTGACAGTAACAACAATAATATTATTATTGTTAAAATTATTAATATTGTTAACACTGTTAATTAATTATGGGAAATAAGATTATGAGGTTCTCAATTAATTAATAAAAGTCAGTCATATCTCACCTCATACTTCGTGTTCTTCAAGCATGAAAACTGCAGTTTTCAAGAGGAAACCCTCCCATCTTCGTAATGAGGCCGAAGCACGAAAACTGCAGTTTTAAAGAGGAATCCCTACTATCTTCGTAATGAGGCTGAAGATGGGAGGGATTCCTCTTGAAAACTGCAGTTTTCGTGCTTGAAGAACACGAAATATAAGGTGAGGTACGACTCATTTTATTAATTTTATTAATCAATTGTTATTAATATTGTTATTTTACTATGTTGTATCTCTCAGGTTGAGATGAAACTTCTTTACTGTGTTGTGGGTTTGCAACTTCTTGCTAATTTTATTTTTTATAATCAATAAGAATTATTGGATGACTGGTTGGAATCTCTCTTACCATGGGGTCTTTTATCTACATAACTGATGGCCAACTGAAACTTATTCAGGTCAAGATTGTAATTAGGCCACGTAGGGAAATGGCCTAACCTTAGTAACTGGAAATTTAATAAAAAAATTAAACTCTTTTTAATATACTAGTATTAGTTAATATTAAATTCAATTACATTCACAAAAAAATAACCTAAACATAAATGTTCATTGAGATTCATTACATATATTTATTTAAAAATATCTTTCATATCATTTCAATTTGAGAACAATTTTTTAATCTTCTGTGACTTGAAATGCATCTCTGTTTCTCATGTCTTCCATTTTTATTATCTTTTGTGGAAAATGCAAACAGAAAATATAATAGAGGAAGAACAAAAGATTCATGATCAGAATGTAGTAGTCATTTATACACCACTAGTCTATATCAATGGGGATATAAAGGATCATTTAAGCTTATACAGGTTTAAGGTGCCCACAACCCGAACCAAATTATTTAATGGCCACTTACTAAATGAACTAGAGATGACATATGGTACAATGCCTCCTGGCCAACGCTTGCTCAAATCTCTGATCGCATTCTTCTCGAAATAATTAAAATCAGAGAGATTGACCCCTGCAATGTCACCTTCGAAGAGACCAGCACTCAAAATTGGATCAGGAGATCCCTCATCAAGAGGCGGGACCAGAATTTCTGGAAAAGAAAAATAAAATATTATGTTTATTGATCCAATTTTTCTCATGAAAATAGAAAACTAGGTATATTAGGCTCAGAAGAAACAACAGTCGATTCTATGAACATTACTCATTAGGACCAGTCACTTGACCAGTGATTAATAAATTACAGTATTCTCGTAATATTTAGACTACTAATTTTGTATGGTCTCGCCTGCAGATTTAGCTACTTTTACGTGCCCCATGCCACACGATTTTTGCAGGAACTGGATTTGTCGGGAGAGGATTTTAAACTCTGAATCACATACATATTTTTTGACCACGCAAGACATGGAGAACCTCTCAGGATGAGTGATCAGCTCAATGCCAGGGCTGCTACCTCCGATAAAACACGAATATTTAAGACAATACATTTCATTCATTTATACATTCATAATCAACAATGCGAATTTGATATAGATGATTGTGATGGCCACATAGTATTTAGGGACTATTTGGGATTTAAAGTTTCCTGATATTTGTCTCACAGGCGACCTCAGTCAGGAAACTTGTTCCGATGGGGAATCGAACTTTGATCTGCTGCGTCTAATGTAATGAAATTACCCCTAGACCATAGCGATGGACGCCTACAAAACGTAAAATACAATAATTAGTATTAACAGACGTATTAGAATGTTACAGTGGTACGGCCATGTCAAAAGAATACCTGAGCAAAGATTGCCTGAACTTATTATGGAATGGATCCCAATGGAAAGGAGGAAGAAAGGAAGACCAAAGAAAACCTGGATAGAAAGTGTGCAAGCGGCTATGATTATCAGAGGATTGAAGGAAGACCAATGGATGGACAGAAAGGAATGGCGTTTGGTTTCCGGAAGACGGCGGCAGCTGTCATGATACCGGATGATGATGATTAGAATGTTTATTATAAATCTTAGACCCTGAAAAGTAGGCAACTTTTGCATCTTGCTTTATCAGCAATTCTATTAGGAAGACGATAAGACCCATGTTTCGCTTGTCAGCAGGGGAAATAAAGCTATAAAAACATGGAACTTATTTGCTTCTTATAAATATGCGAGAAGGTTCTCTGAGCTATGAACTACCAAATTTTACATGAACACGATCGCCTTGAATCTCTCCACAATTTATAAGCTGTACACAAGGGTAAGTTATGAATTGAAATGAATAAACATCTGTAACTTTTCTTATCTTATAGCGAGTATTTCTAAATATAATTTACAACATGTAGGAAATGATCGAGGAGATCAAGAGGAACAATTATGTGTCTTGGAACAAGATAATTTTAGGCGCAAACATGGTCATATGAATTTGATAGTTATTTCTGAAAGCGCTATTTTTAATCCATTTGCCATTTTCAAACTGCAGTATGTGGTGGTCAGTCTCCGCTGGCGATTTCGAGAAATCACCAGCCCGGGTTCCTGTCTTACTGACGTTAGCCCCGGCGTAATAATGTTAATAAGTTGATATATAACTACTCTAGTTGATATAGTTGTATGTGATACGTTAAGTGTAAGTAATCATGACTTGGAGGTAGCAGCATTAAATAAATGTGCTCCTATTTTGTAGTATAACGACTCCTGCGATTATTTATATTAGTTAGATTAGTTCTACCTATCTTCGGGTTTTTACAGCTGCTGCCGTCTTCCCGTGCCAAACCTCCAAAGCTACGATCTTGGGCATCTTCGATGCTTAGCCCTCTAGCTTGCATTACTGTCTTCATGTTTTCCTTCCAAAAAATTAAGAATAAAATATATGAAAATCAGAATGATTGATAGGTTAACCCTGTTAATATTGATGCTAATCATAGATTCATACCAATTGTTATTGAAAGAATTTCAACAAATAAATTTATTAATTGAATTTCTAAATTAAGAGGGTTTGGTCTCCCTCTTTTCTTCTTTCTGGTCGGATGCCATTGATATAGTTGCTTCGGCCATCGCTCACCTTCCATTCTTAAAACATGTCCTAACCACTTTAATTCCTTCTCCTTAATTCTTTCAATTATGCAATTAGATTAGTTAATTGTTTATTGAATTTTATTTATGAAGTCTAAATAGACTATGTGTTAGGCGAGCGTTGTAGCGATTCCAACAATAAGGCCACTCCTAGTGTGGAACCGAAAGGTACGGGTGACCATGTTTAGCATGTGACTATTTTTAACACTTATATTAACAGTGTATCCTATAGGATTCATAAATTGGTTTAATTTATTGAATGTTTTTAATAAAACTGAAGAAAACGAACGAGCAGAAATTATTTATATTTGTGTCGAATTACGCAATAAGTTGAAACGGTCTATCTATCTCGACGGGAATTGCTGAATGCGGCTCCAACATAAAGTTGAATGCGGCTACAGCGTCCCTTTTGGATGGTCTAATTGATTTAATTAGCCACCCACATAAGTATACCCAATGATAATATTTACATATGATTTTGTTTTTACTGCGGTCCGTCACATTTAAATAACTGGCACGAGGAAATAGTGTCTTGCCAATTTAAGGGTTAAATTACCTTTGTTAGGTCTAAATTGAACCAGAGCTATTATTATGAAATGGAGGAAAAAATAAACAAATTATTTTTTTAGGACATGTCTTAAGAATGGAAGATGAGCGATGGCCGAAGCAACTATATGAATGGCATCCGAACAGAAAGAAGAAAAGAGGGAGACCAAGGTTAACATGGAAGGAAAACATGAAGACAGTAATGCAAGCTAGAGGGCTAAGCATCGAAGATGCCCAAGACCGTAGGTTTGGAGGTTTGGCACGGGAAAACGGCAGCAGCTGTAAAAACCCGAAGATAGATAGATTTTAAATATTTTATTTATTTCATTTTCCTCAGTATTTCCTCCTTTATTACTCAAACGTTGTACTGATATAGTTAAAACAAAATGTTAATAGCATAGGTAAATCTACATACATTTGAAAAATGAAACAAGCAGTAAAATCAGAAAAAAAGTGGAAGGATAAAAAATACGTATATGTATGAATTAGTTACAATTCCTTAGATATTAGTCTAATCTAAGGAATATATATATATATATATATATATATATGTATGTATGTATGTGTGTGTGTGTGTGTGTGTGTGTGTGCGCGTGCGTACACGCTCCATAGGCCTATACCCCAAAAGTCATATTAAGGAGGGAGTAAATCGCACAATAAATTGTCAATATAAATAAAAACACCAACTTTTATAATAAGCTAAAAGGAAATCCCTATATAGTCGGCCGCGGTGCACTAGTGGTTATGCCCCTTGCCTCTGGTCTCGAGGGTCGTGGGTTCAAACCCGATCGATTGATTTTTTAGGATAGAAAAATCCAAGGAGCAAGTCCTCAAAGGAGCAAATCATGGGTCCCGAGTCTGAAGATTTTCAGGCTCGTAAAAGATCCTTAAGCCTGAATAAATAGGCCTCTAAGCAAAATTTACCGACATCAACATCCTAGTAATATCTTAGTTGCCTGTTAGATGTCTCATTGTGTCGATATGTTGACCGCATGTCATTCATGACATTTATGGGCAAATAAGGTAACTAAATTAAGTTGATCTAGTAACTCCTGACGAAGGAGAGGCTATGGCTAAACATTAGACTACGCCATTATAGAAGAGTTAATTTAGAATATATAATTACACACATTGTCAGATCTCTAGCTTCCAGGTACAGAGATCAGAGGTTTCAAACTTTATTGTACTTATGACTTTTTAAATTGCTGTATGAAATGGACGAACCATGCCTCTTTAATTTCTCCGAGTTTCTAAATAGATTTACTAATCAAGACTGATTACACAATTCAATGATCAAAGGAAATTGGATTAATAGCCTGGAGCATCACGTTGGTTAAGCGTGATTCTGCAAATTATACAATGATCGTTGCTGGCTCCGGGGAAGTTTGAAGAACTATTACTTAAGGCCTATTATAACTAAATCAATTCTAAAGGATTATTACTACATAGGCAAATTGCTACTTTATGCAGCTACCTACACCTCTTCATAAAGAAGGCTTCTTTTGTCATTTATTTAATCGAACAGTAGTATTTCTGCTACATCATATTACTGTGAGAAAGAAATATTCTATAATTAATAATGTTGATAATCAACAAATATAATTTTTTAGGAATTCTGAACTCTATATACGCTGTGAATCAAGTAATTTATATGTAGGCTTCAAAAATGTTTACCAATCAATTAAAAGGGAGAAGTTCTAGTATCCTGGTTGAGTTCGGAATTCCAAACAAATTAGACTTATTTGAATTTATCTAAATGGCACAAAGAATAGGGTACGTGTAGGCTAACATTTTTTGTATACTTTTGAAATTCGAAATGGGTTAAAGCAAGGAGATGGATTATCCTCTCTACTATTCAATTTTGTATTAGAGCATGCCGTCAAATCTTTAGAGGATGAAGAAGGCCCACAACTCAATAAGTTGTTAGTTAATGCTGATGATGTAATATTATTAGGCATAACGAGGAGATACTAAGAACCAACACACACACACACACTCTTTTGAGTAATACTAAGAAATTGGGACTGGAAGTAAGCGTCAATAAAAGTAAATATATGGTCACACATAAAAATGCATTATGTAAAAAAAATGGACAGTTAATGACAAATAAGGGAAATTTTGAAGAAGTGGCCGAATTTAAATACCTGAGAACAATAATTACAAATAGGAATGAGATGAACAAAGAAATTAATCATGGGTCAATTATGGAAATTATGATATTAAATATTACAGAGACACTTGTCCCAACTTATCTAAAAACATTAAACTAAAAATTTATAAAACTCTTATTTTTCCCAGTTATATGGATGCTAAATATGGATTCTTATTGTAAGGAAGGAGAAAATATTACGAGTATTTGAGAATTAAGTTCTTAGAAAATGTTTTGGACTTAAGAGAGAAAAACAGACAAGCGAATGAAGAAGATTACATAAAAGTGAGCTACATTATCTTCATGGGAAACTAAATATAATAAAAACAGTAGAATCTCTTAGATTGCAATGGCAGGACTCGTGGTACGAATGAGGAATGCAAGAGGGCCATGCAAACTCATTGTATGAAAACCAGAGGGATAACGCCCGGTTGGTAGGCCACGAATTGGACGGGATAATAACATTAATCAATATTTGAGGGAAGTAGATTATACAGGAAATGATTGGAAAATATTAGTTCAGGATAGAGATTTACGGTATGCAAAGCTTATGTCCGCGCGCCCATGAAACTACGAGTTCGATACTGCCCGTTAGTTAGGTTAGTTAGATAATCAATAGATCAGTTGTGCAAACACATTACTATTTTGTTATACAATTCAATATTTGTGATTTAATAAAATTTTCTTTAGGTTTGAAGTAAGCAACTCACCTAATTTTCCAGCATTTTCGAAATCTTCCGGAGTTAATGGTTCTCCTGGAACTTCTTTTTCCTAAAATAAAATAGAGTAGTTGTAAATTGAAAAATTATAAACATATATTTATATAAAGTTCTATTCTGATTCTTAAAGAAATCAATATAATACCTTATTATCTTTAAGGGTTTTTACTAGTAAAATTCATGGTAAGATTCCGTTAAGGTATTAAGTCACAATAATAAATTATACGAATAGAAACTATAAATAGTCCCCTTGTAAGTCCGTCTCTTCAACTTAAAATGTTTTAACATTCTGTAGGCCTTTCGGGGCTAGGCCCTTCCTCAGCAGAACGAATTAGGTCTGTATTTGTTGAAGTACTTCAACGAGGGTCAACAAATACAGACCTAATTCTATGATGATCTTGAAGATTTCCGGGCTGTAGGCCGTGGTCTCGAGGCTTGAAGTTCCCTCGCCAGAGGCTCTTGAGGATGCCAGACGCAGTCTCTGGCGAAACGTGGGGAACTTCAAGCCTCGAGACCACGGCCTACAGCCCGGAAATCTTCAAGGTCATCATAACAACTCCGGCCGTGAAAGCCTAAGTCAATACAACAGACCTAATTCGTTCTGCTGATGATGGGACTAGTCCCGAAAGGCGTACAGAGTGTTAAAAAATTTTAAGTTGAGGAGACGGACATACAAGGTGATTGTTTTATAGTTTCTATTTGTATATTTTATTTAAGGGTTTTATGTTCTATATTAAAAATTATAAATATATGTTGCAGTAAAAGGACATATGTAAAAAATAATTTATTAAATCATATCGTATGAAATAAAAGTCTGTTCTTTCGGGTTGTATAAATTCTTAAGTTTTTTTTATATAACATAAAATAATATTAATTGGACTGAATACTATTATAAAGTATGAAGCTTCGTTTTTAAGATTCGCATAGTACTATGTTTTGAAAATTTTATTTTTAACTTAATCTCTTTATATTACACTCTATAGAACTTTTTCCATAAAATGAGCAACTTAATAAATATCCTTATATATAAGAAAATGTTTTTAATAAGTAATTATGAATCTTATTATTTAGCGATTTTAAAAATTACCGATAACGCGCAATTGATAAAGAACGAACATAATGAATTAACATTTTTTCGGAGAAGCGATACATATATGGAAATGGACTTAGGTAATTAATCAGAACTACATAATTAATCAACAAGAAACCGCTACCAATACTATAAGAGCATGACATAATGGTTAATTAGTTCAGAACTACGAGCCTTGGACCATGTATACCGATATCTTATCACAGACACATGTTTTGTAATATAGTTGGATGTCAACAATTTAATTTTTTTTAAAATCAATCTCTGATCTGTAATTTGAACGAAAATCCGGGACCAACTTCAGAAAATGATAATGTGGTTTAAAATGTGTTAAATCTGGAGCTCAACAAAAGCCCTTCTGTAGAAATACATTTTTTAGTGGTTAATATTTACGATAAGACCAAAAGCTGATAAAGTGATACAAGTAAAAATTAAGAATTTAAAAAAGTAAAAACAGTTATAACACTTCTTTCTAGTTCTTTTTCAAGTATAATCCCAACTATTAATACTGGTTTACTAAAATATTCGCAATTTTATGTAAGTGAAAGTTAAAAGAGAATGTTGATAGTTAATCCATTTTTAATGTTTAAAATCTTGTATAATTTAAAATAACTTAAATAATTTTGATAAATATTCTTAGAATTTTGTTTATGGTGCGACAGGCCTAGAAGGCCCTTAGCCTACCAACCGGCTGCTGGTCTCACATCCAAATGTGTCAATCACAAAGGTAGATGATAATCTAAGCCAGTGTAGGGCTGATATGTTGTCAGCATGTCGAGTCCCCCAGCCCTTATAGCTGATTTTCTCAGCTTGGAACCGCTACTTATTGTAGCTACCCAAATGCCTCACGATGCTGGGTGGGCACCGGTCCCATACTAGCCGAAATACCATGAGAAAATTTCTTCCCCCATGGAGACTCGCACCAGAGCAAGTACCGTAGCTCTGCGCCAAGGCTTCCTGCCTTAACCACTCGGCTACGGCGCGGGACAAATATAGTCAGAATATTGCTTTTAACTATAAAAATGTAACATTTTATTACTTACAATGTAGCAAACTTTAAAAATATCTTACAGTAAAATATTATTGTACTAAGAATACATTAGTTAATCAAAGGATGAAAATAACATACTGCGTATTGAGATGAAACTGGAATGCAAATTTTTATACACTTGTGCTGATCATAATGGTTTTCTGTGGAACTGGCCAATATAACCAAAGTGAAACGTGGTTCACAAATCTGGAGAGACATTTTAATCAACTTCATGCTCTAATTCCCTACAGTATTATGTTTTAATGATCCAAGTTTCTCATGCATTCCATGTGTTATTAACTCACCGATTCTGGAGTTCCTATTGGTATATCATTGTAGTCCAATGTATTATCATCATCCGTTGATATCACATTTGTATCCATATACTGTTCATCTTCAGTTTCTTTACTAATATGATAATCGTCGTTAGAGTTATGATCTTCAAAATATGGGGCATCTTCATTATCTTGAGAATATTCTACTAAAACTGCTGGTACTTTTCCATTTACCAGAATATTCTTCTTAAAAATATTTTCTCTTTTACTTTGTATATTCTTTGAATTTGAATAAGGTATTATAATAGGCGAATTCATTTCCGAAATGTCTGCCTTATAAGGAGATTCTCGTAAATAAAAACTTTGAATTTCATTTATGAAGACTAGCAGGAAAACCGAGAAAAACATTTTCTTCATTAAATATGTCCACATTGTTTGGCTGAAATATTAACAATTTTCAGTGTTTAATTGAAAGAGAGTTCTAAAAATCCAATAAGTAGAAGAAAGTCTGTACTTATCTTGTTAAAATGATAGGTCCTACTGTATTGACAGAAAACGTATTAAACTTATTTAATACTAAGTACATATATGTTTTAATCGAACGATTTTAGTGTAATTTATTAAAATAAACAAATTCGAAGCCCGAGTTTGCAAAATCAAATACAAATTTAGGAATAAGTTAACAAGCTTAGACATAAGAAATATTGCTTTTCTGTTCAGAGACAGATAAAATTCTATATATGTATTTTTTAATTTGAGATATCGTGAATCAAGAGATCATTATTTTATACATAATATAATATATAAAATTTGTATAAGAATTTAATAAACTTCAAGATCATATACAAACAACGAATTTGGAAAATCGAATAATCTAATCTTATTCTTAAGGGGTTGTAGTATGGCTATAATTTTGACGCTATGATCATATGAAAAATGTGATCTGTGAAAATGGATTTTCTATAAAAAGCTAATTGTAACTTAATGTTGTGGTGCTAATCAAGCATTGTAAAACATATTCACTATCACCCAAGATTATATCCTAAGTAGAAAGGTTTATAATTATCTGTACTCATAGAATTAAGTCTAAATAGGTGTTTTTTTAAATAATTTTATAAATACAACTTTTAGATTTATACCTAATTTGTTTCAGTAAGGGGATATGAATTGAATGAGATTATTTTCTTTTAAGTGAGAAGCTAAATTGAATCATTTATTTATTTTATAATTTGAGATAAATGAAATAAAATATTAAACCATGAATTTTGTTTCGAGAAAAATACATTTTTAGCGAATTCCCAAGGAAATAAGCTATTGATATTGTTCACACGAAATGATTTTTGAACAATTGATCGTATCTAACAGACAAATCGAAAATGACCATAACAAAAAAAATTATATATATAGGCCTATAGGCCCGTATACGTGTGCGCGTGTTTGTATGTGTCTATTAACACTCTAGCGGCCGCAATTTGTCTGGAACCAAACTCAGCATACAGCAATCAATTAAACAGTAAGATTGAGTTCGTTAACCAGTAAAATCGCAACTTTAGGAGTAGGAGTTGGCTCTAGCAGTGGCAATTTTCGATTTTTCGGACTGAAACTCAGGCGTACTACTTGAAATGAACTGAGGAAGCATTAAAACAAAATCAGTGAAATCCAACAATTACAATTGGCGGTGTACCTGAGGCCCAGCAATTAAAAAAATTCCTTTAACAGTCGCCATGTTCTTTTGTCACAATGTGTGTGTGCATATATATATCACATAATTTAATTAACCTGTAAATTGGCAATGTATCATATAAGGTACATTGTTTTAAGATTTTTATATTTCAACAAAACAATGGAATAACGAATCAGTAGAAATTATTTAATTTTTTGTCAAATGATGTAACGATATGCAATAGGTAATAACTTAGGTTATGCATGGTTTTGTTTCCCTGAAGTCCGACACATTTAATTATTAAGCTGCCATAATAAATCTCTCCAATTTTAGGGTTAATACTATAAATATATATTCAGTAAACCAACAAAATCGGACCATAAATTCAGCTTCTGAGAAATTCGCTTATGTTACGCAGTTCCTGCGTTACTGACTTTTTATTAATTATTCTGTTTTGATATTATAATCTAAACTCTGCTGATAGAGAACTTAAACATATTTCATACTATTCCTTAGCTTACAGGCCTATTTTAGCAGACACTGAACAGAACCTGTAATTTTCGAATTGAGAAATTCTGACATGTCCAATATTAAGTAAATGCCTCTATTACGCGAATTAATTTGAAAATATTTGAGAGTAAAAAGTCCTACCTTAAAAATTGGGAAAAAAATTAGCACTCAGGACAGTAGAATATATACAACAAACACAATTCTAAGGCGAAACAAATTGACTTAACCTAAAATGAACCAGAAGTTCCTGAATAGATCCTGCGATGGAATGTTTATGACGAAATGAGATTGAAAGTGACTTTAAAAAGACGAGGAGGCAAAAGAGGAGACAAAATAAAATGTAAATTGGTTGAGAAAATTAAATTACACTGAGCTAGCTAGACTTGCAGGGCATATGATTACGACTCAATTACAGAGAACATGAAAAGGAATAAAATAGACAGAGAGGGAAATACATCTAGAAAGAGAGAGATACAGAAAACTGAAGAATGGGACAGAAGAAATATAATGTAACATATAAGAAGATAAATTGAGATATGGGGACGAAAATAAATTGTAAGATATAAAAACAGAAAGAAGACATAAGTTAAAACATTAAAGTAAACATAGCAGAAAAAGACAAAAATATTAAGAGGAAGAGATAATGAAGCACAAAAGGCATAATGAAAAAATAAAAAAAAGTTTAACAAGCGCTAAAACGTAATATTTAGAAATTAAATTTTCTGCAAATATTTTTTGTCAGTTTTATGAGTATCTATGCATAGTTTGTGACTATAAATTAAAAATAAGATATATTCCTGAAATAAATAAATATAGATAACATATAAACATTAAAACATCGTCATTAAAACAAAAAAACTACATTTTAAATAAAATAGCCTTATTAATAAATAAAATAAGTCGCTCTGATCACAAAAATCATATGAAAATTAATTAAATATGAATATAGATAAATACAGACTTCGTCTCCTCATTACGAATTATTACAGTTGGCTATGAAACGATGTTATATTTGAAAGGAAACTATATAACCTTACGAGCACTGGGAAAATGACTTCCAATGAAACAATACACAGACCACTGACGTTATGATAGCGAACTGTTAGTCTTTTATGACTACTGTATGGCTTGTCCTGGCGTCTCGCTAAAATTTATACACCAGAAGGCAGGTGCATTCTGTTTGTTACCCTCTTCATGTTACAGATAAAACCGTTATGATTTGTAGTCATCCAAATTAATTATTATCTATCTAAATTAACTTGTAATATTATAATGTTATGATGAATTTAGTTGACACTAAACCACTAAACAAATTCCAAGATTTCAACTGTAATAATAATAATAATAATAATAATAATAATAATAATAATAATAATAATAATAATAATAATAATAATAATAATAATAATAATAATAATAATAATAATAATAATAATAGTAATAATAATAACAATAACAATAATAATAATAATAATAATGATAATAATAATAATCTATCTATATTCGGGTTTTTACAGCTGCCACCATATTCTCGTGCCAAACCTCCAAAGCCTAAGCCCTAAGATCATGTGCATCTTCAATGCTCAGCACTCTTGCTTGCATCGCTATCCTCATGTTTTCCTTCCATGTTAACTTTGGTCTCCCTCTTTTTTTCTTTCTGGTCGGTTGCCATTGATATAGTAGTTTCGGCCATCGCTCATCTTCCATTCATAAAATATGTCCTAACCATTGTAATTCCTTCTCCTCAATCTTTTCAAATGCTTTCTTCTGCTTCCACTATGTTTATAATTTCCTTATTTGCGACATATTCTAATTTTGACTTTCTGGCACTTCTGTGTAAATAATCAATTTCTAGAGCTATTAGTCTATTCTTGTAGTACTTATTGATTGTCCATACCTCACTTCCATACATTGCAACAGATTCCACCAATATTTTTTTTTGTGTCTTTCCAAATATGCTTATCCCACCATATGGAATTTAACGACGATGTTATTTTGCTACTCAATTCAATTCTATGCTTTATGTTCTCTTTGCCTATGCCTTCAATGTTATCCATAATTATTCCCAAATATTTAGTTTGTTTCACTTGCTTTATTTGAATTCCTTCTTCCAGTGTTAAATTTTCTCTTTCATTGCTATTTATTGCCAAATATTCTATTTTTTGTAAATTTACTGTGAGACCCCATGAATCATATGTGTTTTTAACCTTTTTATCATGAATTCCGTATGAAATAATAATAATAATAATAATAATAATAATAATAATGATAACAAATAGTAATAATACATTTTAAAACATTAAATAATATATAATACAGTGACAGACTGAATATATATATTAGAATTGGAAAGTCAATACTTCATTTTTATGTATGTACATGATGCTAGTTTTATTTTAGGTCCCTTGACCATGGGACAGCGAAGAGTTTCTCAATCGGTAGTCCGCTGGCCCTCAGGAGTTCAGGGAAGTTAAGAATGTGTTCTGCAAGGAATGTTGATTTAAAATTCCATATTTAATAGTTCTAAAAAGTCATAATTTTTATCTAAACTGTACTCTTTCATAAATTTTATCTCAAGGCAGTACTCCAAAGAAACGTATCGTTAATTGGTCACAGGATAGTGCAGTGTGAATTTAAATGCTCTCCGAGCGAGCACATGGATTTCTTTCGCCTTATTTCGTCTAAACTTTACATTTTATCAATATAAGAACATCAATTTCTCATTTCATATCAGACATTTAATACCCAAAATTATGTTATGTTTTATGGTGGTTCGCAAGAACATAAGTAGTCTTTCGGAGAACTGTGACACCAAAAATGTTGGGAACCGATGGGATAGAAGAAGGAGTTACAATACTTTATATTCTTATTCTGTATTTATTTCATGCAGTTGTTGCAAAAATAAATAAATAAATACATAATTTCCCTTTTATTAATTTAGATTTAATGCTATATTTAATATATTACCTAATACTAATACGTATACTAGACTATTAAGTTTAAATTACAGGCAAAACTTAGCTATTGTTACGAAGATAAAATCGCCTTGTTGAAAATAATGTGTAAGTAGAACTACTCTTAACAGTAGGTGTATTTGCAAAATATATCATATACGGAGTATAATACAGAAGTAGTGACGTTTCAATTTAAAAACCCGACCTAAGCTTTTTGGAGAAACTATGGCATTGAGGTCCACTTAGCCTCTAAAAAATGAGTAACAGACGTATGTTCTGGGGGTACGGGGACCGTCAAGCAGGATTGACAGTCTGGTAACATCTCGTGCCGATTTTCTAGAAAGGTGGGAATCTTAATCACCAATTACACCAATGCTTTTAAGGACTGTAGTGGGATCACTCTTTACTTTTTATTTTATAATAAAATGTTAAAATATTGAAATAAGTACCTGATATATCAGTCGTTCTCAACTAAATTAAATTTCTATTTAAAAAACTTCATCATGTAGGTAAAATTATGTAGACCTTTTAGAAACATGTTCCACTTTCTGCATACCATTTGGAAAAATGCCTACATAATTTCAACTACTTGAAGTTTTTTTTAAATATAAATTTAATATAATTGAGAACGACTGACGTATCAGGTACTTATTTTAATTATATTTAAATTAATGTTGGGATGTAAACATTATGAGGTTATATCAATAATAGTGAATGGAGAACATATTTATAACAACTCACCTCATATAATTTCAATTTTTTTTGAGACCAATGGTTTCAGACGACTTCTCGTCCTTCTTCAGTCATGAGTTGGAGTCATGAGAGGGAAAACATCCAGTTGCTAGACCAAGAATGAGGTGGGAGAATAACATTAACTATGATCTGAGGGAAGTAGATTATACAGGGGATGATTGGAAAACATTGGCTTAGGATAAAGATGTATGGAGAGCTTGTGTCCGCGCGGCCATGAACCTACGGGTTCGATAGTGCCAGTGAGTTAGTTATGAGGTGAGTTGTTATAAATATGTTCTCCACTCACTATTAACTTATTTTAATACTTTAACATTTTATTACATAACCTAATCGGTGATTTACATGCATTTTAGAACTATCGATTTACTTTAAAAACACAAGTATTCACAGGGCTATTATTGTTACTTTTCGTCGCCAGACAGATCGTTAATCATCATCATCTTCAGGACAACAGACGAAGTTGTGCCTTGCCTGCTCGCAGGAAATGTCTCCAGCTCTATCATGGGCGACCTTCTATCAGTTACAAATGCCAAGCTTCTTCGGATCCTCAACAACTCCATACAATCATCTAAGCATTGGTCTTCCAGCTGACCTTTTGTCTCTAGGATAGATCGTAAATACAATTTAAAAAATATATATACATCACATTTAATAGCTATAAATCAGACGCTGACAGCTACATTAGAGCAAACAGTAACAGGGCAGAGAACTCTCAATCTGCCCTGTTACTTTTTGCTCTAATGCAGCGATTCTGTCGTCGTGTGATTTATAGCTATTAAATGCGATGTATATCTAGTTTTGAAATTTTATTTATGAACTATCCCAGATGGCAAGAGGTCAGCTTTATGAGGTAGGAGTAGGTGATGTCACAGATGTGAACAATTTATTATGAGTGAAGGGATTTTTATATCTAGTACAATAATTATACATGGTGTCACATTCGAACCTCCCACATTTTAATTAATCATAACTATCGAAGTATGCGGAATTATGAAATGAGGCCGGTACTAAACGAAACAGAAAATCAAAGAATTTTCATTGCCACACACTAAACACCTCTATCCTGCTCTAATTTCTGCAATATTTTCTTTTGAAACACGTGTACGAGTACCTCCTGATTCTTTTTTTAGCGCTTCCAGTCGCCAGAAACTTCTCAAGCCATGCCTTAATGGTCTTTCCATCAGTAACATTTCCTCCATATTCTCCCCGGTATTTCTTTGCACTGTAATTATTGACTTCGTCTCTGCATACCAGAAAACAGTTTGTGCTCGTTGCAGAGGAGTCGGCATTTTGTTTTATGTCATTATTGTCCAACAGGCGACAGATGGAATAACTGCAAGAATGAAAATAAAAATTCTTCGAGTTTCTCTTTCTTTTAATACCAACCTCATTTCATAATTCCGCATACTTTGAGAGTTATGATTAATTAAAATGTGGGATGTTTGAATGGGACACGGTGTGTATATAGGGTTCGGACCGCACGGGCATAAGCACTCCATGCATCCCTATGCTGAGATATTTTCCAAACATCCTTGTATAATTTACCTCTTTCAAACTATGGTTAATGTTATTCTCCCATCCCATTCTTAGCGTTCCTACTTGGTTTTCCTACATGGAGTTTTCATGCCCCTTTTTTCACTTTTAATTCGTGCCACTTATCCTGCCCATCATAGTCTACGAAATTTAACTCTTATTATTGCGTCAGGTTTTCATAAATATCATGTAGTTCACTGTTATGTAGTCCTCTCCATTAACCTGACTGTTCGTCTCTTTTTGGCACAAAACGTTTTTTAAGAACTTTGTTCTCAAATGCTCATAATATTTCTCCCATGTTTCTCATTCATATGATATAACTGGCTCTTCCAACTCTTATGTATGGTAGCGAAGTATGGACATTGAAACAGAAGGATATACAGATACTTAGATCTGCTGAAATGAGATATCTTCGGAGGACTGCAGGATACACACTACTAGATCACAAAAAAAGGAAAACATCTTAGAAGAATTACACATGGGACCGTTAGAAAATGAAATTTATGATTATAAGTCAAGATGGATGCAACATGTTCATCGAATGAAAGATCACTGGATACCCAAACAAATGTTAAGATATCAACCTGCAGGAAGAAGAAGACCGGACGTCCACTCAAAAGACTTTTGGATGGTGTTTCTCTTGAGGTCGAAACAGGTCAACAAATGGTCCAAATTCGTGAATGTCCTATGATGATGATGATGATATAACTGGTAGAATATCAGTTTTATATATTTTAAATTTAACGTTTTTTAGAGAGGTTGGGATGACAATAGTCCCTCCAATGCGTTATAGCATGCGTTTTCAAAGATGAGTTTGTGTTTAATTTCTTTTTGCGTCTCTTTCCTATTGTAATTACTGTCATCGATAAAATAATGTGCGCCACTAATGCATCCCAATAGTCGCGTTGAGATTTAAAATCAAGGACAAGAAGAGTAGAGCTTAATGGACTAACTCTTTCAGAGAATGCTATAAATAAAATAAATTTTCCATCATCACGGTTTTGGAATATTATGATTTTAGTATACAATATTATTATTTCAGGAATACGGGATGTGTAAACATGGGAGGAAGAAGAATTAAGTGCATAAAATTTGCTGATGATGTGGTTTTGCTAGCAGAAGATGCAATGACACTGAGGAACATGCTGATGGATCTAAATGACAGATGCGAGGATTATTGGATGAAGATAAATATAAATAAGATGAAGGCCATGCTGATATGAACGAAACCAAGTAAGATAGACATGAGGATTAAAGATGAGGTCATTGAGTAAGTGGAGAGCTTCAAATACTTATGTTGTACTATCAGTAGTAACATGAAATGCTGTCAAGAAGTAAAACAGAGGATAGCAATGAAAAAAAAAAACCTTTTTTCTGCGGATCTTTGGCAAAATAATTACGGAAGAGGTTACTGAAGTGCTTTGTGTGGAGTGTGGTATTATATGGTGCAGAGACTTGAACATTAGCCTATGACGGAACGAGGAAAAGCGACTGGAAGCTTTTGAGATGTAGATACGGAGAAGGATGGAGCGTATAAAATGGACAGACAAAATAAAAAGTAAAGATGTGCTAGCCAGAGTGGGTGAAGGAAGAACAGTGTTGGAAATCATAAAGAAGAGGAAAATAAATTGGATTGTCCACTGGCTAAGAAGAAACTGCCTGCTGACGGATGCCCTATAAGGAATGGTCAACGGAAAGAAAGTTAGAGGCAGAAAAAATACATAAGGTAATAATAATAATAATAATAATAATAATAATAATAATAATAATAATAATAATAATAATAATAATAATAATAGCTTTATTTTACCTGGCAGAGTTAAGGCCTTGTCTACCACTCAACCAGGTTTAAAAAAATACAAAAAAAAGTCTTACATCTAAATTACAATATATATATATATATATATAAATAAACGATTACAAGTTATGAATACAATACAATTAATATTAATAATGTATTTTGATTTACTCTAAATTTAACGAATTAAATATATAATATGTAGATGATAGACAATATTAAAATTAATGGTTTGTATGCGGATACAAAAAGGAAAGCTGAGTTAAGCAAATAGTGGAGATTGCTGAGTTTGCAGTGAAATATCTGCTCGTGGGCAGAACACTATGCATGTGTATATTATAAACTGAATATATTATTCATATCAAATATAGTGTCAAATTATCAATATGTCATGATTTGATGAAAAGTTGTATCCCTTGTCTCTGAGTATTTGAAAATAAAGTATTTGCAGCCTATATACAACGTACCGTATTACATGTATAATGCGATATTGAGTTTAATACAGTAGAAGCTCCTTATTTGCGGGGACATGTTCCGTAAATACGCTGCGAACACAGAAACCGCGAATATGGAATGGGTGTATAGGGGATACATTCCAAGGTTCCGAAATAAAATAAAAATTATCAAAATAAAATCAATTAATGAGAGATTTTAAACAATTTCTATTAATTATTACTGTCAGGCTTAGGCAAGGGCTTAAAGAACTTAGTATTTTTTTCCTGTTTTGCCGCTTTTATAAGTTCTAGCAATTCAGATTGATATTTAGCTGTGAATTCAGCGATAGAATTCCTTGTTTTGTCTTCGGATTTCTTGATGAAGCGTACAGTTGATTCATAACATTGAAATAGCGTGATATAGATGCAAATGACTCACCAACACGTAATCGGTCAAACATTTATATTTTTGCTTTAAGTGAAAAAACTATAAAAACTAGTTTTTTTTCCCGTGTCGGAACTAATTTTATTTCTTTTTTACTCGACATTACAAATCGGCAATAAAGCAGAAGAGATACGTATCATTCAAACAAAATTATTGCAACGAATGACAAGTTGAAACAATAAAACACCGATTGTGGCGAGGGTGACATTTATCATCGGACATAGCGGCACGTAAATTATGGCGGCAGTGGCTTTTAACAAACGAACTTTAGGCTTATTAACAATAAGGCTTGTTTTACTTTGATATTCATTTGTCCATTAGGGTTGAATCGCTCCTTGTAAAAGCTGCCTTGGCACGTGCCTGCAGTAAAAAACAATTGCCGATGTCTTAATAAAGGATACCAATTCTTCTAATATACCGACTGAATCCGCGAATAAAGAAATTTTTAGCCGCGAATACAGGAACTGTGTCGCGAATAATGAAAACGCGAATAAGGGAATCGTGGATAAGGAGCGTTTACGCTATCGATTAAATATTTCTCAAGAATTTTTTTCTATAGATCCTAAATACCGTAAATTGTAACAATGGATTACTCTCATTATCAATGGATTAGCTAAAAAGACTAACATTTATGAGATGAAATGGCTTAAGATTAACTGACGTTAAATAATTAAATCATGAAAGAACAGCAAAAAAGTTTGCGCTTGTATATTATGAAGGAACTTTAGGATTTATCTTTATAACAGAGAGTGTGCATTTTCGATATCAGTGTTGTGTGTAGTAAATTACTTATCACTGTGATGGTTAACTTGATCACAGAAAGCAATTTCATCAAAGTTATGCTGATGGAGTTTTCTATGTGTCATTTCAACTTCACATTTCCTTCTAAATGTTCAAAACTGAAGTCTCCATATCTGTCTTCATTCTAAGTTACAACTCTAGTTTATGAGTTCTGCAATTTACTTGAGGACTGTCTTTAAGTGCTTGCAATTCTAAAACACTGTCCGAAATGTTACAATGTAAGTACCATTCTGTGTTAAATTTCTTTAAAATTCATAACTTATTGTATAAATATATTTAACTAGTTTGTTGTGGATAGATTAAATTTTTATATATTAAAAAAAAATGCGCAATAGTGCGTTTTGTCGTACTTACAGCAATGGCGACCATGATTGAAAGTTCAACTTCCTACATTTGGGGGTTGCCGACCTAAATAACTATACTGTAATATTACATATTACAAACCACGTGCGGTAAGTATAACCACTGCTCTTTATGTATACAACGTACAATGTATATTAGGGTTATAACGTTTTGGACTTTTGTGAAATAAAATATTTTTTGTATGATGAATAGGTGAACTTTTACCTAAAACCATTGAAAAAGACCTTCATTTCACTGAGCATCAAGAAAAGTTCACCCCCAAATCAATATTAAATATTGATATATATATTTCGTGACCTTTTCTTGAAGCTCAGTGAAATGAAGGCCTTTTTCAATGGTTTCAAGTATAAGTTCATCCATCCATTGCACAGGAAATATTATATTTCACAAAAGTCCAAAAAGTTATAACCCTAATGTATATACAAAAATATATTCAAAAGGTAATGTTAATATACATTATACGAAACAAATCACTGCATTTTAAATGAACTGAACTTTATTTGAAACAATATCATCATCATCATCATGAACAAATTCGTTTTAGGCCATGTGGCCTGTACGGTAAACCTAGCGAAGATGGTCTTGATCTTTCCACCAATGTTTTGGTCTTCCTTGGTCCCTATGTCCAGTTGGGGTATATTGGAATGCCAATTTTGGAAGTCTATTTCTTGCCATTCTTCTCAGATGATAATATAAAACAATAAATACGTACTTGCGGCCATGTTATCAATAATTGTTCTCAAGGCTTCCTGTTGTTTCAACTAATTAACATTGCCCACACTGTTAACGTTAGTCAATTGTTTATAATGAACGCAAATATTTCCAACAAAGATGTTATTACTTTACTGTTATTTATTATTTTTAAAACGCCATCGCGCAAAAAAATAATGTACAACGCACGTTTGAGAAGTATTTTACAGAATCCGGAAATTAAATACCTCACTATCGCTCAGTTTTTAAACATTTTTCCTCGATTCTGTAAAAACCACTTCCCAACCTCGCATCGTAATATACTATTATTAACATTCTTGTCATTTGTTTCATCCTATAGTCTGAATTGTTATTTTACGTTCCACTTATAACACTTTAAATGTGAAATACACACAGTACAAATTGCCGAGGATAACTTCCGCTCGGGAATATCACAGAATGCACAATTTTGTTAGCAGGAATATTAATCTAGCTTAAAATTAGTTGAAAGTGCGATGAATTTGTATATTTGCTGCGATCTCTTAACGATATTAACAATGTCAAAAGTATCGTGGAGTTGTCTTCTCTGAATACAGATACTGTATTCTGAATAACAACTGCACTTTACCTAACATTAGAATAGCATAAGAAGCTTTCAAAATTAATTATTATGATTCCGGCTATATCAATACTTCTAAAATTCATTGTACTATACTGTTGAGGTTATGCAAAATAATGTTAAAATATTAAAATGGATACCTGTTATACAGCAGTCGTCCTCAACTAAATCAACTTCTGTTTAAGAAACTTCGTCAAATGGTTAAAACAATGATGGCCTTTCAAAATCAAGTTTCATCTTCTGCATTCTATTTGGTACCAAATACCAATTTGGTACTTGATTTTGAAAGGCCTTCATTGTTTTAACCATTTGACGAAGTTTCTTAAACATAATTTGATTTAGCTGAAGACGACTGCTATATCAGGTACCCATATGAATAGTTTAACATTATATACCAGCTACATTACCATACATTATATCTATGTTATAGCACTGTGCCTGCTGTATGTTTAGGATTTTCTTTCAACATGAAATAATTTTGATAAATAGGCCTAACTACCTTCTTTAATAAAGATAAATGTGGCTATGTAAATACAAGTCGGCCGCGGTGGACTCGTGGTTATGTTACTTGCCTCTGGTCCTGAGGGTCGCGTGTTCAAACCCGGTCTGGGTAGATGGATTTTATACTTTATACATATTTTCTTTATTCACGTTCTTTAGGATACACTCGTGAATATTTAAAAATCCAAGTAGCAAGTCCTCCGGGAGGGACTTTAAGCCGTGGGTCCCGAGTCCAAGATTTTAAAGTTCGTAAAAGATCCTTAAGCCTGAATAAAAATGCCTCTAAGCAAAATTTACTAATATCAACGTCCTAGTAATACCTTAGTTGCCTGCTAGATGTCTCAATAGGTCGGCATGTTGACCGCATACCATTCATGATATATCCGGGCAAATAAGCGTAACTAACCTAACTTGGGCTAGTAACTGCTGACAAAGGAGAGCCTATGGCTGAACATTGGGCTACACCATTATAGATATCTAAATTCAACGTCTAAAAACTAGAATATACTGTAGTAAGGCACAATACTTGTAGAGATGAGAGCAACCGGGCATTCATTTGAAACAGTATCTTCCCGCCACAGACCTAGGGCATATGACGTCATTTGATCAGCCCGTGATCACTCTCCACGAAACATACACATGTAATTACCATGAATTTACTTTCATGTAGCTATTATTTTGTCAGAAAGAAGATTTTATCACGACAAAGTCTCTCACATTGAAAGACTCTATATAATGACCTCTCGGTATACGATAAAATTTATCTATTAATAGGGTTATCAATTATGACTATCATTTTAACTTTCCTTTCATATGGGGGAAGATGATAAAATATTAATATCACGGTGACGTAAACTAATTCTAGTGCACACAGAGAATACATAAATAATTAATATGTAAGCTTACGCAATCAGTAATCAGTAACTAGTATCTACCGAAAAATATAAATAAGCTATGCAAAAATACCTGATGAAATCTGAAACCTGAAAATATTGTTGTATATGTACTGTATATACAGTATTTCACTTTTAGGCTTAATATAATATTTCATGGATATAAAACCATTCAGATGATAAAAAATAAAATAATAGGATTAATTCATGTTCAAAACAATGCCATATTTATTTAAAAGGTCAAATGCTTGCACGTGTATTAAAATTAACAAAAAAATATGATTTTTTCAGAGGGTACCTTTTAATCAGATTTATAATAACCTGTACTAATGGTACGTAATGAAGAAGCATATAGCAAAAAACCAATAGACACGTTAAACTTAATTTAGTGCAACAATGATCTAATTTCACTGCAAATATTACAATTAATATGTGCAATTTTTTGTCTCCAATTTATTTGACATACTTACAAAATTACAATTACCGTTTACTGCACAATTTATTATTCGCTGATGACCATATTATAATAGGACAAGATAAAGAATATATAGAATATATGATTAGGAAGTTGGTAGATGCATTTGAGGTAGGTGGACTGAAGATAAATTATATCAAAACAGAATATATGGTAATCGGAGGAAATTCAGAAGACCTACAAATAAATAATGTGATAAACGTATTGGAGAAATTAAATACCTTGGATCTATAATAAGACTGGTACTTGTGAAAAATATATTATTAACAGAGTACATTGTGCAAGGAAGGCGAATAGATCCCTGAATGGTCTTTTATGGAATAGAAATTTGACCAAAAAAACAAAAAAAGAGATTATACAGACAATAATAGAAAGTATACGTATATATAGGTCAGAAAGCTGGACAATAAATGAGAGGATGCAGAAAAAGAATCTTGGCGACAGAAATGGATGGATTACGGAGAAGTATGAGAATATCCAGGCTACAACATATTCGAAATACATATATCAGACAAGAAATGGATGCACAAGAAACTGTTATCGAAAGGATAACAAAGAGAGCTTTACAGTGGTACGGACATGTACAACGGATGTTGGAAGACCAGTGGCCTAAACATGTGTTAGATTGGATGGTACCAGGCAGAAGGAAGAGGGGGAGAAGTAGAAGAACATGGCATGAGGGAATATATGATGCCATGATGAAGAGGGGTATGGAAGAAGGACAATGGGGAAGATCGGAATCTCTGGAAAGCAGCAATCAAGAGCAAACTGCTGTAAAGTAGAAATCCTGTATTAAGTATTAAGTAAGTAAGTATAAAATTACGTTGAATTAAATGCTATAAAGGCACTATATATTTATAACATTTTAAATAATATCTCTTGTTTAGTTTAATATATCCCTGTGTAGATACTTTTACTTGTCCAAACCTCCCAAGCCTTGTCGGTAGATATAGTTTTAATTCTGAATAAAAAAATCAAGGAAGAACATTGAAAAAGTTCCTCGACATCCGATTTCAGATCAAAACAGATAAACAATGGCGCAACTCTCTGAAAGCTATATGATGATAATGATGAATAAAATACAGTTGCTCCCATTAATATTCCGTTTAACCTTAATAGTAGGCCTATATATACTTGCCTTTTCTTGTGTCTGTTGATACAAAAAAAAAACTTCATTTTTTAAAATAAGTATTAACGTATGTTTTACATCAATTTTAAGGAGTTTTCTTTGAATTGTTAATGATAATTATATATTAATATAGTAAAGAAATCTCTCTACTCGTATCCTGCGAAACGCCAAGTCGAAGGATGAGATGAGATGACGTCATTTTATTGAAGGATTGTGGTATTCTTGGATGCCAGTTGACCAGGCCTGACGAACCATAACAGGGGAAGGTGAAATTATACGAAATGGATGACAAGACTATAGCGAAGTGGTGGGATGAAGTTTTTTGAGAGGGAAAAACTAAAGAAATCCCGAGAAAAATGCCCTGGCGCCGATTCCTCCACCACGAACCCACTCATGGAGTGACCGAGACGAGAAACTGAAACAGATAGAGGGAGATTATCTAAGAACTTGCGCCACAGAGCCGCCTGCATTCATTCAGTAAATGGAAGATTGTTTTCTTACTTTTTATTCTTGTTTAAGCAACGCAGAGGATTATTTTCATTCTATTGTACGTTGCATTTTAATTCCATTATTTTGACATTTATAGGTACCGGTATTTTTTTTTATTCCAACATCACATTATAAAAGCTGTTAAGAACTGAAGGACCTGATATTAATGTGATCAACTGTATTTATGTCATACTTTTTGATCATCATCATCATCACTCCAGGGATTAGGCAATTGCCCGTTCCGACTTCATAATGAATCAGCCCAACGTCTTCTAGGTCTTCCAACATCACGTCTTCCTCTTGCTTGATAATTTCTTGCTAACAATGGATATCTCTCCTTAGTCATTCCATCCATGTGATCAATCCATTTCTGTCTGTAATTCGTGACTTTATCCATGCAATGGCATATTGGGCCTCCCCAGAGGAACAGTTTTGTTAATATTTTAATATAATAATATAAGGCTTTATTCTCATGTTAAATCAACACTGATTGCAGAGGAGTCCAAACTGATTATTTTGAGGCAGGGGAATCACTAATCGAAAACACCTACTACACAGACCTCGAAGGATTAATCATGCTCATACTTGCTAACCGTTCAATATCTCAAAATACACAGTTTTGACTGCTGTATCTGTATGGTGATTTGAAAAAAATGTAAAACACCTAATATAAATCCTTCTTAACCGTTAAATATCTTTTGGAGTTGAATTGTATATTTCTGACTAGTTGTTCGCATCTCAAGGCAATTAAGCAGTAGGCCTATATAGGTCTACTACTCTACCATGAGTTTGACTCAGAAGATTCGGACACTATATACACAGGATGTTTAAAAATGTTGGTCCAAATAGTAAGGGAAAATATGTAAAAAACGAAGAAAAGCAAAAATTTTCCAGTAAACATAGACCCAGAAATAACCAGTTAAGAAATGCCATATTTTGCTGGTTGGGGCTCGCTTATTAAAGTAGTAATTCGAACAAAAACAGTGGAAAAAGGGAAAGAGGAGTTACTGCTTATGGGCAAATAAACGGGCGATTTCAACACTTTACATTTCATATACCAAAGGCGCACAGTGGAGTAAATGAAGATTTTTTGGCGCCAAAAATCTTTCGAACATGGATAATACACATTTTGATTATTGAGATTGTGCAGAATGAATAGGAAAACGTTTTTCTACCCTCTTGTGTTTATAATGGGCAGGTAAAACTATGGTATATTTTGGTCTCTGTCGGATCAATTCCCTCTGAAACGCGATTCTTGTTTGGTTTGTCAAACTAACGTGTGTTGATAGATTTCAATCATCCATTTTTAAAACTGAATATAAATGTATGTAAATTTTTTTTTTTTAATTCGTTTAAGAAAATGCTTGCAAATTATTCATAAGTAATGCTACGAGTGACGAAGTGAGGAGTGAATTTATCTAGAGAATTTGGAAATCAAGAGTTGCATTTTTTAGGACTATTAAACGAATAAAATTAAGCTGTTTACTCACAAATCATTATTTAAATATAGTTATTTTAAAATATTTATATATTTAATGGAAACTACGATGTTTGAAAACAAACGCGAAACGATTGGTACGCTTCATCTGCTTCTTTTGTTCATCACTGCAACCAGATCATATTATTTATTGCTAAAGGATCGCAATATTGTAAGAATGCACTATAGTGGAGAAAAAATGAAACACATCAAACTGTATATTAATTCATTTCTGATGTCCTATGATGTAAATATGACAATTATATTTTTCTGGGAAAAATACATTTAAGAAAGTGCAAACAGTGGTTTCTTTTTTTGCTGGTATAATCAATTGCTACAAATGTTTTTATATTAACTACCGCATGCGCTACTGTGTTGATATTCATGCACTATATATACGATTTGGTAGCCGTATTTCTTATAGAGTCAGTCACTGCAAAATAATGCTATGACCTATTCAGAACGTTAAAAAGGAGGTGCTTTCTTTATTATGATAAACTTTAGTTGGTAAATTCTAGGCGAAACACAACTGTGATTGGTTGTAAATAAAAAAAACATTGAAATGTGATTGGTCATTGACTCCCATTTGGGGCACGAGTTAAATAAAAAATACAACATTTCCGAAATACTTAAAATTTAAGTCTAGTAAAAATAAATCACAATTGTATGGATTGAAAATAATATGTTTCTTGTAGCTTATTTATTCATATAATTGACTATATAAATTTAAATCATGGTCATTCACGGCTTTGAGAGATATGCTTTTTTTAAAGCCGTGTATAGAAATGATGCGAATAGAATTTTTCGAAGTGTTAAGAGAATCAGACAGAGTTTACAGAATACGCTGAATGCTGCACAAGCTTGATCAGTTTTGTGAGGAAAAGTTCCCTGATATTTCCGCAGCTATCCGGGATTAAAATTAAGGCGAGGTAAAGTCTTTTGATTTTTGTATTTAAGTTAAAAAAATGAGGTGGCTTAAAACCATCAGAAATTAGCAAAAAGTTGTTCAATTTTGATATTTAGAAGCAATTATTGCAAGAAAAACTAAATCAGAATAAATATAAGAAGTTAAAAATTTTATTTTAAAAATAAATAAGGAGTTATATAAGATAACATTATTTCAATACAGATCGAACGTTTATTAAAAATCTCAAATTATAATTCTTCTTTCCTACGAATTATTTTAAGTTCAACGTAAATAAAGAAATAAGACTTTCACTCGATTCAGAAGATCGTTATTTACAACTTCCAATCACTTTACAGTATCAATGTACGTATATAGGTAGGTATATACCCCATACATCCTTCGCGAATATATGGATGCTTCCCCAGCGAGAGTGTTTTTGACCAAGTTAATTTAGCTACAATTATTTCCATGTAGATGTTACCGAGTGTCATGTTGTCAGCATATCGCCTCAAAGATACATCTAGTAGGCAACTAAGGTGTTATTTGGATGGGAAAGGCCGTGTCGGTTAAATTTTACTCAGAAGCACTAATTTAGGGTTGCACTTCTTTTAACAGTAGAAGATCTTAAGACTCGAGATTCACGGCTTGAAAGTTCCTCCTGGAGGACTAGCCCCTTGGATTTCTCAACCTAAATATTTTTCGACCCTGGCTGGAATTGAACACGCTACCCTCGAGACCAGAGGCAAGGATACTAGACCATCTTGAGGCCGGCAGCAGTCTCAATACTACTTGTAATTCTAGACTTAATACCATTAATTACAGCTTCATTCTATTACATTCTATCTAACTAGAATGGCATAGCCCAATGTTGAACCATAGCATCTCCTTTGTTAGGAGTTACTACACCAAGTTAATTTAGTTATGCACATTTGCCCAAAGATGCCATGCATGAATGGTATGCGGTCAACATGTCACCCAATGAGACATCTAGCAGGCAACCAAGGTGTTATCTAGGACTATTTAACTCATGTCGCAAATGGTAGTCAATGACCAATCACGTTTCAATTAATTCTGTTTTACACTAATGACAGTCGTGTTTCACCTCGCTCTTTATCGATTTCTCTTTATCAGCTCCTGCTTTTGTGATAAAGAAAACTCCTCCTTTTTTAATATTCTGAACAGGTTAGACCATTATTTTTCTCCAACAAATACATTGAATATAGCAAATAATGAATAGATTCAGTGATTTTACTGAGTTGTTTATTCAAAATATAAATGATCAACCTATAATGTTGATTATAATAGTTTGATGTGTTTCATTATTTCTCCACTAGAGTGCATTCTTACAATATTGCGATCCTATTTGGCAATAAATAATATGATCGAGTTGCAGTGAATATACATAACCTCACATTTCTAATTTGTTTTCAAACATCGCCGTTTACATTAACTATATAAATATTTTAAAACACCGGTAACTATATTAAAATAATTATTTTTTAGTAAAGAGCTTAATTCGTTAAATAGTCCTAACAAATGCCACTCTTGATTTCCAAATTCTCTAGATAAATTGGAAATCACTCGTGGCATACTTATGATAATGAGGTCGGTAAATTCTGCTTAGAGGCCTTTTTATTCACGATTAAGGATCTTTAAGAGCGTGAAAATCTTCAGACTCGGGACCCACGGCTTAAAGTCCCTGCCAAAGGACTTGTTCCTTAGATTTTTTTCATCCTAAAAAAATCCATAGACTCTGTCCCGGTTCCTCGCGACTAGAGGCAATAAGCAAAACCACTAGTTCACCGCGGCCGGTTTAACATAATTTCAAAACCTAAGGGTTACTAGATCAAAAATTAAATTCTAAAAAGTAAGGGGAACATTTCACGTTATCCATCAGGTCAAATGTTTAGTCAAAACATTCAAAACTAGAAGCAAGATGAACTGTTTGGTTACTCCATACAAATAAATAATCATTCGGAAAGTTGAACCCAGAACAGTTTCCTTAAGATACATGAACCTAAATACTTTAATCTTATTTATTTTACCATTAGCGAATACTGAGATGTAGTTTTTTTATATTTTTGACGCCATATAATGCTCATTTGCCCACTGTTATGTACTTGTAAAGTGGTGAATCCCATGAGCGCCTTATTCCTGAACAGATAATTTGGAAATAAATGTTTATTAGAGCTTTTATGGTTCTTTCTGTTTACACTTGAATCATATGTTTTGAATCGTGAGATAAATTAAATTGTCACTGCTTTTATTGAAATTAAAAGGCCTACTTTGATCAGAGAATCCAAACCGGGAAAAGTACATTATTATCTCTTAAGAAGTTGATTTCCAGACCAATGTTTTCTGGAACTTTATTCTTCTATTCATTTTTTCTTCTCGTACCTATATTTTTGACCCTCACGTCTATGTATTATCTTATGACTTTACTATTTTTTCTATTTTTTATGTATGAAAATATGTTTTGCATTACCGAGTTATCTTCTTAACAAGGATTGAAGTACAACATTTCAATTAAAAATTGTAATTGTTTGAGGGTATTATATTGAATGGTTACTCTAAAGTTTTATGATCATCTAATTCTTTAAATACCGAGATTCGTTATTTAATCCCAGCATAATCCATTAAATAGGATTAAATAAGTTTTGTTATTAAAAAAACAACTTCAGGACGAAGAGGAGAAAGAAAACTTACAGAATATAGAAAGTATTATATTAGATTTGATTATATTTATTTAGCCTGGTGGAGTTAAAGCCATGTGGCCTTCTTTTCCACTCACCAGGACAAACATATATTACATCAGAATATAACAATCTGAATTAACTCTAATATTAAATACAAAATAAAAATTTGATCAAAAAGATATCTATTACATTACGATCTATAATGCAACCAGTTAATGTTAGTTATAATTAAGACTAAAACTAATAATAAAATGTATACAAGCAAGACACATTAAATTGTCCCTGTCTAATATATATAAAAGACAAAGAAAAATAATGAGATATAGAAAACTAATTTTACGATTATACAATATTTAAAACAAAGCAAAAGAAAATATTTGTTAATCTTAGGAGAGACAAAGGTGTATAGGTTAGACCATTAAAAGTTGAATAGGCATTTTATGCCCAACCTAATAAGTTAAAACCGTTAAAAATAGATTCATTGCCTATACATTAAAATTCAAGGGAGTTGTGGAATTGTTGGAGTTTCACTTTTCTTTAAACACATTTTTCTTTTGCTACGTTGATTGAAGAAGGGGGAAGGAGGAACAATACGGACAGAGTACACAAAGCATGTGCTTTATAGGGACCGCTGTGATGAATTAAACGAGAGAGGAAACGTGTCACCTAGGCAGAAATATTTTATATGTAATAATAACATACAAGTTTGACCCAGATACAGACACGTAATATGCGCTACCAGTTCATTCTACCGTAAAATATTTAATGGCATTTTCTAAGCTAGACAATGACGTGTTTCTGGGACAAACATGCTGACTATTTGAAATGAAGGACTCAATAGCTTTCATGCCTCGAAAATTCATAATATCGACTCGCCTGCACAAAATGCTTTCTTGATATAAATCTTATATTTTTCTTCAAAAAACGCATTCACAATTCGTTCTGAAATACGATTCAGTATTACTACTTGCTTGACTTCAATTTATAAATCGAAATAAATTAATAACAATTAATAGAAATTGGATATTTGCCTGGAAGATTTAGGCCTTTACACGTATTCCGAGATTAAAAACTGATTTATCCATCCGCTACATGATCATCGGTCTCGGCGAATTATTGGTTACGACGCTCGCCTCTGATAACGAGATTCGCGGGTTTAGAACCGCCAGGGGTCGATAGATTTTTAAGAGAGTAAAAATCCTTCCTTCGGTATGGAGGTAAAGTCGTGGGTCCGTGTCATAGACTGTAGGCATGTAAAAGAATCTCAAGCCTGAAATAAGAGGCTTGTGAGGAAAATTTATTGACCTTGATACGCCAAACTTTGAGCTGCGATGCGAAGTATTAAAATATTCTCAGGGGGAAATTCTGCTGTTCCTATATAGGCCTATATGCTGATTCTATAATGACCCAATGTTTGGGTACCACGTGTAACCGTTTTAATTAGCGTCAGATTTTTAATTATGTTCTGGCTAACTATAGTCTGTAGGTATTAAATTATGTTCTGGCTAACTATAGTCTGTAGGTATTAAATTATGTTCTGGCTAACTATAGTCTGTAGGTATTAAATTATGTTCTGGCTAACTATAGTCTGTAGGTATTAAATTATGTTCTGGCTAACTATAGTCTGTAGGTATTAAATTATGTTCTGGCTAACTATAGTCTGTAGGTATTAAATTATGTTCTGGCTAACTATAGTCTGTAGGTATTAAATTATGTTCTGGCTAACTATAGTCTGTAGGTATTAAATTATGTTCTGGCTAACTATAGTCTGTAGGTATTAAATTATGTTCTGGCTAACTATAGTCTGTAGGTATTAAATTATGTTCTGGCTAACTATAGTCTGTAGGTATTAAATTATGTTCTGGCTAACTATAGTCTGTAGGTATTAAATTATGTTCTGGCTAACTATAGTCTGTAGGTATTAAATTATGTTCTGGCTAACTATAGTCTGTAGGTATTAAATTATGTTCTGGCTAACTATAGTCTGTAGGTATTAAATTATGTTCTGGCTAACTATAGTCTGTAGGTATTAAATTATGTTCTGGCTAACTATAGTCTGTAGGTATTAAATTATGTTCTGGCTAACTATAGTCTGTAGGTATTAAATTATGTTCTGGCTAACTATAGTCGTAGGTATTAAATTATGTTCTGGCTAACTATAGTCTGTAGGTATTAAATTATGTTCTGGCTAACTATAGTCTGTAGGTATTAAATTATGTTCTGGCTAACTATAGTCTGTAGGTATTAAATTATGTTCTGGCTAACTATAGTCTGTAGGTATTAAATTATGTTCTGGCTAACTATAGTCGTAGGTATTAAATTATGTTCTGGCTAACTATAGTCTGTAGGTATTAAATTATGTTCTGGCTAACTATAGTCTGTAGGTATTAAATTATGTTCTGGCTAACTATAGTCTGTAGGTATTAAATTATGTTCTGGCTAACTATAGTCTGTAGGTATTAAATTATGTTCTGGCTAACTATAGTCTGTAGGTATTAAATTATGTTCTGGCTAACTATAGTCTGTAGGTATTAAATTATGTTCTGGCTAACTATAGTCTGTAGGTATTAAATCTCAGGAGTTCTTTGGACGATCGAAACGAAGGACACAAGACAATAAGAACTAATCACATGAAAACTTGACAATTTATTAAAAATAAATTAATGGCACAAATATTTTACATTAAATAACGAAGCAGGTGTGTTATATTTTGTATAATTTTTATGTGTAATCGCGGTCGCTAGATTTCACTTGTTATCATATGTAGCCATTAAAACTTTCTAAGTACCAACATTTAATGTTACCTCGAATTTATTTTAAGTTCCGGTATTAAGTTGATACAGTTTGTACTAAATCCAGATATTAACTTGCTGAAATTTGTAATAATTCCAAATATTAAATTGTTGACATTTAATATTCTTCTTTCTTAAAACATCAGTCCTTTCAGTTTGACCTTCACTTCCTTTAAGACAATTGTCCATTCTTGTCTATCCAATGCCTTACTTCTCCACATCTCAACTCTCATCAATCACAAGTCCTCCGCCACATCATCCAACCATCGTTACCTTGGTCTTCCTCTTTTTCTCCTTCCTACTAGCTTTTCATTCATTTTTTTACTATCCTTGTATTTTCCATCCTCAAAACATGACCCAACCATTAGTCCGAATATTAGCTAACCAGAATTCCGCTTCAATATTTATAAGTTCATAATGATGGTTTGAATCCCGAGCTTCTCCTGAAATTAATGTTGACTATCCCGTATTTCTGCGGTAGTGATGTTGCCTCCGCACTTACGCGCTAAGTAAAGCCATTGTAATACAGAGATTTAAAAGGCAAACTTGGTATATCCCCCTTCTCCACGTTCATAGCACATTTGCTGCGTTTTACAATTGGATGTTAAATGCTATATGGAAATGTATCGGTTAATAATTTTCTAGTCATAGCAATAGTTCACGCTCTTGGAAATAACCAGCAATCTAGTTCCGTTCGTAACATGCATGAAATTAATGTCATTCGAACATCCCACGTGTAGGCCTACTAATTTACGTGAACTACGTATAATTATCTCTTTAAACTTCAATGGTACAGCGATACAAACTAGTTTCTAAAGCAATATTACTTTAAAACTGATTTACAGATTGCTTGAAAACTCTGTAAACTCAGTTATTTCGATGATTGTTTAAAACTCATTTTTTGTCAGATTTAAAAGTTATAGACTTCTTTATTGTTATGTCTACCCTCCCTTTGTGAAGCTGTATTTTCTAACATAGTTATTTAAGCAATTATTAAATTTATACTGTACGCTACAAATATACTGTTTCGTAGTAGTGGAATCTTGGTATTGTTATTTCCTTCAAAGGTAAAATTTTTGCATGGTTAATGAAATTAAACTATACTTTGTTTGAATCAAATTCATTACTTAGATTAATTTCTCGTTTTATTTTTTTCTCGTCATTCAGCTTCGATAGGGTCCTGACTTAATATATTTATTCATATTATTTCTTATTTTATCAATTTATTAAAATAAATTTATTAAATTAAATTTGAATCTTCGTAGTTAATACATAAAATCATATGATTTATCCGCTGTATAAATCTCGTTTCAGATGTCAATGACTTTGCTGTTAAAGAGCGCTGTTAAATTGAAGTACCCCTACCATACATACGTCATCAATTCCTTTATATGTAAGGTGAAACCTTAGAGGTAGAATCCTCAAAATACACACGCACGCACGCACGTGCGCGCACACACGCGCGCGCACACACACACACAATGTTGTTTGAAGCTTGGTTGCAATTGCTCCAGATGTTAGAGAGTTGTGCTTTCACATATTATTACATGTGTATATGTGATTGTGTGTGTGTGTGTGTTTCTAATCCACCCATTGCGCTTTTCGTTCTTGGGGTTCCGCGCTATGTGGATATATGGTCTAAAACCCATTATAGTAACACCTAGTAATTAGTCCGCATCATATTATAGCACTTTAGTTATTATTTCAATATTATTGTTGCTATTATTATTGTTATTGTTAGTATTATTAGTATTATTTTATCAGCATTATGTCATTGTACTCTTAGAACTGTATTTTAAGTGAATTTTAATTGGTTTGTAAAAGAAAACTCTAAACATGTAGTATTAATACGTAATGGAGCATGTTGTTAATAAAAAAGGCAAGACACTGATATTCACTGGAAGCGCATCTACATACGGGTAGGAGCGCGGGACCGCCTTTTCATACCTAGTGAGCACTTGTTAACATACTTGCTATACATGCTGTTTCTTAGTTTAAAACAGCAGGTTATCATTTTCATCCTTATCACATTCGCCTTGTTTACTCGTAAAAAAATACGAATGCACGCCGTAGCGTAGTGGTTAAGGCACTGCGCTACAAGCCGGAAGGTCGAGGGTTCAAGTCCCGGTGGGGTCAAGATTTTTAAACTGACCCAAACCTTCCGGCGGCACTATGGTCGAATCAGCCTCTAACGGAAATGAGTACCAGACGCTTATTCTGGGGGTAAAGGCGGCCGTCACGCAGGGCTGACAACCCGGCTGACATCTAGTGCCGATTGTCTAGAAAAAGTGGGAGCCTTAACCTCCTACTACCCCAAGGGCCTCCTGAGGCCTGTAGCGGGACTACTTTACTTTACTTTACTTTACTTTACTTTACCTTAGAAACAAATGGTTACACATAGAATAATAAAACGCTATGATATTGACATTAAAGCATCGAATAATAAGATAAAATAAAAATAGTTAATTATTTAATCATCATTATCAGCATGAAGGATTAAACCTTAACGTCTGTTTCGATCTCAAGCTAGAATTGGTCTGTCCACCTTTTCCTGGGTCTTCCTACATTTCTTCGTCCTACTAGTTTGTAATGAAGAATCTATTTCGGAATTCTATTGTTATCCATTCTATTGATGTGATCCATCTATTCATCTCTGTATTGTGCAATTCTATATAATAGTTCGAATATATTTAGTTCTCTTCGTATATTTTCATTTTGTTTTCGATCTGTTATTGTATAGCCAACCACACTCCTCAGAAATCTCATTTCTGTCAATTCTATTCTTCGTTCCTGGTTTTTTGTTAAGACCCAGTGTTCCGATCCATATAAAATATCGGAACCGGGATTGTTTTATAAAATTTTAAAAGTGTCTGCTTTCTAGTTCTTTTGAGACTTCGTCTTATGGAGCCACATATATAGGCCTAATTAAATTTATTTATTTTCCTATATGATACATTGCATACTGCGTAATTAAAATTGCTCACCTGTTCTATTGTTTTATTCTTTAATTAGATTTTTACTCTTAATGGCTCATACCCTCGAAAAGTTAAAACATTGTTTTTAGAGTATATATTTTCAAGTTGTACGTTTCACATATTTCACTTAACTTGTAAATTGTCCGTTGTAAGTCATATGCATTAATGGATAGTGACAAATACACTGCTCAAAAAAATTAGGGGATATTGTAGAATAACCTATTAAGACTATGTTTTTAGGAACAGTATTAGATGCAATCACTTTCTATTACTCCAAAAGAATATAAAAAAAGAGTTTGAAGTCATTACGTAACCTCTGTACCACACCAGATGTCAAAGAGATCCTGATTAGGAGTATGGCAAACAAACAAAGCAACATTAACATGGGTGAAAATGTTTCTTTAGTATGGTGTATGGTCTGCCTCACACCTGTGTGGCATTCATGCAATGAGGTTAGCAATGAGTTCTTGGTGGATACGTGGCCACTCTTCCATAAGAGCAATGTGCAGCTCTGGAACAGTTATGGGAGGTGCTGGTCTGCCTGCAATGCGCCTGCCTAATGCATCCCACACATGCTCAATCGGATTTAAGTCCGGGGAGGAAGCTGGCCATTGCATACGCTCGATACCCTCCACTTTCAGCATGTCGTCCACCAAGCCAGCTCTGTGGGGTCGTGCATTATCGCCATAAAAAGAAAAGAATCACCTATGGCACCAGCATAAGGCACTACTAATGGTCGGAGAATCTCATCTCTATACCTTACCGCAGTCAAAGTACCACCTTGGATGACGTAGAGGTCCGTACGTCCACCACTACTGACTCCTGCCCAAACCATCAATCCACCGCCACGATATGGGGATCTTTCACGTACGAAAGCTGGATTGTTTCGTGTCCCCTTTTCCCTCCAGATGAATACACGCCGACTATCACTGAATCGCGACTCATCAGAAAAAAGAACTGATCTCCATTCGGCATGCCTCCACCCACGATGTTCCTCCGCCCAGTTTCTGCGATCTCTACGGTGTTGTGGAGTTAACCTGGTACACACCATGGGCCTACGGGCATAGAGACCACTTCCATGCAGTTGATTACGGACAGTTTGAGTTGACACCCTGCGTCCTGTTGCTGTTTGAAGTGTATTTCGCAGTTGAGTTGCATTTTGCTGTCTATTCCGACGGGCTGTTAACAAGAGGTAACGGTCACCCCTTGCTGTTGTTGCCCGTGGTCGACCTTGTCCGGCTCTTCTGTGAACAGTATCTGTTCTTTGAAAACGATTCCAAAGTCTGTAAATCACGCTTTGAGACACCCCAATTGCTTGTGCCACCTCTTGTTGTGTCTGTCCAGCTTCCATCCTTCCTATGGCTCTCCAAGCCATTGGTTCAGGTAAATCACTTTGTCGAGGCATTACTGTCCCTAAGGCAAGTCATTCACTAACTGAAAACTGGACTGGATTTAAAAACAGCAACAAAACATTCACCCCCACACAACCCTTTCACATCAACAGTACAGACACTGCCCTCTGGTGTGGTACTGAGGTTACGTAACAACTTCAAACTCTTGTTTACATTATCTTGGAGTAATAGAAAGTGATTGCATCTAATACTATTCCAAAAAACATTGTCTTAATAGGTTATTCTACAATATCCCCTATTTTTTTTAGCAGTGTACATATGTCATTATAAAAATCGCATAAAATTCAGCATTTTCCTTATTATGTGGAGGGTCAAATTATTTGTAATTAAATATGGGCGCCAATGTTTGTATCAGGAGTAGTTATTGTATGCATTTTAAACACCCTGCCATGATTAAATAGGAAAGTTCAGTGAATTCAAGTATTATCAAAGAGTTTAAGTTAAGGTGGTGTGATGCGGGCGTTGTATTTACAATGTGCCTTATCTTCCGGACCATTATAAAGTTACGCATATTCTGCAGGACAAGTTTAAGGTTAATGTTCTACCTTCACGCTTAATAATTCAGATTAATGAGATAAGTTCATCAACTGGGCACGGGAGAATGTTTATATAAAGTTACACGTACTAATTGGGCCCAGAGAGCAAATGATGGTACAATAGTTACGTAATTCCCACTCTTCCTTAGAATGTAAATGTGCCGTACTTTTCTTTTTATACCCACACAGTTGAGTTCGAGCGAGGATATTGTATTATATAAATTATATATTTAAAAAAAAACATTCTTCATTGTTTAAATCAATTTTGATCTGTTCCGACTTATATAATTGGGCTCCACCTTTGAGCTCTTTGTCCTCGATTTGTGTGCCATTGCAGGTTGAAGTTCATTTTATGTAGCATCTTTTCTTCATTCATTCAACTAACATGTTCAAACCATTTAATTTTATCTTCTACTTATTCTTCTTCTCTATCGTGGTAGATTACATTTATAAGCTGCACTACACCCGAGCCTTATAGTGGCACCAATTGTCGAAAGATAGTTTTTAAACTTTGGATCATGCACACATTTTTTGACCACATGGGGACATGGTGGGCCTCTCTGAATGAGTGATCAGCTCAATCCAGGCCTCGTCCGAGATAATACGAAAATTTATATTTTTGTTATTACATTATTTTAATTTTTTTTGCGGATATCTGCATGCAATTTTTCTTATTTAAAAGGGTATATCACGCCACATGGCTTCCAGTTTTCTTAGTATTTTTTTTAGTAAGAGTCCAACATTCCCAGTCATCCAGTAGTGCAGGTATAGCTATAACAGTATTAAAATTAAGAAGATTTTCTTCACGAGCTTTCTTTGCTAAATGTAATTATGTTTGAGTAAAAAATGTTAGTTTATTCTCTGTCACATTAGAAATTTGTATCTACATTTACAATTATGTATAAAGATAATGTAATGCATGCTGATCATTATATATAAAAAAAAACTATTGTATTGACTTAGGCTTTCACGGCCGGAGTTGCTATGATGATCTTGAAGTAGATTTCCGGGCTGTAGACCGTGGTTTTGAGGCTTGAAGTTCCCCGACGTTTCGCCAGAGACTTGAGGATGCCCCCCTTGAGAATGCCAGACACAGTCTCTGGCGAAACGTCGGGGAACTTCAAGCCTCAAGACCACGGCCTACAGCCCGGAAATCTTCTTCAAGATCATCATAAAAAACTATATTTAAATTAACAATACTTTCAAACCATCTTTTATTTTTTAGGTATTATTCTACAAATAATTCTTAAACAAATAAAAGTGAAAGTATTTTATCATATTTTGCAGGATGCAATAGGCGTACTTTTTTGTCATTTATGTATGAACAAAATGAAAAATAGAGGCTTTCATCTTATACAGTATATATATATATATATATATATATGATATATAGCAATTAAAATAAGTCTAGAATTTTGATGTCCTAAGCTGTGATCTTGGGGTAGCGTCGCTACCTGTATGCAGCGGGTCCGGGTTCGATCCAGGTCGGGACGTATTCCGGGTGATGTTTCTTTTCGGGGTATTTCCTCACCTGTAAGACAAATTTCAAGAAATTTTAAGGCCCAAACGGTCCTCGAACATCATCTGGCCATCATAATCTTCATCATATTCGCCATGTTTAGTATGAATGTGCGTGAATTGTTTATTTCGTCTTAATGTTGTGTTGTCTCAGAGGAGGCCCTGCCATTGAGCTGATCGTACATTTGGAAAAGCCCTCCATTTTATTGTGGGTTAAAAAGAGTAGCCTATATGAGTGATCTACACTATAAAATCCCTCTCATGACAAGTCGTGCTACTGTAAGGCCTGGGTGTCTTGCGGCATGTAAAAAGTACTTGTGAGATGATATGTTAAACTGATATAAAGAGGAAGAAGAATTTTAAAAGATGTAAATTTCTATGGCAATGGAGTGTATAAATAGAATCCAGTTTTATTGTTGCCTGTTGCTATTTCTTAAATATAAGTAAAAATTGGAATAAGCATATAATGTTGATGAATTATAAATGGAAACTAATATTCAAAATTATGACCCTGTGGAAGATCTCCGGGCTGTTGGCCGACGTTCTGCCAGAGACTGTGTCCAGCATCCTCAACTTTGATCGGAGGATCGACCAAGGAGTACCACCTGGAAGTATTCACCACTGAAGATGCCTTCCACAGTCGAGGGAGAAATGTCTGGAAGAAACACTAGTCATGGACCATGGCCACATAGCCCAGAATCTCTTAATACTGTGATTACCGATCGTGAAAGCCTGCATTAAACTAAGGCTACATATTTTTAAAACATTTAGTTCAAAGTCTATGCTATTGTTATTGTATTCTGATATGGATTCTTAATTTTATGTTTATTTCTACATGCGAACTGACTATTACTTGAGGGTCCAATTTTTTGCAAAATCACTACAGATTCAACATCCTTATATACAGATAAACATTCTGTGCTTAAGGACCTTCCTCCAACCTTCATACAGAGTCACAGTTGAACATTTATTATTTTAATTTCTTGCTAAAATACCCTTACCCCAGGATACAGGACCTTCTAGTAGTGATCTCATAAATTAACTGTTTTAGAGAAAGGGCCTTTTAGAAATCACCAATTCATATATTTAATGATGAACGGCATAACTTAGTTGATTAAGGCAATACGCTACAGGCTAGAAGGTCACGAATCAAGTTACAATGGGATCAGGATTTTTAGACTGGCCTAAATCTCTGGCGGCAGCTTGGCCCCTGGGGTCGACTCAACATTTAATAGAAATGAGTGCCAGATTCATCTTATAGGGATAAAGGTGGCTTTTGTCTCGCGGCTGACAATTCCTGCCAATTGACTAAATGGAAACTAATATTAACTTCGTGCTATCCTAAGAGCTTCATCAGACCTGTAATGGGATCACTTTACCTTTAAACTAACTCTCTGGCACTATCGAATCCGCAGGTGATGGCCGCGCGGATACATGATCTCCTTGCATCAATATCATCAGCTATTGTTTTACAATCATCCCCTGTATAATCAACTCCCCTCAAATAATGGCTAATGTTATTCTCTCACCTCATTATTGGCCTAGGAGCTTTTCGTCTGGTTTTCCAACAAAGAGTTTTCAAGTCTCTCTTTCATTCTCCATTCGTGTGACATGTCCTGCATATCCCAGTCTAAGATATTCATTAACAGTTCTTATTATATCTGACTTTCCATAATGATCATGCAGCTCACTGTTATGTAGTCTTTTCAATTCGCCTCTCTGTTGAGCTTTCTTTGGTCTAAACATTTTCCTAAGAACTTTATTTTCAAATACTCGTAATATTTCCTCCTCCCTTAAAGTACGAATTCATGTTTCGCATCCATATAATATGACAAGGAGAATGACAATTTTATATATTTATAGGTTAATGTTTCTTGAGAGAAGTTGGAACGAGAAGAGTATATCTGTAATCCATAATAGAATGCATTTTCAGAATTGAGACTATGTTTAATTTCTTCGTATACCTCATTACTGTTTGTAATTATTGTTCGTAGGTATTTGAATTCAGCCAGTTCTTCAAAATTGAACTCAATTATCTTTAACTATTTCTTTTATATAATGTAGGCCTATTTCTATGTGGACCATATATTTAGTTTTATTGATGTTTATATTCCAGCCCCATTTTCTTAGTGTTACTCAATAGAGTGGTCGTGTTGACCGATCACTTTACCTTTACATATGCTAGGGCATTCGATAATTTATGGTAACACTGCTGTAATATCATGCAACATTTATTTTGGTTCATTTTGGCAATATAACCTTCATTTATAGTCTCCTGCCAAGTCAACTGTACGTTGCCAAATCCTTGGAAGTGGGTAACTCAATCTGCAGCACCATTTCTGGATATCTCTGTCATCTGATCGATCTACAGCTTTCTAGATATCAACTTTTGATTAAAATCGAATGCCACTTAGAGATTTTTTGATCTTTGAGAATAAGTTATAGTCACAATGGCTCATGTCTAGTCAGTTTGGTGAATGTTCGAGTACTTCCCAAATCCACCTTCTAAACAAATTTTACTGAAAATCTTTTAGGGCGGTATTACTTACTACATGTGAGAAAAAGTGAATGTATTCACAAAATATTACTATTTCAAGACTTATAATATTACAGATTTATAGGCCTACAACAAAGACTGCTCAACAATATACCGAAAGATTACAATGGTCACCCACTAGGGTCGCTGATTTACAACAGTGTTGTCATTACTTATCGAACGTCCTAGTATTTAATAAACTTCGGCTACAAACATTTAGTACCGATACACTAACAATTTACTGTATGAGGAAATTCAATTTGTTTTATATCCTAAATAGAATTCACACAGAAAAAAAAACTTCGCACAACTCATCGAGTATGGGCCAACATGCATTTCCTTAAATTGAAAATATAATATCTCTACTATTTTTTTCATTAGCCAAATGTTAGCATTGACTTTTGTACAGGTTTAATACATATTTTTTGAAGTTAATATTATTTTTCCAAACAATAGGAAACAAATATACATGTAATTTTGGTCCAATGATCTTTAGAAAGATTGTATTTACTTTTAATTAACATTTTATATGAATGCTCCGTGAGAAACAATATATTTTAAATCCGTATTTTGTTATCCAACACGAAATTGTTTGGGTACTAAATTTTGTCTCGTACATTAAAACATTTTCAGAATTACAAAATAAATATATATCAGGAAAAATATTGAAATATTATTTTTCCTTGTCTTTATTAAAAATTAAATTTGTTTAAATATCACTATAAATTGTCACATTGGGTTAACAAAGGTCATATTTATGTAATTGTGTTTATTGGAGCCGAACGAGCTTTCCTTATCAAACCCTCATACATTTACGTACGTCTGCTACATTTACCTTCCGCAAGTAGGGTTCATGACATTTTATATTGAGGTTTTTGTCATTTGATATTCAATTAACAAGTTACGAACGCAAGCGTTGATAAAATATCGTGCTATCTATTATCTAACTTTTTAAAGACAAACCTTCAAGCTTAATACCAACCTGCCTCATTGATAATATCAAAATGTGCAGGAAAAAAAAATCCGGATAACTATTATATTGACAGTGTTAAGGACATAGAATCTGCTCTTGCACTCAAGAAGTAACAATTAAAACTTTACAATACATAATACCGTGTATAAAGAATTAGTCGTCCGCGGTGGTCTAGAGGTTCTTTGCCTCTAGTTCAGTGGGTCGCGGGTTTAAAGTCGGCCGGGGTCGATGAAATTTTAGTATGACAAAATCTAAAGGATAAGTACTCCGGGAGGGATTTTAAGCCGTGGGTCCCGAGTGAGAACATTTTCGAGTTCGTAAAAACTTCAAGCCTAAATGAGTGCATCTGAACAAAATTTAATCCACCTTCAGCATCCAAGAAATAACTTAGTTGGCTACTACATTCTCATTGAGTTGATATATTGACAACATGTCCTTCACTGACATTAGGTACGGATATAGGCGTAAATACATTTAGCTAGATTAAGAAACTCCCCGCGAGGTGAACATCCATGTCTCTAGTATACGTTCATATACATTTACATTTTTGCAAACCATTATTCATGAACAATGATAATAATATTTAAAAGTATATATATAGTAATTTTAGAAAAAATACCAACATACACGAAGAAAGAACAGACATAAAATTGAATAAAAATAGTGAAAATGAGATAAACTAAAGATGTATTAACTTGTAATTTAAAGTACGCTACTCTCAGGCAGCCCTTAATTTCAGAAGGGAGGAGATGAGGCATACATTTGATGTTATATACATTAAACAGGAACGTTTATATTCCTTTACCAGAGCTGGGTCTAGTTAATTTATATAAATAGAAATTGCCACATGTTTATGGAATACTGACGTGTTTACGTAGTCTATTACCGCTGTATCACTAAAAGACGCAAGGAAAAATATATACTTGTTTTACTAAAACAATCCCCATTTATTTTACAACTTAGACTAATCGAACATTCTGCTTATAATAAATCGTGCATCCAGATTAAATTAGACATATTTTTTATTCTGTTGTCAACAGCGGTCTTACGGCATTACACGACGCCTGATATAGACTACAACAATATATTCATGAGCAATTTTCTTGGCAGTTGAATTTATCTTGAGGGAATCTGGACCACGAGTTGTAATTATTTTAACTATATAGTGAATAAGTTGGTAAAAATAAAATAATACATCCATAAAACGTTCCTATAACATTTTGATATCATTCAATCCACTATTTTAATATCCGCTATTATCGAACAGACGAAGGTCGAAATTATAGCGATTATTTTTTGGACGAAATGAGCTGTTTTTATGTTCTAACTAAACTCTTTATAACAAATTGAATATAACATGCTGATTATTGATATCTATTGACCATCCATTACACTGATTTTACACTCAACAGCTTATAAGATAGTTATAAAGATATTTCATATAGCTATTCCGATGAATTAAAAAAACACCTCAGATAAGGCAATAGGAAAACGATCGAATTGTGGCGATAACAGTTCTAGATGGTTGGAATTCGTAGTATCTTTATTCCGTATTGGTCACTATTCCACGAATTAAGTAGTCAAAAAATATGTTTGAAAATTATAAAATTATTACGATTATGAAAAATAATAATTATAATGTGAGTAATAACATTAACAATAGAACCATATGACTGCCTTTGATTCCTCCATCCATAGTAATTCTGCCCGAAGGCAGGTCCTTCACTGCAATCATAGCATTTTCATGCTATGCTATGCTTCCAGCTTTACTAGGGAATTGTAGGTGGGTAGATTCCCGTTGCTTTCCACACCGGTGAAGGATGATGATGGTGATAATGATAAGGATGATGATGATGAAAATGATGGCCATATGATTTCGGGGACCGTTTGGGTCTTAACGTTTTCCTGACATTTGTCTTACAGGTGAGGAAAAACCCCGATAAAAACCTCACCCAGAAAACTGCCCCGACTGGGGATCGAACCCGGGCCCGCTGCGTGACAAGGCAGCACGCTACCTCGAGACCACAGCTGTGGATTTAGATTCCTACTCTATCATATTAATTAATTTACATAACATTTTCTGAAAAAAAGTATTTAGAGAGAAATATACAACACGAAGAAAAAAATAATATAAATAGGGGTTCTACCTTATGAGTACCTCAGAGTTCACTTCTATTCAAATCGAACGAAGGTTAGAAGAAAATCACTATGGTCTAAAATTTGCATTAGAAAGGGGTCGGGTCGTCTCAGCCTCTAACGGAAATGAGTACCAGACGCTTGTTCTGGGGTAAAGGCGGCCGTCACGCAGGGCTGACAACCCGGCTGACATCAAGTGCCGATTGTCTAGAAATAGTGGGAGCCTTAACCTCCCACTACCCCAAGGGCCTCCTGAGGCCTGTAGTGGGAATACTTTACTTACTTTACTAAGGGGTCCTTAAATATCCTCCTGATTGAGAAACAAAGTATGTTGCATGATGGAGACAACTGATAAACAAGAGCATTATTTTCCTCATTTGTTTTTATTATCAAAGAGCCAAAAAGAGCATTGAAGATAAAATTTATTTAAAATGACTACTTAACACATGCCCCAAATGGGAGCCAATGACCAATCACGTTACAATGATTTTTGATTTACAAGCAATCAAAGTCGTGCTTCGCCTAGAATTTACCAACTAAAGTTTATCATAATAAAGAAATCACCTCCCTTTTTTTACATTCTGAATAGGTCATAGCATTATTTTGCAGTGACTGACCCACTAAGAAATACGGCTACCAGATTGTATATATAGTGCATGAATGTCAACACATACCGCATGGGGGAGTTAATATAAAAACATTTGTAGCAATTGATTATACCACAAAAAAAACACTGTTTGCACTTTCTTAAATGCATTTTTCCCAGAAAAATATAATTGTCATATTTACATCATAGGACATCAGAAATGAATTAATCTAGAGTTCGATGTGTTTCATTTTTTCTCCATTAGAGTGCATTCTTTCAATACTGCGTTCCTTTGGCAATAAATAATATGATCTGGTTGCAGTGACGAACAAAAGAAGCAAATGAAGCGTACCAATCGTTTCTCATTTGTTTTCAAACATCGCCGTTTACATTAAATATACAAATATTTTAAAATAACTATATTTAAATAATGATTTGTGAGTAAACAGCTTAATTTTATTCGTTGAATAGTCCTAACAAATGCCACTCTTGATTTCCAAATTCTCTAGATAAATTCACTCCTCACTTCGTGAGTCGTGAATTTATCGATAATTTGGAAATCGCTCGTGGCATTACTTATGATTTTTTTTAATGATATTCATTATAAAAACGCATGTCTTCTATCTTGATATTTCTTACACAAATCCTCATAATCTCAGAAGTAATATTATTGATTTTTGGATTCGTGTTTATATGACTTTTCCTAGTTATAACGCATACTACCTCCTCTCTAAATGCTGCTTTTTCAGAACACTATGTAGTTCCTAATTATGTTTATTTAAATTTCCATATTAAATATTTGAATCTCGACTTTTAAAATTGGGGATGAAATTTTCAGGAAGTATTTTCGGCGCACCATTAATAAATTAAAAACACATTTATTAAATAATCATATAACACTCTGTTAATAACATAATGGTTTAAAAACCTTATAACTAACTAACTCGTTCATCGAACCCGTAGGATCATGGCCGCGCGGACATAAACTCTCTATAAATCCCTATCCTGAGTTAATGTTTTCCAATTCTACTTCCCTCAAATCATGTTTAATGTTATTTTCCCCTCTCATTCTTGGTCTACCAACTGGGTGTTTTCCTCTGGTTTTTCTACAAGAAGCTTCCATGCACCTCTTTCATTCGTGCCACATGTCCTGGCCATCGCAGTCTACGAGACTTAACTGTTCTTATTATATCTGGCTTCCTGTAAGGGCCATGTAGTTCAATGTTACGTAGTATTCTTAATTCACCTGTCTGTTCATCAATCTTATACCTTTTATAATTTGACTTATTTTAATATTAGACATACAGGCCTCTAGCAGTTTCGAGTAACATGAAATAAATTGACAAACGTTTACACTTCAATGTCAGTTTTGTGCATCCTTGGCAATTTCATTGCACTCATATACCTTTAATTAATTGATATTTTAGTAAAATTGCCATATATATATATATAATCAGTTAGTTCAGCTTTTTGTTATTTGTAAATGTGATTATCCCATATATTTAGCCAACTTTATATATGGGACTAACTTTAATATATTGTTAATTTTAAGATCGTATAGGCCTAATGCATGTGTGTATGTATGTATGTATGTATGTACCCCATACGTCTTACGTGGGGACATGTCTGCTCGCTAGCGAAATCTCTTAACCAGGATAACTTAGTTACGCTCTTTACCTACAGATGTCAATGAGTATTAACACTTGGTTAGTACATCACCTCAATGAGATATCTAGTAGGCAACTAAATTATTATTTGGATGACTGAAGGTTAGTTCAATTTTGCATATGGGCCCTTTTTATTCAGGTTTGCGGTTCTTTTACGAGCCTAAAAATCTTCAGAGTCGGATCCACAGCTTAATATCTCTCCCGGAAAATTTGTCCCTTAGAATTTTCCATCCTAAAAATCCATGGACCCCAGCAGTGGTTTAAACCCGCGACCCTCGGGACTAGAGACAAGGAACATAACCACTATACTATAGCGGCCGACAAGATCATATATAACATATATCATTTCTGTTTGAGAAAAAAGAGAAGACCTAAAATCCTTAACTTGCCTATAAAATAAGCGTAAATAGATAGCCAACAATTTTTGGAATTCACCTGTTTGAACAAGAGTCTAAGTAAGTACATAGATGGGCTAATTCATGGCATTATGTAGCAACTGTCCACCGCTGTGGTCTCGAGGTAGCGGGGGTACAATTTAAGTTGTAATATACGTATCTGACTTGCAATTTATCAATAATTGCAAATTTTTATGCTGAACTGTGAGAAAGGTAACGTAAAATGTTCCTATAATATAGGTGTAATTATTATAATATCTATAAAGGTTCCGGCTGGCTTCAAATTTCTTACAAAGTTTTATCTTTAAGGGGGGGGTGTTGCCTTGTCACGCAGCGGGCCCGGGTTCGATCCCCGGTTGGGACAGTTTTTCTGGGTGAGGTTTTTATCGGGATTTTTCCTCAACTGTAAGACAAATGTCAGGAAAACGTTAAGGCCAAAACGATCCCCGAAATCATATGACCATCATCATCATAATCATCCCTATCATTATCATCATCATCATCATCCTTCACCGGTGTGAAAATCAACGGGAAGCTACCACACCTACAATTCCCTAGTAAAGCTGCAAAGCATAGCATGAAAATGCTATGATTGCAGTGAAAGACTTGTTCAGGGCAGAATTACTATGGATGGATGGATGTAGCAACTATTTTAAGTTTAGTTAAATATTCAAAAGCCAGGTTTATAACAGAATGTAGAAAAGTACCGTATATTACAAATTAATGAAACCTCAGAAGAGTTTTAGGAATTTTTATATATAGGCCTACGTGAATGTAGAAAGAGAAATTACGAGCATATGTCCAAACTCTTATTTATATAGTAGACATTTTAGGCAACAGAAGAGAAAAATGTGTAACGTTTTAAATTATATCTCACATTTTTCCTTTATAGTCCACAGAGCAAACGTCAGTTTCTTTTAAAGAAAATGGGATGTTACGAGTATTTCCTCAAGCTGAATGAAATTTGTTTGCTAGAGGGCAGGTAAAATATGACATATTTGAACGTCCAAGAAAAATGAGAACATATGAATATTATAGTAATTTTTATACATCATTCATGTCTCTTTTTTACAGAGACGTTGATATATAAATAGAAAAGAACCGAGGAAAAAAATTGAATTTATACCAGCTATTTGATTCAAATGTTTACAAGGCATAATATTTCAAAATACAATAATTTAAGACAAAATTTAGAAAATAATATATTAAGTTTTATTTATTTTCAATAAAACGTAAACAGAACAATATACAATTTACATTTTAATGACCGATGCTATACAAAAGCTCTTAAAACTCCTAATCTTCGAAAGGAAAATCCTAAGAAGAATATTTGATCCAATTAAAGAAACAGATGGCAACTGGAGAAGTCGAAGTAACAATGACCATAACATCTTAACACAAAATCAGAGCATATTTAACTACATAAAGGCACAAAGACTAGCTTGGTTTGAACATATTAACCGCATGAATGACGCAAGATTAGTAAAAAAAATTATAACTGGAAACTTATTAGCATAAGAACCAGAGATAGATCCAAGAATAGGTGGAGATATGACGTAAATTGAAGATATAAGAAAGCTGGAAATAAGGAACTGGCCAAGGCTGATCCAAAATCGAAACGAATGGCGGATAATAGTTGAGAAAATCAAAACTTCTATGAATTTGTAACACATAATGAAGACGAAAAATAAGAATAATAATTTAATGACCTAAACTTGCATTCGAGAGATACCTCCGCTGAAGCGGCAAATTGTAGGTTTGATTTTCTATGCCTTATGTGGGGATAAAATTAGCTGGACTGATGAAACAGACTACATCACAGTCGAATACAAATTTTTATTCTTATTATGTTAATACAAAAAATGCACCGATTACGATTAATTATAAGCAATATGAGAAGTTCTCTTCTGATCCGAAGTTAGTAGTTTGAAACTCGAGTATGATGAAAATTTTCGGACGAGGAAAATTTGTATATAAGACATCTTTTGGATTGTCACATGTTAGAGAAATGGAAAGTCATGTATTTATAGGCCTATGCTATATATATCCTAATTCTAACAACATTTTCAGGAATGAGATCTTATCCCAGTCCTCAAAATTAACCTCATATCAGCAATTAGGTATATTATACTCGGTATGCATAAATTAGTTTAATTATTTCTTTTAATAACTGGCTCAATCGAACCCGAAGGTTCATGGCCGCACGACAAAACCTCTCCATACATCCCTATACTGATCTAATGCTTTCCAATATTCATCTATATAATCTACTTTCCTCAATCATGATTAATGTTATTCTTGCATCTCATTCTTGGTTTACCAACTGGACATTTTCCCTCTATTTTTAATAATCATCATCATCATAGTACATTCACGAATTTAGGTCATTTGTTGACCTGTTTCGGCCTCATGAAAAACACCACCCAAAAGTCTTTATCAATTCCTTCTGGATTTATTCGTGTTGAGACTTTCCAGTAAAGTTGAGGTTCCTTAGGACGGGTTACTAGTTCGACGCTAAGTAGTCCAGTGGTAGGGCTGCTACCTTTTAGGCTCTGGACAGACATTAGGATACCGCATTTACTCAGTACCCGATGGAACAGTTATACCGCCGTGACTCGGTCCTCAGAGCCTCGTTTGTGAAAACGGGTTGTACCACGAGAAGGTGAGGATGATAATTGGAGAGGAGAGGTTATATACGCGTCACTACCCCTTACAAACCCTCTATTTTTTATTCCTTTTAATTCTTATGTAAATTATAAATTGTATATTTTTTAAAGTAATAAAAATTGTGCCTGTAATGGCAGTCGTCCTCAACAAATTAAAAATTGTTTAAAATTATCAACCAGGCCTTTAGAACTAGTTCCATTTTAAAGCTGTTCTAGTAAGTTTAAATTATAAAAAAAATATACAAATTTAAATAACTTATTACACTCATGGAATGTAGTGAGATAATGATATTTAACCATGATTTGGACGTGAATTATACAGGGAATGATTCAAAAATATTAGCTCAGGATAGTATGGAGCGGTTATCTTCGCTCGTTCATGAACCACTGGATCTAATGAACCCAGTAAATTAAGAATGTGAAATTGTAACAGAGACCACAGCTAATTAAACTATTTTATAAGGTTAACTATACAAATTCGGATCATCATCTGATCAGGGTGAAAATCAGACAACGGCTATCGCTTATGAGAGGAACAAACGCTAAAGATAATTCTGTAAAATTTGAATTAAAAAACCTGAAAAATGATGAAATGCGGCAAGAATACCAAATCAAAATTTCTAATAGATTTGAAGTACTGGAATCTTCAGATGACAATGTGGCAAACGAAGAAGAAACTGATATAAATAAAGAATGGGAGGCTATAAGAGATACTATTAAATTGTCAGCATCAGAAAGCATTGGTTGTTTAAAAAAGAGGCAAAACAAGAAATGGTTTGACGAGGAATGTGCTGACATTGTGAAGAAAAGAAAGCTAGCAAAATTGAAATGGTTACACGAGCCAAATTAGGTAAATTTAGAGCAATTGGGTAGTATTAGACGGGAAACCACCAAGAGTAAAAAGAGGGAATATTTGAGAGAGAAGATTAATGAACTTGAAATGAATGCAAAAAATATGAACATTAGAGAATTATATCAGGGAATTAGGATAGAGAAAAAAGGGTTTCAGGCTAGAACAAACATAATTCGGAATGAAAATGGGGATATGATTGCAGATTCCAGGAGTATATTAAATAGATGGAAAAGTTACTTTAATCAGCTGTTATATGTACATACAGAACAGGACATTGAGGAGGATAATTTACAGACAGCAGAAATGCTAGTCGCAGAACCAAAGTGCATTAGAGGTTGAAATAGCGATAGAAAAATTGAAGATGTATAAAGCATCAGGTTCAGATGAGATCCCAGCAGAACTGATAAAATCAGGGGGAGAAAAATTGATGGACAAGATACGCTGGTTGCTTAGTATGATTTGGGAAAAGAAGCTCTTCCAGATGAATGGAAAGAATCAATTATCGTACCAATTTATAAGAAAAGAGATAAAACTGATTGCAACAACTACAGGGGCATCTCATTACTTTCAAATTCGTACAAAATTCTAACAAATATATTAGTAAGCAGACTTACTCCCTATATTGATGACATTCTAGGAGATCATCAATGTGCATTTAGAAGAAACAGGTCTACAACAGATCAGATTTTTAGTATAAGACAGATTTTAGAAAAGAAATGGGAATATAATGGTACTGTACATAAACTATACGTAGACTTAAAAAAGGCATATGATTCAATTAAGAGGGAGAACTTATATAGTATCCTGCTAGAGTTCGGAATTCCTAAAAAGTTACTTAGACTTATACGAATGTGTCTAAATGGCACAAGGGTAGGGTGGTGTAGGCAAACAGTTTTCGGACACTTTCGAAATCCAGAATGGGTTGAAGCAAGGAGATGCACTACTACCTCCTCTATTATTTAATTTTGTACTAGATCATGCCATTAAATCTTTAGAGAATGAGGAAGGCTTACAACTGAATGGTATTAATAAGCTGTTAGTTTATGCTGATGATGTAGTACTATTAGCTGATAGCGAGGAGATACTAAAGGACAACACGCGCACACTATTGAGTAACACTAAGAAATTAGGACTGGAAGTAAATATCAATAAAACTAAATATATGGTCACACGTAGAAATACATTATATAATGGAAATGGACAGCTAATGACAAATGAGGGAAATTTTGAGGAAGTGGTTGAATTCAAATACCTAGGAACAATAATCACAAATAGGAATGAGATGCACAAAGAAATTAAACATATGCTCAATTCTGGAAATGCGTGCTATTATGCATTGCAGAGACTCTTCATGTCCCAACTCCTTTCAAAAAACGTTAAACTGAAAATATATAAAACTATTATTCTACCAGTTTTATTATATGGGTGCGAAACATGGACTCTTACTTTAAGGGAGGAAAGGAGATTACAAGTATTTGAGAATAAAGTACTTAGGAAAATTTTTGGACCAAAGAGAGATGAACAGACAGGTGAATGGAGAAGACTTACATAACAATGAACTACATGGTCTTTATAGGAAGCCAGATATAATAAGAACAGTTAAGTCTCGTAGACTGCGATGGGCAGGACATGTTGCACGTATGGGGAATGAAAAACTTGCATGGAAGCTGTTTTTGGAAAGCCAGAGGGAAAACGCCCAGTTGGTAGACCAAGAATGAGTTGGGAGAATATCATTAACTATGATTTGAGGGAAGTAGATTATACAGGGAATGATTGGAAAGCATTAGCTCAGGATAGGGATGTTTGGAGAGCTTATGTCCGTGCGGCCATGAACCTACGGGTTCGATAGTACCAGTGAGTAAGTAAGTAAGTAAGTAAGTAAGTAAGTAACTATACATTTTTGAAACGAGGGTTTCATCTCGTGAGGACTGGGGAAAAGAAAATGGACATGAGATCTGTCAGGAGACTGGACATTAAAAGCACTAACTAATGAATTCATCATATCATCATCAGCAGCAGCATAAAGGATTATACCTTAACGTCTGTTCCGATTTCATGTAAGAATTGGTCTGTCCAACTTTTCCTGGGTTCCTACATTTCTTCGTCCTAGTGGTCTGTAGTGAAGAATCTGTTTCGGGATTTTGTTGTTATCCATTCTATTTATGTTGTCCATATCTTTTTAATCTTTGATGTAGAAATCGCTCTACTTCTTCCTATAACAATTATTATAATAAGTTCTAGTATAAAATCATGACTAATTATTAGTCTTATATTTTTGATAATCCTACTTATTGGATTATTTCACGAATGAAATCAAGGGTCTCTTGAGTGAGCCTCCTAGTTCAGGGTAATAGTTAAATATAATATTTGATTTGCATTCAAAAAGTATTGTGCAAGCAATTTAATACATTCGTTTCCGTATTGTGCAATCCTATCTAATATTTTGAATGTATTTATTTCTGTTCGTATATCTTCATTTCGTTTCCGATCTAACTTGAGAATTTGAGACGGTATTTTGAAGGATCTGAGCAGCAAAATCACATCAGCTGGATATAATACAAGTATAAGTTTTTGATTTTAAATAACAAGCTGCCACTGCACGGATGTGGGTTTTCGAGAAAATCCGGAGATATTCGTTTAATTTACTGACGTCAGCAGGAAAAGAGCTTAGGATGTGGTCAGCAACAGTTTGTGCGTTTTATGTTTTTCTCAAGACGCTTCCTTATTCGTAATTAAATTTAAGAAAATCTATGTATTTTTTTTTCTACAAGAAGCGGAATCAAGTATCATAGATTATCAACATGTTTGTAAACATCTCCCTCTCTCATTATTTTAGTTTAGCCTTCCACTCAAGTATACATTTATGTGCTAGACGCCACCCGGGCCTTATTAGGACACAATCCCTTGGGATTGAAAATTTAAATATCTGAATCACGCAATTAATGTTTTGACCACACAAAGATATGGAGGATCTACCCGGATGAGTGATTAGTTCAATGTCAGGGACACCCCCCAGTTAACACCAACATTTAAGACAATACATATAATTCACCCATATATTCATATTAAACAAGGATAATATGATAATGATTATTATCATTGCCATATTATATTCAGGAATCGTTTGGGACTTAAAGGTCCCCGATGTTTGTCTTATACGCGAAAAAAAAAATCCTTCGCCCAGGAAACTTGTCCCGACCGCGAATCTAATGAGGATACGCTACGAACGTTACTCCGAGGCCAGACTTGTTGACAATAAACAATAGAAAAAGTGATAACCTTCAACCGTTGTAATGTAAATAACATTTAACGACTTGAGGTTCTTTTACTATAGTTGAGTCGTGGCCACGCCTACCCTAATTTTGGCGCGATCGCTGCACGTGATTTACAAGACAAAGCGGAGTTGTCAGGTCAGTGGTATGGATTTGTGTGGTGGACGAATCAATTCGAGTATTATTACAGTGTAGTTTAATCAGTGAATTTTAAGCGTCATAGTGCCGCGGAGGAGTCGGAAGACTATCAAATTCGCAAACCAGAGAAACAGTCTTTAACGTCAGATATTATTTCCAAAAAGAGCGCGAGAACAATGTTAGTTTATTGCCTTTTACGGATCCGTAGTACAAGGATAGATTTGGCAATACAGTAACATCCTCAGTAAGTGGGTTATGTGTCTGTGTCGTGTAACCTTGACGACATGTACTGTTAGTGAAGCAGCTAGTCAGCTGACCAAAAGCTGTCGTGTGATTCGTCCGGAAATAAGAGCGGCTCTACTGTAACATCGGTGTCTCTGGTCCGAGGGTAGCGAAATAAAATTTGGGGTAAAATGGATTTTTTTGTGAAGCAAAAATCCAAGGGACAAGTCCTAATCCGTGAGTCCCGAGCATGGAAGGTGTTCGGGCTCGTAACAGAACCACAAGCTTGAATTGGAGTCTTTCAGCAAAATTCAATCACTCTTTCTAATCCAGTTAACACTTAGTTGGGTTAATGGTCTCTTTGAGGCACTGAAATAACCACTTGTCATTCTCCACCATCTGTGGGTAAATAAGCGTAAAAATTACAGCTTGACAGGACACAAAAAGCAGTGCTAAACCAATCAGTGTCAATACCAATAACTCTTGAACTGGAACTGGTATCATAAGCAAACGATACCACAAATAACAAATGATAACGATGATGATGCAATTAAACTCCTCCCAAGGTTACCGCTAAATCACATGATCATGGGGAATCCCAACACAATTTGACAGGAAGAGGGGCAAACAGTTGTTATACAATTCTAGCGCATGCGCAGCACGAATTAAGCACAAACATTTTATTTCATAATTTGTCAAATTTGTTATGTTTACCTTATTAAAAGGAGTGTGGTAAACAGATTATTACAGTTGTCAAACACTTTACCACACACAGAATTCACAAAAAAAAGTGTGTGTGATGACTCATTTAAACGTAAGTAATGTTAAGAATACTCTGTATATATACGATACCGAAGCAGTAATTACAGGCCCGTCATCTTTAAATATAAATCGATTGCCCTTAAAACACGTTTACGATACGTTACTATAAACTCAAAGTTTTCAATATACAGAAATAGCTTCACATACGTCATATTGTTAACAATGTTTCCTGAGGAAGAAAATTGAATGTCGCGCATTCTCCATATTAAAGAATAATATAATTAAAGACATTAGGAAATATTATAAACAAAACTCGAATTTATATTATTATTTTGTTTACAAAACAAATTTAGGAGAAAGTTTCAAAATATAAAACTCACTCTGACAGGCGAAGAATTAATGCAAAGGAGAATGATGCATACAAAACAAATGTCATTCTAAATGGCGGCCTCGAAGTGACATCTAATCTACTTGGACACATCAAGTCATTCGTAACATCATTGTAATGTAATATACTATATTTGTCATAATTATGAACATTTTAGATTGAGCCTATTCTTAAGGTGTTGTTGGCCTTCCTCTGTCTCTGTTAATATTGCAATACCACAAGCCTATCCAGAAAGTAGTCCCATCACTGGAAGTACTTTACAATATACTTAGGAAACTCAAATCACTCGCAATAATCTCAAGAATTAATTAGATATCCGCCCAAAAACGTTGTAGTCGTATTTTTAAATTGATTTTTATACGGACTATTTAACTCATGCCCCAAATGGCAGTCAATGACCTATCACATTTCAATGAATTTTGATTTACAACCAATCACAGCCGTTTTTCACCTCGATTTTATCGTTTTCATTTTATCGCTTTAATTTTGCTAAGTGGCTTCTAGATTGTATATATAGTGCACGAATGTAAACAGATTCTGCTTGCGAGATATAATAGAAAAACATTCGTAGCAATTGATTATACAAAAAAAAAAGAAACCACTGTTTGCACTTTCTTAAACGTATTATTTCCCAGGAATTAACGTTGCAAAAAATATATAATTGGCATATTTTCATCATAGGACATCAATCAGAAATTAATTAATAACCTGTAATGATGTGTTTAATTTTTTCTCTACTAGGGTGCATTCTTACAATATTGCGATTCTATTTGGCAATAAATATGATCTGATTGCAGTGTCAAACAAACGAAACATAACGTTTCTCATTTGTTTTCAAACATCGCCGTTTACATTAAATATACAAATATTTTAAAATAACTATACTTACATAATGATTTGTGAGTAAACAGGTTAAATTTATTCGTTAAATAGTCCTAACAAATGCCACTTCGTGAGTCGTGAATTTATCGATAATTTGGAAATCACTCGTAGCATTACTTATGAAAAAAGTCGCACCTGTCATTCATAAACCCAACTCACAAGGGAATTGTCAACCATTGAATGCCCAAACCTATCTTGAAATTTATTCCAGAGAAGCGTACAAAGGCCGTGTAATATGTATATATATATAGTCCACCGCTGTGGTCTCGAGGTAGCGTGTTGCCTTGTCACGCAGCGGGCCCGGGTTCGATCCCCGGTTGGGATAAGTTTCCTGGGTGAGGTTGTTTTTCGGGGTTTTTCCTCACCTGTAAGACAAATGTCAGGATGCTTTAAGGCCCAAACGGTCCCCGAACATCATCTGCCCATCATCAGTATCATATTCACCTCATTAGATTAAGTTTAGATTTAAGGCCTCTCCTGGCGCATCATTACCCATCGTCATCATCATCATCACCCACCATATTGTTGGGGCAGCGTAACCCCGCCTTCCAGGCGCCCCAACCGCAGAAGTGGGTTACAATACGCCAATGCTAGGAGAGAATACCTGAAATATCGAATGACAAATAGGTAGCATTGAACAAAAAAAAAAAGATATACATATCTTCCTTTTTAACTGCAAGACACTAAAATCCAGCGCCACATCTCTCATTTAAACTATCGGAAAGTAATACACCTCCTGTATTGGTATACTGGATAATTCTCACTACTCGCCGTCCGCGCAGTGCCCAACCTCTCTTCACTCCGCTCTTAACTCATGCAGGGATGTACATCTGCACTGTACAGCGGGTTGCCTTTGCTGGATTCTGGCTTCGATTTCTGTACCTTCCAGTTAAAAAGGCAGATACTTTTTTGAACACGGCCTTTGTATAACCCAACGCATCTCTGGGAGAAATTTCAAGGTATGCTTCGGCATGCAAAGGTTGACTGTTCACTTGTTAGAAAAAAAAACATGGGCTATAATTTGTTCTGGGGGACTATTAATGTATTCCGTAAACCAGCAAAATTCGAAATTCGGAGGAAATCGCTTTAGCCTGTTCCGGCTCCAAATTGCTGCTCTTTCCATCTTTTCCTTGGTCTTCCCAAACTTCTTCCTCGTGGTGAATAGTTGTATGCTGCTTTTGGTATTCTATTCTGTCATCCTTGTCAAGTGTTCTTTCCAGTTTGTTCTGTATTTCCCTATTGTTGAGTTTAATTCCTCTATTTTTAGTTGTCTTTTTTTTTTAATCCCCATTTTCTATATTAAAAACAATAAACTTGAGTGTCTGAGTGGAGCTCTGACTAGCCGCCACTGCATATATTGCGTTACAATCGGATGTTGATTTGTATAAAAATACAGAGTTTAGAATGGGGATTTTCCATGTACATCAGAACTTACAACATGGTCATAACTGTTGCATTTCCATTCAGTTTGTGGGTCGTATCAACAGCCGCATTTTAAAATACAAACAAAGTTGATTTAAGGTGCTTCGTAATTCAATTTTCAGCTGCAAAAGGTAGGTAATTTTTTTATTTCTACAAGAAGCAGAATTCCGCCTACAGTAATGGACAGAAGTGCTGTACAAACTCAACAGAATTGTGTAGAAATATACTGGTGTTAACTTTTAACTATCTCACTGACACTATCGAACCTCAAGGTTAATCTCCGTGCGGACCTAAGCTCTCCATACATCCCTATCTTGAGACATTGTTTAATAATCATATATTGTATTATTCACCACCCTCAAATCATATCTCTGGTTTTCATAGAAGGCCCCTCTTTAATTCCTATTTCTTCCACATGTCTTACTCATTGCAGTCTACGATACTTGGTGGTCTTATTAAATCTAGTTTCACATGAAGATAATGTAGCTCATTCTTAAGTAGACTTCTCCGTTCGCCGTATGTTCGTCTCTGTTTGATCTAAAAACTTTCCTAAACTCATTATTCTCAATACTCGTAATCTTTCCTCTTCCCTTAATATAAGAATTAAAATAAATATTTTAGCGAATTCCGAACGAATTAAGCTGTTGAGGTTGTTCTCAAGGAAAGATTTAAAACAAGTTTACAATAAATAAATATTGCGAATCTAGTTTAATCTTACCTCATAAATATTCGATGTTTTATTTAAAATAAATACTTTCTTTTAAAATGAAAGACCAAGTATTTATGAGGTAAGATGACCAGATTCACTTTATTTATTAAGAAAAACCTCATAATGTTACTTTCTATTGTAGTTTATTTGTATTTACAAAACTTAACCGATGATAATTTTTGTAGACACAAAATTGGCCATGACAAAAATTATATATATATATATATATATATATATATATATATATATATATATGTGTGTGTGTGTGTGTGTGTGTGTGTTTTTATGTGTCTCTTAACGCAGCAATTGTATTTTTTCCTGAATCAAACTCGGCATATAGCAATCAATTAAAAAAGTTAGGTCAAGTTCGTTTAAGCAGTAAAATCGGATCATTAAGAGTGGGTGCTAACCTGAATAAATAAATTAACAATCACTCTAGCGGTCGCAATTTTCACATTTTCGCAATGAAACTCAGTATATTTTATTGAAGTAAAACGAGGAAGGCATCTCAAAAATCAGCGAAATCCAATCATTAGAAGTGGAGGTTCACCTGAAACCCGAAAGTTAAAACTCGCTCTAGCGGCAGCCATGTTTATTTTTCGCAATATAATAGGATTTATTTAACAAAAGAAAGGTAACTTCCATAAACAATAATAAATAATCATAAGTTATTGAGGGTTTTCTCATGAAAAAGATTTTACACATATTTTCCGACCCTATTTAGTATACACAGAAAATAGCAATTTGTTCGGAATTCGCTAAAATTATAAAATTAACTACCTTCTCAACTGATGAAACTTATAAAACACTGTTATCCTTTCGAGAATAATTCTTTACTCAGCAGAAGATAGTTCTGATACTTATTTTGATTATCCTGTATAGAGGGTTGTATATTCTCCACTAGATATTGAAGATTTCCACCCGACATTTTAGGTTAACACCCGCACTTAACTGTTCTATTTCGCTCATTTTATCACTTTATTACAGTAGCACACATCGAATTTCGTTGCGAAAAAATGAAATGAGATTAATAGAGTTATTTTTAATTTTCCGCTTCTGATTAAACCTTAAATTGGCAACACACTAAATTCTTTATTTATGTGTCAGATAGTGAAAAAAAACTGATGATTAACATTACGTATTACTGTATGTAGTGTTAAAATATATATACAGTCAATATGCCCAACTCACCAATTCATGTTTTAAAATGGTCAACACGTTTCCAAAGCCAAGCTGTCATTCTCAAGACCAGATATTGACTGAAGACAAAATTGATAATAAATAAATAAACAAATTCAGTTGAAAACAAAGTACGCCACATGACGCAATCAATCACAAGTAAACAGTAAAACATAATAAAACTAATCCTCTTTTCTTTCAATTAAAGAAAAGAGGGCGCTGTACGGAATAGGGCCCTTGTCTTTATCCATGATTTTATCCTTATTTTTATAAATTTCCAAACTTTCAACGACGTCAAGGAATTTGAAATCAATGACCGAACGAATCAGCCTAAGGTTACTTTTATTGATAGCATGACCGTAATCAGAAATATGCTGGGCAACTCCAGATTTTTCAATTCTGTTAAGTCTAAAATGGGCAACATGTTCGTTAAATCTAGTTAAAATGGATCTTCTGGTTTGCCCAACATACCTCATATCACAGTCATTGCATTCAATTTCATAAATACCGGATTTTTTTTAAACAATCGACTTTATCTTTAGGGTTTCCAAGTACACTATTTAATGTCAAAGTGGAAGTAAAAATTAATTTAGTATCTAATCTTTGAATATCTTGTTCAAACCTCTAGTTAAAGAGGGAACGTACGGCATAATTGCAAAATTAGCTTTATTAATAGGAGAATGGATATCCTGCATAAAGACAAGGGCCCTATTCCGTACAGCGCCCTCTTTTCTTTAATTGAAAGAAAAGAGGATTAGTTTTATTATGTTTTACTGTTTACTTGTGATTGATTGCGTCATGTGACGTAGTTTGTTTTTAACTGAATTTGTTTATTTAATTATTATCAATTTTGTCTTCAGTCAATATCTGGTCTTGAGAATGACAGCTTGGCTGTGGAAACATGTTGACCATTTTAAAACAAGAATTGGTGAATTGGGCATATTGACTGTATATATATATTAATATTTTATCACCAAGAAGATCACTTGTGTATTAAATGTATGTAGTGTAATTCAACACAAATAAAAGTAATTTCTAGTTGTTCGTTTTGTAGTTTTATTAAAATGTTAAATAAATCAAACCAATGCCAATGTGATATCAATACAATTAAATATATGATTACACATACAAATACATTGTACAATGGAAATGGACAGTTAATGAACGTCAGGAAAAGTTTGAACATGTTGATGAATTAAAATGGCTAGGAACAATAATTACAAATAGGAATAGCGCGCAGAAATATTTAAACATAGTCTCAACTCTGGAAACACTTGCTATTGTGCATTAAAACGACTCTTTTTAGCCCAATATATCTAAATAATGTTAAACTAAAATACAAAAAGTTATTCATCCTGCTATATATATATATATATATATATATATATATATATATATATATATATATATATATATGTGTGTGTGTGTGTGTGTGTGTATGTGTGTGTGTGTGTGTGTGTATGTGTGTGTGTGTGTGTGTGTGTGTGTGTGTGTGTGTGTGAAATATAGACTCTTACTTTAAGGGAGGAGAAAATATTACACGCATTTGAGAGTAAAGTTCTTAGGACAATTTTTGCACCAAAGAGTGTCAAACAGACAGGTTAATGGAGAAGAATGTAAGGAACAGTGAGCTACCTGATCTTTATACAAAACCAGGTGTAATAAGAACAGTTACGGGTTGTAGACTTTTATGGGCAAGACATATGACAAAAATGGGGAATGTAATAGAGACATGTAAATACTTTTTAGGAAAACCAGAAGTAATGGGCCCAGCAAGTAGGCAAAGAATGAGATGAAAAAATTACATGAACCATGATTTGAGCAAACTAAATTATACAGGGGATGAGTGGAAAACATAAAAACACAGGTAGGGATATATAATAGAGCTTATGCCCAAACAGCCTTGAACTTCCGGATTTGATATTGTAAGTGAGTTAGTAGCTTTACCAATTTAAGTGTTAATCTAGTCCTAATGAACTCGATTTTACTTTTATGCATTTATTGTTATATATCCAGTTTGATTACGAAAAAAGTATTATTTTAGAATCTAGTATGTAGTAGGATTGACGTATCTTTTAAAGGGAACAACCTCAATAATTCGCTTCAAACGACTTATAAAACACTTTCGATTCTTATCATATACATAATTTTATTTCATATAATGTTGAAATTAATTATCTTTATTAAATAAATATCAACAATCTAACTGGGTCACATGTAACGTAGAAGGCATTTCAAGACAAAATAAGAATAAAACTGATATAGGGCCTATTCAAGATATTAAACTCTCAGTTTTGAATTTGGTATTGTAGCAATGAAGACTGATTTAGTCACTACTGCCAACTGATCTGCAATTTGTTGAAACATTAAATAATTTATTTTTATTTATAATGAAATAAACAGCCATGATATGAATTACTTATTTATGTTCATATAATTTGATACTGGATAGCTTCGCTTGTAAATTACTGATTTAGTTTATCACGGTTAGTTGTATTAAATATCCAGGACATACAAATTGTATTTTTTTTTGTCCAATGCCTCCAGGTTGTCTTTTACGACATTTCTGGCTTTTTCCCCTGGCATTGACGGAACTGTAATCCATTTCTTAGGTTGGGGCACCTGGAAGACGGAGTTACGTTACCCCCGACGATATGATGGGTGATAAATGATAATGAAGCATCAGGAAAGTCTTTAATCTAAACTTAACCCAAATTCCAGACCATGGGCAACCTCATAGGAAGAATTCGCTTTAGGGAAACATTCTTATAGTCTGATCGGGAATCGAACCCGGGACTCCATGAACTGTAGTCAAAAACGCTGACCACTAGCTCCGAGGAAGGTCTGAACAAATTTTAATGTGATGTGTTAGTTTTTACAACCATAAGTAAGATACCAACATGTATTGGTCCCTCTCTCTGTGTATACATGATAGGCCTATACACACCTTCATGTTTTTTTGATAGTGTGGTATGTTAAGGTTTTCAATTAGGGTAATATGCTGCCTAGTTTTGAGTAAATTAAAAATATTAGAAACATTTACTTAACTCCACCTTATGGAGAGCTTGTGCATACGTATTCATGAACCACTGGGTCCTATGGTCGCAGTGAGTTAAGAATATGACATAATAACAGAAACGCTTGATTCAATCACTGATGCCAATTGAACAAAATTAAACTGTTAACAATACAGTTTTGTAATGATAACTTTGGATATAATATCCCTCCAGCTTAAGGTAGGAAAATCGACATGAAATCTTTTCAGAAGTCTGCGGCTCTGAAACCACTAACTATTAGATCCAGTGTATTAAAGGATCTGTTATTCTATGGAACAGGAAAATTATATCAGCAGTTAAAAACGTTGACTCTTGTAGTATAAATAACAATATGGCTAATGTGTCAGTTTTCAGATATGGGAAACACCATTGAACAATGGAGGGCCAGCATTGGATATTGGACCAGAGGGCATGTCCTACAACATGATGGTAATTCCAAAGCAACACCTTCACCTCTCTGGTACCTTTTGTCGGTGGTACTGGTCCTCCTGGTTATTGGGGGCGTTGAACTGAACCCTGGCCCAGTTCAGGTGAGTGCAGCCATAATAATTATTTTATTTTTAAAAACATTATTTCAGGCCTGAGGTTCGTACTGTAGGTATATTATTTAATATCATTACAATTCAAAGTTAGGGATGAAAGGGCTGTAAATTATGATCAGAGGTTCACTTTTACGTTATGTGACACATGTCATTACTTTCCTTCTAAAGGAAATCAAAACAAAGATTTTAACAATCAATCGAACATAGCGGAGTGAGCATTGCAACCACTAGACCACCGGTACAGCCTCTAAAGCAATAAAATAAACTACAGCTGTAGTTTTGTAATGTATAAACCACCAAATATTCACTATATATATATATATATATATATATATATATATATATATATATATATATATACATACACAGAGTGTAACAAAAAGTTATGTCAAAAACTTGGGAAAATATTCCTGTAATATGTGTGTAATTATTATAATATTTATTAAGGTTCCGGTTGGCTATAGGATTCTACAGAATACATTTATTGCAGATACATGATAAAAACATGTTATATGAACATAGGTCCGGAAATTGTTTATTTTCTTGGTGGAGCTATTTTTCTACGATTCTGCTTACACGGTGAGATGTGAAATACTCCTGTGGCTATAACTATACGAAATGTGTAATACGCTGTCCTGTGGTCATAACACCACTAGATTTTTATTTGTGGGAACATTTGAAATCTCTTGTTTACGCAACTCCATTTCAAGATGAAGCCTCTTCGTGCTCGTATTCTGGAAGTTTTCCAGACAATACGAAATTCTCCAGGTCTACATCAGCCCAGTCCACCGCTGTGGTCTCGAGGCAGCATGCTGCCTTGACTATTATACAGTATTATTAACAATAATTCAATGATGACGAGATATTGTACGTGAAGGGTCACGCAGCGGGCCTGGGTTCGATTCCCGGTTGGGACAGGCTCCTGGGCGAGGTATTTTTCGGGGTTTTTTCCTCACCTATAAGACAAATGTCAGGAAGCTTAAGGCCCAACGGTCCCCGAAAATCATCCGGCCATCATCATCATTATGCTTATCATTTATCATCATCCTTCACCCGTGTGGATAGTAACGGGAAGCTACCACACCTATAATTCCCTAGTAAAGCTGCAAAGCATAGCATGAAAATACTATGATTGTAGTGAAAGGCCTGACTTCGGGCAGAATTACTATGGGTAAATGGATTACTTCAGCCCATTAGGGAGTCCATGCGACGGTGGGTTGACGGATGCATTTGGAGCCTATTGAGGCCATTTTGAACATTTTATATGATTTCCTACTTCACCACGGTTCTGTTATTGAGCGTTCTTCTATGGGGTTCAGCTGTAGAAAATGATCTAAAAAGGAAATATAACATTTCTGGACCTATGTCAATATAAGACTTTTTTATGTCCTACATCCAAGAAATATTTTCAATATTTGTTACACCCTGTGTATATATATATATATATATATATATATTTCTACGTCATAATTAAATCAAATTTTTATATTTAACAATGACACGAAAAGAAAAATAAACGTCTGAACCAGGATCTGAACCCGAGACCTCTAACTCTATACACTAGCGCGCACCCAACTCCGCCACTCAAACAATACATTTATTTTTGTTCTTTATATAGGGTGTAAAAAATTCAGTATACAAACTTTGGGAGTTTGTAGAGGAGGTAAAATAAAACTTTTATGTAAAAAATATGACAGATTCTCCGTTTCCCCGCTAGGGGTCCTTGAACGGTTTGACGTTGGACTTCCCTTAGGCCACCGTTCACTGTAGTTTTGACTGCTTTGTATGCAACATGTTGGTATTAATTGATATTGAAAGGATACCACGTCCCTGGATAAACACAGTACTTATTCATGCAACATCTACAATAGCCATGTCTGGAAGCTTGTGAATCCTAAGGCAACTCGTGTATTCCACCATAAACATAGATTTATCATACTTGTGTGGGCTGGTATTGTTCACGACCATCTGATTGGGCCGTATCTGACTAATCGACTTGGTGGAGGAAATCACCTTATCCTTCTTCGTGAAATCATCCATCCTACATGGACCCCTAGAGGAGAGATGGAGAACCTGTCAATTTTTTTTCACATAACAAAAGAGTTTTGTTTTATTTCCTCTACAAACTCTCAAAGTTTGTATACGGATTTTTTTTACATCCTCTATATGACTCTCTATCACAGGTATTTTGTCGAGCTTCCATCTCTTGACTTCTTTATAACTACGCATATAAGGAGAATATTTACTTATAGTAGTAACATTTCTTTATTTCGATGTTATAATAACATTTTAACATTTCATAATGAAGGCCAACTATAACATGAAAAGAAAATAAACGCCTGAACCCGGATTTGAACCCAAGAAAAATTAATGTTTCCTACTATAGATCCACAATGCATTCTATGAAATAATACAGAAATGAGGACTGGAAGTAATTATCAATATATATATATATGAATATGATCACTTGTAGAAATACATTATATAATGGAAATGGGCAGCAAATAGCAAATGATGGAATGTTTGAAGCGAATGATTTCAAAGACCTAGAGGCCACAATTACAAACGGGAATAAAGCCCAGAAAGAAATTAAACCTAGACTCAATTCTTGAAATTCACGCTTTTATGTATTACATGGAATCTAGCCATTCCAACTTCTCTCACAATATGTTAAACGAAATATACACAAACGATATATTCGAAACCTGGTCTCTTACTTTAAGGAAGGAGAAAAGTTACTAGTGTTTCAGAATAAAGTGTTTGGGGAAATTTTTAGACCACAGAGAGAGGAACTGTCAAGTTAAAGGAGAGAATTGCATATCAATGCCACTTCATAGCCGAACAGTTTAAGGTATGACACCTTGGTGCAGTGCTACGAGACTTGGGTTGATTCCACTCTCCATGAGGGGAAAAAGTGTAGATATAATGAGTAATTTGTATAGCTACAATAAATAGCGACTCCAGACTGAGAAAAACATTTCGTCCCCGTACTGACTAGATGATAATGCACACATGGAAGTGAGGCTAGCAGCCGGCTGGTACCAACAGTCTTTAGGAATGTCACGCCTTGGAGGTTTTTATATGAACTTTATGATAAATCAGATATAAAAAGACCAGGTAAGTCTCGTAGGCTTTGATGAAGAGGAAATGTAGCACGAATGGATAATGAATGTGCATAGACAATTGTTGTGGGGAAAACCACAATGAAAGCATCAAGTAGGTGTGTCAAAATACAGACTGGAGAATAATATGAACCACGATTTGTGGAAGATGAATCATATAAGGAACATTAGAAAACTTAGAATAGAGATGTATGGAGAACTTATATCCGCAAGGCCATGAACATTTGGGTTTCATATTGTCGATAAGATAGTTTCGAAGTTGTAACTGACAGATTCTAGTTCAGGGATAGGAACTGGGATGAGTTACCAAAGTATGTACTTTGAAGCGCAATATGAGAACAGTTTTTAAATATAAATGAATTTGTATTCCGCAATCTGATAACTATGTAAAGTAAAGCAGTACTTAACTTACAAGTTCACTTTTTATTGTCAAAGTGAGGGTTACCTGTAATGGCAGAATTGTTGCTGCTTACATGATCTCATTGTACTGACAGCGGGTGAGATTAGCTTCAATACACTGACATCACACATCGTCGAAACGTTCTGCACATTATCTCATAATGCTTTGTAAGTGTAGTAATAATATAGGCAGTAAATTATGGGAATCACTATGGAAAATGAAGGGAAGAGTACATGGAACGTTAAATTGTTAAATTTTATGGGCCATAGTACAAACTTTGAAATAGCGGAACATAGAATAAAATCGGGTGTGTGCGACATGTGATTATGTTAATTGATTATTACATATCATACAATCCATTGTGTTGCAGACATACAAAAGGACGAAAGGTTTTTGCGGCATCGAAGGACCGAACTATGAAATAAAAATGTCAGCATTGCTCTTTCTCCGAGCATTACGAAAACGTGAAAAATTCCACATCGCTTCCAATATGGCTGCAGGAGGTAAGTTCGATGACGTGGTGTTGAAGCTTGGAGACAGCGTGTACTTTTTACAACTTAAGCACAAACAAAACTCACAAACTATCCTCAAATTACATCATTTTGTTCATGAAAAAGACTTCAAATTGACGATATATCTGGAGTCCCTCCACAAAATAAAAAAACGATGGGAAACTGATGATGACTTGAAAGAATGTGGGAAATTTGAGAACGCAAAATTTGTAATATTTACGAATATTGGGGTGGATGAGGGTTTGGTTAATGATGCTGATGCTGCAGATCTAAATATTTTAAACACTGGAGGGAAATTGGTCTCTCTGACTGAATTGTATGACAATTTGCCTAGATATAAGGCAATACTGTCATCAGCAGTCACCAGTGGGAATGTGACTAACTCTCCAGAACTGTGGGAGGTTGTACATAAACTGTACAACAAACAAGCTCAAGATCTTCCTTGCGAAAAACAGCTTCAGGAGATGCTGAAAAACCTTGAGTGTCTGGAACACTTGAACTTTTGCCACGAAATTATCCCACAGCTCTTCTTTTGCACACAGCAGTTAGCTGAGACGAACCTGGATGATCTGATCAAGCAAGAGATTCACTCAGCTACATTGCTTGATCAGTTGTTGAAAGCTGTGACGAACTGGTGGAGAACATCCAACAAGTATCTGACAGCAGACTGGAAGGACTGGATAGAAATGTTCAAGTTACATACAGCCAGCGTTATTCAACCAAACCCTCAAATACATGTTAAATTTAAACCAGAACACTGTGTTGACATAACAGAAAAGTTAACATGTGGTAAAAGAATGTTACTAATTAAAAGCAACAGCACCAATCTCAGTATAGTCAAAGTGTTGCAGGCTTTTGAAAACAACACTTTATTGATAGATGCCAGCACTCTGCAGGAAAGTGTGGATAAGGTTGTGACAATATGGAGGTTAGGATTCTGCGATGTATTGATTGTGAAGGGTTGCACAACAGATGTCATCGCATTGAAGGACAAACTAGCGAGCTTGCATGAGTCCAAGTGTTTGGTAGTCATATCAGACAGTCACCAGGTAGAGGGGCAATTTGTCACAATGTGTGACACTTTCTGTTTCAGTCAGTTGGAGGCAGAGTCACAGCGTCAAGTCCTGGAATGTCAAGTTGAATTTCAGGGTTACACTGTGAGTTTGAATTCACTGGCTGATGTCTCATTTATGCAGACTCATCTATCTGCAGATGTAGTGGAACAGCTATATTACACACTGCGTGTAGGACAGAAACTGCAGGAAGTAGATCCCAGTTACCTACAGCGTACATTCCTGAGGAATGATGTTGTTAATAAACAGATATTTGGTGAAGAATATATAACTCTAGCTATAACAGGAGTACATCAAGATAGACTGGCTGAACTAGTACCACCTGGTGAGCAAATCCAAAAATTCAAGCGGAACAATTTCATGGCAAATAAAAATTGTAGATTTTGGCTTATTGAAGGAGAAGCTGAATTCACAGATCTCTGCACAAAGAAAGACAACATTCATTGGGTTGAGTCATGTGAACAAGGTTTTCGTTGGATACATTCAAAAGGTGACATTTCGAATTTAAGAAAACACTTTAAACAAGAGTCCAAAAGGAATGCTGACTCAATTGTAGGATTACCTCAGCAGGTGGTATTAGTTGTTGCTGAACCTGGGATGGGCAAGTCAACAGAAATGGACAACATAGCTCATGTGGTGAAACGAAATGATCCCTCTACATGGGTGGTGAGGGTCAATTTGAATGAATGGTCAACTCTCATCACCTCTCAGATTACAGCTGTGGAATTCCTGCAGCAAGTTGGAAGTCTGAAAACAGAGTTTGAGAAACATCTGCTTGAACACCAACTGTTGTTCGATGGAAAAGTTGTGGTTCTCGTAGATGGTTTTGATGAAATTTCTCCAAATTACACGGAGCAAGTATTTGGGTTGCTTAGTAAATTCTCAAAATACAAAATTAAAAAAATACTTGTCACTTCTCGACCAGTTATGAAGGAGAAATTAGAGCAAAATCTTCCTAGCTTAGCTTTTACATTTTGCGGATTCAATTATAAAGACCAAACACATTTTCTTAGCAAATACTGGGATGATAATCCTAAAATAACAGAATTCATTAAAGTTCTATTACAACGTGTAAGGGAGACTTTAAGTGACAACTGGAATGAATTTTTAGGAATTCCACTGCAGTGTAGAATGTTGGCAGACGTGTTTCATGACGATGCTAACCATTTCTGTAGCACTGGTGAAGTGAGGGTCCCTCCAAGTCTTAATGTGCTCCTGTTGTATGAGAAGTTTGTTAAAAAAAAGTTGAGTGTGTACTGTGAGAAATTGTATGGTAATGTGAACACTGGAATGTTACAGATGGAAATGGAAGATAAGAACACTAAGTTACAACAAATTCACATGAACTGTGCAATGTTTTCATATTTTGTTGATGATAACATAAAACTATTGTACAGTTTAAAGAGTGTCATGGAAGGAAATGAAAAATTTGTTAAAAAGTTTAACCGCGGAAAAAATAAGTTTGGAATTGTGACACACATTGTGTGCAACAAGGCAGTTTTTGTTCATCGAACATTCGCTGAATACTTTGTTGCAATGTGGGTTTCACAAAATTTCCAAACTGAATCTAATTTAACAAAACAAATTTATTTTGATGAAAACTTTGAAGTCATTCAAAAGTTTCTGGATAGTATGTTGTCTAAGGGACATGAACTGCACACTGCAGTGATTAATGTAGATTTTCAAAAAGTTTTGGAGAAAATTGCAGATGTGAATGAGCGAGACAGAGGTGGCAGAACTGCCTTGCATCTAGCCATCATGAATTTTAAGGAATCTGGATTTTCTTGTTTGAGGGAAAATTGTGTTGTTGAAATTAAATGTAGGATTATAGAAACTTTGCTGGAACATGGTGCTGATGTTAATTGTGAGGAAGATAAAGTGTTGCATTGCAGGCCACTGCGACTAGCAGAGGAAATTAAAGCTTGGTATGCTGTTGACACGTTATTAGCAAACCAAGCTGATGAGGCAGACATGACTTGGATTAGAAACAATATAAAAAAGCGAGTGACACACAGGCAATCTTTTTCTGTGTCTGAGAGAAGTGATTCACAAATTAATAGGCACAACTCTATTCTGTCTGATTATAAATGTTGCATAGAGAGTAGGCCTGAGATTGAAAATGTTCAATCTGAGGGTGTTGAATATTGTATGAGCGATCCACTTCATGAAGTAATGTACACAGCTCTGCAGGAAGGATATGTGAATTTGGTGAAATTTATATTGAACTGTGGAGTTAGCATACATTATAAACTACCGTTTACGTTTGACATAATGTTACACATCGCTGTAGACTGTAAGCAGTTGGAAATTTGCAGTTGCTTTTAGAGCGGGGAAGTGATGTAGATATTTGTGATATGTATGGGAGAACACCACTAATGCACGCTGCAGCATTTGACCACGTAAAAATAGCAGAGCTTCTTGTTAAACATGGAGCTGATGTAAATACAAGAGACGTACGTGGCTACACTGCACTGTCATTTGCAGTTGAGAAAGAAGAACATGAAATGATGGGATTTCTTTTACCACTCACATCTTCTAATGCCAGTGACATTGATTTAGTAATTTATGCAGCTGGTAATGGTAATGTGGAAGCTGCACAGATTCTGATACGAAACAAAATTATTGATTCACAAGACAAACATGGCTATACTGCACTGTTATTAGCGGTCAATAAGGGTAAATGCATGGTGGAGTTACTGTTAGATCATGGCGCTGATGTTGATGTATCTGATAAGAATAACAATACTCCACTAATGCAGGCAGTTAGGTGCGGCGATGTCAAAATAGTAGAGCTCCTTGTTCAACATGGAGCTTCTGTAAATAAAAGAGATAAACGTAACCGCACTGCATTGCTATTAGCGGCCCGTAAGGGCATACATGACATGGTGAAGTTACTGTTAGATCATGGGGCTGATGTTGATATTTCTGATGAGAATGACAATACTCCACTAATCCAGGCAGTTGAGCGTGGATATGTTAACATAGCAGAGCTCCTTGTACAACATGGAGCATCTCTAAATAAAAGAGATAAACATGGCCGCACTGCACTATTATTAGCATCCGATAAGGGTAAACCCGATATGGTGGGGTTACTGTTAGACTATAGAGCTGAAGTTGATATAACTGATAACAAACATAGGACTCCACTAATGCAGGCAGCTGAACATGGCAGTGTTAAATTAGCAGAGCTCCTTGTTCAATATGGAGCTTGTGTAAATGCAAGAGATGAATATTGCAATACTGCACTCTCACTAGCAGCAGAGTGCGTAAAACATGAAATGGTGGATTTTTTATTACCGCTCACATCTTTTAATGCCAGTGACATTTATTCAGTAATTTGTGCAGCTGGTTGTGGTGATGTGGAAGCTGTACAAATTCTAATAACAAACGCAATTATCAACTCACAAGACAATCATGGCAACACTGCACTGTTAATAGCAGCTGGTCTAGGTAAACGTGACATGGTGGAGTTACTATTACAACATGGGGCTGATGTTAATATATCTGGTAAGGATAACAGGACTCCAATAATACAGGCAGCTAAATATGGTCATGTGCAAATAGTAGAACCCCTTCTTAAACATGGAGCTTCTTTAAATGAAAGAGATAATGCTGACAATACTTCACTATTATTAGCATCTAGTCTGGGTAAATATAACGTGGTGGAGTTATTGTTACAACACGGTGCTGATGCTAATGTATCTGGTAAGTATAACATAACTCCACTGATCTATGCAGTTCAGAATAGCCATGTGCAAATAGTAAAGCTACTTGTTCAACATGGAGCTTCTGTAAACGCCAGAGATATAGGTGGCAACACAGCACTGTGGTGGGCAAGTCGGTTTAACCGTGGTGATATAGTACAGTTCTTATTAAAGCACGGTGCTGTCAAGTAGACACATGTGTGATGTAACTAATGACTATTTAACTCATGCTCCAAATGGGAGTCAATGACTAATCACGTTTCAATGAATTTTGTTTTACAACCAATCACAGTCGTGTTTCTCAACTTTAGTTCATCATATTAAAGATAGCTCCCCTTTTTTAATATTCTGAACAGGTCAGGACATTACTTTGCAGTGACCGACTCTTTAAGAAATACGTCGAATATAGAAATTTATATATTAAGATGTAAGAATCATAGAATGCATGTGGCTCCCAGATTGTATACATAGTGCACAAATGTAACCAGATACCGCTTGCGGATATAATAAAACAAATTGTAGCAATTGATTATACCACAATAAAAAGAAACCACTGCTTACAATTTCTTAAACATATTATTTCGCAGGTATTTACGTTCCAGAAAAAAATAATTGACATATTTACATCATAGGACATCAGAAATTAATTAATAACCTATAATGTTGGTTATAATATACAGTTTGATGTGTTTAATTGTTTCTCCACTAGGGTGCATTCTTACAATATTGCGATCCTATTTGGCAATAAATAATATGATCTGGTTGCAGTGGATAACAAATGAAACATAAACGTTTTTCATTTGTTTTCAAACATCGCCGTTTACATTAAATATATAAATATTTTAAAATAACTATATTTAAATAATGATTTGTGAGTAAACAGCTTAATTTTATTCGTTAAATAGTCCTAACAAATGCTACTCTTGATTTTCAAATTCTTTAGATAAATTCACGAGTCACTTCATGACTCGTGAGTTTATTGGTAATTTGAAAATCACTCGTTTATAATAAATAAACACATTACGTTAACATTTATTATGTTGTTATTCAATATAACTGCAGGTCAGTGAGGCCCTGAGTGCTTATTGCAAATTACTGATTTATTTTATTGCGTTGCTAAACTTATTTTTGGAACATTATTGTCAGTTAAGGAACAGATATGTTATTTGTTGTAACACTAACTCTCAACCTCAGGTTTTCTTATACAAAATGTATTCTACAATATTGTATATAAAATATTTTAACATAACATACTGTGTTTTATATTTATCTCATAACTCTTAAAGGGCATAGCCGGCTAAGTTAAGGGTAAGCGGCCCCCACGCGTATTCGTTCCAAATTTTGGCCAAAAGTTGCGTCTGATGGGTTACAAACTCAACCCTGTAGCTGCACTAAGAACAAAGATAAAAATACAAACTAGTTTTTTGGTGAAGATTTTTTTCTCAGGATCTACTGGACCGATTTTTTGTGAAAAAAATATATGTTGTAAATATATTCAAGGCGATTCGTAGCAAAAATCCAGGACTCAATCCCACAAACGTAACTACCTGAAAAAATTGTTTTAGTTTTCGTGATTTTTTTTCGGTCACTCGCTCACAAGATACAATTACGAGTTTTTTTCTGTTAGACAATCGGACCTCTTTCGACAACATATAATTTTTCCAAGTCGATCGAAGAGGTGGAGCATAGTTTAAAAAAATACAATTTTTTTGCACATTTTACCTACATTTTATTAAGATTTCTTACAATATAATTATACTTTCGATCAATTTTTGGTGCTGTGTCATTTATGTTACTGGCCGATGAAGATTTTCACCGCCTCCCTTAATCATCGTCGCTATCATAATTGATAATGACAGTTGTATTCTTCTTTGCGAACAATTTACTCAGAATCGCAGCTGATCATAAAATCGTGGACAAATATACTCCATGTGCCAGGTAATATATGAGAAGAGCAACCGACAGTCCTCCTCCCATAGTAGCTGCAATCATATATTACCTGGCACATGGAAGATATTTGTCCAAGATTTTACGACCAGCTGCGATTCTGAGCAAATTGTTCGCAAAGAAGAATACAACTGCCATCATCAATGATGATAGCGACGATGATTAAGGGAGGCAGTGAAAATCTTCATCGGCCAGTAACGTAAATGACACAGCACCAAAAATTGATCGAAAGTATTTTATATTGTAAGAAATCTTAATAAAATTTAGATAAAATGTGCAAAACAATTGTATCTTATTTTTTAAACTATGCTCCACCTCTTCGATCGGCTTGGAAAAATTATATGTTGTAGAAAGAGGTCCGATTGTCTAATAGAAAAAACTCGTAATTGTATCTCGTGAGCGAGTGATCGAAAAAATCACGAAAACTAAAATAATTTTTTTCAGGTAGTTACGTTCGTGGTATTGAGTCCTGGATTTTTGCTATGAATCGCCTTGAATATATACTTCTTCTTTACTTCCTGGTTTAGGTAAGAGTTGCCTGTTCCGTCTTCACTAATAGATTTAAGACCATTTCCATTGTGAAGAATATGAGTAATATGTTTTCCTCTGATCGCGATACCAACGCTATGCAGAGTAGACCATTGGTGGGGCTGCCACCTCAAAGCTTTAGGTCCAGCTCCTGGATGTACTAACCCCATCTAGAGGGTTGCCACTTCCGCCCACCTATTAAAAATTAGTTGTCGTTGTGGACTTTACTCTTGTTTCCCCGAGCATGGGTCTCTTATCATCCCAGAGAAAGGACCCCCTCTTCCCATCAGTTCTCCGACCCAAATCGCCGAAGGGATTCTATACCACAACCTTGATTTGGATTACTCGGATTAGCAGGTCCACTTCGAGCAGGTTGGGAGAGGAGTTGATATGCAGAGGCTTGTGTTTGCAATGAAAACTATATTGCGCATGCATACCCTTGGACCCTTGAATATATTTACAATTTGTTGAATATATTTACAACATATATTTTTTTCACAAAAATCGGTCCAGTAGAACCTGAGAAAAAATCTTCACCAAAAATACTAGTTGTATTTTTATCTTTGTTCCTAGTGCAGCTACAGGGTTGAAATTTGGTGTGAATTTGTAACCCATCAGACGCAACTTTTGGCCAAAATTTGGAACGAATACGCGTGGGGGCCACTCACCCCTAACTTAGCCGGCTATAGCCTTTGTCTCATTAATAACATTCAGCCCACATTCCTTCAATGACTATTTATTAGCCACAAATTCTTATAACACTATACAACTACAATGTTCCAGTCTTGCAATATGACAATACTGCCTTCAGAACCAACCCATCATACTAACTACTCTGACACACTACTAGACTTAATTATAACAAATAATCCTCAAAAAATTATAACTAGTGGACAGATAAAAGCTCCAGGCATCTCTGCACATGACTTAATATACATTGAATATTCACTCCTTTGCCCTAAATGTAGACATACACTTGTAATATACAGAGACTTGAAACGTATAAATAATGATCAATTAATTGATGACGCTGCAAAACTACCTTGGAACAACATAGGACTGTAGACGAGAAAGTTGAACATTTTAATGACATGATTTTACAATTGTACGACAAACATTCACCTATCAAGACTAGACATATAAACAGACCACCTGCACCCTGGACGTCTGATAATATCCGCTTGCTTATGACTGAGGGAGACGCAGCTTACAGGAAATACAGGAGGAATAAAGAACTGACAGACTTATTACAGACATACAAACATCTGAGGAATAAAGTCAATCAGACTGTTAGAAATGCAAAACTAAAATATGCCCATAGTATTATTACACAATCCATGTCCAACTCATCTGACATGTGGAAAAATTTAAAATCAATAGGCCTATGTCAAAATAAACTACAGGTAGAAACATCTGACCTACCACTAGATGAATTGAATGACCATTTCACCCGCCTCTCTACTGACAACACCTCACAACACAAACGACAGACAATATATGAACTAGTGTCATATTTCCAACCCACACGAGAAACATTCTTTTTTTCCTATATCTCACCTGATGACGCCAAAAGAGCAGTATTACGCATTAAATCTAAAGCACAAGGAATAGACAATATAACAATAACTCTCCTGCAAAACAAATAATTGACATTATTCTCCTGACAATAACCCGCATTTTCAATGCCTCTATAATGACTGGGGCCTATCCCAGACTCTGGAAAATGACTCTAGTTCGTCCCACAACACTTGATGATTATAGATCAATTAGTATTCTTCCCTGTTTATCTAAAGCACTGGAACACATAATACACTCACAGTTAACAGACTACCTCATCACACACGACTTACTTGATGAGCATCAGTCTGGTTTTAGAACAGGACATCATACAAGTACTGCACTACTTGACATTGTAGAGGACATAAGAGACTCAATGGACAAAAGCAAACTCACAGCAATAGTCCTTCTCAACTACAGAAAAGCCTTTGACACAGTAGATATAGACTTAATGCTAGCGAGACTTAAGACACTACATCTGCCGGAAAACTGCCTTGATTGGTTTAGATCTTAGCTCACTAATCGTCAGCAATCAGTTTCTGTTAATAATCGCATTTCTTCCTGGCGCTTGGTGAGGAAAGGGGTACCTCAAGGTGGCGTCCTCGCTCCTCTTCTCTTCTCAATTTATATTAATGATGTGACCAAGAAACTACAACACTGCAAGCATCATCTTTACGCCGACGACTTACAGATTTACACACACTTTAGGCCTGATGAAATTATGGAATATGTTAACAAATAAACACTGATCTCAGACATATATCTTTATGGTCCAGACAATATGGGCTAAAACTAAATGTAAACAAAACGCAAGCAATAATTATCGGACATCCAAGACTATTACACTCCATAAACAATTGCTAAATATGCCGGCTGTCATATTAGATAATGAACAAATTCTTTATACCGACGTCGTTAAAAACTTGGGACTTTACTTAGATTCAAATTGGCATGTGCAAGTAAAACAAACATTTACAAAGATCTTCTCCATAATGCATTCCCTAAAGCGTCTCAAAAATGTTCTTCCAACTGTTCTTAAAATAATTTTAATTCAAACCTTAGCGATGCTGCATTTTGACTATTGCGATGTTCTACTAACTGACATAAGTGACGGATTGTCGGACAAACTGCAGCGTGTCCATAATATGTGTATCAGATTCATATTTAATGTTCGAAAATACGATCACATTTCTCCATTTTTCCATGAATTGTCTTGGCTACATCTAAAAGAGAGAAGAAAATGGCACTGTCTAATTCTCCTATTTAAGATCCTACATACCTTGATTCCCAATTATTTATCATCTCGTTTCCAGTATCTGTCCTCAAACCATAACTTAAACACAAGATCACAACATAGTCTCTTGCTTAATATACCGCAACATAGGACATCACATCACTCCATGTCATATACTATCTTCACTTCTCGTAACTGGAATTCCCTACCACAAGAAATAAGGGACTGCCGGACATTGGCAACTTTTAAAAGAAGTATTATTAAATTTTATTAAAAGAGTGTATTATGTGTTCCAGTGCTTTAGATAAAAGAAATCTAAATTTATATTTGCTCTAACCTCGACTTGATCATTACCCAGTGTAAGATATATATATATATATATATATATATATATATATATATATATATATTAATTGGTGTTTCTCGTATAACTTATCATATTCATACTATTAATATTATAATTATTATTACTATCATCATCATTATATTATTATTATTATTATTATTATTATTATTATTATTATTATTATTATTATTATTATTATTATTATCGTAATTATTATTATTGATATTATCGTATAAAATGTTGTTTGTATATGAAATTTACATTGCTACATTTAATGTATCTTTAACTGTTTTTAATTAATATAGTGTAAATCTATATTTGTCAAATATTTATTCGTATAAGGCCTTATGGCCTTAACTCTGCCAGAATAAATATAACATTATTATTATTATTATTATTATTATTATTATTATAAAAAAATATTATTGTTATTATTATTTGCGAATTCTGAAAAAAATAACTATAGTAAATTTATTTAATTTTCACAGGGAAAGAAGACTATGATGTTTAATTTAAGAATTAAATTAATGTTTTTATTACCTCACCTCATATCCTTTTTCTTCTATACTGCAGTTTCGGAGCTTATCTTCCAACCGCCAAGAAACGACATAACACCGGTCGACCAGAGGCTACTGACGATGGAGATAAGCTCCGAAACTGCAGTATAGAAGAAAAAGGATATGAGGTGAGGTAATAAAAACATTAATTTATTTCTTAACTATAGTAAATGTTCACATGAAAATGTTAAAAAAATTACAAACCTTAATCAATCTTACTTAGTAGAAACCAAAAATGACCATAAACCAAACCCAGCATATGTAATAACGAATTAAGAAAAAAGTAAGATCAAGTTTGTTAATCTTCAGTTGTAAGAGTTAACTTGAGGTGAAGCTTTAAAAATTGTTTTAGTTACTGTAATTTTTTTCGCAAATAAACTGGGATATACCACTGAAATAAAATGAGAAATGTATTCTCCGAAATTCAGCACAATCACACAATTAGATGCGAAAACCTTAATTTAAGTATCACGTTAGGCGCCACCTTGATTATTTTGTGGCAATATAACTCTGCCATACTGTTTGTTTAACAAAATAATGGTATATTCCGTAATTATCTAGCAATATGGGATTATAAGATCGATTTGTTGAGAAATTCGCTTATTTATACAGTTCATATGTGGGCTATTCTTTACAACCTGTGACGCGACTTTTTTTATTCCCTCAAATTCTTGTCAAATTGTATTCTTAGAGTTCCATTTATCAAATTATTTACCACCATTATCAATGATTTCTACATTTTCTAACGATTATTTCAATATTTTTTCTATGATATTTAACTACATACGTAGCACGAAGACGTGGCAGCCATATTGATTTTAACGAATATTCTAAGCAATAAACAAAGTCGTGTTCCAGTGCATCCTACATAGAGTATTAATTAACTATACTCATATACTTTAGAATTTCAGAACTTAATATTTATTTTTGGGCGTTGCTTTCTTTCACAGGTTGGAGTTCTTAAATTGCGTTAGGTCAGCTTTTAGGGTGGTCTTTCACAGGTTAATTGCGTTAGGTTAGCTTTTAGGTTAGTTAAATATAGTGTATATATGTTGGCTGCATCCCGTGATTCCATAGTGTAAATCGCTTCGCGTTTGTTGGCATATGCGCATGGTGTATGATTGGAATTAGGAAAAAGAAATCGCGTCACATGTTGTAAAGAATCCCTCTTGTGTTTTATTATTATTATTATTATTATTATTATTATTATTATTATGTATTACCGAATGAATTTAAGTAAATATGACTAATATTAGCAATAAACCCAGCACTAGGGCAACTTTATATTACCTTAAAAGGAAACCTCAACGTATCCCATATTACCAGAAGAACACGAAGGTGAGTTTTTCACGTACACACAGAAGAGACACGTTGGCATTACACTTATAGCTATAAAAACTAACACATCACATTACATTTTGTATGTCCTGGGTACTGTAATACTCACAACAAGCAATTTTACATTAAATCAATAATTTACGAGTGAAGCAACTAGATACAAATTATATGGATATACAAAATAAGTTCATATCATCACCACTATTTGAATATAAGGATAAATATAAATACATTATTTAATGTATTTTTAACGATTTGGAGTTCAGTTGGCAGCAGTGACTGAACCAGTCTTCGTTGTTACAATGCCACATTCATTATTGTGGGTTTAATACTCCGGATATATTACTTTTATTGACATTTTGTTTTGAAATAATTGCAACATTATGCATGAGTCAGTTCATTCTCAACATAGTTTAGGTATTACTTTTTGAGTTGGTTGTTTATTACGTACATTATTATTTACTCAATGTAATATATGTCCTTAAATAGGATGAAATGGAAGGATCTCTGTTAAACCTTAACGAATTGAATCGAAATCAAGACAGGTGTTTCAGAGGTTCTCCCGTTTTCCCCTGGCATAAAATTCATTCCTCCACTTTTCCATACTCATATCATCCATTTCATCTCACTTAATTTCCTCTGCCTCTGTAATGGTGCGACAGGCATAGTCAGTGAGCGCCCTTGTATATACATTTTTTCTTCTTCTTCATATGACGCAATGGCCCGTAGACTTTTACCATAACCTCCTTAACGATCAATGTCCATACAGCTCTTTCTATAACTTTCTGTCCCCATCTTTTCAATCCTAATTTTCTGAGGACATGTTCAACGTCATCCATCCATATTAATCTGGGCCTTTCTATTTTCCTCTTTCCTTCTGGGTTTGATTTTAATTTTTTTCTAACTGTTATATTATCTGGTATCCTCATAAAGTACTCCAGCAATTCCAAACTGCGAGTTTTAATAACTATTAAAATATGTATACTATTGATCTTCAATAGGGGCTTCATCTCATCTCCTTGTCTATCAAGGATTATGCCGGTCGTCCGTAGAGAGGGGGTAACATACTTGTACCTATAAACCAGTTCGTAAAATCTTTTTAAACACATGTTTCCGTGTTGAAATTATTGGATTCAATGTAATATTTACTACTATATCTTCTTTAAAGGAAGGTTACATGAGATTTATGAAGTATGAATAAAAGAGTATGTACAAGAGAATCCATAACAACGCATCACTCATTTTTGTTATTCGAAAGGTAGAAGATGGGGTTTACTTTCTTGACATGTTTGTTATTCACACTTCAACATCTCTGAATATTTGATTTCAAACTCAAAGTGACACACAAGCATGTTGCAGAGAAGCTACAAATTTCTTCCTCAAGAAAAAAATCCTCTTTTCTACTGTAGACGAATTAAATGAAAGTAACTTACAGTTATAAAAAATGTATATAACTGAATATCTATAAGTTAGTCTGTTTTAAAATATCCTCACATAAGCTCGGTATTAGTTGTAGGAAGTAATATTGAAATGTTTCCAACAACTTTAAAATTATGGGCTATTAATAATAAAACAATGCAGTGAAAAAATATGGGGGCACGCCGTAGCGTAGTGGTTAAGGCACTGCGCTACAAGCCGGAAGTTCGAGGGTTCAAGTCCCGGCACTATGACCCTGGGATCGACTCAGCCTCCAACGGAAATGAGTACCAGACACTTGTTCTGGGGGTAAAGGCGGCCGTCACGCAGGGCTGACAACCCGGGTGACATCAAGTGCCGATTGTCCAGAAAAAACAGGAGCCTTAACCTCCTACTATCCCAAGGGCTTTCCGAGGCCTGTAGTGGGATCATTTAGAACTTAGTGAAAGAATATCTAAATCTATTGAGACTCCAGCACGAGCAATTCTTCTTAACAAGGGAGGATAAACTGTTCTTTTAAATTTCATTATGAATTAGTGTTGAGATTATTATGTAAAAATGTCAAAATCATAAAAAAAATGTACATGAGATCTCGGTCGTCCTCAGTAAGAAAATGTACCTTTTGAAAAACTGATGATGGAACGTGTTCCGAAAGGCTTACAAAGTGTTTTTACCTAAATTTTACTGAGTAGAGGATGTCTGAGATTATAGCTAGATATTTTATCATTTTAACATTGTAATTTGTAGCTAAATTGAATTCTTATAGTAAAGTAAAGTGATCCCGCAATAGGTCCGGAGGCCCTTGGGGTAGTAGGAGGTTAAGGCTCCCACTTTTTCTAGACAATCGGCACTTTATGTAAGCCGGGTTGTCAGCCCTCCGTGACGACCGCCTTTACCCCCAGATCAAGCGCCTGGTACTCATTTCCGTTAGAGGCTGAGTCGACCCCAGGGCCATAGTGCCGCCAGAGGGTTTGGGTCAGTTTAAAAATCCTGACCCCAACGGGAATTCTTATATTCGTTGCAATTAGATCTAATGATTTTAATATTAATGTAAATAGAATTAATATTAATGCAGATAGAATGGGCAATGAAAGAGGGACATGGAAGCTCCCTGTAGGAAAACCAGAAGGAAAACGCGCAGTTGGTAGACAAAGAATTCGGTGGAGGTTAACATTAACCATGATTTGAGGGAAGTAGAATGTACAGGAGATGATTGGAAAACATTCGTTTAGGGTAGGGATGTATGAAGAGCTTATGTTCGCACGACCATGAACCTAATGGTTCGATAGTGCCAGTAAGTTATTTATTTATTTAAAATGGGCAAGGGTACATTTTTTTTATTTATAATGGTAAAACCTTGTGAAAAGAGCATTAGTTAGGCTTAGGAATAAGTGGGATGGTAATATTCGGATGGATTTTAGAGACACTGATATCAGGCATATGAACTGTTTTCAATTGGTTGTGGACAACGACTAGTGGAGCACCTTGATAATTACGTCAGTGATCCTGCGGGTTCTGTAAGTCTTAGGGTTAGTCAATAATTCAGCCTTTAGGGAATCCCGAAGTTAAGTAGCTATTGAGATTGTACTAATGCATTTCGATTCAACTTACTATGATCATGAATAATAATATATTCCTTTTTTTCTCCAAGCGTGACAGGCCTAGAAGGCCCTTGGCCTACCAGTCGACTGCTGGTCTCACGTCCACATGTGTTAATCATAGAGGTAGACGATCATAAGCTAGTGTAGGGGTGACATGTGGTCAGTATGCCGTGTCCCCAGCCATTAAAGCCGGTCTTCTCAACCTGGAGTCGCCACTTATTTGTAGCTACCCAAATGCCTCACGATGCTGGGTGGGAACCGGTCCCATACTCGCCGAAATTCCATGAAAAAGTTTCTTCCCCATGGGGGCTCGAACCAGCGCAAGTCCCATAGCTTTGCGCCAAGGCATCTTGCCTTAAATACAGTATTCACAAATACTTGGGATATAGTAATAATTTAAGAAAAAGTAGATCGAGTTCATTTAGCAGTAAAATCAGTCACTAAGTCAAGCGAACATGTAAAAGCCTCTCTAGCGGCAGAAATGTTCGATTTATCGCTACAAAACTCGGTATATGCCATTATAAAAAAATGAGAAAGGCATTCTCAAAAAAAAAAAACAGTAAGTTCCGAATACTAGGAATAACAGTTACCTAAAAGCCGAAATTTAAAAATAGCTCTAGTGGCGCCATGTTCGTTTTATCGGAACAAATCGGCACATATTGTCCTCCTCCGACGAGTTTAGCACTCAAAGGAATGTGGTGTGGGGATGGATACTGGATGACAACCCCAGTCAGGAAGGAAGTACAGTCATATTGAAAAACATTCGCCCTATTTACGAAAGACACAATCACAGAAAACCGCTAACTGATAAACTGCATATTTGTGATTGAATAATACTTCCCTTCGACTCGGCTGTAGGAACAAAAGAAACTACCTAAAGAATAGTAAAACGAATGGTAATAATACCCTACCTCCCAGCGCTAAACTCGTCGGACGAGGACAGTACGTTAGAATAACTTCTTCTTCTTCATCGGATTTCTCCCAAATTACAGGTTTGCTGTCTTCATTTTCAATTTATCTCTATCATTCCAACCTCCTTCTTCCAAATTCCTAAACCATTATGGTTCTGACGTGAATTTTCCATTTTCCATCTGGTTCTGCCACGTTTATTTCTTCCAAGGGGTGACCATTGGTATATATTTTTTGGTCATCTCTCATTTTCCATTCTTTGTACATGGCCATACCATTTAAGCGTTTGATTTTCAATCCTCTTAACAACAGATGTGATGACATTCATTTCTCTCTAAAGGAATTAATTTTTTTTATTTTTTATCCTGTCTTGTTTTTTGGCGGCTTCTTCTAAAATAATCAAATTCAAATGTTCTAATTTTACTATTTTGTACTTCCGTCAAAGACCAAGTTTCACTTCCATATGGCAAAATATTCTGTATTATGCTCTTATAAATTTTCATTTAAATTTCTTTTGTAATATTAGAATAACCAAGTAAGCAATATCAGGGCTTTTTAGGAGTAGGAGTTTACCTGAAAAGTGAAATTTCAGTGGCAACATTTTCAACATTGTAGCACTGAACGACTCGACTCTAATGGTAGTATTTGATATTTGTATTCGGGAGGCCGTGAGTTCAAATCGGGAGTCGACCAAATCTGAGTGATGCTATTTTTATGATTTTTGTCAATTGTCAGGTCAAATGCTAAGTTAAAATATCATTACCACGATCCATTTAATTTTTAATCATCTTTCCATATACTTACTTATTTACTTACCCGTAGGTTCATGGCCGCACGGACATAAGCTCTCCATACATCCCTATCCTGAGCTAATGCTTTCCAATCATTCCCTGAATAATCTACTTCCCTCAAATCATAGTTAATGTTATTCCCACTTCATTCTTGGTCTACCAACTGGGCGTTTTCCCTCTGGCTTTCCTACAAGAAGCTTCCATGCAAGTCTTTCATTCCCCATACGTGCAACATGTCCTGCCCATCGCAGTCTACGAGACTTAAGTGTTCTTATTATATCTGGCTTCCTATGAAGACCATGTAGTTCATTGTTATGTAGTCTTCTCCATTCACCTGTTTGTTCATCTCTCTTTGGTCCAAACATTTTCCTAAGTACTTAATTCTCAAATACTTGTAATCTCCTTTCCTCCCTTAAAGTAAGAGTCCATGTTTCGCACCCATATAATATAACTGGTAGAATAATAGTTTTATATATTTTCAGTTTAACGTTTTTTGAAAGGGGTTGGGACATCAAGAGTCTCTGCAATGCATAATAGCACGCATTTCCAGAATTGAGCCTATGTTTAATTTCTTTGTGCATCTCATTCTTATTTGTGATTATTGTTCCTAGGTATTTGAATTCAGCCACTTCCTCAAAATTTCCCTCATTTGTCATTACATCTTTCCATATATATATATATATATATATATATATATATATACAGTAATTTAAAATTAACATTAATGCATTTGTTGGCCGCAGTGGAATAGTAGTTGTGTTCTTGCATCTGGTCCGGAGGGTCGTAACCGGATTCGATGGATTTTTTGTAGGATGGAAAAATCCAAGGAGCAAGTTTTCTGGGAGGGACTTTAAGCCGTGGGTCTGGAGTCTGAATATTTTTTAGGCTAGTAAAAGAACCTTAAGCCTGAATAAAGAAGCCTGAAAGCAAAATTCAACGACCTTCTTCATCCTAGTAATACCTTAGTTCCCTGCTAGATGTTTAATTGGGTCGATAAGTTGACCGCATACCATTCATGACATTTGTGGGCAAACATGCGTAACTAAATTAACTTGGTGTAGTAACTCCTAACAAAGGAGAGGCTAAGGCCTAACATTGGGTTGTTATGCCATTGTATATGTAGATTCAATGAATCATAAATACACAATAGGCCTATATAAAGCCTATATATTAATATATGTACATAATAATAAACGTTGACTACATAGTCCTTGATATAACACAGATGTATAGATGATACGACTGAAGATGATTTCAAAATAAAACTGAAGTAAAAAAATCTAGTGGCCGTATTTTTCCCACAACGAACTTAGTACGTATAGGGCTATACGGTTAGATTATCATAAGTAATGCCACGAGTGATTTCCAAATTATCGATAAATTCACGACTCACGAAGTGAGGAGTGAATTTATCTAGAGAATTTGGAAATCAAGAGTGGAATTTGTTAGGACTATTTAACGAATAAAATTAAGCTGTTTACTCACAAATCATTGTTTAAATATAGTTATTTTAAAATATTTATATAGTTAATGTAAACGGCGATGTTTGAAACAAATGAGAAACGATTGGTACGCTTCATTTGCTTCTTTTGTTCATCACTGCAACCAGATCATATTATTTATTGCCAAAGGAACGCAATATTGTAAGAATGCACTCTAGTGGAGAAATAATGAAACACATCAAACTGTATATTAATTCATTTCTGATGTCCTATGACAATTATACTTTTCTGGAATGTTATTACCTGGGAAAAAAATAATTTAAGAAAGTGCAAACAGTGGTTTCTTTTTTTTTTGGTGGAATAATAAATTGCTACAAATGTTTTTATATTAACTCTCGCATGCGCTATGTGTTGACATTCATACACTATACATACAAGGTGGTAGACGTATTTCTTGGGAAGTCAGTCACTGAAAAATAATGCTATGACCTATTCAGAATGTTAAAAGGAGGCGCTTTCTTTATTATGATAAACTTTAGTTGGTAAATTCTAGGCGAAACACGACTGTGATTGATTGTAAATAAAAAATCATTGTAACGTGATTGGTCATTGACTCCATTTGGGGCATGAGTTAAATAGTTATAAAGAAAGACTTCCATAACTAGGGAAATCGTACAATTAGGAAAGTAGATTTACCTGGATCCCAAAATGTGTAAATTGATTCAGTAGCCGCAACGAAACAGGATACAAACGTTTTAATTAAAAAATAAATATTTCGTAACTTAGTCGGGCCATAAATTAGAATTGATGAGGAATTTACTTAGTTGATGTAGATCTTGTCGGACGTTAGCATATTTATAAGAAATATTCCGTAGTGATCAAGGTTAATTCTTGAACATTACCCTGTGTAAGGTATATGTATTAATTGCTGTTTCTCGTTTAATTATATATATATATATATATATATATATATATATCACTGTTTTTACAAAGAGACCTAAAACATGTTTGGGGGAAAAGAATCTTATATACTCAATCTAGGACTTAAAGAGAGATCAAAGCTTGCTTGGTTTAGGCTAGGGACATGGAAATTTCTAAAAAAAAATAGCGACGATCACGTTATGCGAATATGTCCAATGTGCTGGAGCTTTGAAGACGAGATACATATATTAGGAGAATGTAACGATTTAGAATATTGGATACGTCAGTTATTACCCGAAAGATTTATAAATTCAAACCGTGAAAGATTGGCATGCTACGGGTTAATGGTAAATCCAGAAAATTGGATAAACTTGGGTAAATTTCTGGACAAACGCGGAAAATAAGAACAACCCTCATTCATGAATAAATACATGTTATCAAAATGCAATACCATTTTTAATTCTTAATAATTCTATATAACTTAATTAATGTATAATGCTATTGTATTAATATGTAATTGTAATATTATTGTTTTCTTTTTGTTTTTCTTTATACTATTACCAAATATTACTTCATTGTAACGGACTGTCAACAGCACGTACGGCTTACTGCCCGTGCGACCCATATTTGTAAATAACATTGTATAAATCTTACTTTTAATCTAATAAAATCCTATTACTACTACTATATATTATTATTATTATTATTATTATTATTATTATTATTATGTTTATCGTATAAAATGTTGTTTGGCATGACATTTACATTGTAACTTTTAATGTATTTTTAACCCTTTATAATTAGTATAGTGCACAAATATTAATCTCTGTAACATGTATTTGTATATTTGTGCTGATTGAGTGGAAGAGAAGGCCTTATGGCCTTAATTCTGACAGAATAAATAAAACATCATTATTATTATGTTTATCGTATAAAATGTTGTTTGGCATGACATATACATTGCAACTTTTAATGTATTTTTAACCCTTTATAATTAGTATAGTGTATAAATATTAATCTATGCTGTAACATGTAGGCCTATTTGTATATTTGTGCTGATTGAATGGAAGAGAAGGCCTTATGGCGCTAATTCTGACAGAATAAATAAAACATTATTATTATTATCATATCTGGTGCCGGACTTCTGGTTTTTCTCAGAACGAAACCTGGCATACGGTATATGATTTAATTATCAATAGGACATATTCCGTAAACTAGCAAAATCGGACCATTAGGAATGAAGGTTTATCTGAAGCCCAAAACTTGAAAATTGCTCTAGTAATTGCAATGCCTGTTTCCTTGGAACGAAATTAGATACTTAATTTCATTAACAGAAAAAAGATGCGCGCATTCTGTAAACCAGCAAAATCTAACCATAAATTTGACCTGTTGAGGAATTCGTTTAATTTTTGCAGCTTTTGTGCGGTAGACTTGTTCAAACTTATTGATAACAGCAGCCGTAGACTGGGATGGGAAGGACATGTGGCCTGAAAGGGGAATGAAAGAGGGGCATGAAAACGTCTTATAAGATAACCAGAAGGAAATCGCTCAGTAGGTAGACAAAGATTGAGGTTGGAGAGTAACATTAATCATGATTTGAAGTAGGTGAATTATAAGGGAATGATTGGAAAGCATTACCTCATAGGGATGTATGGAGAGCTTATGTCCGCGCGGTCATGAACTTTCCAGTTCGACAGTAACTGTGAATTAGTTGTTGATTACATTAAATACAGCGTGATTCAGAAATATGGCTATATGTTCGATCACATTTTGTGAGGAAAATATTATTATTAAAAGAAATATAATGTTATCATTGGAAAGGGAATCCTTCAAATTACAACAATAGAACAAAACAAAACAAAACAAATCACTGCTTAGGTGCAGCTTGGCAGGTTGATTTTTGTGGGCTGGTGTCGAACGCCTCCACAATTCTCTTCGTTGTTTCTGCATCCGTGCTAATGCGAGGCCTTCCAGGAGGTTTGATTTTCTGCATTCTTCCCGTTTCCAGCAGTCTTTTTCTCCACTTCCCCACAGTCGACGGCTGCAATGCTACGTTAAACTCACGGCTTGCCCGTCTTGCGGCCTCACGATCATTAGCATACGTTATTGTCCATGCAGCAATTGTAATTTGCTGTTGCATATTCAACACCATTTTGACTAATGATGTAAGTTCTACGTTGTTTTCTTTTATTCCATTGTTGTAATTTGAATAATTGCCTTTCCAACGGTAATTTCATATTTCCTGTAATGGTAATATTTTCATCACACAACGCGATCAAACGTATAGCCATATTTATGATTCACCAAGTAGGTATCTTATTTTAATTTTCATAAATTATGATCTTTCTTAAATATTATTAACATATATTTATTTTTTAATGCTATTACGTTGTCATTTCGACATTCTGGTATTTTCTTCTGGCATGGTGTTACTGTAACCTACTTCTGAGATTGGGGCGCCTGGAAGGCGGAGTTACGCTGCCCCGATGACATAGGATAGGTGATGATGATGGTAATGATATGCCAGGAGAGGCCTGAATGATAGACTTAATGAATATGTTAATGATGATAATGATGACCACATGATGTCTCGGGACCGTTTGGGCGTTAAACTTTCCTGAGATTTGTTTTACAGGTGAGGAAAAACTCTGAAAAAAAAATCACCCAGAAAACTGGGTCTGCTGCGTGACAAGGCAGCACGCTACCTTGAGACCACAGCGGTAGACTTAGTATAATTTATTAATATAGACATACTCGTATAACATATAGGCTACATTCATTAGTATTAAAATACATTACATAATTTATACTATGAATTATGTAGAATGTTGAGTGTATGTTCTTGAACAAATAATGCAGTCCGATTATTTGAAATAATTGTATCAATTTCTCTCTTTTTTTTAATATGTGGGGCAAAGTTAAGTTGAGAGCATCGTATCGTCCATTTAATTTTATATACCAATCGCTGCACATTTTTATGTTTATGTCATCATAAATTTTAATTATCAGGGCTATTCTTCGCATTTACTAACGTTCTAGATTTTTAGAATTTATGTAAAGAACTGAATGCCCTTGATATCAATTTGCTTTAAACTCTATCTTACTACTAAAGATATGTATGCATAATTTGATAAGGAAAGTAAATACATTATAACTGTCTAAACAAATCCTCGAGACCCTAGGTACTGTATCACTGTTTCAGTTCTATTCAACATCATCGTCATCATCATTATGAACATTTTAAGTTTAGGTTCAGTTGGGCCTGCTCCTATATTTCAAGATATTCTTGATTTCTCCATCATTATTTAGGCCTTCCTCCGTCTTTGTGTCCTTTAGGTTGATACTGAAATACATTCTTTGGCAAACGATTTGATTATCTTATGTGAAGGTGATTTAATCAATTGTTTTTATATGTTTAGTTATCTTATACTATGTATTGAATTTCTGGACTTTCGCAAATGTAAACATTCCTCTTTAACTATTCTATGCGATCGTGTCATCAGCGTCGTGTTGGCCAATGTGATAACACATGTTCCCGCTAGAGCTAATTGCCAATATGTTTGCTCACATATAATAGGATTCCATCCCAAGAGTCTACCTAAATTAGTGGGCAAGTTAGGGTGAGAAAATTCGCAAGCTAGTGTTAAATGAGCTAGTTAATGTTAGATTGGGCAAGTTAAGTGGGAAAATGGCGTGTTATTACACCAAAGCGTTGACTTGTTTTAGTGATAAGTTGGCTACTCTATCTGAACAATGACTAATACAAATTTTTCATTGCTAATATGTTGATTTTAGGTTATTTTGAGCTCAGCTTCTCACTTTATTTTAGAGCATTTTTCACATTTTGTGGGGTAAAAATCAACATGTATGCATTTCTCTCAGGTATATATTCACACACACGCACACGCTACTGAGTAACACTAAGAAATTGGGACTGGAAGTAAATATCAATAAAACTAAATATATGGTCACATATACAAAAATACATTATATAATGGAAATGGACAGCTAACGACAAATGAGAGAAATTTTGAGGAAGTGGCTGAATTCAAATACCTAGGAACAATAATCACAAACAGGAATGAGATGCACAAGAAAATTAAACATAGACTCAATTCTGGAAATGCGTGCTATTATGCATTACAGAAACTCTTGACGTCCCAACTCCTTTTAAAAAAACGTTAAATTGAAAATATATAAAAGTATTATTCTACCAGTTATATTATATGGATGCGAAACATGGACTCTTACTTTAAGGGAGAAAAGGAGATTACGAGTATTTGAGAATAAAGTTCTTAGGAAAATTTTTGGACCAAAGAGAGATGAACAGACAGGCGAATGGAGAAGACTGCATAACAGTTAATTACATGATCTTTATAGGAAGCCAGATATAATGAGAACAGTTAAGTCTCGTAGACTGCGATGGACAGGACATGTTGCACGAATGGGGAATGAAAGACGTGTATGGAAGCTTCTTGTAGGAAAACCAGAGGGAAACGTCCAGTTGGTAGACCAAGAATGAGATGGGAGAATAATATTAACTATGATTTAAGGGAAGTAGATTAAACAGGAGATGATTGGAAAACATTAGCTCAGGATAAGGATGTATGGAGAGTTTATGTCCGCGCGGCCATGAACCTACGGATTCGATATTGCTAGTGAGTTAGTTAGTTAGTTTCTGCAATAAAAGTTTCGTGTTTTTTCCGTTTTTCATTTGAATTTATGTTGGTGGCGTGGTGGCATAGAATCCTATTCTCTCATTAGCTAACCTAAAAGATGACAGGCAGCTTGTAATTTGGTTTTATGTTTAGAATTCAAAATCAAGATTGCACTGATATATTACAAGAAGGCTGTTATATTGTGTGCCACTGTTCATATTGAGTTTTGTGAAAGCTAGTGTATTTATTGCAGCGATAAGAATCAAAGGAAGGGATATGTAGAGACTAATACTGAATCGATAGAAGGGACTCTCATCTGTGGCCAAGAGAACGCTGTGTGTAGCCGTCAATTTACTCTGTACACCTAACAATATAATGTAACAATAGAGCAAGAAAGCGATAATGTAAATAGTACGCATGTCAGATGCGACGTCGCAGATGTTACGTTCAAGTGATTTTCGCAAAGTTGCCAGTCCCGCGCGAAACGCTGATCCGCGCGCTAAGCTCGCAGCGTCATTGTTTTCTTGTGAACTATGAGAATTGCGTACTAGTTAGTGCGTCTGTATTGTTACTGTGATGTTCATGCAAAAACTAGTTTAATAGTTTAATTAGACGATTCCAGTTTAAGGTAAATTTGATGTATTAAAGCTGGAAATATTGGTGTTATCGTATTTAATGATGATTTTTAACTTCCTTTTTACCCATTTATCATGCATTTTAACCATATTCCAATTAATAAATGAACCGAAAAGTTCTTCTCGATTTTCCGAACTGACTTCCAAAACAAATCTCTTAATCATCAAAAATATTTTAGTTTCGCATATAAATTAATTTTTTAATCACTTCTATGATTATTCCAAAGAGCAGATGATATTCATTTAAATCTAACAATTAATAATTTTTACTCATTAAATAACGGATTTTGCTGTATTTGTTTAATAATCATCATCTCCCTTATCTCCTATCAGGAGCATACGGCAACCACAAAGCGTCGCCAACGAATCCTACTCTGAGCCAACTTCTTCACTTCCCTCCAGGTCTTCTCCTTCTTTGCAATTTCTTTAAGGACGGTTTTCTTCTATGTCTGTCTCGGTCTGCCTCTTCCTCTGTGTACTTGGGGGTTCCAATCCAATGCAATTCTTTCAATCGAATCGTGGCCTTTACTTAATGTATGTCTTATCCATTTCCATTTTCACTTTTTATCGTAATTTCTTTCTGGTCAGTTTTTTTCCCATAATCCGTATTTATTTAACTGTGAATATAAATTAAATTATTTTATGAATACATCAATTTACGGTATAATAAAAAAGAGGATTTGTATATAATTATGAATATTATAATTTGAAATTTGATAAAATATAATTACATTTAATAAACTATACATTCATGGTCTCCGGTGACGTATTTTTTATTAAAGAGACATGTGTCGTTGATGAGTTAGACATGTAGCATGTCCTTCGTAATGTGATAGATTACAATATTGTAAAAATTGCATTTTTTTATAAATTCCATTTTTACTGAATATTTACTGCCACTTCTGTAATCGGTATCTACAGCCGTTACACATATTCCTCCTACCTCGAAAAGTTGAAATATCTGTTACGAGATACGCAGGCGATGAATATTTGATTATTTTTTTTGTAATCTACCAGAACTCAACATGTTCCAAAGGACATGTATTATGTGTAACATATGAACAACACAGTACTGTATAATCACTGGAGAAGATGAATTTCTTGTATCAAAACATTCAATTAACATTCCTGAACAACCCGTGAAAAACTTGTGGGTAGAGTTCTGGTTTACAACGTATTTTCTGCTTACGTACAGTCAATACATATTAAAAGATCTTCAAATCTTGATGTTTTGGGAGTTTGTTTTGGTAGTATATTTGGTATCATAGGAAATACTGATACAATTCGTACTAAAATTCCGTTAAGGTAAATAGTCACAAAGTAATATGTTAAAATATATTCCGGGCAGGTGTCATCGTTCTCAACTAGGTTAATTTTAATCTTTGTTTTTTAAAGAACTGCAGCCTTTCGGAAACCGGCTTCCATCATCATATGTGCTACTAACTGTTGTTGTTTTGCGACGCTTTTGACATCAGCATCGATTGTACTTGTACTTTAATGAACTTAACACTCTTCTATGTTATATTAACAAATGAAGGTATTTACAAGTTTGAATTCACTTTTTAAAGGTATCTTAACCGAATGATCGTCTTTCTCACTGACACCGTTAATTTATTGAAAGCCCTAATATAATAAATTACTTTTTAACAAATTATTAATTGCTTACGCTAAAACTGATTAAAGTGTAAATAAATAATAAATACATAATCGTGTTATTTGCTATCATCATATTAAAGTGAAAATAATAAATAAATAATTGGCGATTTGCTGTCATTTAAGAAGTTAAATGTGCATATCTCCTCTGAAGTCTTGAAAATTTCGTGTCTTATCAATAAAATATACAATTGACATTATTAACGAGACGAATATAAAAATGAGACTTTATTATCTCTATAAACATTTATACTTTTGTAACTGACATGGTTAATGGATTTCCGGATGTTAAGAATTTTATGATGAATTCCGTCCAATTTTTATAGTTCTGAGTATATTACGAGAAATATAGCGTAGCTATTGTCAAAGTTTAATGCATCACTATGATAAATAATAATTTCCGGATATATAATCTCATACATCATTATACATTTACGAAACTGAAATATGACATTTCAAATAATATTATCGGTAACAAAAATTGTCTTATCTCATTTCGCACAAAATTACAAACATAGTCTACGAATTATATTTTAAATAGGCGATTAAGTTCAAAATTAGCCCTATATTCTGTTATAGTAAACCTTTATCTACACTGAACGGCGGTATAAAAAAGGGCAATGTTTTAAAATTAACTATTTTAATTTCCGTGCATGATTAAAATATAAACTGTAGGTGAACAGCTTAAAAATAATTAAACTACGAAAAAATCATGAACTTTTTTTTTAAAATTCTACAAATCATAGGCCTACTCTATACAACTAAATATATGGTCACACATAGAAATACATTATATAATGGAAATGGATAGCTAATTACAAATAAGGGAAATTCAAATACCTAGGAACAATAATCACAAAAAGAAATCAGATGCACAAAGAAATGAAATATAGGCTCAATTCTGGAAACGCATGCTATTATGCATTACAGAGACTCTTGACGTCCCAACTCCTTTCAAAAAACTGAAAATATATAAACTATTATTCTACCAGTTATATTATCGGATGCGAAACACGGACTCTTACTTTAAGGGAGGAAAGGAGATTACGAGTATTTGAGAATAAAGTTCTTACGAAAATTTTTGGAACAAAGAAATATAAACAGACAGGTGAATGAAGAAGACTGAATAACAGTGAACTACATGGTTTTATAGGAAGCCAGATATAATAAGAACAGTTAAGTCATGGCCCTGTGGTCGACTCAGCCTCTAACGGAAATGAGTACCAGACGCTTGTTCTGGGGGTAAAGGCGGCCGTCACGCAGGGCTGACAACCCGGCTGACATAAAGTGCCGATTGTCTAGAAAAAGTGGGAGCCTTAACCTCCTACTACCCCAAGGGCCTCCGGGTCTGTTGAGGGATCACTTTACTTTAAAGTCTTGTAGACTGCGATGGGCAGGACGTGGCACGAATGGGGAATGAAAGACGTGCATGGAAGCTTCTTGTAGGAAAACCAGAGGGAAAACGCTCAGTTAGTAGACCAAGAATGAGGTGGGAGAATAACATTAACTATGATTTGAGGAAAGTAGATTATACAGTGAAATGATTGGAAAACAGTAGCTCAGGATAGGGTTGTATGGAGAGCTTATATCCGCGCGGCCATGAACCTATGGGTTCTATAGTGTCAGTGAGTTAGTTACCTATACCGCATTTTGCAATAATGCCTCAATTTACCTGTATGTCATTATTTTTCGAGAGAGAATAAAGCATAAAAAAGAAGTTCGTACATCTTACTCGAGTTGGATAACCGCACCCATTTATGACGTAATAGAAAGCGAACCTTTAAAATGTACGTATTACTCCAGCAAGAGCAGATTTCTAGGTGTCAGTACCGTTACTGAGAAGGGAGGAAGTTACGACTTTAATTTCAGTTTCAAACAAACCTAATTCGATCTCTCTCGAAAGCAATCTGTCGTTTTCAGCGTTAAGGATAGAGAATAATGTTTTAATGTATCCATTCTCTGATGTCAATCGAACATATAGTAGATATAATTCTTAATCCTTAGAAAGCAGATAAGGTAGACGTTCTAATTAAAGCTCTTAAATCTCACCCAAAAATTGACATTTTTGTAAATAATAACTTATGGTAATGAAAATATTTCCATTTTATTCGTTAATAAAGTTTGGTAATAGTATTTATATTTGATTCTTATTTATGTACGCTTTAACATGTAAGGTGTGTGTGTGTGTGTGTGTGTGTGTGTGTGCGTGTGTAGGAACTTTAGGTATATGAAGCAAGCCATATGCTTAAATTGTGTGTACAAATTAACTTATTCATTTTTTAATTATGTAATGAAGTGGGTCCACCACTGTAGACTTGGAGTTACATCGTTGCCTAGGACGTGAAGGGCTAGTTCGATACCCGATTGGGGAAAAATTATTGGTAGACTTTTTCGGGACTTTCATCATCTACAAGACAAATGTCGGGACGCTTTGAAGCCCAAATAGTCCCCGGATAACATTTGGCCATCTTTATCACCCTATCGCCTTGTTTAGTATGAATTTGTGTGAGTGAATATTGTGTCTTTGGTAAATGTTCGAATTGTCTCGGTGTTGGCCTGCATTGAATTCATCACTCATCCAGGAGGCCCTTAATAATAATAATAATAATAATAATAATAATAATAATAATAATAATAATAATAATAATAATAATAATAATAATAATAATAATAATAATAATAATAATAATAATAAATAATAATAATAATTTGTATTAAGGATTTTCTCTAGATTACAGTAGTTATCCTTCAGCCCAAATTTATTTTACCTGCCATAGATTTCTATCCTCAGCATCTTCTTCTTTGAAGTCTCTGCTGATCATGTTTCTTCTCACTTCATTCATCCACTGTTCTCGGGGTTTCCCCCTCCTCCCCCTGCCTTCAGCATTCGAATCCAGCATCATTCTTGTGATTCTATTATTCTTCATCCTCTTCAGATCAGATGTCCATACCATTTCAATCTTCGTTCTTCTATTAATAATAATAATAATAATAATAATAATAATAATAATAATAATAATAATAATAATAATAATAATAATAATAATAATAATAATGCTTTATTTAAGTTCCAGAGTTAAGGTCATAAGGCCTCCTGTTCCACGAACCAGCGTATATTGAAATCATACAAAATTACGTACTTATTACAATTTATAATCTTATTAAACTACAGACTAAACAATGGACAATGCGGATTGGTCTAATATTAGCTAACACTGACAAAACATGGAATAAAATAAAATAAAGGAAGAAAAGATTCCTAGATGAACATTTAAAGGTACATACAAAAATGCTGAATGTAGTTATTATGCAGGTAGTATTTTCATTGTATGGAACTTAAGATATAAGTTAATTTGGATTTAAATAATGATAGTGATTGTCAGCCCATGACGTGACTGGTCATGACTGCCTGGTCTAATACAATTAATTTGCAATTAAAAGCTATGTCTGCAGGCGACAGTTCGGGCTTCGTCTTTTTATTCAATTAGGGTATAATTCATCATTACAAATACGCGATGGGTCAAGGCGAGGCCTCTAAGTTCCTGATAATTTAAGAACTTAGAATAATGAACATGGTCTACAAAATGAACTAAGTCCGAATTTCACTTCCGATAAAAGGACTTATAAAAATTTAACTAAGTCCGAATTTAAGTTAAGATGAAAGGGCTTATAAAAAATTCACCGTATGGTGTTTCCTGTCATCAGTGACGGATTTGTAGATGACTGACTTCCCCCATATCGGGACGGGTTGTGAATTAGATGACGCTTCCTAATCTGTGCTTCCTGCAATAAGGAAATCGCGGGGTAATATCCAAATCCCATCCTATCGCATTCAGACATTTACATAGTTTTGTAACACTGACCCTCATTGATCTTTTGACTTATGGGTATGGTGTTACAGAGTGTGTAGGGCCAGTTTATCTATCAATTTTTCTAGGTTCGTCTAGGATGTCCTGCCTCTTGCATTGATCCAGGGTTGTCAAGCTAATGTATTCCTTGTCATCCGGGTTTTCTCCAAGGCGGTATATTGCTTTTAAGTCTTCAGTTGTTAAACATGTAAACATAATGGGATATTTTTTAACTGCTGTAGTAGTAGTGATTTTGAATGGGTTTGGAGAAAAACGCTGTCGTAAATGCAGACAGACATAACTATTATTCGCAGTTACGAATTAATCACTGCAAGTTCTGCCTTATGAATACGCCTAGCTTGTAAGCTCGCTGAACAAAGATTTCACGATGTTTTGGTCTCTTCTGTCAGTGGGCATGTATTGTAGCCTCAATATGATGGTTGTCCGTTTACGTATAAATGCGGGTGCCGCGCGACAATGCTTAACAATGATTAACATGCGGAATTATTATAGTGGCGGTAGTCGGCATCTTTATATTTAATTATATATAACAGCTGCGTGGAAATAAAGCGAGCTACTGAACAACCATCATGGTGAGGTGATAATACCTGATTCTTACATGACGAAAAAAGGGTTGAAACAATTACCAACTTCCGTTGTCTGGTACTGTGATTAAGCACTAATATGCAATTTTATACATGCATTATATCATCTTATTAACATTGGCATTGTATCAGTCATCAATTTGTGATTAATAGCTACTATAAACATGACCTATTTATCTTGAAAGAAAAGAATATATAGTACCATAGACTTATAATATATTTAATAGGCTACTCGCTTATATAATTTACGTATGAGACGTATGCGTGGGATTTCTGGGTACATATCCTGAGTTTCAAATCCTCTCATGTCAGGTTGTATCCCTGTAAGCCCCGGGACGCTTTGGAAACGTAAAAGTGTCTACAAAGAAATATGTTAAATTATGGAAAATAAACAAAAAATAAATTTGAAATGGTGATTATGATGAATTTGGTCGTGGCGATGAAATTAAATCCCAACATCTGCCTTGACAACTGAAGAAAACCAGAAAAAATCCTCAGACAGGTTGGTCCGAACACGGAACTCTCAAATACTATGGCTTCAGCCATCTCGCCCGGTTGGAAACCTTATTATAAGTAGGTATTCAACTTGATTCAATACAAATGGGCTTTCAATTGAATTAAGTAGAAGCCTTGCACTGAAATAAGTGCTCACGATAACAATTAATAAAATAAAAAAGGCTAACGCATTCTCTAATTATTATCTGCTGCAAGCAATTATACAGTATCTCTGTCAGTAATTTATGTTCGCAGTTAATTACATTGTAATAAAGTTCTTGGAAGAGAACGTTTAATTTGGATTGAAAATGTAATTTGATCTGTAAATTTCATCACTTTTAATGGCAAGGTCATTTCCTGCAAGGATACTTCATACAATAATGTTAAATTTCAAGTAACTAGTTTGTAAAATTTAAACTAACTATCTACTATCTATACTTGATATCCACCCATACAGCTGGTTTTCTTTTCGGCGGTATAATCCGTAATTACAATTCTCAAATACAAGAACAATTACTAATGGAATCGGTTATTTCGAAAAGGTTATATCTCACATTTTACAGGGCAGAATAAAAAAACTGAATAATATAGAAATTGTAAGAGAAACAAATATTTTTATTCTATATTTACTTATACCAGTCTGTTGAACATAGGAGTCTTGCAGAAATGACTCTTTAAAAGCAAATAAGAGAAAACATTCATGCAGTACAACATGGAAAGCTTGGATATGTTGGGTTTTCAAAATAACTGTTTCAATATCATATTGTAAGAAAGTATCTGAATATTATACAACACGCAAAAATAGTTAAAATTTTGAAGCTAGGTCAAGGTTAATCAGTTGCTACTTGATTTTTACTCTACAACTGACTGACTTTCTTTCTATGGGTTCAACCCGTCATCGTGATCACATAAAGCGGAAATAATAATAATAATAATAATAATAATAATAATAATAATAATAATAATAAAATGATATAACTATAATCCATCCACAGTAATTCTGCTCGAGGGCAGGTCTTTCACTGCAATCATAGAATTTTCATGCTATGCTTTGCAGCTTTACTAGGGAATTGTAGGTGTGGTAGCTTCCTGTTGCTTTCCACACCGGTGAAGGATGATGATGATGATAGTTATAAGGATGATGATGATGATGATGGCCATATGATTTCGGGGACCGTTTAGGCCTTAAAGTTTTCATGATATTTGTCTTACAGGTGAGGAAAAACCCCGATAAAAACCTCACCCAGAAAAACTGTCCCGACCGGGGATCGAACCCGGGCCCGCTGCGTGGCAAGGCAGCACGCTACCTCGAGACAACAGCGGTGGACATAATTATAATAATACTATAATAATAATACTAAAATAATAATAATAATAATAATAATAATAATAATAATAATAATAATAATAATCATCATTAAATATATGGAGAGCGGGTGAGTTTTGATCGCGGGCAGCTTAAGGGTGAAGATTTTTCTTCATTCTTTAGTTACTTATCCATAGGAGAACTTAGCCGCCGATTAAATGAGCAATGGAATCTATTTTATCCAAATACGTGTATGTTGTTATAATAATAATAATAATAATAATAATAATAATAATAATAATAATAATAATAATAATAATAATAATAATAATAATAATAATAATTTACCAAAAATACTCGAACACGAAGAAAATGGGAAATGTACAAAATTAATATTTGAAAATAATTAAAGAAGAGATTCCTGCTAATAGTATTGGGAACTTTCCTGAGGAATGAGTCGGTCGGAGCATACATCTTCTTCGCCTCTTTAATTAATAATAATTCGCCATTATTTTTCGATTATTATCAGCCAACATAATTGCAGGTTATTTATTATTAATTGTTTTAGGAAATACTCGACCACCCATTTCAGTTTCTCTTCTTTCTAAATGTTTACGTCCCTTTCGAGATTTCATGAGCGTTTAGTGGTTTACATTTACTTTTAATATTGCTCTAATTTATAAAATAAAACCGTAAAATGTTTTGTCAACCTGTAACATCAAACATTGGGTAAATAATATATATATATATATATATATATATATATAATATTAGATAATAAAGATGAGAGACTCTAACTTACTTTGAAAGAGTATGAGCATTCCCATGAATATTAGAGAAAAATAAAATTCTTTCGACGATGGAGGATTTAATAAACAAAGTATTACATGTAGGCCCTATTCACATTCGCTATATGTAGTATATGATTGTAATTTATTTTTCTGGAGGGTACATGTGGAAGCAGAACCAAAGTTGTCATAAGCATATAAAATACTAAAACAACATCCATGAATTCAATTTTTATATTAAAATGTTCGAGTAACTACAGGCTACAATTTAAAACAAACTTTCATGAGCTTCTAATGCTGTAAATTTCAGACATATTACGAATGTGGTTGGCAGCTTTCTAGTCATATCATATATTGGTGACTTAATTTAAAAAAAAGTTATATTATGTACAGATGTTGAATTTTAAAAATGTAAGTAGATTTTGGGGTTATGTATTCTTGCTGTACTGTGTGGTAGGAACATATACATGATGAAAACAAAAGAAAATTTACCTTGTTACAGATGAGTTGTACACAAGCAATTAGAGAGAGGAAAACCGGTTAGTATGGGACCGGTGCCCACCCAGGATCGTGAGGAATTTGGGTAGCTACAATACGTAGAGGCTTTATATTGAGAAAACAAGGTTTTAACGGATGGGAATTCGAGATACTGATTATAATATCACCTCTATAGTTGACACATGATAATCATGTGGATGTGAGGTCAGCAGTTTCATATGTCACCCCTATATTTGTTATATGATTCTTTACCTCTGTGATCAATACAAGTGTATATGAGGCCAACATCCTATGGTAGCTATAGGGTTTGTGGAACTGATAAGCAGATAGTTAAACGACCTAGTGCAGCAAGTAGTATCAGTTGTTTGTTACACGTGAAGTAGGTCTAAACAAGTACCCTAAAGGAGGACTCTTTTTTAAAAACTTGAACAACATTCATGGATTAAAATTGAAGTCGCACAAAGTCATAGACTATTTTTCTTTTAACATGTGAAGCATGAAGTGTTGTAGTGTTGTCATGCAAAACGGTGACGTGATAGTGAAGTTGCTCCATGAGTGCAGGAACATTTTCAGGACAAACGTCGTTCACAACGACCCGAAATTGACAATTACACACATCAGCCCTTTGCTTCTCTGCTGGATGTTGATCGCTGATGACTGTTTGTGAATTAACCGCAGAGTTATGCGTTTGCCACAAAACCATACTATAGACCCTACATCTTGCATGATACTTTTGGGTTCTGTAAAATTACAGTACGCTGGATACCTCATGTGATCACCCAGGTGTAGCAATGGTACCGCTATAAAATTGCACAGATATTTCTAAACCGCTATGAGAAACAAGGCGATAGCTTCCTTGGAAGTATGCACATTGCTTGAAGCGTCAATTAAACGATCGAAAGCATCCCGAATCTCAAATATAGTATATCAAGGACAAAGATGGTGTGATGGCGATACTCATTGTAGTTACATTCATAGGTTTGTTGTACACCATGACATATCTTAATGCCTGGCTGCAAATGTTGTCTACTAGTGTAGATTTTCGAGACACCATCATCTCCAACACTTTAGGGGAAGTTTTCGGCATTTTCTCACAAGATATACCGTCATCGGTCACACTGCGAACATTTACCATACTTATCGAACGTAAGTTCATGCGGCTACGATATTTTCCAAAATTGATATAATCATTTCATAGAAAGAATTACTGCACAAGGGATGACATTATAAATGCTATAGGGCACTAATTCTAGCCGGTAAATAGAGATGGAAATGCTGACGATATACGATATCCACAAAACTGCAAAAGATTAGTAAACATGGGAGGAGATGTATTCAAGGAGTGCAATTGGTTTTTGCTGATTATTTAACTCATGTCGCAAATGGTAGTCAATGACCATCACGCTTCAATGAATTCTGTTTTACACCAATGACAATCGTGTTTCACCTCGCTCTTTATCGATTTCTCTTTATCAGCTCCTGCTTTTGTGATAAAGAAATCTCCTCCTTTTTTAATATTCTGAACAGGTTAGGCCATTATTTTTCTCCAACAAATACATTGAATATAGCAAATAATGAATATATTCAGTGATTTTACTGAGTTGTTTATTCCAAATATAAATGATTAACCTATAATTTTGATTATAATAGTTTGATGTGTTTCATTATTTCTCCACTAGAGTGCATTCTTACAATATTGCGATCCTATTTGGCAATAAATAATTTGATCGAGTTGCAGTGAATATACATAACCTCACATTTCTAATTTGTTTTCAAACATTGCCGTTTACATTAACCATATAAATATTTTAAAACACCGGTAACTATATTCAAATAATTATTCTTTAGTAAAGAGCTTAATTTTATTCGTTAAATAGTCCTAACAAATGCCACTCTTGATTTCCAAATTCTCTAGATAAATTCACTCCTCACTTCGTGACTCGTGAATTTATCGATAATTTGAAAATCACTCATGGCATTACTTATGATAATTACATTTCTTCAATACATTATTTATAAAGTCATTTAAAATTATATAATTCTTTATAAAATATATTAAGGTACATTTTTGAAACTCCATCATCGTCCAGCACTGAGGGTGAAGTTTCGGCAATTGCTTACAAGAAATACCATCATCCATGAAGACAATCTGATTTTGTGACTGATGTCTAGCTCCGTTGGCGATTGGAACAGGAACATCGCCATTCTTATGTGATTTGAGAATTCATGCGGCAACGAAATTTCCAAAATTGAAAGAAGTATTCATAGGAAGATTTACGGCACAAGAGACGTCGTTTAAATGCTACAGGGCCCTCACTTAAAGCCTCAAAAGAGATGGAAATGCTGATGGTGTACGACTATGTCCATATATTTGTCAAAGGATAGTAGGCATGGGAGGATATGCATTGAGGGAATGCAATTGATTTTCAGCAAAAACCAATAAATTACTTTCCTTCAATGCATTAATTATAAATACAATTATTAAAAATTATAGAATTGTTGTCACTACTTTTTATACAACCCAAATATTTTAAACTCATGAACCATTATTAAAATTAAACATAATATTTTCAGTTTTAATTAATAAAATTAAATGAAACTCTACTAAGATCTTATCACCTATTTTCAAAATTTAGATTTTAAAGAATTACTCATTATTTACAGGAGATTTTACAGATTCTGTAAAGAGCTGAATTTTGGACGTATGATTGATTTGAGCAGTTTCGTTTCATTCAGTACCTAGTTTAAGATTTGAAACCATCTCATACTCACAAGATCTGATGATGCATTTTTATTTTGGGGAAGCTACAGTTCTGTTGTATAATTATTAAATTAAATATAAACATTTCTTGGACATTCTATTACCGTCATTCATTTTATGCTGTATCAATTGTCGAGCAAATCTTGATATTGTCGGTGATTGCTGGTATGTTTAATTTTGTTCGGATATCTTCGTAACGTTTGTGGTCGTAGAATGTATTGCGCGCTAATGATCTCAGCTATCTCATTTTGGCAGCTTCTGTTATTTGGAACTGACTTAATGTTAGGATACAATCTTCAGAACCATTTAGTACAGTCGACTTTTCCATTATTTGTAAAATTTTACAATTATGTGTACAAGTAATCGGGCTTTAACTGTACTTAAAAATGGTTGAAATTTGGACAATATGTCATCCACATCTCTAGATTATACACGGAAAATTGCAAACAATACTACTACTACCACTATTACTACAACTAATAATAATTTAGGCTTATTGGGAATAACACGTGATACCAAAATATCCATTAGTTCTATATCACAACTGAATGTATACCTATAATTATGAACACTGGCAATTAAAATAATTTTTTGAAATTATTTGAATATTCTTTTTTACTATCTACTTAGGCTAATATTGAAATATGGGCCTACATATTTTAGTATCATCATTAGAATAGTTCAATTTCATCCACAATAAGCCAAATCTTCCAAAGTTACAGAATACGCTTATTGTTGATGCCTTTTTCGTGTAAATCGTTTAATTTTATGTTTCAGCCTGATGCAAGAGTTCACTAAAATGCAAAGATACATTACGTACATTAGTTACTTTAAAGCCGTAGTCTTATGGAGTGTCACGGCTATGAAAATCAATTATGCACACAAAACCTTCCCGCAGTTTATTTACTTGTTCCCAAAGGAAAGTCTGAGAAGGGGACGAACAACAAATTTGTGGTATAAATCTGCCTATAACTGAGCTTAGGAGCTCTTCAAGTTCAGGTTTAAATAGTACGGGATAAAAATCACAATTAACACATCTTTTTTCGCATACAGACGTATCACAATAAAAAAGTTAAAGAGTTGTGATTTGTTTTGTTAAGCTGACATTTCAATTCTGGTAACATGTTCCAGCACTCATTGCTTTATGACAGTTTTTCTTATTTTTCCAGCCTCTACCATTTAATTCCTTCTTCCTCTTGCTGCTTATAATTCCATCCATCCAGGTTGATTTTAGTCTCTATCTTCTCCTCGTGCCAGGTGGAATCCTTTCAAGATTTCTGGGGAATGAAATAAAATGGATCTGGCTGATTACAGCTCTCGATAAAAATAATTCCATGTCATCATCATCATCTTCATTCATGGATTAGGTCTGTTGACCCGTTCCGACTTCAGCTCATCTCTTTCTAGGTCTGCCCACATCTCGGGTGCTTTTAGGTTTGTATTTTGTTATTTGTTTTGTATATCTATCTTCGTTCATTCTGTCTATGTGTTGCTTCCATTTTTGTCTATATGTATCCATTTTATCAGTTATTGCAAATATTTCAAGTTCCTGTCTTATTTCTGTGTTCTTGATTCTGTCTTCCTTAGTGCACCCTTTAACAGATCTCAAACATTTCATTTCTGCCGCCGTTATCCTACTTAGATCTTGTTTTTTATGTATCCAGGCTTCTGAACCATAGAGCAGTACCGGTAATGCCAACATTTTATAAAATTTCAATTGGGTCTCTCTTGTTGTTTTGTTATTTAGTGTTCGTTCGTTTTATCGTACCACATATTCCCTGGAATTTTGCTATTTTATTATTTATATCATTATCATAATTAAATGAAATGTCACATCCTAGATAATTGGGATGGTTCACCTGTTCTATGATTTTGTTTCCTATTACTATTTTCGATCTGATTTGATTTTTCCCTTGGAATGCCATTACCTTAGTTTTTTCTATGGATATTTTGAGATTATATTGTTCACATATATTATGTAGTTTAAAAATATTCCTCTGAAGTTCGTCTTCTGTATTTGCTATTATTACCTGGTCATCAGCGTATAATAATGTTTTCAAGTAGTGTGTTTTATCTAATTTTATTCCTTTATTTGTTTCTTCGTTCCATTTTTTTATTATATCATTGATGTAAAGGTTAAATAAAACTGGAGAGATACTGCATCCTTGTTTAACTCCTTGATTAGTATGAATTTTATTTTTACTTACTTCATTTCTAGTTTTTATAACAAAATTTGTGTTCCAGTATAAACTCTTTATAGCTGCTATTAAGTGTTTCGGAATTCCTTTTTCTTTTAAAATTGTCCAGAGTTTTCCTCTGTCTACTTTATCAAATGCCTTGACAAAATCAATAAAAGCTATGTGTGTTTCCATGTTATATTCTCTTCTTTTGTTTATACATATTTTATCGTAAATATATTATCCATACATGAACGCCCTGGTCTGAATCCACTTTGTTTTTCTGTTAACATTACCTCTGCTATTTGTTTTAACCTAAATGTTAAGATTCTTGAGTATATTTTAAAGCCTGCAGTTAAAATGCTTATTCCTCTGTAGTTGTTGCAGTCGTTACGTTTTCCTTTCTTAAAAATATATTGTACTATTGCTGTTGTCCAGGTTTCTGGTATTGTTGCTTGTTTCCAACATAAATTAAAAAAATGTAATAATCTCAGTTTAAAAAAAAATCCTCCATATTTTATTAATTCCATATTAATTCCGTCTATTCCAGCTGCCTTTCTGTTCTTTGTTGTTTTCAGTACTTCTTCTAATTCTTTCATTGTTATCATATCTATTCCTATCTCACACTCATATATTTAGTTATTTTATTTTCATTATACCACAGTTTTTTATAATGTTCTTCCCATTGTTTCTCCTCAATTGCATTGATCTGTATAATTCCATGTAATATATAAAATGAATACTGTACAATTTTTGTTGAGTAAAATTGTTTTAAATATATTCAGAGCATAAAGAACAATATTTGAAAACACATTTTTCAAATGTCCATTCCTGAAGTAGAAATAATATTTTCCCAGAATGGGAGTAAATCCACAAAAATGTTGTTTTAAATAAATACAATTACGCTATTTAACAGTCAGTTGGTGATATGAGATTTTTCGTACCTAAATAAAATTTATACGATCAAACAATCATCAAACCAAATCTAATTTGAATGAACACATAAAATATCTATAGGGCAAATGAAGCACAAAGGATTCTAGAGCAGTCTATCGTATTGACAGCTGAGTTGTATAGAATTGAAAGCAGTTCTTTGTGTTGTAATGACTGTGTGCATTTCAAACATAAATCTATGGGAGTTAAGCAAGTACAAATAATGGAGGAGAAATAATAAAGTCGATAAACATTAAGAACTTAATTTAAATTGAATGGTAACAGTAAAAACTTTAATTCTCCATGCGACGTCAAAGTGGCTTTAAATTAAACATATAATTAAAGGAAATTTAATAACACTAAAACTTAAGCTGAGAATGAATTTAGAAGACCAGAACCATAAAAACATTTGCAGATGATGTAAATTTCGAGATTCTGAGATTTGTGTAAAATTGTAGACTTTCACGGCAGGTGTCTCGATTCATGTATATCTATGTAATTTCTAGACCACAGATGAATCATAAATACCTTCACATTTTCTTGGTGAATGTATGATGCTAACAATAATGGTTAATAGTTTACTAGCGGACCCGCCAGACGTGTTCCTTTCCGAAAGTTATATATTTTCGATGAGCCGTTTAATACTCCGTGAATTTTAGAATCATTGACACAAATAAGTCCACCGCTGTGGTCTCGAGGTTGCCTTGTCACGCAGCGGGCCCGGGTTCGATCCCCGGTCGAGGCAGTTTCTCTGGGTGAGGTTTTTATCGAGGATTTTCCTCACCTGTAAGACAAATGTCAGGAAAATTTTAAGGCCCAAACGGTCCCCGAAACCATATGGCCATCATAATCATCATCCCTACCATTGTCATCATCATCATCATCGTCCTCATCGTTCACCGGTGTGGAAAGCAACGGGAAGCTACCACACCTACAATTCCCTTGTAAAGCTGCAAGCATAACATGAAAATGCTATGATTGCAGTGAAAGACCTGCCCTCGGGCAGAATTGCTATGGATGGACACAAATAAGCACTGAAAATAAAAAGTTGCAGGTTATTATTCATCAACTTGTCAGAAGGTTTTAACGGCCAATTATTGATTATTTTTGTTTCATTTTAAAGTTGCAGATTGTATTGATTTAGCAACGCCAAGCTACGACGCAAGAGGCGTACGTTAAATACCACGGAATTTAACACCAGCGCCACCTATCCAGAGACTCACTCAAACACCGAAAAATAAAATAAAATAAAATAAAATCTGTTCAATCGTTTAAGAGGAGTTCAGTGAAGAATTATATTATAAAGATACGAATATCGAAAGTAGAAATACATTTTCTTCTGTAACTAGCTATTATCCTGAGTTGTTGGTGAAGTCTTGCTGAGAATGAATTGAGAAGACTAGAAGTCATACTGTCTTGCATGGGATCTGACTGAATATACTGAACATGGACAATGATCACGAACTACCACTGTGCTGTAAATGTAGGGAAGGTATAAACCAAGTAAACATTTCCCCTCAACTCATCCACACACTCTCTCACCCTGCAAGTACTAGGGAATCATATTCCTAATCGAGTTGCTCACTATTTGGTGAGGGGTGAGCAACTGTACATGATCTCTATAGGAAACCAAATGTAATAAGAACGGTTAAGTCTTCTAGAATGCGAAGGGCTGAGTAAGGTATGAAAGAGGGACATGAAAAACCAGAGATAAAGCCCCTAGTATATAAGTCAAGAATGAGGGGAAGAATAACATCAACTATGATTTGAGGGACGATCAGCCACAGGGGCTATTGAACAGAGTTTCATGGGGTCCCGGGTTAGACCATAAGAATTTTTTCTTGAATGGGATTTTTCCTGTTGTGCTGGCTAGAAAACCCTAAACACGCTCTGAACTACCTTTTTGTGGGTAAGTTAACCACACTACTGCTACCATTTACGACGTTAGAAAAGCAAACCACGCTCAGCGTAACACTTGTCCGGGATCGAGTTTTGTTAATGCTGTATTTATTAATGTGATCGTGATATTCAAAGATGTTATCGGTAAGAAAGCAGCCTGCCTCGGGCCCATGAAAGGCAGCTATTAATTCATCTTTCTTTCCCTGATGAAGATACATACAAATATAGATTCTGATTACTAAATACATACAGTGAGTGATTTTGTTACAGGATAGTGAGCAACTACTATACTTGAATAATAACAAAGGGGCGTAGTATAAAAGATAAGCTTTTAATATAAACAAGTTGAATATACTAAAATAAATAATAAATTAATAACATAAGATGATATTTGATCAATCAATCAAGCATAGCTTGTAGAAATAACTAAACAAATAACGTACCAGACATAATGCCACACTCACACAGATGTCCAAGCTTTTAGGAAACACTTCTTCCGTACATAGCTGGACTAACTCAAAATCGACCTCTTCTCGGTCTTAATCAACTTGTCTATACATAGACCACCATATTAACTTCTTAACTGCATGGTGAGTTAGAATTGGATTCCAGTATTGAATCCGCTTTTAAGTAACTAAACGCCACTTGCTAGGCTGATCGAATGATGATGTTCGGTAAGAGTACAATGCATATAAAGGTTCACAAGTAGAGGGGATATGCGCTGTAGAGATGCGCGGCAGACAGGATGAAAAGGGAAGGGGTAGCCACACGGAAAAGAGGACATTGGCATATTTCATAAATGTTCTGAAGTAGGGAGGAGAACAAAGATACCATACTGAACCGCAGAAAGGCACTTTCGGTTCAATAACTCCCCCTGCGCCCTCCGGGTAAAAGAAAACAGTCCATAAACTTCAAAATAATGTCCGGTAGAAGAATCCCACGTTGGGAGGGGCACATCAACACTATCAGATTCCAGCGGTAAACTTCAATACGAATCTTCCATCGTCCCCTAAATCACAATCACCACACTTGCTTCCATGTTGACTATCCAGGCGCTGAAAATCAACTCCAACTGGACTCAGTCGCCATAGTGCAACTCTGCGGTGTTCCAGGTGAAGAACCGGGTGACGATACTATAGTTGGATTGCCGGAACGCAATCCCGCTCCACCGCCTTCCAGGAATCTGTAGTTCTAGAGCCACTATGTCGGTCAGCTGGGCATTCGGGGGTCGGCCGGATCCTCCAAGCGCTCGACTGCCGAACATTCCAGGCTGCGTCGTAATGACAATGTTTAAGGAAGGGTAAACTGAAACAAAAAACAGGCGAAGACAGGAAAACGGAACCACAGACATACTAGTTCAACATGTGCCATAATACAAAAGGTTTTTTTTGTAACCAATATCTAGTTTAACATACATATATTTTCCCTAAAACACGCTTGGATTTACTCCATAGCATTACATAGTTTAATTTGACTGACATGTTGTATTTAAAACGTGTCCATGGACGCTTACTAACTTCTAGTGACCCTCGTTTTAGAGTTTAGTTAGCGTCTCATTAGCAAAACCTGGACCACGTATACTGAAACTCACTCTAGCGACTCCTACAACCAAAAGGTTGGCACAATCAGCTCATATACCAATATACATAAGTAGCTTACTCAAATATCCCAAACAAATATATACAAACAGACCACGTAAAAAACTAAGATCGACACTCTCTAGAAAGATGTCCATAACGCTGACATTTCCAACATTGTAAGTTACTTTTCGATTGCCAAGAAGAACGATTCGCAGAAGTATTAGGTTTACTTAAATTACCAGGCTTACTTTTTTCACTGAAGTTCCTCTGTCTTTCAGCAATCTTGAAATCAGCCACTTTTATATTCTTGTTCTGTTCTGCAGAATAATCTTCCTGGATTGCGCTGTCTACAATAAACTTACGCTTAATTAATGTTTGTTCAGCCGGGGAGAGAGAATTCATATGAATTTTAAGTCGCTGACGTAGTATATTTACATCGCCTTCAACCTCAATACCTAGTAAGCTTAACTCTCGAACGAGATTATCTTTAGATATTACATCTATCCAACTAGGCATGTTTACAAAGTACAATAAACAAAAGATGTAAATAACTATAAGCGAACGTAGCCTAGTATGCATAAATCACTCTCTGTTTGCGTATAAAGAAAGATGAGTCAATATCATTTACGTAACATAATACAAACGCGTAAATTAATGCTTTAACATAAATACCAAGTATCAAAAACAAATAGTTGTCCGCAGGGTAATATCTCTGAAAAAATGTCGATTTTCTAATACCAAACTTCATTTACGACCATACAGAGTTTATGCCCTTGTTTTGGTACTTGAAACCAAAACTCCGAAACTTGAATAGAAAATTTTAAATCAATACTACTAGAACCACAGTTAATAAAATACAGCATATCTTTCGAAGTGAAAGATACAAAACCACACGCTCTGCAATACCATTTGTGCTGGGGGGGGGGGTTGAAAGAACCCTAAAACCACGCTCTGCTACCATTTGTGCTGGCTAGAAAACCCTAAACACGCTCTGAACTACCTTTTTGTGGGTAAGTTAACCACACTACTGCTACCATTTACGACGTTAGAAAAGCAAACCGCGCTCAGCGTAACACTTGTCCGGGATCGAGTTTTGTTAATGCTGTATTTATTAATGTGATCGTGATATTCAAAGATGTTATCGGTAAGAAAGCAGCCTGCCTCGGGCCCATGAAGGGCAGCTATTAATTCATCTTTCTTTCCCTGATGAAGATACATACAAATATAGATTCTGATTACTAAATACATACAGTGAGTGATTTTGTTACAGGATAGTGAGCAACTACTATACTTGAATAATAACAAAGGGGCGTAGTATAAAAGATAAGCTTTTAATATAAACAAGTTGAATATACTAAAACAAATAATACATTAATAACATAAGATGATATTTGATCAATCAATCAAGCATAGCTTGTAGAAATAACTAAACAAATAACGTACCAGACATAATGCCACACTCACACAGATGTCCAAGCTTTTAGGAAACACTTCTTCCGTACATAGCTGGACTAACTCAAAATCGACCTCTTCTCGGTCTTAATCAACTTGTCTATACATAGACCACCATATTAACTTCTTAACTGCATGGTGAGTTAGAGTTGGATTCCAGTATTGAATCCGCTTTTAAGTAACTAAACGCCACTTGCTAGGCTGATCGAATGATGATGTTCGGTAAGAGTACAATGCATATAAAGGTTCACAAGTAGAGGGGATATGCGCTGTAGAGATGCGCGGCAGACAGGATGAAAAGGGAAGGGGTAGCCACACGGAAAAGAGGACATTGGCATATTTCATAAATGTTCTGAAGTAGGGAGGAGAACAAAGATACCATACTGAACCGCAGAAAGGCACTTTCGGTTCACTGTGGTTGGCCATGGTCTCGATTTAGGCAAAGTTTAGGTTTAAGGACTCTTCTGTGCTTCATTATTAGGCATCGGCTATAATATCGTCGGGGTAACGTAATTCCGCCTTCCTGGCGCCCCAACTATAGAATTGGGTACAGTTCCTTCATGCCAGGAGAGAATGCCAGAAATATCATAAAGAAACCCTGGTGGCACTGGTAAAAAAATTGGGAATGTTATAAACTAAACAGGCTACAACCCAAAATTAAATGGACACAAAATAACATTCAGAATGTTGATATTTGCTGTGTGAAAAATCTAAAAGTTAAAATACTTAAGCAGTAAATAAAATCAATACATGTAATGTTGTATATGTACGTATGGATACAAATAATGTGGACCTACGTATAGTATATAACCTACAGCAAGAAGAGTGCTTCAAAATTAATGCATTCAAAAATAGTATATTACGTTCCGAGGTTGGGAAGTGGTGTTTACAGAATCGAGGAAAATGTTTAAAAACTGAGTGATAGCGAGGTTTTTAATTTCCGAGATTCTGTAAAACACTTCAAAAACGTGCGTTTTAGGCCTACACTATTTTTTTGCGCGATGGTGTTTTCAAAATAATAAATAATAGTAAAATAATAACATCTTGGTTGAAAATATTTACGTTCATTATAAACAATTGGCTAACGTTAACAGTCTGGACAATGTTTATTAGTTGAAACAACAGGAGGTCATGAGACCAATTTACTAATAAAATGGCAGGAAGTACGTATTTGTTGTTTTATATTGTTTCAAATAATGTTCAGTTAATTTAAAATGCAGTAATTTGTTTCGTATAATGTATATTAACACTGCCTTTTGGATATTTTTTATGTATATACATTGTATGAAGTACACATAGAGGGCAGTAGTTTTGCTTCCCACACGCGTGTTGTAATATGTAATATTACAGTATAGATATTTTATTACGGTATAGCGTAGTGGTTAAGGCACTGAGCTACAAGCCGGAGGGTCGAGGGTTCAAGTCCTGTTGGGGTCAGGATTTTTAAACTGACCCAAACCTCTGGCGGCATTATGACCCTGGGGTCGACTCAGCCTCTAACGGAAATGAGTACCAGACGCTTGTTCTGGGGGTAAAGGCGGCCGTCACGCAGGGCTGACAACCCGGCTGACATAAAGTGCCGATTTCTAGAAAATGTGGCAGCCTTAACCTCCTACTACCCCAAGGGCCTCCGGGCCTGTTGTGGGATCACTTTACTTATAGTTATTTAGGTTGGCAACCCTTAAATGTAGAATTTGAACTATGAATCATGGTCGCCATTGCTGTAAGTACGACAGTACACACTATCGACTCAAAAAAAAATAAATAATTTATCTTCTATAGGCTTTTAATTTATTTTTAGTTTCTGGAATTACAGAAATATCTTTATTAATTTTATCTAGTTGATTTTCTACCTCAGTTTCTTTATTTGTAATATATCTGGTATTCCATACTCCTATTTTCATTATTTCGTTTCTGCCTAAATCTTTGTTCCTATTTCTAGCCAAGGTTGTCAATGTTGGGACAGTCCTGTTTCCATTATTTATTAGACTTTTAGTAATAAAATTTCCTCTGGGTATGTTACTGGCGTTCTGCAGAGTGATATGTACGATGGGATTGTCATATTAAGGCTAGACATCATAGCCCCCAGTTGTATGAATCCCAAATGGAGCGCTACCTCTTCCGCTCCTATGGACCGTTGATGACTTCTCCTTTGTTACCCCGGGAATGCGTTTATACATTTTTCCTCTGCAGAAAGGGTGCCTCCTCCGCATATTTATTTCTGCCCTTTGAGATCTTCACATTTTACCATGTGCAAGGGACCGTTCGATCAGGTATTACACACCGGGCCAGGTGACCTGAAGCTCGCGAGGGAAGGGACGCTAGACCCTTTGGTGAGATTGCCTTGTAGAGGGTTCTCATCTGCAACCCACATTAGAAGATATTAGAAATGAGCTAAATATTTTTAAACTTTTAGATAAAATAAAACAATCTAGAAAGAACATGTTCAAGGAATGAAAGATGAATGCATATAAAAAATTATACTTGGTTACAAATCAAAAGGAGTCATGAAAAAGAGATGGATTCAACTTTTTGAATGAGAATCTATTATACCGGAACAATCCAAATTGGCTTAATCAATGAATGTTGATGTAGACTATGATCTTCTATAGGCCTATGCTATATACAGTTGTTTAGGGAATAGGTTAGTAATTTATTTAACGACGCTTCTTAAAAGCTTAGATCATTAGCATTGTAATTCAAAAGGTGGGTAAGTCTCGGAAAAATTTGCACATAGGCCTCTTTTATAATCCCGGAGATTCGTTTACGTGACGTAAATATACTTAAACAGTGAATAAAATCAATACATGTAATGTTGCATATAAAGGTAAAGGTAAAGTGATCCCACTACAGGCCTCAGGAGGCCCTTGGGGTAGTAGGAGGTTAAGGCTCCCACTTTTTCTTGACAATCGGCACTTGATGTCAGCCGGGTTGTCAGCCCTGCGTGACGGCCGCCTTTACCCCAGAACAAGCGTCTGGTACTCATTTCAGTTAGAGGCTGAGTCGACCCCAGGGCCATAGTGCCGCCAGAAGGTTTGGGTCAGTTTAAAAATCCTGACCCCACCGGGACTCGAACCCTCGACCTTCTGACTTGTAGCGCAGTGCCTTAACCACTACGCTACGGCGTGCCCCAAAAGTAAAGTGATCCCACAACAGGCCCGGAGGCCCATGGGGTAGTAGGAGGTTAAGGCTCCCACTTTTTCTAGACAATCGGCACTTGATGTCAGCCGGGTTGTCAGCCCTGCGTGACGGCCGTCTTTACCCCAGAACAAGCGCCTGGTACTCATTTCCGTTAGAGGCTGAGTCGACCCCAGGGCCATAGTGCCGCCAGAAGGTTTTGGTCAGTTTAAAAATCCTGACCCCACCGGGACTTGAACCCTCGACCCTCCGGCTTGTAGCTCAGTGCCTTAACCACTACGCTATGGCGTTTTTTCCCCCAATGCTATCAGATTGACTTTATGATATGGAGGAACTGTAACCGAATTCGTAAGTTCCATGTCTGTACTTAACCTCCGATCGAAACTGTTCGAATATTCAGGATTTTACGCACTGAAAAATCCATGGACCTGCGAATTTCGGGACCAGAGGCGAGCTTAAGTCCCTTCTAGACTAGTGGCACCAACACGGCTATTTAAGAAATGCATTATTATTATTATTATTATTATTATTATTATTATTATTATTATTATTATTATTATTATTATTATTATTATTAGTGGTAGTAGTAGTAGTGGTATTATAGCCTCACTCTGATGGTTAACAGTTTATATAAAAGCGGGTGCCGCGCGGCATTGCTTGACATGCGGTGTCGTCACGTTTCTCATAGCGCTATTGGTGTTTATTACACAAGGTCAGAAGACATTGATTATATTTATGTTATTATTTGGTATTATTTAACTTTTAAAATTAAAATTATATATGTATTTATTTAATAATTTAGATTCTACATTATATAGCTTGTAGGTCTACATACATTTAATATTCATACATTATGCTGAAATTATTATTATTATTATTATTATTATTATTATTATTATTATTATTATTATTATTATTATTATTATTGACTGTTCGGTCTGAAATATTTTCCCATGGCCGCTACATGTTGAAATCACTTATATATTAAACAAACATAATATGCAGATATTGTATTATTATTCGAGCTACATATCACAATAAATCACTGATAATTATAATTGTAACAATTAATTACGGTATGCAATTTTAAAACTGGATCGACTGCTCTACGTTCTGAGTTTTAATTGAAACTGAGTGAAGAATAGCAATCTGGCAGCATCGTGGTAGTCGCGGCTGTCGAGATCTTTGTACTTTAATAACATATAACAGCTGCGGGGAAACAAAGCGAGCCGCTGGACAACCATCAAAGTGAGGCGATAATAGTATACCCCGTACTTCCCCTTATGGAAATTAGTGTTCTCCCTAGTCGTAGTTTAACCAAGTTAATTTAGTTACGCCTATTTACGCATAGGTATCAACGATTGAAATGGGAACGACATACCGCCTCAGTGAGACACCTAGTAGGCGACTAAAGTATTACTTGGATGGATGACGGTCGATAAATTTTGCACAGAGCCTTTTTATTCAGGCTTGCGGTTCTTTTACGAGCTTAAAAATCTTCAGACTCAGGACCCACGGCTTAAAGTCCCTCCCGGAGGACTTACCCCTTGGATTTTTCTATCGTAAAAATTCATCGACCTCGGTCGGATTTGAACCAGTGTCCCTCGGGATACAGGCAAAGAACATAACCCCTAGCCCAGCTCGGCCAACTTTTATAATTATTACTATTATTATTGTTATTACTATTATTATTATTTATTATAAAATTAATGGTAGCAGAAATGTATTATTGGAGACGACCTGCTAGGATATCAAGGAGAGAGAAAATTAGAAATTAAGTTATAAAAGAGAACATGATGTATAAAGTCCACCGCTGTGGTCTTGAGGTAGCGTACTGCCTTGTCACGCAGCGGGCCCGGGTTCGATCCCCGCTCGGGACAGTTTTTCTGAGTGAGGTTTTTATCGGGGTTTTTCCTCACCTGTAAGACAAATGTCAGGAAAACTTCAAGGGCCCAAAGGTCCCCGAAATCATATGGCCATCGCAATCATCATCATTCATATTCATCTTATCATCATCATCCTTCATCAGTGTGGAAAGCAACGGGAAGCTACCACACCTAAAATTCCCTAGTAAAACTGCAAAGCATAGCATGAAAATGCCATGATTACAGTGAAAGACCTGCCTTCGGGCAGAATTACTATGGATGGATGATGTATAAATCTCAATTTTAGAATTTATCCAAGAAAAACAACTAAAATGGTACGGGCATATTAGGCGAATGGAGGACGAAAGATTACCGAAGAAAATAATGGAATGGACACCATCAGGGACGAGAAGGAAAGGACGACCAAATCTCACGTGGATCCAAGAGATTAGAGAAACTTTGAAGGACTGGGAAATAGAGGAAGAAATGTGTTATAATAGAGACGAATGGAAGAAAATTATAAAGCGAAATTAAGGACTAATCATTGGTGCCGGAAAAATGTATAACACTGTTAAAACTGGAAATATATATATTATTTATTATTACTATAACTGCTTTACTGACATTTTGTTAAAATAGTAGGTCTATAATGTTGAGTGATTCCGGGTTCTGTGGCCGTGGTCCATAGTTGGTGTTGATACCAGACGTTTCGCCCTCAACTGCGGAGGGCATCTTCAGTGGCGAGTGCTTCTAGGCGTGTTTCCTGGTCGGAAGCTCTACTTAGAGTGAACGCTGCGGGCGTTGTATTGATACTAGTGGTGGGAGCAGGGTGAGCGGGCGTGGCTCTTGCTGATTGGCTAATGGTCGTCTCCTTGTTGTCCCTAGTGTTGATGCATTTATTTTCTAGTGTACGGTACCAGGCCTTAGACAGTTTAATACCTTCCTCTTTTCTGTTAATATTTTCCTTATGCTTGTGTATTTCTATAGCCTCTCGATATAATCTAGGGAAATAGTAGGAAGTTGTGGCTAAAACTTGTGTATCATCGAATAGAATCTGGTGTCCATTCATAATGGCATGTTCTGGTATCAACACCAACTATGGACCACGGCCACAGAACCCGGAATCACTCAACATTATGATTACCGGCCGTGAAAGCCTGCATTCAACTATAGTAGGTCTATATTATATTTTTTATGAGGCCCTGGATTGTGCTGTTTACTCGTTCGGGGAGGCTCTACATGTCCTTATGTGGTCAAAAAAGCATGTGCATGATCCAAAGTTTAAAATCCCTTCCCCGAAAGGTCGTGCCACAGGGGTGGTATGGAACTGTAAAAGTACATATAAGGTGGCTGGTTGAACTACGGAGGAGAAAAAAAAAAAGTATATTATATTTTGTAAATGTTACATTATTGTAATTATTATCTTGCGTTATACTTGTTAAAAGTTAAGTAAACTAAAGTAAAGCGATCGCACAACAGGCCTCAGGAGGCCCTTGGGGTAGTGGGAGGTTAAGGCTCCCACTTTTTCTAGACAATCGGCACTTTATGTCAGCCGGGTTATCAGCCCTGCGTGACGGCCGCCTTTACCCCCAGAACAAGCGTCTGGTACTCATTTCAGTTAGAGGCTGAGTCGACCCAGGGTCATAGTGCCGCCAGAGGGTTTGGGTCAGTTTAAAAATCCTGACCCCAACGGGACTTGAACCCTCGACCCTCCGGCTTGTAGCTCAGTGCCTTAACCACTACGCTACGGCGTGCCCCCAAAGTAAAGTGACCCCGCAACAGGCCCGGAGGCCCTTGGGGTAGTAGAAGGCTAAGGCTCCCACTTTTTCTAGACAATCGGCACTTTATGTCAGCCGGGTTGTCAGCCCTGAGTGACGGCCGCCTTTACCCCCAGAACTAGCGTCTGGTACTCATTTCCGTTAGAGGCTGAGTCGACCCCAGGGCCATAGTGCCGCCAGAGGGTTTGGGTCAGTTTAAAAATCCTAACTTAAATGAAATAGTACATTAGGATGCGAGGTTGGGAAGTGGTTTTTACAGAAGAGAGGAAAATTTTTAATTACCGAGCGATAGCGAGGTTTTTAATTTCCGAGATTCTGTAAAACACTTCACAAAAGTGCGTTGTACATTATTTTTTGCGCGAAGGTGTTTTCAAAATAATAAATAATAGTAAAAAAATATCTTTGTTGGAAATATTTGCATTCATTATAAACAACTGACTAACGTTAACAGTGTGGGCTATGTTTATTAGTTGAAACTACAGGACGCTGTGACACCAATCAGTGATAAAATGGCAGCAAGTACGTATTTATTGTTTTATATTGTTTCAAATAAAGTTCAGTTAATTTAAAATGCAATGATTTGTCTCATATAATGTATACTAACACTATCTTTCGGATAGTTTTTGTATATACATTGCACGTAGTATTCATAGATGGCAGCGGTTTTACTTGCACACGTGATTTGTAATATGTAATATTATAGTATAGTTATTTTATTATAGTATAGTTATTTAGGTTGGCATCCACGAAATGTAGGAAGTGAATTTTCAATCATGGTGGTCGCCATTGCTGTAAGTACGACAAAACGCACTATCGCGCAAAAAAAAAGTATCAGCAATTTTAATTTCATGGCGAGTTCCCTTGGCGGAGAAATTTCCGTCCCTACTTTTTTGAGGTACGTTTTACTTTAAGACATAGCTTTCATTTCTCATTAAAACTTCAAGGGCAATGTCTAAGTTCTTTTCTACATTTATTGTATTGATTTCCTTTAACAAATCTCTATCAGCAAACAATAGAACATTTCTCTTAAGCTTTTCAGTTGTAAGGTTGTTTAAATTGCCATTACTAATCTGTTAAAATGAACTGCAAATTACAACGTAGTGGAGTTAATGATTCTATTAAACTGATACATGCAGATTAAATCCTAAATTACCAAATTATGAAATACGCGATATTATTACCAATTATACAATAATGTTACAACTCGCCATTATTTAATATGAGATAGATCATTCAAGACATGTGCAATTATTGATATTTCTATGATGATGCATATGATTTTGATGTGGCGGTGGTGATTATATTTTGAGGAAGTAAATTGAATAAGTCGGGTCGATTTTAGTATTTGAGATTTGCATTGGGAAGTCCCGGATTCAAACTGATCAAATCATTTTTTTTATTTACATTGATCAACAGGGAAAATTCTGATTGAAATTTCATTAGCAGTGAACGTTTCAGAATATCACTAAAATTAAATTAATAATAATAATAATAATAATAATAATAATAATAATAATAATACTTTATTTATTCTGGCAGAGTTAAGGCCATAAGGCCCTCTCTTCCACTCAACCAGCACAAATACAAATAAATATTCGACAAATATAGATATACACTATACTAATTATAATCAGTTAAAGATACAATAAATGTAGCAATGTAAATGTCATGTACAAACAACATTTTATAGGGTAATAACAATAATGATACGATAATAATAATAATAATAATAATAATAATAATAATAATAATAATAATAATATAAATATGATACATTATACGGGAAACACCAATTAATATATATATATATATATCTTACACTGGATAATAATGAAGTCGAGTTTAGAGCAAATATAAATTTAGATTTCTTTTAAAAGATGCCAATGTCCGGCAGCCCCTTATTTCTTGTGGTAGGGAATTCCAGTTGCGAGAAGTGGAGATGGTATATGACATGGAGTGATGTGATGTCCTATGTTGCGGTATATTAAGTAAGAGACTATGTTGTGATCTTGTGTTTAAGTTATGGTTTGAGGATAGATACTGGAAACGGGATGATAAATAATTGGGAATCGAGGTATGTAGGATCTTAAATAGGAGAATTAGACAGTGCGATTTTCTTCTCTCTTTTAGATGTAGCCATGACAATTCGTGGAATAATGGAGAAATGTGATCGTATTTTCGAACATTAAATATGAATCTGATACACATATTATGGACACGCTGCAGTTTGTCCGACAATCCGTCACTTATGTCAGTTAGTAGAACGTTACAGTATTAGTGAGTTAAAGAAAATCAAACAACATATATATATACATCGAGCGAGCTGGCGCAAATGATAGTGTTTGAGTCTCGTATTCGGAAGGTCTCAGGTGAAACTTCGGTGCCGATGAAACGAAATAAAGTATATTTCCTGGTTTTTCTCAGTCATCAAGGCAAATGTTAGGTTAGAATTTCATTACAATTGATCCATTCAGTATATTAATAAATTAGATTACCGAATTACATACAAATGAGACGGTTAAAAACATGCGGTGTATTTTTTTCGTAAAAAAAAAAGAGTTTGGTGCATAAATATATCTTGAAGCATAATTTTATTTAGTGGGAAAGGCATATAAGTGTATGCATTAGGAGTAGATAAAGAATGATTATTATAATTTTCAGTTATCTATTATTTTCTTAAAGGCCACTTTAATTTTAAGCGGTCCTTACACGATCAATATTTACGACAATATATTGCATAATCATTGATATTATACAATAATATTGAGCGTCTGTAGATCACATTGAAATATTGCGCAATATATTGAGTCAATCAAAAGCAGTTTGGTTTTTATTGTGCAATGTAGTAAATATTGCGTTGTCTGTTGGCAATATTGCGCAATACTAGTTCAGTTCTGTGTCAATAGTGTTGCTGTCTTTTTATTATTCCACATGTTGACTGCACAAGTATCACCCGCGAACTAATTTATTGAGCATTAATATTGCACCGTGTGGGTAGACCAAAATATTGTGCAATATATTGATGTAAATATTGATTGTGTAGGGGCCTTTTTTTTTTCGTTTGTACTGTTTTTCCTTTTTGTTTTACATGTTTCCTTTTTTGTTTTACCTGTTTTGTTAACTTTCTTGTATCCTCACATAGATACAATGACAGAACACACACACCCAGACCCAGGGTGGAGATTTAAAATCCCCTATTCCGCCAGGAATCGAACCCGGGTCGCCGGAATGGAAGGTATGGACTCTACCGACTACGCCACGGCGACGAACAACTTTAAACCCTTTTTTTATCAATATTACAAAACTTGCACTTACTCTCTTGGATTATAACCGTCTAAAATATAATGAATAAATATCAACGAGTTAGCTAAAGCGGTATCGATAGGTTCTCGTATTTAGGGCGGCCGAGGTTCAAACCCAGTAACGGTCAACCTGACTGAATTATATTTCGTTGTTTTTCTCATTAAAGAAAATGGTAGGTTGGAATTTCATTACCATTGCTTTTTCATAGTAGGCTATAATTAAAATAATAAACTATAAATGGGATAGGATTGCAAATGTTAAAGCCTCTATAATATAAATGCACTGCTTATAATTTTTTCGAAAACATTAAAACTTATTTACTAACCTATATGTGATCCTGGGTACCATTCAACCGCTTGTAAAATTTCAAACCTAGACTAAATTTCAGACGGAGTGTTTCTTCCCTTTCGTGCAGTTGGTTAAGAATCATTAATCTTTGCGTCATCTCCAACGCCTCCCCCCCAAAGTCTCAATAACCTGTTAATTGTTACCTTTTTATGCAAGGTCTGGACATTTTTTGGGTATTCGAATCATTGGAAATACTGATAAAATATTCACGGCAAAATATAGCATGCGTAAATTAGTTAAATAATTAATTACATTTATACATACTTTAAACGAACATACTTTCTTCTTGGTTAAATAGAATGAAACTCATGGTTTTAACTCCCACCTCTTCGGTGTTCCAAGCAACAACATTTTGTTCGTTATTTTTACATGTTCTCAATTAACTTCAAATCTGAAATCGGACCTTAAGTTATGAAAATAAAGATAGAGAGAGATAGATAGAGATAGATAGAGATAAAGATATAGAGATAGAGATATTAGAGATAGAGATATAGAGATAGAGATATAAGAGATAGAGATAGAGATATAGAGATAGAGATATAGAGATAGAAAGAGATAGAGAGAGATGGAGAGAGATAGAGAGAGATAGAGATAGAGAGAGGGGGAGAGAGAGAGATAGAGATAGAGAGAGATAGATAGATAGAGAGAGAGAGAGAGAGAGAGAGAGAGAGAGAGAGAGAGAGAGAGAGAGAGAGAGAGAGAGAGAGAGAGAGAGAGAAGAGCACAGGTGTATTCATACAATTTTAGACTTATTTGTTATATAGCGGTTATTGGTTAAGTCATTGTGGAACTTCCTTCCTGAATTAAACTTACTTGGTATTCATACCAGACTGTCGCAATTCTGTGGGATTCTTGTTTATTTTGTTGAAAATCTGATGCAGTGCGGTAGGAAGTAATGCTTTCACGTCCGGTCTTATTCAAGTTTGTATAAGAAAAGAAACCCTAAGCCTGAGAAGGAGTCAGTTTTCGCATTTTGAAAAGAATAATTTTGCTATGCAAAACCTTTCTTTGGACTGAACCGAAGTAGATTAGAGTGCCGACAATTCCAATCAATGGTTGTAATAGAAAATCAAGCTACCAAAAATGTTACTGAAGTCTTATATAATAGTCTTTCCTCCCTATTCGGATTAAAAAATTTTAAAACTGAAATATCCAATTTTAGGCTGTAAGGAAACCACCTGCTTTGCTTCGAAACTGGAAACTTATATGTTTCTGGAATATTCTATTAGATATTTTATTGTCAAATTGCTCCAGTTTTAGAACATATGCTTTTAATGTCCTGTTTTCAATGTTTACAATCAAACTAAGACTTTAAAAACATAGTTACAAAATAATAAGCAATGTCAAAAATGTTTTTATTACTCTACTGAAAATTTTGTTAAATTATACTTATGATGTTTTAGAAGTAAGGTGACGATATAATGTTTTAAACTCGAATTGGGAAATTAACAAAACGTTAAAGAATTTTCACTGGAGTATAAGTATCACTGTATCTGACTGGATCCATTTACCGTATATTTTTATTTTTCCGCGATTTGGGTTACAGTAAAAGTCGGTTTCGGTTTCTAGGTTACCAAAATCAGGCGAGAAACATTATATTTTCTCCCCATGGGGATAATAATGTATTTCTCTTCCTAAAAATATATATATATATTGGGCTACATAACAATGAAACATGACCATTAATAAAATATTATTATACTGTATGCCAAATGTGAAATACAGTAATATGAAATGGAGCGAGTTGGCTGGAGCGGTAGCGTTTGAGACTCGTATTCAGAGATCCCAACTTCAAAACTAGGTGCGACTTACCTGACTCAGCTGTCTCGGTATGTTCGTGGCTAGCGCGCGCGGTTGCCCCTACTGGGATCCCAGGTTAGAATTCTAGAGGTTTTTTCTCGAGGATCTCCTGTTTCCTGAATTTTTTTATCCAACTAACACTCATCACTCAACTTACCTCTCATTCATGTCATTTCATTTCTCATTTATTCATTTCATATCATCCTTCACCTCATTTCATATTAGGAAAATTAGTTTGATTGATACTCACAGGTGTGCGCAGATCTAGTGAGGGGAACCACCAGGTGCGCTGTTCATGACTCCGAACCTGAGAAAAAAAATGTATATAATGTGTGAGAGAGAGAGAGAGAGAAAGAGAGAGATAGAGATAGAGATAGAGATAGAGAGAGATAGAGATAGAGCGAGATAGAGACAGAGATAGAGAGATAGAGATAGAGAAAGAGAGAGAGGGTGAGAGATAGAGAGATAGAGATATAGAGAGATAGAGATAGAGAGATAGATAGAGAGATAGAGAGATAGATAGAAAGAGATAGAGAGAGATAGATAGAGAGAGGTAGAGAGAGATAGAGAGAGATACAGAGAGAGATAGAGAGAGGTATCGAGATAGATATAGATACTATATATAGAGCGATATAGATCGCGATATATAGATATAGATCGAGATAGAGAGAGATATAGATAGAGATAGAGAGATAGATAGAGATGAGATAGATAGAGATAGATAGATCGAGATAGATAGATAGAGAGAGATAGATAGAGATAGATAGATAGAGAGAGATAGATAGATAGATAGAAAGAGAGAGATAGATAGAGAGATAGATAGAAAGAGAATAGATAGAAAGAGAGATAGATAGAGAGAGAGGTAGATAGAGATAGATAGATAGATAGAGAGATAGATAGATAGAGATAGATAGATGGAGAGAGATAGAGAGATAGATAGAGAGAGATTGAGAGAGATAGAGATAGAGAGAGATAGAGATAGAGATAGATATAGAGAGAGATAGATATATATATATATAGAGAGAGGAGAGAGAGGGGAGGAGAGAGAGGAGAGAGGGAGCGAGAGAGAGAGAGAGGAGAGAGAGAAAGAGAGCGATTATTATATAGAGATTAGAGAGGTATATATATATTATATATATATATATATATATATATATATATATATAGAGAGAGAGAGAGAGAGAGATAGAGAGATAGATATGGAGACAGAGATATATAGAGATATATAGAGATAGAGAGATATAGAGATAGAGAGATATAGAGATATATATATAAAAGTTATATATATATATATTATATATATATAGAGAGAGAGAGAGAGAGAGAGAGAGAGAGGAGAGAGAGAGAAAGGCCCAAGCGGGAGGATTGTAGTCCCTTTTTGCGGCCACCAGCCCAACCCAAAAATGACGGTATGGGTAATGAAAGAAGAATCTGATGTACCGAACCTGGACGACGACCTAAAACTCACATAACACCGTAGAGTAGGCTTCATCCATTCATCCATAATATATTGGGATAGAAAGTCCACCGCTGTGGTCTCGAGGTTGCGTGCTGCCTTGTCACGCAGAGGGCCCGGGTTCGATTACCGGTAGGGACAGGCTCTTGGGTGAGGTTTTTTCGGGGTTTTCCTCACCTGTAAGGCAAATGTCAGGAAGCTTAGGGCCCAACGGCCATTATTATCATCATCCTTCACCGGTATGGAAAGCAACGGGAAACTATCGCACCTATAATTCCCTAGTAAAGCTGCAAAGCATAGCATGAAAATGATATGATTGCAGTGAAAGACCTGCCTTCGGGCAGAATTACTATGGCTGGATAATTAAAAATGATAAATATTTTGAATAAGTGGCGGAATTCAAATAATTAGGAAAATGATTAGAAACAGGAATGAGGTAAAGGTGAAATGAAACAAATACTCAACTCTGGAAACTCATGCTATTATGTATTGTTGGGCCTCTCCCCATTCAAACTTCTCTTACAAAAATTAAACTAAAGATAAAATGACTCTTCTTCCAGTTACATGTTTGTGAAACGTGATCTGTTACTTCAAGCAAGAAGAAAATATTACGATAAGGACCTATATGAGAATAAATTACCTAAGAACATTTTTGGGCTATAGAAAGATTAACAGATCGTAGAAAACTTTTAATCCTTGCAAACTAATAATCTCATTTTTCTACATTTTTAACTTAATTTTTACCAGAATATATTTCAATATAAGGAATCGTGTGATAAACAAGATATAGCCTAATAAAAAATTAAGTGTCAATCAATAATCTCACTATTAGTTAATGGAACAAATAACTCTCAGACAATTCCCTCATCTGACGTGTTTTAGGCGAGCTCCTTAATCTCAATCCATCTTTTTAGTCCCTGCAACAATATTTTACCTTTCCATGTTCTCTTAGGTGTGCCTACGCCTGGAATTACCTTGACAATTGTAGTCAAGTGATTTGTTGGCTTAAATGTTTGAGGCTATGCTTCTCAAACAAATATTAACCACATAATAATAAAAAATAGCTATTCAAGTTATATCCATTGAGTCAATTCTGCAATCTAATAATATGTTGTTGGAAAAAATCCGTATAGGCATTTTTTAGAGTTTATAGCTATATACATATATATTGTTAATAAGACACACACACACACACACACACACACACACACACACACACACACACACAACACACACACACACACACACACACACACACACACACACACACACACACACACACACACACACACACACATATATATATATATATATATATGACATGATAAGAAAAATAAATGCCTGGACGGGATTTGAACCCGGATCTCTGAATTGGTACTTCAGCGTGTTATCCATTACACATACCGGGCAAATCTAATACAAACATTTATTTCTCTTAAATATATATTCTCCATTATTACGAAATGCAGTGAGAACTCGATCTTCACAGCCATCTGGTAGCTGCTACTATAACAAGTAAGCAAATTAAAGAGAATACGTCTACCCCACAGCAGTGACGCTTTATCGATGTTATAATTACATTTTTGACATTGAGCAATACAAGCTTAATACGACATAAGAAAAATAAATGACTGGACGGGATTTGAACTCGGAACTCTGAATTGGTATTTCAGCTGTTATACATTACAACCACCGGGCAAATCTAATACAAACATTTATTTCTCTTAAATATATATTCTCCATTATTACGAGATATAGCGAGAACTCGGTCTTCACTGCCATCTGGTAGCTGCTACTATAACAGGAAGCTGCTACTATAAGAGTAAGAAAATTAAAGATAATATTTTTACATTATAGCAGTGACGCTTCATCGATGTTTATATATATATATATATATATATATATATATATATATATATATATAGGGTGCTCTTAAATTCCCCTTACAAACTTGTAGGACTTGTAAAGGGACTAAGTTGATAATATTTAGAATCGGAAACCATGCCTGGAAACTTACCTTTCTGTGCTACAGCCGTTTGAAAACATGTTTTTAACGCGACCACTTTTACAAGTAATTTATTATGAGGCGTGACACAATACATCACTTCTTTTACAATTCAACACATTAATAACCAAAGAAACAAAATGGAAACTGAGTCATGACTTGTATTAATAATCCTGGATACACCCTCCACAATTTTTGCAGTTTTCAAAATTTCGAAACATTTTGACATTAAAAAAATCAAGTCTTGGAATACTCGATAGGGAAGTTTTCGATTTATACGAATCGCGAAACTATTGCTTGTTGAGACACGTGACGTACGTTCAGGCAATGCTTGTATTCAAACGGCTGTAGCACGGAAACGGCAAGTTTCCGGACATGGTTTCCAATTCTAAATAATATCAACTCAGTCCCCTCTACAAGTCATAGAAGTTTGTAAGTGGAATTTTAGAGCATTCTGTATACAAAGAGTGTCTCCAACCTTTAGAATCAAATTATACAGACGATAGAAGGTTCTATTTGGAGCACTTTGATATAAGGGACCTGTGGTCGGAAATGAATATATATACTATATACATGCCTTATTAATAATTTTATTGCCAAGTATATTTATTGTAAAGTTAAAGGCGGCCATCACACAGGGCTGACACCCCGATTGTATAACATGAAGGAAGCCTTAACATCCTATTATTCTTAAGTCTTGTAGTAGAGACTTTTCCACTTTTAACATTAAATATTTCTAAGGCTTGAAGTAATGATTCTGATTTGCGAGAATTTTTTTAATCATTGCTTTTTTCATTAATAGAAGGTTAATAATGAGTTGAAAATTTTCATGAAATCCACTTAATTTTTATTTTGGCATGTAAACAACAGTAGACCATCTGCATATTGTATTCTGTAAAATTTAATATTAATGAATCAGTAATTTCTAGCGAGGATCACAAAGAAAGACCCTAATATCGACTATTTTTTTAATAGTGGCAAGCTGCGTGGCTTATGCTACAGACATGAGCGCAGGCGTGAGGCAGATACCCATTTCCAAAGCCACATTAACATAAGCGTACAGAATGCATCACACTCATTTGTGGAACACTCCAAGTCACACTAGCATCAACTCCCGCGGTCCAGTCATTTATTTTTATTCGAACAACAAATTGCCATATTTATTGATTTATCTATCTTTATCTTCCATTTGAATCGGCCTCCGTGGTCTAGTGATTATGTTCCTTGTCTCTAGTACCGAGGTTCGCGGATTCAAACCCAGCCGGGGTTCATGGATTTTTAGGAACTAAATTAGCTTGGCTGAGAAACTCCCGCTGAGGAACACACATGTCTGAATGTGGTATGTACGGTGGTATATACATACATTACATATTTTCTTCGAAGGTTTTCTTTCATTTTAATATTACTACAGATTCATCTTTTTCACGCCTTTCTCCAAAGTTTTTATTTATTAAACAAACCTGTATATGTAACTAGCTAGCTAACTAACTAACTCACTGCTCTATCGAGCCCGTAGGTTCATGGCCACGCGGACACAAGCTCTCCATACATCCCTAACTTGAGCTAATGTTTTCCAATCATCCCCTGTATAATCGACTTCCCTCAAATCATGGATAATGTTATTATCCTACCTCATTCTTGGTCTATCAATTGGCGTTTTCCTTCTGGTTCTCCTACAAGAAGCTTCCATGCACCTCTTTCATCTCCCATACGTGCCCTTAAATATTTCATATTTATAAAACTATTCCATAAGTTGAAATTGAAAAACATTATCATATTCTGAATGTACAGTATTTGTGTTGGAAATATTATTCAACTAAATTAACAGTAAACTGTTATTTTGTCTTCATTTACTTCTTATTTCTTAGTACAAGCACGCACTCAATTTAAATATTACCTCCTAAAATAAGACTTCAGTTGTGCTAAAATTAAATTTGTTATATATATATATATATATATATATATATATATATATATATATATATATATGTCCACCACTGTGGTTTCAAACTGGCGCGCTGCCTTGTCACGCAGCGGATCTGGGTTCGATTGCCGGCGGGACAGGCTCCTGGGTGAGTTTTTTCCGGGATTTTTCCTCACCTGTAAGATAAATGTCAGGAAGCTGAGGGCCCAACAGTTCCCGAAAATCATCCGGCCCTCATATCATTATCATCATCATCCTTCACCGGTGTGGAAAACAACGTGAAGCTACCACACCTATAATTCCCAAGTAAAGCTGCAAAGCATAGCATGAAAATAATTATATATATATATATATATATATATATATTATGATATAAGTATCTAGCAAGCCATGTATTCAATTAATATTTTTGTTTTATTTTTATCCCGCCAAGTTTCAAATTTAACTTAATCTCAAGGTTTAGATAATGTATTCATTTACCTATTATTTAATCATTCTGAAGTTTTACTGGATGTTTTTCAAGCTTAATGGAATAGCTTTTAAACTAGTGAAATTTAATATTCATTATTTGTATACGAAAAAATATAAATTAAAGGCATTATTAAATTTATGTGTTTTTATTTGTATAAAATGTCTTACCTTAAATTAATAGGCCTAAATAATAACATAAATTTACATTCTCCCACAAATCAGTACCAGCATATTATTTTGATACTGACGATTTTTCTTTAATTTCTTGATCTTTTTATGTTTTAAATTTAATTATTGAATTATTCAAAGAATATTGCTGACATGTGTTGTTAATCAACACTTTTAAAATTCATATTAAAGCACCGATGAGGTTATGTAATAAGGTATTAAATATAAAATTGGTAGCTGGTAAGTCAGTCGTCCTCAACAAAATTATTAAACATCAGTACTGTTGTTGTTGTATAGTACCAGTTAAAATGCAGAAGATGAAACCTTGTTTTTGAAAGACCTCCGTATTGGAACTACTTAATGAAGTTCAATAATTTAGTTGAGGACGACTGACTTACCAGGTACCAATTTTATATTTAATATCTTATGCTGTGTTGATCACACACGTACCCAGGATTTTGTTGTGGTATGATTTATAGTCTGAAATATTGGAACACACGATGCCGTTCCAATTAAGTGAATCCGTAAATATCGGAAGCTGTTTTTTAAAATGTCACACCTTGATTCTGAAGTCAGTAAAATGGTGGTTTATTGATACTACCTAGGCGTATAATTTGAAAGACTTGCACCGTATTCAGATATTCTCTTTCTCTCGAGGGAATTGGATAATAAGCAAATTGGAGGGTGTAGTTAAATTCGAAAAAGAGGAAAGATAAAAGAAAATTCCTCAACTGAGCATAAAATGTGTTTATACATATAAAATACTTTGTGATCTCTGTTTCGAAAATCAAATTTTCTACTTCCTTTGACATATGTACGGATATAAAAATGTGCACTGTAGAATTAGCTTCGTTATTTTAATCTTTTAAAGGGAAGGAGAGAAATCAAATAAATAACATTAATGCCTTTTATGAGGTTGCTGTAGAATTCCAGTAAATTAAATATTATTATCGTCGGATGAGTAGATTTTAATCAAATTAGTTATACACTATCAAACAATTTTATGTAGTGAGGTAACTTTGAAACAGAACATTTCAAAAATAACCTTTTAGTAATGAAAACGAGTTACTGAGAGATTCAAAATCTACAGTACACTGAATGGTAATTACAATTCTGCTCTAAAGTAAATAAATAATAAAAGTTACCAAATTTATGACATCCATCCATCCATAGTAATTCTGCCTGAGGGCAGGTCTTTCACTGCAATCATAACATTTTCATGCAATGCTTTGCAGCTTTACTAGGGAATTATAGGTGTGGTAGCTTCCCGTTGTTTCCCTCACCGGTGAAGGATGATTATGATAATGGTAAGGATGATGATGGCCGGATGCTTTTCGGGGACTGCTGGGCCCTAAGCTTCCTGACATTTGTCTTACAGGCAAGGAAAAACCCCGAAAAAATCTCACCCAGGAAGCTTGTCCCGACCGGGGATCGAACCCGGGCCCGCTGCGTGACAAGGCAGCACACTACCTCGAGAACACAGCGGTGGACACTTATGATATAAGAACAGATTATTCAGGAAGTTAGACAAGGGGAAAATTGTGTAGGATGAGGGAGAATGTATGCAAACCAGGATCTTATAGTTAATAATTTTAATAATTAATATATAGCCATATATAACTGATTTTATATATATATATATATATATATATATATATAATATATTATATATATATATATATATGTATATAAATTCTAAAACAGAAAAAAACTTAACTTTCTATCACAAGACAATGATACAATATAAACTAATGAAATGATAAGTTCATAACGATGAATAAAATTGTGTAATGGCTGAATAACAAAAAATCACAGATAAATTAGAGTACTAGTACATTTCTCAAATATTAAAATATATGATGTAACAATATGTATAATTTTACATGAAATTTAAGACTAGTCAGTCCTGGATAATAGCTGGAGAGTAACGCACACCCTTTTGCTGAGGATGGGACTGGTTCCGAAAGTTCTACAATATTTTAATAATTTTGACAGTTGAGGAGACTGCATGAAAGGTGTAAATTTTATATTATAATTTTTATATACGTTGATAAACATCTCAACAGAATTTACCACGAATTTTATTAGTATTGTCTTTAAGATTAGTATTTGACAGGAAATAAGTCATACTACCTGTTTTATGGAACATCCGCATCCGGGTTCAATGACCAACAGCGTGCGCCCTATTCTTAGCGAAGTCTGGATTCAGAATTCATAGAATTAATTAACTAAAATATATAATATTGTCTCATGTTTATTGCTCCTTTCAATCGTTCAGTTCCTAATTGGAGAGATTACATTATATATCACAAATTGTTAATAAGATCTATGCTTAATATTAACTCTGAAGATACCTATACGCATTTTGTCCAATAAAATAATACTGAAATAATTACCTCAAGAGATATAACGTGAATCACTTTCGAGAGATTTTTACTTAAAATTACGGGGAGGTCTAATTATATTTTGTTCACAGTTTTATTTGGTGGTCAGGGCCAAATAAGGATTCAATTCTACCATCATCCATTTTAACATTACTCACTTGATAGTTCAATCAATGTAAAATTAGTCGAATTTCTAAAAATAAATCTCATAACACTAAAGATATAAAGTCAATACGGTTATATAAAGTGCACGCCTGGATAAAAATGAAATAAAACTACTAGAGACAATTTAATCGAATAGTTTTATATAACTAAATTAACTCACTGGTACTAACAAACCTACAGGTTCATGACCGCGCGGATATAAGCTCTCCATATATCCCTACCCTGAGCTATTTTTTCCATTAATTACATAAAAATAAAACTTACAGTTTTATTTGATTTTCATATTTATTAAGATATAATTCAGTTACAGCTGTTTCGGTACACTGTGCCTTCTTCAGACATATTAACAAATTATGAATTGTGTTATTATAGTACATATCAACTGATCTATAATAACACAATTCATAATTTGTTAACATGTCTGAAGAAGGCACAGTGTACCGAAACAGCTCTAACTGAATTATATCTTAATAAATATGAAAATCAAATAAAACTAAGTTTTATTTTTATTTAATTGATAAATATGGATTTTCATCAAGTAAACAACAACTCAATTGAAGTTTTTTTTTTTCAATCAACAAATTGTACACTGCTCAAAACAATTAGAGGAACACTTGTAATAAATTGAATAAGTAATTGTTTTTTAAAGCTATGATGCTGAAAGTTGGACAATATGTAAATTGAATTATTAATTTTATCATTGGATACAAATTTTAAAGATCCATGGCCTAAATACAGAGAAATTACCTCAAATAACAAATATAGAGAATTTTTTTATTTCGGAAGGCACTGGCCACTTCTAATTGGTAAGCTTCCTGATGTTGCTATAGTGACGAATGTTGATTATTGCCTTGTTCATTGAAGTCTCTGACAAAATGAGGCATTTAAATGAGTTTGAAGTGTATCATGCTCTACATCTTTTACGACAAGGTCAATCTCTGAGACAAGTGGCTAGAGAGCTTGGGGTTTCTCCTTCCATGGTGTCCAGGTTACGCAACAGACACAGAGAGACAGGTCAGTATTGTAGAAGACGTGGCCAGGGCTGTAAATTTAAAACAAGCCCCCAGGATGATAGATACGTTGTTCTTTCTGCTCTACGACAGCGTACAAAAACTGCAAAAGACCTGCAGAATGACCTTCATATGGCTTCCGGAATCCAGGTTTCAGACCAAACCATAAGGAACAGATTAAGGAAAGAGAATATTCATCCAAAAAGGTCCGTTAAAAAACCACGCTTGACAAATGGGCATAAGGCAGCAAGACGTACAAATGCTGAAAACCATGGTGATTGGAACCTGAACCAGTGGGAGTCTGTGCTCTTCTCGGACGAATCCAGGTATCGCCTTACACGTTGTGATGGTCGATTGAGGGTGTGGGGACGGCCAGGAGAAAGATTTTCTGCGTAGGCTGTATAGGAAATTGATAGATTCGGAGGAGGTTCCATAATGGTGTGGGCCGGAGTTATGTACAACAATCGTACGGACCTTGTACTTGTTCCCCAGTGACTGAATGCTGTCCGGTATATCGAGCACGTTCTGGAAGAGCATGTACTACCTGCAGCCATTGGAGTAGGCCCTGGATTTCTGTTTATGCAGGATAATGCCAGGGCACATTCTGCGGCTGTCACCAGGGATTTCCTGAGGAGGAATGAAATTGAGGTAATGGAGTGGCCAGCGGTCAGCCCAGACCTCAACCCTATTGAACACTTGTGGGATCTTCTAGACAGGAAGGTTAGGAACCGACATCAAGCTCCACAAACTCTGCAGCAACTTGGAGATGCTCTGAAGGAGGAATGGGAGAATATCCCGCAAGAGGAAATCCAGAATCTTATTGGGAGCATGCCACGAAGGTGCCAAAGTGTCATCGAATGTCGTGGAGGCCATACACGATACTAACTCTATATAACGAGTGTTTAACTTTGAAAAATAAGCACAAGATTCAATTGCTTACATAGCGGAATTATTTGAAAAGTTAATTGTCAGCGTTATTCATTTGTTTTTACTGACATGAGC